>JAMJFZ010000713.1:12067500-13456250 GCA_026225945.1 Cricetomys ansorgei
TGCAAATTACTTTACTTTTATTATTCTGACACAAAACATTTTAAGAGTTCATAGATTAGGATACAGGAATCCACAAAACAAGGATGGTTATATAGCAAGTAGCAAAAGATCATGAGGCCTTGGGTTTCATGTCCAGTCCTAAACAAGTAGAAAAAAAGTTATTTAATCTTGTATGTATGTGTATATATAAAAATATGTATATATATACACATACATATATATGCATATATACACATATATACATATATAATTTATAGATATATTAATTCATGGATATAAACATTCATATATTAATATATATATATATATATACATACATACATATATGTATGTATATATATATTCCTTGAGGAAGGAGGCACAGTCAGGAACCAACAGGGGCAAGAAGATCTTGGGTGTAGGCTTGATAGCTGAGAGAAACATACTTCTTGGGAGGCAGTTTTGTTTCTTGGGCAAATAGGGTGATATATGTGTGGTAGAGGATATGCCTTATGTGGGGGTATGTTATTGGCTAGGACTGTGGTACTGGGAGAGCTCACTTTGCATGTGGGAGCTAACAATCAGATATGGTTGGTTGCGTGTTAATGGCTGGTCCAAAAGTCTTGAGAAAATCTTTGCATGTGGGGTGTTTTGCCAGAGCTGATAGCTGAAGGCCCCTTATAAGATCATTTCAAGGAAGGGGGAAAGTCTGGCCCAGGATTCTTCAGCTGTAGTGGTTAGATAAACAGTAACCAGGCCACATACCTTGGACAGGCAGGATTTTACTAGATGCTACATGACGTATGATGAGCTTATTTATAAAATTTATCAATACGACTCTATATAACAATCACTTGCATATACACATTTTTAGTGCAAATAAAATTACAGGAGGATATGAATATGCTTATAATATACATAGTAGGCTGCAATTTTTAATATATTAATTTATGGTCAAGTCTATGCTTCACTTGCGTGTGTGTGTGTGTGTGTGTGTGTGTGCACGTGTCACAAAATTTACAATAAATCTAGAAGAAATAGAGAGACTTCAAGCATTTGCCTGGATAGTTGGAAAATACAACAAAATTCTGCTGGAAAAATTCATAAGTGTTGCACAGAATTCCAATTGTAGGGAAGGTATGCAAAAGTCTGATATTGGGATTCAGAAAGTAAAAAACAAAAATGGCAAGGAGAAGTCGTGGTTTGTGGCAGTGTTGTATTAGCTTTCTGCATGTAGGCTAGAGTAGCTATTGTTTCAACCTAATCTTTCATTTGTGACTATGACTTTTTTTCTGTCTGGTTTGGGCCAAACCAGAATAGAAAAATTTTTCTCCCTCCACCTGCAGGAAAAATAAAAATCATCCAAAGTGTGACCTATTCAGCCTGTGCTATGAAAATTCATGAGGGCTTTCAGTGGTATGGTGCACATACGTGTAAATGACTGGACAAAATTTCATGTACTTCAGGAACTTCTCTTGTGTTTCTATTTGTGTTTAGCGCATTATAATAAATGCCCTGCAGAAGCAGTTCCCTCCCCCTTCTCTAAGCACTGTCCTTCCTGGTCTCAAGTAAATATGTGATGAGCCCATATTCAATTGGAAAAATGGCTTTTTTTCATAACTATTTTCAAATGTCTATTTTAATGTACCTCTAAAATAATCAAGGGGAATTTATGTGTCTCATTACCCTGACAAAAATAATAATTAAATTAAACTAAATAAGTGGCTAATATACTCATCCTTGCTTCAATATATCTGTGTTAAGTTTGATTGTTTGCTTACATAGTTTATGTATTTACTGAATTATTTGTTTATTTTATATGTTTGTACATAATTACATATATGTCCTTATGCTTTTGTTTGCAGGTGTATGTAGAGACCTAGCATTAACACTTGGATGTCTTCCTTCATGGCATCCCAGATTACTTAATTAGGTGCAATCTTTTACTGAACCTGCTGCTCATCAATCATGGCTATTCTACCTAGCAAGATTACTCTAAGAACCCACATCTTTGCCTCCCCAGTGCTAGGTTTCCTGGAGGCAGGCACACCTGCCCAGGTTTTATGTGGATTCAGGAAATCACTATTTGGGCCCTCATGTTCTTGTGACAAATTCTTTATCCACTGAGCTGTTCCCCAGATCCTATTTCATTTACTTTTGGTCAGAGATATATTGATAAAATAACTACAAAAATATAAGTCAGAAATAAGTGTTGAATTTCATTTTCCAAACTTAATAAATGTGTTGTCTTAAAACACAAAGAAAATGTTTTCAGGCTCTCAACTTGTTAAAAGTAAAATGAAGGTGTACAATTCTACATGCTTGAAGGTTACAAAATATGTAGTATCAAATAAATAAGTGTATGTCCTATGAATATTGTTAGTAACCAATACTGCGTATAACTGATTTTATTCTGCTTTTTATTTTTATAACTGACAGGATAATCATAACATTGTTTTAAAGCAAATGACAAACTACTAGAAGCTTCTGTGGTATAATATAATTAGAACTACCAGTACATACTTTTGCAATAGTGCATTATGTAAAACATAACAATTTAGTGACGGAAGCTATTTGTTCCATTAGTAAAACGGTGACAAGGACATTCTGATTAATTTGATGGTTTCTCAATACTAACTAAGGGGTAGGTAGCTATCTCTTTCTTAAACACAGTCCCAATATCCGTTTTCTCTTAATTATTATAATCAGTGAAGCAACCTAGAGGATTTGTATTCGGCTTCATCTCAACAAATCTCAGTGATATTACTGCCCAGAAAGGGAATTCAAATTCCATTTATCTGTCATTATCTTACAAAGCATTTTACTTCTGCTAGCTTTAATTAAGTTAAAATCTGTTTCACTTACATTACTGATTAAAACTAATTGAGTTTGTTGCTTAATCCTATCAGGAAACTTCTATTGCTTAGAACAGGTTAATTTCCAAATAGAATTGTTCAAGGGGAGTGAGTACAATAGCAGAACTAGATTCTATTTCATTAGTGTCATTACATAATATCTAGATTTATCATACTTGGGAAACTGTCTCACATTCAAATGCCAGAGAACATTTTGTTTTCACATTTAGAAAGAAATGACTGCTTAAAAATGATAATAATTTTATAAAATGTTTAAAACTAGAAAAAAATAAGTACAAGGTTCTTTAAATTTGAGAAATAAGGCCCTGCTTTATATTTTATTCATTTATTTTAATAATGTGTTTCTATAATATAGAAACAATCTTTATAATTTAATTTTTAAAATATTAAGTTATAAATGTTATTAGATACATCACAATGATATTTCAAGTTTGCTACAAATATGCCAATTACTTTGAATGAACCAAGAAAGAAATAGCAGAGAAAATTTTCCATTTACTTTTCTAAGTTACAAAAATTAAGGTCTTAAAATGGACACTGTTCCAATTTACAATTGATGCTATTTTATAAATTTTCCAGCTCATGGAGCCAAGCCGTTGTACTATAGCCAAATCTCTTAGGAGCTCTTTTAATCTTTTGCTGCCACTGAGAAGATAGGAAGAATGCAATCCTCAAAGCAAAGTCAAGCTAGGATAAAACACAGGTCCCAGACTCACAAGTCTGTGGCTCACCTTGGCTGAATCAACAGTCACTTTGGTGCTTCTATCATTTGTGCTTTTTCCAAGGACAGAAAATATTTCTGGCCAAAAAATTATAAATTGTAAAGTCAAGGAGAAAAAAATTATATCTAATCAGATCTTTACAATTAACATTGTACAATTTTCATAATAAGCAGTAATTCTTTGAATATAAAGACACTGAACCCTTGGAAAGATAGAACTGAATGTTTGGTGTTCATAGTCAAAAATTTTGATGGCTTTTTGTGTCTTGAGATATTAGTGACAGATGAATATATATTTTATGCAATATAATCTTAGTTTAGAATGATCAGCCTATTATGTAGCTCTAATAATGCAATATAGTCGTGTTGAAATGTAAGTATATCTACATTCATAATGACCTCTATGGGTGAAACTCTGTTTAGCTAAGTCATGTTTTCCCGAAGTAAGTCATCAATAATATAGTTTAAGACATGAAGAACATAGATAGAATTTTTTACCAAAACATTAATTTAGTATCATGGCATATTATAATTGGACCTTCTTTGTGTCCTGAAAGAGTCCAATAATATCTAAGTTATATGGTGGTTTTAGAAAATCATAGAGCTGCTGTAATACTTAAAGAATGGCAATGCAGTAGAATAAAAGCAATAAATCATCTGTACTCAGGTTCCACCTTCAATGCAGTTTGATATAAGTGATATATTTTCTCTACACCTTATAGTCAATAATAAGAAAAACAAATGATAGCTAAGATTGACAATAATCATGCTATTTTCAAGATATATACAACGCCACAATTTTGAAAGAAAATTGTTGTCAACAGCCGTACTGCGATGAATGAGCCCAATCTCATCTGAAAGGAAGTTGTTATTCTTTGGTTTCGGTAACAGTCATAAACACCAGGACCAAAATCAAAATGAGGAGAAATGGGTTGGTTTCTTCCTACATCTTATAGTCCATTGTGATATTTCATGAACCTATTTTATAAATGTACTCATAACTATAACGTTTGTGTTACTTAAGCATAAGAACAATCAGGGCAGGAACTCAAGGTAGAAATCTGGAGAGAGGAACTGAAGCAAAGGCCATGGAGGGAAGCTGATTACTAGCTGTTCTCCATGGCTTATTTAGATTACTTTTGATGCAGCACAGAACCACTTGTTTTGAGGTAGCACAGTTCACAACAGTCTGTGCCCTTCCATATCATTTATCAGTCTAGAAAATGCTCCATAGCCTTATCTACAGGCCAAACTGATGGAGACATTTTTCACACTTGAGATTCTTCAATGATAACTATATCTGTGTCAAGCTGCCAAAAATTTAACTAGTACAGACATAATATATTGGCAATTATTGTTGGAGTTTACTTTTATTAGAAGATAAGTATATTAAAATAAGAATACATTTGATAGCAGGAAATATTTACTTTCCATTTCAAGAGAATGAGAGAATGACAAAAGAAAAGAATTTGTGTATTTATGACCTCAATCATAGGACAAAGTCGAATATAACAGCTGTCTGCCAATGAGCAAAAGCCTTTTGGAGTTTAAATGTTTTGAAAGTATTTTCCTTACATAATTTTTAAATGTACATTTTGGTTTTAATAAAACTTGAAAGGATTATGTGTGTGTGTGTGTGTGTGTATAACTTTTATATGAGTTAGAATAATAATTAACCAGAATCATGGTGTTGTTTTAAAAATGCCTATTTTTCATGTTTTTAGACATTTAAAAATATGTTTCAGGCTAGACAAGATTAATATTTAGAAAATTAAAATTGGATATTAAAATACAGATCATAGCAAGTTAACATAATAAAATACTTTTCAAGTAATTGCACACATGTCAATTTATTTTCTCTAATTTGTCGTTTTACATTCAACGCTGCACTGTACTTTGATTTAAATATCTGTATAATGCTTAAGAAGTACGAACATTACAGCTATTATTACATTTTTTAAAAATCAAAGAAAAAGCAATGATTATTATTATATAAAAAGGGCATTCCTGCTCGTAGCACTTCATTTCCTTCATTGCTGAGGCAAGTCTTAGGACAGTGCTGATCTGCTACCCACGTTACCATCCTCAGGTCCTTCAATGGCTGATAATTCCCTGAGCAATAATTAATGGCAATAGTCTTGCTTTGCATTTCAAGATCTCCAGTTCTAACTACTCCAGTGATGAGCAACTATCTAATCCAGGTGTACTCTCTAAGAAATGGCATTCATTGCAGTCATTCAAAGTATCAGGAATACTGGTTCAATAGGATCTGGATTATACTCACTTTATTCCTACATTTGACTTTTGATTTTTGCTGGTACTAGTCTACTATTTTCAAAATAATATGGATAACAGAGCGCGGATAGCCATACATGTAGAAAAATACAACAGTGATGCAATCAACAACTATATGGTAACACTCTTTGGCTCCTTCTGCCCCTCCAAAAATGCATTATCAAGTTTTCAAGGATAAGTATAGAAAAAAACTATCTCTTGAGGTTTATTATATTTTTGGTAAGGATAGTGAATGTACAGACAGAAAGGAAACCTTTAAAGTGATGATTTTTAGTGCACAAATGTGTTGTGTAGCTTGAACCTGTGATCTTTGCTTGTCTATGTTAGAACCCAAATATCTAGTTTTCCACTATAAATTGTCTTACATATCAAAAAACTAAATGTACTAAGAGTCGTCACAATGCATCCTTAGTATGCCAGTAACAAGAGGATGAGGTAATATAAACATCTCTTAAAATGATTTACACTTTTCAACACTGTCAACTTATAACTGTTATTAACATTGAGTCAAAGATTTTAGGGATAATATTGCAGGACATTATCTGCAGATACTTGTATGTATACACAGTAACATAAGAGATGATCACAGTAACACATCCATGTGAGCTCAGCTGAAAAAGTGATTCTATACAGGCAGAACAATTCTTTTAATATCCAAATACAAAAATGAAATTTTACCATATTGGCTTCTTTTTCAATCTGACCTTGAAGATTACTTGTTAATTAATTTGTAGATATATCTAATAAGCTTTGAAATTAAGTTGGTATTCACATAAACATCATTGGAATAAAAATAAAAATTGAGAGAAAGAAACAAAATGCAAAAATTTAGAGAAAGAACACTGAAAAGTAATGGGAGCACAAACTATACAATAAATTAACAATTGTACATAATGTTATAAAAGGTGAGATTAAACACATGATTGATCTCAAAGTTATAACTGGGAGACTCTCAGCATAACAGCTTAATAAATTCTCAAAATAAAAATATTTAACTATTATTTCAATTATTTATTTTTCTGTTAAGAGTTGAACTACATGGCACTGTCTCTGTATTTACATAATAGAAAAGTGTTTTGATATAATTTGCAAGAAAGTAACTTCAAATATTTCCACTTTATACATGAGGATATATAAACAGTTCTCATAATTTTCAAATTATACAAAATGAATATGAGAAAAATTTATAAAAATTAAGTACTTAAAATTATATCTGCAATTGAGACAAATATCCTAGTAACATCACTTGAGTACAATCTTGAAAGACTAATTAATAGGAAAATTACTTCATAATGTGTGTCTCTTAGCAGAAGCCCTCCATATTACGTAATATTCAAAGTCTTTGTGCTTGGTTTTAATTTTAAAACAAAAGAGATAGAGGATGGGCATTAATAGAGTTAAGAAGAGCAAATTAAGGCCACAGATAGAGGGTATACCTTAGAAAACCTGATGGTGATTCTGATGTAATACAATTCTCCTTAGCAGAGACTAAGGAATTGTCTAGGTTTATAAATGGCCTGCTGTGCAAACATGAAGACCTGAGTTCAGAGCCCTAGCTCTAACCTGAACAGCTGAGTATAATATGATATGCCTCTGTAACCCTTGTGCTGGTTGCCAGAGTGGCATGGTTAGTAGGAAAGTATTTTTTTATAAAGTACAAACTGGTTGAGAAAGTCACATCAAGTCAACCTCTGAGCTACACTCACACACATTCATCTGCTTTTGCACACTCATGCTCATACTCACATGAACATATAAATAAGACCATCCCATCCCTACCCACAGGTTCACATACACACACACACACACACACACACACACACACACACACACACACACACACACCATTCTACCAGAAATTCATGTCCATGCCGTACTTGTTTTATAATGCCTACAAAGAATATCAGCTATTACTTGCATATAGGGACTAAATAGTATGATGAACTTCTTTGCCATCTTTAGGTAAGTTTTATTTTTTGGCATTTTTCTTTCATGCTTTTCTGTCTTTAATGTGTTCTTCAATGTCATTAAAGAAGATCACTCTTGGAAGTCACCACCCTAAGTAAAAAATATTTCACATTTCTGATAACATATAACTAAAAATCAATAGATATCTTCTTAAGTAGTTGTAACAATAGGTAGATGATAGATAAGTGTTAAATACATAAATAGATTGATAGATGGTAGATGGACAGAGAGATAGACAGACAGATAAATAGATACATAGATACATAGATAAAGAGATAGAGAAATAGATACATACATACATAGATAGATGATAGATAGATAGATGACATAATAAAATAATCTTAAAATATTTTCATTTCTTTTGCACAGGAGTAATGTGTTTATTTGAACAAATCATTATAGCCCAAGAATCCAGAAAGCATTAAGCAACAGCTAGATAGACTAAATTAAATATTCTTTTGTTGATTGGTTTGGGAAAAGAGCATTATGACTCTAACAGATCTTCAAGTGAGAAAATAATGACTATGCAGGAAAAAAAAATGCTAAGTAGATAAAATTTCGTATAGTTCATGGTCACCTAGAACAATAGTTATCAGGAGAAAAATATATATTGAAATGCTTCAAATGCAAAAGACTAAATATACAGTCTGTTGGAGAAAATCCATAGTACACATGTGGCTGGGTGGTGGTGGCACATGTCTAATCCAAGCACTTGGAAGGCAAAGGCAGGTGAGCCTCTTTGAGTTCAAGGCCAGCCTGGTCTACAGAGTGAGTTCCAAGACAGCTAACTCTCTCACAACAGAAAACTCTCTCACAAAAAACAAACAAAACAAACAAACAAACATAAAAACAAAAACCAAACAAACAAAATTCATATATAAAGGAACCTACCTAGAGGTCTACAATGCAAAGTAAAACTAAAACAAGCAGAAATGATCTCCTGAAACAACAGTACTGCAATAGTACCTGTCATTACTGCTTGAAGACATTTAGCTACCATCTGCTTCATGTAAGACGTATCATCCATAACAGGAATTCAAAAAGATATTTTTTCCCATCACATTCTAAAAAATAGTGAGGCTAAAAACCTTTCTAGGTTTATTAGCTTGCCCAAATTCCTAATTAATAGCAGCGGCATTCAAGATTTATAGGCCTCAAAAAAGGTAGTGTGCATTTAAATGTCTGTACTACCAGTTTTTATGATTTTCTGGAGTTCAGTATGAGAGTTTGTGTTTATTCAGTGATTTCTTAAAGGAAAATTTACTTTCCAGTTTGGAAAGCTCAGATTTTTCCTTTGATCTTTTCCCAATACAACACATCCAAATTTCTGAATTAAAATCAAGATAAGAAAAGCAGTACATAGATCTTTTCTTAGAACTCTGGAAGACTCACCCTTTAATGAAAAGGACATAAAAGCAGGGCTTTCGTTATGCCATTTGCTGATGAAAACTAAAGAAATCTGTATAACTGAAGAATTTGAACTGTGATAAAAAGTAGCAAAATGTCTTGAGATGAAATGGTCTCTACTCTAAGTTCAAACACGCAATCGTCAGAACAAGGAATGCATGTATATAGTAAATTACCTTCAGAATTTCACTCAGATCAGGAAAAAGAGTAATCCTAATGAAAGTAAGTGCAATTTCCTAATTTTGTTTACCTGGAGAACATTTAATACTCGTATTTTATAATGTTTTTTAATTTTAACCAATTAATCATCAAGCACTATAATATCTCTCAAGAATCAGAAGTTGAAGGTAGTTATTATGAAGTTAGATTATGATACATATATAAAGATAATAAAGAGATCTAACATTTGCATGTTAGTGACAGAGAATGGAAATATTTAAGTGTATAATAGTGTTAGCAGAATAGCTAGATAGGAGAAGATAAGTGAATTTTGCTCAAATACGAGATTTAACGAAACCAAAGCAAAGAGATTCTTTTCTTGTCTGTAAAAGAAATATAGTCATGTGTTTTTATAAACTTCTTGTTCCTCAAATAATGATTAGTAAATAATGATTACTTTAACTTCTTAGGAAATCTGTGAATACCACATAAGTTTTAAAGACATTGTGAATTTAGGAGAACACAGTGACTAAAACGGAGATAATTTGGGAAATTGGAAAATTTTTCAAATACATTGTCAAAGTGTGATTACAAATAAAAATGTAAATGCTATTGACACAACATTTATCATAATTTAACAAGCACAAATACTACCAAAATGGTTGAGCATTTTAAACATCTTTAAACATACATTTTTTAAAGTATTTAAATATTTACTGGTAAATGTATTTACTTAAATCAAAAGAATCATTTGTTGTTAATGACAACCAATAAACTATTGTCTAAATGCTTATAAACTACTAATTTTTAGTTAATGAAATCCAAACTAATTATTATTGTTATTGATTTATTAGTACAGCTAACAAGTAAAATTAAACTGTTGTGATAGCTAGTCTTGTTTGTCAAATTTACCTAGAATTAACTGAAACCCAAGTATCAGGGCACCTCTGTTAAAAGCAGGCTCTTAACTCAGAATAGAGTCAGTTACAGCAGTGGTTACAGTAGACAACATGAAGTGAGCAGTCTGAGGCAGGTAGGTGGTGGGGAGAGACACAGAGATGCCAAGGCAGCTGGCAAAATTTAGTATTAGACAGGAAGAATGAATCAGTTTGAAGCTATGAAGAGCAGTTCAGTTTGAGGCAGTCAGAGACAAAGCCAGAGTCTGCTAACAGCTGAGGAGTTAGGTCAGAAACAATCAGCTTACTCAGAAGATCAGTTTGAGTCAGAACAAGACTGAGCTGAACCAGAAGAGACAGTATAGCTACAAGTGCAGAAGGAGCTAGTCAGAGTGTCTCAGTAAGCATTACGTCTCAGAGTTGTATTAGATTGTAAGGGGCTTTAAATAATCTAAATTGTATAAAGACTGAAGCCTTCAATGTCTAGGTTGAGGACTAGATTCTACAGAGGACTAACCTCTCCAGGGATCAGACTAAGACCCAGTGATTTAATTAGGAAAAGAATATAAAGCTTTCTGTCACAAATCTACACACACACACACACACACACACACACACACACACACACAAACACACACACACACTTACACATTTTGTCTAAGTACACACAATGGCACTTTCCTTTCCATCTCCAAACCTAGGTTCTGGAATATAGATGGATTTTAGTTGAATGTAGAATGCTAATCAGCTGAGAGAATAAATTCTAAATAAAGTTCTTCAATAAATGTTTAAAACACCACACATGCACAAGCACACACTCACGCACACACACACACACACACACACACACATAAACTCACAAATTGATTTTCATCATTCATGCATGGTAGTTTGGCAAGAACATGTGAATAGACTGACTGTCTGGGAAACAAGTAGTTAATGGTGTAGTTCTAAGGAATAAATAGAGGAAAAAATAAAAGGTTACTGCAGAGTAGTTGATCCATTTTGTCAAAATGTCAAATGTCTCTTTCTCCATGCTTGGAGATATTATTAAAGGTGGCTTCAAGGCTTTTATGTCTATCGTGCTTCTGTTTCATTTTTCTTTTTCCTAATCATCATGCTGGCCACATTGCTCAATCACTGGGCAAATGTTACTTCCTGTCGTCCTCTATCAGCCACTTTTATAGTAGCAATAACAGACGCTGTGATTAAGACCCTCAACGGGACATCTTGAACAAACAGCATTCATTGCCCTCCTCGCTTTCTTATTTTCCTTAAAAAGCCCAGCCATCTGTTTCAGCATCTTAAAATTATGTCTCTTTGTTCTTCCAGTCATGTTCACATCTTAATAAATACATATTTAAACTCTAAGATTAGAGTTTAATTTTGTAGTTCTGTTTGTTTCTTAGAAAATGAATTAAATCTTATATCAAAAGTTAGATCTTTTTTCTTTTGCTAATAATGTCATACTTTAATTATATATTTATAGATAGTAAAGAATTTATTTACTAAATTTCATAATATACTAATATACATTTTTTTCTTTTTACTTTCTTTCCTTTTTTTTTTTAAGACAGGATTTCTCTCTTGTAATTCTGGCTGTCCTGGAACTCACTTTATAGACCAGGCTTACTTCAAACTTACAGAGGTCCACCTGACTCTGTCTTCCAATTGCTGGGATTAAAGGAGTGAGCCACCACTGTCTGGCCAAAATATATAATTTTAGTAAAAATTAATTTGCTTAAAATTAAAATATAATATAGAAATTTGAAGAACATTAACTAGTGCTCTTATTATGGAAAATTCAGGAAAATATTAATTGGAAAATTGGAATATTAAACATAAAATGACATATTTAGGCATAAAAATTGCCATGAATAGTCATTGTTGTATTCATTCTGTGAAGGCCATTATTATAAAAATAATGTTAAATAAAAAGCATAATTGTTTTTAGACGAAAAATTTTACATATGAAAAATGACACGAAGAGTCATGTTTTCTTTTTGTTTAAAGATATGGATTGGCTCTACATCCTAGCCACTGCTCTAATTTATTATCTTCCTACTTCAAAAATGCACAGATTAGAGCTGAGAGCAGGATTTTTAAAAAAAAAGGAGTTCAATTTTTGTATTCTTTAAAAAAATAAGGATTTCACCTGTTTTCATATTCTTATTACTGTATCTAAATATGTAATCATTTCAACAAGAGAACCAACTTTGACATCTATTTCACAGCACTAATAAAGAACAATTTAATTTATGATTCACAATTATTTGGGATGATGAGCTATGAAGCTAGCAAATTGTTTTGGAAAATAAATAGATAAAAGAAACTTATAGAATTTCCAAGTTGTGACAAAAGTTGTGACAAAAGGATTTCTCTGTCCCTATCAATAATCAAGGGATGTCAGTAACATTTCCTATGCCACTGCATTAAGTATACTAGTGATTCACATAGAGTTGTATTCAGACCCAAGTTGTTTTCCAATTAACCAACAATCCAATAATAATGTCTCTTAAAGAAATTGTTTCTAAAGTCACATTTTTTCTGCTCATATATATTTGGCCCATGAGTCAATAAATTTAACCTCTCCTGATAACCCAAATATTCTGTTCGATTCTTTGGAAAATATTTACTGATTTTTATACATGGAATAATAGAACAATTTAGTCTTTCTATATGCTTACAAAAAAACACACTGGAAAAGAGATCAAGAAAACACTCCCACACACAATTGCCTCAAATAAATAAATAAATATCTAGGTAAGAAATCTAACATGGATATGAAAGAACTTTAGGGAAGATTTAAATATCTCATGCTAAGAGATTTTAAAAAATCTAAAAGATGGAAAGATATCCAATGATCACAGATTCATAGAATTAATATTGTGAAAATGATCATAGTATCAATGTACAAATACTTAGAAGAGAAGCTACTACCACCACTTTCTTAAACCATTATAATTTCTAATTGTACATTAAATACCTACCCTTATGTCCACAGATAAGTAAACTTTCACCCCTCATTAAAGAAATCTCCCTTATAGCAGATGGAGATAATTACAGACATATACAACTTATCAAGTATGTGGACAGAAAGTGATTGAGGAATACCCAACTACATTTGACACATTCACAATTCAAACTATATACCAAAGGCTCAGAGAATATCATAGAAGAAAAAGAAAGATTGTAAATGCCAGAGGACTAGACACTTGCTGCAAGATAATATTTTATACATGACAGGAAAGCTGAAATAAGGAAATTTCAACAAGACATGCACAATTAAAACACCAGTTGCCAATATGGATGAGAGGTATTTAATAAGCCCTTACAAGCAATCATTATATATATATATATATATATATATATATATATATATATATATATATATATATATATATATAACAATAATAATTAAGAAGAGGTCATGAGTACCAGAAAAAGTATTAGTGGAGAAACAGGAGGAGTAAAAGAGGGAGGATTGAAAATAATGTAAATACCGTACTTCTATATGAATTTCTAAAAATTTTCTGAGTGGCCCTTGGTCTGTAAGTAACCTCAATAAAATATCATTCATTCATCAAGTTGGACTTTGCTGCAGTCTTTCTTTTGATCTTTCTCCATTTCCCATTTTTAGATGAGCAGACATGTGTTGATTCTCCACATCAAAAGGCTCTCTCACACAGTCTGTTTCCATATGAATTTTAGAACTTTTTTTCTTGCTCTATGAAGAATTCCATTGGAGCTTTGAAAGCAAATGATTTGAACTTGTGAATCATTATGAAACATAGAGGTCATCCCACTTTGTTCTCTTCACTTTTACATTTCCTGTAGAAGTGTGAGATAAAGATATGCTCTACACCTGTCTATTTACCTGGGTTCCCATGAAATAATCCAACTCAAGTCCTCAGGTTTTTGGTGTTTGCTCTTTTATGTAGAGGAGTATTTAATCTTTTAATACAGAAGTATGACTGCTCTAGGGTAGAAAGTATGCTAGTACACACCTTTAATCTCAGCATAAAACAAGTCTTTAAATAACCCACTTCAGAAATTAGTGGTAATATAAACTTTTAATCCTAGCACTTGGGAGGCAGACACCATGGTCAAAGGGAGAAGCAGAGAGTAAAGGTAGAGTTCAGAGTTTACAGAAGGGAGCAAGGTAGAAGCAGAGCATGGAAGAAGAGCTCAGAGAGAAGTAAGGTAGAAGCAGAGGAGAAAGCAGATAAGAGGATACAGAACTCAGAAAGAGGTGGAAGCAGACAAAAAGCAGAGTGGAAAGATAGTTCTGTCAGGCAGTTTGAGTGCAGTCAGTTTCAGACAGTTCAGTTCAGAAGGAGAAGCCAAAAAGAACAAAGCCAGTCCAGAATAAGCTAAGAGAGAAAGACAAGAGTCAGAAGCAGACAATTTACAGTTTGGAGTTCATAAGACAGCTAGTCAGATTGAACCCTGTCAGTAGTAAGTCATGGAGGCTGAAAGGTTCTAGGTTTAGGTTTGAAGATTAGATTATATGGTGGCTTAAGCCTCCTAGGTCTGGGCTTGTATCTTTAAGATTATTTTGTGTGGAGGCTGAAACCCTCCAAGACTAAAACTCAGAATTGAATTACCTAAGAATAAACTGTCCTCTGCCATGAACCCACAAGAATAATTGATTAAATCAATGACTATATCAATGGCTAAACTTTTAGACTTGGGACATACTCTCTGCTCTGCTTTATGGTTCTACTAAAATGACATGTGCACATTGTATACCATGTTTACAATATTATGCCAAGTTGACATGTATGTTTATTCTCATCAGTTAGTTTTAAACACATTGATGTTTTATCCCTGTATACTCCTTTCTCTCTCAATTTGAAGACTCAAAAGCTATGACACCAGTAAAAACATAAAAAGAACTAAAACTGAAAATACTTTAGACACTGAAGTTCACAAGGATTTTTTCTTATTTTTAACTTTCTGTTTTTGTTTATTTGTAGATCTCAGATGCCTGAGAAGCAAAATAAAAAATAAACAAATGAGGCTATTTCAAATAAATATCATTTGCACAGCAAAAGAAATAATCAAACGTGGATAGATCATCAACAGAATGAGAGAAATATTTGAAAACTACATCGACAAAATGTAATGAATTTTACATAAATCAACAGCAAAAAATCCAAAAATAATCCACTCAAAAGTGAGCAAGAAATGAAGTGTATATGCTTTAAAGAAGACAAAGATGCTCATATTTTCATGGAAAGAAAAACCACTATAGAATGAGAAAGATGCTAATCAAAACCACTGTTAGATTTTTGTGTATGTGTGTGTGAATATTAATCATCACAAAGTGGAAGCTAAGCTAGTAAAAAGTGGCTAAACATTGGAGGAAAGGAGAATTTACACAAACTACCATTTACAGTAGTGTTCAAGACTACAGTACTCATGGTAAAAGAGTATAGAGCTTCCTCAGAATACAAAACAGAGCTACCAGGTTCTGTGATAGTGCCAAAAACTTTTTCCAAACTCAACTGCTATTATATTAAGAACAATGTTATCCAGGACAGAGAAACAATTTTCATCAACTGATGAATAAATTTAAAAAAACAAACAAATAAGAAAAATCATAAAATTATGTTTAAATGGATTCTAAAATGTTGATATTATAGAAATTAAGATTAACATATAAACTTGAGGGAGTGGATGGAACGCAGAGATGAGCAAATTTAGTTAATGGGTTCTCTATATTATAGTATAGAAAGGGTTCTGGTATTCAGTTAAACAGTAGTATGTTAATACATAATGTTAAGACACTTAGTATTTTTAAATAGCAAGACAACACAATTTCTATTTTATTCATCTAAAAGAAATGATTAATGCATAGATAGAGTATACATTTCCTGGTTTTAACACTATATGATGGGAGGGTATAAGCGTATACATGTGTGTTGCTTGTACTCATCCACAGGACCCTTCAGGCAAAGGGGTAGAGTTGATGCTGAGCCAAGACACACAGGCTCAGGGAGTCAGGTGAGTAGCAAACGGCAGACTCACACAAACCAAGCATTTGGTAGCTACCATTACATCCATAATTGTACCAGAAAAAAACACAGTGTCATCCACACACACAGACAAACATTCAGAGACATAGAAAACCAGGCCTGGAAGAATAGTAGACTTCCTTTTACAGTTTGCCTGCTTACTTAAAAAACACAAGCAAAATATGGGACAATTTAGCCCTTTATTCTCGAAAAGGCCACTTTTACAGCCATGCAAGCACATGGTGTGGGGCAGCAGAGGCTGCTGGGTCAGGGAACCGGAGCATTTTTGGGACCCTGTCTCAGTTCTGGCCAGCTAGCATCTAGGACAGTGACATTTGAATGAATACAGAATATATACATATATATATATATATATATATATATATATATATATATATATATATATATATATATATATATATATATATATTCTCATACATTTAAACGCCATCCATACACATGAAATAGACAGAACAACAAAATTAAGACATTTGCGATCACCAAGACAAAAATTAATCAGGCCTGAGAAAGGAAAAAAAAATAAGAGGCTCTAGGAGATCTCCAGAGATAGGTGTGCACCCAGTTATAATTTAAAGAAAAAGGCAGAGCTCTCCGCACAGTTGTTTCAGAGGATCCGGAGCTTATGGTGTCCTGTGAATTGAAAAGAAGCTTCCCCACTCCTGGAGGCCAGTTTTAGTAAAGTAGTTTAGCAAGGAAGAATTTTGTGGACCCAGTGTGACCCTGAGCAATTGTTATTACAAACAGAGGCTTCACGGATTTCCAAGAGCCAGGCCCGATTCACCACTTTGAGCAGACCTTGGTTTGGGCGTTTTCTTTATCTAAGTCTGTTTCCTGTGAGGAGTAAGGAGAGTTGTGGGGCCTGGGGTGGGCCCCTTTTCCACACCAGGAACCTCACCAGAGAGAGGGTCATATACGCTTTCCCGCCCAGCCCCCACCAGGCCTGAAGGTAGGTGTCAGAGCCTGCTGGGCAGAGGTCCTGCAGGCATGGAGGCTTGCACATACTTTTCCACCCAGCTCCCAAGGTCCTTGCGGGCCCCCATCAAGCCTAACTGAGCCCCAGGTGCCCATGCCCGCTGGGCAGAGGCCATGCAGCCACTGAGGCACCTCCCACCTCCCATGTTGAACTGCCGTTTCTGCTGGTAGAACTCCGCATGCGGAATCCTCAGGCCTACCCAGCAGCTGAATTCCCACTACTGATTGTTCCAACTTGGGCCGGTTTACCTCTTCTTAGGCAATCTGGTGGTCTCCTGCTCCCGGGAGGTCACTGTCAGTCTCCCTGGTATCTGAGACTGAAGGTGTTTGCTGCCCGAGCCCTGTGGGGCACATATGCTCCTCGGCCTCACTGGTTTCTGGGACAACAGGTGTGTGCCACCTAGCCTGGCCGGTGCAAGCAAGGCTGCTGCAAGTGCCAGAGAGCAAGGCGGAGTGGGAGGTTTAGCTTGGCCATACTCTTAGACCTTCAGGGCGCCCCCTGGAGGATCGGGACCTTGCTTTTGACCCTTCTCTCTCTCTCTCTCTCTCTCTCTCACTCACACACACACACACACACACACACACACACACACACACACACGAGAAAAGATTAACAAAGAGAAAGGAAAGATGTGTACACCAGGACCTTATGCCTACACGGTGTCTCTAGTTGAGAAAAGCCATTTGGGAAGGCTGATGGTGATTCTGTTTCCTTGGGGGTTCAGCCCTCATATGGAAACGCCAGGTGAACCGATAGCATTAGCTGGTATACCTGCCTAGCAGGACAAACCAACAAACCAACAAACAGAAGAAAAGGACAGCACCCTATGCTCACCTCTCACAGGGGCAAAGAATATAGAACATGTAGGGGCCAACTCCCCAAAATACTTCAAAGGGGACAGGTACCTGTGCCGAGGGGTTACTCATCAGAGAGATATCCAAACAGGGGACACATTCAAAGTGCCGAGGCCAGAAAGGGACCAGGAGATGGAAGATCTATGATGTAAGGGCCCAAGAAGAAATGGCTAGATCCTGATACAAGTGTACTCAATATCCGTGTCCACAGGGGTAGAGAGTCCACATTGTGGTGCCATATGTTGCTTGTACCCATCCACAGGACCCTTCAGGGGATTGGGGTAGAGTTGGTACTGAGCCAGGACACACAGGCTCTGGGAGTCAGGTGAGTGACAAAAGGCAGACTCAGTTTATTACAGTGGGAGAAGCCTATTATACCCTCCACCTGGCCCAGTGTCCCATTGGCTGCCAGACTGCAGCTGCTGCTCCCTGGGTATGTCCAGGTAGTTCTGTCTCTGGACATGCTCAGGCAGGTCCATCTCTGGATATATCCACCAGGGTCTCAGGCCTTGTTCTGTTTAGTGGCAGGTCCAGTATTCTCCTACACATGTGTTTACAAATAGATTGTGATAGTTTCCTTCTACAAGAATACACATTGAAGCTTCTCTCATTGCCAGACAAGGTACCACCAGTAGGGAAGGTCTACAAGAAGAAACATAACCTAAATATTGCAGATGTTTCTGCCTTTCCTTTACAGTACTGCCGCCATCTTTTTCCACTAGCAGGTGGCTCTACTTCTTGTACATTGGGGAGGTGTATGCTCCCTCACCTGCCCTATGCTCCAATAAACATAATCCCGTACGTAAAAAGTCAGAAGTCACTTTTTATCTGCATCCTACATCTTTAAACTGTCTAACCTATCTAGCAGATAGATAGAAAAATCAATAAGTAGATGGTGGTACATAGATGGTTATAGATAGATAGATCTTAGATATATAAGTGATAGATGATAAAGTAGATAGATGATAAATAGATAAATATAGTAGATACATAGATATAAGATTGATAGATAATAGATATATGATAGCTAGATAAAATGGTAGATAGGTAGTTGATAGATAAGTAGATAGAAGATAGATATTAGATAGGTGATAGGAAGATACATAGATCAAATAGGATAGAGGGGTGGTAGATACATCAAAAATATTCTATAAAACTCAATTTGTATGTGTCAAAAAAGAAATATTAGACAATTTAAATTACTTAGATGAAAATAAGCTGCAATTAATTCTTTCACATAGACCTCAGAATAAACATAGATGTAGTACTGTTTGATAAATAGACAATATGGATACATTGTAAAATGCAAAATCTACCTGTGGTATTGGGAATTAAGCAATAGACTAACAAGTAAAAGAAGTAACACAACAAACAAAAGATAGAAATTTTTACAGAAAAATTTTAACCTAGTTTAAAAAGCATATATCAAAATGAAAAGTACAGCTTTAGAAAGTATAATACAGATTGGTATACATTCTTTGTTTTTTTCTTTTCTTTTTCTTCTATTTTGGTTTTTCTAGACAGCACTTCCCTGTTGTAATTCTGATTGTCCTGGAACTCACTCTGTACACCTGGATGGCCTTGAACTCATAGAGATCTGCCTGCCTTTGCCTTCTCAGTGCTGGGATTAAAGGCATGTGCCACACTACCAAGCTTATATATTCTTAAATAAAAAATTAAGTCTATGAAAATCCAGAAATCTGAAAGAACAATACAGTTTGTAGAAAAAATACCAATACTTAGGGAAAAATTAAATTAAAGTTAAACTAAACTATTTTAAGTAGTTATATGAAAATAATATTTCCTTGAAAGGAAATACCTCACATTTATACTTAGAAAAAACTTAAACATAGTCATATAGTATATCTACAAGTCTATACTAACACATCTGTAATCTGTTTAAATTTTTAAAATAAAAAATCTACCCATAATAGACATTATATAGCTTAAATTAAAAATTCCTATTTGTGCTAACAATGCTCCCTCAAAAGCCAATGGCCATCTAAAAAGATGTAGAGTAACATTTAATCCTTTAATCCAGCAGCATGGTTGCTCTAGCAAAGGATCACTTTGAAAGGACTGTGTGACAAAGAAAGGGTTCACATCCAAGGGCCTGTATGAAGGGATCACATTCAAGGCCTTCATGATCTGGCTGGAATGCAGCACACACCTTTAATTAACTCAACTCAGAAGGCAATGATGGCACACACCTTTAATCCTAGATTTTGGGATTTCAAAGAGGTAGTCAGTTAGAAAACCAGTCATATAACACAGAGGCAGCTCAGCAGTAGGAGTCAATGTGAGACAAGAAGAGTGGAGAAAGAGTCAGCTAACAGTGAGAATCAGCTAAGCAAAGCAATTCAGTCAAAGAAGTTGTAGGAGTCAGCCAGAGTCAGCCAGAGTCAGAAGTCTTCAGTCAGAAATATTCACCTGGCTCAGAAGGTCAGTTTAAACCAGTCAACTGGAAGAAGAATTTGAATCAGAACAGCGAGTGAGTTAAATCAGGAAACGAGAAGAGTCAGTTGAGTCAGTACAGCTCTGAATTCAGATGGAGCTAGTCAGAGTGAGTCAATCAGCAGTAAGTCTTAGATGTGGAAACATTCTTGGTCTAGGTTCCCAGATGAGATTATACAGAAGCTTTTTCCTCTTTCCGAAGATACTTCAGAACCCATATATTCTTACAAAATTTATTTGTTTTGAGTTATTTTTTGATAAAAAGTAAGAAAACTAGTGTAACCTGATTTTATCAGGTAACATAATAATGAGAAGTTGAGAAATGTATCATAAATTTTCTCTTATCCAATTTACTCGATAAACTTCCTAAATATATGAAAAAGAAACATCTGGATAAAAAGATAATCTGGAAAAAGTTTCTATCTAACTTCAGTTTCCTCAATAAATAACATTTACTCCAGGCTTCTAGTTGTCATTTCCTGTCTGATTCACCTTATTCTAATTATAATATCTGTCTTTTCAGAAATGCTTTGGTGTGGATGACTGCCTGTGAGTGTGTGTGTGTGTGTGTGTGTGTGTGTGTGTGTGTGTTTGAATCTTTGAGGAACAGAAGCTTGTTTGAGGGCTAAGTATGCTTATAAGTCACAAGAACATGTAGATAACACATATCCATTTTTTCCCATTTTCTGAGTTACATATTATTTTCTCCTTATCATGTTGAGTAAAATAAAGTGTATTGCAAGCAGACACTTCACCCACCATAAGAATGGATAAAGCTGCTGTAATAACAATTTCCTCTAAAAATCATGTTAGACTAGATTACATTTTTATTTCTTTTTGCTTTAAATGGAATATTATTATTATTGATTTTCTGAGCTATATATAAATGAAGTAAAAGCTATAAAAATCATGAGAAAAATTGTGCTTTTGGGGTTAAGGATAAAGCAGTTCTAATTTAGAAGCACTTGGATTCCCGCGAATATAAGTAGTTATTTTCTTTTGATAAGTATGTGTAAACATATATGTAAATTATGTAGCTGATGAATTCAACGTCTTTATTAAGAAATTCCTTTTAATAAATAAGAAAATTTATTCCCTCCATGCACAATTCTGTCTTCGTATTATCAGTGGCAGATGATCAGGAGTGTGTAGTTTCTGTCACATTAACTGTTCACCTTAATATTTTGTTTTCTGGAAATTTCCATGCCATAAGATCATACAGTGCAACACATTAGGTTTGAAATAGTTCCAAGATGAGAGTCCTTGTTTCTGTTTATCCCCCCAAAAAATGTGCCATGGGTATCTATTGTTGTAAATACAAAATAATGCAATTTTATTTATTTATTTCAAAAACAAATTTCCCTAAACATATATGTTTGTGTGGGGGGGGGTGTGTGGAGATTTTCTATCATACAAACCCCTAAAATTACTTTTTAATTGAAAGCATAGATGTTTTCACATACTTTCCTGTGTCTGGAAACTTTTTCTGGCAGCACACACGATAAACACTTACTAGTGTTTCGGGATCCTTCCTTATGTTCCATTCCCTGATGTGGACAAGGTTTTGGGACTCCACACCAAGTCATCCCAAAGCATTCACTGCATGAACTAGCAGCATTTCACTCCTTAGCTTTCCACCTGTGAGCTTTGCACCTCTACCAAAAAAGATCTATCTAGCATATCACACTGATGATGCTGTGAATGCCTATAAATTGGCCTGCATTCTTCCTGTGTAGAACAAGTTTGAGTTGATCAAGCTGATTACCCAGGCCTCTTGGTGGTGATTACTGTTATCCTGTCTCCCTCATGAGTTTCTATCCTTTCCAAATTATACTGGCATAATGTCTGGGATGCATACGCTCCTTTGTCACTTGCTCTCTCCTCTCCACAGTCATCGAGACAGATTGGAATTTTATCTGCTATTAATCAGAAAAAAAAAGCTTCTTGCTTTACAGTTCCTAGGAGCTTTGCATTGCAAATTATTTTATAATCTTAGTCATTTCCAGAGAATTATATTCATTCCTCAGAGCAGAGCTGATAATACTCTTCATTTCTGTATCCATATGAAATTTATTAAAAATCTTTTCTTCAAAATATTTCATTTACTAAGTTTCTTTCTTTGGTTATCTTGGGGGTAAACTAATGTTTCCAGAAGGTACTTCCAGGTCAAAAATGCCAGATAGCATTATTATTACTTTTTAAAAGCAATATTCGTTCTGCCTTACAATTGGCAATATTTTAGGACATCTGGCAACCTGAAAAAAAAAAGCCAACTTTATTTTTAATGATTTCATTAATACAACAGTCAGGTTGAATCTGTCTTGAAATAGGACACACAAGTTATCACATCCTTTTCATTGGAAAAATGTGACATGCATCCTCTGAAAACATTTGGTTTTGAACAAGGAAAGGTAGAGACATCACCTTTGAAATAATGCAAATTCTTTTAAAGCATAAACTATAAAGAGATGCAAGCAGCAGATGCCTATGATCTTTTTATCACAAACTATTTGCCAGCATGTGTCATGCTGAGATTATGAGGTTCCCCAAAACACCAGGAGTCTGAACTTGTATGCAAAAAACAAGGGGACTTATATTCTGCAGAGCAATCCAGCATGTTGGGGTTTGGCACCATGCAAGATGGCCAAAGACCAAGAGATCGCTCTACATTGGTTTCAAAGGAAGCAGGGGACCTCTGGGAAAGTGAGTACTTGACATTAAACAGAGAAGAGGTCAGTGCCTCCAACTCTAGGGGGAACTGAGCCTCTCACATACAGAAGATAGATACAGTGCAACCATGCTTTTGTATGCTTACAGGCTCAAATGCATTTTGAAAGAGTGAGTATTTTAGAATTGTGCACGGTTGTAAGACAGAAAACAGGGAAAAGGTAAAAAACAAAAAAAACAAAACAACAAGAAAAAGAATAAAAAATGAAAATGCTCTCTTACACCCTCTAGCTTTATACATGAAAATAGCCCATTTTGAGGAGACTGCTAGAAAAAAGGGCAGACAGCTAAGGACATCAAGGACACACTTCCAAAGTAGATAGAAGGACAGGAGACCCTACTCATCCTCTTTCTGTGAGTACAATGAAATACATGATTTGGAGTGGTTTTTACCTTTATTTACGTAATAAACAAGTTTACATAGGTGAACTAACTTTCGGCATGCCACTGGAAACAACAAGAAGTTTCCAGAATCCTGGAACCCTTGGCTTTTGTGATAGGGAGAATTTCTGGAAACAAGATGTGTCTGCAGAGACTGATTCACTGATTTGAATAGCAGTATTGAGAAGGATTGGAATATTTTAGGTCCAAAGTCTAATTAGTTTATCTTAATGAATACTAGCGTCCAAATTAGAAGTTCCTGGCATGTTCTATATCTGAACATCTTGTGATTCAGAGATAAAAACATTTCAAAATCTATTAACTTAGCAGGCCAGTAGTGTCCACCTATCCTAAAGCTAAGAATGTCATCAGATAACACCTTGACCCTATAGAAAAAGCTATGGTCTTGCTGTAATGACCTCTATGATCTGCACACTCCAAATTAATTTGTAATTTAAACTTGCCTTGATTCATGACTTCCTTTGTTTTGGAAAAGTATAAAACCTCATGAAACTGCCTATATGTTGGAGCACAGAATTTGGGATGATCTAAATCTATGTTCCTGGGATATGGGCACTCAAAAATGTCTCCAGAATAAACAAACCCTGAATCCCTTTAAGATGAGAGCTGCAGTATTTATGTTGCTACTCTTCATTCCTCTCTTTGGCATATTTGTAACTTTTTTGTCTAAATCTTTATGTCTGGCCTTGTAACTATTTTTTTTGAGAAGCACTAAAAGTTGCCTAAAATAGAAACCACTTCATTTGTTTTGTTTTTTGTCAGATCGACTAGATTTTCTAGGAGGCGTGTGTGTGTGTGTGTGTGTGTGTGTGTGTGTGTGTTTTCTTTTTAATTCTTTGTTTTCATACTTTTACATACAATAAGCTCCATTTTTCTCTCTGTTAGACTCTGTAGACACTCATGGAACATGCACGCACACATAAATGTATAAATAAAACTAAATAAATTTGTAGAAATGGGGAATTTACAATCTAATCCACAGCAGAAGTCATCTGTTGGAATTTAATACTTATGGCACATTTTTTGTATAATTTCTTACTGGTAAGTTAAATATTTAATGTCCTACTTTGCTCATAAAATAGCCCTAGTAATAGAAATGTTGTCAGAACTGTAAATCAGAAATAGGGCCACCTCAGTATCATGGGCTCTCGGCTCTTTTCATTCCACTTCTTATATCTTTCAATATTCATTTTAAAAATTATAAGTATATAGAGAACAATACTATTATTTCCTTTCAGTGAAACAAAATTTATAAAACAATAAATGACATGTGTTGTTAGTTTTAGGTTATTATGAGAGATTTTAAGTTTCATCATATATGTACATATTAAACAGCTATAAGTAGAGAGTTACTGTCTTCCTAACATATTCAGGACTTCTCATTCTACCCTGATGTTCTGAATGTTGCTTTCCTCTTTTTCCCTGCTCCCTTCTATTGTGAGAGCATCTTCTGATGAATAATACTTTCTCCAAGACAACATTTCTACATCTAAAGCCTAATAGACACTTCTTTTTTTCTTTGTTAAAAGCCTTTATAATGGAAAATACCTTTCTTTGCATCTTGCATTTTCCTTATCTGAACTGCCTACAGGCAGTTCCTTTGAAATCTAGGAGGTTATAGTAACTTTGTTTGTATTTAGATTACTGGCACTCTGCTACTTCCGTGCCCTGAATTCATAAAATGCTAATGAAGAAAAAGGATCCAAACAATGACTTTCCCTTTGGCTGGTGGGGTGGGCAGCAGATGGATCATTCTTCTTTGCTTGGGAAAAGAATATGTTTCTCACTTTCAATAATATTTGGACTGTCATACATTTTAAGTTGTTCTTACAAATTTTAAAATGGAAACTAGAGTAGTTTAAAATGAAAGCTTCACTAAAACTAAAACTATTCAAGTCATTAAAGCTAATGATGTTGATCTTCTGAAGTTTGTTTTTAGTTTGTTTATTCTCTTTAATATGTGAATCCTCTGTGCTTAACCTTTTAAAATGTTTTCTCCTACTCAATAAGACAAAGAAAAAAAATTCAATAAAATAGACGGAATTTCATTGAAGAATACCTCTATAATAAAATGTCAAAGCACAGGTCATTGGATTGAAGAACTATTATGCTAACACACAAGATGTCAGTTTTTCATCTGATTCAATAACATTTATAATTTAATTTTAATAAAAGTTTGATGAGAGAAAGCTTTAGTGACACCTTTGGCTGTGATGTTATAACTTATGATAGTGCCCATGAACATTCATTGCAGAATGAAATCAAGTCAACAGTTTTTTATGTTGGATAATGAATACTTCTTCAAGAAATTAAAAATAAGCAGGGGTTTTATTTAAAGGATAGAGTTGATTTGTGGAAAATCACCTTTTCTGACTCCTTGATACAAAACACTGGAATATACTGTAGTTTTTCAGGTTGTAATTAGTGTTTGATAAGTACCTCAAACTTTGGTTGAGCGTGGATATGGAAAAGATAACAGTAGATTTAAAAGGACATATTAGGGCCATTGAGAGGGCCTAGTGCAAAAAACGGTACTTGTTGCCAAGTCTGATGACATTAGTATCATTTCTGATATTCACATTGTAGGTAGACCGACCTGACTTCTCGTAAGGAACAAAATTAGCAAAACATACAGATCAATCACAGATTCTATATCCTTAATCACCACTTCTGTGGAAAATAAGCTTCTAGGGACACAAAGAAAGAAAAGGAATCAGTGTACTCTAAAGGTATTTTTCCCATTAATGATTATGCATTTTTAGTATAATTCAGATGCTTAAGAAGGAAAAAATGGAAAATTGGAAAAAAGAGAAACATGCAACGACAGAGAAGTAACCTAGATGTTATGAGATCAGTAGAATTATTCAAGATGCATGGAGGAAGTTGTTTTGTTATAGTTGTTGTTTTTAATTATCAGTGATCCACAATTTCAAGGGAATCATTCCTATAATGGACATAAAGAAAGAGATAATGAAGTCAACCTTTGTCATTAGCAGTACTTGAAGTTTGTATACAAACTTCTATTAGGGTTGGTCACATGATTTCATAACCAAAAATCAGCAGTAATTCCAGATTATTATTTTGAGGCTGTCCACTGTATATTCCTAAATATGTTAATTTCATTTAGAAGTGCATTGTTGTATATTTCTTATAGAAATATGCTATTCATATATTTCTGGAACTTTCAGAATTCTTTATCTTGATAATATTCATTTAGAATCACTTAAGAGTAATAGAGTTTGTGAAGTTATTATAAAATAATCGCATAGAGGCAATACCTTAATAAAGTTGCTACAATACAGGTAGAGACAAGTAAATACTAGTTTTCATGCTTTACTCTCTGAAAAGATGTGAGAAAGAAAAAAAAGCAAGACTCATTAGAACAACTTGGAGAGCTGAAGAAAACTGAAACAAGTTGTAGAACTATTTTTTAATTCTGGTAACTTTCAAAACTTCCCTGAAGGAGCAATGTATGAAGAGAAAAGTAAAAAAAAAAAAAAAAATAGATTAAGTACTTCTAAAACACCAAAGACAGGAATAAACAAGCAAGGATCATAAAACCAGGACTCCGGAGAGTTCCTTGCTTTCAGTGACATAGTAAAGATCAAGGGAAGGAATAGTCAAGATGATTTTAGAAGAAATTTTTAATATCTATTCCTAATGTTGTATGGGTAAATTTGGATGTTATAATAAAGAATTAATATTCAAATAAATTTATACTTGCATGAGAAGAAAAGCAGAACAATTCAAAAGCATATGAATTTTTTTAAAAATTATATGAGTCCATAAAAGGGTGTGCAGAATTGTTAGCAAAGTCAGAGTTTTCCTAGAGTAGGTAACACATTTTTCAATATGAAAACAAAGATTAAATTGGTAAACTAAAAAGGAGGGAGAGAGAGAAGGAAAGGGGAAGATTTAGCAATTGTCCACAAGCAAAAGGTCATAGAGCTTTTCATTGCTATAAAAATTCTAAAAAGATCAAGTGTGGAAGTGACCTTACTATATGATCCATAATCCATGATTCTTGTAGTGGGCAGTTAAATCTTTTATTTACAGTTTAGAAATAGAGTAAATATTAGGAAATGTGTGAGGGATGCTGTTACTAATTCTGTAACACAAATAACATTTAATATTAAAATAAACTCTACTGTGAAACTCTCAATTGATTGAGCCTTTTTATTCTCCCCCTCTCTCTCTTTCCATCCTCCTTCTTTTTAACTATCAT
Source organism: Cricetomys ansorgei (assembly GCA_026225945.1). Classification (NCBI taxonomy): domain Eukaryota; kingdom Metazoa; phylum Chordata; class Mammalia; order Rodentia; family Nesomyidae; genus Cricetomys; species Cricetomys ansorgei. Next base: position 12,095,478 of record JAMJFZ010000713.1, read on the forward strand.
TTATTCTTTTTATTTCTGCCTTTCCTTTTTTCTATTTATTTAGAATATTGATACAAGATCATGTGGCTCAGGTTGGCTTGGAATTTGCAATATATTTAAGACAAGATATGGTTTCTGATCATCCTGCCTCTACCTCCCCAATTCTGGGATCATCAGGCTATTATACCATAAACTCCTTTAAGATAGTCTTGTAGAGGAAAAGCTCTATGTGAAAGCTAACATCTACATTCCAGGGCTTACATTCAGAGGCCTGTGTGGTTTGGTTAGAATGTAGAAACACCTTTAAACTGGTATTTTTGGTAATTCAGAAACAATCTTGGTCCATACCTTTAACCTCTAGAAAAAAAACAAAAAACAAAACAGTGGAAGCAGTCACAGGAAGCAGAATGCAGAAGGAGTCAGTGTCACACAGGAAGTGACACCTGAGATGAGTTGAAATGAATGGCAGGCAAAATGACTAATCAGAGGAAGAGTTAGCAGAGTGAGTGAGAATGAGGACACACCCAACTCTCATGAGAGAAGGTAGGCTCTCAACTTAGTTAAAAAGAGTTACATAGGAATTAGAATCAGTGAGTTGAGAAGCAGTCAGTAAGAGTCAGTTGGAATAGTCAGTTAAGAGCATGCTGAACAGTTAGCTGAAGAGAGTCAGTTGAGGAACCATTACAAAGTCAGTTAAGAGTTAGCTGAGGAGTCAGTTAAGGAGGAGATACAGAAGTTGAGGCTGGAGTGAGGTAGAGCATAGTCAGTTGCAGAGGAAGGATGGAGCTTGAGAACTCAGGGACAGAGACAGAAACACAGCAGAACTCAACAGAAGAAGCCCAGAAAGGAAAGTGAGTTGAAACTGAAGAGGCAGAATTCAGAAGGAGCTAGTCAGAGTGATTCAAGTCAGCAGTATGTCTAGGAAGGCTAAGGTCTTCCTTAGCTGAAGATTTCTAGCAACTGAGATAGCAGTTGAAATGTTCTAGAGTGTATGAAGGCTGAAGCCTTCCAGTTCAGGAATAAAAATAGATTGTAAAGAGACTGAAATGCTCTATGGCTCCAGTGCTCTAGGCAAGAAGCAGTGATTTAATTAGAAAAAAAAAAAAGTAAACTGTCCTTGGGCCTGAATCAACAACCACACAGTCTAAAGATATTTGCAATCTAAATAGTTAGTTAACCGAAAAATGTAGGTAAACATGTATGTGTGTGTATGTCTGTGTTTATATATGTAACAATAATAATTAAGTAAAAAGAGGCCATAAATTTTAGAAGGAGGGAGGAGACATTGAAGGGGTTGAAGAGAGTATAAAGGGATTTATGTAAATATAATACACACGTATAAATAAATAATAAATTTAATTTTAAAATTTTGGCTAATATAGATCCATGATTGTGAAGCATGCACATTTTTTTCTAGATAACCAGAGACGAATAGTTAAACTAACCAATAGTTTTGCAATTTGTCTTATAAAACTTGTGATTTTGGCAGCTTTGTGCTCATAAATTTTACAAAACAAATTTAGTTGAAGTTAATACGTAAGAAGGATTTATTTCTACTGACACAGTATTTAAGTTTTAGGCCCAAAAGAACATCTATCTTTTTGTTGTTTTCTAAACACGGAGGGAAAAATAGGAAGGAAGGAGTTTGGTGGGTAGGGTAATGAGACAGATCTGGGAAAAGTGGTAGGAAGAAAAACTGATGAAAATTAATCGTATGAAACAATATTTTTAATTAAAAAGACATCACACAGAAGAATCCCAGAGAAGTTCTATTAGTTAGATAGTGATACAGATAATGATTGCATAGCTATTTTTAAAATAAGAATTTCTGTTTTTCTTAGGTTTACTATTTTGAATGTGTGGTAATTTGAGTAAGAAAGGTTACCATAGGGTGGTATGTTTGAATGCTTAGTCATCACAGATTGACACTACTTAGGAAGAATGAGAAGGTATTCCTGGATGGAGTAGGTATGCCTTGTTGGGGGAAGTACGTTACTGGGGGTGAGCTTTGGGTTTCTAAAATTTAAGCCCAGCCCGGAGTCTCTTCCTGGCTACAGATCCTGATATAGAACTCTCAGCTACCTCTGGAGTACTGTATCTGCCCGTGTGCCACCATGCTTCCTGCCAAGAAGACAATGGACTAAACCTCTGAAACTGCATGCAAACCCCAATTAAATGCTGATGTCTCTTCATAGCAATAGAAAACTGATTAAGATAAGATGCTATTATAAAAATTCTCATTGAGAAGTAAAAAATCAGTTTACTTATAATATTAGTGTTTCATTATCATAAAATTTAAAATAAATTTCTGCATAATAAAAAATGTGAAACTGGTAGCAAGCAGTAGACAGTACTGGTGACACAATAGACAATGTTCCTTGCCCCTAAACCTGAGGCCTTGACATTCGTTCCCAGAAGTCATACTAGAAGGAGAGAACCACTGACTCTTCAAGTTGTCCTTATTCATCCACATGTATCATGGCATGAATATGTACACTCGCACAACTTAATTTTCCATTTCATGTTTTTGAATCAGTATTTTTGACTGTACACCACACTTGTGAATGTACCATCAGAAGCCAGAAGAGAGCATTTTATATCCTTGAACTGGAGTTACAGATGGTTTGTGAGCTACCCAGTGTGTGTGGAGAATGAATTAAGGGTCCTTGTGAAGAGCAGTGCGTGCTTTTAAACACTAAGCAACCTCTCTAACCCAAAATTAACATTTCTCTACAGATAGAAATTTATAGATATGAAAAAATTACTAAATTAGCAAAACCATCTTTTAGTAGTGTTCTTAACTCAATGTAAAGAAAAGAACAGAGTTCTACTGCTATTTAAAATCCACACATTATCATTGTTGTCTACGGCTACCATAATAAACAATTTCAGTTTACCGTTCCCTACCACAGCCAGTATGAAGCTCCTAGGCTCTCTGGAAATACACCACAAAGTATCTACTCTTATGCTTTTTAGTGGCATTCAAAATTTTGTGTGTGTGTATGTGTGTGTTTATATTCATGTGTCTCCATGTGTTGGGTATTCATGTTTTCTGGTGCATCTTCTACTGCATAAGTTTTAAGGATCGAACTTACTTCCCCATTCTTGGCTTGGTACCTTTACTTGATGAGCCATTTTAATGACCCCAATTTGGAGTGTTTATTCTTGGTTGGCTTTTGCCTTTAACTTAATGTCAGGTAATACAAGAAAAATAACCAATTTTTTTGATGAAATATTGTTATTTGTTGCTTACTTAAACTGTGAATTTGCTTGTCATGTTGATTATATACTATATTACATAGAATATGATATATATACAGTACATTATCTAGAGTATATATAGTATAAATATATTTGCAACAAGGAAAATTCAAGAGTCACTAATTTCATTATTGAAATCTGTGACTGAAATGCAAAAATAACCATATAGACTTTATTCCTGTTGTAGAAATATAACTCACTCATTTCCATGCAAGATAGTTATGATATTTCTAAATGCTTACAGTTTTGGGTTCCAAGTTATTGAATTGACCAAATGAATTTTTAGATGAATAGATAACTACTGTATGAATTATAAAACAAGAAATTATGTGGTCATTTATTACCCCTTTTAAATATTCAATTTGTACACTAAGCAATAATTCAAGGAAAATTTTTTGTTTTAAAGAAAATCTGGATTCACTTCTGTCAAAGAGAAGTTTTTCTTCCATTGGAAATTATATGAATAACTTTAATTTTATGAAGTGAGTACATAGTGGATATACTTATATCATAGAACATTATTACATCTTGAAAACACATTATATGCTAATGATTTGGTTCCCCCTTTAAGCAATGGCTGCAGAACTTATCTTTCAGTGCTCTTTTAATGTCAGGGATACAACTAAAGTATAAAGAATGTTTCAAGCTCATTTACAAAATAATGCTTATTATGTCCACCCATGAAAAGAAAGCTTGGTTAATGGACACAAGATGATTCTGAATGAGAATTTAGAAGCAAGAAAAAAAATGATGTGAAGACTAGAGATTATTGGAAAGCTGCCAATCCAAAGGGCAATCTGTAATACCAGTTGTCATTAACAGGTTTAAAGGCTGGCGTGATGAAATGTCTACTAGAAACAAACTCAAGAAGCAAAGAGAAGAGATGCATATTTCCAGAAGACCCCTTTGGCCAACAATTCAATTAATGTAACCTAGTCCTACGCCCTGGGATCCTTGTCTGTCCACAAGGGATGGCCTTTTGAGACTAAGTATCCCCTCATTAGGATTACCCTTACAGACCTCAAGAAGTTTCCACTGCCCTAGATTTCCACACCACCCCCCAAAAGCCACCCCATTCTAGTCATCTCTCTCCATACTCTCTCCCCCTCCACAATCTCACCCCACCTGATTCCCCTCTCCCATCCCCATATGCCTCAAGTATACCTGTAAAATATATTTTATTTCTCCTCCCAGGGAGATCCTTGTATTGTCCCTAGAACCCTTCTTTTACTTAACCTCTTTGGCGCTACAAATTGAAGCTTGGTTATCATATATTTAATGGCTACTGTCCCATATATAAATACCATGTGTGTCTTTTGGGATTTTTGTTACCCTACTCAACGGTGGCACAGAACTTGTGGGGGTAGCCAAGCAACATCTGACACGATCTAAGGCATACTCCATGAGAAGAAACTCATACCCGACATTGCTTGGATAACCAAGAACCAGAGACAAGATAGCCCAGAGGCCTAGGGTAAAACCAAATACTAGTAGTCAAAAAAGGAAACAAAATCAATAAAATGATTCCTAATGGTACTCTGCTGTACTCCCAGACAGGTGCTTTATCAAATCATCATCAGAGAGGCTTCCTCAGGAAGCAGGTGAGAACAGATGTAGAGACTCACAGTCATACATTATGCAGAGAGAGAGAGACAGTCAAAATTGAAGGTCTCCATCAAATTCCTCCCCTCGGAGATCAGGGAATCCCTTGGAAGAGGTGGCAGAAGAGTGTAAGAGTCAGAGGAGATTGAGGACACCAGAAGAACAAGGCCCTCTGAATCAACGAAGCAGGGTGAATACGAGCACACAGTAAGGACAGAGCCTACAGGGACTTGGACAAGTTCCCTGTATATATTAGTTTAGTATTTTCGCGGATTTCTGACTGTGAGAATCTAGGGGATCCCTGACTCTTATGCCTGCTCCTGGGATTTTTTCTTCTGGTTGGGTTGGATTATCGTGTCCAAATTTGATATGATAGTTTTTCCTTTATCGTATTTTATTTTGTCATGTTTGGTTGCTGTGATTTTCAAGCCTGCTCAATTTTAATGCGAGACAAAAAGGGAGTCGATCTGGAGGGGAGGGGTCCTGGAAAGAAACTGGGAGAAGTAGAGGGAGGAAAAGCTATAATATAGATAAATTGTACAAAAAAAATATATTTTCAGTAAAACAAAAAAAGACACAAAAAGTAAACTGAAAAAAGTGACTATACAATATGTAATTCTGCTGATATTAGGTGATGAAAGAGCCACTAAAGAATTTCATCTTGTTATTAATTCTGAAGTGTAATATTTGTATTTGAAAATTAGAGTGCATACATAGCTTTATGACTAAACAAAAAACATACTTTAGAATTCTGGATTTTATTTGTGTACTTTTCACTGATTTGTGTTGCCAATGAAAAGAATAACTTAAACCTGGCTATTATTTAATTTACCAATAATCTGTTAGAAAGACTATGATATGCTTTGTTCTCTAATATTTTCTTCATAAAAAGTTTTATAATCATTTGTTGTGTTCTTAAATATAGCAATATGTGTGTTCCAATTTGATTAGAGTGTAGGTAGGGATCTGTAGTCTATAAACATACTGATCTTATGTAACCAACATAATTTTATCTTTTGCTTTTAATGAAATTATCTTTCAAATTTTCTTTTCTTGGTTTCAGATGGTTTCCCTACCTGACTCCTCTTCATATTTTCTAAAATCATTTTTCCTATTTGCTTGTTTTTGAAGCAGTATTTTCTGTATTCTTGTATAGCTTAAAATTCACTATGTCGCCTAGGAATCCCAATAGTCCTATTTCTACCTGCAATGCATGCTTGTTTTGTAGGTGTGCTCCACCATGTATTTTGTTGCAATTTTGATTGATAAGTCTTATTTCAATTGGACAGACATTCTCCTTATAGTGCCACATTTTTTTTCCTGACTACTTATTCTATATAAGGAGGTTTACTTACCTTGTAGTAAAGTACTACTAAAAATGCAGAGGGCCAGGAACATAATCACAGGCATAACTGTGGCAGAAAATAGTGCCTCTTTCAAGGACTGAAACGCAAAACTCACTGTTGCCACAGAATAAGCTCAGATAATTTCTTTCCATAAAATTTCTTTTCTCTGTTATTTTTGTCACAATGACTAAAAACAAACTAACACAGCTTAAGCTGAGAATTATCCCTGTGCTACTAATCACAGTGCAGAGCTATGGAAAAGATAAGAATGATAGGAAATGTGTGGTAGAAAACATCTTCATTTGAAATGTTGCAGGTCTTTATGATTGTAAATAGGTAAGGAGAATTAGTTATATTGGGGATCCACAACATCTCATATAATAGTATGTTGAATATTAAAATGTAAGTCTTTAAGAATCTGTACGGTACTGAGGCATACAGAAATAAGTAGGTTCAATGAGATGTATAAGAGAAGCAAAGAAACATAAATAATGAAATTTAGAGAAATAATACAGATAACTCTATGTCTGAAGAATTGGACTAGGTTAAAAGACGAAGATAACACTTTTTTTTTTGTTTTTTTGTAAGTGGTTTCTCAGTTACCTTCTTTTAGGGAGTGATAGATTCTTTTTAGAGTCTCACATGAAGTTTACCAGTAGATACCAAGAATCACACAGGTTATGTCCAAGGTGTTTGAAACTTTGTGTCTCTGAATCTATACGTGATTCTCATGCCTTTTTTTTTTTTTGGCTCATTTTCTTCTGTACATTTGTTTGTTTTGTTCTATTATGTTTTATTTCTTTTTAAAGGTATCATGTTTTATTATTACCTTTTAAATACCTGTTTGTTTTCTATGGAGAGGCAGAAAGAGTTTGGATTCACATTGAAGATGATGTGGGAGCATCATTGAAGAGTTGGTGAAGGTAAATTGTAATCAGAATATATTGTATAAAAGACTCTATTTTCAATAAAGAAAATAAGAAAAATGTTAATCATATTCCCAGTTAAAGATTATAAAATCTCAATATTAAAGAAAATAGGAAAATTTGTAATTATATTCCCAGTTAATTAGAAATTATAAAAACTTCAGTATTTTTGATATTCCTGAGTTCTTCTTTTAAAATATTCCCTCTCTGTAAGTATACATGGGTAGATTTTTTTAATTCATGTAATGTATAAATTTTTGTATGTTTATGCACATGAGGTTGTAATTCCTCATGTGCCTATGTTTGGATGGTAGAGGTAGATTTCATGTGTCTTTTTCATTCTCCACTTTGTTTTTGGAGACAGTGAACGTTAATGAACCTGGAGTTTCCATTTTGGCTTGAGTAATTGTCCAGTAAAATTTTGGGTTTCCTCTATTTGTGTTCCCAGTGCTGGGATTACAGCCATCATATCGTGGTTTTTGTCTGTTTATTTGTTTGTTTGTTTGTTTTGAATGTTGAGTGCTAGGAATTCAAAAGATCATTTTTCTGACACTATCTGACAAGAACACAAGAACACTATCCATTGAAACATGGCCCTTAGTATTCTATTTTGTTTCTGTAATAATTTTTACTTCTTGAAATTATGATAAAATTACATAATATTTCTTCTATATTTTTCTCCCTCAATACCTCTTCTGCAAGTGTGTCTGTGTGTATGATGTATATGTATATTCCCAAATACATAAATACAACCTGCTCAGTCTATATACTATATTGTGTTACCTGTGGGTATATGCTCTCATGTCTGACAACTTGTTATTGGAATACCAGCTGAGGGACACTTCCCTGGGAGAGGACCATTTACTCTATACTCAGAATTCCCCAGTTGGATGTAGTTAATTTTCTAGACTTGAGGGTCCCAGGAGATTTCCCCTTTCTGTGTTAGCATGTCCATTGGTGTTATTATTTTTCAAGTTTTTTTAAGCAGCAATCGTGATGAGTCTTCATGGGTGTAGCCTTTGTGACACAAACACATAGCAAACTTCCTATTTGTTTGGCTCTTGCAGTGTTTTGTCTTCTCTGAAACACAGTTGCTGGAGTTTTGCTCTAGATGTATCATTTGCAACTGAATACCACATTATCTTTGTTCTCTTCATTTTTAAGAAAAAAAAAGAGTCTTTCTATGATGATTTCTGTTGCAATAAGAAGAGTTTTTCGTTAGTTTGTTTCTTTTTTTGTTTTGTTTTGTTTCTTTTAATGATGGGAGTGAAGTACAATTATTTTCAGATATAAGTATAGTCAAGAAGTATCCTGGTTTTATGAAGTGGCAGTTTGTAGGTCTTCTTCTAAGATATAATAATTTACTAGCCTTACATAGTTGGCTAGGTTTCCATTACCAAGCATTATGATGGTCATAGCCAGCAGAGTAATGATTGGAGAGAGGCAAGAAGGTAGTTCAGTTCAGCATGACTCAGTATCCAGTATTGTTTCAAAGTTAGAGATTCTGACCCTGAGTAATTCATTTTAGGCATATTTAATCACAGCACAATTTGGTAAAAAAAAATATCCTGGTGATAAATAACTCAACCCTATGTGCACAGAGCTTAAGATATGACTACATGTAAAGTACATGTGACCCATAAAAAAGGGTCCTATAGATTTACTATGTGTGATACCTACCATAAAGATTGGTTCCATAGATTGACGAGCTCATAGTAAGTGTCTAAAGGAGGACCTCGTGTGGTCTCTGTCACACGGATACTGCAAAGGTCACCAGGATATACTAACCATGGCTGTTTCAGACTTCTGGGGAAAAAGCTTACACATCCCTCCATTTGAAGCAAAAGCCCTGTGTTTTTAATATTCCTAGTTCCCTTAGTGCTCCTAAGTGAGTACAAGGACTTCTATACCTCCCAAATGGCATGTTTTCCCTTCTGTTGAGTCAGACTTATGTCCAATTAGAGTGCTATTGTTAACAGATTTAACATGGAAAAATTCATAACTTTTCTGTACACCACTAAAAAATATATAGAGAAAGAAATCGTGAACACATTCCTATTTATAGTTGCTTCAAATAAAATAAAATACGGATAAGTCTAATCACGGAAGTAAAGATCTCTACATTGCAAACGTTAAATCTCTGACACAGGAGATACTCAACAGAAAGTAGAAAAAAAAATTGTGTTCATGGATTGGTTGAATTACAATTGTGAATGTGTATGGTATCAAAATCCATTTACAGTTCAATGCAATCCCAAATAAAATCCCCATATCATTCTTCACAAAAATAGGAAGGTCTATGGAACCAAAAAAGACCTGGGATAACCCAAACAATCCTAAGCAAAAAACAAAACAAACAAACAAACAAAAAAAAAAACAATGCCAGAAGAATCACCATTGCTGACCAAAATATACTGCATATCCACAGTGATAAAAGCGATATGGTATTGGCACAAAACAGGTCTTATAGAACAAGGGAACAAAATTGAAAACCCAAATATGTGTGCATGTAATTATAGCTACCTATTCTTTGAACAAGTTAGCAATGACATGCACTGGAGAAAAGGCAGTCTCCTCAGTAAATGGTGCTGAAAAATTGGATGTCTACATGTCAAAGAATAAAATTTGACTCATATATGTCACCTTGCATAGTACCTAACTCTAAATTGATCAGAGACCTAAACATGAAACCAAAACACTGAAACTGCTTGAAGAAAATATGTATAGTACCCTACATGTACTTGTACTTGGTGCAGGAAAGCACTTTATGAATAAAATCATGTTTGCTCTGGAATTGGGGAAAACCTTTGACAAGTGGTATCTCATAAAACTAAACACCTCCCTCACAACTAAGTAAGAAATTGAGTGAAGAGGAAACCCAAAGAACGAGAGACAATATTTTTCAACTATATATCTGACAGAGGGCTTATATATAAAATATATGAATAACTCAGAAAAACAAAGAGTCAAAAAACTCAAATTCCCGATTCAAAACAATAAAAAGACTAGGGATCAAAAACAGAGTTCTCTAAAAGAATTAAATTAAATACGTAAGAAATACCTCAAAATGTTCATTGTTCCTAGTAATAATGGAAATATAAATCAGAACAACTTTGAGATTTCATCTTACTCCAGTCGTAATAGGAAAGATCATCTAAACAACTATAGGTTGCAGATGTAAAAGAGAATATGGAGCAGAAGGAATGCTAACTCGCTTTTGAAGGGAGAGCAAAATGACAGAGTGCACAAGTGCCCACAGATAAGCACTGGAGAAAGTAGGAATGTTAGTCAAGCAGAGCTATCTCTTCAGCGGAGGGAATCTGTGCTTATTTTCCACACAGAAGACTGGGAGTAGATATTGTTAATAATCCAGTGACTTACTATGTGTAGGGCCAAGCCTCATGCAAATCTCCCAGAAAATTTTTCTCTCCCTTTCTAGACTTTTATTGTTAGCTTTGTTTCTCAGTCAATAAAACCCAGTCTTAGAAGAGCTATTACATGCACTTTATAGCTTGGTGATCCTTACACAATCTCAGAGACTATACTTGACCCTAGACTCTTAAGCTACAGAATTTTTCTTCATGGTAGAGGTCACACATACTTTGCAAAAGAGTTTCAATGTAGTCCTACCTTAAGTTTATTGTGCACATAAGATTGAGGTAATTGTTACCAGAAACCTTTTTCCAAAATTGTACTGTGCTTAAATATGTCAAAAATAAGTGGATCTGCTATCAGACTCTAAAAGTTTGAACCAGTGCTGGCTAACTAAACCATGTTGAGCTGAGTTTCCTCCTTGCCTCATGCAGATCACATCCCTGACAGTCATGATACTTTCAGAGACCCCACAAGAACTGGTCCAGCCATTCTGGAAATCAGTATGGGAATACACAAAACAAAACATGAAAAATAAATCTATCATAATATGCAGTTTTACCATTCCTCAGCATATGTCCAAAGAACTCAATATCCTACTCCACAAATACTGACTTGTTGCTCTGTTGCTCATATCGCTCACTGCTGCTCTATTCATAATAGCTAGAAAATAGAAACAACCTAAATGACCTCAGCTGATGTGTGCTAATGAAAAATAAAGTACATATACAACATGGATACTAATTTGCTGTAAATAAAAGCAAATCATGAGACTGTCAGGTAAATGGACGAATATAGAAAAGGTCTTGTTGAATAAAGTAACCTAGAATCAGAAATGCAAATGTTTCAAGTTCTCTCTCATTTGCACTTCCTAGTTTCAAATGTTCAAATTTAAATATATAACCTTGAGTAATTGCAGAAATATGGATGTAAAAAAAAATACCATGCAGGGGAGCAGCAGCAGAGACGAAAATAGCCATGCAAAAGTGATTTAGAAGGGAAAATGGGAAAAATGAGAGGGTTTAGTAAGGAAGGCTGAAGGAAGATAAATACAGAAGAAAGAAGTAGGGTTACAGTAACAGGAAGGGTGTCAGAAAATTTCAGAAGGAATACTATTGTCTTTGCACCTGAAATTACATATAACAGATATAAGTCTACGTATACATATTTGAATAGTTTAAATTAAATTTCCTCTTCTGGATTGAAAATGTTCCCCCCAAGTGTTATAGAGTATCTAATTAAAAAAAAACCTCAACAGCAGGCATCAGAAGCCTCTGTTTGAGTTGTCCAAGGATCTTCCAAAACTTCATAGGCTATTACTGTTGCCAGTGGTTGCCTCCCTGGGTTAGAAGGCAAGCCATTCTTCCTAAAGACACAATTCACTTCAGACACAGAACCCAGATGACCTCAGCCAGATCTGACCAGAAAGTTATTAGAGACTAGCTTTTATGGTACCAAAAGTCTCCATGCAAACTTCTAAAAGTGGAAAGCAACCATAGTCCTACCTAGCAATGATATCTACGAACCACAACAGTAACCTGCATGGCATGATAACCCTAAACATGTAATATTGGGATGCTTAACTTGCTATTCCTATGGTCTTAAGTTCTTTAATACACACACACACACACACACACACACACACACACACACACACACACACACCAGAATTCAGAGCACTGAATGTGTTCAGAGCATGAAAATATGATATTGTCTTAATCAACTTTGAATGTCAGACTAAAGTCTTGAATTTACAAGATTGGAATTAGGGATTCAAGTGAATTATGATAGATGTATATTTTAATGAATTATGACATTAATATTTTCTAGAGCCCATAATTAAGAAATCCTGGTGGGGAAGGTGATGTAATTCTATTTAAATTAAAAACATAATGTTAAAAAACAGAAATTCTAAATATAATATGTTATTTCTGCACACCATAGAAACCACATAATTAAAATTATTCATAAGATAAAATATGTCATCTCTTCAGCTTCCTATTTTAAGTATAAGAAGAACAATCAACATTAAACTGAAAATATATACTCTTTTCACATTCTTGCTTTGGAATTCAATGGAAACTGCAAAGATTATATTGACAGACTATAAATGGTTTGAGTCAGTTTGGAACCATTGCAAGATGCTAAAATGATGTGTTTTTGCCATTGTCTATTTACCATATGGGAGCTTCAGATTTCACATTCTGTACAGTTGATTTACATCAACACACTAGCATTATTTTCCTAAATATATTTTTAATCTAAAGTGGCCATCTAAAACATTTTTCATTAAATTCTCAGCTTGCATTTTAGAAAGAAAATGTAGGTAACAATGCAAATGCTATCAGAAGCAAAGGAACGTCATTGTTAAAATGCTATTGGCTTACTGCAATAATAAGTTTCATCTAGAGAGTTTGAGAACATATACACATTGCCATTTCAGAACCGATGTCATATGGTGTTGCTTGGGCTAATCAAATAAGATTTTTCAATTTCTTTCCTCCTACTGTTTATTCCATCTGTTTGCTTGGATCTTGCCATATATTTTAGCATATGAAAGCTTTTTTTTTCAGTTTTCAAGTTTTAGCATTTATTTTTATGTATAACTTCCCAATGGTAAGCTTGAAGGAAGGTCACTGAAAACATAAGACTTCGGGCTTCGGTGAAAGGTATTTTGCAAACCAACATTTTATAGTATACATATGGGAACTCACTTTTAAGTGATATTGATTCTATGTGTCTTTCTGGGGACAGTCTATTCTTCATTTCAAGCTATATCCACCTTTGGGACACCTGATAAGAGAGGAATTTTACTGCACATGAGTGTGTGATCCACACAGCTTGAAAGAAGTTCAAATGAGGAAGGAGAGAAATTATAATGAGTTTAGAATTCTACAGAAAACTACTGGATTTATAGATTTCCCCTTTAATCTCATTTCTACCAATCTTGGGCTCCTAGGAAAATAATATATCTATTATTACTATTGGGTGTCTGATATTGACTTTGTCCTCTCATAAAAAATAAATAAATCTAGGGGAATATATACAGAGTCTATCTCCTAACAGGAGACATTGATAACCCTTCTTCTAATTTTTAGTATGCTCTTCTTGATATTTATAGTTTATATACAACGGCTATTGTTGTTTGCACATTTACTCATTTCATGTATGACTACTTTCTTCTATAGCAATTTATCTCTTTTCTGGCTCATGACTTATATACTTAATTATATGGGAAATTCATTAATAGCAAAGTTAATTTAGGCAATCAATTTCAGTGTTTTTTGACACTTACTCCATAGTCTGTGGTTATTTTTCCCCTCAAGCTTAAAAGCAACAATATTATATTTTAAGTAATTTGTTCACTACTGAATATGATGAAATTGTATTTATATAAGTTCCATTACCCTATAATGAATTAGAATAATAATGTACATCCTGAACCCATTTATTTGAAATTATTTTCTTTAGAGGTTAAATTTGCTTATATTTATATTACATATACAGCTGCTTTCCATTTAACTTTACAACACTTTTGAATGTGAATGAAATTAACATAATATTTATAAATATAGGTTAAAACTGCTAATTGATCTACTATTTGGCGGATTGCCATAGTACACATAGGAAATTTTGCTATAAGCCAATAGGCATCTATCTAATCTATCTCCATATCTATTATTTATTTATTCTTTTTCAATAATTTATAAAGTGCACATTTAAAAAAATAGAATACTGTTTATTTAACATTTGCCTATGACATATTTGCTAATAAACTTTGCTTAGAGAATCAAAATTTAAAGATAAGTCCTGACATTTATCATGTAAATAAGGGTCACACTGTTTGTACAGTCTCAGTTCAAAAACTATAAATTATAGGATCTTCTCTCTCCATTTGGGAAACCACAGTTCAGTTGTAATTATGACTTTTTTCTGTATTTAATAAGCTTAAAATATGGATCTACGGAAAGTTAAAGGTAACTCTAACTTTCTGACTTTTGCATTTACCTTCTGCTTATTCTTTAACTATTCAATTTTTCTACTTTAGTTTCTTCATCTGTAAAATAAGTGAAGTAAAAATTACAGAGGTAACCCTGAGCTACAGTACAACATACCCCACATGTTGCATAAGATCAAATGTTAAGCATACCAGATATTAATCTTACATTATTTTATATTATGTTTTATGTAATATAATTCGTCTTACATTGTACAAAATAAGATAATATTACATAAGCAAGAATAAAGACTATGTTCATTTCATTTGTGGGTTATCACAGTGAAAATGAATTCAGCATTGTAACGAGAATCCAAAATATCCACATTATAGAAAAAAAAAAACAACAATGTATTCATTCTCATTGATTCAAGATGTCTATTGTATACTTATATGCTTGTTTTATAGATGAAAATTGCAAATGCCCTACCTAAGTTTAACACTGTCTCTGAAAGAAGACAGTAAACTTGGGTATTTATTAAATAAGGATATAAGCTAAGTGAAAAATCTTTGAGCTTTTGTCTTTGGTTGTATGAAAACCATGTTAGTTGGAGTTCTATAATGTAACAGTAATGATAGACTGGATATATATTATGAAGGGCATTTGTTTCATTGTCATAGACAGGATGGGCTAGGGTATTCAACAATGACTGTTTGTACTCTGTAGAAGCTCAAGACCTGGTTACTGATCAGTGTACAAAGCTTGATACTTCAGTTGCTCCAATCTGAAAATGAAGGCATAAAAGATTCCTGGAGAGCTGTAAGACTTCAGTCTACACTAACCATGAAGAATGTCAGCAACAGGGTCAGCAGAAGGGTGGATGCACACAACAGAAATGAGAAGAGGCTGGCAGGCAAGAAAGCAACAGCTCTCTTGCACCACCTTATTTCAGGAGCATTGCTGAAATGCTATTCACTATAGGGGATGGTCCTCTCCTCTTGTTAAGCCCTCCAAGTAACATGCCAACTGATCTGTCCAGGATTCAATGGTCTCTTATTTTAATCATGATCAAATCAATTTGATAAACAAGATTAGCAATCAAGAGGATTACATATAAGGACTTATATTTTAAGAGGCAGAACAAGAACATATTTTGATGAGTTTAAAGAAGATTTTAAAAAATTGTTCTACATCATGATTTTAGAGTTCAATAGTTCAATGTGAATTTTGGTGGAGAAAGGCAGATTTTTCTGCAATAAAGGGACAATTTATTCATTAATAATAAGATTATTCTTATATGGACAACAGAAAAGCAATGTTCTACTAGTGTACATAGTGAGGCCTTGGTTTTACGAGTATTTGGATATTTGTATTTTTCCTGTCTGGAGTCTGAGCAAAATGATACATGAGTAATAAAAAGGAGCCTGGGTAATCTACATCATAACTGCTTGAGGGGCCATGTTACATTTTAGGTCTTCGGTATGGTTGTTTAAATCACGCAATGTGAAAAATGTTCTTATTCTCACACTGCATTACATAAACCCTCTAAAGCAAACAGTAATGTGTGTGTGTGTGTGTGTGTGTGTGTGTGTGCGTGCGTGTGTATGTATGTATGTGTATGTGAATATGTATATATATATGTATATATACATATATACACACACACACACACACACACACGCACGCACACATATATATATATATATATAAATCATTTGTAGATTTAGGTACACCAGGTACTACTAGACAAAAAAATGTTAATTCTAAAAACTACATCCAAAATGTTCAATGTAGAAAGACACTAAGGAATACATTATTTTCTGAATTTTTGTTCACTTTAGGTACCAATGGGGCCTAAAGTAAATCAAAATGAGTCTTTTACCATAATATAAAAATAGAATTCTTCACCAAACAGTCAAATGCTTTAATTCCATTTTTTGTATCAAATGGCATTTTGTAGCATTGAGATTGGTACTGAATGTGGAGGTTCTATGTGTATAATTTTGTGTCAATCTAATACCTAAAAGCAGTTTTTTTAATAGTTAACAGCTATTCTACTTTATGAATCCCATGATTGAAAGATGTTGCTGTCTTGGTAGTAATTTTTTTTCCTAGACCTTAGCACAAATGTTGCATCCTTTTCTTATACACCTCTTATAAAACATGAAGAGCTTCATTAGAAATTCAGCAATCTAGCGCTAAGAATATAGCTCAGTGGCAGTGAACTTGACTAATATATGTGCAGCCTTAGTAGGATGTGCAGCATACAAAATATTTTGACTGAAATAAGAAGAAATTAATCACAAGTTGTCCTTGAATGATTACAATATTGGTTTTGAAATCAAATTCCATTTTTGCTCCTTTATGACAAAAAAGGGAATGTCATAAATTAATTTCTTTTTAGCAGATTCATAAACTGCAGATACAACCTAGACATGGGTTATATCATGGATGATATTACTGGAAATACTCTGTCAAGCAAAGTTTTGTTTTTTTTCTCTTTCCCCCCAGGTAATGGGGAATATATACTGGCTTTTTTTTTTTTTTTGCTAGATATTGAAAGTTAGACATTTGAGTCAAGAGAATCATATGTAATTGGCAAAATACCCTGCCTGTGATTGGGAACTAGTATCATATAGTAGTTTTCTTACTCAGAATATTCCAGCACCTGACAATTAAACGTGCACTAGTGAGATCATTAGGCACATCTCAAGTAAAAATGGAACTGAATCTTACTTATAAGATCTTAAAAATGAGACAGGCTCCAGATAGACACCATCTGTTCTCATTTTCTTTTCCAAATTCGATTTCTTCAAATGTTCAGTTACAAGAGCTGGTTCCTGTGTAAGGTCTTTAAGGCTTAATTTATTGGAGAAAGCAATCTAGTTTTCAAAAGGTGTAAAAATTTTTAAGTCACTGATTCACTGCCCTATTGTGAATTTTTCCATCTATATAGTCATAGTAAGGTTTCATCCAAAATTTGCTATGGTTATCAATAAACAAAAGCAAAACAATTAACTTTTGTATGTATTAGTTAAATCTTATATTGTAGACTTGACTGTGTGAACAGACCAAAGAAAAAATAATGCTAAGAACTGAGGGTTATTTTAATAATTAATAGAAGTGAAGGCAATCCTTTAACACATGCAGAAAGAAGATCACTTAGAAAGCAAAGAACAAAAGAATTGAACTTAAATTAAAACAATTTATAGTTTAAGCTGTATGTGTTGAGTGTTCTCTATGCCTTATATGTAGGTTTTACTTGTTCAGGTCTCTTAATAGAGATTTGTCAATTTACAAAATCAGATGCATCTGGAATTTCCTAATTGATAATAACTAAAGATTTCGGAAGGGATTTTCTTCCAATGAATTAAATATGTAAATGGCTCTTTATTTAAGCGTTGAGAATGCTTTAGAAACTAACTAATTTCATTTTACTTAAAGATATATTATATCAATGGTTATATCCATAGACATATTCTATTCTTAGTCATGATATTAGAAGCTTTCCTTTTTAGTGAATGATGGTGAATGCTTACAGTCAGGGACAGGTCGGAGAATAAATGATCATTGAGTGTTGTGTTTACCCTTAAACTGGGACAGTTTATACATCAATGGCTGGAAGATTCAGAACACACTGGACAAGGTCAGGAAAGAATTTAAGAACTGGGTGATAGAAAGAAGGACTATGAAAAGTGGTATCTGTCTGACACAGCTTCAGACTCATGATCTCACAGCATATCTGTAACTTATAAATTTACCTGGCAGACCTTGAGAGATTAGAGTATTGTATAATATTAATCTCAGGATTACAGACTTTTAAAATGGACTAAGGCTACATACCAATTTCGTATCTCAAAAGACGAATAAATAAAAACTAAAATATAAAACAATATTGAGTAAAGGACATTCATGTCTCACATCTGAGAAAGTACATTGCTTGAGTTCTCTCTGTCCCCCTCCCTCCCTCCTACCCTTCCTCCCTCCCCCCACTCTTTCTCTTTCTCTCTCTCTCTCTCTAAATCTGGGACAGGGTTGCTTTACCAAGCCCTAAATTTTCTAAGAGTTCACTGTGTAGATCAGGCTGGCCTAAAGATCACAGATATCTGTGTGCCTCTGCTTCCTGAGTGCTAAGATCAAAGGCAAGTGCTAAGATCAAAGGCATGTACCACCATGCCAAATACTTGAGTTCCTTCTAAATATGGCTGTAAACTTGCTATAAGTTAATGTCAGGTAATGGGAAAAAAACCTACTCCTTTCAATTTCAATTAATGAGTTCCAGGAGTTAAGGCTGATTAGTTCAGAGGTGATTTTAGTCAAAAAAGTAATGTTAGAAACAGAATTTTAGTTTTAAAATGTCTTAAACTTTAAAAATTTATAAATCTTTTATTTCAAGTATTTCAAGAATGCAAGTTGGTTAATAGCATCAAGATTAAGTTTAGATTGTTTTGGAGAATAACAAAATATTAGATAATGGGTTAGGGTTAGGTAATCTATCATATATGCATAAACACTCCAAAAAATACAAAATCAATCTTACCTATAAGCATCTCAAATTAGAAATAACACACACGCCCACCAATTGTTTAATGTATTTTTTAAATGTAGTAAAAAATGTATTATAAAATGTCAACTTCAAGAAAGTCCCAAATGTTACAGTTTGTATGATTTGAAATATAAATGTTCCATAAAGTCATATTCATGTGTACTAAAATTATTCAGATTATTCATGGTGTATCAAAGAAAGGTAATGAGGAATTTGTAATATTTAATTTATTATGTATAATTTTTCACAGAAAGAAGTTTTGAAATATATTTAATCCTATTATGTAATAATTCATATCCCCTTAGATTGTTTAAAACAATACTGATTGTATACTACAAGTATATTTCATATTATATGAAATATGTAACAATGAAACTGTTATTTCCCAGACATTTGTGTTTCATCTTGTAGAAATCTCTGTTTAGTTTTACATCTCATTTTTTAAAATTAGGTTATTTTTTTTCTTGATAGTCAGACTTTTTTGTTTTTGTTGTTGTTGTTTTTGTATATCTTATGCCTGAAAGACCACACCTGTGGTCAGCATCATAAAGAGTGCAGAAAAATCAAAGCATGTTCCTTCTTTGGCTGAATCATTTTAGTAGTATATATCAAGAAACCATGGCCTAACACAAAGTCATAAATATTTACTTATTTCTTATATTTATGTCAATTATCCATTGTGAAGTAGTTTTGGCTTACATTGTGTTAAAATGATATTTAGTCTTATTTCACCTCCAGAATGCTATACAGTTTGGTCATATGAAACATTCTAAATGATGGTTATTTCCTCCTTGGTTTGACTTGTCATGCTTGTTGGAATTGATCACCATAGTTGTGTTTCCACATCTGACCATATTTCTAGTCCACTAACTTCATGTCTTTCTTCACATAGAAAATCATTGTTTCAATTCTTGAAATTTCATAATATATTTTAAAAGTGAAAAATAAATCTTCCAATTTCTGTATTTTTATATGTTTGTGTGTACTACTCTTCTGAATCTCTTACATTTTTATATAAACTTTATGGTTAGAATGTTCATTTCTGCAAGGAATAAACATTTGAATAGAATAAATATTGAATGTGTAAATATTCTAGGTAGAGTTAGTGATTGTTAAACATTAATTTATCTAACCCAGTTATATAGAATCTATTTCACTTCCTCAGATCTATTACAGTTCCTTTTATCATTATTTTATAATTTTAATTTCAAAAGTCTTATGTAACTTTGGATGAATGCATTTTTAGTGGGTTGCAGTTGTGATTTGATAGGAAACAAAACTAATATTTTAAATTCCTTTTGAATATTCATTAATAGTGACTAAATGCAATGAATTGCTGTGTCTTGCCTTACATCCTGTCATACTGTTAAATGTTTTAATTAATTCTGATACTTTTGACAAATTCCTAATAATTTTCAATAAATTATGTCATAATATGTAGAAATAAAAAGTTTATTTCCTCCTTTTTATTACAGGTAGCTCTTCCTTTTGTTTTGAGTAATTTTCCTACTAAAAATTTCCATGACACTGTATACCCATGTTTGATGTCCATTTAATCTTTCAACATTAAGCATGATGTCAACTGTGGCCTACGTGTTGATGATCTTTATCAACCTTCGTAGGTTCTTGCCAATACAGGGGTTGTTAAATATGTTAGTTATATATCATTGAAATACTTTGAATTTATAACAATACTCTTTGTCCATTGATATGGTCATTTTTTATTTTTTTATTCCATAAATATAAATTATTACAGAGACTGATATCTGGATATTAATTGTAACTGGAACTCCAAAAAATATTACATATTTTATGATGAACATTCCCTTTAAATTGTTGTTGCATTAAGTTGTCCAGCATTCTGTTAAAAACACTAATTTCTCTGTTTCTCTCTCCCTCTGTCTCTCTGTTTCTCTCTCTCTCTCTCTCCATATATATATATATATATATATATATATATATATATATATATATGGCTTCACCTTAAGAGAAGACAATGAAAATTTACTTCAAATTCTTCTTGAAATTGCTCATAAATATCAATGTTTAAAAAATATTTGAATATCAGTAAATTGAAGGTTTTTAAAGTAATATAGATTATATTTTACAACCTTATGAAATTAAATAAAACATAAAAACTACAAAATACTACAAGTTATAGGATTTAACAGCCACAATACACGCTATGGAAATTTCTACATTCAAAAAGAGGAAAGATATGAAATCCACAGAAATGAGATAATGCTACCCTGTGTTTCTGTTCTTCATCTTTTTGTTTTGCTTTTGCTTTGTTTTGTTTTGTTTTGTAGGGGAGTGTATTGAACTTTGAATGGGATACCTTGATATATCAGAACTTCTTTAAGTTCCCCATAGTTTTTCATTGCTGAAATCACAGGCTCAAGCAGCAGAGACTACTAACATTCAGGTCATGGTATGACAAAGAATAGAAGTCTTTCACCCACCTGACCCTTGTTATCTACTCTAGGTCAAATTAAATAGCTACCACTCTTGATGGGTAGAGATTTTTGTTCATGATGAAAGTTAAAGCTAGATAGTTCCTAAGACAGTTTGATTTCCTCAAGCAATTAATTAACCTTACAAGTTATCGCATTTGTAGATGATTAATCTTAAACTTATACATGGCCATTTTGAAGTACAACTCATTGTTTATGCTGTAGAATTGCAGTGTGTAACTGATTAAAAATCAATAGTTTTGAATACTACAGTTCTTCAATATGACATTAACTGGTGTAACCCTTGAAGTTGTGGGCTTGCAGTAATTCTGATTGTTATCTCAGTAGGGAGTGAGGAATCTAAATCCTTACACATGATTTTATTTTTAAAACCATCATTGCCTATACTGTTGTGGTAATATAGTGATGTCTCAATGCGCTTTCAATTGGCTAATTACAATTGTTATAATAATCAAAAACTGAGAAAAATAAATATAACATGAAAGGTAGGAATGATTAAACCAAACATAATAAACTAATCCCAAAATATTGTTTGTTATGTAATTCAATGAACATATTTGGACCCAGGGATGATGTGCACATTTTAAAAATGCGTATTTTAATATTATTTTAGTAAGAGTTGCATAATGCCTCATTTAGCTGAGTGTAATTCTGGGCACATGCTGTAAATGCTTGTGCTGAAGGAGTTCTAAGGGGCCAGTGAATTTGCATATGTCCATGTTTTCTATACAGTTTATAGAAAATCCCACCTATTTTTCTTTTGGTCTACATATAATCTTCAAAGGTAGTATTGCCAGAATGTAGAGAATGGGACAACAAAGGGATTCTGTGAACAAATAGCCTATGTGCTTTTTAACCTAAAGAAGTAGGTTAAAACAGTAGGCATAGCAATGTGAACAGAATTGATCTCATACAATTTTGGCTGAGGACAGTTAGGGGATTCTAAAAAACTATTTTAAATTCTAAAGGCAGAAATAGATATTTTAATATGTAAACTATTGAAATTCAGGAGATATTTTATTGGCTATTTTTCTGCACAACTTGCAATATAACAGAATCACTAATTTTTATGTATGCTTTTTGTTGTTGAGTCTTCTTATTCAATTTTCAGAATTATAAAGAAGTCTTTGTCAGTTTTCAAACAAACCTAGTATATTGATGTCTTCCAAAATTCCCTACCTTGGTGATCTCTGCAAGCAAAAATATAACTCATGCCCATCTGGGCTCATGATCACTGCTCATTAAAAGTTTGCAATCATTTATACATCAGTGCTTATTACTGGTCCTCATATTATGAATCTTATTATGTAACTTCCTCTTCCTTTTTTGTTTGAACAATTTAGTCCCATAGTCAATTCTCAGTGCTGTTATGACAGTTTCTACCTACAAATGTTTGTTGGTTCATTTCCTGACTTCCATTTTTTTATAATAAAACAAAAGCAGAGAAATAGCCTCTGTTTGTGCATAAGACTGTCTTGTCTCTGTGATATTAATTTGTACTCCAATCTTTCCAATGAATATCAATTATTGCTTGTGTATTCTGACTCGTTTTAGTACCCCAGACCTCTTTGGCTTAAGAAATTATTCTGAGTGTTCTCTCTTTTGGATGTTGACTGTTTAATTCTTAATGTCTTTCAATTTTTCTGGTTTATCTGCTCATCTAGATTTTAGCTTATTTTTTTTGGAACTGCCAAATTAGGGTTTTATGTGCCTTACTCATTCTATTGTATAATTTTATAAAGTACATAGATTTTTAAATTGACTTTATTTACATATTTATTTTCTATTTCACAAAAACCCATTAAATAAGCATATTGGTATGGTTTTCTTTGCTCACTCACTGGTTATTAAGTAACTGACTAATTAATTTGATAAATTGATAAAATTAATAAAATGATAAAGTATATCTTATAACACAACACGATGAAATAATATTGGGATGACTAAAGATGTTCCTCATGTTTTTGGACATAGCCAGTAATGTTATCATAGTTTTAAGTCTTTGATGGGTCCTTAGTAAAGTATCTTGTTTTAACAACTTATCTTTATAGTTTTACTTATTAAATGGAGTATATGGATTCATATTTTTGTACAAGTAATTTCAGTATATATTTAAGAATCAAATTTGTATGAGTTCATATAAAAATAATTTATAGGATATATAAATATCTACCCTTTACAATTAGAGATCTTAAACAGTTATATATTATATGTGGATGATATATACACACATACACAACTGCTTATTTTGGTGTGGTATATTGTATAACATTAAAAATAACCAAAAGAGAAAATGTTGTGGTATCTTTGTTTTGGGGTAACCAATAACTTTTGATTGAATTTGAGGCCTACTCCAATTAATTATATCTTGGACTGCAAACCTCGTCAAAAGCCCATAGCTAAAGAGGACATATCCCTTGGAATGAAACTATTACTCATGAACATTTTCAGTGGGCATGTTGTCAAACTAGTCTCCAAATATTTATGTTAGAAAAGTTTCTTTTGCAGTAAATTTAGTGAAGGTACAAATTCATAATGGAACAAAATAATCAATATATGTGACTGTTGAATAGTCAGCCCTAAATAGTACATTTATATCAACCATGCAGGGCTCAGGTATGGGTATCATAGTAAAAGGAATGGAAGAATGTAAGAGTTGAAATATGGAGAGTTACTTCTTAACATTGTTAAGATGTTAACAATGGCTAAGATAAGACAAACTCAGAGCAGTAGTGGTAACATGAAAAATATCTCATCATGACTGGGTCCAAAAGTTCCATCATGAAATGAAGAGGTTAATGAAGCTTCATACCTTCCTGAAGTGCTATAGTCAGTTAATGGCTGCTGGAAATTGGTGAGTCATATTTCTCAGTGATTCAGTCTCTGGTAAGATGTTCTTGTACATGTAAGTAACCTTCTACTCATGTTCATGTAGGCATTCCTGATTAAAAACAGTATGTCATGATCAAAAAGAGAAAGTGAGAGACATGGTAAGAGAATTTTTAGGAGGAGCTGACACGTGGATAACAGTGGGTAAGAGGAACATTTTTGTAGCAGGAAATTTTGAGAAAGTTTCTTGTCATGTGACGCTTTTCATGCAACTTGAATTCCTGGGAACTTTGCTTAGAATATAAGGGAGAGTTTCAGGTAGCATGGCAGTGGGCAGTTGGTAGATTGGTTTGTTAGATGCTAGCACAGCTACCTATTAGCTCTTGCTCTCTACAGCCAAATAAAAGGGCCATGAAGATTTCTTTCTCTTTCTTTCTTAATCCTTGAACTGGAAGGTTTTAGACTTAGCCTTCCTAGACCTACTGCTGACTGAGCCACTCTGACTAGCTCCTTCTGAACTATGATTCTTCTCCTTAAACTGACTCTTTTTAATGACCCTTTAACTGACTCACTGTATCTACTCTTCAACTTACTCTGTTAGCTGCTCCTCATCTGACACTGTTCAGACTGCTTCTCAACTGACTCATCATCCATCTTCCCAACTGATGCTTCTGTCTGCTTCTGAACTAATCTAACTCCTATTTAACTCTCCTTTACTGAGCAGAGAGGCAGTCTTTTCTCCTGAGAGTTGGGCGTGTCTTTATTCTGCTAACTCTTCCTCTGATTAGTCACTTTGCCTGTCATTTCACTCTGACTCATGGCAGATGTCACCTGTGTGACACTGACTCTTTAGTTCTGTTTCCTCTGCCTGCTTCCACTGTTTTATCTAGGGATTAAGTTCTGAAATACCACTGCTTTCGGAATATTTGGATTAAAGGTGTTTGTACATTCCATTCATACTACACAGGCCCCTGGAGTGTAGAACTCAGCTTTCACACAGAGCTATATCCTTTTCTGTTGGTCTGCATCTATATTGCATTTTGCTTTATGAATGATAGATTAGATAATAAAAATCTTTCAAATTAGTAAACACCAGCACATTTTAAAATGTTCTTTCTAAATAAAATTAATTTCTTTATATTTTGGTGAATCCCTACTCTGAAGAATTCCATGCCAAGTAGGAAGTATATGTATGAAGTAAATTTACTTAAATTCATCAAATTTACTTAATCTAAATAAATCTTAAATCTATAGAAAAGAGAATATATACATTAGTATTTCCTTTTAAAGTCTTCTAATGTAGTCATAAATATGGAACATTTTGTATTTTTCTAAGCCAAAGTGAAAAACCAAATTGTAATTCTTACATGACTGTATTCTTCAATAATTTTTACTACTGCAACTATTACTACTACTACTACTAGATAATAGATAATTAAAATCAATTTTCATGTAACTTAAGGGGTATGTAAACATTTAACAACATCATCATATTAAGTATAAAATATCCAGAAATAATTAAATACTTGCTTATAGTTGTTGTTGTTTTTTTTTTCTGAACAATCCAGTAACCTTATCAAACACTATAATCCTCATTCTGTTTATTTTTTAAAAAAGCTTTTAATTATATTTCTTGTGAGTTTTTTAACTCTGCAAGTTTTTTAACTATCTGCAAGATCAATGAAAGAATTTGCAATTTTAATGATATTGATCTGTATAAAAGCAGCAAAAAATATTGTCAGAGGATCATTCTCTTTAGCCTAAGTGTCAACTGGATCTCCTATTTTTGTGTTCTGAAATATAAACCTTATCCACATGCTTGTTACTAATGCCATTAATATTCAACATTGCAATGAATTGATGACAGCGATGGTTTTAATCTGGGACTTTTTCAGTATATGGTGTTACTGTGTTAGGTGAGACCATATTTTCAGAATGTAAGTAGTGAAACTATTTAATACTTTCAGTCTTTGCTAAACATTTTTATTATTCTACTCTCAAATCATTGAGAAGAACTTTTATATTATCTATGATAATTAAAGTATACGAGAAATTGTTCATATGAATAATTGACATCTTTGCTTTGTATATTTCAAGCTACATCTCACTAGTTCCTAAAACATTCATCAGTGTGTTTGTATGTTTTTTAGCAGTTCTATTTCTTCCTATGTGTTATTGAAAACATTTCTTAACCACCCAAACCATAAAAAAATGATACTTGATAAAGTGTTTTACTATTCCCAAAAGTGGGTAAAATGTTATATTTTATACGCATTTTGTCTAAATTGTAGTGAATCAATAATGTGCTTGCACAGATCTTTTCACTATATGGGAATGGCTTAGGCACTGCTGGACATGTCTAGGAAATTCTGAGGTCTGCCCAGCCACTGTGTGAGAACCCTGGGGCAGCAGGTGGAGCTAGTTAGTGGGTATAATTCATCCAGGGAAACCTCAACGTTTGCTCCTAAAGTGTTTCAATCACTTTGATGAGGCCTTGGCCAAGCTATTAAAGATGACCTTCTTCACTTAACATCACTATTGTCAGTGGCATCCTCAAAATACAACACCTACAATATTCTTGGTCAGCCACCTCTACAGCAGTGCTTAATTAATTACTAGGTATTATTACATAGCTGACACATGAAACAGAGCTTCAAGATTAAAAAAAAATTAAGAGAACAGAAAATTAAAATACTTTCCTCCATGTATATAAGTAGGTGGCCACACATTCAGTTTTTAATAGAAAGAAATTTCAGCATAATTGTCACTTTTTTTTTGCCTTAAAATCAGCATCACATGAATTAGCTTAATTTGTATAAGCATGATTTTATATTTATTATCAATAGAAATAAGCTTTTTGTGACTTCACCACAGTTTTAATAAATGTGCATAAATATAAAAAAAATCCATGAGTCATGATATTTTAAATTTCTATGAAGTAAAGAGGATGAAGCATCTTGATCTCTTATTTGATGTGTGGGGTACATTGAGACCCAGTGGTACAGGAGGGCTGATGAAGACCACAAGATGTTAAGAACAATGCAGTTCTATAACTGATAGCAGAGACATAGGAATTCTTGTTTTCACTGTAGTCATATTATTGAAAATCTGAAAATAAATTATAAAATGTTTTAAAAAGTAGTTTTCTAATACATTGGCAATTGGAAGCATTCCTGTGATTCACTGAGCTCATTAAAATTATCCTTACTTAGCTAACACTGGGAAGTTTTGTTCTCTTTTGAAATAATATAGTATATGAATCAATATTTGAAAATAATCTAACCTTAACTTTTACATTTAAACAAATTTTTAAAAAATTATATACATATTATCTATGACTTAGTTTAACCATTCAGATATAAATGGAATATCCTGAGGCTAGTGGACATATAGAAACTAAAATAATTCCACATAGCACAATTTCTTCCTATCTAAAAAATAATTTGAGGTTTGGTATATAAGGAAAAAAATAAAAATAAAAAAGAGAGAGAAAGATAGAAAGAAAAAAGTAAAATGAAAATACCTTCAATATCCAAAATAAGGCAATAACTTAGGAGTATTAAAATTATGATACAGGAAATTTAGAGACGTAGAATATGAATCTAAAATGTTACTATATTTTTATTCTTACTTTACATAAATAAATGTTCAATGTATATCCAATTAAAGTTCCTTGCTTGTAAAACTATAATTTTGATATCATATATTTAAGTGGAATGGAAAAATTTTGACATGAATCTTGGCTCATCATTAAAGAATAAAAGGAGATTATTTTTTCTGTATTTCTCAGGAAAGCTAAGGCTTGATGTTCATGTGCACTGAATAAGAAATCATTAAAAACTAGTTTTTCTATAACTCATCTTTAAATTAATTTTCTTATTTTAGCATATTTATTATAGCTTTAAAATGTTAAATATTTGTTGCATGAGTTAAATTTGGAAATAATTCATAAAGCTAAAAATGTCTAGTCTTAAACACCTGTCAAATAAGTAACTAAAAATTAAATGAACTTAGTAAATTATTTAGCGCAAATGACTAATTATTAGGCTAATGTTATTATGACGTTAGTAACATTAGATTGTAGATAGATAAAATTATCTACAATTTATTATGTTTATTGTTTTATTTATGTAAAAATCATCCATTTTATAATCTCATAGATTTCTCAATGATTGATAATATTTTTGATAAATTTTGATTTATTATTGCCTGCTATTATGATAGAGTGAACAGACTATCAGTGGTCATGTACATGTAAGAACTGAATGAGATAATACTTACAGCACAGAGAAGTCATGTGTTCTATTTATTACTTTATATCTCTTCACTGTTTATCCTCTGTATATAAACAGTTTTTTACTAATCTAGAGTGATTAAAATGCATATT
The DNA here is from genome assembly GCA_026225945.1 of Cricetomys ansorgei. Lineage (NCBI taxonomy): Eukaryota > Metazoa > Chordata > Mammalia > Rodentia > Nesomyidae > Cricetomys > Cricetomys ansorgei. The sequence goes on from JAMJFZ010000713.1 coordinate 12,124,138, forward strand.
ATATATTACCAATTTTGTTCAACAATGAAATATTATATAAATTCAGACAATATTTATGTCTTAATATCACAATGCTACTTATAATTGCGCTTATTTTTCTGATTAGGATATATGTTTTCTTCTTTGGGGATGAAAACTGAAAATCTACATATCTTAAATGGTCAAATACTAGAGGGTAACAGTGGATCACTGAGCTCTTCTGAGAAGTAGGAAATATGTTTTTCTTTCCAATTTATGGCAGTGTGAGCACAAAATATATAATCCTGTTAATACCATCACTGCTCCAAATTGGATTTAAAGTACAAACAATGTTCATGCTAGAAACTCTTCATTATAATATCTAATACTGACATATTCCAAGTTTATTTGTAAGATAATTCAGTCTCAGTTCACTGTTTAGCCTATAGTAGTAAATTAATAGTGTTTTGTACAACTCCTTTCTAAACCTGTGTCTGCTGATTTAATTAATGGAAAAAAAAACAGTTTGGTTTTGCAGTTCAGTGTGGAAAAACTAAAAAAACAGAACTTGAAATTTCTTAATTCATCCTGAGGAATAAAAACATAGAATGAATCTGATATTCATGGAAAGTGACACGGATGGAATTTTAGGAAGTAAAGTATGTGGACATTCCTACCTAGCTACATGACTTCCCCCAATGACAACTACAAAATGTAACTATAAATTATCATCCATTCACTTCTCCATTGCATGAGTAAAATGGTGTGAGCCTGTTCATTCATTTGGGAAATCAAATTGACTTCATAATACCTTAGTGATACAGTGGGAAATGCTAGACACTTGGTGTTTTGAAAATATATTTAAATTTATGTATGCACTTCTAGAAATATTCATCTCATCTCTACATATATAATAAAAGCAATTTATTCCAATATAAATCATTTTCCTGTCATTCTGATATCCTGTGGAAATACTCAAAATTTTTTGATATTCTATTATGGGAAATCGAGGCATCATGTATCCATCGCAGAAGCACAGTTTTTCCTGTGACATTTACTCTGCTACTTAATTTTTTTTCTCTCTGCAGAAGAAAATAAGTAATTTTTGAAATCTCATCCTGCCCTGTTTAGATCCATTTTTTCCCCAGAAATTTAGGCATAATTTACATTGGCACCTTTAAGTGATTTGTAAAACATAGTTTAAGTATTTGCAGTAGTCATGCTGCAAACTGATGTAAAATCAAGTCCATTTAGGTTTTTCTGTGTCAATAAACAACAGATCAATCTTGCCAGTTTTGTAGGAAAAAAAAGTACAAATCGTGCTGTCCCACTCACAGCTAGTGTATTAACAGTAATTAATGCTGATTTTATGTTTAATATATACCAAGAACTCAACAATTTCTCGTAAGCTCATGACTTATATCTATGAATGTCTACAACTCCAAAAACAGTCAGGAATTAATGAAGCTGGAGGCAGGAGAAGTTTTCAGAGAAGATAAGTGTAGGAAAAGAAAGTCTAATTTCTAAGATTATGTAAACAATGAAGAGCTGACCCAGTCCAAAATTTATAGTTTTTATTTTATAATTTAAGTAATGAAATTGTTGCAACCCATACAAATATTTTCTTCACAGTTATTAAGCAATACACACACAAATGAATTGTATTTATTATGTGTTCTGAGCATAATTTTTTATTCTATTACTTGAAAACCACTTACAGAGTAATACAGGCAGTAATATTGATGCCAGGATACTTAGGTACAATTCCTTTAGTTCTCAAAAATCCTGCAAGTATCCAATGTAATTTCTTGTACATAAAAATTTTGTACATATAAACATATGTATGAATATATATATATACATATATATATATATATAGTTGAAAATAGTTTTCATAAAATATATTTTGTTTATGGTTTTCCCTCCATCAACTCCTCCCTGATCATCCCCGAATCCCTACTCTCCCAACTCTACAATCTCTCTATCTTTATCTTCATAAAACAAACAGGCAAACAAAACAAACATATTAGAATATGAATGCAGATTTTTTTTAAATCAAAGAAAAACTGCAACCTCTTCACATGGAGACACACATACACAAACAAAACCCATAAAAACCACAAAATTGGAGCCATAATGTATAAGCAAAGACCAGTAATTAAAAATTTGTCAAAATAAAACAATATGAGACAAAAGTCGACAAAGATATCTTTATGTTAATTTTGTGTTGGCCACCTAATACTGGACATTGAGACTACACTACTGTGTTCAAATACATCTTTATTAAAAAATTAAAAAGTAGGAGGCCAAATATGACTGTAATTTGTAGTTACATGACTGTGCTAAACTAAAATAGCTATGATAAATCCAGTTATGCTGTAGTAGTTAGTACATTGCCTCTGGAGCAGCTCAGCAAGGAGACATGGAGGGATTCTCATATGTGGAAACTCTGCCAGACCTAACAGAGGGAACCAACTTCCTGGCCAGTGCCATACTCACAGTGGAACCCCAAGCATATGAGCTCAGGTGTTTATTGATTCAGAACTCCTTAGGTGTTCTACTGATACCACATGCAGATCATAAGCAATTAAACATCCCCCATGGAAATCCAAACCCCAGCAGACAATACAAAACACCAAAACCTAGGGTAGCACCTCACCCAATGGTGAATAAAAACATTTTAAGCATAACTAAAAATAAATTTCCACAATATTTCCCCTTTTCTGTATAAAAAAAAAAAAGTGCTTTACCTTTACAACACAATTTAACACTACAGCAGCAAAACTATTTATAAGAGGAACAATCATGAGATTTTTTAAGGCACGGGATCTATCAAGCTTTTCAACGATGTCTTTGGACAGCAGAAAAATATTATCAGTGTCCAATTATCTGGAATTCACTCATGATCTTCTGGGCTTCTCCAAAGTGCTTGGATTACTTCTATGGCTCTGTCCTCTGCAGCACACACACAGCTTGTCCTCCAGGCTTAGAAAACAAAAACAAAAACAAACAAACAAAAAAGTGTTCAGTTTAACAAAGTGACTTTTTGATTCTAAGCCAAGCCTCCCCAACAGCAGGGTATTTTGAGCTGGTGGGAAGAATCTCTGGTTGAGGCATTCTGGTGGTTTGGCATTCATTCTTACCACCACTATGGGGAAACATAAATCTTTCTTCAATAGACCTCAAACACTCAAAGACAAGACCTACTTGGGCTTCACACATGCAAAAAGTCATTAAAAAATCAGTTTATAAAACTGTATGCTCTGGTTTCCATTTCCTATTCCCTAGCTGCCTCAGTGGCAGGAGGGAGAATTAGCTCCATGATTAGGAAAAGTAGTTAGAACCTTGCTGTTCCCCTGTTCCCAGGTAAACTATTTTCAGTATGAAAATTCATCCCCAACATTTGTCTAAAACATGGCTTTCAACTCTGAGCTTCTCTCTCTCATTTATTTATTAATTTCACAATCTTCTCTCATCATAGAGGCTAATTTACTTTCTCTCTCTCCTCTTCCTTCAGGAGTCTTCAATTAATTCCTTAATCTCTATCCTCTCTTAGAAGAATCCCCTGATATCTTCTAAAGTAAAGGCATACTTTACCTGACTCTAAGGTCTGGAGTTTCTTTCTCTTCTTCCTTGTCTCCACATTGGATTAGCTGGAGTGATGTCTTGCCCCACACTGGTGCACCATTTGTACACTGGTGTGGCAGCCCAGCCAAGAAGGACAAAGAGGCATATTTTATAACTGCAAACCCAGCCAGACCTCAGCAGAGGGAGCCAGTGTCATGGCCAACACCATCCTGGATGGTGGAACCCTGAAAATCTGTGCTCGGGTATTTTATTGATTCAGAACTCCTTAGGCATTTACTGATACCACATGTAGATCATAGGCAATTAAACATCCCCCACAGAAATCCAACACCTGCAGACAATACAAAACTCCAAGACCTAAAGAGTCCCTCAGTGCATAAAAACCTTTTAAATAACTAAAAATAAACTTTCACAACATTATGCAGAACATGCCCATGAATACTCATTGAACTAATGTTACATTTGTTTATTAAACTTATGTAGTTTAAGCTTCAAAAATTATAAAATATGCATTTATGATATTTAAAGCAATATATGAATAAGATTTATTTGAAAATGGTTCAGTAGGATATAATTAACATACTATCCAAATCATCCATGTAAAGGACATATTCAATATTGAGTTGGCTTATCACATTTCAGGATTATGAAAACATCATATTTTAATATTATGTATGTTTTTCTTCCTTAAAAGAAATGTTCATTTTTGTGTGTTAAAGAATATTCCTTCATATCAATTTTTTGTTAGTTATCAGGTGATGGATGGTTGAATGGGTGAATGATCCTCCTGTGAACATTCCAGCACCAATACTTATGGAAATGTCTGTTTTCTGTTCTCTTGAGCACATACTCCAGAGTAATATCAGTAGCTAATGTGTCTCATTTGGGAGAACCACCAATGTGCTTCCCATATAGTCACACCACTTTACATTCCTGCTTCTAATTATGACAGTTCTCATCGCTCCATGGCCTCACCAAGACTTATTACCTTCAGTTTTTTAAATTGCATTTATGCTTAGTGACTGTAATGAAGTCATCTGTGGTGTTTGAGTTGCCATTCAATTATAGTGGTATCAAACATTTTGTATGAAGAAGGGTCATTTGTTATTTAAGTTTGGATGATTATGACACGCAAGAGCATTTTCTTTAATAATAAAAATAAAGAAATTAGAAGTAAGAAAAGTTAAGAGAGAAAAATTAATAATGTATACACACTGGGGAAAAATTACAAGACTCCCTTCAAGACAGAAAGCTCTACTGACTGAAATAACAAAACTGCTAACTTCTTATCTAACAGAAATGCAGGTGTTCAGGCATACATCAATGCAAGCGTGTTCATCCCCTCCTAGCTGCAGGCCTCTAATCTTCAAGGTTAATTTTAGTGGGTAGTCTTAACACAATAGTCTATTAATAAATAGCTGAATTTTAGGTCTGTATGTTTGCTACAATAAAGGGGGAGCAGGCATTCAGGGGTGAATTATCTATCTGCTTTTTCAAGCTTGCTGACATACTGTCTAGACTTCGTTTCTGTTTTTGACTGTGGCTTTGTCTCTATGGGAAGGTCAGTTCTACCAAGAATAATTTTTTTATATATCTACAGAAAGTATGAATAGTATTCACACATGCCAAAAACCTGAAGGCCAGTAAGACTGTACAATTATTTAGAGTTGAGATGGCAGTGTTCCTCTCCCAACCAACCTAGGAATTGATTTAAGTTTTACTAATAGGCCAAAATAGACAATATTATTGATGAGAGGCTTTTGTCACCATACATCATACAGTAAAGATGAGAAAGGGGCAAGGCAGTTGGTGGGCTTCAGACTCCTAGCTAAGGTTAAAACCAGGATCCTTGTCAAGCTGGTTACATCCACAGCCTGGATATCATTGACCCCCAACAGTAGGGCCCTTATGAATCTTTTCTGCTTGGGTGTTTGAGATGTAAAGTTTCCTGTTCTACTCTATATTCACCACAGTGTGCAGTAGTACATTAGAATTGTTACTTCTACCAAATTGCAACACACTATTAACTCATCAGCTTTTCCTGTCCATATCATAACTAAGCTCTTCACCTTCCATAATTTTACTAAACATAAGCTTCCAATATCTGAAAGACAATTATGTAAATATGTTTATGTATATATATATATATATTCATATTACTTATTAAAAAACTTTCATTATCAAATTTAAATTATATACCAAATTAAGCATGTATATTAGTATTGGAAAGTATCTACATAATTCCTTATTTGTCATTACTCAGTAAATAAGCTAATATATGCCTGATTCAAAATGAATGTAAAAAATTTATGCAGCGTACATGTTGACAAATTTTAAATACCAAGTTGAAAATTAAGATAAATTTTGATTATATACAAATACAAATAGAGATATTTTAAGTAAATTTTGTCTTATAAACGGTATCATTTGTAAAGAATTAGTATTCTAAAAAGTGGGCTGGATATCATATGATTCTAACGTATTTAACATGGTGTGAATAGGAATACATTGTTCTAACAGCAACCTAGCTTGGATTACTAAAGGTGACATTAAACCAGGTGTTTAAATTCAGGAAATAGTATAACTAAATTCCAAGGCTCACTATCAGAGGAAAGCAAGCAAGCTGTTCATAAACCCCTGGAGAAATGGATTAGTTACTGTGTGCTTCAGCCCTTTATACCTGATATATTTTGAAATGTATGATTGATATGGAAAATCTTGGGTGTTACAATGATTTAATTCAAGAATTACAGATAATCCTACTTCCAAGTTGTTATCTTGAGTGTCTAAAAGTTTTCAAATTGTTTGTCAAGTTCTAAGAACAATCTTGTAAAATGCAGTTTTGACATGGTCTCTTGTGATATTCAGCAAAACTTGATACTGTGGAGAATTGGTTACATCAATTCCATTTTAAAGTTAACATTTTTACATGTAATGCAAATGTATAGCTCTCTCAATATAAAAGAATCCTACAACTTTAAAAGGACATTTTTTGTAATGTGATTGAAAATGTATAGTTTATTTTAGAATATATAAATTTATTACTATTTATTATAATAGAATATTCTCATTAATTAGCGTATTGCTGAATTTGCATTATTATTAATACTTTAGTATAGTTTGAAAGAATTACATCTTCATGGAATTTTGTATAATTTTCCTTTTTTAATTTTAGTTTTCTAAATTTATTTTATTAATATTTATGTGTATATGCATGTGTCTGTGTGAATCTATGTCGTTTATGTGCAGGAGATTGTGGAGACCAGAACAGGGTCTTGAATTCCCTGTAGCTGCAGTTACAGACAGACATGAGCAACTTGAAGTCTGTGCTGAGAAGTAAACTCAAGTCTTCTACAAAAGCAGTACACAGACTTAGCTCATGAATGTGCTTTCCACCCTAATTTTCTTTTTAGGAACATAAAGTTATTGTGTTCAGATTATAGTGATGATTAGATTTTCAGTGTTTTGTTGAAACACTGTTTAAATTTTCTCAACTCTTTCAAGTGAAAGCATGCATGATGATGCTAGATTTCTCATTCCTGATAGAGACAATTTGGATGTTAGAGGCATAGAAGTGAGTGAAGAATGGAGGGCCCTTTAACAATGTAATGTGCATGGTTGGCAAGGGTGGCAAGAAAGGGTAAAGGGGGGAATGGAAAACCTACCTTTCACATTACAATGCCAAGTTTCTTTACTTTTATTTTCCTGTATGTGTGTGTGTGTGTTGTGTGTGTGTGTGTGTGTGTGTGTGTGTGTGTGTGTGTTTACTTACTTCTCTTGGTTTACCTTGTCCACTTTCAATGTGATAGTTTTTGTTTTATCTTATTATATTTTATTTTGTTATGTTTTGTTGTTACCTCTTAGAAGCCTGTTCTTTTCTAAGTATAGACAAAAAGAGAGTTGATGCAGATGGGAACTGTTAAGAATATAGAGAGACGAAAATGTAATCAGAATATATTGTATTAAAAAATTGTTTTCAATACAAGGGAAGAAATAAAAATAGGCACACATGCAGATCTTCATAAAATACTCTTGAAATTAAAGAAAAACGTAGAGTTAAAAATTCAAAATTTGCTTTTAACTCAGATATTACAATAATGTTTCAGACAGCGTATCATATGTAACAAAATACTCTGTCAGCATTTGAATATATTTGCTTTCCCTGTAGCACTTTCAATGAGAAGTCCTGAGATATGTTCCTCACTAAACTACATTTTCGGATTCATAACATTGGGAGAAATAATTGCTTTGTACATGTGACAAGTCTACATCATTGTAAATTCATAGAATGAGATCATCATACTCCTGCAAGTCAGGCTATAAGGGAAATCCTGAACACCATGAATCTTCTCACCAACTTCTAAAATGCAAATGAAGAAATACCTGAAGCCTGCCTCACAGTCCAGAAGAATATTGGAAATATGTTGCTTTCATTTTTTCCTAGATCCTGTGAATTTTATTGTTTATCAAATGCAAAGACTAGAGGCTGGGCTTTTAGGAATACTGACGAACTAGTGCAAATTCTTACTGCGCATAGGTTAATGGAGCTCTGAGATGTTCAACATCCTATCTTTCATTACAAAGTATCCCAGGGGTGTGAAGATTTTAATACATTTCTGAGTACCTTGTTCGAGATTTATGTTTCCTTTATCATCTGATCTGAACTGATTTGAGCCTTACAACTTTGATTTTGAATGTAGCATATATTAAAAATTGTTATATTATGACATATATTTAAAGAGAATAAAGCACCTTTTTCTTCTTTTTTATAAAGAATTTTATGTAGCTTAACTCTGACATGTTACATGATTACCTGTCTAAATTCTTTATCTGTTTAGATTATGCTATGAATATTATTCTACATTATAAAATGCTTAAATCAAAAAGAATATAACACAATGGATTTTATTTCTTATGTGCTCTCTCTCTTGATTTTGGAAGGAAGGTTTCATCTCAATAAGCTCACATTCTATACTGTGAAGGCATATCCAGTATATAATATTCTAGCTGCTTTGTCTTAATATAAAATTGCTTACATTTTCACATGAAGCTCGCTATCTTTAGGAACCTGAACTATGATTTCACTAGGAAAGATGGATATTTACCCTGTGTGGAACGCATTAGAGGCTATAGCACTTCCCTCCAGTTGCAAGATGGAAGTACATACACAAATTACTGTACTTCTCTGGAGAGTGTTCACTGAGCAGCAACTTATGAGTCATTTTCTTCACTTGGTCAAAGATGACAAATCATATTGAATTAGAGATTTATATAGTTCATGTTAGTAGATGGGTGTTTTTCCTACATGTGTATATGTGCTCAGTGTGCATGCCTGGAATTTGATAAGGTCAGATGAGTTACAGAATGTTTTGAGATGCGAAACGGGTACTGGGAACAGAGACTGTGTCTTCTGCAAAAGTTGCTGTTGCTCTAAACCTCTGAGTAATCTCTCCAGACCCTCATATTGTATTTTGAATAACTCCTCTAAGAATTAATTTCAGCTAAGAAACAGAAGAGCCATGTCTTCTCAGTTATTGAAACTCAAAATGATTCTTTAGCAAATCTGTAAGTGGAACATGTATAAGGCAAATAAAGTATCTATTTTGAAGAATTATTCTGAATAACATCTCATTGATCACTTCCCTAAAAGCATTATTGCATTCAGACATATACATGCTAGTCTTGCAGTAATTCACATATTGCCTCCTCAGTATGCTCTGTGAGAGTTATTTGTTCACATGTCCCTCAGTCAACTGAGTAAAAGTGACAATGTTGGATCCATTGTGAGTTTTAGATTGAGTAAAAAACACTGGCTAAATAGATAACAGCACTAGGTACCAGGGTGGCTAATGTATTTATTCAGCTTTGTATTTCTAAGGCTATAGCAACAGAAGTATAGGGACAATACAGAAATACTTTTCTTATAAACAGAAATTGAATGCTGTCTTAGTCTGCTGTAACAAAATACCATATATCAAACATCTTAAGGGATACTCATTGCTCACAGTTTTGAAGGCTGACAAATAGTTGATCAAAGTATTGAAAAATTCAGTGCTTGTTGAGGAGTTAATTCCCAGTTTCTTAATAGGAACTTTTTTTATGGATTATGCCTAGGGAAAGGAAGTTGTAATATATATTTATTTGTGTGTGTGTGTGTGTGTGTGTGTGTGTGTGTGTGTGTGTTTGTATGTGTGTGTTGTGTGTGTGTTTATGTGTGAGTGTGTGTGTGCGAATGTTTGAAGGAAAAGAGAAGTCCATGTCTTCTCAATCTCTTCTCTACCATTTTTTTCTTTTTAGATAAAATCTCTTAATGAACCAGGAGTTCATTGATTTCTGTTAGCTTGCTAGCCAACAAGCTCAATGGAGTTGTTTTTCTTCAAGTTCATAGATCTGGGATTCCATGTATATGCCACTGCACTCGCTTTTAAGTGAGTGATATAGATCTAAAATTGGGTTCTTTTCTTAGGTACCAAGTACTTTACAGACTGAGCCAATTCCTGGGGCACTACTGTGTGCTCTTATAGTTTCAAGGATCCTACTTTGGAGACTTCACTGTGATGACCTAAGTTATCTGAATCCAGTAATCTCCCAAGCTAAGCTACAAATACCATGGTAATAGGAACTCAGGTCTGAGCAGATAGATTTTACAGATACCAAAACTTGCAGTCCTTAACAGACTTTCTATCTGACAAATTGTAGAAGAGGAGGAAGAAAATAGTATTCTATGCCAACCACTGAATTAGCTTGAAATTTTCTATTCACTGCCCACCAAAAATATTTTATGTCTTATTCCTTTAAATTAATTTTATTTTCTATTTAATTATTTATTTATGATTATTTTTGAGATTGTATTTGGATTATCTCATTTCACCTTTCCCTTTCTCCCATCCAAACACTCCCATAAACCCCTCTCTACTCTCCTTTAAATTTAAGCTAATTTTTTCATCAATTGTTAATGCAAGCATATATGTATTTGTATATTCATATATATTCCCAACTATAACTTGTTTAGTTGCTTTTTACGTGTGTGTGTGTGTGTGTGTGTGTGTGTGTGTGTGTGTATGTATGTAGTCTTGTGCACATGAGTGTAGTGACCGCAGAGGTCAGAAGGGGTCAGTAGATACCATTGAAAGAGTTGTATAGGCTGTTGTACGCTTCTTGTCTTGGATACTGAGAACTGAATTCAGATTCTCTGCTAGATCAGAACACACTTAACCATGGATTATTCTTTTCAGGCTTGTAACTTCTGATCTTTATCCAAGTACATATCCCAGAAATCAAAATGTGCAGAAACTCAATCTTGTTTTGTACTTTTCTGATGGCTAAAGACAAAAGTTATGGTGAGCATAGATATAAATGATGGTGAGCATATGGGGAAAGGGAAACACCTTAATATTCCTGGTGGAAAGTAGATTTGTCCAGCCACTGTGGAAATCAGTATGGACTAAGAATAGATCTGCCAATAATTCAACTACATCTAACTGGTATATTTTTGAAGGGATCAAAGGTCAAAAGACCACACAGACACCTATCTGCTCATGCTGATAAGCACTCTTCAAAATTTCAGGTTCTAAAATCAGTCCTGGTACTCATCATATATGAACAAATCAAGATAATGTAGGGGTTATGTAATTGGATCAAATTATTCTGTTGTTGAATTTCATGTAAAACATGTATGTAAAACTCAAAAATAGAATATACTGCTTGAATTATATAATGTTGAATTATTTAAATTAATAAATTACTTAATTTAATTAATTAAATTTAACTAATTTAATTAAACTAGTGGCAGTCATAGGACTTGATATCAGGTCACATCAGATATACCTCTCCAAACTCTCAAATTTTAATATTATATGTGTATTTAGAGTATGAAAATGTATCTGCATGTGCTTGAGAGGGAGTGAGCCAGAAGTCAACATTAAATATCTTCTTCAGTTGCTTTCCATCTTAACTTCTGAGATAGTTCATTCCTTGAATGTGGAGCTGACCATTGCAGCTAACCATTCTATCTAGAAAATCACAGAGCTCATCTGTGTGTCCCACAGCACTGTGGCTATGGATGTGTTCTGTACTGCCCAGCAGTGCATGATGCTTGTGATCTGCACTCAGATCCTCATGCTTACAAGCATGCATTTTACCAGCTGAGTCATCTCCTCATTCCACAACACAGGTTCTTTGGTCAAGAACCCTTGTACATTTTGCTGTTGTTGTTTTGGTTTTTTAATCACAAAAGTACAAACTTTCATGTTTATTATGTTTTTAAGATATTTTCACTTAGTTTCTTATGCAATATATTTTGGTCATCTATTTCCCCTATCCCAACTTCTCTTAGCTCTTTCCCACCTCCCTTCCCACCCAACTTCCTGTCTGTACCTCTCTCTCTCTCTTTCTCTCTTTCTCTCTCTCTCTCTCAAATCAAAACCTCTAAACAAAAAACCAACTAACAAAATCCCTAAAGAAAAACAAAATTGAAAAAAAATCAAAACAAACCAAAATGAAAAAATTAGACAAAATAAAACTCAACACACCCACACACCAAAAACAAAACAAAACAAAAAAACCAATTCACTCACCAAACAAATAACAACAATAAAAAAATACTAAAATTAACTTGTGTTGGCTAGCTGCAACTTCTGGGGATGGTACAGGCCTGGCCTATGCCACTCAGTGACATTTCATTGATGAAAACTGATTTTCATTTTCCCAGCAAGTATCAGTTGTAAATAGCTTCTTGGTTTAGTGTGAGACTTTGTTTCCAGTTCATATTTTCAGTGCTGTGATTTTGTCTTGTTTGAATCTTTGCAGGTCTCGTGCATGTTATCACAGTCTCTATAAGTTCAAATGTGCATAAGCTATGTTGTGTCTGGAAGATACTTGATTACATTGTCACAGTTAGAAATCTTATGCAGCCATGTAAAACTCCACTGCCAGGAATGAGTTACATAATGTTGAGTTGTTGCTCAAAGATGTTCCAGGCAGGGCTATTGGTTTTTCTCTAAAACTTTAGTGTAATATCTTCTGCTGATGTTAACCCAGAAGTTAGCCAGTAATTGAGCTGGTGCCCAATAGAAGCTTTACCCCCATTAATTAGTATTATCTTGCTGGAAGGTACTATGCGCACTAACAAAAGAGAAAGGTAATCAATAATATCATTCAGCTACCAACCCTTCAACCTACAACAAATAACCTGATTGAAAGACATATTAGTACAATGCTGGCACAAATATTATGGGACTAATCAACTACTCTTTGGTTGGATTTACGGCCTATGTCATGAGCTAGAACTCAAACTGATACTGTTAAAATGATCAAGAACTTAAGACTACATTGATAATGACATACAGGAAAACATACTACTAATAATCTCCTAAAGGAACATAGCAATAAAATTCCTAATGCCATATTGATCAGTGCATCATTCCACCCTCATCAGATAAAATTCTTCTTGCCCCTGATGAGAAATAACATAGAGACTTACAACTAAATAATATACAGAAAATGAGGGACATTGGATCACTCAGTCCAAAATGGGAAAACTTCATCAATCCCCTCCTATCAAAAATCATGGATCTATGCAGATAGGAGACAGAAAAATAACAAGTGTTTGAGATGGTGGATGACATGAAAGAAATTTTTAAGTAGTAAACTACAACTATGCAACATAAACATAACTAGTTTTCTTGCTAAATTTTCTATTCAAAGGTTAATATTCTTGAAAATATTTTTTAAAATAGAAACTAAAAGAGTACAAAGATGATGAGAATTTTGCTTTTTCACATGAGTGTAAAATCAGATTTGAGAAGGTCAAGGCATTTAGTAATCAATCCTAATGCATTAATTTTTAAATTAATGATAAAAAGGCTTTTACCTAGTGATTGATTGTAGAAAAAGTCTTCATTACTTTATCTCTGTTATGCATGAAAGTTACTAATTATAAATTCACATTTTTTATTACATTTGATGAGTAGGTATTTCATAGAATACGAATAACTTGTGCTGAAGACTTTTTAAAACAAACGGGCTTTTGATAAGCTTTCAATATTCCCATATGTCTATATCTATATCTATATCTATCTATCTATCTATCTGTCTATATATATATAAATAAATATAGACTCTGACTCTTCCTTTGATTAGTCAATTTGCCTATCCTTCACTGACTTATCTCAGATGTCACTTCCAATCTTACACTGACTCCTGAGCTTTGCTTTCTCTATATGCTTCCACCATCTGTTTCTGTTTTAAGGATTCGAGGCATATACCACCACTGCCTTCTGAATGCTGGGATTAAAGATGTGTACCTACATTCTCAAAGTTATTTCTACATTCCATCCAGGCCACACAGGTCTCTAGATGCAATCCCTTAGTATATATTCCTGAAATACAGCCCATTCCTAGCATTCACACAGGCCTATACCTCTACACTTTAGTTGTTTGAATGGCACTGAAGTTGGTACTCTTCTTCTCCAACTCTGTTTATGAAAGAATCAGATTCAGGGACGTAAAAAACAGTCTAAGACATAATGTTCAAAATAATTAGAATTGATAATTAAATTTTTACTTAACTAATATTAAAATCTTTTCAGTGTAGTATCACACTGCTACCCAGTTTTGACTTTTGGTGACAAATGGATCTCAGTGCCAGGAGAGAGAGATGGGCATCAGTGCCTGTGCTAAGCCAGTACAGTGGCCCATGACAAATCTTGCAACACTTTAAAACAGCAGTTCCCAGCACACTGGTTGAGCCCATTTCCTCTGTCTTTACACTTTGACACTGAGTCCTTCTGGGCTCTGCTTCCTGTCTCCCAGGTGCTGGGATTAAAGGTGTATGCCACCACTGCTTTCTGTATTGGTATTAAAGGTGTGTATCAATATTCATTCTACCTAAAACAGACATACTGCCAGATTAGAGAATTAAATATTCCTCTACGTATTCCCCCTTTCTGTTTAAGATATAAGTTGTGCTATGAAAATATCTTTAATATAGTTTGACAATTACAATAGAAAAAATTATCAATCCCTTAAATTTAACAGTTTAAATAGTCTTTTGAAGATCCACTTTACCATCCATGCAATGATCTTCAAAAACTGCAAGAACCAACAGTCCTAGTTATCTATCTAGTTTTCTTCAATATTTTTTCAACAAATGTCCTTTTCTGCATTAAAATATTCAAGTTCTTGAGCTGCATTACAAGTGTTTTTATTTTAATTAATTATATCTTCTTTTCAGACTCTCAGGCTGGTCTGGAGCTATTTACCCAAAGTTGTCTTTCAAACTTATACACTTTTGCGTATGTACACATATATATTTATGTGTATGCATGTATACATATATACATGTACATACACATATTTAAACTATATAATATATAACAATCACCTTTATATATTCTTTAATATTTTTGAAAAACAAAACATAAAAGAAATTTCTTTTTAAGTTGGAAATTTAAGGATCTCATTATAGAGTTGTTAGATTTTAATTAGAAAATGTTGCTATCATTGATTTTTCCATTAAAGAAGTTATATTGCAACAGAATGAGAATGGAGAAACAAAACATAAAAAGATACCTATATCAAGAACAATTACTCTGTTGCAATTTACATTTCTTCCTGACTACAAATACATTTGTTAAACACTAATGTTTATACTCTTTACTCTGAAACTGTAAAATCTAAGACAAAAGATCATTTTTTAAGGTAGTATGTTTAGAATAATCGTATAGGGATTGAAATGTAAATTGCTTGAATCTAGAAATCCTGGCTTACAGAGCTTCATCTAGCTTCTCAGCAGCTTTATAATTGTGTTTTGCCATCTTTGTCCTACATTTTAAGAACTCTCAAATGTGTGGTTTTGATTATGATGAATTCAAAGCTACTTTTGTTATGCATTTGTCTAATCTAGATGTGTTTTACTTGACATTGCATGGACAACTGAAAAACTACTAGCTCTAAATGTACATTTCTTTAGACATGTGTCATTTAAAATAATTATTTTTATTGTTATTTTTAAAATGATTTCTTTATTTTCTGTAGATTGGTATGTTAGGCATCAAATACCCTGGAACTACTGTTACAGACAACTGTTAGCTGTCATGTGGGTGCTAGGAACTGAACCCAGGTCCTCTGAAAGAGCAGTGTTCTTTATCACTTAGCCATCTCACTAGCTCCAGTTTTGCTTTTTATTTAACTTTAAGATTATATATATATTTCTTAATGAAATAGTACCCTAATTAGACATAGCTAGTTCTGGATGAAAGAAGGCTAAAGACTATTCTTCCATGTGATCCCACTGCAGACATCTTTGCCATTTATATTGTTTTAAATCGTGTGTGTGTGTGTGTGTGTGTGTGTGTGTGTGTGTGTGTGTGTGTGTATGTCTGTAGAGAGGTATGCGCAATTTAATGCAGAATCCTGGAGAAGCTGTAGATATCAGGTACCCCAGCTTTGAATGGGTGCTGGGAACCAAATTCAGGTTTGCTGAAAGAGTAGCTTGAAACCTTGGCATTGGTTCAAACATTGACAACAAATGGTGCTTCTCATTTTACCTTTACTTATATTTACAGTTGAAATTCCATTTAATATATCACAGCTTTCAAAACCTTTCCTTATACATTTCCTATCATAAGAACTATTTTGGTAGCAATCTCTTTTCAAAGGCAAGACTTGCCTAGACATGTCAAACTCATGATATGCTGTACTGGGTGCTGTTAATAGATTGATGTTGGACAGATAATAATCTTCTCTGAGGCTGAAGAACATCATCTCAAAGTCATATTTTCATCACACAGATCCTTAAAACTTGCTGGAATAGCACCTATTTTTTTCTTATCTGATATAAAAATTCATCATAATTAATTTATTAAATCAATGGCATTATTTGGGAGATGTAGACATCACAAAAACAGGATTGCAATGCTATGGAAAAATTCTGCCTGCAGTTTGATTTCACAGATAACAGATTAAAAAGGTTACATAATTTAATTGTAATCAAGTTCCCAGGAGCACTAGAAAATACTAACCAACAGGATATAGGAAATAATGAAGTGTTTTATTCCACCAGGTGAACAAAACTTTGCAAAGAATGTGAAAGAAATAGCATGTTATATTAGAAAGAAAACATTAAAAGTTTTATTTGAACATCTACGATGTTATTCTGTTTTAGTCTTTGTCCTTATTTTTTTCTAGTTGCACATATTAATATCCTTTTAACTTGTAGCGATAGGTTTTGTGTAGAAGCTTTTTATTCTTTTGTCTAATTCAAACACTGGTGTTAGTCATGGAGCCCTGGAATATTTTGTCTTCCATACAATTAAACTTGGAACTTGAAGGCTTCAGCCTCACAGTCTGTACAATCCAGAACATTTAAGCCTCAGAGACCTATTGCTGACTGAGCCACTCTGACTAACTCCTTTTGAACTCAGACCTGTACTGAACTATTCTGGTTCAACTTACTGGCTGTTCTGGTTCAAACTCTTCTCCAAGCTTATTGGTGTAAACTGAACTTCTGAGCTGGGTGACTTGTTTCTGACCGAAGTCTTCTAACTCTGGCAAATTCTGGCTGACTTTCTGACTGCCTTTGGCTGAACTGTTCTACTCAGCTCACTCTTCCTGTCTGATACTAACTTAATCTGCCAAGTTGCTTCTCAGTCTCTGCATCAGATTCCTGAGACTGTTACTGTGTTTCTGCCTCTGTGCCTTATCCTCTGTTTCTCTCACTTTGTCTGCCTTTATAACTAACTGCTTGTCTCTCTCAGTTGAGATCCTGCCTTTCTGTTGTGAGAGTTGGACATGTCCTCATTCAGACTCACTTTGCCATTTCTTCCTCTGGTTTATCACTTTTCCTGCTCTTCATCTCAGATGTCACTTCCTCCTTGACAGGGACTCCTTCTAATCTGCTTCCTGTGTCTCTTTCCAAATTCTGTTTCTGCCTTAGGGATTAAAGGGATACGCCACTAGTGCCTTCTGAATATTGGGATTAAAAGTGTTTACCAATTTTTATTTTTTTTATCCTAAAGCAGCCATGCTACCAGATTAAAGGATTAAAAGTTCTTCAACATTAAATCTCTCACATTTCTCTTGTGAAGATAAAGAAATTTGACTTCATGAGATTCAACATCTACACTTCCCATACAAAAGATGGATCTCCTGAAAGGAACCTCTTAGTATAAAGATGAAGCCTACTGCATGTGAGTCAGTATTAAACCTACTAAATTTCAGGATAATTTAGATGATAAACATTTTGATGTTTTATCTATAAACTCCCAGTTGGCATGAGATACTGATGAAAGTGCTTTCCATGGATAACTTAATTATCAGGAGAAATATTTATCTTCTATTTCTAGGAAGATAAAGAATAAGATAAAAAATAATTATAAGGTGAATTAGTATAATAATAAGGCTTTGAGCGTATATGCCATATCTGGATGAAAGGAAAATCTGTAAAGTATCTTGCAAAAAGTCTTATACATGCCAAAAGCAATCTTAGTCAATACAGACAAGCTGTATGAATTAACATGGACAGAAATTAGGTCACACTTTAGTTGTATAGTTATTTAACAAATTATTTAACAAATGTGCACATTCTTACTACCCATTGATCTTAATAATTTGAATTACGTGCCAAAATGAAGTCTCATTTCTGACTCTTATTTGTGTAAATGGAACTTGATTATCTATCTGTTTTCCACAGTAAAAAAAATTATTTTTTCTAAAGTTTCCCTGCTCATTTTCTTCAGCTGTTTAATAATAAATTAATTATTTCACTGAGAGCTCCAGATGATGACAATTGAGAGATAAACTTAAGATAGAAACAAAAATCAGTGGTTACAGGACAAGAGAAGAATCACATATCAAAAAGGACTGTCACTCAATGATTGATAGTGGTTTATTCCAAAACATTCACAGAGTGGATTCTGACAGACTGCATATTCTTTTAAAAAATTGCTAGAATAGGGGACATGCTCACATCCGCAGTTAGGCAGTTAGGCAGGTGTTAAGTATTTCCCTAGTCATTATGTCACAATCGGGAAGAGGAGATAATTTAAAGCAATGAGATAGCTACAGTGTCCATTTCACAGGTGAGACGTTTCTCGAATAAAAAAATACAACGGCAAAAGTATTGAAAATATGATGGCATCCCAGCACTCTTTAGAAAACAAATATACAACCAGAGCATGTAAACCCACTGTCACTTCATATTCTAGCAGTCTAGGCTAAAATGAAGATGAAACAGCTTTACTGGCTGAGATGAAGACATCAGCTGCATTAAATTAGATTTTTTGATATTTGAGTGAAAACATTTTTTTTTTCACTATCTGAATTACCTGCCTCAAATCACTTCATAAATTGGACTAAGCAGTACTGAGTTTGTGGGTTGGTTTTTTTTTTTTTTTTTTTTTTTTTGATTCCCTTTGCTTGACATACAGTTCAGTACTCTATTTTTTTCCCTTTGACTGTGAGAGAAGCTTTAATAACAGAGACTACACCAGTAATGTCGAAATGAAATGTTTCAAATTGCATTTGTGTCCCCAGTGTCTGCTTCAGACGTGTCCCAAGAAAAGCATATATTTTGAAGTAGTTTTAAAGGGCTCTCATTTTGAATAGATAATTTATTTCACAAGATACACATTTTTCTCCTTGGAAAAAAAGGGCTTTGTTTTCGTCCCAGTATAATTATCCAGAGAACATTGGTATTTATACCTATCACTTCAGTTTTAACCCTGTTAAAATATATAATTTAGCAGTGAGTACAGATGTATGTAAACGTATGACTCTGAATTTTCTTAATTTGGCCATTGGAATAGATTTCTAAATTCATTTTTACTAATTTGCTATCCCAGAGGGAGGAGGAACGAAAGTGAATTTGTACAACTGACCTCTTCTTCAGTACTCATTTTAATATGATTTAGACTTTCATTCTTTCAAAATTTGTGACAGTATGCTTGGCATGGTTTCCACGTCTAAATTTTCTCATAGTACTTCAGTGTTGTTGGTTCTGAACTCTGCCTTGACAATGGTCTTTCGGTGGTCATTTATCACACAATATTTCAGATAGACTATTTTCCAGGCCTGCTCAACTCCAGAGATAGTACTGACTCAACAAGAATGCCATACTCTGTGATGATATGGTATCTTGGAACCTACTTGGTTTAAAATGCCCATTAAAATTATGCCTTGGAAATCTAGACAACACTAGGACACCAACATTGTAATTCCCACTTTCATCTTCCAGAGATGTTATTTATATAGCTCCATATATGCTATGAAAACTTCAGTGTCTATAATTAACAAAATCATTATTTCATTTTCTATTTCTACTAATAATCTAAACAGCATTCTCAGCATTGAAATCTTTACCTGAAATAGAAACAGATATAAGATCTCCTATTCTACATAGATTTTTATGTTGGCAAACATAAGACAGGATGTATGAGGAGAATAAAACCAGGGTTCATACAGTCCTTTCAAATATAAGAACACAGAATTTAATAATAAATGCAGTTTTCAAAATAAAAGTTATTTAGCAACCTATAATCAAAGTGTTACTGAATTAATTGTATTTTTTCCAGTCTGTATAATGCTACTTGTATATTTGTTTTTAGAGCTGGCCATTTAATATTGGATAACAAATTGGTGTGATCTCTCCTTCAGAAGACTATTATTCCCACTGGCAGCATATGTTAATTATATAAAGTTCTTTGTGTAGGGTTGAGATCTCATGAATATCTATTGTTGTTATACTTGTTTAGTTCATATTTAGGCGGTCATGTTTGTGAGACTTTATGGATTTAACTTCTGATATTTGTAAGAAACACAATCGCACAGCAAAGTCCCTGATCACATGATTCCTACTTAGGTAAAGAAATTATTTTTGTAGATACATCAATTGGGACTTGTTTCCACAACTCTCCATTTGACTAGTTGTAGTTTTCTGTAATGGTCTTTCTCTGTGGCAAAGAGAAGTTACCTTGATAAAGGGTTAGGGCTATACTTAATCTGTAGGCATAAGGACAAATGTTTAAAATGCAGTTGGTGATTATGCTGATTTAGCAAAGTGGCAGTTGTAGGTTCTCCAAGATTCACTACCTGTGAGTAGTTGGCTAGGTTTCAAATACTAGGCATGGTTTCCCTTTTGTTGAGTTTGAAATCCAGTTAGACAGCTTTGTTTACTGATAGGGTATGCTTGCTTTCTACTATTGTACTCTTAGGGTTATTTTACCATAGTGGTTGTTGTTATGTTGATAGGTGTCCTAGCTGGGTAGAACTATTGGTGGCTTCCCTCTTTTGAAAATTTGCAAGTTGCCTTCTGGTTCCTGGAAACCTCATTCTCTTGGAGGAAGTTCCAAGCACCAAGGTTTCTGGATTCAGTTTTTTGAAGTGCACAGTGTTTTCAATAATAGAAACTTACTTTCTACCGCTGGTGTATTGAAACAATACTCAATAGCCTGTGATATTTTGGTAATCTTTTGGACAAGCCTGATCAACAACTGAAAAATCCACTCTTCATGTCTCGTGTTATAGATTTGTTAGACAGTCTTTGGCTCTTAGGGTAGAATTGTCATTCCAACAGAAATATTTTATTTAAACTAAATATGTATATTTGTACAACACTTTCTTGTGTATACTTTAGGTAAATAGCTAATAGCATAATTACTCATAACTTTGTCAATTCTCTTTACTGTTATTTAAGTATACATAAATAAAAAATTGATTAAGTAAGGCCAATATAATGATAAATGTTGAAATAAAATTATTCAAAAAGATAAAGTAATACATTTCATAATTATTGTCAAGTCAGCATGCTTCATTATTATAAGGGAATTAATTTAATTTTCATGGCATGGAAGTTAGTCTTGTTTTGGAAAATTTATTCTTACTCTGGATTCTCTCATGTTGTCAAAAAGAGACAGAAAACATTCCTAAAGGAGTTAGATCCTTAATTATACATTATTTACTATATGGTGGCCTATTCAGACATTGAAAATTCTGCTTCTATATCTCATTGCAATGTATTACCTAGAGAGCCCTTAAGTTCAATATTGCTATAAATTCATATACTCCCGTACCAATTTGCCTTACATGCACTTTTAGAATTCAGCTTCAAATTTTGTCCCAACTCTTAGCTCAAGCCTTTTTCTAGTCTGTCTAGTTTAGAAATTTAATTTGAAGTCCTCATAGCAGCAAAGGTTAAATTTTTCCTGTAATCATGATTTTCCTTTTTCATGACCAGACCTTGCCACAATAGCCCAGTTGATGGCCTGAGTTTTGTCAATACAGACAATTTAATTATCAGTCCATTTTATTGAACACTCACTCGCTCAACACATATTTCTAAACTCAATTCTTGTAGAGTTGGTGATAAAGTGAAAATAAGATGTAACCTCCACCATCAAGGGAATGTTGCAACCCAGTGGTATAAACAGAAAAACACTAGCAGTTTATATCTTCATGGTCATATGCTATTCACAAGGCTGTTCACTGGAAAAAAATCTTTGTTGCTGGGTCTGTTTTGTTTGCCTGAAATTGTCCAGTTGGGCATATTTATTAGTGCCAACCATTTCTTTCTTTGTGCTAACACCTTGATAAAACAGGATGGAATTTAATTATAGTCCTATCATTGAACACAGCTTTGAAGCAACACTGGAGAAGGTAGAATAACAGAAATATACTGTATAACACAATTTCCTCCCTTCTTCTCTGTTGCTATTATTTACAGAAAAGAAAGTATGCAAGCAAAAAAAACCCTAAACTAATCATGAAAATATAAACCAAATATATGAATAACAGAAAAGAATGAAAAAGAACCAGAAAAGAAAACAGAAAAGTATGAAGTCTTACTGGATCTGTAAATTTCTTGTTATTGTCATGAATTTCAGTCATTTCATTCTTAAATGCACTAATGCATTTGGATTTGTTTCTGACAATGATGAATTTAAAATGTGAGAACTCAAATGGAGCCTCGATACTGATATTGCCATGTAATCAAGGTTTATAGATATTATTAGTATTGTGATTGCAAACTTCACTTAAGACACATGTGCAATTTCAAATACTTTTTACTTGAACTAATGTCTAAAAGTATGATGCTCATTAAAAGTTCAATGGGTAAAAATATTCGCTGCCAAGCCTGAAGAACTGATAACTAAGATCGGTCTCTGGTACCCATATGGTAGAAAGAGAGAATCAACTTATGCAAGTGCTCTGACTTCTCCATTCATGTCATGGAATTCACACGTTCCAAATACACATATAATTAATCAATTATTTAATTAATTAAGAATTAAAAACAGAAATGTTAATTTAAACTGAAGAATAACTTTAATAATTTTGATTCATAGACTTAAAAGTTTTGGAAGAATAATACATAACTCAAAAGTGTTCATAATTTTCTAAAAACACATGAACTCAATTTTTGGATCAATGGTTCTCTTGGTGTTTGAAATATGCATTTTAAGAAAACTTTTGATCATATTTTATTTCTAAGTACTGAGGCGATTATGAGTAAAGTCAAAGTATCAAATTTAATTTCTAGGTATATGATAAAAAATGAAAACATGTATACTTTAACAGCAATTAATAAGATATGATCCAGATAGTGTGGTAGTGCACACCTATAATTCCAGCCCTCAGGAGACAGAGACAGGAAAATTTCTTGAGCTCAAGGCCAGTCTGGTCTACAGAGTTTGTTCAAGGACAGCCAGAGTTACAACAGAGAAAATCCATCTCAAAACAACAACAAAAATACATATATGAATCTCCTTAAAGAATTAATAAGAATAAATGAACACAATAGACATCCAATATTAAATTAGAAACAAACTTGTGAGTATATTCTCTTTAGGAAGAGTTCAGACAGATTTGAGAGGATGAAGTAATTGTGTGATGAATGATTCTTGAATCTGGAAAATGCAGAGGACCCTGCTTCAGCCCAGTATCCACAGGAGCATCCTAACTGCCTGTTACTTCAATCACAGGGTTTCAACACCCTTTGCTCTCTGCAGGTACCAAGTATGCACACAGTGCACATATACCTATAAGCATTGACATTGGGCATTGTTGGGGATGTCCTACAGAAGGTTAGAAGGAGTAAAAAGACTGGGAAAATGGCTTTAATTAAATTTTAACTAAAATGATTAAGATCTAAAAATAATATGTGAGAAAAGATCTCATTTCAAACATGTTTTTAATTGAAATAGAATTACATCACATTCACCCTCCATTTTCTCCCTCTAGCCCTTCCCAGTTACTCTCTTTCAGCGCCCTATTTGTCCCCCATCCTCAACTTTTCTTTTTCTTCAAATTATTATCTTACTCACACACTCATATGAATGTGTATGCACAAACTACACAAATAACACATGATGAATCTATTTATTGTATATGTATGGTTTCAGCGATGACCCTGCAATAGATAACAAATAATGGGCCTAACCCCTAGGAGAACCTAATTCACTTTCTATCAACAGTAATTGTCTTTTTTTTTTCTTTCTTTCTTGTAGTTCTTTGACAAGGAGTGGGAACTGTGACATTTTTTCTCCTTCCAAACAGACATGTTAATGCCCATTATTATTTTGACCGTTCTGATCTTGTTTATGCAGCCATTTCTAGGACAAACTATTTCAAGAGACTTCCTAGTATTCTGGCTCTTAGAATACTCCTACCCCCTTCCTCAGCAATGCTTCCTTAGCCAATGATGCAGGAGCTGTGATGTAGATGTATTCATTTGATAGGGCTTCAAATGATATGTAGATCTCTTCATTGTGTCCAGTGGTTTACTGTGATGGACTCCATTTGCTATAAAGAGAGTTTTCTTTAGATGAAGGATGGTAGCTACATGTATTAAGACATTATATTGCTCTAGCAAAAGGTAATAATAGATTCTTTTTTATTATGCTTACACTCAGTAGGGAAGCTGGGTAGGTTTCCGGCACCAGGTATGATTTTTCTCCTGCTGAATTAGGAAAATGTCCAATTTGACAGTTGTTGGTTACCACTGGATTGTACGTGCCATTTATTGAGTCTTTATATTGCCAAGCTGATAATTGTCACAGTTCATAGGTGTTGTAGCTGGGTAGGGGGGATTAATTGCTTCCTTTTCTGGCAGCTTGCTTATTACTTTCTGTAACCATGAAAGTAAAAATGAAGAAACATGACTTTCAGGTTATATCTAGCTCAAATCTCCTAAATTCAGTTTCCTAAGTTTACAATGTCTTCATTAATAATGGTTCACTCTCAAACCCTGAAAGGCAATAAAAAGATACAACTATATTTATTTAGGAAGTAACTAGAAAATATGACCAATAGTTTCCCAAGAAAGTTAATTGTGTGTGTCTGTGTGTGTGTGTGTGTGTTGCATTAATGAATATACATATACTTATGTTTATTGTGTGTGGTTTTACATAATTGGAAAATAATATGATCTCTTGAAGCTTTATGAAACAACCTTGATATTTTTACCTTTTGTCACTCCTTCTTCTGTTTTGACTACCCATCTCCTCTGCAGTTGGAGTACCTTCCCCATTATTCTATTTCACACTTCATAGCCCCTGTTTCCTGCCCTTTCACATTCCCTACATCCCCCAAAGAAAAATAAAATAATATTTCTATTAATTTAAACAATCACATGTGTATGTTTATAATACATCTTGATCTTTAAAAGTAGTATATCTTCAAATGAGAGAAAAATTTAAACACTATAGTGTGTTTCATAGGCAGAGATGGTCCATATGTCAGAAGGAGCAAAGACAAATGTCTCTGTAGGTGCAGAGATGAACGACCAATAAATACCAGAATTTCCTTTCTCGTTTTATTTTCTGTTTTTTATCCTATTGTACACTTAGACACCTTTATTTGTGGTTAATGATCTCTAATGATTTCAATGTATTTGAAGGCAAGGCAACTTTATATTCATATTTCTATTTGCAAAGTATATTACAAATATAGGCAGTCACACTTTCAATATAATCCTTATATTCTTTTAGTTTGTTTCTTTTCATTTTTAGTTTGATGTAATCTTCTTCATTTACACTTTAGTTTTTAATTTAAATACAATTACATTACTCAGCCCCTCGGAGCTACTCTTCCATAACCCTCCTATTCCTCAATTCTTAAGCTGATAGCTTCTTTTTCTTTGAATATATATTGTTCTCTAAATAAAACTATGTCTATGTAATAGGGTGGTTTTACTTCAATATACCAGTATATCTTCATTTTGCACATAGCATATGGGGTGTATTTAAATATGAAGCTTAAGAAATGTCTCAAACTTATCAGCAAATAAATCTAGATATGACAAAGGAAGAATACATTATTTTTTTGATGTGTATGATGATTGATGTATGTGTGCAGTCTCAACATAAAGGAATCTGAGGCAAAGAATCGTGAATACAAAATCGGTCTGTGATATCTGATATGACATTAGGCTAATGTATGTATATATGTATGTATGTGTATGTCTATCTTATTTATCTATCAGTATATAAGTCATCTATGTATGTATATATGTATATATGTACACATATATGTACACATATCAATATATGAATGGAAATAAAGAACACTTGAGAGAACAAGTCTAGATGGTTCAGTGAGTTGAAATTTTCTTTGACTGGTGATAAGATCTTAACAAATTTCCATAAATCATTTCATGTTTTTATACTTTGATAAATGATAAAATGTTTAACTTCTCAAAATCATGTTTAACTGTTGAACTTCTAAGTTTCCAGTCTTATGTTCAACTCTGAAATTTTCTAGTGATTTTTTAATTTAAAACTCCATATAAACATATACCTTACCTCTATTGATTTTTCATTAATCCTTCTTTATTTGTTTAAGTTGTCAATTTAAATATGGTGAATTAAAATCAGTTTTTCTGTTCCCCATATCTATGTCTTGAAGTAATATCATGCATGGAAAATCATTAGACTACAACTTACCAAATAACAGTTTCAGGAGTATGAATATATTAAGATAAACAAAGATGCAAATAATACTTGAATCAAGTCATAATTACATCAAATGAATAAAGATATTTAGATGTAAATACTTGTTCATCTAGCTTCTATGTTGGCACTACAGTTGCATAATTTATATTTACTTCTGAATTCCAATAGCAATTATAATAAATTACTATTCCCTACTTCTCAAGTTCTGAAATTATGGTGACAAAACAGCATGTAATTCAACATGGCTTTGGTTTACTCATCAAGGCATTTTGATTCCTAAAGTTAATAAGACTTTTAAGATAATCAGAACAAATACCAAGTCATAAAATTATTAAGGGAAATGTCTTTACTTCCTCAGCAGATCTAACATATTAATAATTTTATTCTTTTAACGTACTCTGAAGGATATGACTTTGAAACGATTGTCTTAATACCCTTAATCTTTCAGAACTAAAATTGGTAGACTTCTAAATCATATGGATTATTTAATATTGTATGGAGCACATTATCTCTTATCAATATGTTTGTAAAAGATAGACCGTAGGAGGTAAGTCTGAATGTGATGTTTATATTATCAAGTTTTTATGGTAGAATAGAATTGGTAGGGTTAAATGAAGTTTTAAAACGTAAGAATTTCCTATATTTAAAATGAATTCCACAGGATCTTAAAATTTACTTAAAAATTAAAGAGATTAAGGAAGAGAGCCACATTCCCAAGATTCTAAGTGCAAACCACTAAAAACATATAGTTTGTCATTTACTGTAGAATTGCGTATATAAGCCTATAATATTTTAATTAATTATATATGTATATAGAATATAAGTATTATATATATATATATATATTTAAATAATGATATTATGGGAATTCAAATGCACTTGGAAAATTATCAAGATGTTAATAATATTTAAATGATGGTTTTAAATTATTGAAAGATGAGTGAAAAAGTCATTACTTCAGTTTCATTCCTACAAGTAAACACAGTTATATAAACACCATGTCAACTACCTGTTTTCTTAATCTCTCCCAAGTGTCCTTCACTGTCAGTTAGTACTCCAGAATGTTTGTTTGTTAGGTTCCTCTTAGCTCTGGTTTTCCACTTCCTCAGAAATATTAGGTACAGTCCTTCCCTTTACAAATCCTTAGCAGGGGCTATATTATCAAAACAACCTGTGTCATACCAAACCATCGAGGGGAACACGTTCTTTAAAATAGTTTTCCAGGACAAAAGCCACCATTTTGTATTACTTTCTATTCACTATTCCTTTTAATATACTACCAATAAATAAGCAGAGTTTTGCATCTCATAGAATGAACAAGCCACTTATTTTTAGGAATGCTGTGTATGTAACTGTGCAATTCCAGTTTTGTTTTGTTTTTCTTGGACAAATACAAGTATTCTTGGTAGAAGGGAAAAATAGCATCTGTATTTTCAGTTGCTACTCTGTATGAGAAATAGGACTGTAAGCTGTATCAGTCTAATTGTTGCATTGAGTATTTAACATCATTCCCAGCATGTTTTAGCAGACATATCCCACCACTGCAGACCTTGGCTGCATGCCTGCTAGGATAGCTATGAATGCTGGGCAGCACAAAATTGTAAACTTACTGAACACATGATAAGTTAATTTTTTGTGTGATTTTTTTTTTTTGGTGCTTGATTGTGTGATTCTCAACCATGAGTTTTATAGATGAAAATATTGTGTCTCAATGGAAAAGAGTAGCTAAGCCTGAGAGAAATGCTCCTCTTGAATTACAGAATAGGAATGAAGATCAATGTGTCCCATGTGATGTAAAGTGTCTTTAACATATCTTTAATAGTAATCTTTGTCACTTACAATATTTACAGGCAACAGTAACTATTAAATAACACTTTCAGTAAAATTTCTGCAAAGTAAAGTTAGTTAAAATATGCCATATATATATATATATATATATGCATATATATATGTTTTTTTAAATATTTTTTATATATTTTTTATGGAGAATAGATTTTTAGAACAATATATTCTAATTATAATCTATTCTCCCCTAACTGCTCTCCAATCCTCCAATTGATAATGGCTATTTTTTGTTCATAAATGGGCATAAATTCATTCCCTAATTAGGGAGCCTGTATTTCAGATTTAATTTAATAATACCTTTTATACAGAAGAGAGCCCTACTTTGTTATATAATTGTACTAGTCATAGAGGATTATATTTTCGGGATCACAATGAATATGTGTGATAGTTGTGTACTCCTTATCTTCTCTGATCCCACTGATAGCTTACTCAATGTTAAAAGTTGTCCCAAGAGTTCAACAATGAGTGCAACTTTGTACCTAAACACTACATTGATTTCTTAAAAATGGTTGATAGCAATAAGGAAGAATCTTTGTGGAAAAGTATTAATATTAGACCTACAGATTACTTGATGTATTAACCAGTTCCAGAGGTACTTGTGAATCAAATCATTCTGATCTCAACCTGGACTCCCAAGTACCAGTGCTATTTTGAGCCTAAAAAAAACTTCAAATGTTGAGCCACCTACATTCACAAATTTAGATACAGAATTCCCAATTCCTGATACTTTCAATGCATGTCCTTCTTTGAGTTTTCCCCAGTATTTCGGTAAAGTTAATATTTTTCTAGGCTTTTTAAAATTTGAAAATAACCCATACGTGTTATACACATTAGATACACTTCTGAATGCTTCAGTTTCTTCCTCTAAATGATTCTTCCTCAACAAGAGTGATCTATGAATCAAGACTTCAATAGTCTATGAAAATGATGGCACATAATCAAAATAACACATAAAAAATCCCCATGAATATTCAGTGAGTACAACTATATCTGTGAATTAAACTTTACCTTAAATTATTTTTTTCTATTCTTTCACATTCAATTCACAATACAGTCATGTATTTTCTAGTTTCAAACATATATACTAATGCAAGATAATCATGTAGCTTTTGCTGAATTTTTCTTTTCTTTTATTTTATGTTTTATATGTAACTGCTTTCATTTCCTGGTGCCTGATTTCTGTCATCATCTGAAGGCAGTGAGAATGTTCTTGAGTACAAAGTGTGATTAAAATTGTTTCAAGGTACTGCTCTAATGATTTTAAGTCTTTTCCTTGTTGTTGTTTGGTAGGGGAGCAATACTCACATATGGTATGTCTCAACTGGAAACAGGGATTGATTTGGAGTCTGAATATTTGATCTAATTTAATTATCCAAATTCCTCTACTTGCCCTTCTGTCTATAATCAGTGTTCCCATCTTTCATATCAAAGCTCTCTGGTATTTGATGTATTGTCAGACTGTTAATTTGACCTACATAATGGGAATCTTTAGAAAGGAACTTTAGTTTTATTTTCGTCTATCTCAACAAAGAGGTAAAATTAATGAGAGATTCTAACAAATCCTTGCTGGTCTCTCTGAACTTTGAGCTGAATATTTAAGGCTTTCATCTTGACCTGCATATTATTTAAGTCAACCAGCAAAGTTAAAGGTAATTAGTCTACCCTACACACAGTCTTGATATTCTTATGCATTTCATTCTGTTTTCTCTTAAAGAAACTCTCTCATACTTGTGTCATCAGTAGATAGTTCATTCTAGGTGATCATAAGTAATAATGCAGTTTCTGATTTGCCACTGAATGCCTCCAACTGCCAAAATCCTTTATTTTAACCCAAACTTAATTCTGCCAATATTTTTGCTAAAGTTACCTGGCTTGAAAATTTTAAGTTATCAATTTTTTTGAATAATTCAATGATCTTAGATAAAACTGTGTGCTTTGTATGACTAAGTAAATAATAGTTTTGAAGTTGACACTAAAGAGCTCAAAGTATTGTTGAGGTATAAGTTCTCTGACTTCCAAAAGGAATTATTTGAAAGAGGCTTCTATTATATAAGTCTGCTATAAATTCTACTAATTTTGTTTCAAGAAATTGAATGAGGGACTGTTGGGGTGACTCAACAATTAAGAACACTAATGTTTGCAGTGGACCAGAGTTCAGTTCTTAACACTGATGTCAGGAAGCTCATAATTACCTGTAATTCCCATGGGGAGAATGCTGACTCTCAGTATCCTATGTTATTATTCATGTGTAACTCTTAAGTCTATGAGTTCTGAATGATATGTGCTATGGGATGGACTATGTTTTTGAATGTATGTATGTTACGGAATAAACCTAGAGTCTTGAGTTTTCTGGGACGTTTTTTACGTGTGTGTGTGTGTGTGTGTGTGTGTGTGTGTGTGTGTGTGTGTATGTGTGTGTTGGATAGCTGTTTTGGAAATTCAGTTTAGATTAACAGTAGGGACCTACATCTACACCAAAGGGAAAATATTGCTAAGATACAGTAATGGAAATTTTAGTTACTGTCATATGCAAGAGAATCAATGAGAAGTGGTTAATATAATTTTACTTTATGCATAGATCTTAATCTAATGCTTGCTTTTTGCTGCATCAAATACTTCTCTAAATACGTGGAATTTGTAAGCCATAAAACTCTCCATACCAGTAGGCCTCATAGGCACGCCTCCTGCATCCCCATATACATTTTTTTTTTGTTATATTCTCTCTTAGCATTGTGATAATGGGCAATAGGAGGCCTGTGAGTCACTCTATTATATTGAGCCAAGGAAAAATAATACATATTCAAAACCTGCACTGTTACAATTACAAAACATAAATCATCTTTTACCCAGGGAGACACAAGGAAGAAAAACAGGTCATTGTTGATCAATGTCATCCAGTTCTTACATACAACAAGTTTTCAGGTCTTATGTCAGCATTTCATATTTTACTTTTCCTCAGTGGCATGGATTGAACAAAAAATCTCATCCATGCAAGGCAAGCTTTATGCTACTGAATATATTCTTTCCCTATTTCTTGACCATCCATAAGAGTTTGCCCACTTGGAGTATAATATATACTAGAAACTAAAATTATTTTTATCATTTTTGCTGAAGTATTTGCCAAGGTTCAGATGGGATTAAACCAAGGCAAGACATAGGTAGAGTTTCATACAATATGCACATGTATGTATGGAAACTCAAATCAACATTCAGAAAAATATAAACTAGTTGTGATAATATCACAAACTACAGACAAAGAATCAGAGCTCCAAAAGTAAAGAAAAAAATGGAACAAAGCTAATTATGGATAAATAAGACCATATTCATTAGTCAGGAAATAGAAAACTTAAAGAAAATATTAAAGAATTGTCTTAAAAAACCAGAAAATTAGGAATAAGTGAAATATAATGAGAAATGCAGGGCATATAAAAGTGATAGAGACTGTCGAGCACAACATAAAGCAGAAAACAACACAAAAAAACAAATCCTTAAAGATGAAGGAAAACAAAATGGGGAAACATGAGAAAGAAAAATGTGGGGTGAATATTATTGAATTAGTTAACATGCTTGTATTGAATTGATAATAATAATTTAAAACTATTATTACTGTTGAAGAAAGGAATAATATTTAAAAAGTGGCATTTGCAGAAATCAATTTCAAATTAAATGCTGAAAGCTGCATGGAAGCTGCAAGCAGCTCACACCTACCATACTGGCATCTAGGCATTAGTAGAAGGCTAAGGGACCTGAGCTGTATTGTAAGAACATATCTAACAAAAGAAAAAAGGACCAGGAGAAGAGAAAATAAAGAAATTAAATACATTTATTCTTAAAAAGTAAGAAATAAGAAGGAATTATAAAAGAAATAAAATATTTTACTAAATTGAGTAAAAGATTTGAAATTCATATGTCAAGTCTTCTGATTCAAAATTCTCTTTATAAAGTTAGGGTTTCAATCGCTGTAAAGAGATACCATGACCATGGCAATTCTTATAAAGAAAAAAAATTTAGGTGGGGCTGGCTTATAGTTTAGAGGTTTAGTCGATTATCATCATGGCAAGAAGCAGGTCAGCATCTAAGCAGACATGGTGTTGGAGAAGGAGCTGAGAGTTCTACATCTGATTCTGCAGTCTGCAACAAGAGAGAGTGAGACTTGCTCTATCTTGAACATCGGAAACCTCAAAGCCTGCCCTCAGTGACGTACTTGTTCCAACAAGACCATACTTACTCCAACAAGGACATATATCATTATCGTACCACTACCTATGAGCCTATGGTGACCATTTTCCTTCAAACCACTACCAGGTGGGCAGTAGTATCTCACCTAATGCTGACCAGCCCTTTCTGCAATGGCTGCCTGCTGCACTACCTCATAGTGAGACCATACACTGTGTTGTATGGTTTCCTGTTTATTCATTTTTGTTACTCAACTAGCACACAGAAAGTTGGTCTTTCAGCCCACAAAACAGTAATTACTCTGAACTCTTTACAACTCGGGACCAGATGGTTAAGTATAAATACTTTACCTCCTGGTTTTCGTTTCTCATTCCTTCGCATGTATGGTTGATCATGGGGTTACTGAAGCCGTAAGGAAATGCAGCAGTCAACACTTTGGCAGAAACTCTCCATGATTTACACTCTGTGTCTCTGATTTTGAGTAAATTATCTCCAATATATAATCACTCACTAGCTCTAGTTGACATCGCAGTCGAGTTTCCTGCTTATTGGCCACAATGGAAGTGAATTGTATTCCTCCAAACATTTTGACTGTGACTTCTGCTATAGTATAGAGCAGATCATGTCTTCTATGCAGTCTTCCACAATGACCTCATCAGCTTTACACTATAGGATTATATAAATCAGCACATGACCCTTTCTGAAATGTCCTGCGGATAGGACAAAGCTGGGATCAATGATTCTTTTTCTTATCTCATATAACTTAGAATGCATCCGGGCCACCCTGCTCACCTTCCTCCACCCTCCCAGCTCCCCCATCTCCCCTCCACCAGATCAACCCCTTATCACCATTCACAAACATCTGCTGCTTGCTTCTCCCCAGAAAAGAACAGTCTTCCCAGGGTTCCTGCTCAATCATGGCATGGCAAAGCAAGATGGTACAAGGCCAGTCACCAATCCCTACATCAAAGGTAGGTCAGGAAACCCTTCAGGAGCAAAAAGGTCCCAAGAGCAGGTAAAAGGGTTAGAAACTCTAGGATAAATGATTCTTAAAGCCAGAGAGTCTAGCAGGAGTCTTTGAAATGGTTTTCTGCTAATGCACAGGAAACACATACTAGGAAGAAAAGTGAAAGTTTCTTGTGTTAGTATATCATGTAGATTCCAGGTCCCCCAATTAAACTAAGAATCTTGTTGGTTCTAAGACCAATGTTAATTTTATTTTCTGAGTCTCTCCGTCTGTCTCTGTCCTTCTCTCTCTTACCTCTTCATCTCCTTCTCCTACTTTTCCTCTTCTGGCCTTCTACATGGCCTATTTTTTTTATGAATTGAAACAGCCAGTTTCTTTCTCTTCTGTTCTCCAAATTTTGTCTTGTTTTTTTTTTTTTCTCCCCTAGTTTCCAATTGCTCAAACTGATGCATTTCTACCTTGCTACTAAGAAGTGCAGCTGGTTCTTGAGATCCTCACCCTCTATCTGATGCCAACTCTCAATAGCTGATATTATTTTTCCCATCTTCTGCCTTGAATAAAACTTATTTAATAATATTTAGGATAATATGAAAATTTCATAGCAAATACATAAGAATAAATCATGACATTTTAAAGGGGCTTAATAAAATCTGAACCATCACAACCACCAGAGCAGAAAGCTTTGACAATTGATGGTAAGTCCTTGGAGATTTTAGTATAATTAACTTTCATGGGCAAATCACAAATTCTATAATTGACATGTATATAACAGTAAAATGTTTGGGTATTTAATAAACAACAATAAATGTTTCGTGGTAATTAAAAAATTTAGGATTTCACATGCTGCATGTGATCTTACTGCAGGTGGTGGATGATTCATCCCTGTCTTGTTTAAAAAGATATGCAGTCTAGTATTTCTGGGGAGCAATAATAAATTGAAAGTGAACATGTTTGCAATAATAAAGGTGAAGCATTTCAACTTTTTCCTTCAGAATACCAAGAAAACACTGATGTAAGTGCTGCAAATAGGTCAATATCAAATGTGTCAAAGAAACCCACAATAGAGCATATTTTCCATGTAATTGTTCTTAATTTCTCTGTTTATTTTAGTTTAAAATGCAATTTGGAAAAATTTCCATGACTGAATATTATTATGATTATTATTATTCCCTTTATAAGAAGGGAAATAAATACTATAATATCAACTTGGGCTACCTCATTTAAATATTTGATAGAAAGAAATGGGGATTATCTTTATATTTTAATTTTTATCTTCCTCTACGTTTTCAGAATTTTTTGTTATTTTACTCTGAGGTATTATTCAATATGAAATATCAGCAAAATTACAACAAAATCAAAGTGCTGATCCATAGATGTTTAGTCAAAAAAAGCATTTATTTTACTTAACCAGAAAGAATAAATAATTTAATCAATAAAGAAATAATTTCATACAATTAAAAGCATGGCTTCTTTTTCTGAAATGATTATTTGGCTTCTATATTGCCATAAGATGTAATTACATTATAATCTCAAAAAATGTCAAAAATTCAATATCAAAGTCTTAGTTTTTATACCATACATATGTGTATGTATATTTATTAATTCATTCCCAACCTTTTCATTTTATTTATTAATTAATAAATTACATATACAACATCTTCATTGTTTAGAATTATGACAGTATTTGCATTTGGAGTTGAACTTCAAATTAAGTTTCTATAGTGGATTTTATCTGAACATGTGTATTCTTTCTTTTCTGAAAATAAGAACGCTGCTATTCTTAATAGATATTTCATGGCTGCTAAGATTGAATTATTATTGAAATCAATTTTATAGGTCATTATTCAAAAGTAGCATAATGGTGTGTTTTATAGAATACTTTCATTTTCTTCATCTCTGTCAACTGTAAATACAATAAGTCCTTAAAAAATAATTTTACATTATTACAGATTATTTTAGTGAATTATTCCTTGTTACATATAGAGATTATGTAGATTTTTTAAACTAGGCTGCTTACATTTTACTGTTAGTCTTTAATATAAACATATTATAATATAATATAACATATATAAAATAACATAACAAATATAACATAATATAAAAGTGCTTTCTATTAAATACTTAACTGCATCTGAAATTATTTTCTTACATTCCAGTTTAATATAGCACATCTTACACAAAAATTAATAATGGATACATATGCAAAATTAGAATTTGCTTAGAAAATATACTTCTTTTTCATTCCAGTTCAAATCAAGCTGCTGAATTTTAATGAAGCCCAGTGGCTTAAGAGTTGTTAAAATATTCTTACGGGAATGAGCTCTCCCAAAGGCAGCATACCTGCCATTTGTGCTGAAGGCCAAGCCGCAGCTCGGCTTAATATAAATTTACTTTGTATACATGTGTCCAACATCATAGAATTAAAAAAAATCACAATAGAGTACAAAAATAGAAGGACAGTTATTTTTTCTTTAATTTTTAAGAATTTAATGTAAATAGAATTTGCAGAAAATAACTCAAGTGACTGATATTGAAGAAGCAACCAGACTCATATCTGTTACTGGAATATTGCAGGTTAAACTATTGCACCAAGTTTTTTATTTTATTTTATTTTTTTTGTTGCTGCTGTTAATTGAAAATACATGGAAATATAGTGGAATAATTTCTAAAATAGTGTGAAAATTAAAATACAAAGCAAACTTTTCACGACATCCAGAAACAACTCAGATTGGAGAGTAGAGCACAAAAGTAAGAGATATTTTTGTCCTGATAACATATTTAAACCTAAAAATACTGTAATGTTTCTGGCATTTACGATTAGAGATATGTGAGTCACCATTTGAGGCCCATCTAAAGTAGAAGATTACAGAGGACATCATGCGCATATTAAGCAGGATTTTACTTTCCACAAACCAAAATCTTGAGCTTATATAATCTTTTTTTCTCTACCTTATTCAGTATCAGATATTCTACTAAGTAATAGCAAATGGACTTAGACATACATATTTTAACGTATATATTTAAATAAGCATTTAAAATATGGAGAAAATGGAAGGAACACAAGTTTGATGAAGATATTTACAAAGTTAAAAACCCTAGTTTAGTATTTTGGATAAGGATATCAAGTAGAATTTGAACACTTAAAATTAAAGGAAGGCACTATGTTTCTGAAAATTAGAGTATGGGGACACGATTCTGACATCTCTCATATATTTACAAAAACTGAAAAAATGCATGAGAAAATTCCACACTTGAAACTTGAGGACAGATGTTCTGTGGACATGCAAAACTCTACCAAATATTTTTAAAGAAACTAGACACCAATCTAGCATAATAAATGTCAGCAAACTATAAAACCCTGTCCACTCTTCAAACATATAGCATGCTATTGGATTATAAATTGGCATGTGTGTGTGTGTGTGTTTAGCTAAGTTGGGGAACTGGACAATGATGCTTTAATGTGTTCTTTCTTTTAAAATTGTGGTGACAACCGCAGAATCAGTTTTTATGTCTAAAATTTGTGATTTTTCATGTAATTTTTATTTTTTAAATTCTAATATAATTGCATTTCTCCTTTTCTTTTTACCTCCAAATCCTCCAATATACCTCTCTCCACTCTTCTTCCAATCTATATCCCCTTCTTTTATTAATTGTTATTGGTTTGTTATTAAATATATATATATATATATGTATACACGTATACACACATATTTACACAAAGGTGCATACACACACACACACACACACACACACACACACACACTCATAGATTGAGGCCTCATGAAGTCTTTTCCTTCCACTTGAATTATCCCGCCATATGTTGTCCTTATTCAGCTCATATTTGTGCATTCAGAAAGAATCTTAATGCTTAAAAATGTCTGAATAAGACTGATAGCTATAGTCCTGCAGATGCAGAAAGGGGAAGGCTCAGAAGGCTTCAACCCTACACAAAGGACTATGGGCAACTAAGGAATGCTGAGATCAGAGGAAGTATTATCCCTGAGAGAAGAGCACACCAACAGGAATCTCATAAAAATATTCTGTCCTGAAATCTTACAATACAAATAACATTATAGTGACTGAAAAAAATATAATTCAGTATTGGATTGCTTACATACTACACTAGCATTCTTGAGTGTTAAATTCTATTCACACCTGAAAGGAACTGTTGCATTTCTAATTCAAGTGTAAGACATCACAGCCACAGTTCTGTGTTCTTTACTGAAATCTGAAATCTGAAATTTAGCTGTTCTTGATTTTTGTCAGACACGTTGCAATGAATGATGGATCTGAAAGTTTGGTCTTCTTCGATCTTTTTTTCCTTGAGAAATGTGCTTTAGGGATGGAGTACTTGCATATATATATATATATATATATATATATATATATATATATATATATGGAATACTAAAAAATTAAAAGTGAATGAATTAAAATAATAGAAATAATTTCATTTAAAAATGAAATTTACAGTAATGCTGACTGAGTCTATAGAAAAAGCCTTGGTAAATTTAATGGTATTATAAAGGTAATATTTTAAAAGCGATAGTAGAATATACAAAAAATTGAGTTTTTTGTTATAAATAAAGATTCTGTCAAATGTTAGTTAATCTTACAAGATTTTTCCACAAAAGCATTCTAATATAAATTATATGAAGGGTGGTTAAAGATTGCAAAAATATTAAAACATTATTGTAGGAGCATGAAGACATGTTAATCAAAAACATTTCTGTAATCAAATGCTTTTACAAACAGTCAAATATACATTCTTAAGTATTAATGAATGTAAATTAGCAGTGCTTCTGAAGTGATTCACATCAGGGTAATTAAGATTTATATTAAAGATGTTGGGGTGTTACTTTAGAAGAGACAGATTATGTAATGTCCACCATAGCATATTATTTATCATATGAAAACTTAGTAAACAAAAGTTATGCAGCAATTTCCTCCCAGTAGAAACATTCTCTTTTAGTGGAAGCTCATTCTAACACCTGAAGTAAACAAAACTATAAAGGCTCAGAAAATAAACAACTTGCTAGTTTCAGAGATTCACAAGGGCCCTCTCCAGAATATACATTCAGTAAGAAGAGGTTAAAGGTGGGAAATGGGATGTGGTGTGCTGGTACACAGACTCTAATCCACAAAGAAGTCATATAGAATGTTCCAGGATTATGTCTATGTGCCATTGTGAGTCCTTATCTGTGCTAGAATAAGTGGGCTTTTAGATCATGAAACTTACTGTGAGTCAATTATGCTCTTGTATATAACCTCAATAAATCTACTCTCTCACTAAGCTAAACATGAATAAGACTTTTTTATTTGGACTGTCTTGCTCCCACATCTGGGTAAATAGTTACTTTCTCAAATCTCTGCAGAAAATTAAATACAACAAAGAACATTCCAAGAAACTAAACATAAATTTAAATTAACTGAGAGTGACCTCATTATAAAAAGAATATAAGTGGATTCTTTTCCTAGTATATTTGAGGT
Source organism: Cricetomys ansorgei (assembly GCA_026225945.1). Taxonomy (NCBI): domain Eukaryota; kingdom Metazoa; phylum Chordata; class Mammalia; order Rodentia; family Nesomyidae; genus Cricetomys; species Cricetomys ansorgei. The sequence continues at coordinate 12,163,108 of JAMJFZ010000713.1, forward strand.
ATTGATTTCAGATAAGAACAGCCTTCTTCATGATATAGAATGGTCTCATTATATAATATGTACAATATATCTCTTCAAAGAAAGAAAGAAAGAAATATAAATGCTTCTTTCAATAGAGGAGAACATGAAAATAGAGGCTACTGAAGCTTAGATATAGATGAATTAAGTGTGATTTCAAAGTGAGAAGAAATGATGGAGATGAGGTCTTTGTACTTGTACCATTTGTCCATGCCTCTGTCCACACACATTTCTTAGACACAATCTCTTATGATTATGCTTCAGAATAATATCCTTAATTGGGAGGATGCCACTGTTACTGTGTTTCTGACAAACTGTATAAAATATCTTTAGAATATGCCCAATGTTTCTGCCCAGTTAGAATGAAATATCTATTTCATTGGCAGATTTTTTTGTTTACTGATGTCATCCAGATTTTCAAAATATATGCATATGTTTGAAAAATGTAGGGAATAAACATTAATTTCATAATGATGAGATTGGCCTTTATCATTAAGTCAAATGAAACTCAAGGGGACCACACCTATGATAAAGAGTTTATAAAATCCTTTTTTTTATTTCATAAAATAATTATGATCTAAAATGCAAGATGTAGATAGATTGCCTAATAATAATTTCAGATATAAATTTTTATCTATGACTCTCTGAAGAGGCATTTGGAAAATAAAATAGATTAATTGCTTACTGCTAAGAGGACAGTTCTCACCATAAATTCTCTTTTACTATGTTGAATTACCTCATATAGAGTAAAACACAATGTAGACTCTTGCTAGTTCAAAACCTTCACATTATGTTTATTTATTTTTTTCTCCTTTCAACCTTTAATCAGTGAAAAATGTAGCACTTCTCTCCTTCAGGTGTATCATTGACTATTTTTCTTTTCTGTGCCTACAATGGCAATAAAGAAGACATTTTTATATTCCATATTTGGCTCATATCATAAATTTTACATAGTGTTCTCTTTGTATACTATTCTATTCTCAAAGCAGTAAATATAATTTCACATATAAAAATAACTCTTTTTGATATTAGAGTAGTCAAACACTAAAGCAGATTCTACTCTTCAAAATACGAAATGGTAATACTTTTACTTCACTAATGTCAACAGAGGTGTTATATTTCCTTGACTTATTACAGTGTATTTAATTTGAATATCATTTAGTATATAAGAAAATTTTGGAAGTTTTATTTTTATGCTTTCTTCTAAATATTTTACGTACAAGTAATTGATGCTTTTAATGTTTTTCATTCAAAAAGTAGTAAATGTAACACTGACTGTACATCTTCCTTATTGTACATCACCTTAGACACAGAGATTTTAAACCCTGCACTTTATTGCCTTATCCAGTTATAAAAAATATTGACATTTATAACAAAAGCATATATTTATATATTTACTAAAATGGAAAACACACAAATATGTTTACTTAACTTTACTTAGTTACATATAACACGATCATCTAATACAGCTAAGTCCTATCCTGTAGCAATTAAGACATTAAAATAGGTAATAAGCAATTAATTTTTTTCTTTGTTTTTGTTTATTTGTGATTTTGAGCAGTGTCTTACTGTGTTGCCATGATTGTCTCACACAAAGAGGTTGGCATGATCATCACATCACAGCTTTATGAGTGAATAGAACATCATCCCAACACAAAAGGTATATATTAATGACAGTTTTAGAAAACTCAAAAACATAGTAACATTAACATATTTCAAATAGTGGAGAAAAGAGAAAAATATTAGATTGTAAAAAATGGTGAGTAAAATTAGTTAATTCATTCTTTATTTTAAAACTCTGTAGGATTGAATAGCAGGTTATTGCCCTGTTTCAAAATCAAAAGAAAGTCGACAGAAACCATGATAGATAAATCTTGAATTTATTATGTATTAGAAAAAAGAATAGCATTAAATATTGGTGAGATTCAAAACAAACTTAGGGAATATAATTTCTGATTTTGAATGTCAAACATAAATCAAATATCAAGTTTCTCACTCTATACTGTTCCATATTTTACAGTTGATTTTATTCCTTATATAAAAGCATTTGCATAGGGAAAGTTTTAAACTAATATTTCACAACTTCTCCTCCATATGCTTAAATGTCATAAGTTTATTTGTCAAATATGATGAGTAGGTATTTTGCCTATTTACTAAACAATAAAACAAATGGTATCATTTAGTATTCTCTTAAGCATATCATTCAAATAATTTATCATATTGAAGTAGCTTTTTCAGAAGATATCTGTTTTCTAAGAATTACCAAGAAAAATGTACTTGATCTGCCTAAGATAAATATGAAACAATATTAACAATACACATTTCAACACTGTTTTAATTCTGACATACAAATATAACACAGTTATTGAATCTGAGTGAATGTGGTCAACATATTAGTTGTACCATTTTGTGTTTTCTAAGAGACTTTCCATATATAGCCTATATCTGAGAATCTTGAACTTAACGGAACAGGTTATTCTTTCCTGAACTTCCCAAATGCTAGGATTTCAAGTTTACAGCATCAGGGCTAGTTCTTTCTTTAATTCTTTTTTATTACTTCTTTTATACTTTGATATTTATTAGAATATAATTAAACCATTTCCTCCTTCCCATTGCACCACCAAACCCTCTGATGTAGCTCCTGCCCTTGCATTAGTTGTTCAGAGCACAAATGCTACCAGTTTTGCAAATTATGTCACCTACTTCATCAGAATCATGACACTATATTAATGTCAATATGAATTCTGAAAATAAAACATACAGGAGACACTATAGACTGGATCATATTCTTAACCACAACTGATTGCTCCTATCTGGATTTCAAAAGTTGCAATTTTAAGTAAATATAAAATTTTTACTTAGTTCATAAAATTATGTTAAAAATCTAGAGCAATATGATACTCATTTGCTATTTGCTTTAGAACTAATGCATTCAATCCAATGGACACTATGGACACTAAGAACCCTTAGGTGTATTTTGTTAAATAATAATGCAAATCCTTTTCTGTTTCATTTATCTGAAGTGGACATGAAATTCAAATTGTTATGCTTTACTCCACTCAGTTTTTGAAAGGACAGTGATTCATTCATTCTGTATAACACATTATCTTTTCTCCGAATGATCTTTTCAGTTAACACATCTACAATATGGTGAAATTATTCACAAAAAGAATGGCCTTTCTTTTTTATTTTTTTTTAACTAATGATGAGAAAATCTTATTAATTGCCTGTGCTTATTTTTCAATGATAGCAACTTAGTCTTTGACCACTGTAACAGTTAAAAGGCTTAGGAATTTCTTTGCTGTTGAATCAATATATGTCCAAGTAACACGATACTGCTAGGGAGGAAAGATGGAATGTGTTATGGAAAACATCAGTGTCTTGATGTTAGCTTTCCTTTTAAGTGAATAATTTGATGAAATTAATCAATATTATTTAATTAAGTTGATTATTAAAAATGGGTTTGGAGCTTATAGATTAGTTATTGCCTTGTCTCTTGAAATATAAGTGAGTGAAGTACTGGTATTTAAATCTGTTTAAATATATTTTACAAAACAAATCAATTAAAACTGCTGTCAAAGTACGTAAGGAATAACATCTGCCTAAATTTTAGCATTTCATGACTTCTCACAGTAAAAGAATTTTCTGTTATCATGATTTATTATGTTTCTAATTACTTTGAATACTTGCTAACAAGCTCACTTACTTTTTTCTAAAATTTTTCTTTGGTCAAATTTTGATGTTTTATATTTTACACACATTGCCTAAATTTGTATATTATAATTATGTATGTGTAGATATAAATATATGAATATGAATTTTTAGGATCAATTGTTCATGCAATAATGTAAACACTAATTTATATTAAGCATTAGGGAGAAGATTTTATGGATTTTCAATCAAGTTATGAGTAAACATACACAATTATGCTTATGCAGGGTGACGCATAGTAAAGCAAATCTATTATATCCCTGAAATATTATGTTTATTTGTGTTTTATTGACAATATATCAGCAATCATAGTAAATACATGCAGAATAAATATTTTTTTAAAAAGATGTTAAAATATATTTTAAAATCTAATGCTCTTTACAAGTACAACTATCTTCATATAAGGATGTAGAAAGGGGTGGTGAGATACTAAATATCACATACAAAAAGTTAACTACTTAACAAATTGCATGAGTTCATGAAGCTGCTTTAAAAAGCTATAACATTATTAAATAAAAATCTCCATGCTGGCGTGGCATTTTCTCTGAAGGGTATACTGGGGACCCTAACAATATAAACTCTTCAGAACAATGTTGGTTGTTCAGCATGAATAGGTCAGATTTCTAACACTAAAGTTACCTCATAATTTAGTGGCAAGAAATACATAAAGCAATTTGGACTGGGGCTTGAAACTTCTTTCCTTTTGGGTAGGTTTCATAGTCTCCGAAAGTACTCTGCAGACTTCTATTGAAAATTTATCAGTAGACTTACTCAGCTACATTGTTTTCTCTACCACTAACTTCCAAGAAAAGTTATTTCAACGGGTGTAAATGTGGCCTCATTTTATAATGGTAACCACAACATTCTAGTGGGATTTGAGGCTTTCTCTACAAGGAAGAATGGATGTCTGATACTATAAACCTGGTCAAAATCCACTGGCTTGGGAAATCATAGACCATAGTGTGGAAGCTATTATTGGTTTTGTTTGTTTGTTTGTTTTGTTCCTAAATTGTTCTGACATAGTTAAACTTGACCATATCAATGTGTGTTTTTTGTTGTTGGTGGTGTTTTTTTTTTTTTTTTTTTTTTTGATCAGTGCTGCTATTGTCTTTGATCAGAGAAACTTAATTTTGCAGTAATCATTGGTTGCTTCAAAGACCCACAGCTGGGCCTTGTGTTAGAGTAAATGACTGTTGACTATTCATTAATAAATTAGAATTTTTGTCACTCACTTTAAGGCTAAGAGATTATCACAGAATGACAGAAAAAACAGAGTTGTAATGATGTCTCAGGCTCAGAGAGTGTACTGCTCTAGCAGTGAAACCTATTTCATGTCCCAGGACTTATTTCAGCTAGCTCACACTACCTTTTAGTCCAGTTCTAGAGAACCAGATGTTCTCTTCTTGTGGCTGTGGGTGTTGCATTAATGTTCAAAAATGCATAAACAGACACACATGTATGCACATAATTATAAATAAAATCCTAAAAGTAAAAGACTGAAAAGGTGTAAGAGTCAGAAATAGGTAGGTTGGATTGTGTAATGCTATTCTTCAGACATTTCATGATGACTGAATCTTGAAGTATAGACAGCTGTGAATACATGAACAAGACAGTGTCAATTAGCATTTCATCATGAAAAGATCAAGGGATACTACCTGCATAAGAACATAGATTATTCAGTTACTAGGAAAAGAGATCATAGTTCCCATCCCTTTCTATAGGCAATATGTGCTTGATAAGCGATGGAATGATGGTTAATTTTATTGATGCTTGTTTATTTTTGAGACTTTAATTTAGTTATATTACATTCCTTTCTTTCTTCTCATTCATCTAAACTCTCTTATACACCCCCACTTTTCAAATTTGTGATCTCTTTTTCCAGTAATTTTAATTACATGCATATATTTATGTGTATATACATAATTCTTTGTATATGTGTATATACATATATTCTTTAATATAACCTGTTGAGTCTATATAATATTACTTGTTCATATGTTTTGAGGACTTTCTTAGCCCTTGTTCTATCGCTTTGAACAGACACCATGACCACAGCAACTCCTATAGGAGACATCATTTAACTGCAGGCTTGCTTACATTTTCAGAAGTTTAGTCCATTATCATTATGATAGGAAGCATGGGGGCACACAGGCAGCGGCTGGAGCAATAGTGGAGAACTACAACCTGATCTGTCCATAGAAAAGGGGACACTGGGCTTGGTGTGGGCTTTTGAACCCTCAAAGCCCATCCCTAGTGACACATTTCTTCTAATAAGGCCACAATTACCTATGTTTTAAATTTCTTTATTGGTTTATTTTTCTTTTCTCATATAATATATCCCAACACCCATCCTCCACTCCTTCCAGCTTCCCTGAACTCCCTTCTCACCCAGGTTTAACCTCATCCACCTCTCCCCTGGAAAAAAACAGTCTTACCAAGGTAATCAATTTTGCAATGAAATAGGTAATTGGTTAAAATTGTTTTTTATTCAATCACTGATTGAAAAATAAATGTAAGAGAAGGAAAGATGGCAGATGACAACATTTTTTTTTTGAAATTCTGGATATCCAAAATTTGCTAGCAAAATTTAAACAAAAATTTATTCTACTGTTCTTCTTAAATATTGTATAAAAGAAAATTTCTAATTTTAAAATGTGTATTATCTCACACATTGCCATGTTTATTTCTTCTCTGCAATATTACTCATCTCATTTTTATAGCAAAAGGAAAAATATTGATATGATGTGTATCTTACATGATGATCCATTAAGATATATTATATGTATGTCTTTATATACAAAGTAGTTTTTAAAGAGTTATACACTGTGTTGTATAATAAAAAATAAAATTAAAGTTCAGGTATTTAGGAGGGTCATTTATATGTTCTAAATATATGTTTTGTAAAATTCCTTGTTTCCCATCTAAACAAGGTTTATAATCATTCTCTTTCAGGGAGCTATGGTGAGGATTGAATGACTTTATAAATAGTTATCTTAGATCTGGGCAATGTGGAAATGCATTGGGAATTCCATTATTCAGGAGACTGAAGTGAGAGGTTCCAAAATTCAAGGACAGTCAGGATACATAGCAGATTCTTTCTTCAAAATAAACCAGAACAACAACAACAACAAAAAGTCTTAAATTTCATGATGTGAACTTAGTCCATGCTTGTGATGTTTAATATCATCAGTTGGGAGAATCTAGAGCCACTTACTGATAAACTTCTAGGCATATATATAAGGGTTTACAGATGATTACTGTACTTTCTGAACAAGTCTATGTGGAGGGGTTAGCTAGATGAGATTAACCAATGTGGGAAGACCATCCTGGATGTGAGTGGCCACATTTCATGGAATTGCTACTGGACTAATATTACAGAAGAAGCTAGCTAACCATGCATATTCATTTTTCTCAAGATAGCAAGCATTTGGAGTAGCTGCCTCAAGTGCCCACTGCCATTACTCTTGTGTTATGATAGACTTTATCTTTGAACTATGAGCCAAAATTAACTTGTCTTTCATGAAGCTGATTTTGTCATGGTGTCATTTCAATTAGTGTACAAGTAGCAAGTATTATTTTCTCCTGTAGATGTAGATTCAGGGAAAAAAGGCAGATTATTATTTGGCTAATTCAATCCCCAGTCTTAGATGGTTTCAGCCTCTATAAAACATAATCTTCAAGCCTAAACCTAAAACTTTTCGATCTCGGAGACTTACTGCTTACTGGCTCACTCTGACTAGCTCCTTCTGAACTCAGAGCTATACTGAATTCAACTGACTTCTCTGGTTGGCTGATTCAACTCACTTGCTTTTCTGGCTCAAACTCTTCTCCAAGTTGCTGGTTCAAACTGACCTTGTGAGCCAACTGATTCTTTCCTACTGAACTCTTCTGAATCTAGCTGACCTTCCAGCTGATTCTGGCTGACCTCTGCAACTTTTCTGATTGAACTACTCTGATCTGCTTGAAACTGACTCTCACTGTTAGAGACTCTTTCTCCCACTGCCTATGTAACTAACTGCTTCTATATCTAATTACTTCTTTTTACATCCAGAGAGCTGGGATTAAAAGTGTATGCTATCTCTGCCTTTTGGTTTGGGATTAAAGGTGTGTACTATGTTGCCTTAACTACAGAAATTATTCTCACCTAACATTAGGACAAACAGAGGATAGGATTAATCTAACATTCCTTCTGCTTTCCATCTGGATCATGCAGGCTTTAAATGTGATCCTTTCTAAGAGCAGACATGTTGCTGGATTGAAAGATTAAATATTCCTCTATATTTTCTTCTTAACACATATATGTTCATTATATAAATTTTTAACTTTGTTTTTAAAAAGAGAATAAAAATAAGTTTTCTTGTTTTCGTTTATTATAAATTGGGATTATACCCATTTTGACAATATTTTAGCCCTGCTTATTTCCAGAATAAGCTGTGATAAATATTTCTTAAAATATGCATGTTGACTATTTTTCTATATCTACTTATACTATCCATAGATATAATACTAAGATTGTGCATTGAAACTGATAACTGGAGTTATCAGGATTTCATAATATACATTTAGTTCATTAATTAATTATTATTTAAATAGGTGGTATCACTGATGCTGCAGAAGAAGACTGAGGCCATCACTGTTGCCCACAGGCTGTGGAGTGGTCTTACCCTGTTAGGACATCCAGACATGTAAACCTTAATAAATAAGGTACAGAAAAGGATTTGCCAAAGAGCTACAGAAGCAAATATCAAATATGTTTGTTAAAAGTGTAAGATGTGTATGCGTGTCGACTTTTCAAAGGACAGTTTTGATTATGAATATTTTTATAATGTTTTTGTAACTAACAAATTATATCTCAAGGGATTGTAAAAATTACTTTTTTGTTACCCCTCTTTATCAAGAAGTAATATTATAGTTGGGACTATAGGTTTATAAACAGAAAAACTGTGGGCCTTAAGATTTGAATGAAGGAATTAAGAGATTCCCTTTACTATCAATAATGTTCTTATGAGATTTCTAGAAAATGCTAGCCTTTTGTTGTAACAAATAATGAAATTGGAAGGTTCAAAAGCAAGGGAATAGAGACCAAATACCCTCAGAAGTAAGTTGTATTTGGAGAGCCTCCTGACTTTTGTGGGTGGAGCAAAGTTTGGCCTAGAAGTATAGAGCACTACTAAGTACAATATATCATATAAGAATCTGCATGGAAAGGAGTTAAAAGAAGAGAATCTTCTTTTTAAAACTTATAGAAGAGATTTATTAAAACACATAGTTTAAAGACAGAGTGAGAATATCTACCATTGAGAAACATGGCAAAGTACCATGAAGGAGAAAAACAGAGACTCTAGAAAAATCTCCAATGACAAAAAATATAGTTTTCCTTTATAAGATTTTGGGGACTCAAGTAAAGATACCAAAATACCTAATATTTATGACTCCATGAAAGGAGCTAGCTACTAGATGGGGCCATAAATTTCTCTTAAAGTTGCTAGGCCAGAGGAGAACAGGGCTTCTTAATTTTATGCTCCAGAAAGAATGTGTCCCACAGATTCCTAGCCTGATTCCTGAAGGAGAGGAGATTATTAGATTGTTAGTGATCTTTCAGTTTACAGCTGAGAATGGAAAAAGCTCATAGATCTTAAATACAACTTATTACTATTCTAACATTTTTATTTGAAATATCATTATATAAAAGGGACATTACCTCTGTAGGCAAATTTATAGCAAATCATACAGGTGCTGGAATTTTGAATTCTCACCTGGCAAAAGGTTTTGACAGATTCTAGGCTCAAGCATTCCTTTCCCTTCCTATGTCCCCTTATCTTTTTTCCTACCTTTTTTTTTTATCCTTCCTCAATGACTATGAAAATAAACTATAGTATTTATTTCCTCAAGTACTTATTTTTCTTTGTATATATCATGAAATAGATGATCATAGCTAGGCAGTGGTGGCTCAAATCATTAATACCAGTACTTGCGAGGCAGAGGCAAACATATCTCTGTTAGTTCAAGGCCAGCATGATATATAGAATGAGTTCCAGGGTAGCCAGAGGTGCAAAAGAGAAACCATGTCTCAAAAAATCCATTAAAAAATGATGATCATTATAAAAGCCTTGACATCTCCAATATAGTTTATTAACAGAAAACAATATATGTGTGTGTGTGTGTGTGTGTGTGTGTGTGTAATCAGACAATCATTTTTATGTCTGGGTATCTTTTTCAGAAAGTGGGTAACTGTAATACAGAAGTGTTTCAAAGGACTGAACTTTTAGTGTTCAGAAGTACAAGAAAAAGTCAGAAAACAATAACTGATGAGATGCACTTTAGAAGTTTCTTTTAAATCACTCAAATTATTAAGTTACCTGTGTAGTATTTTCAAAAACGACAAATTATTGTTCAACAAACACATGAAAAGTTTTAGAAAACAAAACCATTCATCTATATAATCATCCCTCTAGGTCTTTAGCAGTTACTTTTATCTGAGACACAAATTATGTTTTTGTAATACAAATATTCATTTTCTTGATACAACACCCCACTGATTGCAAAAGTCAGTTTGAGGAGGCTTATAGTAAAAGCCAACAATACACTTTCAATCTTATTGTCTTTCGAAATAATAGTTCTCTATTTCCCAAACACTTAACACTTATACTTTCTATTTTGGAACAACAGAACATATTAAGAACAACTGGCTGAAAACAATTCTGAATTTGATATAAGTGATATATTTAGACATGTATTGTTATAAATCTAGTGGATCTCAGACATTCTGACCCTGGAATTCTTTTCTGTAGCAAACATAAGTATTAGTTTTACCTGAATATATGTTATTGAGAGACTGGATAACACATTATTCTTAATATATAAGAGCATTTAATGATCAATCTAGTTAAATACCACTACACATTAGTATATTTGTATCATATGCACCATATATATTTTCCTGTATAATTATACCATAAATGCATATGCATTACATTTGTATACATTATATATTTATCTATTTATTACATATAATGAAAGAAGTACTAGAATTAAAATTGAATTGATTTTAATTTGAATAATTATTGGTCAAATTATTTATATGAATCAGAGGTACTATCTTTGATAATGTACTTCAAATGAATAATAATTACAAAGATGTGCAAAACAAAGATAGTAGCCTCTAGAATAAGGAGTTTGTTACACTCATTGATATAAATGATTGTTTTCTCTGATATATTTCATAGAAAAACAAACCTTCCATGTGCAACAGTCTAAAGCTAAAGCACTGTATGGATTATCCTTAAACAATTGAACTTCACTTAAAAAATAAAGCTGTAAATGACAAAACAACTTAAAACTCTTTCCATCAGAGTGAGGCAAGACAAGAAAATTTACAGCAATATGAACAGCATAAGAGGCTTGTTCTCTGAAGTATAATTGAAACCTCTTACAAGTTGAGAGCAAAAATTTCAGAACAAATTATAACATTTCCTGTGAAATTTTCTGACATAATAAAACTTTTTTATATAGAAAAAGTTTTTAATAAAATATAGTAGAATAGGAAAAGAAAACCAGACCTAAGGCCTGAGTATGCATTATTTTGTGTGTGGCCTCACTCCTCTCCCAGGTGTTTTCAAGGAATCTTGGGCAAAATATTAACTTTGTTTACAACAAAAATCTCCTAACTTCCTGTAATCAGGATTTTTGCCTCATCAATTGTAATCTTTCCAGGTACATTTTAGGAAATATTCTCTAATTGTTTTTTAATTTCTTTGTAACCCATCAGATAGTGACTTTAGAAATCACTACAATCTTATGTATGACTTTGGAAGACAATGACTGTGAGTATCACGTAAGAATCTCACCTTGTTCCTTGGGCTGTACCTCCTTTTCCTTTCAAGAGTCTATACCATAACTGTTTTTAAATCAGTTTGAACTGTAATAAACTCCAATTTTGATTCAAATTGTGCACCATGAACTTCTTTTCTGTGATGAAGTTAAGATTAAGCTTTAACTGAGTCTAGGTCTCTGCAAGTTTGCAGAATTCAGACTCCTGATATTTATACCATGATGTTGGACCACTCTGCTCTTCCTGCAGCTGTTGACAAAAGTCTTTTGCTTACTTCATTAGAATCACTCCAAAACATTTTATGTTACTTGTATCTGAAGGGTAAAGGGTGTTGTTTCCCTGATTTTTTTTTCTTAGTCGATTATTCATTTGCATACAGGAGGGCTACTGATTTTTTTTTTTCTTTTTTTGAGTTGATCTTGTAACCATTCACTTCACTGAAGTTGCCCTAGTTGTCATTGGACACATTCTGTAGTCTAAGAATGCCTTGCTAATCACTTCTCCTTCCATAATCTCCTGGGTAGTTAGAAATCCAGACCTGGACCACCACACCCCATTCACCAAAATAGTCATTGTGTAAGTATGTGCATGTGTGTTTGTGTATTATGTTTACACATATGTGCGAGGGCCAGCATCAATGTCAGGTGACTACCTCATTACTGTCTACATTGATTTTTAAGGAAGTATCTCTCACTAAACCTAGAGATCACCTGTATGGCTACATGAGCTGTAAGGCATGTTATATTACTAAACTGCAGTGTGCTGTTCAGTGTCACTAAGAGGATAGCTCTGGAAGTGGATATTTGCATACCAATTTCAGACCCGAGCATATAGTCTCATTGTGTTTAATATGGGGTACCGAATATTTAATGCCTCTAATTTGTGATAGAGAAAAGAGAACAGCAAAGTTGTGTAGCAATAAAAGCAGTGTGCTTATAGAATAGCACACTGTTAACTATTTATGACATATGTTACTATTGTTTTTCCTATAAGAGTATCTATAACAGGAAAGAGCAACTGGACATTTAGCCATGGAAAACACAGCCCTGGTGAGAGGTCAACTGGGAACTCCAGCAGCAAGACTCTCCTTCCCTAATTTGTTTCTGCTATATGTAAAGAGCAGCCAGTGTAACTATGTTGTCTGTACCTCTTGTTTTTTGTTTATTTGTGTGTTTGTTTTTTTTTTTTTTTAACTTGGAATCCTTACCCCAGGTGGGCACATTCCTGTGCCTAGTATTCTCAATGGGGTACTTTGGTTGCTGTTTTAGAAATTTTCCTTGTCTGGTTTCTGTTTGGTGTTTGTAGGACCTGAAATTTGTTATGTTATCTTTTCTCTATTATTTATTCTTCTACATAGAAGCCGTAACCAAAAGGACATTGGTCTAAGTGAACTCTCTCTATTGAGAAGTCTTTCTGGGACTTCTTAAAGGGACTTTAAGGGACTTCCCTAGTTGGATATTTTATGAGCTCTCATTAAAACTCTCTCTCTCTCTCATTTTTCAATTCCACCTTTTACTTCTCTCTGTATATATCTCACATCATAAACTTGACTAACACTGCTCATTTTACACAGAATTTTAATCTGTCCCTATTATTATTAATATTACTATTATTATTATTATATTATAGAAATACTTAATAACACATTTGTGCAGCCTTTTCGAGTATCAGGTTTCTAAATAGGTGTGATATTCAGAAATTAGACTCTAAGAAATAAAACAGTATTGCATCATATCATCACATACAATATTGAATAATAAACTGCCTTTTTTTCAAAGGCAATCTAGCTAGTAGGACAAGGCATTCTTTCTATTAGCTACAGACCACAAATAATAATTATGTAATTATTCACCTTGTGTATTCCAGTATGAATTCAATCATTTACTCTATGTCGGCATCTGAGTTATTTACTGAGATATACATGCAACTTTTCTGTGTTTTTGGATCCAATGTCAGTTTAGCCTCATTTATTTTATACATAACAGCAATATTATTAGACCAAGACAAACAAAAACCTTGACTTTGTTTGGATTTTCTTTGCCAATGTCAAGTAACCAGAAGTCTCAAATTCTCTCTTTTTGAGCTTAAGGTAGCCCCTAAAGCTGTAACTTCCCTGCTGTACTTGTGTTCTTGACTTGATGTTGCGAGCCTAAATGAATTCTTCTTCCTGTGTGTTTTCCAGATATACAATCACAGCAGGAAAAAACATCAACTAATACAAAGAATTGGTTCTGAGAAGTGGAGTCATTGATGTGACCATGTTGTATTTTGAATTTTGGAACTGGCGAGTGGGATGAATGCTGAAAAGTTTGGAGCAATTTAGCTTAATAAACTGTAACTGCAGGTTTGTTACAAAATGCAGTTTATTCATGACTAGTTGAAACACCAGTTCTAGTCCTCAAGCCCTAGAGCATTTCAGCCTCCTTACAACATACAATGTTTAAACCTCTGAGACTTTACCACTGACTGAGCCACTCTGACTAACTCCCTCTGAATACAGAGCTGGTTGAACTCACCTGACTCTTTTTGGTTCAACTTATTCCTGATCTGTTTCGCCGTGAGCTCTGATTGTTCTATACTGCCTCAGTCAGCCTCTCTGCTCCTCAGTTAGAACACTTCATTCTGCCTGTGTAAATGACTGCTATAACTGACCCTGCTGTAATTGACTCTGCTCTGAGCCTTAGAGTCCACTCTTACATTGTGCAAGTTGGGTACGTCTGCACTCTGACCCACTCTGCTAACTCTTCCTCTGATTAGTCACTTTTACTAAACTTCACAGAATCATCTCAAACTCATCACTTCCTGTGTGATACTGACCTCTGAGTTATGCTTCCTGTCTGCTTCCACACTCTTTTTTGGCCTTGGGGATTAAAGGCATGCACCACTACTGCCTTGTGAATCCTGGGATTGAAAGTGTGTACCAACATACTTAACATCCTCTCTACATTTCATCTAGACCACAAAGGCCTCTAAATGAGATTCCTTCATTTAGACGCATGTAATATAGTCCCTTACTAGCTTTCACATAGGTGAATTCCTCTATAGTAAAATTTCTAGGTATGTTGGGATGATAAACTTAGAATATCTTAAAGAAGTATCATGAGAGTTTGAAGATATGTATTCTTGATTTTTAAGTGATATTATAAATAAGTAAAACAGTAAATATTCAGATATTATAATTTTGCTTTAAAATATAGAAAATGTTTAGAACAACATGAAATGGAAGAACAATTAAATATAAGTTTAGTAATGGTTTTCTGAAACTCTTCCTATCATAATGTTTAGTTTAAAAACTATAAATGCTGTTGAAAAATATTATATCATCTACAATAATATTTTTGAGTATTTTAATTAAATTTTGACTAAAATAGAATTACATCACTTTGTCCTTTTCCCTTTCTACATCTTGCCTGTCCCATGCCTCCTACTCACAAACTAATAGCTTTTTTATGATTATTTTGTCATTGTTACATGCATGTATACTTACCTGCATGTGCAAATTTATAAAAGAAACCTGCTGAGTATATTTTTGTTGCTTATGTGGATATGAGACTTTTCGCCGTTAAATAGACTTCCTGGTGATAAAGAATAAATGTAGTAAGTCTTGAGAGCAAGAGTTAATATGGGACAGGAAGAAACAACACGTTTTGATAAAAAAGAAACAGTAAATCCAAGGATTCAATGAAAAAATGAATGAAGCAAAGCAGTTTGACTAAGAATACAATAGAACTCTTAAATTTTGACAAATAAAATACTATAAGAGAGAAACTGACAACAACACAAAAGAAGAACTCAATAAACAGAGATAACAAAATTGTGAAGAAAAGAAGAAAGGTAAACTGATTCTCAATTCCTCACCCTGTTTGGGAAAAGAAAAAGCTTGCAAGTGAGAGCTACCAACAAGACTGAAAGAAGTATATGAGCATTTTTATTACCTTCTTCGTAACAGAGTTTTAAAATATCCTAATTTAAATTGCTAATTAAATCTAATATGCTCAATAATTTGAGTGAAGGTCATTTTCATTAAAAACACTTGCCCTACAATCTCTACAACTATTGGAAATTGTTTTGTTTTCTGAAACATATAACTGAAATTCTAAATTTCTTACAATTTGAATATACAAGTCCTTGTTGGATTTAACAGGGGGATGCTTAATTGACCTGTTCCCTATTTGCATTATATTTTCTAGCAAATTTATAAAATAATTCCTGGTTCCATTAGCACAGGAAGAATATTATTCTGTCACCACCAAGTTATACCCAAAGCAAAACAAAATGGTTAAAGTGTTCCCTGATGAAAGCAGGAAGATTTTTTTGTTAACTTCTGAATTGGGTCTTAATGTACTACCAATAGCCTCACAGAATGCAAATGCAATGAATTCACTAGTATGAAAAATTTTTTTAAAAAAAGGATTTTAAAATCCATTTCAAACATACTTTCACTGGCATTAGAACCAACTACTTCAGGATTCTGGCATATGTACACACACACACACACACACACACACACACACACATAATACAGTAATTGTACTAATCAGGGTTCTCTAGAGTATATATGTCACTGGAATGAAGATATATATATATATATATATATATATATATAGAGAGAGAGAGAGAGAGAGAGAGAGGAATTCATTCTGTTTCTGTTACTCTAGAAAACCTTGACTAATGTAATTACTATATTTAAAAATTCCCTTTGACTTGACTTTAAAATTTCAATAAAGCTACATTATCTGACACAGCCCGTTATCAGCAACAGTGAGACAAGATTATCAGAAGAACAGATCATTTAAACATGAGATGGAGTTGAGTGGGCCACACAAAGTTGAAAGGATTGTTTTTTTTTTTTTTTAATAAAGTGTCACTGAAAAATTGTACATATACCTGCAAAAGAATGAACTTGGAAAACATGCTTAGCCTATCTGAACACTGGGATTGATTCCATCACTTTCCTATCTAAAGAAGAAGAAAAAAAGAGTAAAAATAAATGTCTAGACAAAGACCTTATTCATTTCACACACACACATACACCTCATTATATCACAGACAGAAATATAAAATGCAAAATAATCTGTTACAACTTTAGAAGATTATAGAGAACATAGATTTTTGCCACTTGAAAACAATCACTTTTCACTTATAACAAAAAGCATGATTCATGAATACTGGTTTAAATAGTGGGCCCCTTTAGGAATAAAAACTGTGTCTATTAAAAATAAAACTGAAAAAAAGTGAGAAAACAAACTATAAACCAGGAGAAAGTATTTTCCAAAGGCATCACAAGAAGGGATACTTCACAAAAGTTCATTAGGAATAAATAGGAAAATAAAATCAATTGTCAATAAACAATGGTCTTGAGTTGTAGATCAGTGGCAAGGGCTTGCCAATCATGGACAGGACCCTGGGTTTAACTTCAGCATCACAACAAAGAAAAGAAACAGAAAAGAAAATGAGCAAATGACCCTAATAGAACTTCACAGAGAATTATAAAGACTTCACATAAATCATAAAAATTGTTTAACATCTTATGTCAGTAGGGCACTCTAATTTAAGGCAGTGAGCACAAGAAAGCATATGTTAGAAAGGCTAAAATCTTCAGTACACAGCATATTAAATGTAGCAGGGTAGTTGGAAGAACAGTATCTATAATTCATTTTCTGGTGAGACAGCAATAGCAGAGGCATTTGAGAATAAAATATGGAGATTTTTGTACAGAATTAACCATTCTCTTAAGCATATACTACAGTTTTATTTTAAGAAGTGAAAAACTTACATCTAAAAAAAACAGAATCCACATGGATATTTGCAACTACAACATTCACCGTTGTCTAAATTTGGAAATAACCAATATGTCTTTCATTGGGTGAGAAAATGAGTAAACTGTATTACATACATGTCAATAGAAAAATATTCTGACCTCAGAGTAAATGAACTATTAAGACATTAAAGATGTTGGAGCATTTAAAAAATTGTGAAAAATTTTTTAAAAAGAAATAATTTTGACAGTAACCGATCTAAAATGTGTACATACCATACACAATTAGACTACATTCTGGGAATGACAAAACTATTAAAAAGGGCCCAGAATAGTGTTATCTGGGAGTCTGAACAATAAAAATAATTTGTATGATAATACAGCAGATGAATGTCATTTTTAATTCATCAAAAGCTAAAGGGCATGCACTCACAAGTGTGTTCTTTAACTATGAACTCTGTGTGATAAATAATGAGGTAACAATGTACATACTTCCATCACAGGAAATGAATATTTTGGTGAAAGATATGGATAATTGTGAAGCTGAACATTGAACAATGGTTCTTTGAAGAAAACTCTGTTTACTCTGTGACTCTAAAGTTTTTAGAAAGTAAAATGCTGTTTTCTTTGTATAAATAAGAATACCTGTGGCATAACTCATTGAGGTTTGTGTGGTTAATATGCTAGTTGTCTTGTTATGTAAATAATTTAATATTACCATACTCACAATATCTCTGATCTGGGACAATCTGGATGATCTCAACATTATTTTTCATTTGAGTTATTCAGGAATATACTAGCATGTAATTTATGGCCACTACTTGAATTTGATTTTCAGTTTATCACATATAACTAGAACACAGCAAAAGATTTTTATTATTTTTGGGATGGATTAAAAATGTTTTCTATGGTCCTTTAACTGATAATATATTTTTAGGCCCAAAAATCCATGTTTCTATTGTTATATACTAAGAAGAACTATAAGATTCTCTGAATTTGATTAGTTCAATAACCAGGGCTTCTGTCCCTTGTCCCATATTGATGTTTAATCTCAAAGCTTATAAATTTAACTGATGTTTCTGCTAATTTATTCTTGTATTCTTATTTTTTTACATCAATTATGGTATGGAGAGAGGTTTTTTTTGTAGCCATCTAAATTAACATCAATTGTATAATCCTCATCCAGTTTAAAGGCCCAGAAGAATAATTTTTCGACAAGAAAAGTCATCCCAAACATAAATATTTCTAATAAGTATATAATGCTATACACAACTCTTTTAACTTTCATAATTTTATTTACATGTGAGTTTGAGAAAATATTTTCCCTTACACAGTTGTATAACATTTTCATGTCTGATATTTAAGAGTTTGAGATAAGGATTTTCTATGTTCTCCAAGCTGATCCCCTTCGACTTCCCGACTAAATGAAATTATGTGCCTGCGGTACAGTGGTGACTCGCGAGTATTATAATCTATAATTATTGTTTTACTAAGTTTTAAGGATGTATGTATCTTTCACTGCGTGTGTTTAGATATTTCTAGTGAAGAGATAAATATAGATGCTAACATTGTTCTTGCAGTTATGTGCAGTTGATGTTCACTTCTTAGTGATTTGGATATTGCACTACGGCTTATTGAGATAAAAACTCTGCTTTGGTGGTTAATTCAATCTTTGCCTCTCAGCTTTGTGCCAATCAACAGTTCACTTAGCTGAACAAATCTTTGTGTTTGAGTGTTAATGTTTGCTAATTTAGTACTCAATACTGACCTGAGTTAATTCATATCATGTAAAATAGTAGTTTTGAGACTGCTTAGCTCCCAGAAACACCATTTTACAAGCAGCGTTTGACTTCATTTTGAGGATACACTATGAACTCTTCCTTTTAGTGGCTCCATTAACAATATGATTCTCCAGAGCCACACAGGCAGTACAGACTGATAAAGAACTTACTCTTAAGAGTACAAAGGGTGAAATCCTATAAACTTATCAATGAAATTTGGGACTGTAGGAGTTCATTTTAAAAAATTACATCATAATAATTGATCCCAGGATCTAATAAAACACACCAGCCTGACAGGCAGAGAAATTTCAGCTGACCCAGGGGCTTGAGCTCTCTGCTGTTAAAAGGGCATACTTGACAGTCTATCCATCTACTTGCTGATTCAATTGGATCCAGTCCTACACTTCAGATCTACAGTGTCTCCTACACCTCATTTCTGGAGCTCCACTCTGAACTTCCTGCATCACTTCAAGCTGACCTCCAACAGCATTAAGCATTTAATTCTTCCAACCCGCCAGAGACTCTCTATACCTCTCTATAACATTGTACACACCTCTTGAGGCTCCTTGGAAGCTCCTTGAACTCTACAGTGGCCTCTTTAACATGTTGCAACCATTTTGTAACCTACATGGACAGACAGAAAAAAAAATCTTATCTTAGAATTCCATCGGAATTGTCTTAGACTAACTGTATTTATTTATTTATTTATTATTTTGCATGTTAGATATTCTTGTCAAAGGTTGCAGGGAACTAGATGTCAACATCTTTGCATTATGACTAGCCTGCATACTGAAATATTTTTGTACATATCTCTGTATATGGAACACTTTGAATTATGTCTCCCAGTTCTTTAAACTCTTTTATATTTTTTATAAATATATATCTTTTTCATCATTCTTGCACCACCATATGTTGAAAGCTAAACTATATATTTTGTTTCTGAAACAATATAAGAATTTTCACAAGTACACAAGGACCTCTTAATTTTTGAATGAATGAAAGGAGCAAATGAAGGAATAAAAATAATAATAAAGAACTTTTGATATTAAAAAGGTATCATGAAAGAAATCGTTTGCAAAAAAAAGATAAAGTATATTTAATTTAGCTTTTGATTACTTGTTTTCAAAATTGATATTTTCTAGGAACAAAGGTTTCAGTACTAGAAAGCTGATGTTGTCATAGCACAAGATTCAGTGTAACTTTTCAGGAAATAATCTGGTGGGTTTTCATTTGAAGCTAATTAAAATTTGAAATCATATCACAGATGATAATGAATTCTGTTCTTATTAATAAACTCTGCTAAAGATAGATGAATAATCAATTAAAAGTAGTTTCTAGTTCACAGAATCATGCAATTTTTAAATGTTGATAATTATATAGGATGTTTAGATCAGGCACATTTATACAACCGTGTTAAATACATTACTTATATCCATCCTCAATGTATTGATTCATATTTTTTCATATTAGAAAACCATTCATAAAAATTTTCACTCAATCAAATTTTTGCCTAGAATTTTTTTCATTTAATCATAGCTCTGCATGTAGATATTACATCACAGATTATGACTTTTCTGTGTCAGGTTCTTCATATGTACATTGAGACATTTCTCTCTGGTTTATAACATATATTTAACATTATGCTGAATTCTTTCATTTCTCTGGGGAATGGTATTTTTCCTATATCAACTTTTAGTAACATGGCACTATGGTTATTCAGATTATTAAATACTTCACTTGATAGAACATATACAGAACAAAGATGTGATGCTCCCAGACATTACTATGTTAAATTATTCCATTGCTCAGTAGTAAACAATAAATACTGTTCATTGAGGTGATATATGATTATATGAATATGCCATGTTTTTGTATTTCATATAATTTGCCTAACTGTATATTATTTAAATATGTAAAAATTATAAATTAGTGCTAGCAAAAATTCTAAAATATGGACCATTCATCTTTATGAGAAGGCAATTTTTAAACTCTTTTTCTAACATAATATATTTTTAAATTACTTGAGAAATCCATTCAATGTATCCAGATCACAACCATTGCCTATTCTTCCTTGGTCATCCCTCCCACCTCTATGCCCTCAAAAACAAAAACAAAAACAATTCCACTCTGTGTGGTAGCAGCATGGGTCATGGACATCCATATGGTTTCCAATAGCAACACTGATAACGAACATAAACATGGTCTCTGGCTGCAGCATGAGTCATGGACATCTACATGGCCACCAATGATATCATGGATAACAGACATCCACATGGGTTCCAGCAGCAGTGCAGATCCCAGACATCAACATGGTCTTTGACTGTAGTACTGATCATGGACATCAACATGGTTTCTGGCCAATTTTTTAAGTCCTATAATTCAGAATATATTATAATGTTTTACAAGTGAGCATATAAGTCAATGATTAAGAAAATCATCTAACCGTTAATTAGGGAAACATCTTTGAAGTCATACAGTATTGATATTTTATTATTACACAGAATATGTCACTAAAACGTGATTTCAATGACAAAGTAAAATTGTCATTTTCTCCAAGAATCTTTCCATTAAGTTTTACATTTATGAGTTGCTCTAAATTAAATATTATTTTCCGATATGAGGTTTTTATGGAATTATTCTACATATATATTTGACAATACCTCATTTGACCTTGCTCACATATTCATTAACTTTGGTTATATCTGTATTTTTCATTCTATTTTAGAAATCTTTAAAATATTTATGTCCTATTAACTAAAATAAAGCTCAATCTTACAAGCTTAGAATTCTCTTAATGATAGTATATTTTATTTTACTTGAATTCAATCCAAACTGAGTTAGTTCATTTTAGTCTATGTTTCTAGTCATCGGATGATACTAAACTGAATCCTACAATCACTGCAATATGGATAGAACTCAATCATGAAAGCTTTTGATTTTACAGAATAAAATCACACTTAAATGTGTTATCAGAACTTGTAAACAATACGTTTAAGCCATACCAATATATTGATCAAAATGTTTAACTTTCAAATAAATATCTTCAGTAAATATTCTTTGTTTTTTAATTTTATATTCAAGTATACTTCTAATTCTGAATTTATTTCACTTTAGAATATCATTACCCAAATCATAATGTTTAGTTAATAATTAAGAGGGAGATTTGGTAATGGTTATATTATTAAATCTGAAGTGAGCCACATCATAACTTACTACTTTAGGATGCCTTTATAACTTTTCTAAGATTTAATTTTGTAACAGCAATTATAAGGAAGAAAAAAATAACCTCATATTAATATTTTTTTCTTTAATCATCCTTTAGGTTTCAGTGGGTTATAAAAGAAAAAAGGAAAAAGTGAAACCAGTAGCAACACTTGCAGAATGTCCTATACAATATTTTTCCAACAATTATTTAAAAGTCTGAATACATTTTAAAGCCCATTGATGAAGGGAAAATATTTCAGACTGTGATGCAATCTTTCCCCTGTTCAAAACTGTTGAAGTACATTTTGATTTATGATTATTTGAGGTGTAAATTATCCACATTTCTTAGATGAAAATATCTTTTAAATTAAGAAGTCACCCAGGAACAGATAATGGCTTCTTAGAGGCTGTGTGAGTTCGTATGACTTCTAATTGTCTTCCTGACAAAAGCAGACATGGTTATATCTTTATGACTTACTTACAACATAGGTAAACAGAGATTATGGCTTATAAACAAACCCTTGATTGAACACAGAATTCATTTTAAGCCACATTCTCTCAGAGACTGCACATCTTTCAGGAAAACACACAAAAGTAAATATTTAAAGACCCGTGCTTTTAGTTCATCTCCTGATGACATTGGGACAGAAAGAAACAATTCTCAAGTTCATATAACTCATTGAATACCTTGAAGAAAGCAACATTTCCCATTGATTTTTATCAATGAGATCTTTTGCAAGTTTGCCTCACATTAGGATGATTAAATTGCCTTGTAAGAATGACAAATCTTTAGGACTCACCCCACTAAAACTATTGAATAGGTTCATGTGTTTCTTTTACCATTAATATTTGTAGGGTATAAACATACAGCTTGTTGCAATAATCATGACAGAGAGGAACAATCAAAGGCAGAGAATATATAAGAAGAAGGTAGTAGAAAAAAGTGATTTGAGATTAAGGCATGAGCTGAGTATGAGGAATTTCCATATATTTGCTATTTGGTATTTGAAAAACAGAAACAAATTCATTCTTGCTGTGTTTCTTCTTGTTTCATGTTTTACTCTTTAATAAGAAGTGTAAATTTTTATTTTATTTCTGTCAGCTATGAAATTTCTTCTTTAAAAAAAGTGATTGCTTGTGTTGCTCTTGGAATGAGAATTAAGAATTAAACAAACTAGGCAAGTGCTCTACCAAGGAGCTTCAGACCCAGCTCAATATCTTGGAGAGTTCTTAAAATGTTTTAACTGTATTTCTGCGATTTTAAAAGCATTAATTGTTTTTTAATGGCATGGATTTAATAGCGTGGGTTGTTGTATGTTTTTGAAGTTTTTGTTTGTTTTGGGTTTTTTTTTGTCTGTTTGTTTTTGTTTGTATGTTTTTGCTTGTAGCTATGATCATGACATACAAATGCCACAGGCCAGAGGATTGTCTCTTAGTAACACTGATAATGTAATGAGAAAGAATAAAATTAGAATTATAGACTGATTTACATAGCTGGTGAGAAGAAAACTGCAGAAATAAAAGAGCTAAGTTATATAGTAAATTATTCAATTTCCTATGTGACAGCATTTGTTGTTCTCTCTTAAATTTCTCAAAAGCATTCATAATTTAAATCTTAATGGCCAAAACAAAGAAAAAAGACTTCATAAGATACAGAGTAATCTTTTCCCTATATTTCTATGTTTTAAATAATTTATTTTAATATTTTATTCAACCTCTCCAGCTCCAAATAGAGTATTTACAAATCTTCCTCTCTTCTGCAGTTTAATCAGTAATACCTCATCCTTTCATTTTTGTGTATTACAAAGAAAATGGCACCAGGCCTCTGCCAAGCATGACTCATTAGTGGGAGGAGCTTCCCAATGCCAACTGTCATGCCTCTGTTGCCTGTTTCCTATATGGGTTCACTCCCGAATATGAGGTATTCATTACAAGCTAAACATCTTATTTTTCTAATTTTATAAAGCAAGGTGTATACCCACAGGTAGTGTTCTTAATTGGAAACCTAGAAGTTTAAATTTTATTGCAAACTGAGAAATATCAAAGTAAATGAAATAGCTTCTTTTTCTAATTTTATCAAAACTACTCGAAATGATCATTTCTCCCCCTACCAAATGTGTCAATCAATAGCTTCCTTTTCTAATCCTAGCTTTAGATTGGTATCTCTTACCTTTACACTTGTAATCTTCATATCCTCTGTTTTTGGAGTTTTTCTTTTGTTTTTGTTGTTGTTGTTGCAACTAAATTTTAATCAATAGCTTAGCTGGCCTTTTATTAATTATATAACCTGAGGCAGGCATCAAAGTTATAGCAACAATCTTGTTTCAGCCTCCCAAGTGCTGTGAATGCAGGCATGGACAACCATGTCTGAGCATAAGCTTCATGATAGATGTTATACAGAACTGATATTCAGAATCAAACCCATGGCTTTGTAAATGGCAAGCACTTTACCACTAAGCTACACTCGCAGACTTTTATATGTAATTAATGTTAAATGTAAGAAAGAATATATTATAGACACCCAGTAAGTAGAATTCAACTAGATGTGTGTGTTTTAATTAGAATAAACTAAAAGTATAGGTGCATGGTAAGTGACCTTTGGGGAAGATGAAATCATCCAACCAATGGGAAGTAAAATAGAGTATTATAAATAAAGGGAAAACTAGAATAGTATCATTAAATGCAGTAGGATATGGGGCTACAGAGTAGAGAAGGCAATGTAGGAAAGGTCAACTAGTACTAATAGCCTTTTAAAAGTTGTATGGAACCTACTATTGTAGATATTTCTTAAAATATAAACATATCAAAGGAATTTAAATGAAGTTACCATTTTATGAGGGAACAATGTCTGAATCTTAAATTACCAAGTAAAATTCCAATACCAAATGTGAGTTAAAACTTGTTGAGTCATTGCTGTAGAGGAATATTTAATCCTTGAATCTGGTAGCATGGCTGCTCTAGGGAAGAATGTTAATAAACACCTTTAATCCCAGTATTCAGAAGGCACTGGTTGCATACTCCTTTAATGCACAAGACAGAAGCAAGTAGCAGCAGGGATAAAGAGGCAGTCTGAGGACATTGAGGCAGAGACACAGAGGCAGTTAGGCAGAAGTCCGCATCAGATGGGAAGAGTGAGTGAGTTTGAAGTCAAGCATAGCCGTTCATTCAGAGAAGTTGCAAGTTGTGGGAGTCATCCACAGTCTGGGAGAGTCAGAAGAGTTCAGCCAGAAAATGTGGTTCAGATGATCTGTTTGAACCAGTCAGCTTGGATAAGAGTTTGAGCTAGAATAGTGAATAAGTTGAACCAGAAGAGTCAGTTAAGTTTAGTTAAGCCCTGAGTTCAGAGGGAGCTAATCTTGTGTAAGTCTAGGAGGCATAAACATTCAAGATTGTATGGAGGCTGAAGTCTTTCAGTTCTACATTTAAAAAGAGATTGTATGGAGGCATAAATACTCCAGGCCTCTAGGACTGGTACAACGATTGAATTAGACAAAGGAATAAATTGCCTTTGAACCTGAATCAATGTCTACAGAAGTTTCTTCTTGCAGTAGATGATAATTAGCAAGAAGATTCTCACCTGAACAATGTGCAGAGAATGAGAAACTTTGGAGCACTCAGTCTAAATAGGATGTCTTCCTCAAGCCCCTCTCCTCAAGGCTCAGGGAACTATGCAAAAGAAGAGGCAGAATGATTGTAAGAGCCAGATGTGTATGAAATAGCTTCTTTCAGACACAGGAAAACTGGTCTGTATTCTCTCAAGATTATAATGCTACACACAAGACCTGTACATGTTAAAATGTGACAGGATCCCATTCCTGAGAATGAGAAATGGACAGAGTTCCACCCCCAACCAAGAAGCTCGTTATAATTAATACATTTTTATAAATAGAAAATTAGTTTGTCTCCAGTGGAGCATCATTGGATATATCAACAATACTCCAGGTTAAATTCCATGTCCAGGAATCATTGTCTAACACAAAATGAACTTCATGTTTATTGTTGCTACTGTTGTTGGTTATTTTGGGTTTTTTTTCTCATTATTTTCTGGTTTGATTGTTTTGATTTTGTTTTACATATTTTAGAGAAAGAACATAATATTTGTTGGGTAAGGAGACAGAGAGCATCTGTAAGAAGTTTGGGGTGAGAAATAAGTATGATCAAAATATTTTGTAAAAATCTTTAAATAAAAAGGTATTATAAAACACAAGGTTGTATGAAAAACTGTAAATAAAAAATTGGAGTTCAGTATATAAATCTCCAGCTACTGATATGGAAAAGCTGAAGATTATGACAAAGCAGATCAACATTCAACCCTTATATAAATTACAATGATAGACTTTTATCAATATTCTTCTTTTCTTTTGATTAGTTTCTATCAATATCCATAAAAAAAATCCCATAAAACCTGATGACAGCATAGACAGTTATTTATCAAAATATTACTTTCCTATTTTGAGAATGTCTCTCAATGAGAGTTTCTACATTATTTGGTCACTGAAAAATAATGGTCAGGAAAGAATTAGTCCTTTATACGTAATTTAAAGTGTCCCTATATTACAAAAAAAGACAAAGGAACAAAGAACAAAGGAAAGAAATAAAGCTAGCGAGCTTGCCTCCAACCCATTCAAGGGAAATAATGTCATTAGATGGTTATCACAGTTCTTTTATCTGAGTTAAATGAGCTGAGCCTGATTGAACAAAAAAGTGTGTGTTCCTTAATAGGGCATGACTGGAAAGCTGCTGCACTGCCTGTTGCCTTAACAGTGAGCTGTTCTCCCTCCCTCTCTCTCTCTCTCTCTCTCTCTCTCTCTCTCTGTGGTGTGTGTGTGTGTGTGTGTGTGTGTGTGTGTAATGTCATTATCAGATATTTGGTACTTTTATGCAGTCTGGGAAAGCCAGTTGAAACTAATTTGCCATATCAGTTTTATGGACTTGGATGCCTGATTAAATGTACTATAATAAAACAGAAGTACTTGGTTTCATCTATTCTTTCAATTTGAATATCTACAGTATGTGAATTACTACATAGCTTTGATTTCCTATTCAAAATATCATCAATAAGAATATTCAAAAATTCTAAATGAATTGTGCCATGGGGTCTAAGTGCTTTAATGTTTAAAACAAGGTCTAGGTATCTGAAACATTTGCCTAAATCTGATCTTCATGGTGAAATATAATAACAGTATTTATCAATTCTCCTATGTTTTCTTTCACTTTATTGTACTTCATTACTTGCTTGATTAATTTAGACAAACTATTGGTATCATTCATCATCCCTATAAAATGATCATGAATAAGATATAAAGAAGAGACTCAAATATGTATAATAAAAATTAGTGAGAATTGAGCACATCAGGACTCACATTGCATGCATATTTACAGTGAGATATTGTAACTTAGAGAATGGAATAATAATGTACAAGCCTACTATTCCCATATACAGCTAAGAAGGTATTTCTGTGGGAGAGATCTGGGTTTCTTACATAAGTAATCTCCATAGACAATCAATCCATAGAGAAGACTAAAGCTATCTTTCCAATCTGTGACTTTTAGATGAGTGCTAAGCACTTAGAACTGAGACTCTTCAAGTACCAGAATGATAAATATGATCTTAGTACTGAGTGTGTGTGTGTGTGTGTGATGGAAATTGGATTCACTTCTCATGAATTTACTTCAAACCTATGCATTTGAGTACCCAATCTAGTCTCCTGGCAGCTCAGACAGATGTGCCTTACTAAATATTACTTTGCCGTGACTTTTTTTTTTTAAGGGAGGGGACAGGGTACAGGACAGAAAGTTGTCTTTGCTGGCCAGCAGCATAAACAGATGTCAAATTAATATCAATTAAGATTACTTAAGCAATCCAAACCTACACAGTAAGAAAAACGTTGGAAAAAGTTCCATTTTTTCCTGAATTAACAGATATTAAACATCAATAGAAAAACAGAAAGAAAAAAAATGTCTTCTCAATAGTGTTACTAAATACATTGCTTCTTCATCTTTCTTTTTTTTGTAAAAATGGTAATTTAGATAATTTCTAAAGAAACTCTAGGTAATATGAACAGGATCGAGAACAAATCAGTTTAGTTGTTAGTTTGGATAAAAGATTATGGGTTAATAGTTATCATTTACATTCATTTTAATGAAATAGTTTATTAAATACTCTAAACTCATATGTTCTAGAAAAATCACATCTCACTTTTGTAAACATTTTCTAGACCTTAGAATTATAGTAATTGTGAGCTCTCTGTAAAAAGCCTGCCACTGCTTTTGATGCTTGAGATAGTGGATCTTGCATAAAGATTACATTTTAAGGTAGTGACTTTGGCTCAGATAAATGAGCACAGAGCATTGTCTCTGCAATTGCATATTTACAAGATAGTATGTAATGTATGCCCAGATATCTGAATACAAGACCTGATACTTGGAGAAAGTAGACATTTTAAACAGTTCATCTTAGCTCATAACAGTTCTGTTATTTCCTTTTCTTATGTGGAACTTCTATATATCTTATCATCACATATTTTAGTGTATTTCAACCTTTTTTTTTAAAAATTATTCCTTAGGCTATTGAAGATTTTTTGTATAGTAAATACAAACGATAAGTTGAAATGTATCTGATACTAATGTGATCAGATTTAGTGTGGCGAGACTCCAAGTCTTGTAAATGTTTTCCTTGAGAAAGTACTAACAGGAGACATTGTGTAAATGTAAAGAATTATGAATTTTTATTTTATATGTGTGAATTTTTGCCTCTCTGTGTGTGTATGCCAAGGGGTTTTGTATACCCTAAACCTTACTAATGAAAACTAAGACTAAAGTAAGAAACAAGGATAGCTTTCATAAAGCTGAAAGGTATTATCAAGATTACTGAGAGAATAAACATCAACAGTCTTAATCACCTTAATCACCAATCAGTTTAACAGAGAAACCATTATAGTAAAAAGAAAGAATGTCCATAGAGTCTAAGTTCATAAATTTAAGACAGAAAAAGGCTTAATTTTCGCAAGAGTTTTAGTATTGTATAATGCCTAAGGACTATGGTCAACAATGATGATGAAAATTACAAACAAATCATCATAGTTTTCTTTCTTTTGCTTTGATAAAAGAGCTTGAATAAACACAACTTGAGGAGGATATGCTTTGTTATATATTACAAATGAGAATCCATTATAAACAGAAGCCAGGCCAGAACTTTAAGGCAAGAACATGAAGGCGAGAACTGAAGCAGAAGCCATTTAGGAATGCCACTTAGTTTCATGCTCAGATTGCTTTCTTATACAAACCAGGATCACATACCCAGGAGTGACGACTGCCACAGTAGGATGGGCCCTGTCAATCATTAATCATGAAAATATCTGTCAGACATGTCTACAGGTCAATATGATAGAGGTAATACCTCAACTGGGGTTTCATCTGACATGATTACGAGAGTTTGTGTCAAGCTGGCAAATTTAAGCAGTACGAAACCTACCTATTATTTTGTCTGTTTCTAACTATTTTTTTCAAGTATATATATCTCTGGCTTATTAAGGATAAAACATGAACCACCTTGGACCAGTAAGATGCTCCTTTCTCTTATCTTCCCCTTACCTGCTATCTTCTCCATACCTACAGAACAAACTCCACACCTGTTGTTTGGAAGCCATATTTGCCTAGTCGAATTAAACAGCTTATCCTCCAGTTTCATGCCATCTTGCAACTCCTGAACAGACCCACTCTAAGGCAAGACAGTTTCTCACATCATACACACAACCAAAGAAAGAAGTCTAAATGCTCAGTTCATATTGTAAAAACAAAATCTGTTGAAGTCTAGTTCTGCTGTCAAGTGAGTCATTAGAGTATAAAGTCTCTAGGTCCAATTCCAACTTCATGTCAACAAATTAATGAATTGACGGTATTGGTAGTTTCTTCCTTTTTCCCCATTCCCATTAACATATGATTAAAGAGTATAAAAAGTATAATATTCTAAGTTTCCTTACTTTTTAGCCCACAGTTTGGAAAATATGTACAGACAAAATGTTTAGAAGTTATCCTCACAATTTAATACATTCACAATTTATTCCCTTTATATAAAATCTATTTATTCTCGTATTGTTCAGTTTTTTAAATGTAGTTAAATACTAGTTAGCGCTTACATTTAGTAAGCTATCTTGCATAGGTTTTTCTGACCAACTACATATTATTATGGTAATGAAAGCATAACTTTTTCCATCTCCACTTGATGACTGCTATGAATATTAAACATCCTCAATTTTGCAGAATATGTTGCACAACTCTAATATATTTACTTCGTATATCTGTGTTTTATTGGCCAGAATAGTATGATAAACAATTTATAGGCAAGCACTCAAAATCCCTTTTTCTAGATTTTCTTAAATATATAGATCATAATTTTCATCTTTTTTGCTGTGACTGTTAGTAGAAAATGAGAATGTCTTTCTCCAACCTAACTAGGGCTCAATCTTCCCCTATACATTCCTTCTCTTTTACCTGAAGAAGCCTCTGGTGAGCACCGTTCTACTCTCAACTTCTGAGAGATCAACTTTTCTAAATTCCACATATTATGCCAAATTACTTAGATTTAAAAAAATACCCTTTAATTCTACCCATGTTACAAACACCAGAATTTTATTTTTTTATTGGAGATTAGTATTCTATGTTTAAGTGTCACAAATTCATTATTAATCAGAGAATGAAAAGGTAACGTACCCATTAATGGATTTTTTCTTGGAATACTAGATAAAATATAAGAGAAACTCATAAATACAGAAGTGTTGTGAGTACTACTTCAATATCAGAGGTATGAATTTTTTTCCTCTACAACCCAGAGAGTTTTTTCATGAAAATTCTGCCACAAAAATCTCTAAACTATACCCACCAGTGAAATCAAACTTAGTGAAAGAACATAGTTCATATGCTAATCTTACATATCTATCCATCTATTTATACCTTTTAAGCTATTTATGGAAAATACTTTTTAAGTTTTTAAGTTTATAAAGCTGAAGATGGCTACAAGGTAATAGTCCCAACTGTTTCTACATTCTACAACTGATGTTAACTGCACTACTTTAGAAATATTTGGAAATATGTATGTTGACAATCGGGTCAATGATATCATATGTGTGTGTGTTTGTGTGTGTGTATACGTATATATGCATATGTGTATGCATATATACGTATACACACACACATATATATAATTTCATTCATATGATGAATTTCATTGATTCATTAATTCATATATGAATTTCATTCATATATATATATAATTTCATTAGTTTCATTATAAAGATTTTTATTTTTCTGACATTTAATGAGATTTAATCTTTTTTTCTAATTTCAACTATATTGAAAATCTATTAATATAACAAAATAATATTGTCATGAAACATATATTTCACTTTCAAGAAAAGCATCTATGCATAGCAAATAAAATGGCACAGGAAGAATATGTGGAGAAATTATACATTTAATACAAAAGCTTATGATCCCTTCTTAAGTATATTTTCTGGTATGTGTGCCACTTTTAATTACCATTTCAAGAAAACTTTTTTATTTTCTTAGCATATGGACTTGTTTAAACTCTTAGGTTCCTTTAGTCACTAGAAATGTGTTTTCCTGTCTCCAATATCATTATTCACTCAATCTTTCAATAAGCATTTTATTGTTTTCTTTAAAACATCTATAAATACACACCTATACACTAACAGATGCCACAGAAACTCTGTGAGCCTTACAGTTAACCTGTTGACCTCTGTACCATTTAATCACATCTAAAATAGGAGCAAATCATTTGCATTTATCAGCATATTTTTTATGAGATCACCCAAATGAACTCCTTACAACTTGGTAAGTAATTCGATATTGTCCTATTCCTTAGTAGTATACTAACACCAATCCAATTTATTTTCTTCATTTTTCTTGATAAATACACACCTATGTAACTAATGAATATTTACTATTTTATTTTTTATATATTATATTTATATTTTATATATTTATAGAAGATTTTATATTCTACCTTAATGAACTACCAATTTATTTTTCCTTCATTTATTTTTTAATTGTATTTTGACAGTACCTCAAGATAGCTCAGGCTGGAACCCAATAATATTGGGAAAGGGTAAGAACCTATTTCACAACAAATAGATAATAGAAAATTTAAAACTCCAATTTTTATCCTCAGAGACTGATTCTGTAGACTGTTTAGATACCAACGTTTATATCTTTAAAAATATGATCAACAGTTTACCTTGGAGAACATGAGACTATGCACTAATGTGGGGGCATTCTTTATTATTAACTTACTTGTTCAAACTGAAGCATGATTAAAATAAAATCATGCCAGTTTATTCAGTACATTGTTGGAAATTCAAAGTCTATCTTCCATTAATCCACATATATGGTTAAAAAAATAAGTGATTTTTTTTTATTCTGTAGAGTTTTATTTAGTGATTATTACTTTACTTAGGTTGATTCATATTTTTGTTAAAATTTCATGATGATCTTTTAAAATTATAGCCTGCTGCAAATTTAATACTAGAACTGGAGAGTCTGAAGAAAAGGGATTTTATTTTCAAAGACAACCTGGACTATATAGTAATATTAAGTTTCAAAGAAAATCTATTTGAATTACTTATGTTTCTTAATGTCTCCTGCTTTCTATCTACTTTTGGCAATATCTTTTCACAAATGTTTATCAGAATATAATATATTTCTTCATTTTTTCACTTTATCCTAAGAAAATCATTTTAATTTTTCAGAGATATGAAAAAATATTTTAAGAATTTTTTGAAAATATATGCCACTACCCAGATTAAAGTAGCCTCTTTTATCTCATACTTAGTGTGTAACAGAGAAAGATATTATAATTGGGATTCATGAATTGTACTTAAACCACTTTAATTCTTTCAGTTTTTAAGGTAGTATATTATTTACTTTATAGAGATACAAACAAAATATTTATATAGATGTAATATTCTTTCAACTACATCTTTCTCTTCTGCATGAAAACTTTCCCTAATCTATACAAACTTTCACTTTAAGTTCATACCTAGGCATTAAAATAGCATTAAAAATAAAATAGCAATAAAATATTTGAATGAAGTTTTAAGAATAGACATAAAATTGACCATAAATAGACTGCTATTTAAAAAGAAATTAATAAACCAATACACAATTTTATTTATTTCATTCATACATTGCTTCCTTTGAAGTTAAAATTTTTATTAAGCTTTCTATATTTTATCATATCTTTTCTACCCAATGAATATATTAATATAACCCTGTTGAATCAATACACATTTCTATCTTTCTGTTTAAGATTATCATTTCTCAGTACAGGGAAGAGAGGATCTCCCCCCTTCAAATATATGTTTAGTATAGTAGTACTGTAGAGAAATATATAGGCTTAGGACAATTCTATCCAAAGTAGGCAGAGCAGACAAAGGAATGAAATCTGGGTGTTAGGAATTCCTGGCAAAACCATAGCTTTGATACATCCCTGAAGCACATCAGAAATTTGCAGTGAAGTTTGCTTATGAAAGCTGGTGTCCCAGTTTTATTTCTATTGTGATAAACACAATTACTAGAAAAACTTGGGAAGAAACGGATTTTTCACGCCTAACAGATTAGAGTATATCACCAAGGGTAACCAAGGCAGAAAAGCTCAAGGAGGAACCTGGATGTGACAATTAAAACAGAAGCCACAGAGTAATGGAGAACCACTGTTTACTGGTTTGTTTCCCATGGCTCATTCTGCTTTCATTTTTATGTATTCCAGGAACACCTGCCCAAGGCTGGCCCTGTCCACTGTGGGTTAGGTCCTTGGACATCAATCATTCATCAAGAATATTCCATAAAAGTTTGCCTAGAGGGCAATATGATGGAGGTGTTTTCTAAATTGAGATTCTTTCTTGATGACACTAATTCGTGTCTATTTGACAAAAAAACTGATAAAGACAAGTGTTCATACCAGTCAATCATGCATATTTCTGAGTTAACTCATCTAGAAATAGAACTAAAGTACTCTAAGTGGTATACTCTTGCTAAGTTTACAAGGGAAGACACCGGGGCATCAATGTCAATGTAAATTGTTAGAACTTTACCAGTGGTTAATTGAGCATGCTCTTTACATTTTTCCATTTTCAGAAACTTATCCAGATGCTTTCTTTCAAAGTCTTCTCTTAACATTTGATTAGAAATGAAAGCAAAATTTAAACTCTGATTAACTGCTCACATAGAAGACAGAAGGAAAATGGACAATGTTTTGAAACTAATTCGTATGTTAACTGTGAATTTTAACAAATTAGACATTCTCTTTTGGTTCACATAAATAAAAAATGATTTAAATTATTAATAATACTGATTTGAACTTAAAGGAAAGAATACTAATTTTTACTAACTATAATATTTTGTCACAAAATGTGAGAAATTTTCCATAATTTTCACCTTAATATTATGCTCAAATGTAACTTTAAAATGTCTTAATAGTTTTTGTTTTAAATTGACTATGAAATTAAAAATAGCAATATCATCTCATCAGCACCACTATAAAAGCACCACTATTGCTATAATTTTACATGTATTATTTTTTAAATTAATGTGAATATTTAACTAATTGATATATTGTGAATATATAAATTTTGCCTTTATCAGAGAGCGCAAATCTATGTGTATAAAAATTTCATTTAGTTTTATTCACTACAAAAATATAAATGACACTAATTATTCATGTGCATTTTTGAGTAGATTTATCTTAATTATATATCTACATTGGGAATAATTGTAACACTAAATTGTCAAGAATTAATTGACTTTCATCTGCTTGTTTCCTGGTTTTTCACATATATGTATATACACTCACACACACACATATATATATGTATATGTATATGTGTGTGTGTGTGTGTATATATATATATATATCCTATGGACAAATTTCTCACTCCATATATTACTAGTATATGTGCTTTCATACTAGGATGGCCATTTGATATTAGCCAATTTATGATGATCTTTCCTAGAAATCCAACTTAAAAACATAGCAGATAATTTTTAAAATGTGAGAGAATAATATAAGCCAATTCATATGATAATTATCTCAATTTAACCATTGCATAATGTGTATATAGTTCATATTTCAAAATAATATTGTTGTATGTTATTCATATAGTATATATACGTCAGTATATAAAATTGTTAGTTAAAAATAAATTAGAAGTTGCTTGAGAGTTCAACAGTTAAGAGTATTTGTGCTTTTATAGATGACAAACATAAAATCAATAAATGTTTAAAAAGTAAAATTAAATAACATAGTAAGTTCTGCTTGAAGTAAGCAAACAAACGCAAAACAAAGAATAACAACAAAAAGCTGTAGGGGAACATTCAATCCTTTAATCCAGTAGCATGACTGCTCTAACAAACTATCACATTGAAAGTCCTGTGTGATAGATCAGGCAGCCAGCCTGTCTGCTCTAGGGAAGGGATCACTTTCAGAGGTCAGTGTGTTCAAGCTGGAGTGCAGAAGGAATGTTATTCAGGGTAATCCTGTCATCCAGTTCAGAAGGCAATAGTAACAAATGCCCTTAAACCCAATTTAGAGTGAAGTAGTGACACGTGCCTTAATCCCAACTCCTGGGATATAAAGGAGTAGTCTGTAAAAGCAAATAGCAGAACTAAGAGAAGGAAGCAGGGTAGAAGCAGAGGTGGAAGCAGACAAGAGGCAGAGCTCAGAGAGAGAAGGAGAGTTAATTCAATCAAGCAGTTTGAGTGCAGTCAGCTCATAGGAAGTTTAGTTCAAAAAGAGAAGCTGAGAAGAGCAGAGCCAGTCCTGAATAAATAGAGAAAAAAAGAGAGTCAAAAGCAGTCAATTTATGATGTATGGTTCAGAGCTCATAGTAGAGCTAACAGTGAAAAGAGGTAGTTCAGAAAATAGTTAGTCAGAGTGAACTACATCAGAAACTATGATATACAAGCAAATGACCACTAAGACAAAAGATGCCCAAGCAAAGAATTATGAAACAAAAGTTCTCTAAAAACATAATGAAGCTTATTTTGTGTTGACCATCTATTGCTGGTATTGGTTCCACTTTCAACTGTAGTTACTATACTTAATAAGACTCCCAAACTCTGAACTTTTGGACTCAATATTGACTTATTGATTAGTTAAATGAACATTAAAACAAGTGTTATTATTAGTTTATTATGGAAACTACTGACATCTTATAAAATTTTCCATTTAGAAAACCTTTCTGTCTACTCTGTTTTATTAGCATTCTTTAGAAGAAAAGAACCAATAGAACAACTATATATTAAATGAGTATGTTTCAGATTGACTTGCAGGGTATGGTCTGAGTAATTCCACAATAGATTGAAAAATCAGTTGTTGTTTGGTTCATTAGCCTAAATGCCTTAAGGGTTCCAATGTTGTGTTGAAGGACTGAAGGATTCCTAGAGTACTTTGAGTCTCAGGCTAATAGCAAAAAGAAGTAGTTTTACTGTAACTGGAGGAATCAGATGCAATAGTTACCGCGTAGATAAAATAGCCAGTGAGAGTCAAGGCAATTGAGTAAAAGGTTGTAGTTCTTAAAAGTTACCATTGCTTTTGAGTTTTAATTTTAAAATTTATTTATGTCTTGAAATGCCTTTGTTTACAAGTGTTTCTTTACCTTTGAAACAATGTTTGCTTATGTATTTTTATCATTAGTAAAATAACTTGTTGATTCTTTAAAATGTAAGTATTGGTTTAAGTTAGATAATAATGAACTATCGTTAAAAAGAAAAATGTGTGAGTGCTGTGTGTATTAAATATCTGTCGAGGTACTTATAGATAACTAAATTATTATTCTATCTATGTATGCTTGGAGTGATTTCTGTGTCCACCAAAAAAAATTATAAGAAAAATGCTTAAAATAATTTCTCCTATAATTCACGAAAAAAATTGTAAATTTATGGCTATTATATTTCAGATATCCATTTTTACCAATACTTACATGATCCATATATGCCCATATATGAATATTTTCATTACAATAAATTCAAATTTCCCTTTTTTCAAGTAATTTAAAGTAATTTTAATGTAAAGTATACGAGTACTATGATTAATGTTATCTGGTTTATTATAATCACTTAGGCCTGTAACAGCTATTCACATATGGAAAACAAAACTCTTTATTTTAAGGCTACACATTATTTGAGGTTAAAAATGTTGAATAAGTTGGTGAAACAAATGTGGCCAGTATAATGAATTACAATAAAATCATAGAATGATTTTGGATGCAAATAAAATTATGTTGCAAAGTAAATCTACCTTTATTTCTGACCTAGTTGAAAATATTTTGAAACACTTACCAACATAGAATAGTACATAATTTTAAATTGTTATCACTTTTATTAATTTTGTTTCATTTTATTACTACTCTATATTGTTAGAGTCTGTAAAAAGAAGATATAGTGTCTTACTTAATATATTACTTACCTCCTTTAATTAGGTAACTAATGTTCATACAGTGCATATAGTTATGCTATATCATTCTGACTGAGTATTGTGTAACACAACATTTTCTCTTAAAGCATTTAAATTTCAGGCATTCATGATCTTCAATATTAAATTTCATTGTCCCTTATTTATAATCAATATCAGATTCTATCTGTAAAATTGTTTTTATTCGTGGGGACACAGGGAAGAATGAGATACAATCTTCAAAATGCAAGCCTAGACCTCATGTATCTATGTTAAATGCGGAAAGGAACTACAAAATTCCCTTTCAGAGGAACAGGATTGCCCTGACTAGCATTCTTTCTGCCCTAGAGCAGCTATGCAGCTGTATCAGAGATCAAGTATTCCTCTACAATTTTCAGATGTATTCCTGAAGACAAAGTCAAAAATCCAGTTCATAACTCCTCTTCCCGTCACCAGTTGCATGCATCCCATGTTGTCACAATACATAGCAGGGTGTTCTCCTCTTCTGACAAATAGCTCTGTCAGGCCAAAGTGTTGGGATGTTTTTCTACTGTATTCAACATATTTGCTCTGCACCTGTGGTGTAGGTTAGGGTTTCACTTTCCATGTTTTAAAAACAATACACCAGGTCATTACACATATATGTTATACACATATCATTTTATTCTCTTAAGCTTTCAAACTCTTGGCTTTAGCACATGTGCAGAAAGATACACCTATGGTACATGAGAAGGGCTTTCCTAAGGATGTTAGTATTTACAGAAATTTCAGAACGAAAATGTCAAACAGTAATTTGGCTATAATTTAACATAATTTCCTTGAAAAATTTATAGCACTTTATGTATCATGGAAGTTTATATAGGTAGACAATTATAAAAATGAAAACAAAAATATTAAAAACGACTCTCAGCAGCAAATATTTTATTAACCATTATGTAAAAGTATATTCATATATTTTGATAAGAGTATGGAGATATATTATTTTCAAAATATATTTAATTTTACAAAAGATTTTCAGAACAAGGATATGCAGATATGAGAAATTAAATTATTTTTAAATTGAATACTTGAGAATGTTGAGATTAAGATAAGAGTTTTGAGAGTGGCAGTATTAGACACAATAAAGGGCATCTTAGAAGGGATTTATGAGGGAAGAAATTTTCTGTTTGATAAAACCTTGAAACCTCTGTGGTGCATACATTTTATCAATTCAATCTAAATCATATCAAGGTAAAACATTTCTTCTCAGAACTTTCTCCACTGATCCTTTTCACAATTATACACACTTATCTGTTACTTTTTAAATGTTATCTTTTCAATTATAATCATTTTGGTGAAATGATGTTATTTTGTCATCTGGCTTTGTTCAATGCCACATATTACTGTTA
Source organism: Cricetomys ansorgei (assembly GCA_026225945.1). Classification (NCBI taxonomy): domain Eukaryota; kingdom Metazoa; phylum Chordata; class Mammalia; order Rodentia; family Nesomyidae; genus Cricetomys; species Cricetomys ansorgei. The sequence continues at coordinate 12,202,265 of JAMJFZ010000713.1, forward strand.
ATATGAAATATTACATATAATTTGAGCATTTTATTTTGTAAATAACAATTCTTTGAAAGGGTAGTAATATGTAATATGCTAAAATAGATAAATGGATTATAACTAAATCTGTGCATTACAAAATATGAAAGTTATAAAGATAATTAATATCTAACCATATTGCTCACAGAAATGGCTTGAATAGTGTTATAATTAATCTGTTCTACAAAAGAAATTTCAGACATTATGACATATTTATTATATAATATCTACTTTATGGATACCTTGAAATAAATAAGCACCAAAAGAACCATTATTTTCATAAGAATGTTCATCTTTTGAACAAAACACATTTCTCTCCTAATTATAAAAAGAATATTAAATATTTGATATACATTTCTGTGACTTTTTAATAAATTGAAATATTTTTATTTAATAGGACAAGAAAAAGTTTCAATAAGAAATTTGTTAATATGTTGTTAAAATTTAATTAATAAAATTTAACTTACACTGATGACTATTTTTAGAACTGAGTAGTTCATATGAATTAACATTGTTATATAAGCTATTTTCTTAATTCCATACTTTATGCAGAATCTTAGTGAATAATCATTCAACAATATTTTTAGAGCTTCAAAAGTCTCATTAATTACTAATCATTTTTTTCTTTGCAGTGCCGTCAGGATCTTAATGTATTAGCTACTTTCATTTTCCTGTGACAAAATATCTGAAAAAAAGACACTTAAAGAAGGAAGACTTCATTTTGGCACAAGGTTCTGGTGTAGTCCATCATGGTAAGGAGATCAAGGTCAAGGATACCTGAAGCAACTGTTCACATTGCATCTGTAACTAGGAAACAGAGAGAAATGAATGCAGATGCTCAGAGACTTTTCTCAGTATTCAATCTATGGACTATCACAATTCATAAATGTATGTGTGTGTGTGTGTGTGTGTGTGTGTGTGTGTAACACATTTCAAATAAACTAATCAACACATTTACAAGCTTCTGAGGCGTAATTGGGAGTCTGTATAACACCACTTTCCTTCAAGGCTCAGGATCTTCTTGTAAGATTGGAAAAGTCAGAGGCTTTGGAGAACTGCTGTTGTAGAGGAAGACCATTGCATGCAAGAAATCAGAACAGGTGTGCCCTAGTGCACAACACCTAAACAATATCAAGCCAATTAAAAATATTGCATGGATGAGGGAGAGGCTTACTAAATTCTACGCTAAGTGAGCACTGGGGAGTTGGTAGGTATTGAGAGCATGGGATACATCTTTCCTCATGGAAACAACACCTGATACATCATTTGTGCTACTTTAGGTTTGCCTACAAGTAAATTCATGTGTGCACATTCTGGAAGCACTTAGTGGACTCACTGGGTTAAAAATATTAGTAATTGGGTGTGGAGTTGGGTGTTTCATAGGAGTTGGATCGGACAGTATAAGGAGTATATTTGACCCAACTCATTGCATATGCATATAAAACCCACAGCATTCAAGAAGACATTTAACCACAGACATATTCAGAAGCTTGTTTACATGGTGAGCCTATAACTAATCAAATTGACAATCAAAGTTAATCATCATAATTGGTAAAAGTTCTACCTGAAAAAAATACCATTTTTATTAGTTATTATTAATATTGTCTTAAATTAATAGTTTCTGAAATATCTTGAAAATGTAAATTTTCAATTCATTCCAAGAAGAAAAAGTTGTAAATCAGATGAAAATATTAGAAATGGAAAGTCTCACTGTTTTCTTCCACGTAGTAGAAGAAATGAAGATCCGTGGACTGCATTTGGTGTAATCATTCATCGTTATTTCCATAGCTTGTTTCTGCTGATTTGTTTCCAAATTCTTTCCTTTTTCTTTTGTATTTCTGGTGCTAGAAAGAGTCTTTCACATGTAATGCTGAGTTTTCTGCTTAATAATGTTTACAAGTTATGGAATTTTACTAATATATCTTTGATTTGTTCTAAGACTGAATTTGCTTGAGAGACTTCCCTGGCTTGTGCTCACTAAGCAACCAATCTTTAGCAATATTTGCAATAACTGTCGCTAAGGAAAGAGACATCTTTTAGTTCTGTATTGTTCATCCTCACTTGTTAGAATACAGGGGCTACTCAAAGATTACTATTTTAATAATCCACTCAGTGTATCCATTTTCCTAGGTATTATTTTATTTCTTAAACATAACAAAAAGATCTCAAAGTTAATAGAATTAGAAATGATAATATTGTTCACATTTTCAAGACAAAGAAATCAAGTCAGAATAGTAAAAGAAAGTTGGCAAAGAATTTCTTAGAGAGGTAATGTGAAACCTTAGGTTACACTATTTGTTTACGATGTTGGAAAAGCCCTATTTAATACAAACCATTAAATTATAAGTTATAGGAATAATATTAAAGAAGTAATTGATTGTGGTTTTATAGATATTTATACAAAACAATTAAATTCTATAATACAGCTCTAAATTAAATGATTGAAAATTAAAAACAAAAACTGAATAAATATCCAGGTGTTAATGAAAGTTCTCACAAACTTGTCAGAAAATATTTGCTCTTGCTTTCAGAAAACTTGGCACCTGCTAAACATGAGCACCACATCTGACACTGTGTCAGTGTACTTAAATATCCATTAAATCTATCCTCCAGCTGTTAATAATTTTGGAATTGTGCACTACAGGTTTTAGCTGGTAATAGGTAATATTTTAGTTTTCCCATTTGCTCCATTATATAGAATGATCTTGTCCCTTGGGTTTCCTGTTTTCTCATCCAGTGTCTCATTCTGGGTATAGAAACATTGCTGCTTTCAATTCCATTCTGGAAATTCTAGTCCTGTTTTATTTTGAGATTGAATCTTTCCATTTCTTTGATCATGTGATATATTTTATATTGTATGTTATACTAATTTGAATAACCTTTTAAATATCATTTATGGTGCCCTTATAGACTTTGGATTCAACTACTGTTCTCTGAATTTTGTTTGTTTTCTTTTTCTTTCCTTAAAAATAAATTAATGTAGTTGGGGGAGGGTTGTACATTCTGTTTCCTTATGGTAGCTGTCAGATACTGCATATCAGATCCGTCTAATTTTGCTTCTTAGCCACAAGTTGTTTGAGTTATATCCTCACAGGTAGATGCATCTGGAAGTTGTTAGGACATGAACAACAAATACAGAGGTCTTGCAATTCTACCTTATTCCTGGTAACACCCATAACATTTTTCAATGTTATTCTTTCCTGATATGTGGCTTCTGGTTCTTCAGTTTTACATATGGCAGTTTTATATGAGAAATGTAGTCACAACCAAAAATGCTGTGACAATGATCCCATCTCATGTGAAAACCATGAACACAGAAACATCATGTTATCCTCATCCAGTTCTCTACTTTTAGCCAAAATGAATATGTGCTTTAGCCACAACCAATGCCTACAGTCACACCCAGGGCATTTGTTTTTGTCATCAATGGGGAGTTCACTTTGCTTAAACCTACTTAGGCATAGTAGAAGTAAAATTATTCATTTGTACTTTTAAATATCCACTACCGAGTATATAATCCATTTTCTCTGTTGGAACTGAAAGATATATGCTTATAGGTATGATTTATTTCTAATTTAGGAGAATATAATTCATTTTTCAAAGCAAACCCAGTAATTATTTGAAAGTATAAAATATGAAATAAAGTTTTCTACTGAAATGAGAGCTTTTTGGATGCAACTTTTGGATATGAGTCAAATATATGTCTTAGAATGCATTTAGAAACCATCAAGAATACCAAGTGATAAAAAATAGAAAAAAAATGTAATAGTGTATTTTTAGTCTTAGTAATTAGTGCCCTTCTCTTGCTGATTATTTAAATATTCATGAGAAATGATTCACCTTTAAGGCATTAAATTATGTGGGTTTATAAGGAAAGAATTTTTCTTTTTTGTTCTATGTCTATACTATTCAGCAAAATTCCATCATTATGCTTGCTAGATCTAAGAGGGGCATGTGACCTAAATCAAAGAAAACTGTAAAATGTGTATTTTGAGAAATTCTAGGTTAAATAATCACCCTGTTCTCTGCTGATTGCTGTGTTTGTCAGATGTATAGTAGACTACAAAGACATTCGTTGACTATAAGAGAGAATAACCTGAGGATAAAGCAGGCAAACCAGAGAGCTGATGAGAAAAGAACTAGAACTGACTCTTAGAAATTTCTCTCAGCATCTGAATAGAGCACATACATTTTATTACCCTCTCCTATCTTGAACATTGTAAAAAAAAAAATCTTCAGCAGACGTTTTATTTTTCCAAAAAAATTGAAGTTTTCTTTGCTTGTTACAAGCAACATATCTTGTTTCAGTGGATACAATTGTTTACTTAAGAGGTAAAGTAGCAATATTGCATCCTGTTGTACTCAAATTTTATGTACTCGATTGAGTTTCTGATATATTTGATTCTTTTAAAAATAGAAAGACAGTTTTTTTGTATCTTCTAATTTATTTTTTCCATGTTAGATATCACTTGTCTCCTTTTCAGTGGAGCAATTACCTTCCAACAAGATATGATGCCCATCTTTATAAAGAACGATTACTTCTGTGGCCTGTAAAACTTTCAGATATGGCGATTAAATAAACAGAATAGTACAGTGATGGCTAAGTCCACGGGAACGAGGCTATTAACATTCCTTTTCTGGAAAATAGGAGGGTCAGCAGGGACTAACCTGACACTTCATTCACTACTCTGTCTCTAGCTAAATACAAGTGGTGGTGATTTAAATAATAATATTCCCCATTGGATTTTGTATTTGAATGAAAGTCCACAGTTTTGGTGCTATTTGGAGAATTTAGGACATAGAGTCTTTTTGGAAGATGGAAGTGGGCTTTAAGAGTTTGCTTTGTGTGTTTTCCTTGTGGTTCAGATTTCTGCTTCTGTAACCATGCCTGCTTTGGCAGGCTCTTAACCCTCTCATACTGTAAACTCAAATAAACTCTTTCTTCTGTAAGTTGCTTTGGTTATTGTCTTTTATTATAGGAACAGAAAAGTGGCTAATGCCTTTGTTGTGGTTGAATTTAGAGGAAGTGGAAAGTTGACTGACTGTTGGGACCTGTAACCAGTATTGATTGCTTTTTACAAGTGATGATCAACAGGTGTGTGAGACTATGCAGGGAGCAAAGCTGCCTTTGCTATACACACAGTCTTATAAGAAACATTCAATGTACTTCTGTAAGTGTACACAGTAAACTCATTTGTAGCACTACACCTAAGGGAAGGCTCACCAAGGATGGCAAGGAGGCATAATCATAGGTGCAAACTCTGCCAGACCTCAGCAGAGGGATCCACCATCATGGCCCATGCCATACTGGACAGTGAAACCCTGAGCATACCAGCTCAGATGTTTTTATTGGTACAGAACTCCTCAAGTGTTCTACTGATAGCATGTGCAGATCATGAGCAATCAAATACCTCCCACATAAATCCAACACCTGGAAACAATTCAAAATGCCAAGACCTAGTGAGCCCTCCAACCAGAAATGCATGAAACAATTATTTTACACATAATTAAAATTAATTTCTACAACACTTTTTGGTTCACTAAACTACACAGGGACAAGATTAATTTCTGAGTTTGATTTTTTTTCCTATTTCTGCCCAGGCTTCCAGATTATGGGACATTATTGCCCATATCCAGGCACAATCCTCTCATTAAATTAATCTTTTATAAAATTTTCCTTAGGGGCACATTCATAAAACTGGAGAGATTACTCAGTATTTCAAAGAGCTTACTGCTTTTCCAGAGGATCTCAGTTTAGGTCCCAGAAACCAAGTTGGATAGGACACAACTAAATGCAACTCCAGCTCCAGAAGTCAGTCACCCTCTATTAGCCTCTACAAGTAGCTTTATACCTGTCCAAAAACCCACACACAGAAATACACATAATAATAATAATAATGAAACCTTTAAAAATGTTCATTGTCTAAAATTACAATTTGTGAATATATCATATTGCTTTTAGTCACTTATTAAATGTTAACACCCAAATCAAGTTTTTCTAATAAAATCATGGTGGTCATCCTATACCTGTAATCTCAGAAATATAATCTCAAAAACTAGAGGGTTCTTTTGCCATTATTTGTGATGATAAATATACATTTCAAGAAAAAATTTCTCTCTCTCTTTCTCTCTCTCTCTCTCTCTCTGGATCTCTCTCTCTACTGTGTGTGCGTGTGTGTATGTGTGTGTGTGTGTGTGTGTGTGTGTGTTTGAAGATCCAACTCAAGGATAACACTGTTCCACTGAGGTAAATCCTAATTCTTTTCCTTTCTTTTTCTTTTTTTTTCTTTTGAAAAGCTTCTATTACTTTCCCCCTTTTATTTACAATTGATCTTTCCCCTCATATATTATGGTTTCCTTTCCTTCTGCTCGAGCCAAATTCTTCCCACCTTCCATCACATCTATATCTACCTCATTTCTGTCTCTCATTAGAAAACAAACACGCTTCTAGGGTATAATAATACAATGAAATATAGCAAGATAAAACAAAACACTAACACATCAACATAGGACAAAATCAATTAGCAGCAGGAATAGAGCACAAGAAAAATTACAAGAAACAGATACATATGCAGAGAACCACTTATTTGCACATTTGGAAATCCCATAAAAAACACTAATTTGGAATTCATAATTTTCATCCAAAATTTGTAAGCAAAAAAGAAAAGAAATATATAAATAAAATAAAATACAAATACAAATAAGAAAAAGACAAGGAACCTTCAATGATTCAATGAAGTTTCTTTTTGTTGATCCTCTGCTGATGGGCAGGCAACCTACCCTTAAGAGTAGTGTGTTTCCTCAGAGAAACTCCCTTGCAGAAAAGTAAATTTCCATTTGCAAGCAGTTATCAATTGGAGATAGCTACTTGCTTAGGGAAGGGGGCTTGTGTCCACTTCTTTTAGGTCTAGGACCCTTCCTGATGAAGATAGGAAACTAAATTATTCAACAGTTTTAGTCATCAGGGAGATACAAATCAAAGCAACTTTGATATTCCTTTGTACACCCATCATACTACCTAAGATCAATAAAACAAAGTTCAGCTCATACTGGCAAGAATATAGAATAAGGAGAATTCTTGGTTTCTTAAGAAGGTGTCTTAATAAAATAAGATTTTATTAAGTAAAAATATATAAATGCCTATTATAGTGCTACTGTGCAATTCAAAGTACACTCACAAATGTGCACACACACGCACACACACAATCACATACCTCACTTGCACCTATGCTGTATTGAATAAAGCTTTTTAGAAATGATTTTTCACATTTTTATTTTCCTTATAGAGAGTAATTCATTTTAAAACATTAGGGATATCAGGATAGGAGTCATTTAAAAACACAACATTCCTTACAAGATAGACTACAATCAAGCCTAAACTAGAATGCTAAATTTCGTAGAAGAACCAGTATCTCAAAGATATAAATTTAACAATTGCTATCATTAAATTCTGAGAAATTACTTGGGAACCTGAAAAGTCATAGCTGAGCAGTCATGCATGACCTGTTGTTATGGTAATGTGAGATTTCTAATTCTGGCTAACAGACTCCAGCTAGATTATACTACAGATAGTATACCTATTACCATCCCATCTAAAATTAATGCCTTGATGTTTATCAAAGGACAGCTAATCAATATAATAGCTTTCTTAAATTAAAAATGGTTATTAAAAAACTTGGTAAAACAGCTCAATTTCAATTCATGTTCAGGGGTCTGAGGACATGCTTCTCTTCAGCAATAATAATGAATAGAAGTTGTCAGAAGGTCATAGACTAAAAGGAAAGCAGAGCTGAAACAAAAGAAAACACTGTCTCTATGATTCATTTTTATGATTCACATATTTGCTTATAGAGATTAAATTTCAAAGTAAAGCATGATTTCTGTTTTATTGCACTTTACACATTTATCTTAGTGTATTTTGTGTTTCTATATCAAAATAATGAAAATTAAGTACATTATAAAGAAAAGTTGTTGATTCAGCTCATCATTCTGTAGATCTGATTGCTTGTCTCTAGCATTTGCATCTGAAGAGGGTCCTGTGATGAACAGCATTGTGCAACCAGAGCTCATAGGAGACAAATCACCTAGTGAGACATAAGTATAGAGGAATAGGCCTGTGTGAAAGTTATGAAGGGTCTGTATTCCAGGGGTCTATATGAGGGAATAACATTAAAAAACCTAGGTGACCTGGATGTAATATAGAAAGAATGTTAAGAATCTTGGTACGCATCTTTAATCTCAGTATTCAGAAGACAGTGATAGCTCACATCTTTAATCCCTAAGGAAAACAAAGTTTGGAAGCAGGAGCAGAAGCAGAACTCAGAAGGAGTCAGTGTCACACAGGAAATGATGTCTGAGATGAGTCAGAGTGAATAGCAGGCAAAGTGACAAATTACATGAAGAGTTATCCTTGTGGGTTATAGTAAGGACATGCCCAACTCTTACAATATAAAAGCAGGGTCTCAGATCAGAACAGGGTCAGTTACAGAAGAGTCAGTTGTAGCAGTTACAGGAGGCAATATGAACAGTCTGAAGTAGGCAGACAGAGGACAAGATGAAGAGAAAATGAAGCAGTCTGAATGATGAGCAGAGAGGCTGACTGAGGCAGTGTGGAGCAATGAGAGCTCAGAGAGAGACACAGAGACACAGAGGCTACTCTGCCAAAGAAGTAGGTATTAGATGGGAAGAGTAAGTCAGTTTGAAGTTGGGCAGAGCAGTTCAGCTAGAGTAAGCTGGATTCAGAAGAGTTTTGTCAGAAACAGTAAGCCAGCTCGGAAGAACACTTTGAATCAGATAGCTTGCAGGAGAGTTTGAGCCAGAATAGTGAGTTGAATGAGACAATTCAGAGTTTAGAAGGAGGTAGGCAGAGTGGTTCAATCAGGAGTAAGTTACAGAAGTTAATTAGATTGTAAGGAGGTCTAAATATTCTAGGTTGTACAAAGGCTGAAGCCATCCAGTTTGAGTATTATGATGAGATTGTAAAGAGGCAGAAATTCTTCAGGGCTCCAGGCTAGAACCAGTGATATTTTTAAAAAAAGACTAAACCATCTTTTTACCCTGAATCTATGGCTACACATGAGTCAAGAAGTGAACCAATACACCAAACAAAGAAAATCATTTTAAAAACTACTTCCATACTAATGAAGTATGTACCTTAGTTTAAGTAGAAACTTACCACCCAGACAAGAAAGAATTACTCCTTCTCAACCATCTAATTATACCATATGATCAGTACCTCCTTATCACCAGAGCAAAGGCCACGGCTTGCCATGAAAGCTATAACAAATAGTTCATTTGTATAGAGTATACTCAGATACAGTGCAATTAGAGCTAATTTTCTAAATCAATTAAAATATATTCATCAAAAACATGAAATTGGAAGGTAGAATGCTTATGATAAGCTGCAAATATCATCTACCTAGTCCATTACAGCAAAAACCTAAACACTGAGATTTCATAGCTTCCACTCAAAGGTGCTTTCAAAATTGCAACATCTAATTTTAGTAAATCTGGTAATCAATGAAAGACATTAAAATTGAAGAGAGAGACTAGACATATGAAAATGAGAGAAGATAGTAGGGGTATTGGGGAGGCAATTGGAGTGTTGGTGAATTTGAGCAAAACAAATTATATACATGTGTAAAATTCTCAAACAATAAAAGCTAACAAATAAATAAAAGAATTTGTTTAATCCATAGAGCTGTTTCTTCCATGAAATATAAATGAGATTCTTCAGGAATTGTTCCTAAGTCATGCACTCAAATGTTCAAATGTAAAGATTCAGAGCTAGGATCCACAAAGGGAAAACAAAACAAAACAAAACAAAACAAACAAAAACAGAGATTGTGTTTGTTTTGCTAGGTCTGGGTAACTTCATTCAGCATAATATTTTCCTCTTTCATCCACTTACCTGCAAACTTAATGGTTCCAATTTTTTTAGGTGTGGAAATATTCCATTGTGTATATGTACAATATATTCATTAAGCATTCACCAATTGACCAACATCTATACTGTTTCCATTTTCTAGCCTGTTAACCATAACAATGGTTATGGTACCATAACAATGATCAGCATACTAGCAAGATATCCTTAATGGTGCCATAATCACATTTATATATTGAGAATAACTACAACTGTTCAATTTGATTTAAGGCCTGCAGAACTCTAAATGCAACCAATTATACATGGCTCAAGGGGGCATAAACCTAGAGAAAAACTACTCCTACCACTCTCTTAAGCCAGTATAGCTTCAAACTATGTTCTGTATATCTGTCATTATGTCCACAGGTAAGTGTAGCTATCACTCCTTATCAAAGAAGATTCTTTTTGCAGCAGACAAGTTACTACAAATTTCTACAACTATTCAACATGCAGAGAGTAGGTGACAGTGGGGTTCCCGGACCCAATTAGTACTTCTACAACACAATCCCTCTAAGGCTAGGGGAACAGCTCAGAAGAGGATGCAAAATGATTGTAAAAGACAGAGGACCACTGTGGCTACCATAAGCTGTGGTTTGATAGACTCCACAGGCATGCAATATAAGCAATATGGTTGCATGAGCAAGACTGAATCATTACACTAGTCCTACCTCTAGATGAATACCTATAGTCAATGGCTGCTAAAGAAGGGAGAATGTACTTTTTACTAGAGACAAGGCCCCTGAGAGTACACCCAGTATCAGGTGGTAAGGTGTTCATCCCTAAGTACATGTTTCTAAGTTAAACAACTAACAACTTAGTAGGTATGTACATGTATGTGTATACAGTTGAACAAGAAATAATGAGCATAAGATGTCATTTGGGGAGTAGGAATGAGTTGGGGTAGAGAAAGAAAGAGCTGGAAATTGTGTTACTCATGTACTCGTGTTTGAAATATATATATATATATATATATATATATATATGTGTGTGTGTGTGTGTGTGTGTACACATATATACGCGCATATACATATATATATATGTATATATGTATATATATATATATACATGTACATATCATTTTCAGTTGAGAGTGGCTAGGATAGAGTTTTCTTAATTTAAGTTAAGAAATTTTCATTTCTTAAAGCAGAACATTTAGCCTGAGACCTGTGCCCAAGTTAAGAATCAAGAAGCACCGTGAAAAACATACTGCTGGATCAGAGACCAAATGTTCCTCTACAGATATGCCTTTGGGGAATGGTGGCTAGACATAGGTAGGTTTAAGAAATTCAAACATACAGTAACAAAAAAGTAAATACACATAATGGCAACTAAATTTTCTTGGGAGTTTTATTTTTTATTTTTATTTTTTTGATATTTGAAAAACAAGGAAACATGGTTTATCTTCCCAAAAGTCTACCCTAACTGAATATTAAGAATTCACCTTGCAGGGCAGGTAAGATGCCTTGGCAGGAAAGAGGACTTGCCATTCTTGCAGAGGTCTAGAGTTTGACTCTCAGCACCAACATGATATAGGCAAACATTTCAAAGTTCAGTCCTAGGGGATCCAGTGCTATCTTCTGATGCATATGCCAGCAAACAACTCACAAATAAAAATAAAGACAAAAGAATATGAAAAAAATTAATTACATTGCTATGATTATTGAATTAATCTTGATATATCATTATGGCATTTCACTAGTGTATGGCTTTTTTTCCTTTTCCTACTTTGTTGTTGTTGTTGTTTTTAGACATGTAGCTCTTGCTGTCCTGGAATTCTCTCTGTAGACCAGGCTGGCTGAACATTCAAGATTCCACCTGCCTCTCCCTCCAGAGTGTTGGGATTAAAAGCATGTGTTGCAGCCCCCTGGCCATACCTTTATTTCTAAATTGATATTTTTTGTAATAAAAAAAAAAAACTTTCCTTTTATTATTTCCATTTGGTGAGACAATTAGGATTTTTTCTCTCTCCTTTTACTTATATTTAAATTTCTCAACATATTTTAGGTGCAGGGATCGTGAAGTGACAGCATAATTAGGAAAATAATGAGAAACTCAAGTAAGCCAAACAGGAAAATTAGTTTTATCTCCTGCTTAGCTTGTAGAGTTTCTAATTCCTGCACTGCTCAGTCAATATTTCATTTACTTCAAGGACTCCTTGTTGTTTGCTATAACCTACCAATAGGAGAGAATGAGAGGATTCACAATAATACATCTGCAAATTTAGTGATTCAGGTAAAATAATAATAGAATCTTAATTCTTATTCCAAGTGAGTCATAGTCTACAACGGCAGAATTGTTATCATATCATTATTGCTTACCCTTAGTGGAGTGTATTCCTTAGGAAAGCTTAGGAAGCCAGATGTTCTGTAACAGTATCTAGATTTCTCACAATATAAAATATTTATACATCAGCAGGAGAGAGAGGTTATGTTCTCTAAGGAAGATTTCTTCATTGCCTACAAGGAGTCTTCATTAGACAAAGCTTGTAACACTCCCTAAATACAGAGATATCTAGATCATGAATTTCAACTCATTAAACTCAATTGAATACCATCAGCATAGGGTTGGTGTTGGTACACGCCTTGAATCTAGGCAAGGACAGATGATCATTACGTATAAAAAAGTGCATGAACTGTACGTTTGGGTGCTATTGACTTGGACTCAAGCAGAAGCACAGATTATCTCAGGAGTGTTTAGCTTTTGAATAAAAATAGTAGTGACATAATAAGTAGTTTGTTTACAAAAGAGGTCTACACATTCCTGGATACCTGTGCTTTCACAATCAGAGACTGGATTTGCTTCTCTTTGAGAAAGGATGGCCAAGATCTGGTTATGTGTTCTAGCCAAGAAATACAGTAGAAATAAAACAATAAATTAATCAGGATTATCTTTCACTGCTGGAGTTCTTTTTTCTTCTTTTTCCCATTTGTAATCTTCTAATGAAGTCAGCTGTCTTCTGCCCAGGGTACTCAGGTAAGTCTTTAGGAGGTCTAGTGAGAATACAACAAAAAGAACAACTGTACTCAATAGTTTGCAAAGAAATGAGCTCTATGCAATTGATTTAAAGTTTTCAATGATCACTTGGGGCCTTATAAAAGTACACTCCCTAATATAATCATTGTGATCATTGGTAAGAATCTGGGTTATAAGTCTAGCATGTACTAAAAGCTATTCTGAGATCTCACATTGACAGAAAAAGAAATAGTTTTCATTATTTTATAGTAGTACATGGAAGTAACTTGTACAGAAACGTATAGCTGATACATCATTCAAAACATTTGAGTCAAATGAAATACAGATATATAGATCTCTGTTACAAAGTAACAATTTAAAGTTAAATAAAATGTGTTGACTTATAGTTTCCCTAAGCTAGATTAATAATGATTTTTATAACAAGGAAATGTTACTCATTAATCTTCGAATAAATAAAATATTAGTACTTCACCAAATTTAATATTTATGTACAAGTACAATATATTTAAACATACAGAATATGCAGTACTTATACATACATAATATATTCTGAATACATTTTAAATATAGTTTATTAACTACAAATTTAATGAGTCAACTTGTATTTTCTATTGTTTTGTGACCACAACAGTCTATGAAAATTTTATTCTAAAAACTACAATTTCGTAAAAATTTTATATTCATATTCCCATATTCCCATTCTCAGTGTTCATGTTATCTTTAAGAGAGTTTTTGAAATGCTCAATAATTATTCATTCTCTTTTTCCATTTTATTTTTGTGAATTAAAATTAAGATAAAATACTAATTATAACCTAATAATAGATTTCATCTTATTTTATAAAAGTGCTAGATGCTTTCAGATAATCAGGAAGACTAAAAGAGATAATAAAATGTAATTAGGGAGTTGCAGCTAATCAATATAATTGAATTGATAGTAAGTAAATATTTTTAAGAGAAAATACAAATATGCTCCAAAATTATGCTTCAGAATAGGACATTTAAAAGAAAATAAAACAAAACAAGGAAAGAATGACAACAAAAACCTACCTTTAAAAAAGTTACATGGAAAAGTTGTTAAAACAGTTTTACTATGCAAAGCAGATACAACAGGTCTGGGTAGATTTGGAAGTAGAACTTTATTTGAAAGAAACAAATGTTTTCCAGCCAGGACCCTTGAGGTAGACAAATATTTAATCATTTAATGTAGCAACATGGATGTTCTCCAAAAGGATCATACTGAAAGGCCTGTGTGACAGCAAGGGAAGTATCAAATTCAGGGATCTATATGAAGGGATTACATTCATAGTCCTGTTAGTCAGATAGAATGTAGAAAGAATGTTAAGAATGTTTGTATACATCTTTAATCCCAGTATTCAGAAGGCAGTGGTGGTGCAAGCCTTTAATCCCAATATTGGATTGAATCAGACTGAAGAGCCCAGAGAGTGAAGTCTGAGATCATGTCAAATGGAGGGCACACTCAACTCTCAGGATATGAAAGTATGCTTTGAGTTCACAGAGAAAAATGGAGTTTAAAGATTTCAAGGAGGCAGAGAGATGACAAATACCAGAGATAATAAAGTTTTATGACAGAGAATAATGCAGAGAAGCAGAGAGGGAAACAAGGCAGTATGGAGTAATGAGACCTCACAGAAACAAAGAAGCAGTCTGAAGAATCTGAGGCAGAGACACAGAAGCTGCTCAGCAGAAGTCAGTATCAGATGAGAAGAGTGAATCAGTTTGAAGCCCAGATGAGCTGTTCAGTCTGAGACAGTCAGAGAATCAGTAAGAGTCTTACAAAGTAGAAGAGTTTGGTCAGAAATAGTCAGCGACCTCAGAAGAAACGAGTCAGTGTGGAGAGGAGTTTGACCAAGAAAAGCAGGTCAGCCTTTAAAAGGAGCCAGTTAGAGTAACTTCAGTTAGCATAAACATTCCAGGACTCCAAAACTAAGACCAGTGATTTAATTAGGCAAAGAATAAAAACTTTTTGCTCTCAATCAAAGGCTATACCTTGAAACATTGTTGGCATGGTTTTCTGTATAGCAATCTTTCTTTCATCTGGCAAAGTGTGTCTACAGCTTCTTTCTTTCATGGATTGATTTTTCTTATCTGATCCTGTGTGTCTTAAGGTTCTTTCTTTCATGGTTCTTTTTCTTATCTTCATCTATTTGTTTTCAGTTTCTTACTCTTTTAAGCTTTCTGAATGCTTCTGAGACATTTCTTAGTGTAAACATCTCCAATCATTTTCAGATGATAAATTAAGAATCATGAAACTTAAACTCTATTTTCACAGGTATAATTTGGGGCTAATTGTCCAGTTACACATGTTAGACCTATAATTCTGGATACAATTTGAGGAGAAATAACTATACTATTCCAAAGTTTATAAGATTACTGGATTAAACAATTCAGAAAGATGTCACAAATATTTTCATATATAACACACACACAAAATAAAATAATATGGTAATGATTAATAAAAGGTAAAATTTAAATGAGAAGGCAAAAGTTGACCCAGCTTTAACTGTAATATGGGCAAATGAGTAAGTTTAGGTGAAATGTTAGTCTGAAATACCACAGTGTCATTAAGAATGTATCACTCTGTAATTTTTTTTTGGTGCTCTTTATTTTGTCACATCAAAATCTATGGGTATTTGACAATAGTTACTCTGTGGGAGATTATAAAGTTATATATTATCACAAACTATTAATTTCTGTTCTGTAATCTCCATTGTAATACACTATGGAACATAATTATTATACACAATTTACTACTCTAAAAATATGATTGCTGAGTTCTGTAAAAATAAAATAAAATAAATAGAAGCCAAAACAAGAGTTTTTTATTTTTCTAACCTATAAATAAGAACTTCTAGAATAAGATTATTTTCATCACAATTGTAACTTTCATATTCATTAATGGCTACCAGGAAATAACCATACAAACACTGTCTTCAATACAATGGATAATACTTCTGTTGCAACAATTTAAAATATAATTGGTCCGGTCTGTGGGGTTCTGCAACAAAAGCCCTAGGAGAGGGAGTGAGGATTGGGGGAAAAACAAGGAAGCATGAGAAATGAAAGGCAAATCTGATATCTGATAAGCCTTCGATTTATTGAATACAAATACCAGTATGTAAAAGAAGTTCTCAGGTGTGGAGGGGAGAGGGGAATGCGTAAGCAGGTTGCTATGGTCAGGCAGGCTGCTCTAGTTTATTTAGGGGTCACTGGATCAATAAACTGCAGAGTCAAGATGTCCCAGAGCAATAAGGAAATACTGTGAGATTTTTCCACTGTAATCTATAAGGGTGGAAACGTGGAATGAGGAAGCAATTGGGTGGGGTTAGTTGAACAGGCAGTTTTCCAGAACTGGGCAGCTTTAGGCTATCTGACCTTGTCTGAACTCTGTCCATTAAGACCAGAGCAGAAACGGAATCTTAAAACAAAATGGGGTGCCTTTGTGTTTCAAGCCAATGTATCCAGAGGGACTGCTTACCACATAAAATAAATTTAAGAATTTCAAAAAATACTATAAATTAAAATCATATTTATTAAGAAGAGACCTACATGTGCATTTATTTTACCCCAGAAATATCTCTGGTTAGGAAGACAGAGTTGAAATTTAATATATGTGACTCAGATACTTTTGTATTCTAAATAAAGAAATGCAAATGCATATGATAAAGGTAGAATATCTTCAGAGGTGTTTTAGAAGTAAAGAACTAGTTACATGACAAATATTTAATATAGTTACTTGGTTTCTTTAGGATTAAAATAAATTCAGTGATCCAGATCCATCTATTCAGAAGATCAAATTATGTAACTCAGGGGCTGGAGAGAGGCTCAGTGATTAAGACCACTGGCTGCATTTGGAGAGGTTCTAGAATCAGTCTCCAGTATACATGTGACATTCTCAATTATCTGTAACAATAGTTTCAGGGCATCTCAAGAGCTATTTGTTCTTCCGGAAGCACAAGGAAAACAATCATATACAGAAAATAGAAAGAAACAAAAGGAAAAAAATCCACAGATATGAAATTCATAAAATACAAGACATCTAAATGATTTTATTAGCAAGATGCCAGATAAACTCATTTAATCTAAAGCACTAAATATTTTGTTTAAAATAATACTCAATGTTACATATACACATAGTTTAAAAATCTTACCAAACAAAATTATTGATGATGAAAAGGCAGAAGTATATCTTGTTTCTTTCCTCTCCATCAGTTCTAATTTCCATGTTTCAGTGTAGAATGAGAAGCTATCTGCCCATGAAAGATTCTAACATCTATTAACAGGAGGCCCTGAGAAGGAAGATTTGTAGTTTTTCTGTCAAACTCCTCCAAAATCACTTTGCTGTTTTTATACTTACAATGAATTTGTAATTAAACCATATATAGTTATTAAATTAGTAACCAGTACATATTTTCTAATTATAATAAGTAACAATTATATTTCATTCATAGCCAAAATCACCAAAATCTTTCCTTTTCATTTATTTGCATATATCTAGTTTATCTTTGATATAGTATTATTTACAAAACTTACATAACATTTCTGTCTGCTTCATCAGAATCACTAAGCACCAACCAATATTTTGAAAAGCTACAGTCTTGTTAAATTTGAATTTCTTCCTCCTAACATTTTATGTATTGGAATCAGTTAGTTTCTGATCTCTTCAGTCCAAAGCACTAGAAATGCCACAAGAATTTAGATTAGTGTGAGAATCTCTACACAGATACAGCCCTATGAGAACTCCTTTTTTGGTGGGTATTCTTTGGATTACTAGTATTAGTTCTTGGATAATTATATGGTTGGGAAACTGTCAACAGATTAAAGTTTCAAAATAAGTACACATGAGTTTTATACTTGTATAAAAAATTTCTTATTTTATACATGCACCTGGTTTGTAGAAAAATTGGTCGATTGGATGGTGCCTCACCAAAAGATTTGCAATTATTTGGTCTAAATGAACTTTTCAAAAATATAAAACACAGATTTAGCAATCCTTCATCTGATTTCTACTTCTGTTTCATAAATTATCTGCCTTCTCATTTCTAATTTCTTACCTCTCTACTGTGGAAATTCATTCTCATGTACTCTACTATTAGCTTTTGAAGTATATGTATTTGTAAATTCAGTGTTTAGATTTGTCAACATTGGGGCCTTTCAAGATATAAATGATGATCACTTAATGGTTTATGTTGCAACTACAGTCAAATATTCTACTTTCTTTGAGTCTTTTTCAAAAATATTTGTGTAGAGGTGTATTTAATCCTTTAATCCAACAGCATTACTGCTCTAGAGTGGAAAGAATGTTGGTACACACATTTAATCACAGAATTCAGAAAGCAGTGGTAACACACACCTTTAATCCCAGTATTCAGAAGGTGGTGGTGTTGTGCCTCTTTAATCCCAGCACTTGGCAGACAGGAAGCAGAACTGAGAAGGAGACAGTGTCAGGCAGGAAGTAATATCTGAGATTTGTTAGAATGAAGGACAGAGAAAATGACTAATCAGAAGAGGAGTTAGCAGAGTGAAGACATGTCCAGCTCTCAAGATATAAAAGCAATCTCTCAGTTCAAAGAGTCTGAGGACAAGACCCAGATACAATGAAGTTATCTGACTGAGAATTAGTCAGAGAACCAAAGAGTCTAAATGAGGCAGTATGGGGCAGTGAGATCTTACAGAGACACAGAAGTAGACTGAGGAGTTTGAGGTAGAGACATAGAGGCAGTTTAGCAGAAGGAGTCAGTATCAGATGGGAAGAGTAAGCCAGTTTGAAGCTGAGTAGAGCAGTTCAGTCTGAGGCAGAGAATTAGCCTGCCAGTGTGGGAAGAGTTCAGGCAGAAACAGTCAGAAATTCAGTTTGAACCAGTCAGCTTGGAGAAGAGTCTGAGCCAAAATAGTGAGTAAATTAAACTGGATGAATCAGAGTGGCTCAGTAAGCAGTAGTCTCAGAAGTTGATTAGATTATATGGAAGCTTAAATGCTTTAGACCCTATGGAGGCTGAAGTCTTCTAGTTCTAGGGTTAAGAGTAGTAGATTTTATACAGCCAAAACATTCCAGTGCTCCTGGACTGGATTGATTAGACAAATGAATAAACTGCTTTTGCCCTGAATCTAAGTCTGCATACTTGCTTCTTCCAGTAAATAATTATTACAAATCTTGTAATGGATGCTCTTGGTGTTGTCATTTTGAAAACCAAAGGGAAAGACAAAGTTTGACTGTGCATTGAAGAAGGTAATCTTATTTTCCAAAGAAATTTCAATCCTGTTTGCTTCATCTCAAATAATTCAGTCAAAAATATTACTAGGCAAAAAAATGTATTTATAAATTCAATGGGGTTGAAAAACACGGTTTCCTGTGCCAAATGATCAGTTCAGCCATGAAAACATTCAACTAACAATATACAGACTGATCAGTGTATATTTAGAGTGTATCTGTGTCTGTGTGTGTATAGATATTATATGCATGTGATAATAATTAATGAAAATTGTCCTTGAAATTAAATGGGAGTAGGAAAGGACAAATTGGAGGTTTTAGAGAGAGAAAAAGAAAGGCAGAAATGTTGTAATTAATTATATTATAACATGAAAAGTATTGGAGCAGAAAAGTCTTGAAATTAATTCCTATCAGTATTGAGCTTCCAATTTTCCTTCCTTACACATAATGTTTTGTTTCCCAAAGTTATGAATCTTTGAGAGTTTCCTGTCAAATTGGCTTATTTTTATTCTAGGATCTTATAACCCAAGTTCATCCAAGTCAATTGGCAAATCAATATGAAATTACTGTCTACCTGCACTTAAATAAATTAGGCAAGTGCATAATGGAAAGCATGTGTGCTTAGCAATTTGTAAATATTTGATTTGAAAAATAAAGAATAAAGGAACTAAGAATGTTTAACTCATCCCAAAAGTAGGATGAGGGAAAATAACCCCAATATATCATGGGTCATGGATATTTCAATATGAATAGATGGGTAAATTAAAAGTTTGAAATAATTATATTTTGCAAAATTATTTAGAACTAAAGAAAACCTGAATTTTAAAAACAAAATAAGGGGTTGATGGAAAATAAATTTAATTATATTATTGTAGTGAGTCTTAAGAAAAATGTTTAAGACTTTATTCTGAGCCAAAAATAGTTTAAGAATCCACAATAAGAAAATAACTCCGGAATGCTACTTCTGCATTAAAGTCATTGCAGAAAAGCCAATAATGCCAAGGATGTGGATTATATCTGCTTGAAAACTGGAAGTAAAATACCTTTTAGTGTCATGAAATAGTGATAATAATTTCAAATTGGCTTGAATAAAAGAAGAGCCTTGTGGATATAAAACTGACTAAAGTACAACAAACAAAATGTCAATGTATTTAATGGAGTGCCACAGGGATCAGTGTGAGAGCTGATCTTATTTAACAACTTAATTAATGATCTGGAAGATGGAGAAAACAGTATGTTAATGAAATTTGTATGTGGTATCAAATTGGAAGTTTTACCAACACCAATTAAGATAGCAAAATTATTTTAAAAGAAGTTGGAGAGGTTATAATTATGAGGAAGCAAAAGTAAATTATGGGTTTAATTTGTTAGAACTAGAAAACCAATAACTTTGAAAACAAAAGAATAATGCTTTTATGTAAAATGTTTGGAGTAGAAAATCAGGAAGATTTTTTAAACAAATCACCACAAAGTATTAAGTGGAATTTGGACACTTTTTAAGTGTCTCAATATA
Organism: Cricetomys ansorgei; assembly: GCA_026225945.1. Lineage (NCBI taxonomy): Eukaryota > Metazoa > Chordata > Mammalia > Rodentia > Nesomyidae > Cricetomys > Cricetomys ansorgei. The sequence goes on from JAMJFZ010000713.1 coordinate 12,222,924, forward strand.
TGAAGATGAGATAGGTTGGGTGGTTTCAAACCTGTGTTTTTAGCACTTGGATAATTGATGCAGGAGGATTGGTTCAAGAGACATGCATGTATTACAGAGTGGGTCAAAGGACAGCCTGGAAAACAATTGAAAAGCCTGTAGATTTTTGATACTTCTAAGATATGACTAAACATGCCATTTCAAGAACCCCCCAATAAAGCATAATATTTTTTCAAATACTTGGTTCACATGTATATATCTATATTAAAAATTAAATAAACTTTAAAAAGAAAATATTATAAAACTTCAATTTGATAGGAGAAATATTAAAGGCACTTATGTAGATTTGTGTCTTTATGGTATTAAAAAATGATTATATATTTAGGGGAAATATTTCAAATCATGAAGCAGATGACAGACTTTGTGACATGCCATCTCATGTTTGTAAAGGAACATAGCCACGCTGGGTTTCTTTTATAACAAACTGCACTCTCAGATGGCTTGTAGTTGAGTGAATGTCTTATCATCCATTAGAAAAACACACAGGAAGGAGACAAATTATTTTATACCTTTGGGGGTAGTTAGCCATATTGGATTTACTTCTCTTGATATTTCACACTCAAATAGACCAGTGTCTGGTGCAGGGAACATAATATTCATCCTCAACTCATATGTGGTTCTGTCAATCCCAGTACTTTGCTAATTGTGCAACATTTCCTGGAGAGACATGAACACAACTTATTTGCCCAGATATGTTACGGAGGACAAACCAAAGAAAACGGCAAAACAAAACAAAATAAAGCGGCAACAACAACCAACAACAATAAAATTTTTAAAGTTTATTCAAGTCTAATTGGATGACCAATGAATTTATTTGGATTACTGTGGGAATATGGATGGAGGGGTATTTACAGGAGATGGAGATGGATGACACAAACTTGGATGAATCACTGGAATTGTAACTCTATCATGAGTGATACTCACAAAACTTTATCCCTGGTACTCTTGGACAAATTATATGTAGATCCAATGGAAATAGGCACCCCTCCCTAACAACTGTTAGGTATTTCTATAACCTTAGGGAACGACCTTTCAAATTTGCCTCTTTCGTGAGTTTCTTGAGTCTTGTATGGCTCATTATCTTTCTGAGTCTTATGAGTCTCCCTTCTCCTCTCAGGATGGAATGATTTGGGCAAAATTTAAAACTTGCACTAAATTAGACGAGAAAATAAATATGATGACTTTCTGACTGTACAAGATATTTGAGAGTCAACTATGTGCATGAGATAAGAGTACATGAAATTTATTGCTGTGTCCTCTACTGATTAAGTCCTGAAGAACTATGAGGAAAAAAAAAAAAGGAAGGTTTTAGCAGAGAGAGTTTGGCTGCTTTATCACTCTGGCAAAGATCTCCTCGGCTAATTCTACTGTAAAAACTAGAATCTGGCACCTCCTTTATGCTTCCTAGAGCTAGAATGTATATCATGCTTCTCCACATCAGCCTTGGTCAACCACTGAATATAGAGTTGCTGTTTTCAAGGAGTATGAACTGGGCAAAGCAGAACTCCTACACAACTTGAACAAATGAAGAGGACTATTGACAAGGACCATCTGCTTGTAGAACTTCCAACAGCTGGGAGGATAATCCTTAGGCCAGAAGGGAATCTGAGTGATAGAGCACAGCATCTGGTTTGCTGGATGTCAGTGGCTAATGCCCTACAACTTCTATGCATAATGTTTAAAAAGTCATGAAAAACAGAAAAAGGAAACTTCAGACATGTTGCAACCTATATATAAATAGCAAACCTCTTTAGTATCTCCATGAATTCTTGTGGATTCTATGACGGTGATGACATATTTTCACTATAAATCTGTTGCTGAATAGCAGACTATTAATTTTTTGGAGAAAACACTAATTAAAATACATTAATAGCATAATAGATTGCTATACCATAACTAAAATTTGTGCGTTATCTGAATATTGATGTTGAGTTTAATTTCAACATAATTTGATCACTCAAATTCCAGACATGCATGCTTTCATTTATTTTGATTTTGATTTAATTTTTTTCTGAATCACTGATTATTTTCATCACTAAACAATATATCTTTAAAATTCCTCTTGAAGTGTAATAATTTCATTAATGAATTTTATGTTCTAGTTTTAGCACAAAGTCCATATTGTGTTTATATATTAGAATTAACCGACTAAATAAAATCTCAAAAGGAATGATGCATATCATGAGCATGTAATCACTTTGTGAATTATAACAGACTTTAAATTACCATGTATTTGTCTACATTTGAGTTTGTCATGTGTATTTTCTGTAAAAGTAGATCATATAACCTAAACAGATAAATAGAATTAATTTTTCTAAGATATCGAGAAACATATTTATTAATTTTCTCTTTTGTTTTCAAGGAAAATAACATTTAAATTTAAAATGCTGTATGAATTATTGAAACTATTTTTTAAAAATCACATCAAATTTCGTTAGTTTCAATTATCTATGGAAGGTGTTCCCTCAGCGAGGGAACTTGTGAATGTAATGCAAAATGAAATTTTCATTTGCAGTGAAGTACTCATCTATCCAAGAGAATTAACTTTTCAGCTAAACAAGTACCCTTTAATCAGTGGTGTCTTCTGAACATCTGTCCAAGTTGGCTCCTCTTGCATAAGAGTTTTATCCCTGCCTAAATTTGAGATTGTGGATTCATAAATGAGAGATCTTATGGCTCTCTTCCAGTTGTCTCCTTTCCTGTGCTCTGTGTCCACATTCCATTCTGCATTCAATGCTTGTATTAAAGGCTGATTTTCTCTTCCTGCTTGTCTCAAAGCCTTTGGATCAGCATGAGTGTAAAGGCTTTGCCTTCTTTAATTTTACCAGAAAGGATTATATTTCATCTGTGCCATGATTTCCTTGTCTTTTTAGTCTAAGATTATTCATTTTTTGTGCACTTGCTTAGCTCTCCAAAATATTTGGACACTAAACGTTATTTTTATATAATAAACTACCCTTAATTTCCAAGTGTGTAGAGACCATATGGGAAGATAAAATGAAAATTAAAGAGTAGAAGTTAGCAAAATATGCTTTACAGCTAAAATGATATTTGACTAAACACTGATAATCAGTATCACTCAGATCTTATCCCATAGAATATATGGCCAATTAAAATTCATTTATCTTAATAAAAATATTTCAATTTCTCATTTTGAAAATGTTGTTGGATTTAGAAAGAATACTCCATGGATAAATGAAGTGTTCTGACCACACTTTGTATCTCTATATTTTTCTTATGCATGTAGTAACCATGGACATGTAGGGAGGCATTACTGACCATTAATACAGCCGCCTTTCTGGGAAGTCATTTCTGTACTAATATGATCATGGTGGCAAATGCTGCTTCTTTCCAAGTCACTACTACATTCCTGTGTTTCAGAAAATGTCTAGAACTAACTAGAAAGATAATAATTATCTGTATAGGATATAAAGAATTTGAAAATTAATAGGATGTGGTCACAGGCACAAATGTGTGCATATGAACACACATTCACACTTTATATGAGTAAGTTACTTATAGATACTTTATTTTAGTTTTCTGACTAATATTTTTAATGATACAATTCCTAAAATTAAACATGTTGGCGTGAAAATTTTTTTACAGGTGTATTTATTCAAATATATATTCTTTAATACTGTGTTAAAATTAAATTTTAAAACTACGTAAGCATGCTTTCATTTCTTCAAAAGTACAAAAGTTCATGTAAGCCTATTATTGGATAAACCGTTAGCTTAGCATATAGTGGGGAACAATGGGTGCCTGCCTGTAATTCAACATACACCAGTCCTGTCTTTTATTCAGAAACTGAGTTCTCAAGTAGGGAATCCAAATACAAATACACTTTGGCCCTCAGTAAGCTGGCAGGGGGCAATAATAAGTGAATGAGTGTTCATAATGGACTGTGATGAACAATATTATGTCCAATCTTCTAACAGGCCAAGGAAAGCTGTGAAATCTGGTTTATTTATGGTTTCTCTTGACATTTTGATAATACTTTCTAAAGTTTCCAAAATTGGTAAGAATTTTAGCTCACTCATCAGTCATTATGGCACCTAACCATTGAGTAATGTAGTTCAATTTTGATAAGGTTGATCTCCTCAGAATGGATTTAAAATTATTATTTTGAATAGTAAAATGTCAATAATTATAAATATAGACAACATTTACATACATTGCAAGCATTAATGTAATTGGAGGCTTACTTTGTCATATCAAGTTATTTAAATTTGGGATTTAATTACTTTTCTAAGTATGTATTTATTGTCTTACAGTAACAGTAAATTCAGGGATGCTATGATGACTCAGAAAGTAAAGTGTCTGCCTTGCAAGCATGAGGTCTCTATTTCAGGATCATAGGAAGAAATCATCCAATGTAGAAGACAGCTAAAGTACACTTGTGTGTAACCCTACGCTTAAGAGGCAGCATAAATACAGGATTCTAGATGAAGCTAATGGGCTAGCCACACCGTCAAACCCTAGAGCTAGAGATTCACTGAGAAGCCCTGTTTCCAACATTGAGATCACAAGCAACTCAGAAGGGCATTTTGTATTAACTTTGGACTCCATGTATGCACTTGTGCTCAAATACACATGTATAAAGATACACACAAATTCAATTACATTAAATCAATCAAATTGAACAAGTTAAATTGAGTTGCAAGTAAATATGTAACTTATATTGTTTTTGGTCCTTATTCATATTTGAATTTAACTGTAGATGTTTCTCCACATCCCTAACTAGGCATCTTCTACTAACATTGAGTAAACTCAGAAAGATGTAGAGAATTGTAATGTTATTATTAATGTTATCAATAGTGTAACGGATACATTCTATAACGTACAAATAAAAATGATACATTTTTCCCTATTTCTTGAATAGGACATTTTTAGAAAATATATTCATAGCATCATTAAATCAAATGTTATGTATGTAAATACCAAAGTCTTTAATAAGTATCGTGTCTGCAATGTCTTAGCTTAATCAAACAGAAAGGGTATGTAAGGAAAGGTTGTATGAAAATGATGTAAGACCAGCTTGACTCTATTAAGAAGTTGATAAATTACAAAGACAATTCCAGAAGACAAAGAAAAAGACTATTCTTGCAAGTCCTCCTGAAGTATCAGAGAATCAAGAAAACAGTGACAAAAGGTAAAGTGGAGAGGTGAGCTCAAAATTAAACGTATAAATAGAAACACACATAGATAGAAATGAACATTAGGGAGGTTATCATTGATTATTTCTAATTTTGGCATTGAGGTTGCTGTTGAATTACTGTGAGAAAATTGAGAATCTGTGAAGACAGAATGATTTCTTCAAATCAAAAGGATGTTAATTTTTATTAGTTCTTTGTGAATTTTATATGATATGCTTTGATCATACTTATTCTCCCTTTGCCAACTCTTTCTAGATTTAACCCTCTTCTCCCTGCACAGCAAAGTTTCTGGTTTTGTTTTTGTTTTTGTTTCCAAATACTTAAAGACTAATTTGTGTTTCACAAGTATTTTGGAGATAAGGTCTTCCACTGGAGGCTGGTTGACTTACCAAAAGCTACACTCTTAAAGAAATCTCTCCCTTTCCCAGCAGCCAACAATCCTCAATAGCTCCACACTTTGGCAAGGGTTGTGTACCCAATTCACATCTCCATGTTGGGACTTGGTCTGGTTTGGGCTTGCATTCATCTTGTGCAAACTATCACTACTAATGTGAGTTGATAAATTTATCTACCGTACTGTGTTGAACAGATATGGTATCCTTGTAGTAACACACAACCTATACACCTGTGTAACAGTGTATGTTTTCTATTTAGGAGTAAACATTCTACATTATTTTATTCCTACACCTTAGTCAGTAGTAAGCCTCTGTGTTAATCACTGTTTACTACAAATAGAAGCTTCTTAAATGCAGATGGAAAGAAACACTAGTCTATGGGTTTAATGGTAGGTTATTAGGATTTGTTCAAAACTAGGTACATTTAGCAGAATAGTAATAGTTTGTTTCTAGGGCCTATGACCTATAACCACAGGTTCTTAGCCCAATAACAGTGACAGGTATAACTTGAATCTTTTGGATTGGGATTAAATATGATTAGAAAGTGATTGATTACTCCCATTAAGTTTTGTCACTATTCCAACAATGGGCCCAACTTGTTGGGCTAGTCCTTATTGTAGATCACAGAATCCACACTTGGGTATGTCTGAGGATCATTTATCTTCTCTAGTAGACTTCATAGCACTTTCTAGCATTCTGGAATCCCCAGGAGGGATTAATCTTCAAGGTCAGTATTAGCTTGCTTCCTTAATGTTATAAGTGTGTCTAGTGTTTGAGGTCTAAGAAGCAGGGTGCATGTTTCCCCATAGTGGTGGAAAAGAACACCACACAGCCAGAATGTTTCAAGTAGAAATTCTTCCCACTGGCCCAGGACCCCTTTCTATTGAGGAAGCCAAGGATTTGGGATTGCAAAAGCCACATAAACTGAGAAGGATTGTTTTTCTTTTTGAAAATCTAAGAGAAAGATAAGCAGACAGATACTGGTGGTGAGGTGAGGCAGTCCTGACAAGACACATCAGCAATGGTGATTAGAACTCCTATCCCTAACCCTAACCCTAACCCCATGAGGGAACCCTTTCTGCAGACAAGGTTACTAGTTATTTTTCCAATAAGCCAGACACTATCTTAAAATCTGGAAAGTGTTTACTCAGAGTCAGCACACAGAAGCTGTTGTCCAGAAATGTCCGAGGTTGTATCTCATGTTGGAAACTGAACTTGGTACTGTAAGAGTTACCCAGGTGGTGCTGATTTTGAAGAACTAAAGAGATTGTAGAGAACATCTGAGGCCTGGCACTATGAGTAGCCAGGTGAGGCCATTGGTAAAAGTGCATCCTCAGTAGCAGTTGAAAACCCAGATTGAAGGGGTCATGTAAGAAGTTAAGCCTTGGCACCATGAAGAGGAGCCTATGAGTGGCTCTTAGTGAGGGTTCAGCCTCATTGGCATTTGAAGGCCCAGACTGAAGGAATTATACCGAGAAATTGAGGCTTGGCACAATGGAAAGAGCCCAGTTCGAAGCTATTGGTGAACATGCAGCCCAGTTACAGCAAAAGACTCCAGTGTTTTAAGATGCCAGTACTGTGGGACAACCAAGAAGAGCAGCAGAAATGGAATAGAGCTAGCAGGAGCCTAGAAGAAAAGCTATGTGTGCTGCAGAGGGCAGAGCCAGAGAGGTGATCCAAGCTCTTTGGAGGAGCCCAGAAGATTGTGAGTGAATTCCAGATAATGGGTACATTGATAATATTTTTATGCTGTCCAAAGACATTATAAAAAGCTTGACAGGTGTTTGTTATCATTTGGTCATGTGCCTAAGAAGACTCATAATTGTTCCTCCTTTAAATGCTTTTGCTGGTATAGTGTTAAATTAGGATATAAAGAGATACATCAGTTTTTTTTTTTCTTATTTATACAGAAAAGGGAAAATGTTGCAGAAATTTATTTTTAGTTTTGTATAAAATAGTTGTTTTATGCACATTAGGTGAAGGGCTACCTAGGTCTTGGCATTGTGTATGGTTTGCAGGTGTTGGAAATCTGGGGGACATTTGATTGCTTATGATTTACATCTGAGGAGTTCTTATTCAATACAAGCACTTGAGCTTAGACACTTGGTGTTCTACTTTGGCGATGGGAGGGTGGATGCACTTGTTGTGATGGTGGTTCCCTCTGTTGAGGTCTGGCAGAATTTACATATGAAAATGCTTCCTCCTGTCCTGCTGGCTAAACTGCCCAGCAGGGAACTACTACATAGGGCACACTAGTAAGACAGTGGAGATGGAAGAATGTTTTACATAAATCGGTTTATAAAAATCTAAAAAGTGAGGGAATATATTTTTTCTTAGTAGCCTTAAAATTTCCCAGTTAACTATTTAGAAAATGCATAAAAATATAAAGACTTCAAAATAAAACACATTGCCCAGTAATCTGAAAATTAAACGTTTAAAGCTTTTAAATGAATCTAATCTAGAAAGATAGACACACCTTAATATAAACAAAGAAGATAGCTTTTCTTGTTTTTATTGCTTACTTTTCTCTTTGCATACCTGTCAAACATGTTCCTTACAATAATGTCCTTCTGCAGCTCCAAGTGATATCCGGCATAGAGTCAATGTCTTCAGATGCTCTAGTTGTCATCACTACTTCCAAAAGATACCTTCAATGTGTCATTCATAGGCATTAACTTGTGTTGTGATATTTTCTGCATATTGACTTTACAACATGCTTGATATGCACAGCACTCTAGTCTGTTTTCAGAACCCGTTTTTTGGGAAACCTTGTCTCATATCATTTTGCATCATATAACCTTACAATGTTGGTGAGCGGCTCTTGTTGTGGACTCTTAAAGTTTTCTGTTTGCGTGATCATTAAAAAAAAAAATACAGATCAATCCTTCCTAATGGCAAATAGTCAAGTTCAGTACATACATTCTGAAAGAAACCAAGCAGTGACAGATCACACTTTAATATATGAGATTCTCAAATTCTATTTCTACTTTTTACAATTTTATATTTTAAAACAGTGCTTAGAGTTGATTGATGATAAAAAGAAATTGCTGCTCCTAAAATATTGTCATTGTTTTAAACTAAAAAATATTCTTAAAGTTTTATATTTTACACATTTTTATTTATTATATTTTATTTAAATATTTAATGTTTTTGCTATTATAAGGGTTAGTTTGTAAAATATGTGTTTGGCTGAAATTAGAAGTTTAAAAAAATATTGTTTAGGCATTTTGCTAAGGCCATCATTTAACAACTGTCTCTATTTTTGATTTGAATGAAATTTTGAAATGTCAATTTTGTTTTCAGAACCATGTCAAACAAGAAAGAAATTCACTCTCTACAGAAAAGAATATGCCAGTTGTTGTCAGGCCACATAAATGATAAATGATAAGTGGACATTCTGTATTACTTAGCTACGTTATCATTGATTCTCTGTTTTATTAATTGCTGCTTTACACTGTGTTTATAGAAGTCCCTATTCTTATTTTACCTTCTTGGATCACAACACTTATTCACACTCAAAGTAAGGTATGGCGCCCTTTAAAATACAATAATTAGTTGTGGGCTGGAAAGATGGCTCAGATTTTAAGAATACTGACTACTCTTTTGGGAGCCCCATGTTTGATTTTCAGAACACAAACAAAGGCTCACACCTTTCATTCTATTAAATCCAATGCCCTCTTTGGCCTCTACAGGCTCCAGGAACATATGTGGTACACAAATATACAGGCAGGGAACACACCCAAACATATTAAAAATAATTTTAAAGATTCAAAGATAAAATACCACAATTTCAAGATGTATATTTGACCGGACCCTGAGCATTAGAACACATGGTGGTACTCAGCAACAGTGATTAGGGTACTAGCTTCCACAGTGGTGAGTGCTGCCATACTTATTGATAAAGTACAAGGATACTACAAAAAGTTTCAAGAGAAATGATTTCTAGCACTATCTGTACTCTACTGGTTTAAATGAGAATGACTCCCATAAACTCCTATATTTGAATACGGAGGTCCAGTTAGTGGAAATGTTTGGTAGGGATTAGCTAGTATAGTCTTGGAGGAGATGTGTCACTGGCACTAGGCATATATAAACATAACCTGCTTAGCCTGTATAATGTTGCTTTTCTGTGTGTTTTCAGGACTGAAAATTGGATTCTGGATAAGTAATTGATGTTATCTTATCTCCGGAAAGACTATTTCTCTTGCTTTCAACATTTCTTAGGGCTTTTTGTTTGTTTGTTTGTTTGTTTTTATGGTAAAAGTTTTGTTGGTTTTCCCGGATACATGTCCATTGTTACTGTGCTTGTTCAGTTCATGTACTGATAGTCATTTTGTTGAGATATGGTGTAGATGAATGTACCTGAAATTAATGGAAAAAGAGATTATGGATTTGAAATAGATCAAGGAAGAGTTAATGGGAAAAATGGAGGGAGAAAGAGATAAAATATGTAATTACATATTATAATTTCAAGAAATAATAAAAATAATAAAGTAAATAATATTTTGGAGAAAAAAGATTTGTACCACCCCTAATGTTTCTCATTGCCTCCTTATATTCGATAACCACATGCAAAAAAATAAAATAAAAACTAGAAATGCAGCTTTTCTAATAACCTTTCACATAATAACCTTTTCACAATGTGTCATAGGCTCAGAAGCAATGTATACTATAACTGTCAGAAGAAAACACAGGTGGAGAACTTGAGCTTGACTGTGGTGATGAGCTCTTAATATAACACAAAAACTTCTGTGAGAGAAAATTTTGGGCAAATTAAGTTGTTGAGTTTTTGCTTACATTATAAAAACTTCCAGGTTTTAGGAATCATTGTTAAGGATTTAAATACAAGTCACAGATGAGGACTAAAGAGTATCAGAAGATACACATGATAAAAAGATGTGTATTCAACATATACCAACACTTCAAACTTCAAATCAAGAAAAAATTCATAAAACTACTAAATAGTCACCTCATCAAAGAAAACTCCAGATCCCAATTGAAGGCTATTATAGACCTCAAAATTGTAAAGTTCCTGGAAAATGATCTGAATTGTCATTTGACAGAATGAAAATAAAAGCCAATGAAGATAGGTTGATATTCTTCTATTAGCTGTAAAGGATTTAGCTCAAATATTCTTGTATTAGTGTTTCAGAAATGCACAAAGGATTTTATATTACAGCAACAATTATATGTCTGTATCTCCTAGATAATTCCACTAAAGAAATATAAGACATCAAATTGTCATGAAGATGTTTCACATAGAAATAGAAGGAAAACTTTCCAAATAAGCTGTATTGGTATCATTGTTATTTTATATAGTAGACATAGATTGCCTTAATTTAAATACTCATTTTATGTCTTATTATTGACAAACACTTATAATTAATTAAATTTCTTCTGGGCCCCAGGTTTCATTTATAAAGTTTAAAAAACAAAAGAATTTAATAGGTAGGCTGAGTCAGATAATTATACATAGTAATAATATAACATATGTAAAATTGTTCCTAGAACATACCTTCCAAATGTATTAATTGTTACTATTGAAAGCAATGATACTTCTTCAGATGTCGGTGCCAGTGCCTGGAATGTTTATTTTATGGCTGGTGTTGTCCTACATTATTTCAAAACAACAATTATGGATTTTCTCACATACAGGTTATTATAACAGCCATAAGTAAAATAAGTAATGGTCAAAGTCTTAAGCGTAATATGATATATCCTTTTTGATGAGTATATAAAACATTGGGCACCAACTTTACACAACTTTACAAACAACTCAAAGAAAAAAGCTAAACGCATCTTTTCTGGAAATATTTGTGGCTATTGACATTTATGTAATTTAAATTGCATGGACAAATGTAATATGAACGTTGGATCTGAGTTATCATTTTGTTAACTTTAAAATTCATTTATCCAGTAAATAGTTGTGTTTCTGAAGATTGACATTATGTTGTTGCTTTATATAAATTATCATGTTTTAACAAGTAATTTTATCCATTATTATGTAAATATATCTGATCATCTTGAAAATTACAAGAACTAAGCATTTAAATAAATTGATAAAATAATTTATCTACAATAGAATAAATGGGTGTACATTTTTGGTGAGAGGATGCTAATGTATCTGGGATACAATGTCAACACCCTTTTATAGAAATTTTTGATTAATTTTACAGCTGTCAGAATGGCTAAGATCAATAAAACAAATAACAGCTCATAGTGGTAAGTGTTATGAAGGGTTTTTTTTATTTTATTAAAAAAGGTGGAATAGATAGAAAGAGATAGAACAGAGATAGAAGACAGATGGAGAAGGGAAGCTCTTTTGTGATGGTCTGGGGACCACACAACAGCAAAGGGAGAAGCCTCCCTGTACAGGTGGTGCAGTCCTGAAGGGAGAATATCCAACAGGACTGATAAGTTGCACAGCCCAGCATAGCTGAAGTGAAATGTCCAGCTCTACTTCACCTCACCTCACCTTGCCTCCTGGAGTAGATGCAGTCCTGAAGGGAGAGTACCCCAATAGGACTGAGGAGCTTCTGGCCAGGTGTTCCCAGTGTTGCAGCTCTGTAGGGAAATATCCAGTCAAGCTTTTCTTCTTTCTTCTGTCCAATGATCTCAACAGGCCAGTGACTGCTTCTGCTCTGAGGAGAAACAGCAAAAAAATGAGGATTGCTCAGTCCTTTTTAAAGGGACCTGGAGGGGGTGCAGCTATCAACATGGCCTGAGATTAGTGGAGTTTCTATGGCCTGTGATTGGTGGAATTCTCAGTCCAAAGAGGGTTGGGGGGCCCAGCTCAGGGTCATTTGTGTTAGTTGAGACCCCTTCTGTGCTGTACTGTCAGGTTGGGGAACCCCCTCAGCCACACGGGAGTGGGGTCCCTGATAGTCCCAGGGGGGAGCTTTCTTATGAGGAGTTTCAAGTCCCAGAGCTCCCCAGCCTTGCAGAGCTAGACTCCCCCAAAAGGGAAATATGCTGGCTCTTCAGTGGTCTTTGGTACCATTTGGGGTTCCTGGTGGGCACAATGAATGGTGGCTGGACCCCCCAGAGTCCCAGGCAGGGTGGTGAGAGAGGTAAGCATTAGTCTTGAATAACAGTTGGACTGCAGGAGGGGTTAGGTTTGCTGGTAAAGTTAACTTTGCTTCCTGGAAGAAACGCAGATGGCAGTGAGGGTCCATCTTGGAAGGGGAGGGGGTGTCAACCAGGAGTGCAGATGGCCATGAGGTTCCATCTGGGGTGTGGGGGGGTCATCCATGAGTGAGTGCAGTCCTCAATCATGTCCTCCTTCTGTTTAACAAATAGCCAGCTGAGAGTTGGGCCTGGCAAGATGGGAGAGCCAAGCAGAGCTTAGCTGTGGAGGCTGATCATAGATGAATGTAGAAAGGCATGTCAGAGCTCTTCACAGAAGTGGGACTCCCATACTGTACACTGTGGGAGGAGCAGAACCCCTCAGAAGAAGCCCTGGGCTGTGGGCTATGTCTGTAGTCAGGGGTAGGGGGCAGAGCTCTCCAGCGCAGAGCCCTGCTGTGGACTCTGCTTGTTGCAGAATCCTAACAGCAAGGATCTGGAGATAGAGGGACACTCATTCATTGCTGGTCAGAGTGCAAACTTGTACAGCCACTGTGTAAATTTGTGTGTTGTTTCCTCAGTAAAATGGGAATTTATCTACCTCAAGATCCAGGAACACCATTCTTGGACATACATCCAAAGCAAGTTTCATCCACTCTAGAAACAGTCGTTCAACCATATTTATTATTGCTGTCTTCATAATAGGCAGCAAATGAATTCAGCCTAATTGTTTATCAATAGATGAGTGAATAAAGAAAATATAGTACATTTACACAATGGAATGCTGCTCAAATGTTAAAGACCGAAATTTGCATGTGAATGGACAGAGGTAGAAAAATTCATCCTGAATGAGGTTAATTAGTCTCAAAGACAAATATGTTGTGTATTCACATTTAGGTGGATGCTAGCTGTTCAGTCTTTGATAAGCAAGCTACAAACCATATAATCACTGAGGTTAGCTATAGAGTCTGAAGATCAGAGAGAGAACGGATCTTCTTCAGAAAGGAAAATAGAATAGACAGTTATGGATGAGTAAAGGGGGAACTGAATGGGAAGATCACATAGAAAAGATCAGAGAAGGATGCAATGGAGGTAAGAAGAACAGGGGACAGCTAAAACTAAGGGCCGTATGAAGAATCAGATGGACACTTAATACCATAGAAGCTTCCTAAATTATATATGTATATGAGGGATACCTTAATGAAATTGCAAATAACAGGGGAGACAGAACCATCAACTGGACATCTCTCATCACCACGTACCAATATTGTATTACATCTCACAGTGTTATTGGCCAAAGGGGCACCATAGGAACCCACAAACCACCCATGTTGTTGCCAAGACTATTGGTTACTCTCCACAAACTAACAGTGAAGCCCTATTGCTGAAGACATCTACACAAGTCAGTGTTGTGTGGAGCTGGAGTCAGCTAGACACTTTACCCATACTGAGTAGTGTTTATGGTTATGGGAGTTACATCACATGCTACCAAAGGAGAAAGATAAATGCAAATCCAGATATATAGTTTTCAATCTACAATGGTGAATTGCCTGAAAATCTTCAGAGCCAAGAGGGATAAAAGACAAAAGGAAACAAGGCCTTCTAAACACAGCAAAAATGACACACACACAAACTCACAGAGATTGTGGTAGCATGTAGAGGGTCTGCAGAGGTTCAAGCACTGAAAGGAGAAGCGGATGCATGCCCCAATCCCTAACCCAGAAGCTATTCACTTGCAAATGAAGATAAGCACTTGCAAATGAAAAATTAGTTCTCGCCAACAGAGTCTCATGGGGGATACAAACCCCTTTTTATGGGCAGACCACATGCCAGCATAGATGACCAACACAAATCAATTCAGGGCATCTTTGAAAGTGCTTTGTCTCATAATGTTAATTCAGAGCATGTTTATAACCTTATAGGTCCATTGTGTATACATTATGTCTCCTGGTTTTGTAAGGGATTCCTCTGTAAGCAAGCACATGTGTCTTTGCTGTGTATGTGTTTCTTGTGCTTTCTCTGTGGGTGTTTTTCTTGCTTGGTTGTTTTGTCACATTCCAATTTGTTTGTTATTAATTTAGCTTGTTTTATTATTATCATTTAGATACCTGTTTTTGTTCTTTTGAGACAGGTACAGATTCTGATGGATATAGAGGTAGTAAGGATTTTATGAGAGTTCATGGACAGAATCCATAATCAGAGTATATTTTATGAATCAAAACTTTTCCTTTTTTCTCTTTTATTGAAAATAGGTTTTTCTCACACAATATATCCTGATTAATGTTTTCCCTTCTTCTACCTTACTAGTTCCTTTCTCCCTTCTCTTCTATCTGAATCCATTCCCTGTCTGTCTTCCATTAGAAAACAACAGGATTCAAGGGGATAATAATGGGGGAAAATAAAGTATAAAGTAAAATATTATAAGATATAAAAAAATAAAACCTAGGACATTGTAGTCAGACAAGATAAACAGGAAAAAAGAGCTCAAGAAGAGGCACAGAATCAGAGATACATTCATTCAAACACTGAGGATTCACATAAAGACACTAAACTAGAAGCCATAATATATATACTGATGACCTGGTGCAGGCCTGTGCAAGTTCTTTATATACTACTATTTTTAACAACAACAAAAAAAAAATGAGGAGAAAAAAGAAATCTTTTCATATACAGGAAAGATATATCTAGTAAATTTGGCTTATACTACAATTCAGAATGGCTTTACCATTCACTTATACATGCATTCCTCAGATTTGTGACCTATATGTACACTATGTGAGAATCACTTCTTTCTACTTGAACTTAAATTAGTAAATGGAGAACTATATGACAGTTAATTTTGCCATCTGCTAGTTATATTCTTTTTAAAGTAAATGCTCTTTCGCATAAAAATATGGACTAGAGTAAAAATATAAGGAAGAAAAATCTAGGGTGATAGAGATTGACAGGTCATTAAAGACCTTGCCTTAAAAGCAAAGAACTCTAGTCTGATCTCTAGAACTCCTGTAAAGACAGATATAGTCATGTATACTTGTAATCCTAGTGCTTGGAAGCAAGCACAGAAGAATCTCTGAGGTTCACCAGCCAGACAATATAACTTAAATAGATGAGATTTGTGACACCTAGAGATTCTGTCTATAAAACAAGAAGAACTGCTCTTGAGGAATTTTAGCCAAGATTGTCCTCTGGATTCCACATGCACATGAATACACATGCATGAACACAAATACACAAATATACACCTGCCCAAATCCTCAAAAGAACTTTTATTTGGTAACTGAAATATTTGCCACATTAAATTTTATACAAAAGATTGTATTTTAGTATTACACATTTTTTCAGGTTCCTATGAGTGGTTCATTAACCTTGGGATCTAACCTGTGGGAATTATAGGAAAATTGGTGGGTATGGTTAGAAAAGTTGTAGTGCTTACTTTGTTGATGTGGTTCAAGAGGTCATGGGTGAACATATTATGGCATGTTTCTGTCATGTACTCATATTGATCTGATTTAGCATATGACAAAAGACCACACTAGAACATGTGCTCAACTTATTCAGTGGTAGCCTTGCTCCCAAATATAAAATCTCAGCTTTACCATTGTTGGAAAACAGTGTAACAGCAAAATGATGGTAAGGAATTTGTCTTCTGTGGGGCAAGGCTTGATAGTTTACCAAAGTTTGATAGTCAAATCCAAGAGGAAAAGACCAAATAAGATGTTCTTAACTTAATACAGAAATAGATTGGGAGGCCACAGAGAAAACAGAGCAGTGTGAGTCCTGTAAAAATTCAGAGAGCCCCCAAATAAAATATTCAGGTGATATTAAATTATGTTAAAAACAATCTTTAAAAATCAATGGTATTTTTGGATGTTAGTTATTTTTCCAGAATTACATTAGTAAAACAATAATCAATTCTGCTCCTGGTGTTTTAACAACTAAGCAGACTCAATGCTTATTTCATTAGTGAAATGAACTTTGAGTGAGACAGCACAAGGCAGATAAAATAATTTACTGAGTATACTCTGAATCTGGGCTTTTTTTGTGTTCATGTGTTTGTCTAGATTTGCTTCTAAATTACAAGGTATTTTTTCATTCTCTAAGCTTTCAATTAGTTTTTGTTTGTTTGCTTAAGACAAAATTTACTATATAGAATGAGAATGCTACAAATTTGTGATCTTTCTGCCTTTGTTTCCCAAATTATGGGATTACAAGCTTGTGCACTATGCTTAGCCCTAATTTTTCATTCTTATTTAAAAAAAAAAAAAAACAAAGAGATAAAGTTATTTTTGTAAAACCCTTGCTTTCAAATATGAAGGAACACACTGCCCTTATACTAGTTATTTTTTTTCATATGAGTCTTTGGCCCAAGTTTGGTAATATGGGTATTGCTAATTACAACAGCAGACTGGGAATGTCGTTCTTAAGATTCACACCTTCTGGTAGACAGTCCTTCTATAAACATATTCATTCGGCATAGGCAGGAACGTGATGAGGAAGCCATTTGCCTGATTCCTTTTTTATTTACGCCTCTGTAAGCACAAAAGGAGGTGGCCCTTCTCTAAGATTAAGGAGCATCAAAATAGAAGAATATCTGAGGGTAGATTTTAGTAGCAAAGAAAAACACACCTAAAAAGCCAGTAATGAGTTGAGAACCTAAGGTTTATTATCTCAGAAGTCAAATTCTGGAAGTAACCCAGAGAAGCTTGAGGGACAATTCTGAGCCCCAGATATGAGGGTAATTAGGAAAGTCCTTCATTTCAGCCTGTTGAGACTTGAGTTTAGAGTATAGTTGTGCAGTGCCCATATTTGTTATCTATAGAAACAGAGAGAACACATTGTGTTTTGATCTGTGGCAATAAACTGTATAGTTACAGAAACAAGTCAATGTTGACTACTTTAAATAGAAGTTATTACTGCTCCAAACACAATTGCTTGGTGAGGAGTCCTGAAGAAATGCAAAAAGTGGTAAGTTGAGTACTGTATTTACCTATAAAATACTTTGAAAATAATTCACTCTCCTAAATATGTGATTAAGTAAATCACACTTTTTGAAATTTTGTTTTTAACACCATAATTCACTACTGCCATTTGACTATAACACTCTTCTTTTGTAGTAACTTTTCCAATGTTTTCTTTCATAAACTTTGGCTGTAGGAACAAAAAGGTATTTGCTGCCAAGCCTAAATTTGAATCTGGGAACCCACATGTTAGAAGGAGAGAATTAGTCCCTGCAAGTGGCAAGTTGCCTTTGTACCCCTAAAATGTGTTACGGTATATATGTACACCTTAAAACAGTCACTAAATACAAATAATATAATGTAATATAATATAATAATTGAGTGTTTTACAACATCAGTTTTGTTTTTCTATTTGTTTCAATTATTTGCATTCTAATCACCAATTTACCAAAAGTGTATAACATTTACAGGTGATATAGTGTGCTCAATAGTGAGTTGAATGGACAAGAAAAAGAATGAGTAAAGATATTGTAGAGAAATAGGCTTGTGTGATCTGTAGGAAGGGATCAAATCCAGGGGTCTATATTCCAGGGGTCTACATTCAGAGGCCTGGGTTGACTGACTGAAATGTAGACACACCTTTAATCCCAGTATTCAGAAAGCAGTGGTAGCAAACACCTTCAATCCCAGTATCCAGAGGCAGTGGTGGTTCAGTCCTTAAATCCCAGCACGTGGGAGACAGGAAGCAGGACTTGGAAGGAGTCAGTGTTAGACAGGAAGTGACATCTGACATGAGTCAGAGTGAAGTGCAGGAAAAGTGATGATGAATCAGAGAAAGAGTTAGCATAATAGAAAAAGCAGGTTCTCAGCTCAGAGAGTACACAGAATAGAAAGGCAGTATGGAGGATGAGAGGCAGAAAGAGGACAAAACAGAGACAATAAAGTGGTCTGACTGAGAAGAGAGACTGCCTGAATCAATTAGAGCTGAGGGAGAAACTCAGAATCACAGAGGCAGCTCAGCAGAAGTATCAAACAGGAACAGTGATTCAGTTTGTACCTGCAACTTGCAGAAGAGTTGGAACCAGAAAAGTTAGTTGAGTTCAGTACAGCTCTGAATTCAGAAGGAGCTAGTCAGAGTGAATCAGTAAGTCTTAAAGGTTGACTAAATTATACGGAGGTTTAAATGCTTTAGATTGTACCAAGGCTGAGGCTTAAACCTTCCATTTTTAGGTCCAAGCTATCATCTTAAAAGTAGATTGTGTGGAGGCAGAAAAGCTCCAGGACTGGAGGAGTAGAACAGGTGATCTAATCAGCAAAAGAATCAGCAAAACAGTCCTCTGCCCTGAATCAATGTCTGTATCTGGTGAATCTACGTTCACATTTCACTACAGGTATAATTAGATTAATTATTGAATCAGTAACATGCTATGTGTTTACAACACAAGAGTGAAAGCAGAAATTCCCACCTAGAGCAGACAAGAGCTATGGAATAGAAATACAAAGGCTTCAGCCAATAGCTGATTTCATTTTATAGTTTTGCCACCACTTCTAAAGACAACATACTACAGTAATTAGTACAAATAGCTTTAAAGAAATCTTTGGGTTGTAGTCAACACTCCTTTTCTCCTAAGGAGATTCAGAAGGCATTCTTTTTTTTTCCCCAGAAGTCAAGAGGGAATGTTTGCCTCTCTTAAGGAAGGTACAGCTGGAATTCATGTAGCAGATAATGTAGGGCATCTCCAATTTAATTAGTTTAACCACTTGAGTCCTTCTGAATGAGCCTGGTGCATGGGGTTAATCACTCACCAGTAGGCAAGGGTAAAGCTCTTGCAGGTGATAGTCTGACTTATGTGCTCTGCCTTGCCACTGAGTGGTGGTGGAATCAGTGAAGCATTCATCCATTGAATTTCTTGGCTGCTTAAATGTCTCACATAATAGCCAGGTTATACTAGCCTTGTAGATTTATTTTGTTACCAATCCTTAAAAGAATATGCCATATTGTGGGTTTTGCTTGTATTGTTTTTGTTTTTTAAAATATGTTTTTCGTTTATATTTTAACTATACTCATTTTATCACCATCATTGTCACTATAAGAAAATAACAGATAATCATTACTCATCTTTCAAAGGATGTTATATAATACTTATTTACAGGTACTTAATTTATACCTGTCTTGAATGCAAATGTAGAATAATAAACAGTAAATTTTATTTTAAATATTGGAACAGTAATGTATTTTCAAAACATGTTTTTATCTTTACTTAAGCCAGTTTTGGATTAAAAGTCAAATTATTTACATTCCCTAGATAACTCCAAAACTAGGTGGATGATTATAAAAGTTAGTCATTGAATAATAAACAGTAATAATAATAATAATAACCAATAATAATCACATTAATACTGACCTGAATATGATTCAGATAGAGTAAACACAGAAGAAAACATTGTTCTTAATGCTCAAAGAAATGGTTCATATTTAATTAAAGGAATTATTCTTTCTAGACACATTTTACCTATTTTATCTAAATATTGATCAAAGTTAAAGTGAATAATTAAGAATTAACATACATAAATCTTTGTAGACATCTAAAACTCTTAGGATAAAATTTAGCTTTTGTTGAATGAATTAATTTTCTTTTACAGATATTTTTGTTCGTCAGACTGTTCATTGAAAACAAAACTCACGATAATGAGTGTAAAATCTAAGTAAACTTTCTTTTAGTGCTTCAATGAGAAGGAATATTGACCATAATTTCCAGAAATATTATATTTTTGAAGACATTGTAAAGTATATCAATATTCATGATTAAGTAAAGGAATACCTTGTCTGAAATTAATAAAGATTCAGGTTGGTATCCTATATCAGTCTAGCTATCTCTGTACCATAAACATGAAAGCTAAGCATAAATATGCCCCAACACCTTACCCTCTATTAATTTCCCTTGCTGTTTAAAATTGTACATCATTATGTATTAGCTATGGACAATGAAAAATATGTCTTTTCTAAGAGAAAATATTTAGTTATCAGACCTTATTTCGCTTTCTTTACTGCTACTTCAATGAAAGAGTTCATATATTACAGATGATTTAGAGTGTGGTGTTGCCTCTCTTCTCCCGGATCACTGACTCTTTGCTGAGAAAGTTGTTACCCTGGATGTGTTCCAAGTGCACTACAGACTTCCAGTTACTGAAAAATAAATATTATTGTTGTGTTACTATATGGCTAAGGTTTTGTATTTCTGCATGTGATACTGGAGAAAATTCTATCTTTTTGGGATTGATAAAATTCTACTTACCCTCTATATGGATCTCTGGGTTTTCTTTCAGAAATATTACTTTCTGACAATACCTTGGGATTTTATTCATGAATATCACCATTCTGACTTTACTTCCAACTTGTTGAACAAAAGGACAGAAAGCATATATGACATGCTTTTCTAAATGCAATTTGTGAAATATTAACCTCCTACACATGTGAGGATAACATCAGTGCTTAAAAAGCCAGGGTTGGCATTGTGACTTGTATGAGCAAATCAACCTAAGACAAATCTGCATTTTTTTTTTTTTTTTACTAAATACGTATAGTTAAATTAAAAAAAAATGCTTGTTCATTAAGGGACATTAATCTGGTTATCTTCCTTTATTCTTCATAAACTGATGTTTTACTGAGATACAATTATGTGTTGAACTGTTTGTGATTTGAAATACAATGATAAAGAGTGACAGATTCTCACTCAGTCTTTGTTTACCTAGCATCTGTACATATTAAGTCTTCCACCACAACCTTGCCAAACCATGAAAAAATATTGCTGGCACTCAAAGAAGGAATAACTATTTTGGAAGCACAAATATTTACACAGGATAGTATCTACCCTTTAAATGCATTTTCTATTTGTTTTATTATTTATACCATATCCTTTGCTTCTCCCCATATGATACTAATGTATTTTAGTTAACTCAGCCATCCATTGGCACAATGGTCTTATTATCTGGAGGTGTTGACATTGTTTTTGAAAGATACTGATATAATTCATTTTTTTCTACAGTGACATCAAGACTATATCACACACTCAAGAGCTTTTATTCACATTCTTCTGTTTCTAAATTTGATTTCTCCATAGTATCCAACTCATAGGAGCTTCTCACCGTCAAAGTTTCTTTCAATTTATATTTGTTATCACTCCTCTTACTCTTAATTGCCTTGTTATCATCCATCTCCTCTGGTTCTTATAATCTTCCCACCTGTTCTTCCTCATAGTTACTTGAGCCATGAGGGGAGGAGTTTAATGAAAAAAAAATCACATTTAGGACTGAGTATTCCACGATTTTCCACTCTCTACACTTTGTCATGTTGTGGGTCTCTTTATACTCTGTTGATGGCTGGTGAGACATTAATCTATGGGTATAGCAGGATACCATTAGGAGTCATTTTGTTGCCATGTTCATTTAGCAGTACAATATTATCTGATTTTCTCCTAGGTCCATTAGATTCTTGGATATCTGAGCAGTGCCAGGTGTGGGTTTTATTTTGAGATAATAATATAATTACATTTTTCCTCTTTCTTACTCCCCCCATGTCCTCTTATATACTCTTCCTTGATTTCTTGAAAAAAATCTTAACATTTTGCATATTCAGAAGCAGATTTAGTGACAGCTGTGATTGTATATGCTGTTACAATGTTTTAGTAATCACCATACTCTGACCCTCTAGAATCCATTGGTACCTGATAAATCAAGACTTAGGGCTGATTTTTCATTTAGCAATATCAAAAGGAGGGCACCATGTCTCCTTCTTAATATTCGTATGTGGATTAAAAATCAGACTACAAGAATTAAATGGTATTCATTTAATATTTATTTGTTCATGATTTCCATTTTCACCAAATTTTTCAGAGAAGTCAAAAAAGGATGGAGTTTAAGTTCAATCTTAAATCATACTAAAGTTTTAGACAAATTAAAAACAGTTAGGATATTTATATGTGTCCCTAAACATTCTAAGAGAGCTAAGCAATCCATTAATCAAGAGTTTGAACTTGGTGTTTGCTGAGTTCCATCATTGTACATGTAAGTAGCATTGGAACATTTCATTAAACAGACAGGATACTGCTGACAAACCAGTTGCATTTGCCATTGCTGTGTAACAAATTACTTCAAAATATAAGCCTACCAATAGTGACCATCGATCACATCAGACAATTTCTCTGGTTCAGAGTCTCTAGTGAGGCTTGCTGATGTTATCTGGAAACGTGAATAAGGGTATAATTACATGTTGCTTCACCAGAAGCCTCTCCATTCCATGTGAACTTCTTTGTCAATGAGCATCTTCATAGCACGGCAGCTTGCCAGAGCATATTATTTGAGACATCTTGGGTTTTATGGCTTAATGACAGAAGGCACCTGCTATTTTTCTTTGTTTCCCTATGGATTCATATTTTCTCTTAGTGAAAAGTGAAAAGAAACTACCCAAATCCATCAATATAATCTAAGTGAAACTGTTAGATGCTTATTTTATAGTCTGGTTGCATCAAAGATTGTATCCTTTTTTCCATACATAATAGCAATGTTTTAATAAACCAGTAACTACTATAGTATGTTCACCAAATAGTATAAATTATTTATCCTGCCTTATTCAGTTGGATTTTAACTACACACAGTTCATCTCAGTCATACATTTTACTTTAACTAATGTTGTAACTGTTTGTCCTGATGTGGACAGCTGCCATACATTCCCGTTTCTACTTCCTAACTTTTGGTTTGTATCACACATTATTTTTTATAAAACCACCTAAAGGTTTACTCATACTCCTTTAAAAAATGTGATATCCAAGAGAATTTGAAAACAAATATGAATAATGCATAATTTCAGGGCAAAATGAAATTA
The DNA here is from genome assembly GCA_026225945.1 of Cricetomys ansorgei. Classification (NCBI taxonomy): domain Eukaryota; kingdom Metazoa; phylum Chordata; class Mammalia; order Rodentia; family Nesomyidae; genus Cricetomys; species Cricetomys ansorgei. Next base: position 12,246,418 of record JAMJFZ010000713.1, read on the forward strand.
CTCCTGAAGTATGGGCAATTGGACTAAATGTTCTTCAATTGTGTACTCTCAGGTGGGTATTTATGAAATTTATTCCTATGAATTACAGCATTTCTTCGGGGGTCAAATTTGAAGTGATCATAATATAGGTCAAATATAGCAGAAGATATTGTTTCAAATGCTCCATAAATGGGTGACTTGTTCCTCTAGGATATTGTTTTTGGTAATTCATAGCTGAATACTCATTTAGAACTGTTGACAATGGAAGAAAGCCACTTGACACAAAATAAATCAGAAGTAGTTGTCTCAGTCCTTTGAGGTCCCTGACACCTTCATGACATGCAAAAATTATGAGCAGCCATTATCACTCCAAACTCACTGTTACATCATGTATGTAAAACATGTTTCAAAATTATTAGCATTCAAATTTACCTCCACCCTGATTCTCTTAAGTACTTATCAATGAGACTTCTACACCCAGGATTTGCCTTTCACAATTCACATTCTGGGATTATTTTGAACATTAAAACTTTTAAGAAGAATCTCAAAAGATGTTAGTGGGTAACAACCACTAAGTGAACTCTATGGATGTTCAGTTTTGTTGAATGGTTGAAACTTTCACTGAAACTGAATTGAGATTGGTTCTTAGTTGAAGAAGCTATTATTTTAATAGTGGTAATTTGAGATATAAAATAAAGACATATTTTTAGGATTATGCATTATGATTGCTACTGTCATGCATTTTATTTTAATAAGTCATCAATAAAACACAAACACATGAATAGAAATGGAATTAGTTGATAATATCTTGAGAAATTTTTACCGCCATAAGCTAAAATCCAGACAATACTGAATTCAAGTCATTGGATACTCATTCTCCAATCACAGAATAAAATAACCATCTATCAATTTTGTGCATACAAATTGTTCCTCCAGAAAATGTTATACTTAGTAAATATGTTTTATTAATATAAGCATGAAATGAAATTTCTACATTATTCTTCCATTCACAAATATTATCATGAAATGAAGTTCCCCTTTCCTCTCCAAGTTGTTTGTGAACATGGTGTCTCTTCACCTTCACAGCATTAGAATAGTAACTAAGACAGGGAATGGGTATTACTAGGATGGGTCTGCCTTTTGTGGGAAGACTGTGGAAAGACTGTGTGAATTAGATGCAGAAAAGCTATTGAGTCTTTAAAACTTGGTGTATTTTTCTTTGGGAGCTTGAAAGAAATGAATGTTGAAATCAATGCAGATGATAGAGTCCTGGCTTGTGAAGTACCAGAGGGAAGTTTGGGAGTCACTTAAAGAGTATTGGGAGACATTTCCTATTTTGATATGAGAGTCTGTGGTTCTGGATAGCTGGACTTGAAGAGTCAGCTTTTATTAGCCAGAGACCAGAAATTCTAAAGTAAAACTATTGCTTTGCTGGGACAATCAGTGCTGGTCCGCTGAGGTAAGAAATTAGAGGTGACTGAGAAGAGACCAGCACCACTGAGGTGAAATCTTGGAAGAATTTCCTCAGATTCAGTACAAAGAAGCTATGCTCTTTAGGAGGCCCAGGTATATCTCACACTGGCAGCTGAAATTTGAATGTGTGAGAGTCACCCAAGTAGTACTGGCATGGAAGTCATGAAGGGCTTGTGGAATGTATTTGAGGCTTAGCACTGCATGGCACGGCTAGTTTCCCTGAAGAGAACCCAGGAGAGAATCAAGAAAGCCAAAGTTTCAGGGTTTCTTAGCATATTTCAACACTCTGGATATCACAGCAGGAGACAGAAATTCCCCAGGAAGTTTTAGGGTAATGTGCTGGATAGTTTTATGCCAACAACATACCAGCTGGAATAATTTGGGAAGAGAAAACTTTAATTGAGAAAATGCCTTCACTAGACTGGCCTGTGGACAGCCTGTGTTTTATCAATAATGGATTAAATGCTAGTGAAGCCTTAAACAAGAATATAAAAAGAATAAGGTGGTAGATACTAACATGAATGGAGTGTATACCTCTGTAAACTTAGTTGTTCATAGAAGTGAACTACTAGAAGGAATGATCAAGAGTAGTTAGAACTAGAGAAGTGATGTGATTAAAATTGAGGTTATATAAGTATTTCTTTGTAATAACGAAGTCTCAGGGCCAATGATAAGATGGAAGGAAGAATAGAGGTGGAGAGATAAGGTGAGAAGAGGTAAGAGAAATATGAAAAGAAAAGTGTAAAACAAGGGAATAACAGAAAGTGATTCTGCAAGATCACAATTCTGCAAAGAATTAGGAAGTACTGTAGAGAATTGTTGTAATCTCAGAATTATTTTTTTCATAAATAGAAGAGAGTTTATTGAATCATCGTAAATAGAATGCTGATTAGTCCAAATCCTTTGATACCCTACTGGTGAAAGAATATACATATGTCATTTAAATGCATACTTTTTTAGAGACTTTCCTCTTGGAGTAGAATATAAAGACTGATCTGAAAATTAAAGAGTTAATCTTAAACTTATGACTACTCCATAAAACAAGGAAAGAAGGTCATCTGTCTTGCCACTTCTATGTTGTTGGAGGTCTTACCAAATGAATGAACTTTAAAATAATTGAGTAATTTAAAATAATTGAATAATAATGTATTAAGTTTGTAGAGAAAAAAGTTGAGCTGATTTTGCCATGTATTCTAGACATAGTAATATAATTACCAATGGAAACTAGAAGCATTCTAAAACATATCTAAGTTCAGAAAACCAAAAGCTTTAAGTACAATATAGGAAGCCTAATTACTATTTTAAGTACCAAACAAGGAATGAAATGTGGCAATTGGAAAGATACTGATTGAAGAAAAGAAAAGAATACTTCTAGGTTGGTGAAAATTGTTAGCAACAGCATTCATAAATTAATTTCACAACTTGATTTGTCTAACAAAGTTCATGGATATTTTGTATTTAAGATAAATCAAGTTCACATGTAAGATACCAGCTCTCTTAAATTCATCCAGCAAAATTTGATTTGGAACTGACCTGAAAAATTCTAATGACCATATTCCTGAGAAAAGCAAATATACAAATATAGGAAAAATAATGATGAAGCAATAAAGACACATATAAAGACAACTACATCCAAAAGTATTATTAAGGTATTTTAAAATTTTTAAAAATGTATCTATTAAAAGAATATACAAGTGAAATAATTTGAGCACATTAAAATATTTGCAAAGTGTGTTAAATATAATAATAAGCCACAAAATACTAAGGAATCCTGATTGCGGGAACTTGTTAATATTTCTTTATCATGCACAAGTGACTTTACAGATGAAATTAATTAAAGGTTTGTGGGGTGGATATTTTCCAGATGGGTGTAATATAATCACAGATGTCTTTATAAGGAGACAGATGAGAGAAGTCACATTCGTGTGATGAAGTAGAAAGTGGTAGCAGAAATAAGAGCCTTAGCAAATGATTGCATATTGCCACTAGAATTTGGGAATATAAAATGGATATTTAGATAAGGCCTCTATGAGGTATGTCATTGTGATATTTCTTGATTTTTGGATATCCTTAGGAAATATATAAGATTACTTAGACTAATGTCAGTAAGGTCTTTTTAGTCCAAAGCACAAGAATGGAAGATACAAACAGATGCATTATAGGTTTTAATATTTGCCTCATCTAATATAAATATACAATGGTAAATTTCTTTTGTCTATTTATTAGAAAACAAAATATTAAAAAGAAAAGTCATTACAACAAATAGAGTGAAATTTGCACCCTTGACAAATCTCTGATATGATCCATGTGGTATTTACTATATTAGTTATTTTCATTGTATATTTTTCAATACAATGATACAATTATCTACTTTTAAGTGATGTATTATATTGAGAAATGGAGAGACTGCAAAAATCTTACATATAGTTATAAGGAACAAGTATATCCAATGGAAAAAATATATCCTATTTAAAAATGCAAAAAGTGGATAACAACATACTGAAGATTGAAACTAAAATCTATATCTCACTTGTACAAAAATTTATCTTAGAATATATTATTAACATCTGTGATTAATAGAAGATATTAAACATAACAAATAATCCTGGAATTCTGAGTAAATTTGAGGAAGAAGACCAGATGGAGCTGCTAGGCTACACTAAAAATGAATGAAAGTAATTACGTGTTCTTGGGACTAATAAAAAGAGCAAAGGTTGACTAAAGTAAAAACATCAAATATTTTTTGACCAATCATCAAGAAACACTGAAATGTTGTGACTGTGTTGCAGTAAACACGAATTTATTCACAAAATTTTTATGTCATTGTAGATTTTTTCAATGGGGAAGGACAATTACATTTACAGTTTGTGAAATGCACATATATTTTACTCTCACTCATATAAGATGTTTTAAATCACTGATGAAATCTAGACATAAGTTACAGGTTCTAATAAAGAAAAAAAAATCAATGTAGGACTCATATATTGGTAAAAAGTAAAGCAAATTTGTAGACTGATGAAAATTGATAGTTTGCAATCTTATGAAAGTTTTATAAAAATCACTCTAATAAAGCATACAAAAAAGTAATTTGAATATTAAGATACATCCTACCTTTTAGTTATACTAATTTATTAGGGAGGTCTTGCTTTTATGTTTCTACTGTTAGTAAACATGTTTCACAATAGCTAACCATTTGGCATGTTAATATTATTTTTATGCAATTACATTAAAGCTTTTTATTTATAAAATATTTATAATGAAATCATGTAAACTTATGTCACTATATTGTGTGTGTTTATATTTATATGTGTGTGTATATATATATTTAAATGCCCAAGTATGTTGAAAGATTCTCTCACTTTTACCAACCCTGGTCCAAAATGACTGGGACTATATTGCCTGAAAGTGTTTCTATGCACATACCCAAACAAATTCTACTTAATTAGAATATATATGTATATATATATATATATATATATAAAATTGGGGACAAACAGAACTAAATTTTCACTTTAATATAGATGTTTTCTTGCCTGAAGAAAACAAATTTATTGCATATTTCTTTTTTAAAGTTTCTTTCTTTTTCCTTTTCTATTGAAAATAGATTCTTCTCTCATACATTACATCTCAACGACCATTTCCCCTCCCTCTACTCCTTCCAGCTCTCCTTGCCTTCTCTTTTCTCCAGATCCACTCCCTCTTCATTTCCCTTCAGAATAGAGTAGGACTCTATGCAGCTTTCTGTATTTAAAAATTTAATTAAAAAAATCTAGAGTAACTTCAGTGGACTGATCTTCTAAAAGTCTTGATTATTTTTTAACTACAAATTTATGCTTAAATTTTTCTATTGATTTTTTTGACATGGGGTTTCTCTGTTGTAACTCTTGCTGTCCTAGAACTTACTCTGGAGACCAGGCTGGCCTCAAACTCAGTTATCTGCCTGTCTCTGACTCCTGAGTGCTGGGATTAAAGGCTTGCGCTACTACCTCCCTGATATTTTTGTTATTATTTTTGCTTGGTATATGTTCATTAAAATATTTTTTAATTTAAATATATTTTGATTATATTATTTTTCTTCAATAAGTCCTTCCACATCCTTTCCCTCTCCCTTTCCATCCCATTTTAACTTCTTTTTCAAAAAGCAAACAAGTAACAAAACCCCCAAAACCAAGAAAACAAAACAATAGCCCTCAAAACAAACAAAAAAACTAAAAGCTACCTAATTGTAACCAAATAAAAGCACACATAAAAAAACTATGGAGTCCACTATATATTGGTCAACTACTCCTAAACATGAGGCCTGCCCTGGAATGATTGAAACACCTAGTGTCATTGCATTGAAGAAAACTGATTTTTCCCTCTCCAATCAGGTATAAACAGAAAGCATACTGTAGACTATGCCATATATTGTTCCTCTCAGTTCATTAGGATTTATAAATTCATTTCAACTCTTCTATATGTTCATATATAGAGTCAAAGAGCTTGTTCCTGACAGGACACTTCATGTCTGGTGCCATCACCCATGGGAACCAGCATCTATTACACAAGATCAATGACCATTTCCTGCCTGTAAATGAAGTATTTAACACTTTTCATATGACAATCTACTATCCAATGCAATTAGTTACTCTCAGGGTCCTAGTACTAATTTAAAACTTTTTTTTCCTTTTTTAAAATTATTTTCTAGTGTGAATTGTCATAAAAAGAAAAGAAATCTCTTCTCCTCCTCCCCCCTCCTCCTTCTCCTTTTCATTGTCTTCCTCCTCCTCCTCTTCTTCTTCTCTTTATAGTTCACTCACTTCTTTCTGCATTGTTTTATTCAGCTCCCAATGGTTCTTTCCCCTAGCTAAACTTTGAACCCAGCATTCAGATTCATTTCTTGGGTTTGATCCATTGTGATAATCCATATTATAATACTGCAATGACTACTGATAACATTCTGTTGCAGAGTTGTAAATTCTTGAGGCAATGATGGTAGCTCTATGAGGTAATGAATACATGATTTGTTCAATCAGTAAATACTTAACAGTGTATATGGATGCAGAAACAGTGTCACAAATCTGAAAAGAATATAACTTTTACATTTATACTATAAATAATGTTGGGAAAGAACTATATAGCTACAGTTTTCCATAGACATTTTGTCTCTATAGATATAGAGACTAAAATTCTGAAGATATTTCCTAGCAACTTTTGCTTAGAAAAGTTAGGGTGATCAGAATTCACCCTTCCCATCTCTATAATATTGACGCCTGGATTCGAATCATTTGATCATGATTGATTGTATTTATACTCTAGAACTTAAGAATAAGAATATCAGTATCAATACTTATTTAAAAAGATATACATTTTAAAGAAGTGTTTATTTATTAACTTCTTTATGATCTTACCTATGAGGAAACTTTTAAAATTCAATGACAATTAGGGTCTGCTTGTGGCTGGCCTCCAGACTTTAGCATAACAGAGGTCATTAGGACTTAAGAGGCCAACACATAAACCGTGACACCTGACAAAATGAGAATGATCACTTAATACTCCAAAGTACACAGTTCTGAGAAAGTTCCTAAATGTACTAACCTTGCTTTCTCACTACTACAGTTCTGTTTCTAGCTGTTTGTTCTTGTTAATTAAAATGTGTCAAATCAGGATGCGGTTTGAGTGCTTTAGAAGATGTCCCTGAGAAAGGCATATTTCACTAAAGACTATCAGATTCTTAACACTGGTGATGATATCTCTCTTTCAGGAAAGCTTGTTCAGCTCAGGGAGTAAACAACTCAAGGTGTTAAGGAAGTCTCTGAAACTGGGCAGATGCACTAGGCCCTTCCTTCACTGTGGATTTAAGCACTATGTACTGCTAAGAGATGTCGATACTGATTCAGGGTAAAAGCCATTTATTTTTAGCTAATTCATCCCCTCAGTCCTTGTCCTGGAGCCCTGGATTGTTTTGGCCTTCATACACTATAGTCTTAAGCCTAGACTGGAAGATGTCGGCCTCAGCCTCCATACAATCTAAAAATATTTAAGCTTTTGAGACTTACTGCTGACTGAGCCACTATGACTAGCTCCTTCTGAACTCAGAGCTGTACTGATTGACTTACTCTTTTGGTTCAACTTACTCACTCTCCTAGTTCAAAACTCTTCTACAAGCTGCTGATCTGGATCTTCTACAAACTGGCTTTCTGATCTGGATGACTGTTTCTGAAAAATCTCTTCTGACTGGCAGACTGGCTGTTTCCCACAATTTCTCTTACCTAAACTAGTCTGCTAGGCTTTAAACTGACTTAACTCTTTCCATCTGATCACGACTTCTTCTGCTGAACTGCCTCTGTGTTTCTGCCTCAGACTCCTCAGACTGCTACTGTATCTTTGTGACTGACTGCTAGACTGCATCTGTGTCTGTGCTTCTGTGTCTTAACCTCCATCTCTCTGAGATAAGAGCCTGCTTTTCTATCTTGAGAGTTGGGTATGCCCTTACTCTGACTCACTCTGCCTACCCTTCACTGTGACTCATCTCAGATATCACTTACTCTCTGACATTGACTCCTTCTGAACTCCTGCTTCTTATCTCCATAATGCTTGGATTAAAGTGCACCACCACTGCTTTCTGAATACTGGGATTAAAGGTATGTTCTAACATTCTGTTCACATTCCATCTATACCACTCGGGCCTCTGAATGGGAACTCCTCATATAGACTCCTGGATTTGATGCTTCCAAAGCTACTACACAGGCCTTTCAATGTGATTCTTTCCCAGAGCAGCCATGTTCCTGGATTTAATTATTAAATATTCCTCTACAGAGAGACATTCTCAGAAGAACTAATTTTCCAGGAAGACTATCTGGCAAGCAAAGCTGCCTGGAAGAAATATTGTCTCATCTATTGAGCTGGATATCCTGTAGAAATCTACGGGTTTTCAGTTTTGTAAGCCATCACCAATGCAGGACAGAACTTTTGATAATGTATCATCTCTGCTTTTGTAAGTGAACACTCACTCATATTCTTGTGAGTGATCCAAGTAAAATATATTGCTTGCCATTTGTAATCAGTGATAGTGCTTTGGTCCGGCATTGGTTTTCCAAGGTGAGTAGGTATTTGGTCACAACCTCCCAGGAATAGTGTCATAGAACAGACATTCCACAAGTAGTTCTTCAGTCATCTTAAGCTGAAATATACAAAGGAATTCAATACTAATACTTCAACAACTGAAAAAACAAGTTTATCACTTAGTGTAAAGAATAATAATTTTGAATGGCTTTAGTGCTCTAAGAAATTACTAGGAAATCAGTACCTATATCAAGCCAGAGCATAGTGAATACAGTGGTCCACCTCCTAAAATGGTCAATTTAAAATAATTGTGGAACTTATCTTTGGCCATATCTATTGTATACAGGCCACCATATGCTTTTTTCAAAAATAATTCCACAGCATTGAAAGGGGTCATCAAAAAGTGATAGGTCGACTCCAGCATATTAACAGTACAAGAAGACCATAGTTTTCAAATTGTTAAGATCCTCACTGCCATACAGATAATGAGCATGTGTCAATGTCACATTTAACACATTAATGAGAGAACTAGAAGAGTGCAAGATCTTGTTAAAACTGTGAGGAACTGGTGCTTGTGTAACATAGAAATAAATGCTGAAATAATATTGCTCGTTTCTAAAACATTAAAGAGTTAGAAATTTTATACTATTCTTAGGCTAAAACTTACTTGACAAAGTTATATGAATTTTTTAAAATGCACAACATTCTGGGGTTCAACAATAGAAGACAGTAAATTACAGCAGGTGCAATAATTAAAGAATAACTTTTGCCCTGATTTCCCCTCCAAGAAATCCAATAACAAGAAAATATATAAAAAGTTAAGTATGTTAGAAAAATAATACCAATAGTTTAAAAAGAGTTTTAACTTTTGTTCACAGTGTTTGAGGTAACTGAAATTAAACATGGAGTCTGCTTATAATTTACTCATAAATCTGAAATTACCAAAAGCAAATGAAACCAAAACAGTCTGTGAAAAAAATGGTGATTTATTTTACATATTTTGTTCTGCTCAATGGGTTTATTTATGTAGCAATAATAATTTGCAATTAATATAGTTGTAGTGTCCATAACTAGGTATGTACTGTTAATAACCACACAACATCCAGGTTGCAGAATTACCTGGTATCTTGAAACACTGCAAATAATAAGATTAGTCCTTTGTTTGTTTTAGCAGTGACAAGATTGAGGCCACACAATCAAAATCACTGTGGAATTATTAGAACTTGATGGTACACTGTATCAATTAAAGCTGAGAAATTAAGTTACTGCTTCAGAATGTAGATGTATTAAGTAGGGTGATGGTTGAAAGGAGAATGCAGATTTTAATGTATGTCAATAAATATATAATCATTACAAAATAATGCTAAATAGAAGTTTTATGAAGTTGTTGCTGATTCACAAAATATATTGTGTTTGCATGATGTGATGTACTAGAATGGATCCTGGAAGCAATATCTACCTGGTCATCTTCTCGTGTCTCATTTTGCTATGTTTTATCTTGAGTCTGACCTTGAAAAGTAGAATGTACTTTACCCAAATTATGTTATATAAACTATAATCCCTACTACAGAGACAAGCAGTATTGCTTAGAAAACTGTGAAAATCATATTGCCCACTCCACATACCTTTTTGAGTTAGAGCTGTCTCTTAGAGGTATGAATGTCCCATAGAGAGACCACTGTCATTGTCAACACTATATATCTGGTAGCATCATCATAATTTTCCTGGTTGCCTGCTTGTTGTTCATCAACCATTATCAAAAAGTGCAAGTTTGCATTGATGAGCATGATCAGAATATATCATACAAAACAAACAACCAAAAAAAAAAAAAACATTAAATAAGTTCTTCGCAAACTGAGAAAAATTATCCTCTGGAAGAGAAAAAAAAACAAAAAACAAAAAAACGGAAACTCTATATATGTATATGTCATATACACATTCACATATGTACACGTATTTTTAATCATTGGCATTCAAGAGAGAGTGATATATGATCTTCAAAAATGAGCCTTGACCTAGAGGGTTTCAGTCTCTAAAAGTGAACTGAACTCTGACTAGCTGCCTTCTCCATAGTCTATTCTCCACAGGCCTGCTTCTGATTCTCTTGCTTCTCACTCAGCTTCTTCCTTTGCTTCTACCTTGCTTCTCCTGATTCAGAATAAGGACTCCTAGAAATAGATTTCATAATGCTATATTAACTTTAATTTTTAAATGCTAATGAGACAGGTACAAAAGCCGCCTGAAATAGTACATAAGGAATTTCCCTAATTGATAATTTACCATTATGTAGATGATATCTTGTTGACTGACTCTGGTGTAAATACATTGGAGAGAATATTTAATGAAGCATCAAGGATTTTACCTTGTTGGGGATTACAGATTGGTCCTGAAAAAAATACAGAGGGGAAATTCTGTTAACTATCTAGGGTTTAAATTAAGTTCACAATAACAAAAAAAATCAAATTCTATGGATAAAGATCAGTAAAGATCAGTTACAAACTCTTAATGATTTAATGATTTTAAAAATTATTGGGAGATATTAACTGGATATAGCCTACTATTGGATTAACAACATAATTGTTAAGTAATTTGTTTCAAATCTTATAAGGTGATTCAAATTTTAAAATTCCTAGAGACTGAACAACTGAAGTAGAGAGAGTTGACTCACGTTGAGTACAAATTGAAGAATGCACATGTGGATCACTTAGGTCCCAAACTTGATGGTATTCTGGTTATTTTGCCTTCTCAACATTCCTGTACTTGATTCACTATGCAGAGAAAACAATATTTTTGAATGGATCTTCTTATCACATAAACAGAGTAAAAAAACTAAATACCTATGTTGAAGAGGTTTCTAATTTAATTGTAAAAGGAATAATTATCAATTATCAGGAATAGATCCAATAGAATAGTGTCTTATAGTAATACTGAGATTACATCATTATCAGTATTTATTGAAGATTGGCAAAGGCTTTGTAGTAATTATTTGGGAGAAATGAACAACATACATCCCAAAAGCAAGTGACACCAGTTCATAAAAAGAATTAATTGTATTTTCCCCCGTATAGTAAAAGGGATACCAATTTCGGGAGACCCTCCACAGTGATAGAAATAAATCAGGAATGCCAGGTTATAAGTCAGGAAGTAAAAGTAAAGTAATTCAAAGCCCATATGCTTTGGTACAAAAAATCAGAGCTATATCCAATTCTTATGGTTTTTAATAGATTTTCCTGAATATCTCAATGTAATTAACAACTCTCAATATGCAGACAGGGTTGTTTTACAAATAGAAACTGCTGAATGTATTCCCGATAATTCAGAATTAAGTTTGTTATTTATGCAACTGTGACAGACAATTCAAAAAAGAAATTATCTATTGTATATCACCAATATTCCAATTATTAATAGAAAATATGCTAGAAGCCACAGAAATTCATAAAAACAGCAAAAGTTTAGACAGAATTTTTTCTATTACTTTGTAATAAGAGAACAAAATTACATTTTTTAAAAATGTCCTAATGTCCTACCTGTTCTTTTTATGGCCAAGCGACATTTCCCGCTGGAAATAACCATAAGGAGACCCAAAGAAATGAAATTTGGCAGACGGATGTGGTTCATGTTGCAGAATTTTGTAAACTAAATTTTATACATCATACCATTGATACAAGTTCAAGATTTCAGTGGACTTCTGCCTTGAGTTATGAAAAGGCTGATTCTGTAATTGCACATTTGTTGGAGCTAATGGCTTGCATGAGGATACCTTTACCGATTATAGCTGATAATGACCCTGTGCATGTTTTCAGTAAAATGAAATGATTTTTGCCTATTATAATGTAAAATGTACATCAGGAAGACCATATAATTTAACAAGTCAAGCAGTTATAGAAAGATCCAATATTACCTTAAAGGAAATGCTTAATAAACAGAAAGGTATAGTAAGAATAAGGACTCTCAGATATAGACTGCATAATGCTTTATTGACTTTAAATTTTTAAATGCTAATGAGGCAGGAACAACAGCTGCCAAAAGACACTGGACTGTAAAAAGAATGCTGAACTAAATCAACCTGTATACTCTAAAGATGTGTTAACATCGTAATGGAAATTACAATGAACAAGCTACAATGCTACGAGGTTTCGTTTTTATTTCCTCAGTTGACAAACAGCTGTGGGTTCCGTCAAAATCGTATCTGAATAAGAAACTGCCCAGATACCAACTGCTCACATGAAAGACAGCAATACAAGTGACATAAAAAGCCAATCCCCCTATGAGGGGACAGCTCAAGATACTGGCTGAAGAAGGAGGGGTAATAGTTCCTCAGACTTCAAAACCTTGATGCTGAAGGGATATTCAAGAGAACTCAACAGATGATCAGAACTGATCTTGCAGCAGCTATGGAAAAATCAACACATCTACGAGCTGCATTGGATCTTCAAAATGACATTCAGACTGTTAAGGTTATGAGATTGATAATTGTTCCTATTGTAATAGTTGAACTGCTTTAAAGATATTTTCGCAGCACAATTTACATCTTAAATAGAAAGGGAGAATATGTAGAGGAATATTTAATCTCTTAATCTGTCTGTGTGGCTGCTCTAGGGTAGAAAGAATACTAATACACACCTTTAAACCCAGTAATCAGAAGTCAGTTGGTAGCACATGCTTTTAATTCTCCAAAACAGAAGCAAGTAGTAGCAAGAACAGGAAGCAGAACTCAGACAGAGTTAATTGAAGACAGGAAGTGACATCTGAAATGAATTACAGTGAAGAGCATTGAAGTGCCAAATCAGAGGAAGAGGTAGCAGAGTGAGCACATGACTAACTCCCCTGATAGAAAAGCAGGTTCTCAGTTCAATCTGAAGCAGGCAGTCTGAGGCACTCTGAGGCAGAGACAGAACAACAGTTTGACAGAAATCAGTATTAGATGGGAAGAGAGATTTATTATGAAGCTGAGCAGAGAATTTCACTCAGAGTAAGTTGTGGAGTGAGCAAGTGTCAGCCAGAGTCAGAAGAGTTTGGTCAGAAACAGTTATCCAGCTCAGAAGGTCAGTATGATCCAGCCGCTCAGAGAAGAGTTTGAGCTAGAACAGGGAATGTGTTGAATCGGTAAGCCAGAAGAGTCAGTTGAGTTCAGTACAGCTCTGAATTCAGAAGGATCTAGTCAGAGTGAGTTAGTTAGCAATAAGTCTTAGAAAGCTAAAGCCTTCCAGTTCCAGGCTTAAAATTATATCGTATGGAAGATAAACTCTTTAAGGACCAGATATTGAATTAGTCAAAGAATAAACTGCCTTTTACCTGAATCTAAGTCTACAGGCTTCTACTGCTTCCTTCTCCTCTCTACTTCTTTTCTGCTTCCACTTCTTCTATCTTGTTTCCTCATTGCTTCTACTGACTGCTCCTTTTATATCCTGAGACCTGGGTTTAAAGGCATGTTCCACCACTTCCTTCTGAGTTAGCTTAAAGGCCCATGCTGAGTTGCCTTCAGATACAAAGTCTTATTTTGTATTAATGAAAATAATCTTAATTATGATTTCCCAACTCCCAGCCTGGTCAAACGTGCTGCCACTAGGCGACTGTCAGACTGAGAGACAGGGAGTGCTCCTCATATCTCCATGATAGCCACTGGAAAGGAACCACAGAATTCCCTTTCAATTGGCATTAGCACAAACAGAGGACAGGATTAGGTTGACTAACATTTTTTTTTTTTCTATCCTAGTGGAGCTATATTGCCAGATAAGAAAGAGATCAAATATCTATTATACAGGTCCTTGAAGATGAACCTTTCACAGAGTAGTCATGCTGCCAGATCCATTTTCCAATGTCACATACATATACATGTGTGCATATATATTTGTATGCTGTATATGCTTGCCTGTTTCTGTGTAATATGTACATACTCATGTGTATGCACAATGTTGGCATGCACATTTGTGCATGATGGCAGATACCAGAAATCAGTTTTATTGTCTTTTTCTATTGTTCTCCACCTCATTTGTGAGACTTTTAAAAAAATAAAATGAGAGCCTTCAAATTGGCTAGTGTGACTGGTCAAGAGGCTATAGTGATCTGTCTGTCTTCGCCCCACAAATGCTGTTGTTACATCTATGTGCTTCTGTGTACTGAATTCTAATGTGAATTCTGGGAATCCAAAATCAGGGCCTCATATTTGCACAATATAAGAAATTATATTTCTGTAAAACAAAAATTCTCATTGTATGGAGAGATGGCTCAGGAGTTAACAGTACTTACTCTTGCAGAAGATTTGGGTTAGGATCCTAATACATGGTGACTCAGAACCATCCTTGTCTCCAATTTCAAAGGATGCAAAGCCCTCTTATAACTTCTGCAGGCACAAGGCAAGCAAATGATACACTTACATACATGCAGGCAAATCACTAATACATATGAAATAAAAATCAATTTAAAAAGTAAAATAAATTCTAACCACAATATAACAAAAAATTTTCTTTACTCATTTTATTCAATGTGATTGATTCTATACCACTGGAACTTGGCTTATGCAGTTGTTGTCACAAGATCATCTGATTTAAGAGTACACTGTTTGAGCCTTTGCTAAATTATTTGTAATGGTGCCACTGTTCATGTACACAATATTAATTTATACCAAATATCTGTTCTTAATAAGAAAATAATAATTAGGGGCACATTCTTAAATCAACTTTTCCTGGTATTGTGTTTGATATTTTATTTTACTTACTAAAAGTCAAATGATAATTACTTATCTTTCATATGTGCAAACATGGGTATGCATATGCAATGGTATATATGAATATCAGAATATCAGGACAGCTTGTAAGAATTGGTTCTGTCTTTCAAACAGATAGGTTTAGGGATTAAACTAGATCAATAAGCATTATTTCACGTACCCTTACCCAGTAAGACATTATGCCATTTGTTGTGTCTGGTATTTTATCATGTCCAGACTCAAGACAGCATTGAAAGTAGTAGTTGGTGAGATAAAGCAGTAATGACTTAACAAAATAAATTATATAAACTGTGATTCTGGTTGTTGTGATTAGGTCTTTATGATACCAGAAGAATAGAATTAGAATTGTGTGTGTGTGTGTGTGTGTGTGTGTGTGTGTGTGTGTGTGTGTAAGAGAGAGAGAGAGAGAGAGAGAGAGAGAGAGAGAGAGGGAGATTGTGTGCACATTTGTGCACATGAGGAGCCTAGAACATGATGCTGGATATCCTCCTCTATTGCTTTACAATTTACTCCCTTGACATAACATCTCTCACTGAACTGGGAGCTAGGCTAGAAGACAGAAAGCCCCATGATATCTCTCAGATTCTCATTGATGTCTATGGTACCAGAATTGCAGGCACATGAAGCCATGGCCAGGTTTTTAAGTGGATGCTGGGATCTAAATTCATGTCTGCATGCTTGTAAAGAAAAGATTGTTACCTTTTAGTTGTTTTCTAGTTCTCAGAAGTAGAACTATAGTAATATTCAAATTTTATTTTATTTCTTTTATTTTTTGAGATTATAATATAATGACATCATATTCCTTCCTTTCTCTTCCCTCCTTCCTCCAATCCCTTAGGCCCCTCTTTGTCAAATGCATGGCTGAGTTTTTAAAATTAATTGTTGATTAATATGGCCAATAACTAAATTTAAATCCAATTTTTTGGTGTATTCTTCAAAACCTAAAATATAGTTTACTAGTATTTTTAATTATATGTAGTAGATTTCCTAAAGGATAAGATCATTATTTGATTGAGAATTGTGTCAGAGTGTAACTTGGTTGCAAGTAGCCAATCAGTGTAGATAGCCTATGGTTTTTTGAATGCCAAGTCATGGATTTCAAGTTGAAAGAATGATATATATATATATATATATATATATATATATATATATATATATATATATATATATTTTTTTTTTTTTTTTTTTTTTACTTAGAACATCTAGGAAGAACAAAGATTTCTTTCATGCTCAGAAATCTTTGAAAATTGACATTTTTCTACATATAATTTAAGAGAAAAGGAACAACATAAAAAGATTTTCTATGTGGTTTTAAGGTGGAGCATATGTCACTGGTTAATGTGATATAACTAGGTTATGAGGCTTATGTTGTGATATGTTTAGTTGTGGATAATATCCTAGTTAAGATTAGTCTCTTACTTGTTTACACCTCTGTGCCATCCCCAGCTTCCACCCCTCACAGGAGGTTCCTGTTATTTGTTGATTGAGGGTCTGTGTGAAAATAGGAAGAAAAACACCTGGGGATTGAGGGGTGGAGCAAGGAGGGAGTAGGAGTAGGAGGTGGAGGAGGAGTAGGAGCGGAACGAAAAAGAGGAATGGAGAGGAGAGGATGGGTGAAGAAGCCTTGAAGCGAGCTCTCGGCCTAGCTGCCCGGGTATAGAATTCCCTGAGATTTGACATGGTTTGTGATTAATAAAAAGCATTGGAAATTTCAACGCTGGATTCTCCGTTAAGCGCCATAACTTTATTTTAACAGGCTTATATTTTCACATATACTGCACATGGAAGAGAAGTTTCTGTACATGCTTTTACAAAAGTAACATAAATGCCTGATGAAACCGTGGAGTTTAATAGAATCTTGAAATAAAATACCTCAATAATACAAATAACCTTTAGTATCTTGGTAAATGATACAATGCCCAAATTTCCTTAGAATCATGTAAAATAAGTGTTGTACAAATATTTTACCATTTAAATATATGACACAATCTTGTAAGAAATCCACATTTTAGGCCAGTCAACCTACAACTGCAGGTGCCATTTTTTCTTGTCTTCATCTCTGTGAATAGTAAGGTAACTTGATTCACCATAAATATCTGTTTTTGTAATCAATTTATTTCTTTCTGCATATGTCTGCAAAGTTTCTCCTTGCTGTTGCATTAGTTTGAGTGTGGGACTCACCCGATATGAAAGCACAGTGGTAGGTAACAGGAGCATCAGGTAGACGGTCACCCTGTATCTGCAGTCAGTAAAAAGGGAGAAATGAATATTGGTGGTCACTTCTTACTTTTTCCTTTTTATTAATCTGGGGCATACAGACCACTGAATAGTGTTGTGCACATTTAGAGTATGCTTTCTCTGCTATGTATAACAGCTTTAGAAATTCTCATAGACAGATCCAGAAGTATGTTTCCTAGCCAATTATAAATCTCCTTAAAGTGATAATCACCATTAACCATAGTGTGTCAGTTTCTTGTCAACTTGATACCCAAACACATGTCTTTTCAGTAATACTATTCTACTACTACCATCAAAGACTGATGGACATCTACCTCAGCAAAATGCATTCAAATCAATTGAAAAAGCTCACATGACCTTTTACATTTTCAACATGGTTCAAAAATCGAAGTTTCTAGTAATTCCAAAGTTCTGAAAATTAAAATAATTCTTCCAAAATTAAAATGGATCTAAGTAAACATTTAAGTTCCAAAAGGGAGGGATATGAGGATAGTAAGAAAAACTTCGGTCACAGAAACAGTGAAATTCTGTAAGGCAAATACTAGATTCTGTTGCTCCAAATCTAGCACATTGGTCTTCAGGTGGAAACATCTGGGCTTTAACAGCCTGAATATCATCACTCATCTAGATCTGTGCCTCCAAACATACAGAGTCCACATCTTGCAGCTAATTTGACTCTGTGCCTCTAGTTTAACAGAGCAAATATCGCCTGTTCCTGGCATCTTTGGTATCTTTGGTTTATGTGCTAACTTAAATTTTTCCCTTCACGGTTTCATGCAAACCTTTCGAAGGCCTCCCTGGAAGGAACACAATCTCCGTTCTATAATTTTAAGGATTCCTATCTGCATTTCTTTTTTTTTCTATTTAGTTTTTAAAACTCCTGCCAGAATTCTGTATTTTCGAGGTGTATCTTCAGACTCTTCCATATACCTTCCACTAACCAATTACAAATGCTTTAAAACCTCATGATCAAGTTTACTATGCAAAGACCACACTCTTGGAAACAGTTTTCTGCATTGGAGTAAATCATTTGATTAGATCAGAGCCCTTGGGAGCCAATCACTTTTTAAAAACCTGTAAACTGGCAGCCAATTCTTTAACTCATGAGTTTTGGAAGGATATATTTGATATCCGAAACCTGACAGGTACAATTTGTGGAATGAATTTTCCCTATTTTCACATATCAGAAATACTGAACTTTGTTATAACTAGATTCTAGAATTGCTGAGGTAATTGGATAATATATTGCTCATCAATCTAACTTTTTTTTGTATATTTGTTTTCCTTTTTTTTTGACAATATGCAGGAACTCAGATGTAATTCCTTGGCTTCTCTCTTTTTCAATACAGTACCCAGATCTTTCCAATTCCGTATTACAGTTCATGCGAGAAATACATCTCTCAGTGCTTAATTTTCATAGACAAACCATCTTTTATCAGGTCATACAGATGGATAAATGATCATCAAATTCTAATATCAGAGATTCTGTAAGCGACTCCCCTTATTTTTTTTTCCAATAAATATTCACCATTTGTTTGTAGCTGTTCTAGAATGCAAAGATGGCCTATCTCAATGTAATGCTTCACCTTGCTTATTATTAGAAGTACTTACAATGTAGCATGAAGGTGGTAGAAATGAGAAGAGGCAGGGATACAAAGACAAGAGCAAAGTGAGGAATGCTCAAGGACAAAGAAAAAAACAAAACAAAACCAAAAAACCTAGAAACAGAAAAAAAAAAACTCTATACAAAGCATTATTCATAGTACATCAGGCCTATAAATATATAGGAAGATGGTAAATGGTCTAAGTTTTTGTATGTTTGTTCTGGAAATTCATGGTTGATGATAATAAGCATGTATAGTTCATAATACACTTCACATGTTTTTGTTTAAATGTAGTGCTGAACACTATTTCTTAATATTTATATATCAGGTTTGAGATACAGGTTAGTGGTAGAACACTTGTCTAACATATATAAAACCTTAGGTTGGATCCTTAGCACTGCACTCCAAAATATTATGTCTTAGAAAAGATATAAACTATTCAAACTTCATGTAAATAAATTATATTTAAATAACAAACATTGTGAAGCAAAATTCATATTTCTCTTTGAATTATCTTGGAAATTTTATAATATTTTCTATGTATAGAAAGATAAAGATGAACCTGTCACTAAGAATAAGTGCACATAGCCTTCATCAAAGAAGCTTCTTCCTGAAACAGATGGGAACAAATACAGAGATCCACAGTCAGACATTATGTAGAGAGTGAGAGTCCTTGAACACTTAGAGCTAAATAAGATGTCTCCACCAAATCCTTCTCCTCAGGACTCAGGAAAGCCTGTGGAAGAGGAAGCAGAAAGATTGTAAATGCCAGAGGCATTGGAGGACATCAAGAAACAAGGCCTTCTAAATCAACATAATTGACTAATTTATAAACTCAGAGAAACTGAGGCAGCATGTACAGGTCCTACATGTGTCTTCAGATGTTGGGGTTCTGGAGCTGAAGGGAGAAGTAGGCACATGCCCCTTTCTCTACCCCTGAATGAAACTCTCTCCAGTTGATAACCACTTTCAAATGAATATGTATTTACCTTCAAGAGACTCACTAGGAAAAGCAACTATCTTAAGGGTAGGTGTTGTGGAAGTTTAGTTTTATTCATGTATGATATAATTGTTTTGATCACTGTTGGGGGAGGGGCTGCCTAGGTGTTGGCGTTTTGTATTGTCTGCAAGTGTTGAACATATGTGGGGAATTTTTGGTTGCTCAGGATCTACATGTGCTACTGTAGAACACCTGAGGGGTTCTGTATCAATAAAAATACCTGAGCACAGACTCTTGGGGTTCCACTGTCCAGTATGGCTTTGTCCATGATAGTGATTCCCTCTACTGAGGTCTGACAGAGTTTGCACACTTATGCCTTGTATGTATGCCTATTTATCATCCTTGGTGAGCCCCACAGCATCTTACTACTACTACTACTGAAGTAAGCTATATGTTCTTCAGGAGATGATCAGCAGAGAACATTCTCAGAGGCATCTTGGAGGTTCCTAGTTTCATGAAGTCCTGTCAGGAATTTTGCATATTTTTAAACAAATTTTATCCTATTATTGTTTATTTTTATTCTTGTTTTTATTTATTTCACACACATATATATATATATATATTATTATTATATTATATTAATTATATTATATTATATTATAATTTCCTTCTCTCAGGTTCTTTGTGCATATATTATGGTCTCCAAGTTAGGGTTTTTATAGTATTCTTGCATGAACAAACAAATAGGTCTCTGTTTCTTGTGCTTTCTCTTGGGTTATTTTCTTCTATTTATTTCTTTTATCAAATTCTGTGAGTCATTTTTCGTTTTATCTTATCTTTTATTTTACAATTATCCTATTACTATTACTAATATACTAATATTATCATCCTATAGAAGCATGCTTCTTTTCCAATGAGAGACAGAAAGGCAATGGATCTATAAGGGGGAGAAAGTGGGGGGGGAAACTGGAAGTAGTAGAGGGAATGGAGCCCATAATCAGAGCATATTTTATGAGAAAGAAAATCTATTTTCAATAAAAGAACAAAAGAGCACAGACAGCATACTAACCACAAATGAATTTAGTGAATTCAGGATTCAACATATCTAATACAAAAATCCTGATTTGTGAAATATTTTGTGCTTATACTTCATAACTCAAAGTAATGTTGACATGACTCCAAGAATGATTTAGCGCTCTTTGTGATCTACACTCATTTCATATTGATACAAATGTAGTTCAAAGAATGCATTTTACATGATCAAAGCTACAAGTTTCTGACACTTTCAAGAGTCTTTTCATTAAGCTGGACTCCTCCTACTCAGAATAACATGGTATCTCATTTTCTATTCTGTTTAGCAGGTCTTGGATATCAAAATTAAAATTTAAAGTGTGACTAAAGTACCCAAGTCCCTATTCTGCCTGTATCTCAGGCTCACTTAACATCTGTGCACTTTGTAGTTCTCATATAAAAATGTAGTTTTGAAGCCATTGTTTTTGCAGAAATCTTCAATTTCATTTATTAAAAAAACAATTCAAAATGAGACATACAAATTTTACATTGTTTTATTTAGCTAATTCTTTGAGCAAATGGGGGAGTGATTTTTATATGATTTTTAGGGATTTTAGGGATTTTTAGGCAGTCAACATCATTACGATTCAAGAAAAATATCTCAGCTACGTTTATCTTTCATTTTAAATGCAAGACACAGACTACCTTAAATGAAATGTTTTTATTGTTCATACTCTTCCACCACATTCTTGAAAATATCATTTATCTTTGACTGCTGAGTGTCACACCTCTGAATCTTGCTGAGCTTGGCAATCCTGGCACGAATCCTTGACAGCTTGTCAAGCCTAAGGCAAATGCATGTAATTTTCCCTCCCGGTAATTAATAATTAATTATTGTTCATTAATCTGTAATGAATGGTGCTTTGGAATAGTGTAGCCTTATAAAAATGAAAAGTAAAACAAAGTCATCATTATTTTAAAAGGCACTTCCAGTTGATTTTTTTTTTTTTACAAGTCTACAGAATTCCCAGTTTAATTGTGAAAGTCACTGAGATGAGAACAGTCAGAGGTTTGATGAAATGGCTACCTAGTTGTCATAGAACATCAGTGAAATTTGACTTTAGCTGAACTGTGAGCCACTCATGAAGTTTAAATCTAGAACTACACTTATTTTCCAAGGTAAGACAACAGAAAACACCAAGGTCGTTTGGTTTCTTAGAAGTGAACGTTTTATCTTAAATATTGAAAAGCAGCAGATTTCTCTGTATTGCCATGGCAAGGCTATTGTCTACACAGTCAGAGATTATATATGTGTTTTTTTTTTTCAGAACAAAAGGACATTCTACTGAAAAGTAAGAAAGAAAAGAAAAAGAAAAGGCTGATAAAGTCATTTTAATAAATGTGAGTCATTAGGCATTATTTGTATTCAGCTTTGTTCTTCATGTATTCAGAGTGTCACCATTTGTAATGACAATGTGCTGAGTGCTTATTTGATGGGGAAAAGCTAAAAATCCATTTACATGACATTTATAGAAACAGGGAAAGAATTTTTTTTTAAAGTGTCTCTTAAAACTATTGAATCTAAAGTCATTCTTCAGTGTTCAGAGATAATGCTTCTCTGAGTATGAGGAAACCACTTCAGAATTTCTCAATGCACAGGAAAATAATCCCTTTACAATCACCCTGCAAAAACAACAAAAGATGTAGAAAAGCTCCTCACACACATATGTGAACAAGGGCAGAGCATGAAATCACCAGTGTGCAGAGCTATTCATAACCATCTCTTGTTAGCATCACGCTCAGTCTTGCATCACAAGATGACTTTGAGCAGAGGTGTACTGGACTAGGAAAGCTCCTCACCTGTCTTCCAGTGTCCAGCTCGGAAATCTCAGCATGTTTACTTTTGAGTTGTGGGACTGGCTCTGTCAGCTTTATCGGATTTATTTTGATCGACTTTCTTCTACAAGCACCCTGGTCTTTGTCTTCAAATTATCTTATCTCTGAATAAAATAAAGTTTTGACATCACTGGGTAATTTTAAGAATTCAAATTCTAACATTTAGGGTTTTAAATATAATAAAATGCCTGAAAGAGTTAATGGAATATTTTGCCTTATCTTGTCTGATATAGCACATCTTAATTTGTGTTTCATTTGTTCTTACAGTAAGTCTCTGTGAAGACAAATACATTTGAGAACATAGTGATTGCACCGATGCTGAGGGTGCTTGCATATTAATTCTTTTATATACTTATTACAATACTGAGGGGAAACCGTAGTGTTTTTTCCAATAGCATAACCATTTTCATAATAACAGTAATTCAATATGATGTGAAATATAGAGTGATATATTTGGTATTAAGAATTGCCTGTCAGAAACACAATGTAAATTAACAATTCTTTAGAGCTTGTCTCATGTTATTATATTATTTTGATGTCTACTTTCTGAAATTCCATACAATGAAGAATTCAAATAATGTTCTAATAACCAATCAAAAATTAACCCATCAACAACAGAAGCAACTGGCTTTTTACAAAGCCATGTTTTTATCAAATTATAAGAATTTTAAGCCATGGTTGTATTATTATGGCTAAATCAGTTTTTGAAATCCTTATGAGTAGCAAACACTGCACCTGTTCGACTTGTGATTAGTAGAATCAGCATGGCATATCTATGCAACAGAATAAGATGGAGATATTTTAATCAAACTAGAGAATATATTTGTTTCTCAAAGGAAATAATTCCAAATACTTTTATTAGAATTATCACATTATTAGAGATTAGAAAACAATCAGGCCAAATTATCCCTCATATTACAACAGAAATTTGTGGTTATAAATTTATGTCTATTTATATAAATGTTTTAAATTGCTACTTAAATGTCATTTCAAAAATGTCACATTTTTAGTTTATATTTGTACTTACGTTGAATAGCACTTACAGTCTCTAAAAGTTTATAAACAGTAATTTAGTTTTTATTTAAAGGTTTTGAATAGGAATACATATCTATGAATGAAACATAGAAAACTTTGGAACAACTACCAAGTAGGAATTTATTTCTGTATAAGCAAATCTGTTGTTCTTTTGTGTGAGTGCATATGTGTGAGCATAATTATATGTTTGTGTGTGTGTGCACGCATGCATGCATGTGTGTGTGTTTGTTTCAATGTCTAAGTGCATACATGCATGTGTGTGTGTGTGTGTGTGTGTGTGTGTGCATGTATGTGTGTGTAGATGTATGCATTTGGAGGGCAAGTGAAAACCTCAGGGATTGTTTCTGACAAACTGCCTTCTTGCTTGCCTCCCCTCCCCTCCACTTCTCTGCCCTTCCCTCCCTTCCCCTCCCCTCTTCTCTCTTCTTCTCTCCTAGCTTCCCCTCTCCTCTTTACTCCTCTTCTCTTTTCTCTTCTCCTCCGGCCTTTCTGTCTCTTCTTTTCTTCTCTTATTTTCTCCACTCCCCTTCTTTTCCCTTTCCCCCTTATCTCTCCCCACCTCCCTCACTCTTTCTTCATTTTCTTTTCATTTACTTTGAGACAGTGTCTCTCATTTACTCAAGAATCTTAAAATAGGGTAAACTATCTTCTCACTGAGTCCCAGGAATTTACCTTTATCTCCTTCACCAGTGCTTGAAGTATAAACTCGATTATAACCATGAGTAGCAGTGACTAAACTAGGGTTCTCATTCTTACAAGCACTTTTGTCAGGGTTATTTCCTCATCTATAATAATTATTATATTTTCACAGAATTTATGATAATTTATCTGAAAATTTAAAATAAAAAATGTAACAAAGGGTATTTATAACACAGTTTATTAGTTAAGAAATAACAACTAGATTACATTTGCTTAAAAGGTTACAGTTGCTAAAACTCAATGCTATGGAATAAGAGAGAAATTAGAAGTACAAAGAGAATTCTACACAAGATATATCACATTCATAAATAATCAATATCCATAGAAACTAATATACTGGGAAGGTAAAAACAAATAAATAAGGGGTGTACTTAGCAATTCTAATTATATAATAGTTTTGCATGAACATGATTGTTCATTTCAAAAAGCTGTCTTTTTATAGACAATCTAACATGTCTATTTCTTCATTCCTGGCTCACAACTTCTCATAAAAAACGTGATAAACTACATGGTAATTGATTGCCCTTTCGTGAATTCCTGTTTTTTAATTCTTGCATTCTTGAATAGACTCTCCATTAAAATAATTAAGATAGGTTCAAAATTTTCTATTAGGAAATAATATATATAACTCACCATGAACAAAACAAGGGATACTTTAAAATCACAATTTTTCTCATTTTTTATACCATTAATGTTTCCCTACACAGGATGAACAGTACCAGCACACTTTCTTTGTAAAAAGCACAAAAAAGATTATATGATTAAGTTTAAATGAAAATTCATATCACATTTAATATCAGTAGTTATTACAGATTTAGACTCTTCCCCAGTTACAATGGTTTGTGTTTATTACTTGTGCTACTGTTAAAAGAGACTTATAATATAATATTTATTCCTATCTTATAATTAACATTTCATATTTATTATTACAACCAGATACCGTATGTGACTATTTAATTAGCATTAGAAAACAAAACACTGGGATTCTCCTATGGGGTAGATTAACTACTAAAATATTGAATTTTTTAATGTAGTGTGAACTGAGGGATTGAAATAGACAATAAAGGGCTAGGAAGATGTCGCATGGGCTAAGAATGTTTGCCACCAAAGTGGCACACAGGAGTTGAGATCACAAGCAAAACTTACCATTGTACCCTTCTTATTCTTCACATGTGCTGGGTAAATAACTCAAACATACACATGTGCCACAAACACACATGTACATGCAAACACAAAATAAATAGACAATACTAAAGCTATAACATGATTTTACTTATGTATTTGTTTACATGTTGTATTGCATCATAGTTGTCAATTCATCTCTTATCTTACTCCTTTGAGCCAAAGTCTGCCAATATAAGACAAGCTAACCTGGCACTTGCTATATATAACAAAGCTAGTTGTCGTGCTATATGATCCCCTTGTTTCTGCCTCCTGAGTGATATATTGTAGGCATGTACCACCAAAGGAACTTTTATAAATATATACTTTGTGTGTGTGTGTGTGTGTGTGTGTGTGTGTGTGTGTGTATGTGTCTGTGGTGGTGGTGGTTTTATATGCTTATGCCATTTGTTTTGGGGGTGATATGTGCCCATGCATGTGAAAGCCAGATATTAGTGTGTGTGTCTCTCTCAGTTGCTCTTTAACTTTTTTTTTTGTTTTGAGACAATGCCTCTGTGAACCTGGAACTCATTGATTGGCTAGGTTAACTAGCCAGTGGAATTCAAAAATCCAATTGTCTCCTTTCCCTAACACTGGGGCTATAATTTTCCATCATAATGTCCAGCTTTTCATGTGAGTGTTGGGAGTACTAACAGAGCTACCTGCTTCTGCAGCAAGCACTTTATCAACTATTTCATCCACTAAGTCCTAAAATATTTTATAAGTGTTGCCTGTTGGAAAAATTAACAAATAATATTGACATTCAGAACAAAATTCATTATCCTAAATCAGTAAATAATATGTTAATTTCTCTATAAATATTTGAAGCACTTATTAGAAGTAGGGAGATCAGATTGAGAAATATAAAAACAGTAGTAATATAAAATAAAATAATTCAGAATTTATATTTATTTATATGTATTTATAACTTTATTGAACTCACTAATGTGTTTTTTTTCTTTATGAATCTAAAACATAAAATCAAGAGTGTAAAAAGAAATCCTTAAACAAGTATTTTAAAATCAAGACAGAGAAGTAAAATTAATATTAATAGATGATTATATTGCTTTATCATTTGGGAATTTAAAATTAATATAAAGCTGCTCATATTATTTTATTGTGTACATTATGATGCTCTTTAATTGTGGTATTGAGGCAAAGCTAGATAAACTAAATTTATTTCTATTTTTCTTTTGATGAGATCATGTTTTTTTCTGTGTAAAAATATTACACCGGGAGATAAAATGCCTATTTGTGTTTCACTGAAGAAATAAATCATAAATATGAAGAGGGGCCCTGTGCTGTTTTGCAGACCCAGCCTATGAGTGTGGAAACAAGCCAACCAGCACTTGTGTACCCACAGGAAAAATGACAAAAGGTTTTCCCTGAAGCTCCCAACTCCGGAGTTTCTGTCATGTGCCTCATACGTGACAGTGTTCCTAGTAGCTCACCAGGATTATCACACTGAATTGTTCTGGAAAGACACTGTTCCCAGGACTCATAAATCAGAACAATTGTCTCTACCATGAAGCACATTTTTCCTCGCATTTTGTCTTGTCAATAAGTATTGCTTAGATAATTGTTTAAGTAACCTTATTTCTGTAATTTAAAATTATGAAAAATACTGGAGCAGGGGATAAAACACAGTGCTTTCAATCTTAAAAGTTTTTGGGTTTTTTTTCCTTCTTAGCTGCCACAGACTTGCCTGCAGCTTGTAGCCAGTGCTCATACAATTTACCAAGAGGCTCATTGCTTCATGAGTTCCTGGGTCCAGTATATTGCTACATCAGGTTCACAAAGTGCCTGCTGCAATAATCTTTAAATCATAGGCACTAATGCAAACTCAACTTTATCTAGAAAATGTATTAAGTTTAATGTGAATATTTTTGATATTTCTAAGAAATTAAATACTTTGTTGTTCAGATTTTGTACAAAAATGAGTGCATTGGTATGTTCCCATTAAGAGTGTTAAATTTTAAAAAGTATTTCATCATATATCATGTAATTTTAATAATTACAATCACTTCTTTCATTTTTAAACTTTTAATTTTGAAATAATTCTAGACTCACAAGAAGTTGCAAAATAGTACCAAAAAGAGCCATGCATCCTTGAAGTAATTTAAATTAAAACTGACAGCCCCCCTAGAGTACAGTATCTAAACTAGACAATTTGTATTGTAAAACACAATTAGCTATGTATAGACATTTCTAAGATTTCACTAGCATTCTCATGTGCAAGACAAAGACCCTTTAAAGTTTGAGGCTTTTAAATTTTTATAGATGTATGTTTAAATAAAATAAAATTCTCTCTTACAATCTGCTTCTCTTTTTCAATTAGATAATTTTTTTTTTTTGTAATTTCACCTTTGAGTGGTATGAATGATTGAATGGGGGTTAGCAAGGGACTTGGGAGACTGGGTGTGTGTGGATTAGAGTGAGGATGATCATAGATCACAAGTTTTTATTTAGATGGTGTTGTAAAGAGATTTAGTAATTCTACACTTTGTATATACTTCAAAACATAATAGTGTGCATAAAACATGCATGCACGTTTATGATATTTAAAATAAAGCATAACTGCCACTGGAAATATGGTTCTGACTTTAATAGCATGTTCTACTCTTCCAGAGGATCTGACTTCAGTTCCCAGAAGACACATTAGTTTGTTCTCAACTAACAGCAACTTCAGTTCTAGGCAATCTCATAACTTCTTGATTCTACAGGCACCAGCACAAATACGAGCATATATATATGTAGACACTATATATACATAGGTAAAAATAAAAATGAATGTTGATAAAAATACACCTCTAAAAAAGTTGAGTGAAACAAGAAGAAAAAAAAAAACATACAAAGGAATCATTACCCTACACTGTACCTTAGATTCAACCTAAAGCATCTCAGTTAAATTATAATAGTGAATAATCAGTATTCTAAATTTTTCATGTTTATTTGGAGAGAAACTGAGTTATATTTAATGTTAAAATAGCCAAAAATAATTCCATTTTATGAGACAGCTATTTTGTAGAACATTAGAAAATAAAACACTAATTTTTGTTGCTATAAACATTATGGTTGCTGATTAAAATTAAAACAACCCAGCAATAATATAGAGACTAATTATGTGAACAAAATGGTTGGAGACATTAGAAATCTAGCAAATATTTCATCATCATTTGCCAGATCTCACTGCATATCAGAGACTGAATGTCAAATCCTAGCACATTTTAAGAATTTGTTATAGAAAAATATTCATTAAGACTGGTGTTACATGTTTGATAGCATGATGATGTATTCCTGGAAGTAAACAGCTTCATGTGGATACTTGAATGAAGAATGAAAGTGAGTTATCACATTTCCAAGCAATCAATTATAAAATAAATACCAAGATAAATAGTATATCTCTATCTATAGAATATTCATATTTTTCCTACTGTGTTGGCTATTTTGTTTTGGAAAAATTATCAGCAAGAATAAATACTGTTAGCATTTGCTTTTTCATAATTCTATTTTATACAAACACATATGAACAAACACATGAATATACACACATATGAACATGCACACCCAACTATTCTTTGATAATATTTTCCCACATTATCCTTTCTTATCTGCTTTTTTCTCCCATTGAACTCTTTCCTTTTTCTGATAATATGTCTCTCCCCAACATTCACATCTTTTTTTTTTTTATTAATGTGTTGCATACTTTATATTCTATGCTGATCCTGGTATCTATTTCAAACTGTACAGGTTTATAGTGGCTGTATAAATAAGCATAGCACATTCTCCTCTGTTTTACATTAATCTCTCACTAACGTTCTTGATCTTATGACAATACCAGTATAAACTTTTCCAAGGGGTTCATTATTCCTTAAATCTTACATCCTTATAACATGTTTATATCATGTATTAATCTAGAAAGATGTTTTAAATGTTAAAAATATTTTATTAATTTTTGAGAAGACCATGAATGCACCCTTCCCAATTTCTACACAAACCATGTCCCATTAATTATTCACCCTACTGTCTATCCTCAAGATATTTTAAACCCATTGAATTGAATTTGTATAGCCCATTTACTCTTGTTCTTTAAATAACAAATGGTTGATAAGGCAGGGGATAGAGCCTTAAAGAAAACTAACTCTTCCTCTTCCAATGGCTGTAGATTGACGATATCTTCTCAATTAGGGATGAATCTTCATGCACACATTCCATAGTGAGATTTTCCCATGTGTGAAAATCTTATCTCAATTGCTTTGAGTTCATATGTGCAACTGCTTTTTTTGTCCAGAGAACATGATTTTCTTGTAGTCACCCAAATCCAGAGTCTTGGGTTATTACAGTCTTTTAAACCCCTCTTCCATGATGATCTAACACCATTTGTTCTACAATTTCTATACAATGTTAATGTAAATGATTGGTTCACCTTTATTTTCCTTGCATTAAGAGATGCTTTTGTAATTTTTGGCCTAAAGAGACACTGTAAAAATCATGAAAATAATTTCATTTTTCTCCTATTTACTCACTTTCCATGGATGCAAAAGAAAATTTATTTTTTCTTTAAAATCCAGCAATTTTATGATCAATATTGGATTGTATTTATTTTATTTCATTTTATTTTTTGTTAACACTGTATTTTAAAGAGATCTACCTCTGAATATCCTCCTCTAATATGCCTAGGATCCTCAATTAAAATCAATTCAAATATTCTCTTTTCTTACATAGCTCATTAAGTCTTTAAGTCCAATTGGTGTTTCCTATATGCATATGGGTGCAGGATCATCAAGTGAAATATACATCTAGAATAGGCAAACATAGCTATTCTAAGTCCATGAACAAGCTGTCCTTGGGATATCAAGAAGACCTTATTTTCTGGCCATTCTCCCCAGCATCTTACTTTTGCAATCTATTCACTCAATTTTCTGTGATATTTTTTGAGCCTTGATGGGAGAAGAATGAAAGATATAGGTCTCCTTTCTGGGGCTAATCAATTAGCAGGGATCATTTCTCTGTTTTTGATTGGTTGTGAATCTTTCTATTAAAGAAGCCTGCTGCAAAAATAAACTTCTGTGATGAGTAGTGAGGACTACATTAAAATATGTGTAAAAGGGTAAGTATTTTGAATGCTTTTTGGAACTATATTCATTTAGCATAATGATAGTTAATTCTTCTCAAAGGCCAATGACAACTTTAGATACCCTTGGCCAGGTTTACAGTACTTGTCATGAGTTCCCTCCTCTGGAACAAGCACTATATCCAATCAAGAAGTTGTTGGTTGTTTCTATAACATTCATGCCATTATATCCACAATAATGACATGTATTTCAATATCTGATTGCCAGGGATATTTTTGTCTCAAGAAACAAAATAGGTCCTACTTGTTTCCTTCTATCTGATTAATTATATTATAGCAATATTATAAAAATTATCTATTAGGTATTATAGTATATATTGTTTTAATATTTTGCATACCTGTTTTCTTACTAACATGTTTATTTTTGTAATATATTTCTTTTGAGAAATTGGTTAATAAGAGAATGAAAATGTTAATTTCAAGGAAAATTTGTATAGTGAAAAAATGTTTGTCTATTTTTATAAGATAATAGAAAAGAAAAAAAATAATTTGAAGGCATTAGAAAGATAGGGTGATAATTTTCATTCTGAGTTTTGTTAAGTGATGGGAATATACAAGCATATGAACTCAGGAAGGGAAATGGCTTGTTTTAAACAGGAGGAATATTCAATACAGCTAAGATTGACAATGAGAATACACAGATGTATATATGAACATGTAAAAAAGTTATCAGTAGGAAAAGAGTTTATGCTTAATATCCTCCAATAGTGTTACGCCAAAGATAAATACATTGGAAGTTGTTTTGAAATAATTAATCTAAAAAATAAATAGTAAGAACAGTTATTAAAACAATGTAGAGTGTAAATCAAGTGAAAATACTGTTGAGTTCAAAGCAATCAATATAACACAATATTAATATGTGTTATGAAAGTGTTAGTTCAAGCATTACTTGAAATTTTTGGTATAGAATCAGGAGTATATGTTTGGTATATGAACTAGGAGTACAGATCTGAATAGATAAAATTCAAGAATATGATTATTAGGACACTTGTTTACTTTAAGTTCATTAAAGAAGATGTACTGCATTTTGCAATTTTTTATAAACTCTACTCATTTATAAACTCATATTAGCCTTTTTAATCAGCATATAATACTATTTGAAAATGTCTTAACTAGATACAAACATTAATATGGCATTTAATTCCTGGAGACAGGAAATTAATTTTCTAACTTATTATTCATTTGACTTCATATAGGCTTGTAGAGTAATTATTAAATGAATTTATCATAATAACTTCTTCATATTCTCACTTTTGAACTGAAACATATTTTATGGGTTTGACATAAATACAGGTTATATTAAATAGTTATATCCCCATTATATTTCCTACAACCCTATAAATACTATATTTCATGAAGTTAATATAATGAAATTTTCTTAATGATAAGTGTGAAAGAGTTTTAGGATAACAATTCATCATTTAATCTATAATTTACCAATAAATATAACTGAAGATCATCTTACTTAAGTGCCAATAATTAGGGATTTTATATTTATATGATTTAATAAAAGAGAATGACATTAATGTTAGTGATTATTTCACTTTGTAAATTAGGAAACGTCAGAAGTTATAGTTCCTTTGGAGCCACTAAATTCTAAAGTTTATAACTTGGAGCAATAATGGAGACAGAGCAAAGAATGAAATAATTGGAAAAAAAGAAGCTCAGTTACAAAAAAAAAGAATAAAATCCACTACTGTTAATAAACTTAGGAAGAAGATACATTTTCATTTCACTTATGCCTATAAATTTCAATTTATTAGGGTATGGGAATATACCAATGTGAAAGTTAGGAAGGGTCTATATTTCAGGAGTCTATATGAGTGATCTAATTTAGAGGCCTGTGAGCTCCAGATGGAATGTAGAAAGAATGTTAAGAATATTGGTAAACACTTTTATCCTTGTATTCATAAGGCAATGGTGGTCCACACTATTAATCCCTAAGAAATACAGAATGTGGAAACAGACTCAAGGAGCAGAGCTCAGAAGGAGTTAGTGTCACACAGTAAGTGACATCCTAGATGAATCAAAGTGAAAGGTAGACAAAGTGATTAATGAGTCAAAGAGTTAACAGTGTTTCAGAGTGAAGATCTACCACACTCTCACATTATATAAGACAGGTTATCACCTCAGAGAAAGTTAGTTACAAAGCCAGTTAAAGAATCAGTTACAGAAGGATCAGTTAGAGTCAGTTACAAGACAGTATCAGGTGAGCCCTCTGAGCAGACAGATAGGGGACAAAAGAGAGTAGTCTTGTTGAAGATAAGGCAGAAAGGCAGAGAGGCTAACTGAGGCAGTATGGAATAATGAAAGCTAAAGGAGAGACACAGAGACACAGTGTGAGTTGAACCAGAAGAGTCAGAATTCAGAACAAGCTAATCAGAATGGCTCAGTCAGCAGTAGGTTTTCAGAGGCTTAGGCTAAAACGTTCTATGTCCAGGCTAGCAGTTAAAATGTTCTAGACTGTTAGAAGGCTGAAACCTTCCAGTGCTAGGACTAAAAGTACATTTTCAGGAGACCAAAAAGCTCGTGAGTTCCAGGCTAGAAAGGTGATTTAATTAGTCAAAACATAAACTATCGAACCCAAAACATTGAACCCAAAACAATTGCTACATCTGTTCAATCTACAGCTACATTAAGGAAAATAAAATCATCCCTCAAGCTAGGTTTATAATATGTGATGATTATCTGTATATAGCAGTATTTTAAATATTCAGCCCATTGTCAAGATGGAGTCTGAATTATACACAAGTGATCTTGACCTCCAAAAAACCTATGCCTCATATGTAGAAGAAAAATTCTACACGCATAAAGCCGATCTTACCTAAATATGTAAGTGTGTCCCAAATACTGAGGGAAATGATTCAGAGCTACACTGTTTTATTCATCTTCGTTTATGATACAAACAGTTCTTCAACTGAATTGGCTCACCTGTATACCTACAGAATCTTCTTTTATAGTAATTTTATTTGAATTTGTGCTTTTGTATCATCTGTTTAATTTAGACATGTTTAAGTTCAGTTCATTTTCAGCAAATTAGCAGGATGCAAAATTAACACAGAGGAATCAACAGTCTTCCTAAGAGACAAATGACAACCTTCCTAAGAGACAAATGGCAAATATTTTATGAAAGAAACCAGAAGAAACAATCACATTCACAATATCCTCAAAAATGTTTAATATATGTAACCAAGAGAATGAGAGAATTGTACAATTAATAGACTAAGACACTTAAAAAAACACATAGAAGAAGATTCCAAATGGAAAAGCCTCCCTACTACTAGACAAGACAGGCTAACAAATAAAAAATGAGCAGTGTGAAGAATAGGTTACTACTTTGGAGCTGTTGGCCAGTGAGTTCTCACAGAATCCCTAAACATAACAGGTTACTACTTATATAAGACTCCCTGTCCAGTGCTTGATATGAAGACCCAATTAATACAGCACATACTTGAAACAGAACCTAAAGAGATCAAGTCTTTACCTGGAAGCCTCATTTATACTGACTAGCATTTATAAACTTTGGAGGTGCTGTGCTATGTGTGGTGCCAGAAAGGAAGAATGACAATCAATTTAATGCAGCTGTGAACTCTAAGAGCTATAAGAATAAGCACTATGGCAATGCATATCCACTAATGCAGTGGTGGAATTATTATCACTGGAGTAACCACTCATATTTTCTGATTGGATTTAAGTTCTGTTTCACAAAATGAGACCTATATTTGGCATCATAATTATGACCAGGAAACTATGGCTAGACTGGTCATAGGCTGTAGATAATGATCTATTGCTTTAATACTTCTAAATAATCACAGTATTGAACTGACTCTTCATGAGTTAACATTATACTCCTAGATTGGATCATATTTTAAAATTAATGAGAAAGTTTATTTTCTTCAACAGATGGTGATTGACACTAAGACCTTCCATTGGTCAAGGTCCAGAAAATAACAGACTGTTGAATGCTCAGCCCTAAATACTACACATATATTACTCTCCTCTTTTCAAAGCTTAGGGATCATTGTAGAAGATAGGCAAGAAAATTTGTAAGAGCCAGAGGCTATGGAGGACAAGAAAGAAGTCATGGTTTCTAAGAAGAGCAGAGCAACTGTCCATATGAAATCAAAGTAGTTGAGATATCATGCCTAAGATGTGTGCTAGGCCAAGCATGAGAAACTCCAACACTGTGAAGGGAGTTAGGCATGGAGTCTCTCCACTTGCTTTGAAGATACTGACAACTGTTAACTCAGTTTTCTTTGACGATGCAACTCTTGGTATGTTTATCATGCTCCACACATCCCATATTAAGGACAGCACCAATTCTACTTGATACATTTAAAAGAAGGGGAAAAAAAAGCAGAACTGGATATAAAGTTTGATGTGCAGAGAAGGAGGGATGGTTCTTGAACAAGTTGAAATGGATGAATGGAGACGATACATTGTATGAAATTATAAAAGAACAAAAAGGTATACTATAAAGCACATAATTACTATATTTACTATATGAGCATGTAGAATTTTATGTTTAAATTTGCTTCCTGGTATATAGTTACAACTCAGAGAATGTTAACAACAAATATAATTACTATGTACAACAATCAACAAATTACATATCACATAAAAAATAAAGCATTTTTTATTTCTCTGCAGTCTGTTTCTATTTGCAAATAATGAGAATTATGTTATATCTGTAGTGATAATGTCGAGAAGGAATATGATAAACTAGATGTTTTTTTTTCTTTTTTATTGAACACAAATTAACCCACATACATTTTCCACTGTGCTTAAAATTTTTAAGAAGCATATAGTTTGGAGTAGGGTATACTTATGCCTAGCCTTGCTTGAGTCTTAACCCTGGGAGACCCTCTCTTTTCTGAGGGTTTCAGAGGGTGGCTCTTGGGGAGAGAGAATAAGGATGATACTGGAAGGAATAGATGCAGGGAAGATAGGGGTTGGGATATTATATATATATATATATATATATATATATATAGAGAGAGAGAGAGAGAGAGAGAGAGAGAATATAATAGAGAGAAAGAGAAGAAAATGAATGAATCATAATAAAATAGTAAATAAAAAAGAAAAATTCAGTGTGTCTATTAGAGTATTAGAATGCATATTTATGTATAAGGGTCAGTGCAATATAATAATATGGAGCTTGAGTGTTGTTTTAGCTTACTGAAATGTAGTAAACTATGAGCATTGTCTCCTGGTGGAAAGACATAGAATCGCATGATTCAGAAAATGAACTAACCAAGGAAGATCAGAAAGCTCACATTACAAACCTCAGAAATCTCATAGGGTTTACAAGAATCATGCTCTTAAAGTTTCCCCAAAATACTCATTGACTTTCCAAGGTAGACATGCAAAAGATCATTTCTTTGTTGTCATTAGTGATATTCTGTGAGTGAAATTATGTGTGTTCACATCTACCAGGGAAAAGTCACACAAAATCCTGATGGAGCAAATTTAGAAGATTGGTATGGGATTTTCAAAGAAATTTTTATTTTCATTTACCTGACAGCCATTTACCTGATATTGATCAATCATTCAAATAAAAGTTTTTGTTTTCTCACTTTTAGTACTGCCCATTGAGTTCATTAATTCATTTAGTAGTCATCTTTTTTCTATTTATTATTGCTTCTAGTAGTGGTAATGCAGTTACCAAATGATCAACTGTGTCATTCCTATATACATGTTATATAGCCAAAAGACTCTAAGTTTTAAAATGGAAATATTGCACTTATCCTTTATTAATGCATTGGTCATAATATCTAAGACATACAACTAGCCTAGATGTCATCAGCATGTGACTAGGTAAATAAATAGACCATGGAGTTTTACTCATCCCAAAATAAACATAAAAGACAAATGACAAATCTTTTCTTTACATTGTGTGTGTATGTGTGTATTTAAATATTTACATCATGCAACTAGAAACAGAACAACAAAAAGAAAATAAAAAATCTCAAGGATAAAGGATCAAAGGAAAGAGAGAATTTACAGAATATATTCAACAGCATTGTAAAAGAGGCCTGCTGGATGGTAATGAGGGAGACTAGCAATTTGGAGGTACAGACCAGCATGATGTAGGAGGGGACAAGTAATAACCTTGTTTATAAGAAGTTTGTATCCTATCATAAAAAAATAAAAATAATAACTGTGTGTGGCTGAAGTAATAGCAATAGAAGGAAGAACCTGTCGTCATACATTCTGAGAATCCTGCTTGTCAAGAAGCTGAAATAGAATCACAGAAGGGAAACTGTGCAGAGATCAGAAATCACACCATTTAACACAAGCATTTCCTTTGGTATAACCCTTGCTTCTGAGAGAATGTATGGTCACTTTCATAGCTCAAGCTGGCTGATTTGAGGCTCCTCAAATACATGTGGAATGTCTCTCTCTCTCTCTCACACACACACACACACACACACACCCCTACAACAAGAGGAAAGCATTCTGTGTGCAGCAATCTGAAATCAAGTATCAGTTTTCCTCTCACATATTTTGAAACTCATTATCAACAAGTCTTTATAAAAGAGAGAATTTGATTTTTACATAAAGGAGTGAATTTTAGCACCATTTTAGAAGCTATTTCAACAACTCTTTAAATAATGTTAATTCAAATCAAAAGGCAAGAAAAATACTTCAATGAGTAATTTAAGTATGATCAAATTGGAAAGAAAATTTTCATAATATATATTTAATTAATATTACATATTTTGTATACTAACATATAGCCCCATTTACACTTCCATTGTTCACTCTTGACATGGTTTTTTGAGAGAAAATTATTCATCTTTCAATCTGAGTCTGATATTTAGAAATATCCATGGTACTACTCTGTGTCTGAGTTCTCATCATCCCACTATCGTGAGCTATAATAATTAATGGAAAAATACAATTTTCATAAAAATTTTGATGTAGGGATAAGCTATATACCTGTATGTTGCTGTTAGTCACATCACATAAATACTCAGTTTAGTTGATGTAATAATTTCCTCAGTTATCCTGCTAAGATCTCTTTATGTCTCTTTTAGTCCATATCCTAAGTTTTCTTATTGCTGCTATCTTGTATTACATTTTAAAATGTTTTATATTTTATCAACCTTATCTCAATCAAAACTACTCATTATTTTCAATGAGTAATTTAATAATTATCAGTGAATATTTTACATTGTAACATAAATTTTAAATCAATATATTAATCAAGAAATTTGTAAATGTTAAGTAATTTATGTTATTTATTACAGTTCTCAACTCCCCAAAATATTTTTAACTTGATTTTGCCCAAAGATTTGCAAACTTTCCTAACATGAATAGTTTGTTATTTATTTAATAAATTTGTACAATTCTAATAACTTGAAGTCCAAACAACTGGCATGGTCAATATCTGTTACTTTAACATTAAACTCATCCCAGGATCCTGGAACACAGCTGGCATCACAACAAATCCATATACCAGATCAATAGAATAGGATTTGGCTAATCCTACCTCTTTGGGGGATTGCTTGATGGCTGTTTCTTTAGATCTCCTCTCTGGGATAGAAAACATACCTTGGCATGAACCGATACAACATGCTGGGACTAATACTTTTACACTTCCTAATTAGTTGATCTCTGTTAGTACAAGATACACAGCAATGACTTTGAGGCTGATTCTACCCAATAATTTGTTAAAATACATAATTTGTAACTCTTGCAGTGAAGAACTGAAACAGTGTAATTTGTCATCACTCCGACTTACAGTATTTTGGATTACTGACCATTTAACATAAGAAATGTGCTAAAATTCTACTAAGTATTCAGTATTATAGATTCTAGAATGAAAATGCATATATATATTTTGAAATTTGAACCAAAATATTCCAGAAAACTTAGGTAATATTCCTTACATTTAATATATTACTAGAATAGCACATCATAACAGGAATTCACATGAAAAACAAACAAAAATTAGGAGCTTTAAGTTATCTAAATATAGATATACTAGCGGATAATAAATATGCTGTCACAGAAGAGAACAACATAATTTTCAGTTTAGTTTCATAATAATTAATTGTTACTCAGCTCAAATAATGTAACATAACAGTTTTTATATAGACTGTCATCTATATAGATCTTTTACTATGTACTGTGTATCAGATGAGGAAAGAAACCCAGTCCATAATTAAATGTAATATAATTCAATATCAAGAAGAGCATCGGTTATTACAATTAAGGGTTATCTTTTGCAATGATAAGTTTTATTCTAGTTCTCCTTCGAGTTCAAAATTATACTGGATACTATTAATTGGGATTGCTATTGGAATGAGACAATAGATAGCCATAAAGTCTGAGAAGTTTAACCAAGGCCAGCATGCTTCCACGGAGTGCCCACATTAGTAGGATGTAAAGAACTCTACATGGATATTTCTTCTACATTTTTCTAATGAGAACAATAGAAAACGATGGAACACTGTGAACAGCAATGTTTTTAGCCATGGGTTATTTTGGTTTTTGACATTTTATTTTTAATTTAATTTTATTTTATTTTTCCAAATATTAATGGCTTTTCAGTGAAGTTATTCTTGGAGACTTAAAACAGTTTCTGATAACTCTGGAGAAAACTGTTTTTAGTAGGAGTGATATTTTAATAACTTAATGTTACTTTTTGTGAGATAAGTAATGTTTTACTAAGAGCAATTTGAAAAACTTCTATCTGGATTATAGAAGGATCAAAAGATAAAACCACCCCATCTTCAGACAACAATAAAAAAAAAGAAGGAAGTGGCCAAGTAATAATGTTTTTTTTAATTATAATACAGTTAAATCTGAGGTTAAGAGAATGAACACATAGCTTTGTAATACTTATAGACTACAATATTTCAACTTTTTTCTTTTCTTCCCCTAAAATCTAACCTTGATTCATATTGGAAAATTTTAGCATGACCTTATAAGATAGGGAATAGAGTAAAAACTGGCTAGAAATGGAGGCACAGACTAAATGAGAAATGGTTTAAAATAAGTTGTTTTATGCTTATGTTTTATCTGTTTTATGCATATAGAGAAACTCTTAATAAAAGTGTAATGTTACATACATAATTGACTATGTGACATTTGCTATTTAATTTTATTCTTTTCCCTTATTCATGATTCTGGAACATCTTTAAATCTAACAGGTTAATGACAACCTTCACTGACAAACTAGATTTGGCATCTGATAAAGACATTAATTAAAAGCACCTGATATTTTTTCTTCCAAACACCGAAACTGACGAAAATGTATAGATATAATGTTATGCCTTGTACATTCCACCTCAGAAGAGGTACAGTTGAAGAAAACAGTGATGGTCAGTGAACTGGTATAATTCTTTCTGATATATTCTGGAAAAAAAAAAAAACTCCTAGAAATGGTATTGAATATATCTCATATGCTATTACCTACTGTTTAATTCTACTAACTCAAACAAAAACAGTAGAAAGTGTTGCTATTACTTTACAACAAAGTTATACTAATTTGGTGGGTTTTATTTCTGTAATCTACTTTCCCCTAATATTTAAGCCTACTTTTCTTATTTTTGGTGAGTTTTAAACTAAGGTTTTCAACTGAACTTTTTTATTAGTTCAAGTATAGCAGGCGTCAAAAATTAAAAACAATAATCTTTAAAAGGGAAATTTTTAATTATATTTTGTTTTTAAGGATTCATTGTATATTGTTTTATGTATATGTTTTATAGGTGTGTGTACAATCATGCAGGTACCCACAGAGACCAGAGGTACATAATCCCTCAGGAGGAATAGTTACAAACAATTGTGAGCTACTCCATTTGAGTATGGGGAGCTAAAACTGAATTCTTTGCAACAGTAATACATTCTTTTAATCTCTGATTTATTTCTACAGCATTAATAACAATTAATATTTGTGCACATTTTATCATTTCTACTCATATTCAGGCATGCAATTTGTATTTGCTACATCGTATTCTGTTGTTTATTATGTGTAGCCTCTTTCTGATGTATCAGTGAAAGTAAATGTTGTAACAGTTTTCTCTCAACTTTTATAAACATTTAAGATAATTTAATTAATTATAAAACAGTTATATGGTTGTGGTTAAATTTTATATTGTCACCTTATTATAGTTAGCTTGATTCAGAGATTGAGAAATTGGTACATCAAGATGTATTAATTAGGAAGTTTTCAGAGTTAATTTACTTAGTGGGAAAGATGACTTTGACTATGGTGATATCAACCTTGGGATCTAACACTGTAATAGAATAAATATGGAAAGGAAAGAATGAATTATCTCTTGTATTCCTAGTGTTCTGCTCCTCTCCCATGACATGGATGGTGCTTCCAGTCCCTCCATATTGTGATTTATTAAGCCCTCAAATCATGAATCAAATAAACACTCCTTTAACTTGTTTATTATTATTATTCAAGTTACAACAGTGATAAAATTAACTTGGGCAGAAAGTGGTTCTGTAGAAAGTGGGGTTGTTATTGTCCTTAAACCTGACCAGGGGTTTCTAAAGTTTTGAGAATCAGTTTGCAGAAGAAATATGGATGATTTTGGAGATGTGAGCTACAGAAGCCCAAAAGTAAAGTGAGCAGAGATTAACATGGATTCTAATGATCCAGACAGAAATGCAGAATGAAGATTGGGAAATATGAGTCGATTGAGAGTTACAACATTCTGGCAGAGAATTTGCAACATGTTGTCTATTTCTTAATAGTTTGCAGGAAACTGAGTTGAGCAGTGACTGACTAATTAGTTTGGCCTCTTTAGATAAAGCATTTTTTTTAGCTGAGATTAAAGATATGCATGGTATTAATGTTGGTTTTGACAGTCTTGATGTTTACATTGTTTGAGAAGACAGAAGCTTCTGTTGCTTCTAAGCTGAACTTCAGTGGACAGATCTTGTGCTGCAGGCATGATGCTCCCTCCTCTTGTTTAAATTCCATCTCTGGGAGTCCATACTCTTCCACCCATTTCACAGTTTCGTGTGCTATCCACACATATTATTTTGGTCATTATTGTCATACTTATTGCTTGTTTTTATTTTTTATTTATGGCTGAGATGAGCATTGGATGTATCTATTCAGCCTTGTTACAAACATCTATACTATCTCTTTACATTCTGATCATAAATTGTATTTTTAAATCATCTCATCTTTTCAGGTTCAAGAGAAAACATGAACACTATCGTTTTCCACTGGTATTTCTCCTCGCAAGTTTTTCCATTCACAACACACCCAGACAGTTGCTTGTCATTTTAAAGATGCCACTTCATTTAAACCTCATTTCCTTCTTTACCATTCTCAGTAAAGACATGATAAAAGTAACATTCTCTACCAACTTTTTTAACAGTGTTCTATTCATAATCACTCTAATAATTATTAAGAACATCCAAATCGATGGTTCTTTCCTTAGAGATGGTATCACCTAGGTGTGTTCAAACAGATTAAGGAATGGAGAAATTATCTTGAAAATATTTAGCTTCTTATAGCACTTCGTCTGAAAATGCAGGCATGTTAATGAAAACAGATTCCTTGGAATGGAAGCACATCAGCTAGATTTCCATGTGTTTTGCGCTCCTAAATATGTTTAAAAATAACTACAGTTTTGTAATTATGTGTCAATAACTTGTTGGCACAACTTTAAATGGAAGAGTCTAGGAACAGAAGATTACGTAGACCATTGAAACCACTGGCTTAGAAAATGTAGAAGGTCTCTTGTGAGATAATGAATGATTTCTCATGACCATGTTATATAAAGAGAATGATACTTCCTGTTCCCCTATGTTTCAGTTTCCTTTCTTACTTGCAGGCTATCTTGACACTGTGATCTCACTATTTGTTAAGCAATCACCAGAAATAAGCTTGTTGCAAAGCTGTGGCCTGGAACTTAGAGTGTTTTATAATAAATTTGTTTTCCTTGAAATTATCCAACCTCTAGTACTGGGTTATAGTAGCATAAAATAGAAAAATACAACATTCTAAAGATTATCATTATTATGTTATTTACAAATTTTTAACATGTACCGTTTGCAAAAAGAAATATATGCAATTCACAGTATAATGTATTACTTCTGTTTCATTTATTTTATTGTATATTTCAGAAAGGCATGAAGAAATTTGATGTTACTTAAAGTGTAAGGAAAAGATATGGCAGATGAAAAAGATGCTAAAAATTGAAAGGAAAATACATCACATGCAAAAACATGACAAGGGTTTACAATATCTGTCATATGGTGGAAAGTATTAATATATTAATCTGGCATTATGATCTAGGAAAAATGAACTTATATTTTGTTGTAATAATATTAACAACAAATTCAATTGCATATTATTAGTGAGCTGGTGAAGGCTCTTAATCTTGGTGTTGGAAAATAAGATATACAGACAAAAACGTCACTGGCTTCAAGTAAGTGATGGCATTAGAAAGAAATAATATTGTGAGCTGACAAGATGGTAAATGTGCATGGGAGTGCCTGGAGGGAGAAAAGAGAGGAAGAAATCATATTATAATCTCCAAAATGAAAAGAACAATGCTTACTGTTCAAGCCTGACACTCTGAGTTGAATTCCTGGAACTAAGTTTAATAAGAGAACTGTTTCTAGAACATGACCTTTGATCTCTGTGCATGTGTCATGGGTGCACAACCACATACACACACACACACACACACACACACACACACATGCATACACACACAGACATACAGACATACACACACAGACACACACTAATAATGAATAATAATAAAATACATAAATCACAGCAGAAGTGGTAGACTCAGAAGTTATTGTACTGTATGGAAAGAGGCCAAGATTAAATACATCAATGACCCAGGATTTACAGGACATTGGGATTTATTTTAAATCCAGTAATCTTTTACTGAAGACCTGTGGTTCAGAGTTTGTTTCCACTGTCTAGAGGAATATTCTAAAAAGGAAGTTCTTTTCTGTAGAGCTAACAAATCCATAAGGGAACATTCCAATACTAAGATCAAGGAA
Source organism: Cricetomys ansorgei (assembly GCA_026225945.1). Lineage (NCBI taxonomy): Eukaryota > Metazoa > Chordata > Mammalia > Rodentia > Nesomyidae > Cricetomys > Cricetomys ansorgei. The sequence continues at coordinate 12,290,358 of JAMJFZ010000713.1, forward strand.
AAGCTATAAGAGCCATTTCTGGCCCCATAGGTAAGAGGCAATGCAAACCATTTCTTGTGGATTGTTTTTGTTTTTTGATTGTATGCAGTGTTACAATCAAGTTGCTAGAGACATTAAATTGACGTGTCTCATTAACAGACACAGTGATACGATTGCAAAAATCAGAGTTGGTAATTTTCTATATAAAATCAGACAGTAATTTCCTGAAGTATTAAAACAGAAATAAATTTCGGTCTACACACATTGTCATTAGTTCCTGAAATATCTGTGAGTACTTTTGGATGAAGTGGTCATATGAACTTATCACAAGGAAAGCAGCTGTACATAGATGATAGTTTCTAACCATAAATCATCCCTCTGAAATACAAGTGGCCCTTCTTGGAGAAATTCATAAATGAGGCCATGCTATTCTTATACTTTTGAAGGTTGCCATTATCAGAACAAGGATCTGACAACTAATGCCATATAAGATAATTTCTGATATATGTATATAAACTATATGTTCCTCAAAATTGTACATTCAAATAAAATTAATCATATACTCATGAATGATTAGTGATAGAGCAACACCTGTCAAGTATTTTATTACAGTTACAATACAAGATTATTTCACAATAATCAAGGTAGTCGCAGCAAGTATATTTGAATTCAACCTGTCTTACTTTTAAAAGTTAGTCACTACATGGATCATTTTAAATTATAATTTTTATTAATTTATTATTTGATGACTTGCTTTTTAACATACTATTATTAATTCTTTCAGTTTCATACACATGCAACATATTTTTCCTGTATTTTCTCTTCCTCTACCTCTAAATCCTCTTATATCCATGCCTACCTCCTGTTTTTGTTTTACTAACTTATCTGATCCATTTGTGCTTTCCATATACTTATGGGTGTGGGACCATACATCATCAAATATCAAGTGAAACTCAGGGAACCCCGAAGAAGAATAGGAGGATGGATTGCCTGGACCAGAGGGGTTGAAGGCATCAGGATAAGCCCCACAGAACCAACAGCCCAGGACTATTAAGGGCCTACAAAAACTGAAGGTGCAGACACTGAGCTTGCAGGGTCCCATACATATATCTTATTGTTACCTAGCTTGATGTTCCTGTAAAACACCTACAAGTTGGAATAAGGGGGTCTCTGACTCTTTCTATGCCCTTGGGAACTTTTTCTTACTGCTTGTCCAGACTTGATATAGGGACTCAAGCCCAGCCTTGTGCTTTCTTGTTATGCCATGCTCTAGTGATAATCCTGGTAGGCCAGCTTTGTTCTGAGGGGAAGCCAGGTGGGAGATCTGGGGTAGAGCTGGAGGAGAGAGGAGATGGGAATGGGACCTGGGAGGAGTGAACAGAGGGGAGGATGAAGTCATAAGTATTATACAAGAGAGAAATAATAAATTTAATAAAAGAATAAAATAAACTTGCTAAAAAAGAAAACAAGGCCTTGTCAGACTAAGGATAGTAATCAATAGCCTTGGAATTAGCCTGTGATGTTTTGTTGGGGAGGGTCTATGAGATCCTTTTACCAAAAATTCAACAATATGCAATCTACATCTGACACTGGATGTTTCATTTTGTGGACTAAGATGTCTAGTTATTGTCTATTCCTCTATACAGGACATTTCAAGACATGTGCAAAATATAACAATTGATGACCACCACACCTGTACTATAGAACATACTTGTAGAGGAATATTTAAAATTTAAATTCATCATCATGGCTTCTCAGGGAAAGGATCTCATTCAAGGCCTGTGTGATCTGGCTGGAATGCAGCACACTTTTAGGTAAACCAACTAAGGTAATGGTAGCACACACATTTAATCCCAGATCTCCAGATGCTAAAGGATGCAGTCAGTTTGGAAGTAGTCCTCAGTCCATGGCTTTCTGTTCATGGTTTCTTAGTTCAGAGTTCAGAGTTAGTTGAGAGTTAAGAGAGAAGCAATAGAGATTGAGAAAATGGAGGAAATCAGTGAATGCTAGTCAAGTGAGAAATGGAAAGCCAGAGGCAAAGTGTTGTACAGAGTGAGCACATGCCTTTAATCCCAAGTCTGAGAGTGAATCAAAGTAAAGACATGACAGAGTGGCTTACAAAAATGAATCAATATGAAGAACAGGCCAAGTGAAGAATCAGAAGAAGAGTTTGCCAACTGAGTCAGAGTGATGCCGAGCCCAACACTCATGGCATAATAGCACAGGCTCTCTGCTCAGAGAGTCAGGCAGTTAGTTAGAGAATCAGTCAAAAAAAAATATATATATATGTAGTTCATCAGAAGGACTCAGTGTCAGACAGGAGTAGGCTAACAGATAACAGAGAGAGTCAGTTTGAAGCTGAGAAGAGCAGTTCAGTCAGAGAAGTTGTGGGAGTCAGTTAGAGTCAGCCAGAGTCAAAAGAGTTCAATCAGAAACAGCAGGCTCAGAAGCTCAGTTTGAACCAGAAGCTTGGAGAAGAATTTGAGCCAGAACAGCAAGTGAGTTGATTCAGCCAACCAGAAGAGTGAGTTGAATTCAGTACAGCTCTGAGTTAAGAAGGAGCTAGTGACTCAGGCAGCAGTAAATCTAAGAGGCTGCAGCCTTCAAGGTCTGTGCTAGGATCTTGAAGATTAGATTGCACACAGGCTGAAAAATCCAAGATTAGATTGAAGATTAGATTGCAAAGAGGCTGAAACCCCCTAGGACCAGGGATTGAATTAGCAAAGAATAAACAGTACATCAACACCTACATGTACCTAAATTATACTATATGCAGAAGATTAACGAAGATAACCTCAAACACAGGAGGATAGGAGAGTGTAAAATTTATGAGAAAATACAGACAAACATATGAGGGCTATTTTTTAGCCTATTATGTCTAGCCCAGCAAGCTACAAAACTATTTATATTAATAAAGGAGAAAAAAGGAAAAATAATTTAAATAGAACACCAACAAAATTAAAAATTAGCAAGGTTCTCTCTTAAACAAACTTAAATTTAAATAGACTTAAACAGTAGTAAATACATACATAATAGCTGGCTGAATAAGAATGCAAAACCCAACTCTGCTGTCTCCAAGAAATAAAATCTGCTTGCATTGACTCATACACAAACTGACAGTCAAGTGAGGGAAGTTATAAAAAATACAGTAGCTGAAAAATTCTGGAACAGTCTGATATTTAATAGCATAGACTTCAAGACAAAAATCAGAAGAGAAAGAATAAATTCATGAAGAAGTTATAACATTTGAAAATGTATATGCATTGAACACTGAGGCTCTCAATTTCATAAATATTTTTGGCCATAAAATGTTAAAGAAGTCCTAATACAACAGATAATTTGAAGACTTCAATTCCTTGCTCTCATAAATATTTAGTCTAAACCAAAACTCAATGACCGAATTTGAAAGTTAAACCTCACCATGAATCAAGTGAATTTAACAAATATTTTTAAAAGATAATATCCAACAGATGTGGAATTCACATTCTTCTCAATAGTTCTAGTAACAGCCTCAAATTCTGCCACATTAACAGTGACAGAATGGTCACACTTTCAATATAAATCTTCCTCCTTCATTTAAACTCTAAAAGCACATTCACTCTCCTGATGAAGTGACTCTGTTTCTTATCTGCCTGATTCTCTCACTGACTGCCTCCTTTCACACCCTGAGAGCTAGGATTAAAGGTGTGTGCCACCATTGTCTTCTTAGTTGGTTTACTTAAAGATGTGTGCTATAATCCAGCATGAACACACAAAGTATCACATGTACAGAGGTCAATAAATCATCTTTCCTTCAGTTAGATGTAACTATTGCCTTTATCTGTGGCTTTAAAAACATTCTATCTATCTATTTATTTATTTATTTATTTATTTATTTATTTATTTATTCATGTGTTAATTTGATTCCACTCTAGATGTGTAACTATTTAAAATCAGACTGTATATTCATGCTGAGAAATTTTTGCCAATTAGAACGCAAAGCTTAATTGACTGTATTTTTCTTTAGTCTCACAAAGTCTGAACATTTAGAAATATACTTTAACTTTTAATTTTGATTATATTCATTTTTGAGACATAGTCTTCATTGATGTGGATTGAAAATTTCCCTTGAATTTATCCTACATTCTGTAATGATTAACTGTTTACAACTACAGTGATGAATAACATTATCATCCTTAAAGGGCCCAGGTTCTCTTATATTACTTGTTTCTATGTGCATCAAATGTTTTGAGAACCATGATGTTTTAATTATCTCTTTATCACCTCTTTTAGACATACATATGCTTGGAATGTAGCTTTTAGACTGATTTCTTTCATATTCACATAATGGTAGAAACAGGAGACACTCATACCTTTTTTACTTGATCATTAAATTTTTTTGTCACTGAATTTCATCCTATTATGTACTCTTTGTTACTCATTTATATATTGAAAGTTGCCTTGTGTTTGGCTAATTACGAATAAATTTTCTTTAAATATCCATGTTCAAGATTTTTTGTGAAAATGCCCTTTAAATCAATCTAGAAGCATGTTAGAAGATTGTTTAGCTTTGAAATTAAAACAAATATTGCCAAAGTACCTTATAAAATAATTTCACCACTTTGCATTACAAAGTGTTTTGAATGAGGGATTTTGTTGCTTGGAATACTTATAAGAAGTAGGTATTACCTCATATTTGTTTTAATTTAAGGTTGATTAATGGAAATGATATTGAGCACCATTTCATTGTACCCTTTCACATCTATATCTTGTTTGACAAGTGTTATAGCAGATAATTTACCTATTTGTAAATATGTTAATTTTACTGTTGACTTTCAGTAGTTTATCTTATATTTAGGATGGTAGTATTTTATCAGATGTTTGTTTTCATTTATTTTTTATCCAAGCTTCTATTTTTATTTTCATTATCATAGAACTTTTTAAAATACTTTGTTATACACTCTAATATTTTTGAAATTATGATTTAATTCCATAACTTCCCCTTCCTTTTCCACCCTCCTGACTGTCCCGTATAACTCCCTTACTCTTTTTCAAATTCATGGCTCCTTTTCAGGCAATTGTTGTTACATGTGGAAATGTACATACATATATTTTCCTAAATACATAAAACAACTTCCTCATTCTCTAAAGTGTCACTAGTTTATCTGTTTTCAAGGCTGATCATTTTGAAAGGATAATCAATTGCTGTACTTCTCTGAATATAACTTTATGCATCAATAAAGTCAAATTACAACTATTATTTTCTGTATTATGAAATTGAATTATATTGGTAGATATATTCAAGAAAGGGGTTATGTGCATATTTTAAATGTGCCGTTCTTGATTTTTTTCTAGCTATGTAATTTAATTTACATCTTAATGTATTTTGATTTAATTCTATGTCAGTTTTGACTATTTCTGTGACATACTTTTTCACGTAAATTTTCTAGTGAGTTTTATGAACACTGTGAAGATTAATATTGAGTATCAGCATCTCGGAATCTAGAATTATTTAAAAGCCAAGCCTTCTAACAATATAATTAGAAACTAGATATGTGATTAAATGAGGGAGAAGACCCACCTTAATTGTATGTGTGTGCATCTCATGTGTTGAGTACCTAAGGGTATGAATAAAAACAAGCTGAGCAATGTGTTCATCACTACTCTCTTTCTTGAGTAAAGACATAATGTGATCAATTGTCTCAAACTCCTAACACAAAATGATTTCCACACTGTGATGTACTATACCCACTAGAAGTGTGAGCAAAAGAAAAATATATACTTAATTTTCTTTTCCTCTAAGTTTTTTTGCACTAATCAAAAGAAGTAGGTTTTATAATAAATTAGAAACAAGAACTTGACTTTTGTGATAAAAATGACTGTATGATCCTTATGCTTTCAGAACTGATTTGAAAGAATATGGAAGAATTTGTGCTGTGAAATAGAAATACTTTGAAAATAATAAGTGTATCATAATGGGACATTCTGCCAGGGTTTTGAAAAAACAAGAGAGCTGAAAGGTGTGAAGAAGGTGGAAGCACAGCTCCTTAGATTTCAAAAGGACTCTACCAGGAACTAGGCTATTAGCAATTCATGCCATTTTCTTAAAAGGATTCTGGCTGAATTTTGCCCATATCCTCATAACCAGCATGAAGGTGAACAGAGGCCTGATAGACTTATTTGCTTGTCAATGGGGATTTCAAGACAGAACATTCACCCTGTGTCTTGGATACTGCTTACTGTTATCCTCAAGATCTACAGTGAGAGGGAACAAAATACAGAGCAAAAAAGTTATTAAAAATATTCAGTTTGTTAAAGAAAAGAGCTTGAATAACTAGAAAGTTGCCACCAATGGACTTACATTAAAAAAAAAAAGACTAATTGTATAGGCAAACTTCATGCTCTACACTGGGATATTACGAAAGGTGTTCTAAGGAGAGAGCTCCACCAATAAGAGCTTCAAACTTGTGAAAATGCTAGTATATTTAAAAGGAGAGAACCATCTGAGAATGATACTGAAGGACTCCCCTGCTCCTACAAGCAGGATAATATTTTTTCAAGGGTTGCTTTGTGGTTTGTGGATATGAAGGTCCCGAGATGAGGGAGCCATGGTTTCAGAGAACTGCTAAGGCCAGGCAGTGCATGTTAAGCTCAGAGTCTCTGTAACTGTGCCAGAAGAAGTTTCTGTGTGAAGCTGTTAAAGTGAAACCCAAACACAATGGAAACAACAGAATGTTGAAGATATCAGAACCATTAGCTCTCTGTCAAAACAGCTGCAAGCACAGGGAAGAGCTAATTCAAGAGAAAGGCCATATGTGTTGCAGGAAATAGAACTGGAAATGGTGTAATTAAGCCCTTTGGAACCCATGATGATTCACCATGAGTATAAGATGCCAAACATGGAATTGGAGATTGCTTAGGTTGGTTTCAGTTTTATTTTGTTCTGGTCTTTAGTTCTCTGGGCCTTAATCTCTCTCTTTTGTAAAGAGAATGTTTGCTATGTGTCCACTCTGTATTGGAAGATTATAACTTATTTAGTACATCACATATGTAAAAGATTTCCTCAACCTTCAGAGAAGACTTCAACTTGGAAACTTTTGAACAGTGTTAAGAAAATTAAAGACTGGGGACTTGTGAAGATTGAATACATACATTTTGAGTTGTGATATTGTCATAAGCCCAAGAACAAGGGGCTGCAGTAATGTATTAAAACTGATATTGTGGGTACCAAGTTGAAAATAGGTGGAGTCATGTGTTTGCAATTTTCTGAAGTAACTATCTGGTTCATACTGGATTTGGAGTTTTCAATTGTTCAACCTAAATGATAAGGAATTCAGCATATATTTTGTTTGTTGCCAAACTTTCCAGTTATTGAGAAAGCAGAAAACATTCATACATTTAACACACTCCTCTATTTTTCATAAATAGTAACTTAAGGACATCATTTCCTAAGACAATTCTCAATTGAAAATATAGAAGAGGCCAATAAATACTTTAAATGGTGTTTAAAATCCTGAGCCATCAAGGAAATGCAAATTAAAGCTACTTTGTGATGACACCTCACCCTGTTCAGGATGATTGTCAGCAGGAAAACTGAAAATAAATGCTGAGGTAGATGTTGTGAGAGATAAATCCGTATCCCTGCCGCTAAAGCATAAACTGGTCCAGGAATTCTTCTGAAAAGAAGAAATTAGAGGCAATGTGTTAAGTAAAATGTAGCTTCAATGAAATTAAATACTAATCATGTCAGATTTTTAATGAATTGAATTCCTAATCATGTTAGACTGTGAAAATTTGAAGAATAGAGAAAGATTCTGGCTTAAATCATAATAGCGGTTTGAAAATAAATTTTGAAAGGGCCAGTGAAATGCATCAATGGGTAAAAGCCAGTTCCCAAGCCTGAAGATCTGAGTTCAATGCCAGGACACAGTGGTTGAAATAGTAGCCTGGCTTACTAATGATAGTAAGTTGTTTCTGACTTCCAGAAACAGAACATTATGTGAGTTCCTTCCTCATATGCAAAATTAATTAATACGTTAAATTTAATTAATATAAAACAAACACATAACCCAGATGTGCTACCCCTAGACACATACCCAGATAGCTCCATAGTGATACTTCCATGTCCATACTTATCACTGTTCTACTTACAAATATGAAGATATAGAACCAATGAAGATGCCCAGAGTTAGGTGAATGATAATAAATAGATAGAACATGTATGCAGTGGAAGTTTACTTAGCTATGTAGAAGAATAAAATTATGAAATTTGCAAGGAAAATTATGGATATTTAAAGTATTTTATTAAGAAATAAGCTAAGCTCAGAAAAATGAAATTATACATTCTTTGCCCTATGTTCTCCCAAGCTTATAAAATATATGTGTATATATTTATACAAATGTGTGTGACTGTGAGTAAAGGCTAAAACATTAGAAATGGGACTTGGAATCAGAGGAACATTGTTAGAATGAGAAGAGAGCAAAAGGACTTATGTGATACGACACAAGAAGGGTGGAAGAAGTGTACATAGGAAGAAGGACTGAGGAGATGAGAAATTTTGCTTGAAAACGCTAGAGTGATGTTACAGGTAAGTATTAATTTCAGTATAGGGCCTTACCATCATGTTGTGGGGAGCAACCTTGGAAACAACCTTTGATATTTAGAAAGAGGCATGGAGATGAGAAATTTTGCTTGAAAACGCTAGAGTGATGTTACAGGTAAGTATTAATTTCAGTATAGGGCCTTACCATCATGTTGTGGGGAGCAACCTTGGAAACAACCTTTGATATTTAGAAAGAGGCATGGGGTCCCTTTGGCCAAGACTCAATAAGATGTAACCCATTCCTGACACTAAATGTTTTACATTGTTGAACAAGATATTGAGTTGGGACATTTTCTCCTCCTTTACAAGGTGACTCCATTTAAATCGTGTGTGTGTGTGTGTGTGTGTGTGTGTGTGTGTGTGTGTGTGTGTGTGTGTGTTTAGGATTCTACTTCAGTAAGTATTCACATGACTTTTCCAAAGGTCTTTCGAGTTAGTTTTCCCTTCCCATATTTCCTCCATTACCCTGTCTTCCAAACTCCTCCACATTTAGTCCTCCTATTCCAGTTTCCCCTTATCTCTTTATGACTTTGCTCTACTTTTTGTTTCTTAGACGTTGCCCTCCTACCACTGGTCTCTCAGATTCCTAACCTTTGTGGTAATTCTAATTGAAACATGTTTATCTAAAGCTAACATTTACCTATGAGAAAAATGTGCAATATTTACCTCTTTGTATCAATTTGTTTTTTGTTTTTTTGTTTTTTTGAGTTTTTGCCTGAACTTTTCCCTGTTTTGATTTTCATTATCTTTTAAGAGAAAGAGAGGGAGAGAAAGAATCAGAACCTCAGGTTAGGTAAATAGGCAGGATCTGGTTCGAGGTGAGGGAGGAAAAAAATTAAATTTCTATTTAAAAATGATATACAATATATGAAACACAAATTTATACAATGTATGAAATATTCTATATATTGTATAAAATTAAACAGAAAAAAGCCATAATGAGCCCTAATACTATCATGTCAATTAAGTGAATAAAAAACCATAAATTTACAAAAGGATGGGTCATTTGGCACACATTTTTGCCCAACTTTGCAATTATTGAGAAATCAGAATCATTTTTGTTGTTGTTCAAGACATTCTTTTCTGTTGTAACTTTGGCTGTCCTAGAATTCACTCTAAGGACCAGGCTGGCCTCGAACTCATAGAGATCCACCTGTCTTTGCCTCTCAAGTGCTGAGATTAAAGACGTGAACCACTCCCACCAGGCTAAAATCAGAAATATTTTATAGAAGATTTACTAAATTATTATTTCTCCCAAAGATATTTTTTATAAGTAGATCACTTGTCAAAAGCATTATATTTAATAAAATATAAATGACTAAAATAGATCAGTGAATGTGTTTACCATAGGTTCAAATAAATTTTAGCTATAAAATATTAATTTAAAATATAAAATAATTCTCTGTATGTTAATAAAGTACTCTGTATTATAGTAAACCCTAGTTTTCTGAATGCAATAGTACACTTGGGAGGTATAGCAATGCTACTATACAGAAACAGCATATGAGATTTGCTTCCATAATTATTTGTTGTATGTAAACAGCTTGTAGTGTTATCTTAACAATCTTTTGCTCTGGGGAAATGCTAAGTAGAAAATAGAATAACAGATATTTTGCAGGATAAATGGTTATATCCAAAATTGTTATGACAGAAACTCATGCACTGAATATGATTTAGTGTTCTGTAGGGAGCCACAGTAGATTTTCTTGTTAAAAGGTATCTAAGAACTCCACACTGACTGAAGAACTACATGTACATTTAGGAAGATAGTAAGAAGTTGAGAAGTTAGCACTTCAGTATTTTGAGAATTTGTAATTCTAATTATCAAAAATGAGCATGAAAAAATAATGTACATTATAGTCAAACATGGTGGTTCATTATAATAACCCTTACATTTAGAGGCAGAGGCTGGAGGCCTGTATGTTTGAAGACATAGAAACTGGAGTGAACTGGAGATTTATTATCCAATTATTTTAATTATAACAATAAAATAAATAGGTAAAAATTGTGATTTTTCAGTAATTACAACTAATTATTTCAAATAATTGTGTGAGTAGCCAATGGTCATAGACCGTGTGTGCATTATGTGTTCATTTAAAATAAACCTTACTTCCTAAAAATGGCTGTCTCAGTTCTCAGTTGTCACACTGGTGATAATTTCTTATTCCAGCAGATTCTTTTGATGTATTTGACAATTATAGTCTTGGTACACATAGAGTCCTTAGTTTCTCAGCTGAGTTGCCCAGAAAAGACGTGAATTACTTATAAACATTATGGTCATTTTTTAGTGTGACCATCTGTCCACTTATGGCTTGAATCTGATGAAAAGCTGATTTTCCACAGACTAGCACACAGCTGTCAGATGGCAAAATTCTTATGATCTCTGTAACCTGCCTTAAATTTTAACAATACAACCAATAATAATATTGGTATAGTGTCACTTATACATTTATTCATTTTATTTCAAAATGAAGTATGATGATTTTAGGCTACTGGCTAGTCAATATGTTCCTTCTCTTCTGAGCTAGTTAGACATGCACTACAAAAGAAACATTATTTCTCTGTAATCTCTATCACTTTAATTTTAATAAATGTTAGAACTGTATTTTCAAGAGTTGCCATTTTAACTTTTTAAAAATGAAATGTTTATTGAGCAACTTAGTATGTATTTTGAGAAATTTATATGTTAGTTACTTTTATATTACTTTATGAAATCCCTGAAGAAACAACCTAAAAACAAGGACATTTTATTTGGCTCAGTGTTCTAGATGATTCGGTCTGTGGCCAACTGACCATAGATACTTGGACACTGGGAATTGTAACACATATGCTTCTGGAATCAGAGGCAAAAAGTACTGATGAACAAGATATTCAAGGAAAAGCCACTATGACCTGTTTTCTTTATTGATATCTTTCTCCTAAAGTTTCCATAATATCCCCAAATATCACAGTAGATGAAGCATTGGTAATGTGAGCCTGTGGGGGATATTCATATTCAATATATATCAGCCTTTTCCTGAATTTCTAAGCACATGGACTATAAAAATATTACACTTATATGAGTACTTCATATTTTATAGTCACATGATAATATATAGTATAATAAATTCCCAGGAAATTGTATTGACATTATTATTCACATATGAGGCTGTGGAGAAGTTAATGAACTTATCCTAAAGCACTAACTTACTACGCAAGTACTAGAGTAAGAATATTAGTTGATTTTTCTCTCTAACTCAAATGCAATTTTATATCATCATTAAATTTACTGCTATTTTCTACCATCAAAGTACCTCCATAATTTTGTGCTGAGGTGTTTGTTTTTTATGTATTTCATTACATGAAGAATTCCAGATACAGCAATTCCTTTACCACTATTGTCCAGTTTCCCCAATGTTCTCACTTGACTAATTTCCTTTGAGAAAGATGCTGTTATCTTTGCAAGTTTTCCTTTGTACTCAAAAGTTCTACACTTGCTACTTTTAGCAAACATTTTGATTATGGTCTATGTTAGTAATTAAAGGAATTTAATAAAAATTAGTTGTTCAAAACATGAATATTTTTGGTTGATATTGATGATTATAGTAGTTTTAATAAATGTCCCAGATCTTTGTTGTAGAGGGTTGGTTCATTATTTAGAAATACTCTTTCTTCAAGTCTCTTTATGATATGACTGAAAGTAACTCAATAGTGTTAATCTGAAGTCTAGCTTCTAAAGCATACAGCTGCTGACTGGCCCAGCTACATAGCAATTCATTGTCTGTATATGAGACTGGTCTGATTTGAAGAGTGAAGATATAACATGCTAGCCTGTACCTATCACAGCATCTGAGTTTTGACAACCAGAAATCTCTGGGAAATTGCCAAATACCCTTTAATGGAAAATATCCCCTGGGGAACTATAACTGCTTTTTAGCTCATTAGTCCCATTACTAGGCCATCATTTTTCTAAGTACTTTTGCCAATTGCCACATGACATATAAGGATATTTGTGTTGCTGATGGTAACACTCTCTGTTATCTGTTTTCTGGAAGCATCAAGTTTTACTTCTATTTCTCTTCAACTTGCTCCACTCCCAATTCTTGCATATTCTTATTGCATATATTTACTAATAAATACTCTGAAGAATGCTTCAGAGGTGATTGCCCCACAACTCCACAGCCCCCTCTTTCTTTTATAACTATCTTCCTGTGGTGCAATATTGTGTGTTGTAACACACGTGATATTTCCAACCGTGTTCCATTTATTCAGTTTAGGATACACTGTCAATTCTTTCCTGTAGACAGGCTAGAAAATGCTTTGTTTTGTAAGAGGAATATTAGCAGAGATGTCAAAATATTCCATTATGTCACTTAGGGACCACTGTCTTTTGATGTCTTATTTGTAGAGTTTCAAATATGTTTCTATTTTATTGTGGACTTACAGTAAGCGATGCATCTGTATTGCATGGAGGATGCAGTTTCCTCTAATTAGATGGAGGAAATCAGTTTAATTCATGCTGAATAGAGAAAATCCATGTGATTTCTCAAGAAAGAATGAGTAGCATATTAATAATATTAACAAGCATTAATTTATAATGTGTAATACATTGGGACATGGAATGAAAACACTAGGATTCCTAATTATGTTCATTATTTCAAGTGAAATATGACATGAACTCAATAAATACAGATACTCAGTTTTAGATTCAACAGTGCTTTAATTGAATGCAAAAATCTGGCTTTTATATTTTGCATTTTCAATAAAGAAATAGAAAATATGTATGACAAGTATGAAAGTTTACTATAGGTTTTATTTTACTTTTCAATGAAACATTACAACATGAAGCATGTATTAAATTTTAATCTATAAAATCATTGATTTCATAAAAATAAGATATTAAAATATATTCCTTCCATTTTCCATAAGACATTATATAGTAACCTTGAAAGTGTTTTTGTTATTGAAATTTTCAATATAATTTCATAGTGAATTTAAGAACGAAGTATTTTTCTTTTGTAGGAGATATTTTCTGGCATCTTTACTGAAAATACATCAGTGTTAGTATATATTATTTAGTAAATTATTTTAAAATAATCAGCAATATATATATATATATATATATATATATATATATATATATATATATATATATATATATATAAAGGAGAGAGTAAAAATTGATGTCCTCCTTTCCAAACAAGAACACTGGAAGGATATAGCATGCTGAAAATGAGTATTCTTTAAATCTTCTTTTTCTTGTATTTTTAAGCAGGACTTGTGTTTAAAAAATGATATAGTTAATTGCCTTGTAACAGTTACTTTTTTGGTGTTTTTGAAAAGCTAAAGGCTTGGTATGGAGAACTAGAAGTCTTTCTTTGTATAGTCCCACAGACATTGTCCCCAGCTTTCTTTTAATCATCTCTAATTGTGAAAGGTCTCAATCAATTTATAAAAGCACATCAAAATTTTTTATAAATAAGTTAAGACAATCATATTCCATTCAACTAATGTTACTGTGTAGCTGTTTTCTGATAGAATATTTTCTGGCAGATATATAAATATATATATTTTTTTATATAATATAAAATAAATTTTTTCTAAAGAGAAAGCATATCTTATGATAAGTCTACATTAGATAAATAAACAATAAAATTGGTTAACCATACCAACTAGTTTACCGGTACCAAAATTTATATGTAAAGTTAGCACCGTTTTTCATAGCTTCCTGAGTTCCCCTAAAAATAGGAACACAACCTATTACAGCCTCAAAACAAAACACATTGAAAGGATCCTATCTGTACTTCATATTTTATTAATTGGCAGTATAAAAAAAGAAATTACGTCAAAGGAAGTCTCAATACATACCACCATGCAGATGCTACTGTAAGCAAGGACCAGGAAACTCATGTTAGATTAGAACTGAGACACATGATTTCCCATCAAATTTAAGCAAGAACTTACATGGTGCTAGCCTATTCTGACCACTCTCAATTTCATAACTCTTCTGTGTGCTCCAGGCTGCACTGTGACAAATATATACCTGCTCAATTTGAAGAACTAACTCCTTTAGTATAAAGAGCTTCATTATTAAATGATAAAGTCCTCATTTTAATTCCTATAGCTATGAAATCTCTTTCAGGAAGACAGAACATTATAAAACGATGCAATGTGTACCCATATCCTTCACCTAAGTAAACACTCAGCTTTCTTCTTTTTGAGTTTTCATGAGCTGTTCATTCCAAGAATCTTTACCTTTGCTTGTACATACATTTATTTTATTGTGCACAAGTCTCACCTATCCTCCCTAACTGATATCTTTTCTATGTTGTCTTGGTATTGGGGAAAGGGGAAAACGTTTTCCTGTTATTCATTTGATGGAGTACTTTTCTAACATAGATGAGGCAGAGGCAAATATCCTCCATTAATGTCTGTTGGTCAACATGGCCAGTGTAGTGGTACAAATATACAAAACTAAATCCATACTAAAAGCCTTTCAAATATTTCCCACTGGAATCAGAATAAGCATTCAATGCTCACAGCAGTTTAAATGAGTGCCTGTACCTCATCTCCAATAGTTTTCTTATGTTGTTTTACTTGTTGAAGCACTGTATTTGTTTTTGACTCCAGGGCTGTAAAACTTTTCCTCTCTTAGAAATTTGTCCTCCCTCCTCCTTAAATTCATGCTGCTATCTTTCTCAGTGCTTTTGACGCTGAATTTTTCCACATAATCCTCCTTTTCTGAGCATCTAGTATAATAGAACAGGTTGAAACTTGTTTTTGAAATAAGGCCTTTGTACTTGTGGCAATTTCTAATCTTCAGTTCTCTGTTTTGCTTCTCAAATGTTCTCATCAATTTTGAAGAAAGTAATTATTATCAAATGTCAGAATCAAGTTTTACTTGTTGAAATATATACACAGGATACGTCCCAAGCACATTTAAGGTATACAAAATATGACAATTTATTTGCTTTGTACAATGTATGTATTGCTAGGAAGCAAACAATACACACATAAACAAGTTATTTTATAGATTAAAAAAAGCAAAATTTTCTTGTGCTTTGTATCAAGTAGAAAACTGAATATATCTGAAATAAATCACTACATGAATCTAAACTTTGTTTTGTTCTAATTTCATTGTTTCTTTTAATTTCTATTTTAAACTTTATGGTTGTATTCTTTGACAGCTTTATATATTACATAAGGATATTTTTGCTATTTTTTTCCATTGAGAAAAGGCATAAATTAAATTAAACAAATCTTCGATTTCTCTGAGACACTACAAGTATCCCATGAAATGAAGTGATTGCACCTTGAGACAGTAGGGAAGATGTTGAAGATATTGAAGCATACCCTAATTTTATTTGTAAAACTAAGAAGCAATAATATATAAAACATTCAAATATAGACACTGACATGTACTGAAGCATTTTTTACATAATCTAGTAATATATCTCAACCTCAAAAGTAGAAAAAGAACAAAAGGACACTCCAAGACATATCCATCAACTTTTAATAATTATCAACAATCATGACTAATATATTTCATTGATATTATTGAAAGGTCACCTTCTTTTTAAGATAATCTTGATAAAATTACAAAACACAAACATTATAGCATTTATTGTGTTTATATTTAATAAATATAATAAAATATTTAAAGATTTTAACAATATATAAAAACGCTCAGTATAAAATATTTGCAAATAGAGAAGAAATTGACACTGACAAAAGCCCAAGAGCACTAGAGGGAATTGAGAAGCTTGAATTTCTCAATTCAGTATAATTAAGGATATGTAGACAATAATCAAAATGTAATCGCTCTCCTTGCTATACATAATCAATGATGAATAAAAATAAGTTTGTATAACATATAAACATATGCATACATATATAGATAGGTAGACAGATATTTCCAGTACCTCAACCAAACAGAAGTAATTAAAAATTATATGTGTCTTTTTGTCCATCTGCTCCTATTTAATGTGTGTATCAAAGTACCAAGGGGAATTGTGTATTGGAAATTAAGATTATTAAAACATAATGATACAACTACTACAAGAGATAATCCATATGTTCTTGAAAAATTAGTACTGTGTTAAAAGAGTGCTAAATTTCAATATCGCTTTAATGATCAGATCTTAGCCATATCTGTTAAAATCATACTTATCTGTGATTAATTTATAGAAGCATATATCCTTTCAATATTTTTGAAAACAACTATCATCAGTATTGAGAAGTTCAGTATTTACATATCAATACTGTTCAACTTTTTTTTTAGCAATGGGGAAAATAAAATATCTGAGAAATGTGTTGGGAAATAGAAATCAATATTCTAAAGTAGAGACAAACTATATCTGGCTGTCAGCCATCAGGGCACGTTGTAGGAAGTGGTAGGAAACTATTTACAGAGTGACAAATCTTAGCAGCGACAAAGCCATGTTTTAATTTCTCTGCAATATTTCCAAGTATCTCAACCAAACAGAGCAGATGGTGCAAATATGAGATTATGATTTCTTACTTAGAGGGAAACCATTATATTCTGCTAGCTATTGCATTAGAAATGCATAGTTTGCTGCAATAGCAACTATGGGCATTTTATTGATTGTTTCCTAGGTCATTTGGGCTGATTTTAATGAGTAAACTTGGCAATATTACAATCACCATGCATGATAAAGCAATTCATAGACTAAAGTTATTTGTGATTTATAAAAGTATTTAAGAAAACATGACTGAATATTGATTGTTTTATTGTTGATATTGTTTAGTTGTTCGGATTATTTTCTCGAGAATACTTTGGTTAAACTGGGTGGTAGTGGAGCACGACTTAGTCCCAGCACTTGGAGGTCAAAGGTAGGCAAATCTCTATGAGTTCAAGGCAAGCATGATATATAGAGTGAGTTCCAGGACAGCCAGAGTTACAACAAAGAAACCCTGTCTTGAAAACAAAACAAAACAAAGCAGAAACAATATAAAAACAAAACAAACTAACAAAAGAACACTTTTCTTTATTCTTTTTATATTAAATGTATATATTTATACAATATATATATTATATATTTATTGTTTATATAAAATTTATATATTATTTCATTTCCTTATATACTTAAATATGTTTTATTTCCTTAGTCACTTAGTCACCAAATAGAATAAAATATTCTATTTGGCATTTATGTAAAGTCCTTCAGCATTCAAATTAATTCCATCAGTTGTGCTCCCCCTTCACCATGCATTTTCTGTTACAAATGTTCAGTTGTTGCCAGAAAATACCGGAAAATTCCAAAATGAGGAATGTGTAAGTTTTAATTTGCCCATAGTTGTGAATGGTGTTGTATTCTGATTTTGTTGTCCTCCTTCCCTGTCATATATTCCACACAAACCCTGCACTATCCAGAGTATAAAAGCTTCATCTAATATGGACATTAGTCACTCAGTATCCAAAACAATATTCAGATTATTCCCTTGGTAACTCAATGTTTGTATTCAAGCAACTTTCATTTCTCTGAATAATGAACTCCAACCCAAAAAGTAATAATAATGGTATATTTTGTATTAATATATTCTTAACAGCTCTTTTTTATTGAGTTATTATTGATAATCTTCTTTTGTTCATAATTTTTATTATTTTGAATTTTATAGATGCATGCAATATATTTTCATCATATCCTCTCCTTGCTTCCCTTCAAGCTTCTTAAAGACAATCCATGTCTCTACCCTAATTTCACTTTCTCTTCTCAAACTCATTGAGTATAAAAAATTGTTGCTACCCATAAGACCACATAGGCTCACCCACTGGAGCACGGATAATCCCCTAGCGGCCACTTACCTTAAAAATCTAGACTTTCCTTCCTCCAGCAGCCATCTACTGTCATGAGCCCCCAAACAATTTATGACATAATTAGAACCAGTTTAATCTTCTGCTGGCCTTGTACAAGCAAGCAGAACCGATAAAATTTGTGGGTATAACAGCCCTTTCTTGTCCATCAAATGCTTTGCCTAATTTTTAAACTAAACTTTACCAAAGGTATGTTTGTGTTGGTTAAAACTTAGGACATAAAGGGTTTAGTACGTTTTCTGGCTTGTGGTACTCATTGTGGGTCCTATGTGGTTCTCTTGGGGATAAAAGGGGTGAAACTGAATACATTTCAGTGTAAGAAACATTTACTAATAACTTCTCCAGTGTTATCTAATGGGTATAGAAATTTTAACCAAATACAGTAGGGAGGGTTATGAAATGGATATATAGAACAAAAAGGAGAAACTGAGAAGATAATCTTCAATGTAACTTAAGTAGAGAGGGCCAGGCTACCTGAAATAATAGGAATACAAAGATGTGACCTGGTTGGAAGGATTGTAGGACACCTTGTTCCTCAAAAATGGAAAAAAAAATACTTCTGAGTATAGTTTATTATGACATTTATTCCTGTTACCCTTATATGCCAGCAATTGAAAACAAGCCCACTCTTAGAGAAATCCTACAGGGCTTCTCTTTGAGAAAACCCAAGATTTTCAGTCATGGTTATCAGCATCACCCCCATTCAACAATGTATAATCATTTTGAAAGAAATAATAATCCAAGATGAAGAATTCTGTAATCTCCTTCAACTCAGACCCAGAGATATTTTGATCATGGTACTTTGTTATACCTTCGGTGTCCAGTGTCATTTCAAGCCTATCAAATTTAATATATTCCATTCTTCAACAGTTCTGTTCATCTAATTTATACACAACATTATATAGATGAAAAAAAATTCCACTTTGTGTAGTCCCTGACTTTTTACCATAGACTTGCTGCTACCTGATGGAAAGATTATAATTTCAAAATGTGATCAAAGGAGAAAGTATGTGACTGTTTTTTAATTTGTAAGATATTTAATAAATTTAAAATGTGCCAGATTCTTACAAATTTTCATTACTATGTTGGAATCCCTTATAAAGAAAGTTTGTGTCACTCAGTTATCAAATTCTTTGGTGAAGATTATATTTAGTCATATTTTTCTATTAAAAGATCAAATACAAAACAGTTTTCAAAGTGAAAAGTATACTTTAAACAGTAAAAATATTAAAATGTAGCTATTAGATATTCCCATCAAAAATCATGTGTATTTCTAGGTGATAGAGTTATTAATTAGATTTAATTATTCTATGACATAAATGTACATCAATACACCACTTTTATATCTCTCAATTACATACATATATATATATATATGAGAGAAATATAATTATTTTAATAATTTAAGAAATCAAATGCTAATACTTCTAATCTATCCGAAGGATTCTTCAGTTTGCATAAGTACATGCATATTCAAAGCTCTTTAAGTTTTATTTCTCTGTTTGTCTTCTACTTGGCATCCACATGTTAGGTGAAGGACCCAGGCTTATGAGTAAATCAGTTTTCTCTAGTGATAGTGTAACAGTCATTTTATCAAGTGTTATGTCCATCCTTCTGATTCTTTCTCTATATTTCACTTCTCATAGGACAACCCAAAAGCTCATTTTATACGGAGGCCCAGTACATCTTCCTGACCTGGAACATCTTCAGCTTGTGAGGTGGTCCTATAAAAAACTATTTTTTTCTGTCTCATTTGTCTCTTCTGCAAAATGAATCAAAAAATTCCTGAAAAAAAGCTTCCTTTGATGACAAAAATGTATTTTAATTAAACATGTACTTCTAGGAAACTAGAAAGAATTTGTATGTATACTAACATGAGGTGCTGTTCTAAAGTGTGGGTTTTGATAGTTATGAATTTCTATGCTGTCAATATTGGCCATGAAAACAATTCTTTTTAAATTTTTGTTACCATAGAATTAGCATGTTCATCCTAGCTCTATTTTTTTTTACTGAATTGTTCTTTCTTCCTTTTTTTCTGTTTTTCCTTTTCTAGTAGAATGTTTAACTCTAAGCTTAGTTCTGTTGTGACTTTTGTCTAATTGCCAGTCACATATTTTTGAGGGAGGATGTTAGGAGCAAGAATTTATTTTCTTACACTTCTACAAAAAGGTTAAATCTCTAAAGAAAGAGAGGAGACATTTTCCTGCCCTTAAAACTGACTCTCTTTGCATTATGTTTCTCCCATTCCTGACATATGTGAAACTGTGAAAAGGGTGCTATTTTAATGTGGTTAGACCCTGCTAGGAAATGCTTCTTTGTGATTTCAGAGTCCAAGAATAAATTATCACCTCTTTCCCAGATATCCCAAATTGAATTATCCTGAAACTCAGTGAAATGTAGTAACCATTTTACAGTTTTACTCTTTTGTTGTCTATCTACCACCATCAAATCCTTGAAAAACAATTGTCATAAATATCATGGACAGGAGAAAATATCATTAATTGTAATATAATGAAAGGTCTCTAATTGAACTTTATTGTTCTCAAATTTTATCTCTTTTCTACATCAAGACTTAGAAATTTTTGCTTAGTAATCTACTAATTTTCTTTCTATTCTTAAAGGAAGTTGTATTTCAGAAGAAAGCCATTAGGAACCAAGCACGTATGTTTTCCTGTATTTCCTTTCTCTGGACATTCACTTTTTGAGTTATTAAGAGGACAAACCTGGATCATCAGATTTTGGTGGTAAGTTACACCCTAAGAATCCCATTAGTTGATTTAAAAACAACAGAAATTTCCTCAAGAAATCAACCTGTATCTTACCTACGATGCTGAGGCATTTCTACCCTGATTTGCTGACATTCCAGAAAAGTCCCCTACAAATTACATCCATAAGAAATATATTCAAAACCCCCACATTAAGGCCTTTCTGATCACTTACTAATGACACTTCTTTTTTTGTTATTTCTCCTTTTTGTGATTATAATTACATCATATAACTTTTCCCTTTCCTATCTAAAATCAATTTAGATAACCGTTCTTGCTATCTCCCAAATTCGTAGCCTTCTTTCATATATAAATCACAGTTACTATATGGTACATGCTTGGATGTCAAAATTGATTAATATTACGGACTTGATTGTCTTCTAGCAATTTTTATCTGCAAACCATTAACAATTCCTTTTTTCATCTATTTACAGTCTTTGTATTCCCAAATGCCAGTTAAATATTTTTTGTATGGCAAGATCAAAAGAATGGTTGTGCAATGACAGCATGGATTCAAAATAGTATCTTGGATTTTATTCTTCCACATTTTACTGAGGTACACCTTTGTAATGTGATGACCAGACACAAGCATAACCTGTGAACCTTGTGAGAACTGTGGCAATAGGAAGGTCTTATTTGTAAATAATAGATAGCAAAAAAATAGTAAAAAATAATAATAGATAATAAAAAATAGATTTGTAAAAAATATATAGTATAGCAGAGACATTATCTCATATAATTTTGCTTGTAACTCTGAGCACTTTTGCTGCTGCCCAGACTTGCTTTAACTTTGAATTAGGCAGTAGGTGTGTCCTTCTCCAAAGTAGGAGAGAAAGTTGAAAATATTCTGTGATACAATGTGATATCTTGAGTCAGACAAAATCTTTTAAAATATTCAATATATATACATATATTGAATATATGTATATGTATTTCTATATATGAATATATATATATATATATATTTCTATCTATGACATTGACTTCTGTTGTTGACCTTTTCTGAAATTTTTTATGTTACATTTTCAGTAATTAAATGTATTTATATGGGAATGCTGGAAATATTCTCTGGGCATGCTGCCTCTTGTTTATCTAACTCAAACTTCCTTCTGCAATGAAAATTTAAAATGTGTGTATTTATACATTTACAATTAAATTATATTTGAACTGTGGAAGCATTGTCATTTCAGACAATGTAACTTAAAGATTAAATGAGTGAAGAACTTTGGGTTAACAATGATCTTCAAATAGTAGTGCAATTCTGAAATTAGGTAAGGTCTTAGCATTTTTTAATCTTTGTTTCAGATTTATAATCCCTTTCTATACTTTTGTAAGAACCATTCAATGTTCTGAACCTGTTATATTTTTATTTATTTTGTTGGTGTGTGTTTGTGTATATGTGTGTGCCTGTGTGTGTGTCTATTTGATGTATATGTCTATATGTGTCTGTGTCTATAGAACATGTGTGTTTTCTACACATGCTATAGAGATGGTTATTAGTGTGCTCACAAATGCAACACAGAGAATGACACCTTGTTTCTCTCACTATTGCTTATTGTGTCATTCACTTAAGAGAAGGTATTTCACTAAAGCAGAAACTTCCCATTCAGACTATTCAGTTCAGCTAGCAACCTCCTAGGGTCTGCCTGTGTCTAATCTCCAACATTATGATTACACATGTAGTCATTGTTTCCAATGGTGTTAGGGTTAGAATTCAGGTCTTAATCCTTGCACAGAAAAATGTCTTAAACACTGCCTACTTTGCCATTCTATTGTTGTGGAGAAACACCATGGACAAGGCAGCTCTTATTAAAGAAATCATTTAATTGAGGGCTTGCTTACAGTTTTAGAGGATTAGTCCATAATCATAATGGACACAGACAGGCATGGGACTAGAGCAGTAACTGAGAACTTATATCCTGATTCCCAGACAACAGGTAGTGGGCTTGGTGTGGACTTCTGACATCTCAAAGCTAACCCTCAATGATACATGCTGATGAAGGCACAACTCCTAATCCTTCAAACAGTTCCTTTCTGTGGAGACTAAATATTCAAATATATGAATATATGGGGGCCATTTTCATTCAAAGCACAACACACACTAAGCTACTAAGCTACCTCTCCAGTCACCATTGCTGTAATTTATTAGATTATATACTTACCTTTTTGAACTTTTATTTGTTTAACTATGTTCTATGATTTTTAGGTAATCTAAAAGTATATGTATGTACTCAGGAAATTATTCAATTACTTTTCACTCTCAGTAACAAATCATAAAGCATTTTGCATACCCATATACGTATTTCCGTTTTGTTTTAACCAAATGAGTGCATGTTGCCAATCAAATTTGAATAGCTATTATGCAAATGGCTCAGTTTTCACTGCAGTTTCCTAAACATCGGGACGTTTTGAGTTTCTTTTCTAGTTTTTTTTTTTTTCCCCGCGCATTTTGCCATCTTTCTATAGGCTCTCTATATTGTTTTAAGTTTAAGGTGTTTTATTATTATGTATTTATATCTTGAGAGAAAATAAGACGAAGTGAACAGTAGGAAGGTAAGGAGGCTCTGTGAAGAACTGGAGAGAGGAAAGAATAAGATCAAAATTTTCTGGCCAAATGTTTTAATTAAAAATTAGTAAATGAAGACAATCTACACCAGAGTATACATCATGAACACAGCAGGGATAAAACTATTTGAACTGTTCTCCTATATTTCTGTGTTAAACATGCCACAAAATAAATGAAAATAGGTTCTCATTTTCCTCAGTCCTCCATTTGCTACATGGGTCAGAGATGTCTCTACAGTCCTGGGTTATAATCTGTTCTTAGACCTTGGGTGGTATACCTCTGATGGGTTCCCTCATTTGATGTCTACTCTCTGTTCCAAATGGAATATTCTTCTGTCTGTGCTTTGTGAACAGCTGATCTAATCACAATTGTTCCTTGTTTAATAAAGTATTTGTGAGGTGTTTAGTAAGAAAAAAAAAGCAGTGAGGCATTGGCACAAATATGGAAAGGTGTTTTATTAATATTTGCTTTAAATGGACACTGGCGTGCATGGATGCTGCAAAGCATCCAGAGCAGGACTTGTTGAAATGCGAAATCCAAGATAAAAATCCAATAGAGAATGATGAATTTTTGAAAAACATTTTATTTCAGAAAAAGCTAGAAGAAAAAAAATTCAAGTATCCAAATTTTTCTCATATTCAAAAATAATTTTTTTCTCTTAGCTAGGAGGAAAAAAAGTTTTGTTAATGTTTAAATATTTGAAAATTAATGTTGTTGCAGTTATCATGGTTCAACATGTCAATCAGTTGACTGTTTCTGGTGAGTAACTTAGGAATGGACACATTCCATCTCTTTCTCCATATTATCCATGGAGATTGCTGTAGCCAGCACCATAAACTCTTTCCTCAAATACATGATTATACACAAATCCCCCTTTTCACGTTCTTATTTAAGATCAATTGTCTATTGTCCTGATTTTTCAAAATAAACATATTTCTACTCTATTTAAATGGATAATACATTCAGCTATATAGTATTTATATAAGTTTGTTATCTATATAGATGACTGCTAGTCCCATTCTTTGCTGGCATATAGTTAAGATGTTGTAAGTAATATAAAGAATATGGGAAAGATCCCATAGAGTCAAAACCAAAAGAAATTAGGCTATTTTCTAAATATAATAAAGCATAGATATGTTTTAGATATTAGGATGTTTTAAATTCAGTAAATGCTTTTAATAAAACTATTGCCTCCTGTTGTGGTTGTACATAAGTGGTAATGAGATTCCTTAAGCAAGTGCAAGAGTCTGAGTTACATCCTCAGCATTGAAATATGTATGTCACATCTATTTATCTATATACTTACATATGTATATACTTATGTATATATGTTTTATGGACCTATCTATCTATAATCTACATATCTATCATAAATATCATGTATCTATCTACAGTCTCTTTCTTATCCAATTCACCATTAAAACATTGAGATAGTGATATCAGCAAACATTATTTAATACATTATTAGTAATTTGTTACATACATTATTTAATTTGTTCAGAATTAATACATAGGGATTAGAAAAATGTATGGCTCATATCACTCTTTCAGAAGTCCAAATTTTGTTTCCAGAAACCATATCCAGCTACAAACAAATACTTTTAACTCTGACCCAAAGGAATATGAAACCCTCTTCTTCCTTTTATGGGCAACTGCACTCATAAATTCCTCTTACCTATCTACCCCCCCACCCACAGACTAAAAAATTAAAAGAAATACTTATTTAAAAAGAACTTACACATATTAAAATATGTAAAAGTAATGTTCCCATAGATTAAGATCATACATGAATTACATGAATATTGAGTAACATGAATTGAATAATTCTGCTTATAAAGCATTAGTCCATTTTCCCAACAGTGAATAAAATCTATAATTGTCTTTAATGTCTATATATATTTGCCTTATCTTTGTTAAAGACTCCTTTAAAGACTTTGTTATAAAGACTCCCAATTCTTTACTTTTGTAGCCCCTGCTCCCTCAGAAGTGCAATAGCAATTCTTTTGAAATTCACCCAAGTAAAAAATATCACACTGAAACTTATTAAAAAATCTTGGAGCAACTCATATCAATATTCTTACTCTTTTCTTGTAGTTCCTTTGAATGGCCTACATTTATTTAAATAGCTTTTTCAAGTTCTGCAGGTTTTTGTTTTTGCATTCTTTAAGTGATAACGTCTTGCCAGAAGGTGGTTCCAGCACTTGGGAGGCAGAGACAGGCAGATCTCTGTTTGTTCAAGGACAACCTGGTCTACAGAGTAAGTTCCAGAACAGTCTGAGTTTCATCAGAGAAACCTTGTCTTGAAAAAATACAAAAGAAACAAGCAAACAAACAAAAAAAAAGATAACCTCTTCCCTGTGCAAACTAGTCCTTTCAGGGTGAACCATCAAGGCAGTTCAACCACTCATTTGAGACCACGAGCTTTTTCCATGCTGTCCTTTCTTAAGTAAACATCTGTTTCCAGTCCAGTAATTCCACCACAATTTCCATTTATTCTCTCCTTTAAGACAATGGCTTTGTGTTTTTGCAGACATTTATTTGGGACAAAAGGCAGTTTATTCTTTGCCTTATTCAATTTCCTGTCCTGGAACATTTTAGCCTCCGTACAATCTAATATTTGAATCTAAACTGGAAGGCTGCAGCTTCCATAGAATCTAGTCTTCAGTCTAGACCTAGAAGGCTTCCACCTCCAAGACATTCTCCTGACTGGATACATTATTACTAGCTCCTTCTGAACTCAGAGCTATACTTAACTCAAATGATTCTTCTGGCTGGCTGATTGAATTCACTCACTGTTTTGGCTCAAACTCTCCTCCAACCTGCTGGTTCAAACTGACCTCATGAGTCAGCTTTTTCTGACTGAACTCTTCTGACTGGCTGAATCTAGCTGACACCTGCAACTTCTGTGACTGAACTGCTATGCTAGGCTTTAAACTGACTCTTGCTGTCAACTGACTCTTTCTCTCAAACTCACTCTTCCTGACTGATTCTGACTCCATCTACTGAATTGCCTCTGTGCCTCTGCCTCAAAATAACTCAGACCCTGTGTCTCTGAACTTCCTGTGAACTGAGAGCCTTCTTTTATGTCTTGAGACTTAGGCATGTCTTCACTCTGATTCAATCTCAATGTTGGGATTAAGGATGTGTGCTAATTCTGTAAGAATGAATTGAGAACCTTGATCAATTTCTGAACTGACTGCTTCCTTATATAACCCTAGTGTTGGGATTAAAAGTGTGTGCTATGTTGCCTTAAACATATAAATCCATTTCATCCAGCATTAGCACAAACAAAGGATAGGATTAGTCTAACATTCTTACTGCATTCTGTAGTAGCCTCAACTACTCTTCAAAATATTTTTCCTAGTCAAATTACAGATAACTAAGTAACTAAGTACATAGCATTTCACTCAGGTTAAAATGGTTCTTCATTACCGGAAAAGTTCAGGGTTGAGGTGTGACAAGACTGAGGGACATCTTAATGCTGTACACCAGAACGAAGTACAGTTAGTTTTCCAACCAGAAAATCTGGGCATACTATGATTTGTTTCATGAAGTAACAGACAAATAAATGTAAACAGATAAACCAAATTATTTTTTGTGGTCATTTCCTTAAGCAAGCAGTAAAAAATCGGGGCAATGTTTATTCGTTTCTCAATTCAATTGTTCTTTCATTGTTTATAAGGATGAAATGTATTTAAAATGTATTAAATTTATTTTTAAAAAGTGACAGGGATGAAGTGAAGACCAGTCATTTGCCTCAAACAGCATCTCTTCCCTTAAGGAAACATAGGGATCTTAGGAAAACATTTTTTCTGGGAGATATGCATGCAGGACCAAATTGGTTCCTCACTGAGATGATGGAGTTTGGTGTTCTCTCCATATCTGATATGACTGGTGACTGCAATCTTTTCATATTATCCTCAGATGTCCTATCAGTAACAGACACATTTTGTTTTGAATTTTTTGAGGAACTTCACAAATAAACCTTCACCATATTCTTTTATTAGTCTGACAATACACTGGCAGAAGCAGCAGCTTTCCTTTTGTGTTAGAAATTCTATATACCCAACATTTGTCCCCTGTAGGGTTCCTCTAAATGGATGACTGCTAGGGAAATATGATTATTTGGAATTGGATTCTGCTGTTTTATTGTCACAATTAAAATTTTGAAAGCTCAGAAAAGATGCAATAGCATCAAATTGAGACAGCTTTACTTAAAATACATTCTTTTTAATGTTAAAATAAGTAAGTTATGCCAACATGGAAAATGAGTTTGTTCTACTGTTTTGAGGAAGAATCTCTATGCTGTTAAGTTTGGGGGCAACTGTAATAGGAAATTGTGAATCTCTGTTTTCTGATTGCCTCCCTGGGACAGACAAGCCATTGTGCACCAATCCAGGCTCAAGGAAGGAGGCACCTTTTGGTACAGAGGCTTGAGACCTGCAAGAAACAGTTCTTGGGATGGAGTATCAGTGAACAGCTCATTTATTGTAGCAAGGAGGGGGGTGACATATGTGTTTTAGGAGAGAAAAGGGGAATGATCTATGTGGTGGTGTGTTATTGGACAGGGCAGTGGTACCGAGAAAGCTCTATTTGCAATAAGCATAGTTTTAAAGGGGTTAGGGGAAGAGACATTATAAGGTTATATAGGGAAAGAAGAAGCCCAGTCCAAGGCCCTCCAGCTGTAGTGGTCAGATAAATAGAAAACAGACCACATACTTTGGAGAGGCAGGATTTTATCAGGTACTAAATGACATAAGGCATGTAAACACCCAGGAGAGTTTTGTAGCTGTTAATGCTAGCTTGAGTCTGTCAGACTAAGGAAAGGGGACCATCTGAATGTCTTTAATTCTTAGAGTGAGAAATCCAGTGTTCAAAGTATGCTTCAACCCCCTTCTTAGCTCTAGTGAACACAACAAGAAATAAAAAAGATAAAAAAGAGTAAAACATGTAAGAATAGATTAGATAGAATACTAAAGCATATGATGCCCATAATGAAAACAAGATGGTCTGGATTTTAACAGAATATTAGAGAGAACAGAGAATAAGAAAATATGAAGAATGCTGTTTCCCTCAAAACCTATGAGAAGAATAAATTTAGTTTGTTCTCCATAACTGATGCCTTTCTCTTTTCAGGATCTCTATGAAATGCAGAATGTATATGCTATAAATGATGGTTCTCTCCTAATGATTTCCTATTGTCACTCCATCATGGCTGCCAATAATTGTGAGATTCTGTAAATAAAACTTGTCTGAAGAGTATTTTCACGCCAGATCCATCTTAGTAATTTTTATATTACTATATTAACATAGTAACATAAACAAGAGCAAAAAAGAAAAACTTGGGAATCATAAAGACACCAGAGAGTTAGAGTCCATAAACATCATGACAGCAACCATGGCAATAGACACGAAGGATGGCACTGGAACAATAGCACGCACAGCCTTAGAAATGGAAAATTGGAAACAGTAATAATCAAACAAAAGGCCACTAATATATACGTTTCAAAACAACAGCAACAACAAATACTATGATTTAAAAGTCTAAAATCTTTTAAAATTTAATGTGGGGTATATTTGGGAGAGTTGCAATATTAGACATATTCTTTGTCAAAATATCCCAAGAATAGTCTCTGGCCCAGGTTCTAATATTGTCTCCCTCAGAAACCATTTAAGATGAGTTTTCAAAGTCTATATTACTCCCAGTGCTACTGTCTTCCAGTATCCCACTAGGATGGGTGAGTACTCTCTGCTTATAGCATTCAAATATTTTTCTAGTCAAAGGTTCCAAATGTTTCTAAATTTCTACAAAAACCCACATGGTCAGTCCTATACCCCATTCCTAAGTCCAATTTTTGTCTTAATTATTTTATATTACTGTACTAAGACATCATGATCAAAGCATCTTATAAACTAAAGAAAAATGTTTAATTTGGAACTCATAATTTAATAGAGTTAGAGTCTATGCAGACAGGCATGTATGTCATTGGAATAGTAGCTGAAAGCATACATTCTTATCCTCAAGTAGAAGGCAAGGGGTGTTAATTGGCAATGGTGTGTGTCTTAGAGTTACTATTGCTGTGATGAAACACTAAGACTAAGGAGAAAAAAGGGGTTCATTCATTTTAGGCTTCCATATCACCGTTGATCAAAGGAAATTAGGACAGAACCTCAAAAAAGGGAGGGACTTGAAAGCAAGGTCTGATCCAAAGGCCATGGAGGAGTACTGTTTACTGTATTGTTCCTCATGGTCTGTTCAACATGCTTTCTTATAGCACCCTGGAATACAGCCCAGGGATGGTGCCATTCACACTGAGTTGGGTCCTGCCTTATCAATCACCATATAAGAAAATACCCTATAGATTTTGCCTACATCACAATCTTATGGAGGTATTTTCTTAATTGAGATTCTCTCCTCTTGGACGATTTTAGCAACTATCAAGTTCACAAAACTATTCAGTACAGTGTGGATTATTTAAATCCCAAGTTGTATCTAGCTCCCCAACACCCCCACAAGTGACATTTATCCTCTAACAAGACTACTCCTACTAATATTTCCAAAATTATTCCAACAATTAGGCAGCACAGAATCAATTATATCAGTCTATGGGAACCAGTCTCATTCAGTCATCATGGTTTCTTACTATGCCTCTGCTTTATTTTGTAATTCCTAAGAGTTTTGTCAGAATTGTAAAGCTTAATTGTAATTCAAAGTTGTCTTGTGCTTGCTCACCATTTCAAGGGAACCAAAGATTGTAAGTGTATAATTTTATGTTCCAGAAAGAGCTGCTTGTGGGTGTGGCCAGATTTCTGGAGAACATGAAGTGACAGCTAAAATGTATATAATCTAACAAAATAATTTTGACTCTAAAGAAGTGTTCATTCTCAACATACATCTAGACTTGTGTATGGAGATTTGTATGGCAATATATACATATTTCCTACTCCTTCTAAATAGAATCTCTTCTAATTCTTTCTGCATACCTCTTACTCATTCCTCACGTCTCAGCTCCAAAAGCTTGCTTCCTAAATACTTTCATTAACTTTAGTCACCTCCCTTTTCTTTTACCGGACACTCTTTAATGCTTTCCTTTACAAATCTCTTTGTTCCTTGAGAATCTACAGGTACTGTAGGGATAAATGACATTTCTCTTGTTTTACTTCTATTGATACTATATAATGAAGGTAACTTGTTACCAAATAATATTTCTTGAATGAATTGTTCCATATGGGAGTCAAAGATAATTTTTGATCACTTAAAATTAATGCCTTACTTTTCACATTCTATTTTAAATGATTTTATATAATACGTAACAATCTTGTTCAATTATTTCTTTTTAAAATTTTTATTCTTCCCAATTATTCTAGTGAAGTGACATAAAATTATTTGAAAATACTTTTCAGAAATAAAGTTATGGGATTAGTTGTGTATACCTTTGTTCTCATTTACTGTTAAATATTTACTCACTTGGTTTTATGTGCAAAGCTTAAGGGAGCACTCTATTCATTACCAAAAACAAAATACCACAGTATTGTAATTAATTGTTGAACAAGCTATTGATGTTAAAATTGGCTATGTTAACACAGCTAGGTCTTGAAAGAGCAAGCTGTTTTATATTCTCAATTATTAGTATTCAAGTATTCCTTGAAGAGATTTTATTTTGGTCCAGGTCTCATATTTATTGTGAAAAAAATAATTTACTATATTTTAAGTATCATTGGCATACAATAATTATCCATTTTTAATATATTAATTAAATATATATTTACATTTATATATTTACATAAATATATACATTTACATTTATAAATATATATATTTTATATATATATATATATATATATATATATATATATATATATATATATAGCACAAAATAAAAGCCAGGAAGCAAGTTTTATCAATGATTAATTCTATCTTTTTATATGCTATTATAATTAGTAAATAGAGTGGATTATATGAAAATATATGATATAATATAATATTTATCCTTGCACTAAAACTTTATCCATATTTAGATTTACATTGTTCTGAGCTATACTAAAGATTTTATTCCACTGTTAATAATAAAGCTATTGGAATGTGACATTATACATTAAACAAAAATTTTAATCAGCAAAAAAATCATTTAGCAGTCAGTTTTCTGATAGAAGGAACATGACATGTTTCTTAAGCTATAATTTGTTATAGTAGGCAACAGAAATTTTATTAGGTTACTTAATGCAAGGAAGTGAACAAGAATGAACATTCATTGGAAAATAATGATATCATGTCAGTTTTATAATGAAGCAAACTTAATATATTGAATGCCTGCCAAGTTCTCCAAAGCCATTATTAAAGCATTGGTATGTTGATGTTTCAATATATTTAAATACCCCATCCATTAATGTACAAGAGCTTTCAACTTCACGGTCTTCATTTTCTGAAGTTGTGATTCACATGTTATTTCTCTTTCTAACATCTTCTGATATATACTCCTAAAATCCAAGGCATTTTTTAAGAAACACTATAAGATCCCCAATTTTATTTTATTTTATTTTATTCCTCAAATGTTTTATATGACACTTTATTCAGTTTTATGAAGAGCTTATATTGATGATAGTTTTTAATACATCTCCAAAATTAATATTTAATATTAAATAATTATAAGTCAAAAACATGATTGGGAAATGTTGAAATTACTGTATCCATTGAATATTACACATTTTAAGATCTACATTAAATAGATGTTTTAATCTTTTTCTTCAAAGTTATATTTTGAATTCACCATAGGCAGTTAATTGCTTCACAATATATTTTTAAAGCCACCTAGGGAACAGTATCTTCTAAAATATATAGTTAATATTTACAGTAAGATGCGTACCAGTTATTAATTTTATTTAAACTGATGGAAACTGAAAAAAAATGAGATGTTTGCTAAGTGACATGTAAAGAAAACAAATGAGATTTGTAAAAAATATAGTAAATTGCCATAAAGTAGATTGTTGAACACAACAGTTAGTTGAATGCTGTGATACTCTGTGTTTTAGTAGTTATTATATGTAAATAAACAAAACTAAATACACACACACACACACACACACACACTGTTCAAAATAAGAATGATATTTTATTTAAAGGACATCATTGAATCTCCTCTTGCTTTCCCTTCACCTATCTCCAGTTACATTTCCTTCCTTCTCAGTCTCCATTCTCTATTCTAACTCCCTCTCTCCCTCTTTCCCTCTCTCTCTCTCTCTTTCTCTCTCTGTCTCACACACACACACACACACACATACACACACACACACAAACACACACACACATACACACACACACACACAAACACACACACACACACATGCACATTCACTCACACACACCTGTACTACCATTTAAAAACTCTCATGAAAAACTTTTCTCTGAAAAGAGAGATCAATGTAGGCCAGCCAGTGATGGCATACACCTTTAATCACAGTACTCCGGAGGAAGAGGCTGGCAGATCTCTATGAGTTCGAGGCCAGCATGGTCTACAGTGTGAGTTCCAGGACAGCCAGAGTTACAACACAAAAACCCTGTCTTGAACCACCCTCCCCCTAAAAAAAAAAACCCTCATCATTCTTTTGTTAGTACCATCAGATTTACATATTTACATTCCATGTATACCCTGTAACATTTTATCAATAAGAGTATTATGTATCCTAAGTATACTCAGGACTAAGTATGTTATTCCATGTCCAGATTATAAGAATGTGTCAAAATATATCTAAAAGAGACAAACAGCTTTATTTGACTTTTTAAAATGTAAACCTCTATATATTTATCTTCATTTCTAGTTCATTGACTCCAAACATTATGAATTTTCCTGTTTTTTTTTTTAAGCTGTCTGTCTTGGCTCTGTCTTGCATAGTTGCTGCTTCCCCTGGTAGTTCACCATATTTACAACAACTTCTGGGTTCCATTTTGGTCAACAGAGCCCAGCTATTCAGAGATTTGTCTCTGTCAGGTAAATAGCTTTAGGAGTGTGCCTCATGGAATCCCTTGAAGCCAAGGACCCATAATTTCAGTGTCCCTGTCATTTGTTTGTTATATCCTCCAAAAGAAAAAGTAAACACAAGTTTTGTTCAGTTTTAATTAAGTGTTATTGAAAAATTATTTAGGCAACCAGCTACCTGACTTTGCATTTACGTTTTCTTAATTGAAAATTAGAATGCGAGAATTAGTGTCTGCCAGATGTTGTTTATCTTCCTTATTTGGGACCTTCTGTGCCAGGCTGGCACTGTGTAAGTCCTGTGAGATCTCAGCCCCTGATCTTATTTGTACAAAAGCTTAATGAGTTGATGTATGGGAAGTATGTCCAATGACTAGCATATACTCTATCGCCTACTTTGTATTCACATAAAAATGAATAGCTTTAAAATTAGATGTGCAAACTAAATATTCATTGTACAGCACATACTATAAAATAACTGAAATAATATGTTATGTAGAAAATAAACAAAAAATACTCTTTCATGGTGGAAAAATTAACAAAAGGAGAAGATCATACAAATATATTGGTGAATGTCTTTAGGGTAATCAAAGAGTTAACTTTTTCTTACAAAGTTTTGAATTATAGTCAGGACCTCAGTGACCATAAAATAGTGTTGAAAGTGTTAGGAAATCAGAATTAATGATGTAAAATCAAAGGACAGAGGGGAAAAAACAGAAATAATATTGAAAAGAAAATAAGAAAGGAAGAGAAGGAAGGTTAGAGGGAAAAGAAAAGAAGTAAGAAGGAAGACAAAAAGAAAGTTTGTATATAGTCTTTTAATCAAGTATAAAATTTAAATGAACACAGAGAGTCTTGAAGACTGGATCTAGATGATATAGCAGATTAAACAATGAATTAGTCTATCACATTGACCAGGAATATATATGAACTACAGCTTAACCTGCCAATGTCCAAATGCTTATCTACTTGAATATTTTGATGTTATAATATATATTATATCATCAAAATTGTATTACAATGTTTGGATACCTTCTAGGGTCAAGGGAATTATGAGTACAACCCTCCCTCATTTCATTCTGGATAAGGCAATTCAGGACCAGAGTGATGTACTGTTCTTGTCATGGTGGTTGGGATGAAACCAAGGACAGGAAGACAGATATTACAGAATTTCATCATGATGCCATTGTGCAACTATAAGTTAGTATATAATATTATGTCTTCATGGACATTAACATTCTTCAATTATATCTCTTACTGGTACTACTGTTTGAGATTTATTTGTTTCAAATTGATTTCATGAATCAACAGACATTTCTTTAGTTTAAATGAGGAACTGAATCCATGTCCAGGCTGCCTGTTACTGATTAATGTAACAATGTTTTCCTGGCACCAATACAGCTTGAATCCCATAGGTTCAATTCCTTTGAAAAGGAATTTCTTACAGGTCAGTTCAACCTGTTCTTGACTTCCCATTTTGTAGCTCATTTACTCTAGAAACATTTTTACAATCTGTTCTTTGCTCAATTGTGCTATATTTCTGCCTGACCCTCCACAGTTTTAAAACCTTGAATCTCCTTTCTCAGATACCACGAAGCCATGTCTTTGAAATATAATACCAAGAAATATAGTGCCTTTATTTCTGAGACTCTGTGGGTGAAAAGCAGCCTCAACTGGATCAGTGTTGATAAGTCAATTACCAAGTGCTAATGACTATCACATTGATAAACTTCCCTCAGCAGCTGAAAAGCTTTCCATCTTTTCTTTAAGAGCAATTCAGAGTTTAAGGGTGGCTCTTTCTCTGAGCTACCCTTATATATTCAGAATATATTTTGCTAATCTTTACCTTCTTGTAGGAAGTGACCAAATAAATTTTTTTCTTTAACAGTTTTTGATTTCTTCTGTGCTTACATCTTTAATACCTGTATAACAGAGTTTGAGCAGGAATAAAATAGTTTGTATAGAAGACATATGGTAGACTGTCTTCTTTGGGTTTACACAGTTATTTTCCTCCTTTCTTTATCTGAAGTGGATTTTTCCGTTCTCTGACTTAATCTTGCTCAGAAGAGAAGAAGAAAAATATGACATTAAGATGTGCTTTGGTAGGATGTGGAAGGAAGAAAAGTGCTACTGAGAGTGAAAATACCTCAGCAAGATGTGTTAGAGAATCTGGCTGCACTTGCATTTCCCTTTTATATTCAAAGACATCTTAATGAGGAGTGTAAAGTGAAAGATATGAAGCCAGGAAAAGTCTGTGAGACAATATGCTGAGAATGAGAGAAGTGTAACTCTTAACAGGAAATAATCTGCTGAGTTCCCTACATTCTGGTACTTAATAGGAAAGAATAGATAAATAAACTATAGGACAATTCATTGTCCAGGACTTTTTTGAGTAATTAGCAACATGAAAAAAATCAATACAGCACTTTGTACAGGTGCACTGCTAAAAAGGAAACAGAATATGATATAATAATAAGGATAGTTGCAGTTATAATAATATGGTGGTAATTACATAGCTACTCCACACTCATTTGAGAAACATATTGCATAGGAAGATTTTGTAACATCAAATAATAAATCTGTAACATCCCTTAATTATTTAGATCAGATTTCAAGAAATTCAATATATAGTCATTTCTAAAGCAAAACATAAGTCTGATCTTTACAATGATATAATGTTATTTAATATTTGGATTGTTTCTAATGAAGACATGACTTTCTGTATTTTCATGGAGACTTAATATGATATTTCATTTTTTGGTAAAGAAATATTACTCTTAATTCTCTCTTGATTGCATTAATGCATTTATTTCTGTAAATGTTATATTGCATTATTATAATGCAATACATTAAACTTTAGCAAAAAGTAATGTACAATAGAAAACAAACAAACAAACAAAAACGAATGACAGATATGTAGATTTTTCTTTCCCAAGAAGATGCATCTCTTATAGTGTATAATTTTAGAAACTTGGTTTTGTTCAACATTTGTCTTATTTATTACATATGAGTATCTGTGTTTTATTTGTTTGTTTTTCGAGACAGGATTTCTCTATTGTAACTCTGGCTGTTCTGTAACTCACTCTATAGACCAGGCTGGCTTCAAACTTACAAAGATCCAACTGCCTCTGCCTCCAGTGTGCTGGGATTAAAGGTGTGCATCACCACTGTCCTGCTACAAATATCTTACTCATGTTCTCTATTGCTGTATGTCTTTTCATGAAGTTTTTTAAATTTATTTTTGTTGCTGTGATAAGACATCA
The DNA here is from genome assembly GCA_026225945.1 of Cricetomys ansorgei. Classification (NCBI taxonomy): domain Eukaryota; kingdom Metazoa; phylum Chordata; class Mammalia; order Rodentia; family Nesomyidae; genus Cricetomys; species Cricetomys ansorgei. The sequence continues at coordinate 12,327,298 of JAMJFZ010000713.1, forward strand.
TGGCCAAAGAAACTTATGCAAGTAATATTTTATATCAGCTTATCATTCCAGAGGGAGAATTTGTATTAACCTGGGAGATGTGGCAGTAGGAAGCCAGAGTAGAACAACTAGAGATCACATCTTGAACTACAAATATAAAGCAGAGAATGCTCATTGAATGTGAGGCGAGACCATGAACTTTTGAAGATCACTCCTAGGGAAGTACTATCCCTCTTAAGGATCTAAAAACATGAAAAGTCCAAAATCTTCCCAAACTCTGCCAACAAGCTTCAGACACTTGAGCCTATGGGGGGTCATTTCTCATTCAAACTACCACAGATAGCATATGATTAACATCATTAATGATGAAAATAAAATATTAAAAATATAATACAAGGCTTGTACAAATGTTGGGGTAATTCCTCCTTGTCATTATTTAGCTGTCTAATGTTTGGTTGCAACACAGCTGTTAACACTGCACTGGTTGAAGAGTATTTGATAGCTACAGGTTTGGTAAATATAAGTCGCACTGCCATAAAGATAGATGAGTGTATTTTCTATTCTTCATTACTTCATTTCCAAAATAAAAATTGACAGAAGTAGGATTGGAGGTCATGTGTAGATTATTCACACTATATTAGTACTGTTAACCCATTTCAAGACTTAGGATTCTCTTTCTATGCCAACACTTCATTCATTGCAATGGACACTTGCAGCACTGCTCTATATAAGAGCATATAAAATAAAATATGCTGTGTACAAAATTCATTGATCTAAGCTTACAAAGGGACAAAAAAAATGAGAGAAAAATTACAAAATGTTTTGGGCTGGATGACAATGGTTATATAAAAACTTGACTTAAAACAAAATAAAGGAACATAAGGAAAGTTCATGCTTAAATAAGCCAGGATACAAAAAAAATCAAATCAAAATAAACATAAATTAAGAAAAAAGAAAGCTTGAAAATAGATTATTTAAAACACTGACTGAAGAGACAAAAAAATATAGAATACTTTCACTAAACCTACACAAATTACATGAAAGTAAGAAAGTAATGAAGCAAAGATTCAATAAAACTGACAATTCTTTGAATTGTCTCACATAAAACCTTGATACTATCAAGGAACAAAAAATGACCAATGAAATAAAAAAGACATCCTAATTTATTAATACCAAGGATTAGATATAATCACAGCTTTTATAGAAATCAGAAATGAATGGAAAATCTTTCAGAATTCAGATGAAATGGTAATCACAAAGTATAAAATATGCCACATATGAGGATTAGAGTAAATAAACACTTGAATAATTTATCTGGAATATTTCATACCTTATTGAAAGCTTTCAACAACAACAAAAAAAATTCCTGGGATTAACTTTGCATCATTTCATCAGATTGTTGTTCAAATATTTACTTTGATCTTTAATCTTAACTAAACCTTATTCAGTCATCTAAGCAATAAAAATAGAAAACACTCTGCTATTTTTTAGAAACTGGCATATATTTGAGCCTAAGATACTGTTATTTTTGTCAATACACTAAGAAAATATGTGACAGATTTGCCTTAGGGTAAAACTGTGCTTATGATTTTCTCTACATATACTAATAGTTATGATTAAAATAAACTGTTTTACTTTGGGAAGTATGTGTCTACAATGATAAAATTTAGCATATATATACAGACATGTACCTTCTATATCTAATGGCTAATATATTGACATTATGTTATTAGCAATATTTATGAAGAATATGAGGATATGAATAGATAGCATTGTATTCATTTTACATAAGCATTTGTTTATGCAAATACATGTATTTGCATACTTATATATGCATATATATTCATATACAGTGAGAAAGTAAGAGAGATGTCTTCACAGATCATGGTATATATGGCATATCTTTTTATATGGAAGAGGTATAATATATATATTTTTCATATATATGTTTCTATATGGCAGACATATGAGTTCAGCAAATATGTTTCATTATGATAATTATTGCCATCATAATTTTGTCAAATATACACACATCTCAACAAAATATTGCCTTCTATTGGCTATTCAATGAGTTCTATGAGCTTCACATATTTATAATAAAAAAAGACAAGAATAAGTACTTTTTGATAAACTTTTCAACATTTTACTAGAAAGCTAGTTTAAAAGTTTTATGTTTCATATTATGTGACATAGTTATATGCTGACTTAGCTTCTAATAACAACTCTTTTGAAATGAGAAGAATGTTATTCTCTCTATGTTTTAAAAATATTACAATGGGGAATTTTGAACTAAATGTAATTTTCATTATGATATGTCCATGAGCCACTGGGGCCAGGAAGTGAAATGTGATGATTTGAATTAAATTCTAATTATGTGCTCTTGTTTGTCATCTTTATCCTCCTAGGAGGCTTGTAGGCCACCATTTGCAAGTCCCCTAAGGAACTTTGGGAACCTTGGCCCTGTCTCTGTCTGTTCCTTCTGGGTCTATAAATTTGTACTAATTCGTTGTATGAAAATCTTCTGAACTGTGATTTTGTCATCACCATAGGATTCTTATGCTGTGTACATTTGATATTACAATCAACATTGTCTTTTGGATCCATGAATTATAAGGGTAAAGTTGGTTTTGCTGGACAAGGGATGCTATGAAGAGAGGCACCCTAAGACTTTGAGTGGAGACTGACTCTTTCTCCTTTCTTACCTTCCATGTAATAAATGTGGAAGAGTTTGGTGACAAGTTTTACTAGAGAAACTTGGAAAGAATGAGTGACCCAGCAAAGTTGGGTAAATAAAGAACTGTAAGGAGATCCATATATAAAAAAAATAATGTTTCCTGATTTTTGTTTAGAGTATAGGAAAGTATATAGTATAATTCACTTGGAAACTAAAACAAATTTCAGGTTTCAGATCCACCAACCAAGATATTACAGTAACTCAAAAAGTATATTATTTGAAACACAAACATGTGTGTGTGTGTGTGTATATGTGTGTATGCTTGTAACAACAATTAATGAAAAAAAGAGTCCATATGTTTGAAAGATAGCAAGGAGGGTTACTTGAGAGGATTTTACTACGAAGAGAAAAAGGAATGATATAATTATATTATAATCTCAAACATAAAGTTAATAATAAACTTACAGAGGTGGCCAATTGAGGATGGAACAAAGAATATATTCTGTTTAAATGTCAAAAAATATTTATAGAAGAATTAGGAGTAGAAATCCGGTGAGTCACCATGGCTATATAGTTTTAAGAAAACTATATAGGGAAGCAGGGTTTGTGTGGGGTAGTCGTTGTTTTCCTTTTTATGATTATAGGTAATGTTAAACAAACAGGATTATTTGGGTTAATGATGAGACTCAACATCCCTAGAAACTTTTATAAGTAGAAATTTGGAAGCAGTGTTGCAATCAGTGATGCAGGGGTATAGGAAAAGCATATTAAATCTTGAGGTCTTCTTATGATCATTGACTCAAACACAAAATCTCTTATCTGTGTTTATTTGTGTAAGGACTGTGATGATGCACACTGACATAGACGGGGTGACTGCATGCACCTGACATAGATGCAGCCTGGGGACCCCTTAGCTATGTAAGAAACACAAGAGAAGCTGCCTACCTCATCTTATAGTGCTGTTTCTGCAAACAAAACTTATTCCTACCTACCTCATTAACATCACTTAGGCTTTTCCTTTGAGAATCAGATTGCACTGACCTTACCAGCTATACTCCTGTAAGACATCCTCCTCAGGCCAGCTCTCTTGTATGTATTAACTACTTATCAGTTTGTGTGCTCCCTTTCTGTTTCTTTGATGAATCTTCATCGCATAGTGCTTCTCAAGTCTTTTATTTCACCAGATCTGCTGGAATTAAAAAAAAAGACATTTTAATTTTGTTAGTATTATCATAATTTGTTACTGTCTAAGCTACCCAAAATGCCTCAAGCAAGTACTTCACTCTCTAGCTGTTCACATTCATTTTATGTATTCTCTCCATATGCAACTGTGTTGGCTGGACATGGGCCCATTTATAATGCTTTACATATAATGTGTCCATAGAAACAATGAAAGGAATGAGAAGTGACAGATGGTGAAAGAAAAGTGCACAACACAACACAACAGGCAGTAGGCTCTCACGCAAGAGGTTTATTGGGGTGGGGTGAGACATGAAGTGTCTGCTTCCAAGTGGATGGAAGAAAAAAGAGAGAGAAGGGAGAGGTAGAGAGGGGGGAGGGAGAGTGACAACAGAGGATGAGGGGCAGAGAGAGAGAGAGAAGACCAGAGAGAGAGGTCCAAAGAGGAGAGACAAAGGCCAAAGAGAGGGACAGAGAGAGACAGAGAGAGACAGAGAGATCCAAAGAGGAGGAGCTCAAAGCTCACTGGGACTATATGGGACTGATGCTGCAGGACAGGTACCTATCTGGGGGCAGGCACAGGGATAGTACCTGGCCAGAGGGTTGGGAGTGTCAGGAGTATGGAGGATGGGCAAGCTCCAGGGTGGGAGCTCTGGCCAATTCACAACATTTTCCCCTTTATGTTATTAAAAATGCAAGTAACCTGATTGGTTATCTTGTTTCACTTGTCCAGGCTCTGTGGCTAGACTGAAAAATCAGAAGTGGGCAATTTATTGTAACCAATTAGGGCAATAGTGATGTAAGCCCTTTGATGGTTGACATTAGACAGAATGATCTGAGCTAATGGATCTAATTGTATATAGATCTAGGTCTATTTGGCTTTTAAATAAGTACCCCTTTTGTTATGCCAATTGGCATCACACAAGTTATGTCCTCAACGTCAGGGAGTTTTCTCTTGACTAAAAGTTCCAGCATGGGGGAATTGGACATCATTCTCTTAGACTGTTTCCTGCTGAAATTGGGTTGTAGTAGATTCAGGGTCCTAGAAGGTTGGTAATTTAGTCAAAAGTTGAGGAAGGGGTCAGGCAATGGGGTCTTCCTCAGAAGCATCTGGTTCAATGATACAGCTGAGTGGACAGAAGTAGGTGTGGCATCTGTTGAAATGGTCCAGTAGGTATCGGTTTTCAGCAAGTCCAGCACTTGTAGCTGTTTACAGAGCTGATTTTGGGTGCTGTCTGTCAGCTGAATATAAATCTGTTGGAGCATATGCTTGGAACAGAGGTTATGTTTAGAAGACTTAAAGGAAAATCTTACATTTGGAACTTTATGTCCATAGTCTTGGCAGTGGGGAGGAGAAGGGTTCCCAAGTCCAGGGAAGAGAGATAAATCATACTCTCATGAGTGAGCAGATAGACTTAAATCTGGAGTCTGAGTTGTGGGAAGTGGATCCAAGTCGACTTCCTGAAGCTCACAAGAAATGTAAATTTATAAAAAGAGATACTTTAGGTTGCCATTATTGTTTGTACTGAAGTGTTGACACATACCTTCAAGTCATAGCAAATGTCATGTCCTGAAATACATATTATAGAGAAAGCAGCTTATAAAGCAGTTGGAACAGATTTATAAATGGAGCAGATCCATACCTTTGAGTCATCAAAAGCCATGACCCTGAGACAGAATCATGAGCATTTTGTGCATTTAGTGTATACAAATCAGACAGAAACATTATAGCCTGGCGAGAAGCATCCCAAAGTCTATATTTTGAAGACAAAAACCAAAGGAAATTTAAAATCCTGTAATAGTGGTACCAGTTTATCAGATAGATTAAGAACACTTATATAAAGTTTTGTCAATGTTAAACCTCTGAACCTTTGATATCAAAATATAATCAATCATTTATATATCTTAATACCTTTATAAATTGTATCTTTATATGTGTTTTTTTTTATCTTTAGAATTTGTATAGACTTTTATCTAATCATGGAGTTGGTAAATGTTTGTTACTTCTAAAACTATAGTTGGTTGTCAAGCCATCAGAGACCTGAGGAAGGATAAATTATAGAATGGCTGCCCAAGTCTGATATGTGTTTCCTGTGGGAAGGAACTAGGGGAAACTGGTCTTACCCTGGCTAGACAGAGTAAAGCAGCTAACCCAAACTTGTCCACAGTTAGTGTAGAGCCTGATAGCAGGTGAGGCATAGGGCAGTTTCACCCAGTGGGATCCAGGTGGATTCTTCATTGTAGAACTGTTAACTTCTTGGGGACCTTGAGGCTTACCATTAGGAAGCTTACCATGCCCACTGTTTATTGTGAAAACTTTAAACATTTAAATGCCATATTCAGCAGATCTCTGGAAGATTTGAGGACCACAGTCTATCTCTTGAGTACATCTATAATATACTAAATATATCTATAATATTAAGCATATAGTGGCTTTTAGCCACTTGTTTTGGACTTAAAACTAAAAACATACATAGGGAGCCAAATTAAGTTCACTTTTAGAATTAATTTTATCAGTACTTTGTAATTGATTGTATCAGTATTCTGCATAATTATAAGTATATATTTGGACACATTGAAGAATCTGTAGCACTCTGTAGGTATATGTCTGTGTCTGAACACATTAAAGGATCTTAGCACTCTGTATGATTATAAGTATATAACTAATTATAAATGTTATTAATACCTTCTAATAATCAATATTAATCATTATTAAATGTCATATTAAATAACATAGTCTTATGAAGAATAGAATTAGGATGTTACCAATTAGAATGTTAAGATAATAATATCAATTTAACATCATCAATTAATACCGTGTACAATTATAGACTATCATTTGTTTTGTTGCTTTTTTTTTATAACTCACATTATAACCTGAATAGACCCCAGGAATGTGTAAACCTTATTTGACGTTGGGCAGAGTTAGTAAAAGCAGAAGTGGTTATAAACATATTTTTAAGGATGACCTTAAAAGTGGGAAGAGAATAGTTAATGCATCATAGTATTAAACAGTTTTAAAACAGTTTATAAATTTACAATGTACCATAGTTTTATAAATTTAAATGATGTTAATCTTTAAGAATATTAATTTCACCATTTACTCTTAAAAAATCTAAAATCTCTCAGCTGTGTTTCTGTAATATCAAAAGTAAAATACTCTTAAATGGAGAAACAGCAATCACAATTCAATAAAATATATCATCTGTTGATTCTTACATTAACAACATGTTGTTTAAGAATATTAATTCCACCATTTATTCTTAAAATCTAATCTAAAATCTCTCAGCTGTGTTCCTATAATATCAAAAGCAAAATACCCTTTTACTTAAAGAGAGAAACAGTAATCATAACCAATCCAAATCTTCTGTTGATTCTTGCTTTAAGAGCACATGGCCTTTTTTTTTTTTTTAAAGGTTGGAAAAGCCAAAATGGCGTTGGTCCACATGGGTGGTGTTAGAATAATAAAAATTAGCTTAGGAAAAGTTTTAAATTTAGACTAGAACAAAAGTAAAGAGAAAGATTTTAAAAGAGAGAGAAAAACAGAACAGAATGGGTTTTTTGTTTATTTTAGAGGATTACTATCCTATGGCCAGCAGGCTGACTAGTGGCAGGAGGAAGAGGTTTGGAGCCACTGGCTAGGGGTTAGAGTATATTTCATTACCTTGGGTAGGAAATAGGGGATGGGGGGGGGGTCCCTGGATTAAGTCTGATAAGGGGGCAGCTCACTAGCAGAATCAAAGAGAGTGAAAGAGTCATCTGGTTTGGACTTAATAGCTAGGAGGGCTTGGGTAGGGGAATAAGAAGAGCAGAGGGAGGCATTAGAACATAGGTAAGAAAATGCTTCCACGTAGGGAACCTCTTTCCACTTGCCGGACCACTGGTAGAAGTTAAACAGAACCCGAATAATATTGGGATCCAAAGTGCCATTACATGGCCATTTAGACTGATTTTCTAAGGGACATTGAGGCCAGATTTCTGTGGAAAATCTGATAAGTTACAAAAGGGGGTGTATAGATAGCTTCTTCCCATGGGTAGGAGATAGTTTGGCTGAGGCCCAAGTGGGGAGTCCCCCAAGCTTAGGATGAACCACTAGAGAGACTGCAAAGTCCTAGCTGTAGTCACAGCTAGGCATGAGGTCGAGAGGAGGCCTAGTTCACGGGGCGCCAGGACAAGGAGAAAGAGAAAGAGGAAACTAGACTGAAAGAGGTCTCCTGCCCAAGTGAATGAGCCTAGGAGAATGGTTGGTGAGAAGGGCCAGCCATAGTATTAAAGGCGGTAGCTGGGGGTACTTCCATCCCCAAGAGTACCAGAGGGGTGCCAGACACTCAATGGTCATTTCCTCCATTCAGGGGATTGTTTACACAGACCCAGAGGGGAAACTTACCAATTGGCTGCCATTGCATGTAGGGCAAGTGATTCCTCAGGTGAAAGGTGAGTCTGTGTAGGTGGGGCAGACAGCTAGGTTCCTGGTGTAGCTCAGATCCCCTAAGGGATCAGAGACATCAGGAGAGCCTGCCTCAGAGAGGGCACCAATAAAAGAAAAGTGCACAACACCATGTAACAGGCAGTAGGGTCTCATGCAAGAGGTTTATTGGGGTGGGGTGAGACACCAAGTGTCTGCTTCCGAGTGGAAGGAAGAAAAAAGAGAGGGGAGAGGGGGAGAGAGAGAGACACACCAGAAGAAGAGGGGCAAAGAAAGAGTTAGAGAGAGGGAGGAGGGGGGAGGTAGGAGGGGGAAGGGAGGGAGGGATGAGGGGGGGAAGGAGAGAGAGAGAGAGGATCAGAGAGAAGGGTCCAAAGAGGAGAGAGAAAGGCCAAAGAGAGGGACAGAGAGAAACAGAGAGAGACAAAGAGATCCAAAGAGAAGGAACTCGAAACTCACTGGGATTTTATGGGACTGATGCTGCAGTATAGGTACCCATCTGGGGGCAGGCACAGGGGTGGTACCTGGCCAGAGAGTGGGTAGTGTTAGGAGTGTGGGGGATGGGAGAGCTCCAGGGAGGGACCTCTGGCCAATTCACAACAGATGGACATTAGGGCTTGTTTTTCTCTTTTGAAGTATTGCTTCATATTTATTTAAATCTGAAACAATGTTTTTGGGGTTCCTGTTTTTCTACTTTTGTACATACCAAAAGGCAACTTATTTTTGCTAAATATCTTTAGAGTAAACAATCTTATTTCTAAAATATGAGCTGTAATAATATTTTCAATGTGCATTTAAAAATTTTTGAAGCAGAGAGATTTAATTTCTGTTGTAATCATGAAGGAAAAAACATATTTGTAAACTTTCTTATTCTGTTTCTATACAGATTATTCAGATTATTTGCATGGCCAGAGGTGATAGTCCATGTCAATGAAATGAATATCTTCAGAAAGTATGAATTTGACTTATATTAGCAATTGAGGAAGTAAAGACAGTGTTCAATTTCTACCTGAGTAAATGTCATTCCACTTTCCTACCCTTTGTCAATGTGATTGGTCTCTCCCTCTATAATAACATTAATGCTACTGAAAACTTTTCAAAGAGGTTTACTTTATAATCAACATCCCCCACAAAAAAGTGCATTTTTTTTTTGCTACTGGAAATAACTTTTGTTTAATTAATGTCGCAGTTGTTATGTTCTCTGTTAATGATTCCTAGAGTAATTATGAATAGTGTTTATTATTATTCTTTTTAAGTATTTAGGTAGGTTTTTTTTATTTTCCATTTTTTATTGAAGATATTTTATCATACTATATATTAAGATAATGGTTTCCCCTACAACAACTTCTTCCAGATCTTTCCCTACCTACACTCCCTCCCAATTGTACTCTTTCGATATCTCATCAGAAAACAAATGGGGATCTAAAAAATAATAAAATAAGATACTATACAATAAAAACAGATGAAATCCAATAGGTAAGAAACAAACAGAATACAAAGAGCCAAATAAACATATACAGATAGAGCCACCCACATTCACACATACAGAATTCCTCAAAAACACAAAAGAGGAAATCATAATATATACACAAAAACATGCAAGGTAAAGAAATAAAGAGAACCTTCAAAAACATCATTTAATTTGTTATGTATTGACAAACCAGCATTGGGTACAGGGCCTGCCCTAAGAGTAGTTTGTAAGATCATTGGAGAAAGCTAAATTCATCCTTTGCAAGTGGTTGAAGATAGCTTTGGGCCTAGGGATGGGGGACTGTGTCCACTTCCCCTTTCAGCACTGAGACCCCATCTGGATTAAACCTGTGCAGGCCCTGTGCATGCTGCCAAAGTCTCTGTGACATCATAATATTTTTTACATGGAAGGCTGCTACCTGCAAATACCTTAATAATTTTACCTTTTGCTGGCTAATGGCATATTTCTTCTCTTAATTTAGGAAGGGATCCTGTTACTTTGTTTTATTTTCCTTCTCATCTAAACCTCTCTTGAGAAGGAAGTGTTTGTTTTTGTTTTAATTATTGTGGTCTCTGGATTTACATATAGATCACAAATGAAGTCTGTTATATGAATCCTCTCCAGGTTCTCTCTGCCTGTTTTTGTTAGGCATATGGCAGGCAATGAGTAATCAAGAATGTATTTTAAATTCTATCTTTTCTATAATGGGTTTGTGGGAGAAAAAAAAAAAAAAAAACTTTCCCTAGGCAATAGCAAGCATTCAATGCAGTTTCCAGACGTGGATTGTTCTGTTTTCTCTAGGATATTTAAGGGGAGATGGAAGGTGTTTGCATTGGAACTGAAAAACAGTGCTGTGATGATCCTATCATCAGAGGAGATCTGTTTACCTATTCCTGGCACTCTGCACTGAACTCTTTGAGGTCTGATCTTTGAATCCCTAAAGCCTAGAAGAGTTAGTGGCATACAATAGCCATTCAGTAAATATTTACTGCATGAGCCTTCCCTCTGAAAGGCTCCGAATTGACTTTATGTCTATCTCTGCATGCTGCCAGTCTATGAAAGCAGTAAATATCTCAGATCTTCCAGATCAGCATCCCCAGGGTAAGACTTGATTTCTCTGTATAAACATATGTGAAAGATAAAGGGTATACAAGTAAACAGGAGTGGAAGGAATAATCAGTGACTTCCCTCATACAGAGAAGCCTATCTATCCTTTGTTATGCTGCAGTGAGTCAAATCTCCCAAGTTCCTTTGCTGTAGGTCATTCCAGTGAGACACATGGTCCCTAAAATGTTGCTGAAATACTAATAGGTAGCACTGGGAAAAAATAATTACGTCTAGAACATACAGAACTAACATACTTTTATTGTTATAAGACTAAAGAAATATCTTTAAAATTAAAAAATGTATTAGTGTGTTCAACTCTTCTTGGAGATGTGAGAATGAATTTCAGCTAAAACTGGGAGATGCAGGAGATAAATAAGATGTTATAGAAGTTCAGAAGTATTATTTTTATTGCTTTAAAATGTGGAAAAGAAAAATCACTGAAAGAATGATTGTAAATATTTTATGAAAATAATTTGAACTTTTACTATAATTATGTAAAAGATATGGCTTAAGCTTAATTTTTTTTTCCCGAGAAGAAATGTCATATTTGATAACTATTTGGATTCACATGTTTTGGTATACAAGTTTTCATTTGAACTGTTTTTATTTTTACTTAATTTAATATAAATATATTTCAGTGAAATTAAACAGGTGTTAACAGGCTGGTGGTGGCACACACTTTTAATTTCAACACTATAGAAGCAAAAGACTGCAGATATCTGTGTGTTCAAGGCCAGCCAGATCTACAGAGTGAGATCCAAGACAGCCAGAGTTAAAACAGAGAAACTCTGTCTCAAAAAAGAAAATAAACAGGTGTTAAAACACAGAACAGGTAAGAGGTCTCTCATAAGTGAAAATGTTGGCTAGCTAATGTCTGTTTATTGAATGACTTTAAAAATACAAAAGTTATAGAAATCAGTATTATGTATATTTTTCTTTGAATACAAGTAGACAGATAAAACAATATGAATATAACACCCATGACATTTGTATTAGGATTCAGAGCCCCAGGGCTTGGGGCATGACTCACAGGGTAAATGAAATTCCTGGGAAAGCTTGGAGACTTGATTTTTAATTCCTGGTGCCCATAAAAAAGCAAGACATGGCTACATGTGTCTGTATTTCCAGAGTTGGGGGATGGAGACCAGGGAGAGTCTGGAGCTACCTGGTCAGCCTTCTTAGCCAAAACCGAATTTCAGCTTCTGTGAGTGATCCTATCTCAAGAGAGTAACATGAAGGGTAATACAGCAGAATGTTCAGTTGCTCAGTGTCCTGTTCTGGAACCTATATCTGTGCACACACACACACACACACAAACACACACACACACACATGCACATGCACACGCACACTCACAAACATCATTAGGAGAACATTTATTCTAGTTTGGGCATGTAAGCATTAGGAGAAAAATTAATCTAGTTTAGTTATATAAAACCATCACTTAGTTAAAATGTGATTGTAATATCAAAATGAAAGTGTGAGTACTCAAATTACTTTGAAAATTATTTTTATTTATTTTATTCTTTGAGATTATAATATAATTACATCTTTTCTCCCTTCCCTTTGTTCTCTCCAAACCTTCTCATATGTTCCTCTACTCTTTCTCTTTCAGATTCATTGTCTCTTTTTTCTTAAATTTTCTCAAATATATATCTTTCCTAGTCCTTACAATGTAATTTGCATGTATATTTTCTTTTTATTCATTTTTGAGAAAAGATATCATTGTGCAGCTCTGTTTGTCCTGGAATCTGGTATGTAGACATGCTGTAGATCAGGTTAGCCTTGACCTCACAGTGGTCCACCTGCCTCTGACTCCTGTGTGCTGAGACTAAAGGAGTGACATGACATTCGCTTGTATGTAATTTTTCAGGGTTAATCATTTGGTATTAATCACCAATTGGAATGCTCTTCCTTGGCGAGGACTATTTCTCCATTCTCAGCATTCTTTAGCTTCCTGTAGTTCTTTGTGTAAGGTGGACGCTTCTTGAATCACCCTACCACATCCAAATTAGTATGCTTATTGTTATCTTTTTTCAGATCATGCATCGACACCCATGTAGGTGGAACTTTAAATATACTCCTGTACAAATTGCAGTGCTTTTCCAGGTTTTGCAGCTATAAATTTATTTTCTACAATACATCATTAAGCTAGCAATTCCATTCTACTACTTTATCTGTATCTGGTTCTTTATTCAGAGGATATTTTGCCATTCCAAAGTCCCTTACCAGAAAATCACAAATGAAGCTTCACCATAAAAGAAACATTTGTATCTATAGCTTGTTGCTATAACTTGGTGTAGTCTTTCTATTATTCTACTCATGCATTTCTTATTCTTAATATAAACTTATACATCTTCAATATTTGGCCCACACTGTTTTGACATCCTCCTAGGCCTTGTGCCATTCAGCTACATCATATGATATTACAGTCCTATTCTCTGACGTGAAGAATCTCTAACTGCATATTGAAAATATTAACAGATGCATCATAAATGTGTACAGATTGCACATAAAATTTTTGACTCAAAAGTAGATAGTTATAGCATTTAACATTAGATAATTTCAATCATTTAAATTTCTTTACAGGACTGTTAGGCAGCTTGTTTTTCTTTTCTTTCTTTCATTTTTTTTAATGTTCTAATGATTTAGATGCTCTGGTAAAATAAAACTGAAAACTAGCTCATCACATATAGAGCTTTTCAATACCTTGTGAACCTATTTCATTGAATGATTCAATTTCTGGACAGAGAGATATGTTTTTTGGAAAAACTTGAGATTCACACTTTCAATTAATTAATAAATTGTAACTATATTATTAAGATAATTGTAGCTATCATATACTTGGATTAGATAAAATTAGATTCTAATAAATTTGCCAAAATTGGATTGCTATTGTAATATCATATGAGCAATGCTGTATTCTTTATATTTTACATTTTTAACTTTATTTTTAATTTAATTTTAATTTTTAGTTTAACATGCATGAGGAGGAAATATGTATATATGTGTACCAAAGTGCATTTGTTGAGGTCACATGACATGTTGAGAGAGTATTTTCAGACAATTTGTCCAGTGCAGTGATTTATCCCAGGTCTTCAGGCTTGGCAGCAAGCACTTTGAACTGTTATAATCATGGCACCTGATAAATAAATTGTTAGATAAACAAAAATATTCTATAACTCATTCCCTTCAATTTTCAACTAGTATGTAAATTTGTAGAAATACTAATCATTAAAATGAGTCCAATTACTCTAAATGGACATTTAATCCACAATAAGGGATTAAACTTTTTGTGACTTATAGAACTCAATAATTTCTTCTGAAGTTAATTTAATGAATAAGAATTAATATATGTCATGATCCTAAGTGAGGAAAACATGGACTCAGTGGAGGCTTGCTGTCATCAGGGGCAGAAAGAAAACATACGGATGCTTTAATGTTTCTTTGTACATGACCGAGAGTGAATTCAAACTCTATGCCCTTCTTCCTCCACATCCTGAGAATGGGTATAGAGGTGTGTACTTGTTCTAAAAAATATATAAGATTTTTTAAAGAAATTTTCAACATAGTCTCCTAAAGGCTTAAAGTGTGTTTTACACCAAGATATTTGGAGGAACAGGCAAGAATAGTGTAAAAAAAACATTGAATTACCAATGCTGTCTCATTATTGACTAATATCTATATCTATGAGAACTTTTCCAATTGATGTAAAAGTATTATTAGAACAAACAAGTTTTGCTTCATTTAGTCTTCTCTTGTTGTATACAATTCCAGAATAATTCTGCTGACCTCTGCTGAAACTACAATTTGTGCAACTTTTAAAATTACATTGCAGTAGATTTCCAGGACATTTCTTAATTTTACTATATCCAAGGTTTTCACATGATAGGAAAATATACTGCATATCTGTCAAGAACGTATGTACCTGATACAATGGTCTTCAATTGGTGAATGATAGGTGAAACATAGTTATGATATCCCTCATTGAAAATAAAGTTCATTTAGATCACTTGTGAAGCAAATGATGATTGAATATCTTCACTATTATATTACTATTTCCTATTAATAACAGATGTTTATGAAATTGAGTATAACCAATTACATATTAATTTATTCATTGGCTTATTTTAGCATCTTGGACTCATATTTCATAATTTTTTTCAATAGAAGATAGTACATTAAAATATTTTCAAAAATGTTCATATTATTGGATGTTGGTGATAATTTTTTGTCCCTCGCATCTGTATAGTTATATTCGATTCCATTTTTAACTTGGTTAATCTATGCAAAAAAACTTTCAATATTTAAAAAAACACATATTGCAGTATGAAATATTCTCATAGTAAGCAGCAGGACTTTAGTTTTGTAGTGCATACTTTCCAGCAGTGTTTGGGTTTAGAACTCTTTCCAAAATTTCAAATCATCACTTCTTCTGAGAGATGTTTCAGACAAATCTGATTTTTTTCTCAGTTGGTTTGCTTTTCAGAAAATTCATCTCTAAATCTAATTGCATGAATATATCCCTTTGTTTCAGTCTCCTTTAAGTAAGTTTGTTTTGATAGCCATCTTCATTCTATACTCTTTTCATTTTCTTTTCAATTAATGATAAACCTCCAGGCATGGAAAATCCATAATTTGTTTGTTGACTTGTATTTGGTGGATATTTATAACATTTTCACTTTTATCTATTATGAAAATATTATTTTGACAGTTCACATACAAGTCTTACTGAGATTGTATGTTTCTATTTTAAGCAATAAATGAAAAACAAAATTAGCAGCATCCTCATAGAGCACATCCAAGTGATTGTTTAAATACAGAGTAGAGCATTCTGTATTGTAGAAAGCAATAACATTTAAATATGTTAAAAATTACATTGTAATGACAGTACCTGAAAATGCAATAAAGACAAAGTTAGACAAATATCAACATTTAGTATCAACAACAATGTTGCTATTCAATAAATTAAATGAATATATATACTTATATTGAAAATCAAACTCAGAAGGATACCTAGATATTAATATTGTAATAAAGATGCATAATAATACTGTGGCAGTTACAAAGAATTTCCAATGTGTATCAAATGAGTACATGCTACTGAGTTTTGTTTTTTCATCAAGAATAAAAAGAAAGGTTTACTTTGAAAAATCATGCTTTTATCATATTCAAATGTTTATTTCAATAAACATTTTGTATAAACATCTTTTTTGAATGAAATAAGTTTATTTCAACATTAAATTATTTAGTGCTAAGTGAATATTTGAAAAGAGTTAAGAGTATTATTAGTTGCACAAATGACAAATCAAAAAATACATGTGACTTAGCTATGCATATCAGGAAATAAAAACATTTATAGGATGAAGAGGAAATATGTTCTCCAGAACATTAGATTTATCCTCATTTACAGAATTTTCACATTACATAATTTTCCTCAGAGTTAATAAATATAATACTTCTATGTTAATTTTAAAAGAGAACATGTTCCTAAAATTCTAACTATAACTCATGTTATTTATCAATCAACTGAAATTTAATATGAAAGATAAGAAAAAAGATATAAACTTCAGTCAGTGATGATCCTAATAAGTTCCTGCATATTGAAATGTCTCTCTTAAAGGAAGGGAGAGAGAGAGAGATAAAAAGGGGAGGTGGATAGGAGGAGAATGATCATGGAGGAGGAGACAAGACGAGAGGAGAATGGTGGTAGGAAAGAGACATAGTGGTAAAGATGGGAGTAGAAAGAATAAGGTATCAAAAACCTAAATGAGGGAAATAACAAAATAAATCTGCTTATTTTTACAAGCAGGATGTTTAAGAACACTCTTTTAACATCATTAATTTTGAGGAATAACTACTTCACTTATTATAACAAAAAGAAATTAAAAAGTCAAGTGAAAAAAGAGCACAACTATGTTACTTAGATTAATATTTTATTATAATAGGTATCATTTATAAAACAGTTTCCTTTTGGATAGGGAAGGCTGGCCTAGAACTTACAATTAAGTTCACATTAGCTTTAAAACCTCCATCCAGCTCCTTCATTCTCTTGAGTGTCAGTGAGTCACCCATTGTAGCTTAATTTTTTTACATCATTATTAACCATCTTATAATGTTGCAGATAAAGGAATTTGGTTGTAAATCATACATTACAACCAATTATTGAATAAAATACATAAAATGTCCTCGGGAGATTGGGAGGTAGCTTAGTATGCAAAGAAATTTCTGCCTAAGCCAGTGCACTTGTCCAGCATTCATGTAAAAGTCAGATGCAACAGAAAACATATTGTAGGGCTATGCTAGAGGAGAGAAGACAATACATTCCAGGAGTTTACTATCAGTCAATAAGTAAACTCCAGAATCAGCTGAAGAGACTGTCTTAAAAAATTGGATTCAGAAATAAAAAGAAAAACAATGAATGTGTATCTTTATCCTCCATATTTGGCACTTGAGCCAGAAAACATGCACAGGTATACATTACAATTACACACACACATACACACACACACACACACACACACACACACACACACACACACACACCACACACTCCTTTGGTCTACATTCCAAGTCTTGTTACCTGGAAATACTGGAACAAATTTGGAAATATTAGGCCAACTTCCCTTTAACAGTATTATCTTTTATTGTTGAGGTTGTGGTAACACTGTGATGTGCATGCGGAAGTGAGAAGATAACTTTGTACATTCAGTTCTCTGCTTATGCCTTTAAGTGATATACGTGGATCAAACTGAGGTTGTTTGGCTCAATGAGCCATTCCCCTTACCCCAACTGCCCTATTTTCACCACCAATTAAGTAGAGGATGATTAGTTGCTCTTCATTGAAAATGTTAATGTCAATGTTTCCATATAGGGTATTAGGAAAATCACACGTATGAAAATATAGATCATAGATTGTATATTAAATTAATAATCATTTTTATCATTATTATAATCTGAATATACAATTTGTCTGGATTTCAAGCAATTATAAAAATAAATATTTAAACTGATTAATAAACATGAAAAAATCCATTAATATGTGGTACACATCATTCACTAAATTTAAAACCTATAGCATTCACCTTGTCATAATGACAGATTTTCTTTCATTTAATGGTTAAGTTGTAGTATATTATATTACATATGTAGAATCACAGTATATCTGTTTCACTCATCAGATATTGAATACCTCATCCTTTCCAGTGTCTTAATTATATATCTCTGCAAGGTACATGAGAGTACGATTGTCTCCTTATCATATAATTGAAATTTCACTCAACAAATATTCAGGGATGAAATTGCCTGGACATATGGGTACAGGAGCATTTAATCTTTTAACCCAGCAACATGGCTACTCTGGGAAAAGATCACATTCAATCCTTTATGTGACCAGGATGGAATGTAGAACATACCTTTAAATAACGCAAATAAGAAGTCAGTGGTGGCACATAACTTTCATCCCAGATTTTGGGATGTAAAAGGAGGCAGATATTAAGAGAATCAGTCAGCTAAGACACAGTGGCAGTCAGTTAGAGAATCAGTAATATAAACCCCAGAGGCAGTTCATCAGAATGAGAGTGAGTTTGAGAGAAAGAGTCAGCTAACATCAAGAGTCATTTTGAAGTCAAACAGAGCAGTTCAGTCAGAAAATTTGCAGGAGTGAGCAAGAGTATTCTTGAGTATCTTTTATTACCTACTCTTTGACATTTCACAACTATCTGTGGGTGTGAGGACAAGTATTTAAACCATAGTGAATATATTGGTTTAGAAAAATGGCATCAGTAGTTTCTCCTTTCAATCTGTGGTCTCACTAGACATGGGAATCAGGAATCATATTTTTGACAAAGAGACCAAAAATGTACCTTGGAAGAATGACAGAATCTCCAAAAATTGTGCCAAACTGAATAACTACAAACAGAAGAATGAGAGTTTGTAACATGCTTAAAGTCATCATATTTTCTTGTATATTTTTATTAATTTTTGACATGAAATTTAGGACTTCATAATTAATGTCAATTCCTAATTTATTATTTTCATTGATATATAATGCAACCCTTCCTGTGACAAATACAGTATTTAACCAAGGATTAAGCTAGGTTACTATTTTTTTTTGCGATTTCTCTAAATGAAGTAAACATAAATAACATTTCATAATCAAGTAAATTGATTTTAAATTATTGCAAATTTACAAATAAAATAGCAGCCATTTAAAAATCCATCATAAGCTACGCTATAACATGATCCTTTCATAAATATGCATATGTCAGAATCTTACCTATGTTATAGTCTTAGAAATATGAATTCACACATAATTTTATTCTACTTGTTTATTAAGATTTACAAAATCTGTACAATAACTGTTAATCAGTATTTAATATTTTGAAAAATATTAATTAACAAAATATATTTTTAAAATATTATTGCTGAGAAAGGCAGATCTCTGTAAATTCAAGGCCAGCCTAATCTACATAGTAACTTTCATAGGACAGAGCTGTATAATGAGATCCAGCCCCTCTTGTATATTCTCTTGTATATTAAATAATGAATAACATAGATTGGGTCTATTTGTTAATGGTTAGTTATTCCCTCTGTCCTGCATTAGCATTTGTCATATGTTCTTCTCTATTCAATTTACTTTTTCCAGCTTTCTTTCCATTTAGGACTCTTTCAAAGACTATCCCTAATTACTTAAGCTATATTTCTGTCTCAAAGTTCAACATTTCTTTGTATAGTAAATCAAAACTATCTATGGGACTTTACCACATGCTAAGCTATATAAACTTTTTCATTGGAAACTGGGTCAGTGCTCATGAGAGTACAGTGGAAATACTTCTTTAGTCTTTATTGCAGATGGGAATATCAAGATTTGGAGACATTAACTCATTTTCTCAAGTACTCAAACAGCTAATTTGTAGTAAAGATCAGATTGGAATGCCATTCAAATTTAATTTGTTTGATTTTTTTCTTTTACTATTGTATGTATAAGTGTGTGTGTGTGTGTGTGTGTGTGTGTGTGTGTGTGTGTGTGACTGTATTCATGTATATGTTTATATGTGTGTAGGTTCACATATGTATGGGACATTCAAAAGACAAACTTATGTGTTGTTCCTTCAGCAACACCTTCCACCTTCTCTTCCCATATCCATGATTTAATAAAATAAATACATAAAAAGTAAGATCTAGCACAATTGTTCCTTTTGATAGCAGATTCTTTTATTGCCATCATAGTATACAATTCATTGCTATAGGGACTTAGAAGTCATTCAGTTGATATGATAAGCTGCTTTCAATAAGTCAGTATGAAAAAGAACAGGAGTCAACAGGACAATTTATGCCATAGACATGACACATATAACAAAGTCATTGACTTACCTTTGTAACAGAGAGACATCATTACATTATTATGTAAGATTTAAAATATAAAGTCCATGTACAGTAATTTCTTTGTATAAGATTCATATCTTACCAGGATAGAGACTTATAAACTTACTGATGTGATAACATAAGCATGATATTTCATGTAAAGTATGATCAAATGAAATCTTGGGAGCAATTAACCTCAACAATTATATATTTCTTTAATATATTTCCTTAATGGTTTGCTGTCAAAAGTATTACCAAGTAATCATCTAAGAACTCCCACACAACTGAGACTGTGCCTAATAATCATTAGTAGAGGTATGACACTTTCATGATATTCCCTCATAAGATCATTACTCTGTTAATGCACGTGTCATTTTACTTTTAATAATGCAACTCAATTATATTTATTGTTCTTTCTTATTTAAAAACATCTATGCAGCTCATAAAGTGTACCTCAGAAGCTTTAATGAAACCCATTTATATGATGGTATGCAATGTCTTACATGGATTATTGTGATATACAACCTTTCTGACATTTTTCCTTGAGTTAGTGTTCAAAATTTGCTAAATACACCTCTCCAGTAACAATGACAAACTATCACACAGCACAACATCTTAATTTGTGGCTTATTTTCTTTCATTTACTTGTACATACCAAAGTTCATACAGACATGAAAAAGTACTTATTTTTTATATGTCTTTGCATTCAAATCTGTGACTTATTCTGATTTCTGTCATGTATAGTTCTTGTGAATGAGGGTCTCTGAGTAAATGTGATTCGTTTTCAAATATTGGAATTTCAAGTGCTCTTAAACTTAATGTACTAAGGGTGTCTTATAATATTCATAGTAATTAAGTAATTGGGTTATAAATTCCAGTTCTCCTTCATGCCTACATACAAAAGGTCTTATCCTAAAGAAATGCAGCTTATGTTAACAAGAGATTCAGTTTACACAGAAAGAACTGACTGTGAATGAATAGTATTTTTACCAAATGACACATGGTAAAAACAAAGAGTAGCTTTTGTCTAAAAATAGTCTTAGACAAAAGATGGTTATTTTTTTTCACTAGAAGTGAAAGAATCCGTTGGATTAAATTAAATTTTTATTCCCTTTTGTATTTCTTTCAATTGTTGAAGCAAACATATAAAATTGGAATAAATGAAAATTAGCATTTATTTATAAATGAACATTTGATAATTTTATTTGAATATTATGAGAGCATGATATTATTTTTAACTATGAAAGAGAGAGACTAAATAAAATGCAATTTTAAGGCCATTCTTAAAAAATTCATGAATATTTTAAAAAGGATTTTTACCCACTTGTAATGTTCAAGTATTTATTTCAATTTCTACATCGTAATTTTATCTAGACCAAAATAATTTCTAAATTCTTATAAACTATACTTTTAATTGAGACATAAGCCCTAGAATGCATGGTAAAGATCATTATCAAGAAGTGCAAATCATTTTGTGCTGGAGACTTTTGCTTGTTTTAAGTTAGCTTATAGTTGAAAAGTATTCTCCTATGAATTTTAGTAATAGAGGCAGAATCTTGTATCGATGCCAATAATATTGTGTTAAATGTTACACTTGACACACCACCACCCTCCCTAACACATCATCCTGCCGCCGCCACCAACTACCCTATACTAACTTGGGCAGAAAGCTCCTCCTCCAGCGGGGGCTTCTCCAGCCAGCCAAAAGACTGGCTAGGAAATCTGCTTTCTGACCCCTTCCACCAGACCAGAAAAGCCTAGAAAGCCCCGCACCACTTCCACATCCCCACCTCCGCAACGTCCCACCCACCACCATGCCAACAATACCATCTGTAGGAGAAGGCTTCAGCCCCAGATGCTTAAATACCAACTTAAGAACCCAACAAAAACCTGGGCAATATACTACCACCAGAGCCCAGCTACCCTATCACAATAAGACCTGAGAACTCCAACATAGCCAGAGCACAAGTTAAAGGTCTCAAAATCTACTTTATGTAGATAATAAAGGCCATTAAATAGGAAGTGAATAAATCTCTCCAATAAATCAATGAAAAGGCAATCAAACTATGGTGGAATTGAAAATTCATTAAAGAAACCCAGGAAAACACAAACAATTAGAAGAAATTAATAAACCCATTAAAGAAAGTCAAGGGGGAGAAACAATTTAATTAAACAAACAAAATATTCAAATTATTCAGTAGCTACTCTTTAACTTAATGCATTCATGGGATATGAACTAATTTTAAAGAATACAGAATACAGAATATTGTGTCTTTTGTGTTACACTTACAGAGAAGAAACGCAATCACAATGTGCAGAAAAGAAGTTCTGAAACATTATAGGAAATAATGAATTAATACGTCTTGCATTACTTGTCAAATGACAAAAATTGTAAAATTTATCACTTTGATAATGAGTTTTGCACCTTTCATTCTAAATACATTCTTGGAAAATTTGAAATGTAATTCAACATCAGCTGAGGCATCAAAAGTTTTCTGTATTTATGATTAAAGTTTCAAATATTTTCTGGCAATGATGAGTGATTTATATAGGTAAATAAATAAACCATCTAAAATAAATAAATGATCTAAACTATATGGGTTTAAGAAATAACTTAATTAAAAGAAATTCTCAAAATAATTTGTCAAAACCTTATTTTTGTGCCATACATGTGATTTTTATTTTAGTATAATTTTCATTTTAACATTACATTTAATATGTTAGAAAGCCAACAAGTCAAGTTCCATCTCTAGGGTTTTCCTGCACATAGATTTCTCTGAATATTTCCAGGTACTGTACTGTCCAATTATGTGTCTTGACTATATCATAATGTAGTTTTCAAGTGTCATAAAGTAAACACCGAAAACAATCACCCTTGTCTTAAGTACAATGAATTTGTGAAAAATATTTTTCCTATATCAAGCAAAACTATACCAATAAAACGTATTTTGTATCTCTTTAGGGGAAATGTCCCTTTTTTGCTTTGCTTATTGATGTTTTCTTAAATCACACTTTAAAAAATTTGTATTTTATTTTATGTGTATTATTTGTTTGCCTACATTTGTGTATATGTTACAGGCATGTACTATGCACAAATAATAAGTGAGGTCATTGAAATAACTGGAATATATATTTGTAAGTGTTTCTTTTTATTGATGAATTTTCCCATTTATGATAGGTAATAACCTCTATATCTCCTGTCTAGTATTGATTTGAAGTTTATCATCTGTGAGACCTGAAGTCTGCTATTTTACATCTTTTATTTACTAGGTAGTTTAATTTCAATATTTCAAAATCGTTTCTGTGTATAATTACCAAAGGTGTCTTTTTGTAGAGAAAATAGATTTTTCTTTTGCTTTGAGACTTTATTTGTTTGCCATTTTGATCAGTATATGCAGAGTATCCACATTTAACATTATGATAAAAATAGGTTTCCTAATTCCTGTTTTATTTTCTGGTGTTCACAATATGATAGATTTTTTTCTTTCCCTGTTGACACCAAAAAGGGAAAAATGGCACAGAGTAGTCCTGCTTGATCATGTATAATTGAGCTTCTGAATGTCTTTTATTTTGAGGTTTTCATTTTTTTTGTGTAAGTGTGAGAAATGTTCCTTTATTATTTCAGGTAATTTTGCACTTTTAGAGCTTGTTTCAGTTTTTTTTTATACTGCATATATACTTAGGTTTGGCTGCTTAAATATCTCTCTGATATCTTAGAAACAAAAGGTCACAGTCATTTTTTTTTTTCCTTATGCCTGTCTGGATGTAGTACTGACTTGATATTCTCTTCTATTCATGCAATTCAGTTTTCAGATTTGATATTCTAAATACATCAATGAGTATTTAGAAAATATCCTTTTGTCTGCCAGTCAGTATCCTTTTTAAAAGTAGCCTGTTATCATTTTCAGCTATCATTTCTTTTATTTTTTTATAGAGGAAGTGTGAGTTTGTAGATGTATTTTTGGATGCTTATTATATATTATTGGTACAAACATTGTACTTTTTCTCACTGTTTTATTTTTATATTTTATTTACAAGAAACTTTCTAGTGAATTGTCTTTACTTGGTTCAATTTTCCTGATTTATATTTAGCAGGAAAAGTGATTGTAGTAATGTATTAAAAATTTATCAACAGTTACAATATTGATATAAATGATGTATTTATATTATATTTGATCTAGGAAAATGTTCAGAGATAATTGAACCAAGCTACTCTTTGGACACATTGTAATTTAAAATACTTTAAAGACTCCAGCATTTACTAGCATTTAACTAGTAAATTGAAGGATGGATGGAAAAATGGAGAAGAGAAAAAGGAAATGAAAATCAGAAACAAATTTTATGTTTAGAAGTTTGAGAATGATAAGACATTCTAGGTACAGGAACGTTGTAGATATAGAGAATTAAGTAAAGGTTTTTCCTCCTAATGAGATCCAAGCTGAAACACAGTAACTTAACAATAAAGTCCTGAATTGTGATTAATAAAAATAAACATAAGCAATAACATGAATAGACAGGAATATTCCCTCACTCAGTCTGTCTTTGTTACTGGGATGATGTAGTTTCTCTTTCTACTTGAATTATCGATACATCAACCTTTACCCTTTGTGAATAGGACTGCTTATTTCAGTAATTCAAAGAAACTTCCTTACTGTGTTATTCTGGATGAGAAGAATTTCTGCTACTGAAGTTAACTTGCTATCAGAATACATGGATCCAGGCCCCCTGTGGAACCATTACAAATTTGTCTCTCCTTCAGGGGAAACAATCTTTGTATACACAAAGTTGCCTGTGACTAAGGCTCTGGATGATGTAGACGTCTTCCCTACCTGTGCAGATACTTAACAGGCTTCTATAATTGTGCCCATCTGTTCTGAACTAGATATTACTGCCTCTAGATATTGATTTCTTTAAAAGATGTGTCTTGATTCTTGAATTGTACTACAGAGCTTTCAGCTGTTTATTATTCATTACTCATGTAAAATGACAAGATTTAAAATAATACCTAAATGTTATGGTTACATGAACTGATTTCTTTTATTGAGAATTAAGGAAATCTGGAGTTGAAATGATATGGCAATAACAGAGGCTTCTATAAGGGATCTTTCATTTTTTTTGTTTTATTTTTTGTCCCAAAGATTAATTGAGGAAGCAGTAATATTACCTTACCTTTGATAATTTAATTGCCAAATTTCTCAATTTATTCTATGATAAAATTCATAAGTATATCCGGTATGAAAATTTCTATATTTCCAAATGTTTTATTTCTTTAAGGAACATTTAAACTACCTACTTTACAATGTTAATTTTTGAATCAGTTTGATTCAAAGTGGGAAGCCTGTTGTGTCCATTACTCTAACGTTTAACATAGACTCTATTTAAATATTGCCTTCATATTTCCACAAGTTGTTGATTTTTTATAATATTTTAAACATAATGATTTTGGTATATACAAAACCTTTCAAAAGTAGGAATCATATGCTTTAGGAATACATATGTAGAAGTCAGAAAAGCTATTTTTTTCCATTAGAAGTGAGTTTAAAATATTATAAGAAATATGTTGTAATAGAATAGATGTAATGTTTTGAGGTAAAAATGAAACCAATGTTTTAAGATTGTCTTGACAAAGTAGCAATTGGCTGAAGTAAATATAATGAATGTTGACACACACTTGATTGAAACATGATTTTTTTTCATCATTTGGAAACTGAGAAGCAAGAAATCACATAAAGTCTATTTTTATATATAAAAGTTTAGAGATATGCCTCACCTTTGCTATAATAATTTTGTAGTTATCACATATACTTTTTGCAACTACAATTGTTATGAGTGACTGAGTGGACTGATGCTATTCAGGGTTATTAGTTAAGATTTTGGTCAATTTAAACTGCAACTGTACAATGTTAATTTTTTGTGCCTGGACATTTTCCAATCTCACTCAGAGCTAGCTAAGGTTCTTTATCATGGCTACATCATTGATTACTCATTAGCTCACTCAATAATTCTTTTACTCTTGATTTCTTAGTAACCCACATCAATCCATACAGGAACTGACCTTATCAAATCTGGTTATTTAATATTGGATCTAAGTCACAGCTCAATTGACTTGATGATTTCCATATTATATAATCAAAGAATGTCTTTATTTGCTAGTGTTTTGGCCTCAATAAGTGCTAACAAATTGGCTTAGGTTGTGTTAGGACCTGCCATTATCTGTGTCACAACATAAATGAGCATTACTGAAAGAACCATTGGGAGACTGTCCATTTAATCAACTCTGTTACTTATACTACAGAGCAGTTCCCATCCTTCTCTGCCCAGACACCTTACAGCAACATGATGAACATGAGAAAATGCTCAACTCAAATAGGTGTGACTGTCTATGTATTAATTCCCCTCATCCACAGTTTTAATTGCACCAGGTCAATTACACTTCAAAAATATTAAATGAGAATTAAAAACAAAAGTATGTAAAATGATTTAAGTAACTTCATTAACTGAATTTTTATGTTTTATATTATTAACAACTCTTATCTATCTCTGTACCTAATTTAAAAATTAAATTTTGTTTAAAATAAGCAATATATGAAATACTCATCACTAATTATGTTTTCAGTTATCAGACATTTGTTGAAAAGTATAACAAAAGGAAAGAAATAAGAATATAGTATGTTTATTCAATTATTTTTATGTAAAATAATCTAAATTTTCTTAAAATTTGAGATAGATATTTTATTTTGTACCAATTCTCCTAGCACATCAAAAACTCCCATTAAATGAGATTAAGTATTTTGGTATACTATTTGCCTCACAGTTAACGGTATCTACAACAATCACCGCCCCTATATGTTCAGACAGCTGATAAAGCAAACTGCAGATTCTTCTTTAGTATTCATTATCATCAATTGCTTACATCTCCTCATATATTTTCTCCAAACAAATGATCTGTCTGTCTGTCTGTCTGTCTATGAATCTATCTATCTTTCTGTAATCTATCATCTACAATCTACCTGTCTATGTACACATGTACATCTCTATGTGATATACATTTATGCAAAGTTTGTGAGTCTCTTTTGAAGGCATACATGTAATTTAGCTCAAAATTTTTTGTAACATTAGTCAAACGGAATCTGTCTTCTGTGTTTTCTGAATAAGCCATAAAGAATCATTGCTATGGGTAGATTCTCAGTAGTCAAGATTTCATGTTAATCATCTTTTTTTCCTGTTAGCTATAAAAACCTAGTAAGCATTTATTATTCTTTTTCTTTTCACAAGTAGAATAAAAAATGAATTACCTTAAGAAATAAATATTTTATCTAAATTTTGTCAACTTGTCAAGTTTTTTCTTGGAAAATAGAGAGAAATAGAAGTAAATAGAACTAGAGAAGTAGAAGTAAAATCATGCAAACATGATTAATAATATTATTTTTAAAAATATAATTTAAGCATGCAGTCTCTGAGAAACTTAATAGGAATAACTCTTAGTTAATAGGTAGATTCAAGTATTGTAATATGTTTGAAAAATTGTGGCTTCAGGACAGTTTTAAGAAAAATTCAGAAAAATCTGAAATTACATATTAGACGAGCACATTTTATCTTAAAAAATGGAAAAGGATGTTTATAGAAGTCAGATATGAATCTATTCAAACCTTTAGTTAACGAATTTTGCCATTAGTGTATTTTAAGAAAGTTTGGCAAATCACTCTGTATGTCACATGATTTTAAAACTTTGTGAAGGGAACAAAGGAAAGAATAATGAAAATATAGAAAAGAATTCCAGGGGAAAAATGTGTAATTGAGGCATTTTTATAAGGATTTTGGCACAAGTTCTTCAAAGTGTATTTCAGAAGAGGGACTCATTTTTTCTGATAACAAGTTAAAATGTGTGATTGGAGAATGTACTTGTGAAACAAGTAAAATATTGAATATTTGAAAATGTATTGGAGCTGAAAGACTAGGGGTGTAGATATGTTCTCCATGAGATTCCTAAAATCATATGGAATATTGCCAGCATTAAGTAGAAAAATCATATGCAAGACAGAATACGTTAATTGGATAAGGGAGATGTACTGTGCAAGGAATCAGGGAAATGAACAGCAGTGGCCTGAGGAGCAGTGAAAGCTCAGACTAATAAAGAAATGATATTTGAGAGCTAGAAAACAGTGTGCCCTTGCTTCTTGAGGAGATAAATGCTATATGAAACCAGATGCCCTTAGCAAGACAATAATCTGGTGGAGAATGAGAACTACAGAGTAGGAGAATCCAGCAACTCTGAAGAGGGAAAACAAATGAGTGATTGAGACTGAAGCCTAGGGAGTTAAGGAGACTGAAAAAATAAAAATAATAATAAATAAAACAAACTCTATTTGAAGATGTACATGTGTATATAGAGTCACCAGATGCAGACACTGATTCAAGGTAAAGAACAGTTTATTCTTTTGTCTAATTAAAACACTGTCTGATACTGACTGCTTCAAACTCCTATGTAACTCCTTAACTGAAGTAAAAGCCTACCCTTTTTCATGAGAGTTGGACATATCCTTACTTTGCCAACTCTTCTTCTGATTATTCACTTCGTCTCCCGTTCACTTTGACTCAATTCACATGTCTCTTACTATGTGACAGTCTCCTTCTGAGTTCTGCTTCCTGTGTCTGCTTCTATTGTTTTTTCAAATGATTAAATGCAAAATGCATTGAATTCATCTTCTAAAGTCCCCACTCTGTAGAGGAGTGATCACAAAGGCCAACATGACATATTCAGTTCTAGGCTGTCCTGAAATATTTACCATTATTCAAAAACTCTTTGATTTACCATCAGACAAGTTTTTAGGACAAGGGTAAAAAGCAGACACATTCTTTGCCAAAAAAGTAGTCTTTGGGCCATTTAGTAATATACTTTCCCTCTAAAAGCTCTTTATATGGGTCCCTATAGTCCAGCAGCCTCAGCACTACAGTCTTCTGTGTTTCTACTAGGATAACCCATTAATCCCCATTTAAAGTGTTCAACTACTTTTCTAGTCCAAAGTCACAAATACTTTTACATTACTACATGTAGAGGAATATGCCTGTGTGAAAGCCAGAAAGAGTCTATATCCCAGGGGTATATATGAAGGAATAACTTTCAGAGGACTGTGTGGTCTAGATGGAATGTAGAAAGAATTTTAAAATGTTGGTACACATCTTTAGCCCCTGTATTCAGGAAGCAGTGCTTGCAAACATCTTTAACCCAAGTATTCAGAAGGCAGTGGTGGTCCATGCCACTAGTCACTAAAACAAAAATAGTGTGGAAACAGACATAGGAAGCAGATCTCAGAAAGTGTCAGTGACACACAAGAAGTGACATCTGAGATGAGTTTGTAAAGGACAGGTAAAATTGACAAATCAGAGGAAGAATTAGCAGAGTGAGTCAAAGTGAGAAAATGTCCAGTTGATAGAAAATCTGTTGGGCTCTCAGCTCAGAGCAGGATCAGTTACAGTAGTCAGTTATAGCGGGCAGTATGAGGTAAGCAGTCTGCAGCAGGCAGATGGGGGACTAGACACAGAGACAATGAGGCAGTCTGATGAGTAGAGCATTTCAGTCTGAGGCATTCAGAGAATCAGCTAGAATCCAAAGAATTCAGTAAGACACAGTAAACTGGCTCAGAAGGTCAGTCTGAATCAGCAACTTGAAGAAGAGTTTAAGTTCAGAACATCTCAGAGTTCATAAAGAGCTTGTCAGAGTGGCTCACCAGTAGTTAAGTCTTGAAGGTTGATTTGATTGTACACAGGTTTAAATGTTCTAGATTGTACTGAGGCTTAAATGTTTTATATTGTATGAAGGCTGAAAAGCTCCAAGGCTTTAGGACTAGTACCAGTTATTTAATTAGATAAAGAATAAAGTGACTTTGTCCTGAATCAGTGTCTGCATCTGCTGAATCAATAGCTACAACTACAACAAACAGTATTTTCAGGACTGTCACAATACTCCAGGCCCTGATGATAACTTCTATCTCAGTTATTGTACCAAGCTGAGAAGAGACAACACGGCAAAGGCAAGTCTTTTTATAGAAAGCATTTAAATTGTGGCCTTGTTAAAAGTTTCAGAGGGTTAGATCATTATCATCATAGCAGGAAGCAGACAGGTAGAGAAAGAAAGAATTGACAAGACCTGGGCTTTTGAATCCTCAAGATCAACTCCCAGTGACACACTTCCTCCAACACAATCACATCTACACAATAAAAACACACACCCTAATCTTTCTCAAGTAGTTCTACTCCTTAGTGAGAAAGCATCAAAATGTAGGAGCCTATAGGATCCATTCTCACTCAAACCAACAATTACTCCTGCAGTCTCTTTGTAGTCTATTCACTTCATTTGACATTCAGACATTCAGATTTACAACTTTCATTTGTGTGGGTATTGCTTATAATTTTGGCCTTTCTCATCTCTCTCTCTCTTTCTCTCTCTCTCTCTCTCTCTCTCTCTCTCTCTCTCTCTCTCCATATATATATATATATATATAATATTTTGCATTAATATATAATGTATATGTTTGTATTATGAGACATATTAAAATAATATATAAGTAGGGCTGTTGAATAACTTTCCTCACTTGGCAGCTTGTCTGGAACAATGGAAGGCAGAATAAAGGAACTAAGCTTTCAGATTAGATTCAGCTTGAACCAACCATTTTAGTCGTGTGTCCTGAAGGTAGCTAAATTCAACAATAGGATCCACCTAGCCACCCACCCACAATTCCAGAGAAACAACTAAAGGTTACATTTTAATTTATACGTGTGTTTGGTCTATGTCTGTGTATATGTGTGTGTGTTTATATATAAAAATACATTCATATATATTATCTCTTATTAGTTTTATTGAAATATAATCTAATATGATTTCTTGACACTTTATCAAACAACCTTGATGTCACATCTCTTGCTTCTATGACTCAGAGCACAATACAATTGAGAGAACAGAAATATTTTCAAGTGCCAGAATATAAGGAAGTCTGCTGTGAAAGAGTGTAGCCTAGAAATATTTTCATGAAGAAGACCATATTAATCAATATGTTAATATGGAAGGGGTAACTTCATGAGGTATCCCTCTCCCTGGGCAAAGAACTAGAATCAACTAATAACTGCTAGGTGAAGCAGAAGTCACTTGTTTCAAGCATAAGCCCTTTGGGTGTTTAATTCACAGTAGTCTGCCTTAAAACAATATATACTCACAACAAAAATGGACTCAACAGATTGCATTTATAATCAATAATAATCAAACAAAGAGAGGCTATTAATTTGAGAATGGGAGATGCATAGGAGGTATTATAGGAAGAGTACAGGGGAAGGGCTAGAAGGATTATGGAAAGGTAGGCAAGTAGGGTAAGCCTATTTCAGTAGAAAATATATTTAGCAACTGAATAATAATTAGAATATTTTTAAAAGTAGATTATAGATATATTTACAGATGATAATGTGAATTTGAGAGAGGCATCTGGGGGTATGAGATGATTTTGAGGTGAGCAATATAGGTATATATGATGAAGATTCAGTTCACTCTTCTATGAAGTATTTTAGAAAATCAGTAAAAATAACCTAGAAAAAAAGGCTAATTTCCTTTAAAATTGAAAATGACATACTAAGCAGAAATTTAACTATGAAGGAAAGCTCAAAAAGTCTTAGAAAGCATGTAAAAACACTGGGGTAGATCAAATGTTATTTTTATTTAGACAAATATTTCTATGAAATCTAAAGGGTTACTTGACTTGTATTCACTGACTAGAAAAAAAGAAAACTTAGATAATTCATTTCACAAAGCTTGATTAAAGTTCTTAATGGAAACAAATATACTTAACGTTATAAAACACATTTCATATTAAATACATTACATATACATATATCAATTAAAATAAAAATAGCACTTAAGAACTTATTAAAAATTTAAGCTGCTATTATGTAGCAAACATTTTTCAGAATTCTAGAGGCTTTGAAGACAATTTTACATTAGGAGATATGGTTTTACAAATAGCATTATAAGAAAACCACCAGATATTCCCAGGAGAAATTTCAAAGCAATTTCGTTTGCATTCAATATATATTGGTTACCCTGGGGAATGAATTAGAAATAGAACAAAAATTTCTGAATATGGTAATGAAAATTGATCATAAACTAAGAAAATAATTGAAAAATAGGTGTGAATTATTAATAGATATGTTTCTATGTAGATTTTGTTTTGTCGTATCAGCCACATTTTATTATGTTAGGTTATAAACTTAAGAAAAATTGATACTGTCTTCAGCACCCAATGATTGGGTTTAACCCACCCTTTCCTCATCTCACCTAACTGTTCATTTCATTTCATGTTTTGCCTCATAACAGTCACCTGTGTTTGTGATGCTTAAAACTTTGCTGTTTTACTGTCTCATTGTTTCATGAATGGTAGATGATAGACAGGTAATGAATACATGAAAAGAAAAAAAAATCCAAATTCAATGCTATATTCAATGCTATATTATAAACTTGAGATTTGATTTACAATGCATTTTTTCTTGAGGTTTCATGTTTTTCTAAAAATAGAAACAGACATTCTGAAGAACGTCAGAAATTTTAGTACTGGATTAGTTTATCATGATTCATTTCTATTTGCATACATATAAAATCAGCATTTGTACTAATGCTTTTACTGATTGATTTAAACACACTTCACTCTTTATTCTTAAGAAGCTTAAGGTAGAAAATTTACCTCATTTCTTAACAGTTTGTAAGTTGTCCTTTTATGTTTGGGGTTCTATTTAAAATTAAATTGGTAGAAGTTAGTTTTCTCCTTCATTTGTAGATGTGGATGTATATGTCAGTATAGATTAACCAGATGTAGAAGTTGGTTCAGGGCGAAAGACAGTTTATTCTTTCATCAAGTGAAATCACTGGTTCTTATCCTTGAGCCCTGGAGCCTTAAAGCATTTCATCCTTGAACTGAAAGGCTTCAGTGTTTTTTACAATCCAGATCATTTAAACTGCTAGCCTGGACCTAGAAGTCTTTCACCCTTAGCCTTCAGAAATCTACTGCTGACTGAGCCAATCTGACTAGTTTCTTCTGAACTCTGATTCTTCTGCTGACTTCTATAACTGAGTCTTTAGTCTGCTTCTCAACTGACTGTTCAACTGACCCTTCCTAGTGAATCTTTAATTGACTCACTCTGTTTTCTTCTGTTAACTGACTGACGCTGACTGCTTTCATATAACTCCTATGTAATTCCTTTTTACTGAGCTAAGAGCCTGCCTTTTCTCTGCTTAATTTTTCCTTTGATTAGTCACTTCATCTGTTATTCACTCTGATTCATCTCAGATGTCACTTCCTGTGTGACATTGACTCCTGAGTTCTCCATTCTGTGTCTACTTCCACTGCTTTTTTCTAGGGATTAAAGGCATGGACCACCACTGCCTTCTGAATACCAAATTAAATGTGTGTCTACATTCCTTGCAGACCACACAGGACTCTGATTGTTGCCCCTGGAATGTAGACCCTAGCTTTCACTCAGGGCTTTACTTCCACATTCTTCTGAGAACTTTGAATATTTAACTGCATTTCATTCTTATATGAAACATGATTTTGAAGACAATCACAGTTACCTCATTACTTCTCTTCTACAAATAAATATTGAACATTTTCTGAAATATCAGAATTTGAGTTTTAATAAAGCCTCATAAGAAATACTTATTGTTTTTCACTAAACACACATTTTTTGTATATCTTTAATACATTGAAGTTAAATTCAAAAATCTGAAAATTAAAAAGACAATCCATTTAACAAAATAAATTAGTAGTTTTTATATTGATTCTTTAAGCAAAATTAACTAAAGTGTTAATGCCTAGATTTTCCTAATGTTTGAAAGCTGTGTTAATCTGTGTCTACTTAGTACCACTTCTGAGAAAATAATGTGTAATTTCCATGTAACACTTTGTCTAAACAGATACACATTATAATATTAGCTAATTATAACTTCCAAATTTGAAGATGGTTTCAGCCTACATTAAAATAAACACTACAATTTTTACATTTCAAAGATAACCATTATTTTAAGTTTTTTTTTTCCTTACTCTTATCATTATAAACACAAGGTTCAAAGGCTAGAGTTAAAAATGTCTGTAATTGCCATAATTAAAAGACATTGAAAACTATATTTCAATATATCACTTATGTATTTGTAAGTCTATTATATAAGAAATTTTAATACGGGGATTGGCAAAAATAGCTTAGTTTTACTTTTCTGTACACTGGCTCCATAGTATTTAAATTTGTTCTTAAGACACATTTGTAATGTTTTAAAGGTGTTTGGTTTTTTTTTTGTACTTGTGGGATCAGACTATAACTAAGTTAACTGTCATTAAACAGAGTAAGATTAAAAAAAATACTTCAAATGAATGTATAATTTTGGAAAAAAACACTTAAAGTAGAAAAAGCCAGTAATGTGCTTACTACTTGAAATCCAAGGATTACTGAAGAAGAGGTGTCAGAAGTCAGCATCTGATGGCTATTAGAAATCATGTTTGGTATACTGTTAAAATTTTTTCATATATATTTAAATGCAATTTCCACTTATTTTAAGTTTTGTGAGCTCTTTATATTGAAATAGTTGTCCATGGTAGCCCTATGGACCATAGGCCATATCAAAGCAGCCATTATTTCCTCAAGATTTAATTAGTGTTAATGAAACTCTCTCACTGACATGTTGTACAAGACCACATTAGTCTTTCAATAACCAGAGTTGTGACAAAGACAATTACATGACAAGTTATAACTAAGACTGCTTTCCAAGTGAGAGGATTCTAAATTTCTTTGTCAGAGTCATTATTCATTATATTGTTTTATAAATTATGATTCCAATTCTATTTTTCTAGAAAGTCTTATCCTCATGTTATGAACAAGTATTTTTATTTATATGCATTTTTTAGGAATTTTAGATTTAATATGTACAAACGATTCTGCAGGACCACATTCAAGATTCTTTTTTTTTTCAGAAAAGTTTCTAATTGTTTACTAGGATTTGCCTAAATAACTATTATATTTCTGATTTACAGATTCTGATCATATTCAACCATTTTTCGATCTCTGCCCTTCCTCACACTCCCATTAATTCCCTTCCCCTTTCAAACTAGCCCCTTCTTCTTTAATTTTTTTTTCTGGTATGTATTTTCACATTTTTCTCTGCAAAGTGCCAGTTTTAAGGATGAATTTTAACATTGTTTCAAGCATGTTCTCTCACAACCTGTTATTTGTGCTACTATATTAAAATATTTGACTTTGATGATTTATAATGAGAAAAAATTACTTTTCAGTGTTCTATGGGATGGGAATCTCAATCTCAAGGGCTGCCAGTCAATGTCTAATGAGCACTCTCCCTCCTGGATGGATTTGTCGGGAGACTGTTACATGACAAAAAGTAGATGGACAGGAGAGGCCTTTAGCTAGTTATGCTACTCATACTAATAAATTGTTAATGCTATCTACTAGAGGAGAACCATCATTTCCTAATTCATTGCCTACAGACCTTATCATTTAGTGCCAATTTTAGTGGTAATGAATTTAAACAGGGACAATTCCCTTTTAGGAAAACTTGCCATTTAAAATTTACCTTTATATTTTATTGGTACACTTTATATTTTAAATTTTAAATTTAAATGCCATTTAAAATATTACCTTTATATTTTATTGAGAACATATTGAAAAATTAAGTCAAAGTCAATTATTCAAAATTCATTACAATTTGGTAACATTTATTTATATTTAAGTAACATATATGATAAATATTTACCTAGGACAAAAATTTCTGTTCTGTGTAGTCACTTTATATTACACGTATTTTACTTAGTTTACATGCATGAGCATGAGTCTCTCTCCCTCTCTGTCTCTCTCTTTCTCACTCTCTGTGTTCACATGCAGGGGCTCATGCGTCATAATGCACATATGGATGTTAGAGCACAACTGTCAGGAGATTTTGGTTTGTTGTTGTTTTTCTTCTTTCACAGACTAGGTCCTGTGATTCTAACTCAAGTCTTGTGCTGCTTTGGGCCCCAATCATCTCTTTACTGAACCTTATTACTGACACATATAATCATGTTCATTATGAGTCTAAGCATATATTTAAACAATTAAAATACTAATACTGTACACTAGATAAGCCTATACAGCTTTACCTAGAAAGACGTGCCATCACATGTTGAAGAAACAGGAAAGAGAGACAACTAAAGGAGATTTTTAATGTAGGTTAAGCGTGTATTTCACAGGGGAATCACAGAAATACATCAACAGAAATTCCTTCAAGTCTGATCTATGGAGAAGAAGATAAAGTTTAAAAATTGAATTGATATTTGTTCCTCCTGCCTTAATGTTCCAAGTATTTGGAATTCAGACATGTGCCACTATGACAGCATATGTAAATGACTTTGGAGTACTTAGCCATAGATGGGACATCTATATTACAGCCCCCACCAGCTCAGGGACCATTAGAGAAAATAGTGGAGAAAGCTCTTAAAAGCCAGAAGTCTATAAAGACCAAAACAAAACATTATATTCTGGACATGATAGACTCCTGCACTCACAAATTCACAACAACTGTGGTTGCCTGTAAAAGACCAAGTACTGTGGTATGGAATAGGAAGGGATTCATGAGCACCAATTACTAAAAGAGAAGAGTTGCTAGCTTCTGGGAGAGGGAAAATTAGTGTTCTCTAAAGATGTGAATCCCAAAATCCTGATAGGTAAACTGTGATCCAGAGAGAAAAAGGCATGCCTGAAAATGTGATCCAGATGGGGAACCCCCACATCCCAAAATATATGGACAGTAAAAATTTAAGTTGATAGGTTATAGTATAAAAAAGAGAAAAGATGAAGATGCAAAGTTGTGGGAGCTGTAAGGTAGATACATCTGGAAGAATTAAATGGGAGGAGTTGGGTATAAATATGATCAAAATTTAATGTGTGAAATTTTCAATGAGCTAATACAAATATTTTAAAACTTACTTGTGTGTATATAATATCTTCTACAATTAACACATTTGGTAATTAGAAACTGGATAAATTTATTAGAAAATGGTAGACTATCTCTAGTTAGTTTATTTTAGAGACTGTATATAAACCACTTTCCATTTTCATTTCCTTATTTTTAAGAAAAAATATTTTATATATGATCTAGAGGGTGCTGTTAAGTGTTGCTGTTGTTGTTGACAATGGTGGCTTGTGTATGTGTGCGTTAAATGTACTTCACTGTGTGCATGAGTATGTGTATGTGTGTTTGTCTGTATGTATACATGGGAGAATGTATAAACAGGTGTGTGCTTATGTAAGCCAGAGCTTTATGCCTGGTATCTTTCCTCAGTTGCTCTTCACATTTGTTGTTTGTGAACAGATATCATCTTGAACCCAGAGCTCATCAATTTGGCTATACTTGCTGGCCAGCAAATGTCAGTGATCCACTTGTCTACACCTCCACAGGGCTGGGGTTAATGGTATGTGTTGGGAAGGTTTTGGTTTTTTGAAAATTTTGTTATAAAAGGTGGAATAGATGGGAAAAGATAGAACAGAGATAGAAGATAAATGGAGAAGGGAAGCACTTTTGTGATGGTCCGGGGACCACACAATGCCAAAGGGAGAAGCCTCCCTGTAGAGGTGGTACAGTCATGAAGGGAGAATATCCCAGGAGGACTGATGAGTTGCTCAGCCCAGTAGAGCTGAGGTGAAGTGTCCAGCTCTGTTCCACCTCGCCTCGCCTCATCTCCTGGAGATGGTGCAGTTCTGAAGGGAGAATATCCCAAGAGGACTAAGGAGCTTCCAGCCAGGTGCCCCCAAGGCTGCAACTCAGTAGGGAAATAAACCCAGGTGAGCTGTTCTTCCTTCTTCTGTCCGATGATCTCAGCAGGCCAGTGACTGCTTTTGCTCCAAGGAGAAACAGCAAAAACTTAGAGTTGCTCAGCCCTTTTTAAAGGATTCTGGAGGGGGGTGGAGCTATCAACTTGGCCTGCGATTGGTGGAGCTTCTTTGGCCTGTGATTGGTGGAATTCTCAGTCCAGAGATGGTTGGGGAATCCAGCTCAGGGTCAGTTGTATTAGTTGGGACTGCTTCTGTACTGTACTGTCAAGTTGGGGAACCCCTCAGCCAGATGGGAGTGGGGGTCCCTGATAGTCGCAGGGGGAACTTTCTTATGAAGAGTTTCAAGTCCCAGAGCTCCCCAGCCTTGCAGAGCTAGACTCCCTCAAAACGAAAATATACTAGCTACTCAGTGGTCTTTGGCACCATTTGGGGCTCCTGGTGGGCACAAGGAACAGTGGATGGGCCCCCAGAGTCCCAAGCAGGGTGGTGAGAGAGGTAAGCATTAATCTTGAAAAGCAGTTGGACTGCAAGAGGGGCTGGGTTTGCTGGTAAAGTTAACTTTGCTTCCTGGAAGAAACACAGATGGC
This sequence comes from Cricetomys ansorgei, assembly GCA_026225945.1. Taxonomy (NCBI): domain Eukaryota; kingdom Metazoa; phylum Chordata; class Mammalia; order Rodentia; family Nesomyidae; genus Cricetomys; species Cricetomys ansorgei. Next base: position 12,365,934 of record JAMJFZ010000713.1, read on the forward strand.
TGTGAGGGTCCATCTTGGAAGAGGAAGCACTGTCAGCCAGGAGTGCAGATGGCCATAATGTTCCATCGCGGGGGTGGGGGTGGGGTCACCCAGGAGTGAGCGCAGTCTTCAATCAGGTCCTCTTTCTGTTTGACAGTTAGCCAGCTGGGAGTTGAGCCTGGCAAGGGGGTGGATCTAAGGCAGAGCTTCATTCACAGGGCTGTGGAGGCTGATCATAGATAAATGTGGAAAGGCGTGTTAGAGCTCCTCACAGAAAGTGGGAGTCCCACACAGTAGACTGGGAGGCGGGCAGAACCCCTCAGAGGGAGCCCTGGGCTGTGGGCTATGTCTGTGGTCAGGGGTAGGGGGCAGAGCTCTCCAGTGCAGAGTCCTGCTGTAGAGTCTGCTTGTTGCAGAATCCTAACAGTATGTGCTTACCACTTAGGTAGTTTTGTCACTGCTGTGTGTCAGAGCTCAGATATTACTGCTTGCATTTAAGCACTTTATGAACTGCCTCCTCTCCAGAGTGGTGCAACTTAATGACATAATATTGATGAAGATAAAGAAAAACATGAACCAACGAAATGTGAACAGACACTATGGTTTGATTGAACAAATCTTAAAATACTTATTTGTGGGGACAGTCTCAATTATTCTACATCAAAATAATTAAAGCGTAAAGAACTTCTAGCTGATGCTGAAGAGTTTCATTTGACAAAGTAAATGCCACTACATAATACACTATAGTTAGGCAAACAGCAGAAAAAACAATAAAAATTAATCAATTGATGCAAGAAATATTGAGGTAACAATCATCAATGAGCTCATTCATCACAACAATATGCTGTAATCATTACAGCAAATACATATGTGGACTCCAGCTTAATTATGATACATGTACACATAGTACAATTTCAACCCTGAAAGGATTATCTTCAAATAACTAAGTTACCATTTAATGAATTTAATTTTTTGTTATATTTCAAATGAAAGAAATTAAGATTATGTAATTAGAAGAATTTTATTTCACTAATATTTGAATAGGATAATTCTAATGGTTGGTAATAATATAGAGAATTGAGAAGAAACTCACTTGTCTACACAAGTTGTGATGTCTAATAAACTTGACACTATCTAATCCCAAAAGCATTTAAAGATACATTATATGGGGATGGGGCTGAGCTCCACTCATGTCAGTGTAGAACCCAAAGATGGCTGAGTGTAACCTTGATCTAAAATTCATTTATTGGGTATATTTTGTGTTGCTCATATTCCTAAACCAAAGTCTCTTGCCAACTATCTGCAGCCTGGACTGAAAAATGCAGTGCTGGCTTGGCTATTCTTCCTAAGAAAAATCACTGTGATCTATTGTGCTTATTACAAGGCCAAAGTGCCCAAGGCATGTATAAGTTTTGGCTTTGAGAAGTTGGGTATTGTGATGACTTCTGTGCAAAAGAATAAACAAACTGGACAGTTGAATGCAGAGGAAAAGAATAATGTGAAGAATCATTCTTATTTCACATTTTTCTTGAGGTCAGTAGCAGTGAATATGAGAAACATCTAGAAAAATGAAGAGCAGGTGTCCTTTTGTTCAAGACTTGAATTAAGTCTTTACAGTAACTAAGGTAGACAAGAAGTATCCCTATGGCCTTGTTAGCCAATTGTAAACCTATAAAAATAAGTACAAGAGCATGGAGACTTGTGGAATATTCCTTTTAAAGCGATATAGAAGATAAAGATTCTAGATAAACTCATAAAACTCAAGAACCTAACTAAATCTGAGATTCAGGATACATACAAAAAGTACATGACCCAGGAGACTCAGAAAGTTGCAATGTTTGTAGTGTATTTTCCCAAGTTATACAAACAAAAAACAATTGTTAAGATAGGGAACACTGTTCAGAGAAACTTCCTGCAACTAGGACACCTTTTATGAGTGATTACCCATGCTATAGCAGAGCACTCAGTGATAGAGCCGTGTTTGAGTTGAAACATGCTGCTATAAGGAATACCTCACTTGGCTGTTGTAAGTAAACACAATAAAGACATTGTTTCAATAATAATAATAATAATAATAATAATAATGAAAATAATAATGGTTCTTGGAGATTCCTCCTGAATAAAATTAACACAACAATAAACAATTATTATAAATATGGTATAATATATTATTAATGAATAATTAATTAAATTAATTAACATTAAATTAAATCTAAATTAAGCAATTTAAAATTAATTATAATAATTAATAAATTATTATTATTATGTATTACATTGTTGTATTAATTATATTATTATACTGATTATATAAATACTGTTATATTAATTATAAATATAATGTGTAATAATATTATTATAAAATATTATTATTATTATTATTATTTCAGGTGACTTCACCAATACAAAATAAATTGTAGAAATTAAAAATGACATTATATAGTTACAAAAAGAATATATTTCTCAAACTACATACTTCATAGTAATCCATAGTCGGAAGATTTTTCCTTAACATTCTTAAATTATTAGTGTATTAGAGTTGAGTAATATTACTTACAATTGCCTAAATAGAAATATAAAAAGATGAGTTTTGAAATACTAAGTTATACTGACCTCAAATAGGATTTGTGGCCTGAACCAGCCATCTTCTGTTACCTGGTAGGCCTTCCAGTTCTGAGCCTGGCACATTAACCCACCATGTGGCCTTAAACCTGCAATCTGCCCTGCCTACAGGGTATGTTTGGGATATGGTGGCTTGGAGATTGTGGGAGTAGCCAATCAATGACTGGTCTGGCTTGGGGCCCACATTACCACTTACATGCCAGGAACTTGAGGTGGATAGCCTAGAGACCTAGGGTCAAATCAAACAGGACTGATCAATAAAGAAAAAATAAAATCTATTAAATGACTATTAATGATATTCTACTATGCTCATAGATCAGTGCCTAGCCCAGTCATCATTGTCATCAGAGAGATTTCCTCCCACAGCTGATGGGAGCAGATGCAAATATTAGGTGGATAAAAGGCTAAATTAGAAATCTCCACAGGATCTCTCTCCTCAAAGCTCTGGAAAGCCTGCTAAGAAAGTGAGGAAGGGTTGTAGGAGTGAGACGGTGGAGAACCAGGAGAACAAAGCTCAGAAAATCAACATCACAGTCTCAAATGGACTCACAGAGACAGGATGGGAACAGAAATTGCAAAGTCTACATGTAGGCTTTCTTCCAGGTCCTCTGTTTTGTTTGCTAGCTTGGTGTTTTTGTGGGACTCCAATCAGTGGGCTTAGGGGTAGGGGCATCTCTGACTCTTTTGCCTCCTCTTGGGACCCATTTCCTCCTGCTGGATGGCCTAGACCAGTCTTGATGTGAGATTTAAGCCTCATATCATTTCTTGTTGTGCAGTATTCCGTTAATGTCCATGGGAGGTCTGCTCTTTTCTGAGGGGAAAGGAGTAGGTGATAATCCAGGGGAAATGGGAGGTGGGGGAGGACTGGGAGGAGGGAAAACTTAGATCAGGATGTATTGTATGAAAAGTAAGAAAATTTTAATTAAATTTAGAAAAAGGAAAAAGTGTCTAAGATGAAAGTCTATATTAATCCAGAGAAATAATATTCTGCTGTCAGTTTTGCTTTAATAAGTTATCAAGTCTTAATTTTAACAAGTCCTTAAGTCACATAATGTAGTACAAGCAACTGTGAATTGCTGTCATGATACAATCATTGGCAATATGTTCATTGATATTTGTAGCCTACTTCAGCATAAATCAGTCTAGATGAAAAGTTTACTGTGTAAAATGGATTTTCCACATTAATTTGAGAAATCTTTTCCTTTTAAGAGTGAAGTAATGTTGTTCAATAAGTACTCTGATAAATTTTTACAGTTTTTGTTGCCCTAGGATTTATTTTTAATCAGGGTCAACGCTCTTCTATCATAAGTAGGACTCAGTCAATGGCAGTTTCCATATGAATCCTCTGGGATTTTTGATGTAGTCTAACCAGTTGTCTTTAATCAGATGTCATTTTACAACTACTTGATGCTATTCCTCCTAAATGGGAATTAGGTGCAAGTTACCTGAATCAACCCACAGCCTCCCACACCCTGCACAGATGATAGGGTTGCCACAGTGACCCCCTCCACAGTAAAAATGTCCCTCCATGAAGCACTCCTACACTTTAAACATACCAGTGAGAAATCTCTGGGAGTTGCTTACAAGAATGGTGGCCTAGATTCTAATAAAAGCCCCAACATTACATTCTTAAGGGACACATTATTGAAGAAGTGAAGTTGATGTTGTATATGCAAATATAGATTCACCAGATGTAGATGTTGGTTGAGGGCAGAAGACAGTTCATACTTTTGTCTGATTAAGTCACTGGTTCTAGTTCAGAGTCCTGAAGCCCAGGAATGTTTCAGCCTCGTTACAGTATAGTCTTAATTACTGAACTCTAAGGCTTCAGCCTTTGCCTTCTGAGACCTATTACTGACTGAGTGGCTCTGACTAGCTCCTTCTGAACTCATCCTCTTCTGGTTCAACTCACTCTCTGTTCTGGGCTTCTTCTGCCAAGCTCTCCTGTGTCTGTGTCTCTCACTGAGCTCTCACTGCTCCATAACGCTTCTGTAACTGACTGCTTCAACTAACTGCTCTGTAACTCACACCAACCTCAGCTTCTGTAACTCCCCCGTAACTGATTTTTCAACTTACTCTGTTAACTGAATGAATCTAACTCCTATGTAACTGTTTTACTGAGCTGAGAGCCCCTCTTTTCTCCTGAGAGTTAGGCATGTTCTTACTCTGCTAATCGTTCTCTGATTAGTCACTTTGTCTTCCATTCACTGTGATTCAGCTCAGATGTCACTTCTTGTGTGGTATTGACTCACCTGAGTTCAGCTTCCTGTGTCTGCTTCCATTGATTTTTCTAGGGATTAAAGATGTGGACCACAACCCCCTTCTGAATACTGGGATTAAAGTTGTTAGCTAGCACCAGTTTCTGAATACTGGATTAAAGGAGTGTCTACATTCCATCTAGATCACATAGGCTTCTGAATGTAGCCCATGGAATTTAGACCTTAGCTTTCACATAGGGCTATTCCTCTAAAAAGAGGGGGGGATTTTTCATGAGGTCTCATGTCTAGACCAATATCTAAAGGCAGCTAATGACTTCTAGGAGAAGAATTAACTCTCCCAGGAATAAGCCCCTTGATTGAATGTCAGATACAGTGATCAAATAAGTTCTGAAACCATATACACTCTACCAATAAAAATAAACTCAGCAAAATTTATGACTATATTTGGTGTGTGTATATATATAAACATACATGTCTATGCAACAAAAACAAAGAGAAGGGGCTATCAACTATAGAGTGGGGGAATGGGTGAGTTTTGAGAGAGGGCAACTAGGAGGAGCTGGAGTGAGGAAAGGGTCGTAATACTATTTTAATTATAAATACATTAAAAGTTAAAAAAATAGAACGTAGCAGTTCTCTCTTGTTTCTCACCCATAGGCTATGAATGTATTTCCTCCACAGTTCCCCACCTCTTTTGGTCTTATGCACTTGATGCTTTCTGCTTTCTTGAACATGTTCTTAATAAAAGGAACTACAATTTTATATACTTTTTTTGTTCAGCCATCTCTGTGTCATACCTCATCAACACATCTGCACCCAGCTCTCTTCCTGAGTTATAATGACCTAGAGAGTGAGTGTCTTGGAAGAAATAAAATGGATGGAAGCTACACAAAAGCTACAGGGCCACACAACTGTTAATCAAGTGTCCCAAGTGTAATGGATTAAGTAGGAAGTAGGTCATCCACATGAATAAAATAGTATTCCAAGCAGGGCACAACATAAGTGCCTATGACTTATCTGTTCTGGGTTACCATTACTGAAAGAAAAGTATACAACACCATGAAACAGGCAGTAGGGTCTCATGCAAGAGGTTTATTGGTGTGGGGTGAGACACTAAGTGTCTGCTTCCAAGTGGAGGGAAGAAGAAAGAGAGAGAGGGAATAGGGGGAGAGGGAGAGAGACAACAGAGGAAAAGAAGAGAGAGAGAGAGAACCAGAGAGAGGATAAAAAGAGGAGAGAGAAATGCCAAAGAGAGAGACAGAGAGAGACAGAGATCCAAAAAGGGGTAGCTTGAAGCTCAAAGAGATTATATGGGACTGATGAGGCAGAACAGGTACCTGTCTGGGGGAGGCACAGGGGCAGTACCTGGCCAGAGGGTGGGGAGTACCAGGAGCATGGAGGATGGGCAAGCTCTAGGGAGGGAGCTCTGGCCAATTCATAACATTCCCCCCTTTTTGTTATTAAAAAGGCAAGGAGCCTGACTGGTAAGGTAGGAATAGGGTTTCACTTGTCCAGGCTCTGTGGCTGGACCGAAAAATCAGGAGTGGGCAATTTATTATATCCAATTACGGCAATAGGGATGTACCCCTTTGATGGCTGACATTAGACAGAACCATATAAGCTAATGGATCTGTCCTTTGATAGATCTAGATCTATTTGGCTTTTAAATAAGTACCCCTTTTGGTACGCCAATAGGCATCACACGAGTTATATCCCTAATGTCAGGGAGTTTTCTTTTGACTAAAAGTTCCAGCATGAGGGAATTGGACATCGTTCTCTTAGACTGCTTCCTGCTGAAATTGGGTCATAGTAGTCAGGGCCCCAGAAGGCTGGTAATTTAGTCAAAAGTTGGGAGGGGGTCAGGCAATGGTGTCTTCCTCAGAAGCATATGGTCCACTGATCCAGCTGAGTGGACAGGAGTAGGCTTGGGATCTGCTTAACTGGTCTGGTCTGTATCAGTTCTCAGCAAGTCCAGCACTTGTAGCTGTTTGGAGTGCAAAGCTGATTTTGTGTAGTGTCAGTCACCCAAATAGAAATCCGTTGAAACATATGCTTGGAACAGAGGTTATGTTTAGGAGACTTAAAGGAAAAAGCTTATATTTGGAACTTTATGTCCATAGTCTTGGCAGTGGGGAAGAGAAGGGTTCCCAAGTCCAGGGAAGAGAGATAAATCATACTCTCATGAATGAGCAGATAGAAACTTAAGACTGGAGTGGGAGGTGGATCCAAGTTGACTTCCTGAAGCTCACAAGAAATTTAAATTTATAAAAAGAGATACTTTAAGTTGCCATTATCATTTGTACTGAAGTGTTGACACATACCTTCAAGTCATAGCAAATGTCATATACTCAAATATTATAGAGAAAGCAGCTAACAAAACAGTTGGAACAGATTTATAAATGGAGCAGATCCATGCCTTTGAGTCATCAAAAGTCATGACCCTGGGACAGAATCATGAGCACTTTGTGTATCAGGAGCGTTGGGTATACAAATCAGACAGAAACATTATAGCCTGGTGAGAAGCATCCCCAAGTCTATATTAAGCACACTTATATAGAGTTTTGTCAATGTTAAACCTCTGAGCCTTTGATATCAAAATATAACCAATCATTTATATATCTTAATACTTTTATAAATTATATCTGTATTTTTTTTTATCTTTAGAACCTGTATATACTTTTATCTAATCATGGAGCTGGTAAATGTTTGTTACTCCTAAAACTATATAGTTAGTCATCAAGCCATCAGAGATCTGAAGAAGGATAAATTATAGAATCTAGATGCTCTGTGTATTAGTTAAAAAAGACAGAGATACCTCACCTAGCAGTCCTCTGAGGCTCCTGTGGTTTGCTGGGGGCAGATGTCATCTGATATGCAGAAGCAGAACAGTATTTGATCCCCAGCTGTTAGAATGTTATTGGCCTCTGGCTGCCCAGGGCTGATGTGTTTTTTCCTGTGGGAAGGAACTAAGGGAAACTGGTCTTACTCTGGCTAAGCAGAGTAAAGCAGCTAACTCAAATGAGTCCACAGTTAGTGTAGAGCCTGGTAGCAGGTGACTCATAGGGCAATTTCGACCAGTGGTTAGCTTTACCATGATCCAGGTGATTCTTCATTGTAGAACCCCATTAACTTCTTGGAGACCTCGAGGTTTACTGTTAGGAATGGCCACTGTTTATTGTGAAAAGTTTAAATGCCATATTCTGCAGATCTCTGGAAGAATTGACGACTATAATCAATCACTCGTGTACATCTATAATATACTAAGTATATCTATAATATTAAGCGTATTTTGGCTTTCAGTTATTGCTTTAGATTTAAATACATACATAGGGAGTCAAATGAAGTTTGCTTTTGGAATTAATACTCAGCATGATTAGAATACATATGTATTATAAGAGGCCGAATAAAACTTATTTTTGGAATTAATTGTATCAGTACTCTGCATAATTATAAGTATATATTTGAACGTACTGAAGAATCTTAGCACTCTGTATTACAGATATATGTCTGTGTCTGAACACATTAAAAGATCTTAGCACTCTGTATGATTGTAATTATATATAACCAATTATAAGTGATATTAATAACCACTATTCATCAATAACAATCATTAACTACCATATATTATATAACCAATAACTATAATATCAATTAAATAACATTTAATAATACATATTAAATATTCCATATGAATTACCTATTAAGTATATATGTGATAGTATATCAACTATCTAGCAATTATATATTAAATAGCATATAGTCTTATAAAGAATACAATTAGGATGTAATAGACAATATCAATTTAATAGCACCAATAGTGTAAAAATATAGAACAATTTGTTGTATAACTCATATTATAACCTGAATAGACTGCAGGAATTTGTAAGCCTTATTTGTCAAACATATCTGTTTTTTATCATATAATTTTATAGAAGCTTGATGTTGAACAGAGTTAGTAAAAACATAGGTGGTTATAAACATATTTTAAGGCTGACTTTAAAAGTGGGAAGAGAATAATCAATGCATCATAATATTAAACAGTTTAAAAACAGTTTATAGATTTAAAATGTACCATAGTTTTATAAATTTAAAAGTTGTTAATCTTTAAGAATATTAATTTCACCAATTAGTCTTAAAATCTAAAATCTCTCAGCTGTGTTTCTGTATTATCAAAAGTAAAATACCTTTTACTTAAACAGAGTAACAGCAATCACAATTCAGTAAGATCCATCATCTGTTGATTCTTACATTAAAAGCATGCTGTTTCTTTACCAATATTAATTTCACCATTTACTCTTAAAATCTAAAATCTCTCAGCTGTGTTCCTATAATATCAAAAGTAAAATACCCTTTTACTTAAAGAGAGAAACAGTAATCACTATCAATTCAAACCTTCTGTTGATTCTTGTATTAAGAGCACGTGGCCTTTTTTTTTTTTTTTTTTTTTTAAGGTTGGAAAAGCCAAGATGATGTTGGTCCATGTGGGTTGTGTTAGAATCATAAAAATAGCTCAGGAAAAGCTTTATAGTTAGACTAGAACAAAAAGAAAGAGAAAGATTTTAAAGGAGAGAGAAAAACAGGACCCAGGACGGAATGGAATGGGTTTTTTGTTTATTTTAGAGGGTTACTATCCAAGGGCCAGCCAGCTGAATAGTGGTGGGAAGAAGAGGTTTGGAGCAGCTGGCTGGGGGTTAGAGTATGGCCTCATTACCATGGGTAGGAAATAGGGGATTGGGGATCCACGGAATTGGGCTGGGTCAAAGAGGGTGAAAGAGTCATCTGGTTTGGACTTAATAGCTAGGAGGACTTGGGTAGGGGAATAAGAAGAGCAGAGGGAGGAGTTAGAACATAGGTAAGAAAATGCTTGTATATAGGGAACTTTCTTTCCACTTGCCGGACGTGTGGTAGAAGTTAAACAGAACCGGAATAGTACTGGGATCCAAAGTGCCGTTACATTGCCGTTTAGACTGATTTTCTAAGTTGATATTGAGACCAGATTTTTGTAGAAAGTCTGGAAAGTTGGCGGGGTTGGGGGGGTTGGGGGGGTGGACAGCATCGTTCTGTGGGTAGGAGACAGTTTGGCTCAGGGCCCAAGTGGGGTGTCCCCTAAGCTTAGGATGAACCAGGAGAGAGAGAGACCTATGAGGTCCTAGTTGTTGTCACAGCTAGGCATGAGTTTGAGAAGAGGCCCAGTTCACCTGGCGCCAGGACTTTCGACAATGGGAAAGAGGAAACTGGGCTGAGAGAGAGGTCTCCTGCCCAGGTGAACAAGCCTGGGAGTATGGTCAGTGAGAAGGGCCAGCCATAGTCTTAAAGGCCATGGCTGAGGGTAGCTCTGTCCCCAAGAGTACCAGAGGGGTGCCAGACCATCAGTGGTCACTTTCTCGGATTCAGGGGACCCTTTGCACCGAACTAGAGGGGAAACTTACCAATTGGCGGGTGTTGCATGTGGAGCCCAGTGATCTGTCAGGTGAAAGGTGAGCCTATGCAGGTGTGGCAGATAGCTAGGTCCTCAGTGTAGCTCAGTTCCCCAAAGGGATCAGAGACATCAGGAGAGCCTGCTTCAGAGGGAGCAACAATGAAAGAAAAGTACACAACACCACCAGGCAGTATGGTCTCACGCAAGAGGTTTACTGGGGTGGAGTGAGACACAAAGTGTCCACTTCCAAGTGAAGGGAAGAAGAAAGAGAGAGAGGAGAGACAGGGAGAGGGAGAGAGACAACAGAGGAAGAGAAAGAGAGAGAGAGGGAGAGGGGTCCAAAGAGAGGATAGAAATGCCAGAGAGAGGGGGGGGGATTTTCAAAGAGAGGAGAAGTCCAAAGCTCACTGGGGGCAAGCGGAGGGGCAGTACCTGGCCAGAGGGTGGGGAGTGTCAGGAGCATGGGGGATGGGCGAGCTCCAGGGAGGGAGCTCTGGGCAATTCACAGCAATTATGCCAGGGTAGGATTTTAAATCCAATCTCCAGAGAGACCACCTGGACCAAGTTAGAGAAAATACAAGTTTTTATTTAAAGGAAAAAAAAAATTTTTGAGTATAGCTGAACAAAATTATCACTTTTTACACATTACTCATTGTTCAATTAACTTTGCTTTATGACGTAGACCATTCTTTCTTCTATTTGTTTCTGACATGTGGTGATAGTAGCTTTTTACCTCTTTTACTATCCAGAGTTTCTGAACATTATGTAAAAGGAACATGTTAATCTAACCTGAAGGAAACTCTTTGCCTACCTTTAAGGTTTCAAATTTGCAATTTTAATAACAGTTTTGTTTGCGATTGTACAAGTAGTACCATGATTTTGACATTGACTATTTCCAAAATTTATTAACCTAGGAAAAATGATTTCAAGGTTCATATATTTTTGCAAACTTGTAAACTAGACTGCTTTGACTGTATCCTTGGTGATCTTCCCTGTGCTGAGCATAAGACCACACAACTTATTTTAGGTCTTATTACTTAATATCATATTGACCAAAACAAGTGAAGTAACTGTACCCAAAAACCAAGTAAGGGTACACTCAAAGAATATGGCAAATGTGTGAGAAAGGGAATTATATTGGCGCTGTCTGTTTCTAAGTTTGCTTCTGTGAAATCTGTTCACTGTTTTCTTCTCAATACTGCCTGAAGAATCTGTTTTGTTTTGTTTTTGTTTTTTTGTTTTTTGTTTTTAATTACTGTTATAGACCTGAATATGATTTCATGGCCTACACACACCAAGTAGCTTAGGCTTCACATAGTACACCTTTCTGGCCAAAACTCCTTGGGGCACAACCAGTGAAATTTAGGCTTTAATAGAATTTCAGCCAAGAGTTTTTCCCTCCAGGTGGTGACGTTTAACGTGTTTGCATTACAAGCCCAGGTTCATTTTATCTGTAAACTGCACCTGACAGTCTTTATTAGATGCCTGAACTCAGGTCTTTGACAGTTTTTGTTTTTCTTCCCAGCTCTCCTGTTTTTACACCAACTACCCTCCCCCACAGTACATTAAATGCAAGCCAAGGTCTTGCTTGAGAATGCTTGGTAGTGACACAAACTTCATGGGTTCTCTGACTTTGGGTCAGTTTTCAATATATTGTCTGGTGAGATAATGGAAGCTATACTTTCTCTTCTTTTTTCTATTTTTTTCTTTAATTGTAAAGATATGTTTTCATACAGTTGTCTGCATTATTAGAATTGCCCTTCTCCTAGGAATGACACGGATGCTGCAACTTACCACATTTAACAATTCACGAGAGAAGATTGATATAAGGGATTGTGGAATAGCCAATTAAAGCAATAAATTGATGTCCAGCATATGAGTGTATCACATATACATGAAAAAACATGATAAAAGAATGGCCAGTTCTGAGGCTAGTCATTTTTTGGCGCTCAATAAGGAAAAATCCCTCTAAGGAGATTGTGCCAGAAACACATGTTACACAACAATGTAGGACATTTTCTTGTTTTGTTCATAATTGCCATCTCAGTCACCAAAAACTTCCAGAGTCACAAGAATGTCTTATAAATGTTACATATTTTTTTAAATTGATTGTTTTCTATAGTCAGTAATTAAAAATAGTTTTTTCAAAAAATTTCTGAGAAGAAAGAAAATATTTGTAGTTCAATGGAATGGAAGGTATGTTATGTTACTGTAGGACTGTGCAATATATATTTGCAAACTGTATACATTATCAAGTTTTTATATGACACACTGCAGACAAGGTAGACCAAAGGAGGGCATAAAAACTCACAGAGAATTTGCACCCCATATTCTTGAGAGTTGTTGATAATATCTCATTATACATCTGGCGATTTGTTTACTCAACACATGATCTGTATTCCAATCTGTTTGCTATAATCTATTTTTTTTATGGCATACATTTACAAGACTCTCTCGGACTATTTTTAAGCCTTACAAAACAATCAACTTCTAAAATGTATTAGTTACCACTTGTGATTATTTAAATAACAAATATATCAATGATTAAAGATTGTTTTGTTAAAACACTATTTATAGTATCACTGTATATTGTGGGAATAGTGAAAAAACAATGATTAATCTCCCTAATGAACAGTCAAGAAATTAAATTTAAGATATATTTATATTTGGGTGTATAGGCATTCCTTTTGGAAGAAAAAAAAATCAGGCTATGAGAACTAATTGGGTTAAAGAAGAAAATATTCTGATCCTTGAGGGAATTGGACTCAATGATAGAACAGGTTCATTAACCCTCATGGCTTTGCTTTTTCTTAGCTGTATTTGAACCCTGTCAGCTTAAGAATTAGTGGGAAAAAAGATTGTTATTTTTTAAAATGTACTGAAACTTTAGAAACCACTTTCTTTGTACCTGTTCCATGTTCCCTTTATATCTACTCTTTGCTATTCACTTAATCTCCTTCTTCTGATACACAATCAGGAAACTTTTAGAACTTCAGCTTCATTAGAAAGTTCCCTTTCATCATGGCTTGTCTTCTACCTGTGGGATTTTGTTTGACTTAATCTAGTCAATTAACAATATATGTTAATATAACTGATGGAATGTTTTCTCTTTCTATGTAATTATAATATTTTCTGATTGAATGGCTCCTTCAAAGTAACATTTTAATTTTATGCTTTAAAAATTCAAATTACTGCATCAGAATTTTCCATTTACAAATTTTTGATGTTTGAGTTATTTATAGATCTGAAGACAATTTCACAACGAGTAGTAAAATGTCTTCAGTCATTAAATTTCAGACAATGTGTTTTAAAAATGCATAAATGTGTTGTATTATCTATATTATTATATTTTTAAAACAACGTGATATATTTTATGGAATCTTTCAGTAATTTGTAACTGCCTTCTATCTTTGTTTATTTGACTTGTTTGAAAGCTGCACTAATATAGACCATGGTTCTTTCTGATGTTTTGTAAATTTTAGATATTCTTTAAGATATTTCTTACCTCTTTATTGTATAACAAGGGGATAAATTAACACATTAATTTAAGAGTGTATAGCATATAACATTTTAAAATCTTTTTTCAATAATTATGTATAATACTCAAAATATTTTAATTATACTTCATTGAAAAGCTTCTGTATCACTTTAAAGATAAGTAGGAATTATAAGTTCTGTTTGTTTTTCTGACATAAATATATATGTTGTAAAAAATAAAATGTATAGAGCAAGAGCTTATCTGAAATAAATATATCCAATATAAAGTGCATCAATGCATTTATCAGTTGCATGTGATTATACAACAAAATGAAATTATGTAACTTCACTTTAATTCCTTCTCTAAGTTCTTTACATGCATGAAATTCTATTCCCCCTCAACCATTGTATCCAGGACAAAAAATATTTCTGCTGCTTGACAGAATACTTTAATTTTAATTTTATAGGAATCCAGTGATTTTTTTTTTTTTGTTCACAATATCTTTCATTTACTGCAAAGCTTTGAAAATGCTGCTGCTTGTATGCAAGATCTTCAGTTTGTTGGGTTTTGTAGCTGTGAATTCCATTCCATACAAGTATTGCAGTCTATTACTCCATTTTCATGGTTACACTGAGAAATTATGTCCAATATTGATTATTTTGGTTAAAAATGTGAGGTATATTTGCTTTTATATTTGCTTGTTAGGTAAAAGCTTTACAGAAATTGTCATTTATGAGATATTCCATTTTTACTCTACTTTAAATATGTTGCTTTGTATATAAAGTTTGCTTTTCATAATGTCAATACAGGTATCTAGGCCTTTCTATTTAATCTACTAACTTTGGAATAATAAGTCATTACCATTCAATGCAATTGATAATAAAATTTATCTCTACTTTTTAAATTGTTTTGTAAAACCTATTTACTTTCTCTTTTTTTCCAACTTGTCCCTACACTATTTCATATACTTTTTGTGTAATTAAAAATTATATCAGTATATATGGATTTTGATTTACTTCATATATGTTACTTAATAATCTTGACAGTATAGTTTTTGCAACTTCAAATAAAATACACATCTTAAACTTACAGCACACAACCATACTTTTGACTATTCATCAAAGCTTCAAAACAGGAAAAATAACGATTATTTATTTTCTACCATCCTATGAAATTTTGTTGATATATGCCTTATATTAATATATTTTTAAATGAAGCTATTGCTATAATCCTCATTAAATATTACTTATAAGAAATAAAGAGAAGACTATTTAAAATCATAGCAGATAGTTTTCCAAATTCTAATAATACTTATTAATGAAGACTTGTGATTTTTCTACTCTGCAGACATAGATATGAGCTTTGATTTTTTTTATTTGTTCTCTTGGATTATTGACAGAATACAGTTTATCCTTTCCTAATTCAAGCATCAGTCCTAAATGGATTCAGCCTCCTAACAATCTAATCTTAAATCTAGACCTGGAAGACTTCAGCCTCCATACAATCTAATCTTCAAGATTCTAGACCAGATCTAGATGGCTTTGAATTGACTCTCACTGTTAGCTGACTCTTTCTCCCATACTCACTCTCTCTGATACTGACAGAATGAACTGCTTCTGTATATTATCTGACTGATTCTTTTACTGATTGCCTGCCTCTCAGCTGAGATCCTGCTTTTATATCATGAGTTGGATGTGTCCTTCCTCTTACTCTGTTGACTCTTCTGATTAGAAACTTTCTCTGCCCTCCACTCCGATTCATCTTAGTTGTCATTATGCCAAGTCTTCAATCTGATTCACTTTCAAACTTCACTTGTATGTTCTGACTCAATGTCCTTCCATTCTCTCAGTCTCTATTACTTCTCTCTTAACTCTGAACTGACTGTGAACTCTGAACTGAGAACCATGTACAAAGAGCCATGAACTGAGAATTGTGACATACCTCTGAACTGACTGGTTCCTTTTGCATCTGGAGAGCTTCGAATAAAGTTGTACCACCATTGACATGGGTTTAAATTGGGTTTAAAGGTGTGTTCTTCCTTGGGATTAAAGGCTTATACTAACATTCTTTCTAAATGACTGTCACACAATGCCTTCAATGTAATCCATTGTTAGAGCAGCTATACTGCTGGATTAAAAGATTAAATGGTTACTCTACACTATTCATTTTCCTATTTCTGGTAACAACTTATTGCACTTTGTTTTGCTGATTGCTATTTCATCTATCAGCAAATCACTGAGCTTTATATGCTGTAACCTATATATATTAAACTCAAATTCTTTGAGGCATTTCTACGGAATATAAATTTTCTTTATTTTATTTTGTTGCTTTTAATGGGGGATTTCCTTTCCTGTAGAAATATAAATCTATTACTCTATATTACTTGATCTTTCTTGACTTCTAAAAACAACAAACCCAAACAAGTTGCCAGTGTAGTGGCAAGGACTCTAATCCCAGGACTTTGGAGGCAGTGGCATGAGTATTTTTATGAGTTTGAGGCTATCATGCTGTACATAGCAAGCTCTAGGCCAGCCAGTGCTACATAACTAGAAACAAACAAACAAACAAACACAGAGATAAGTTTACCTTCATTTGTAATAAGATTTCTTTACAGGCCCATCTGAAGATTTTGATTTGATATTTGTTTTTTTTGCAATATGAGAATGCAATATTTAGGTTTGCATACTTTGACTGTCTAGGAGAGTTTAATTTCCTGAATCTATAAATTTATCTTTATTTAGGAAAATATTCTGCTCTTCAGTCAAGTATTTTGTCTTACCACATACTCTCCTTACACTTAATATTCTGTAATCTGCATACTGTACATTTTGAAGTTACACTATATTTCATTGAAGCTCCATTCAAGATTTTATTTTACTTTTTCTAAACACTGGATAATCTATCTTGATATATGTAACCATAGATGTAACCATTGATTTTATGTTATTGTAGATGTTTGCATTAACTTATTTAATAATTCACATGTGTTCATGGCAGAGGACAGTTTATTCTTTGCTAAATAAATCCCCATCCTGGAGGGTTTCAACCTTCATACAGTCTAATCTGAAACTTATATCTGTAAGGCTTCAGCCTTCATGCAATCTAATCTTAAAGATAAAAGCCCAGACCTAAGAAGCTTCAGCCTCATACAATATAATCTGCAAATCTAGAATGTTCAGTCCCCAAGACTTACTGCTGTTTGAGCTAACTCTGACTAGGTCTCTTCTGAATTACCTCTTTTTGTTGTGCCCTGTTCTCGAAATCCCCTTTCGCCCAAGTACCACCAGGAGACCACCTGTTCTGGTGCAAAAGAAAGGAGTCTTTATTTGAGTCTAGAGTTGGGCCCATGTGCTGTTTCTACTCAGTGAGAACCAGAACTTGAGCCTTGAACGTCCTTGGAAGCAAGCTTTTTATAGTAATCACAACAGGGTTCACAAGTTTCTGACCAGGCTGCTACGAGATTGGTTGATAATTAGCTAATGCAGGGATGGCAAAAGGGGACTGTATGACCAGGGGCTGTGTCCCTTGTGGGCCCTTTCATTAGCTAGGTGGAACCTTATCTAATAGGTAGAGTATACAAGATTCACCTCCGGTGGAGGCAGGAAGTGTGATTCACCTCTGGCAGATGTAGGATACAGGATTCACCTCCAGAGGATGCAGGATTTATGACCCTAGTCCTTTATTGTCTGGTGCCTGGTTAGAGACCTTCCGAGGACTAGGATAGGTGAGATGTTATCTAGAATTCCTCATGGCCCTTCTAAGGTGAGCCTCTTTTCAAGATGAAGTTTGTTCAGGCCTAACATTTCCCCCCTGTCTCTGTGCCCTGCTCCAATCATGGAGCAGCTGGGCAAGCATCTTGGTAGTTGGGATACTATAGCTCATAGAACTCTGGATCCGTGTTTAAAGACTGATACTGCTGTCTTAAAACCATTAACTGTACTGCACCAACTCTTCTTTTGACAAGGCGGTAAGCCTGTTTAGAATGCATGGGCCAAAGGTAAGGAGCAGAAAAAGCAAAGCTAGTGGCCCTGCTAGAGTGGATATTAGGGTGGTCAGCCAGGGTGAACTGCTGAACCATGACTCGTACCATCCTTGACCATCTAAACATTCACATTTTCTCTTTTCTGTCCCTCTCTTACTTTGGCCATGGAGTTTTTTACAGCTCCAGAATGGTCTATGTAATAGCAATACTCCTCTCCTAGGGCTGCACATAGTCCTCCTTGTTGTTGGAAGACTATATCCATGCCTCGTTTAATTAGCATGGTGACCTCTGCTAGTGATGTCAAGGACTCTTGGAGTTTTGAGATTGAATCCTCTAGCCTCTCAATGTCCCTATCAATGGTCATCTGAGTTGGCTGAACCCCTGATATTGAGTTATCAACGTGGCTGCACCTGTCCCTGCTCTAGCAATCCCTAATCGTAGTAAGACAGCTACAGTAACCACTGACGCTGGTTACCATCTCACCTTTTTTTGTGGTCTGTAGGGTTTCTCTTCCCACAAATCCAAAAAAACCTCATTTTCATGGTATAGAATCTGGAGTAACAATTGAACCAACACACAATAGTCCTGAGAGGTAGCTAGTACTTTATCATGAGCACATGGGGTTAGTCCCGTTGAGCATGCCCACCATCCATCTTGAGGTGGGACTGAGGAATTGACTGATTTTAGGGTCTGACTGCACAGGTGCTTGTGCATTTGGGGTATTTTCCCAAGGTAGGTACCCTTTCCTGAGATGGAGGTTAAAGTTATCTTCCCTTTCTTTTGGGACCACCTACAGCTCTCTGCTTTTCCTGAGAGGTTGTAACGAGCTTGAAAAGCAGTTCCTTCATAATGGGTAGGGGGGTTAACATCATAACATAACCAGCAGGCTTCAGTTAAGTTGGGGTTGGTTGCATTGAGGACTTGGGCTGTCTGGGAGATCACTGCCCAGAGTGGGTCACTAGGTGTTTTTACCAGGTCCTGAGTAGGGGAGGGTCCAGTAAGGTTGGAACTCAGTTTGCTCTGGTGGTTTTGGGCTTGGAGGAGCAGGTGCTGGCTGAAGTGTTGCTGGGGGAGCCAGTACTGTATCATGGCCCACCACTACTGGCTGTATTATGGATGTGGTCATTTTTCAAACCATGAAGAGCATCCCTGAGTCATATCCAGACTGGTAAAGTCTCAGGCCCCAGTTTTTTCCTGTTTCCCAGCCTTTGGCCTGCTTTCCTTTTTCAGAAAAAGTCAGTATCACTGGATTACATTTTGAGTCTTCACAGGGTCCTCCTAGTCCTCCTCCTTTTATCATTCCCCACCCTGGGGAATATGAGCCTATGACTTTCTGTAAAGTTATCAAATCATCCTTGACAGGGGCTGCCCAGGTAATTTACCCAGTGGACTCACATCCCCAGGCCTCAGTAGAAGCGTTCCGGGCCTCTACACTGTAAAACCTTTTGTTTGGATAGCCCTGTCCCTGGGTAAACATAGAATCTTGTGGTTCGGAGGCTCGCCCTTTGGGATGGATGAGTATACCCTCCATTCTCCTCCAGGCATCTGGTCACTAACTTTCCATGTTACAGCAGCCAGGGAACATAGGTCAAATGTTAGGGAAGGCCACCAGGTATCAGGGGTAGCCTGTTTGCTAGTAGAATTGATCACTTCCCTGGTATGTACATTTATGACCTGCCAAGTTATTAGTTGGGGGGTAGGAGGGTTGGCCACACAAGTGAGGCCCAGGTTTAGCAGTCCTATGACTAGGGTCCATCCTCTACTTGCCATTGTAGTTTTGGCTTGAGGGGTTGTCTGGGTCCTTGTGGGCCTTCTATCTGTCCATCAATCGATCTCCAGCTGTCTTCAGGTGAGAATGATGTATCCAGGCTGTGACCCTGTCCAACTTTACAGCCATGGGCGTAAAGGGGTCAGGATGACGGTGTACGGTCCCTTCCAGCGAGGTCCGAGGGTCTCCGCACAGTGTCCTTGGACATACACCTGATATCCCGGCTGGAACTGGTATGGCTCACCATTCAGAGCTCGGTAGGCATCTCGGAGCTGCTTTCCAATTGCCTGTTGAGCTATACCTAAGGCAGTAAGGGAGTGAACCAACTCATGATCATCTCATTCGGCAATCACATCAATTTTAAATTTGGGAGCACAGGTTGGGGTCCGACCATATAGAATTTCAAAGGGAGTTAACCCCAGGTGGTAAGGGGTATTTCTAACCCTATACAGGGCAAAAGGAAGTAGGGCCACCCAGTCACCGCCAGTTTCCAGGGTTAATTTGATTAAAGTCTCTTTTAGAGTTCGGTTCATTCTTTCTATCTGTCCTGAACTCTGGGGGCGATAAGCACAATGTAATTTTCAATCTGCCCCCAACACTTTAGTCAATCCCTGTGTTACCTGAGAGGCAAATGCTGGTCCGTTGTCCCACCATATCTGAATAGGAACGCCATACCTGGGTATGATGTCTTCAAATAACTTTTTAGCCACCATTCCCGCCATTTCCCCCTTGGTCAGGAATGCTTCAGTCCATCCTGAGAACGTGTCTACAAGAATTAGCAAATATTTGTACCTGTACTTGCCTGGTTTAATCTCCATGAACTCGATTTCCCAATAGGCTCCTGGCAGGGTTCCCTGCTCTCCTGAGCCCGGCTCAGTCTTGGTTCTTTCTGGATTAGTGATCTGGCAGCTGAGGCACTTGGTCAGGACCTGCTCTACTAGACGATGGAGCCTCAAAACTTTTAGTCCAGATCCCCTGAAGAGTTCTTGTAACTTTTTCTGTCTTAAGTGGGTGGTCCTGTGCAGTTGTCTGACTAGGCCTTCAGCTAACTGTCCTGGGAGAATTTTCCTATCATCTTTGGTGTGCCACCACTCAGTCGTCCCATTTTTGTACATTAGAGCAACCTTGGAGATGGCCTCCAGATCTGCCTGTGTATAGTCAGGCTGTTCAGGCAGCACCGGCAGTCCAGGGTCTGGCAGAGTGACCAAGAGGGGGCAGGCATGGATACTCTTAGTCAGGACTTCTTTTGCTGCTTGATCTGCTAGCCTGTTCCCTCTGCTGACTGGATCCTCTCCTTTTTTGGTGTCCTGGGAAGTGGATGATGGCCACTTGTGTAGGGTATCCCAGGGCTAGTAGGAGCTCCAGAATTCCATCTTTGTTTTTGATAGGTTTTCCTTCCGCGAAAGCAGCCCCATTTCCATATATAGGGACCCATGTATATGGGTGGTGGCGAAGGCATACATGCTGTCGGTATAAATGTTTACTTGCTTGTAGCAGCCCATCTCCATGGCCAATGCCACTAACTTAGAAAGAAAGTACAACATAATATATTCACACAATATTTCCTCCTTTCCCTCAGTGAATTAAGTTTTCAACTTCATGAAACTGTGTGATATCACAAAGATAAGTGAGTATAAATTTACATAAATATGGAATGGAGAGTGGATTTTGTAATTAGAATTATGGTTTGGGAGTGGAGGTTCTCCCATCAATATATGCTGGGACAGCATAAGAATACACATTCATAAAACTGACACCTAACACTATTTATTCATGAGTTGATAAAACTCAAGAAATTCTTCTAGAAATAACAAACAACTTGAAGAAAAGCAAATTAAACAGTTTCAGATTATTTACTATACTTAAGTGTAGGCATTGATGTGAATGTTGATTTAATTAATTATTGTCTTGGATTCATGGCAGCAGACAGCTTGTTCTTTGATAATTCAACTCCTGTTCTTAGTCCTAGAGGGTTTCAGCCTCTACAATCTAATATTTAGCCTTGTCCTGGAAGGTTTTACCATCCATACAGTCTAATTTGCTAACCTAGACCTAGGGTTGAATGCTTCAACCCCTGAGACTTACTGCTGACTGACCAATTCACTAGGACTTGCTCCTTCTAAACTCAGAGCAGTACTCAACTGACTCCTCTGGTTGGCTGTTTCAACTCACTTGCTGTTGTGACTCAAACTCTTTAGGTTCAAACTTACCTTCTAAGCCAGCTGACTGTTTCTGACTGAAATTTTCTGCCTTTGGCTGACTCCCACAAACTCTGTGACTGAATTGCTCCGCTAGGCTTCAAACTGACCTTTGCTATCAGCTGACTCTCCAAAACTCACTCTCCCTCTGCTGAAATGCCTCTCTGTTTTATCTTACTGATTCTCTAACTGAATGCTTGATTCTCTGAACTCAGAGCCTGGTTTTATATTATGAAAATTGGGTGTGGCCTCACTCTGACTCACTATGCTAACTCTTCCCCTGATTCATCAATTGATTTCTCTTTACTATGATTCATTCTCAGATTTTGGAATAAAAGTGTATACTCACTCTGTACTTCACTCTGCCTCTGCCTTTCCACTTCTCAGTTGACTCACATGCTCTGACTGAATGTTCTTCTATTTTCTCAATCTTTACTGATCTTTCTTAGCACTAAACTGACTGTGAACTCTGAACTGAGAACCATGAACTGAGAAGAACTGTGACCTACTTCTGAACTGACTGCTTCCTTTAACATCTAGAGAGCTGAGATTAAGGGTGTTTGCCATCACTTCCTTCTGAATTGGGTCACTTAAAATGTTAGCGCTTCATTTCAGCTGGATCATACAGGCCTTGAATGTGATACTTTCCCAGAGCAGCCATGTTGCTGGATTAAAAGATTAAATATCCCTCTACAATTAAGACTTTAGAGTTTGTGAAAACCAGTACCCACCCTCAGGTCCAATGATCTCTTCATTCACAGCGTTTAAAAGGTTAAGCAGACAAAGCATAATATCATTCCTATGATCAGGTCTCTTATCTAATAAGAAAGCATGTCATTTTTAATTACAAAAATCTAGATAGTGAAAAATAAAAGACAATAATCATTAATACTTTATAAGAAAAACAAATATTTAAATAAAAAAACTTTAGAAATATTTTTACAAGAATGAAAAAAATATGTATTTCTCATTTGTATATATATTTCAATTATTTACTTTAATAAAAATACTCCATATTTTTCAAATCACAATTAAAGTTTTAGAATGATAGACAAAATTTAATAAATATAAAACATAAAGTAATGATATAGATTTTCAAAATAAGTAGATGATGAGTTTAATGATTATATTCTAAAAAAATATTGTTGAAGTGCTGAACCAATGTATGGATTTGGTTTAAGAATATACAGTGTTGTGGGGAGTAAATTTTGCTGCCATATAGGAAAATGATATATACTTTTATGCCACTGTTATCTGATTCCATGACTTTTGATGTATTCTTCTTTTTTTGCTATATCTCATTAAAAATACACCCATGAAAATAAGTTAATAAATAATGATGACTAGCATTTTTAAGGATATGCTTAGTTTGAGAAAAATCTAAGAAAACCACTAGTAGAACCCTACATAATATTTTATTAATTGTAGGATTTTTTTAAAACAGTAAATAGCAAGTTTTAAGTAATAAGAAGTAATATTAAGGTTAAAGATAAGTAAAAATACTTATAAGTAAAAAAAAAACTGAAGGAAATAATACATATTTTTAAAAGACCCCTATACTCTTATATATACAGAAAAATGAATATGTGTATATGTATATGTACACGCTAAGACACAATTATCAATACATTCAAATTTAATTTATTAATTATTTTTACCTTTGATATACTTTATAAGACAACTAAAGTTTGTGATGTCTGTGTTGACGGGATTTGAAATGTCACTTGCAAAAGCAACAGAAGTGAAGAAAGTGATAGAAGTTAGAGACTGTGGACATATCAATTTATAAGCAGCCCTCAGGCAGTCTACGATCAAAGTGACATGGATAGAAGAGCTCAAACTTGAAATTCTTCAGGCTGCTGGGCTTCCTTTTTTCATGCTTCAGTAGAAGATGCACCACCTCATGTTAGTGAACACTCTTTGTAACCTCATATGGAATGCTGTAAGAGCTGCGCTAAGATGGCAAAACACAATCAAGCATATCTTTTAAGTGGGTAGGATTACTATATTATAGAAAACTAAGTACTTTGGAATCATACACATTGATTTGATGTCTGTGGTTGACATACCTTTACTTTAGAAAGGTAAAAAAATATTGACCATCTTCAGATTCTTGTTTGTAATACAAATATTCACACAACTGCTCAGGCTTACAGTCTACTTATAATCTATGATGCTTGTGTAATGTTGGCTCCCATCTTAAAGAGCATGCTTAATTTTACAATTCAATAATAATCTCTAATTAGAAAACAATTTTTTCATGTATTCTTCCTCATGCCACTGTTAATTTTCTAGTAAATGATTGTTATATTTGTTAGGCAATCCTTACTGCTGTGCCCAGAGTGACTTGATTATCAACAATAGCGCAGCAGAATTTTACATAAAGAGATGGAATACTTCATGATTTACACAAAATTGCAAGTTCTTTCCACCCAATTATAGAAACATTTCTTAAAGCATAGGGATTCTCTCTCATCTTTTTAATAGAATATTTCCCCCAAGCAATAATTTGAAAGATTAGAGAGTTTTCAGAACAAACTATATAAAGTTCATTAAAAAATTCTGAAATGACTAAGATTATTTATTAATGTGTTAATAAAATCTAAGAAGTAATTAGAGATTAGGAATTTATTCTAGACAATACAGAATGCTGCAATGTAAAGCTAAGCAGATAAAAATATATGGCTTTTCTAGGCTGCAGAAATGTATGTTTTGGAAAAGTGCTTGCTTGCTAAGCAAGCAGAGTAACCTGCATTTGATCACAAGAATCTGTATAAAAATAAAAGTCATAGCTTAATGGTCAACGTTGCTTATCCCAGAAATAGGGAGATAAAGACATTCCACTGTGGTTTTCTGGCTACACTAGCCTACTCCAAGAGCTACAGAGATACTATGTAAAGAACAGCCCAGAAAGACACGTGCAAACACAGTGAAAACACATATACAAACAAATACACATTTTTAAAATATCTTTTTCTTTAAGAAGCATAAAAAATTGACAATCAATAACTAATCTTAAATAAGGAGAGAGATAGTAGGAGAGAGAGAAAGAGAGAGAGAGAAAGCCCTAATACTTTGCCTGTCTGGCAACCATTTCATATTAACAAATGTCATGCAAGCTGACAGAAAGAGTATTTCAGAACATGTTTACAAGTCATCATAGACAGTGTGTGAATTAATCCAAGGTACTGAAGCTCCAGAAACTTGCAGACTAAGATGGATTTGAATCTGCCTCCAGAATTTCCTTCACAAAGCAGAAAAAGACTCTCTGGGGTTTTGCCTACTACACTTCTCCAAAAATGCATGTTGAGGAGGATGAAAAAGAGAGACAGTCTAATCACACCATGTTGCAGAGTTGTAGATGAAGATTCCAATTCAAACACAGATTTTTTTTCTAACTAAATCACTGGTTCTTAGTATGGGAGCCCTGGAGCATTTCAGCCTCCATGCAATCTACTTTCAAGCCTAGAGCTGGATGGCTTCAATTTCCATATACTATAGAACATTTAAACCCCTGTACAATCTAAAACCTGTAAGATTCCAAGACTTCCTACTGACTGAACCAATCTGAATAGCTTCTTCTGAACTGTGACCCTTCTAGATCAATTCAACTCACTCAATGTTCTGGCCCAAAGCTGCCTGATTTAAAATGCTCCTCTAAGCTGGCTTACTGTTTCTGACCAAACTCTTCTGATTTTGGCAGATTCTGCCTGACTCTCTGGCTTCCTCAGACTGAACTGCTCTGCTTGGCTTCAAACTGACTTATTCTTTCTGTCTGATACTGATTTCTTCTGTTAAACTGCCTCTGTGACTCTGTGTCTCTACCTGAGCTCTCATGGTTCCATATTGCTGCAGTCAAAGTCTCTTCTCTTCAGTCAGATTGGTTAATTGTCTCTCTGTTTTGTTCCATGTCTATGTGTTTCAGACTGTTCACCTCATACTGCTTTTTGTAACTCACTGCTGTAATTGACCCTGCTCTGAGCTGAAATCTGCTTTTATATCATGAGAGTTGGACATGTGCTAATTCTGATTCATTCTGCTAACTCATCCTCTCATTAGTCACTTTGAGTGTTCTTCACTGATTCATCTCACATGTCATTTCTTGTGTGACATTGATTCTTTTTAAGCTGTTTCTTGTGTCTGCTTCCACATTCTGTTTCTGTCTTATGCATTAAACCCCTTAACAGCCACTGCCTTCTTAATACTGGGATTAAAGGTGTGTACCTACATTGTTTTTACCTTAGAGCAGCCATGCTGATGGATTCAGTGATTAAATGTTCCTCTACACAGGGGCACATCCTTTCTTTTACCACTGGTAAACAATGGTAAAATAAACAAACACAAAGGAAAAGAAACAAATCAGCAAAGATACTTGCGGACACTGCTTGAAATCCTGGTAGCTTGTACACAGGGAAGCTAATAGGTATGTTGAGACCTGTTTCTTCTACCTTCTCCAAAGAACAGTACCATTATTCTTGATAGTTGAAAGACATCACTTTATTCTGAGAGGATGTGGAAATATATTACAGTAGACCCAATTAAGAATGAGAAAATTTTCAATCTCTCAGAATAGAATACACAAAGAATACACAAAGGGCTAAGAATCCATTCTGGACCAGGAATAGAAAGCCTTACCCTATTTGTCTATTGACTCATAATCAGCGTTTGCTTAGCACTGAGTATTGACTTAATACAGTGAATTGCCAAGTCACCTCCAAACTCTCAGACTAGGAATCTCAAATTAAAGTTATAAAACTTTTGGTAATATAATGGAAGAATAAATGGACAATCTCCATTGGCTTCAACACTGGACCAGAAACACTTTAAAATATTAAATCTCTGTATAATTTCCAGGGTAAACAGCTAAGGAAGAAATGTCTATCAAGAAATATTATGAAAATTTAGTCTGAGTCACAAGTGTTCATAGTGAGATCTAGGCTATGCCCCTGTTCTTCTTAGCCCATGTTTGCAAGAGTCCACTTCTCTTTACTCTAGTGAACTTCACCAAAATATAGATGGGATTATAATAAATATCATGTTTTGATTATAAATTTGATTACATAGTGGTACATATTATAATTTTGATTTTATAGCTATACTTACATTTGTGTTTACTTATGGAAAAATAAAGTTTTAAGATATTATCATGGAATTATGGAAGTAATTCAGTTGTTAGTGTAGTCCATGGACTTAATCAGCAGCCCACTTTATCCAGGTATGGTGGCCCTACCTTTATTCAAGCACTAGCATTTAGAAGTATAACAAGAACATTGTTGACCATGTAGCTTCAAGGGTGGTAAGCAATACAATAGACTTTCTCTCAAAAAGAGCAAACTAAAAGCAAGAGAAGGAAAGATATACTGACACTTCATGTATACATTTCCTGAAATTTAAGCTAAGTCTATATTCAGTTTTGTCAATTTTTTGTAGTCTTACATGAATTTGATTTAATAAAGCTATAATAGATAGTCTAGTATACAGAAAAAACAACTTTCAAAGTTTTTTAAAAAACTTTGTAATGAACTGTATTGTAATGAACTGTAGCAAAATAAATAACTGAGCTTAAAAATTGCCATATTTACCAGGAAATATTTATTTAACTTTTGATAACAGATGCACAAAGAAGGAAGTATGACAGAGACCTACAAGAGCTGTCGAAATTTTTTTTTTACTTCTTAATGAAAACTAACAACATTAAAAATGTATTACAGTCTTTATAATGAGCTTACACGGGTTACCCTTAGCAAATCAAATTTCTTTCTTTCTTTTTTTTTTTTTACTATGAGATTTCTAAGTAAGTTTTCACCCACATCTCTATATTGTTAGAGTCAGAAACTTGTATATCCACCTATAGATTCATTTTTTAATTCAATTTATATGGACAAAATGGGGTAATGCAAAACTATTCTTGTCACTGTCTTCGTGAGAGTGAGGACATTCTAAAGATAGATACTGTGTTTCTTTCTTTGACTATAAGATTATGAACAATAGACCCAAAGAATCTGGAATTTATACATGATTCTCATGTTGGGGAAAAGGAAAGCCTGTGCAAGTCAGAGATGAAAATTGTGTCCTGGAAAGATATTCACAAAAAATCCCCTTGCAGCTAAGACAATGATGAATCCATGGTACTTGGAAATACTTCTTAAAATGGCTGCTCATAATTTGTATTTCTTGCTTACATCTCAAGTAATAATATAAAAGTGGACTTGGAGTGTCATTGGGCCTCTGATTGTTCCTGTTCCTAATGTGACTGTATTGAGTAAATCATCTTTTTCTGATTTTTATTAGTGATTGTCAGTTTAATTGGTCTGATAAAGATGTGTGGCTGAGTCAAATATAGTAAGGTAGCCAGGATCCAGGCTATACACTTAACAACTCTTAATATTGTGGTGAATCTGTCAACATATCACAAATAATTATAACAATAGTTTTTAAAGTATATTTAAATATTATATAAAATTCAAGAATATAACCAAAGTAGCATTTTTAAATAACTCATACCATTCATTACATGGGTACAAATAGAGACAGATCAAAGTGTCTAGTATCAGCAGAGTGTAGTATGTATAGACAGACTTATTAGGTTTTTATCAACATTGATTTGTAAGATTTAACTGTAACAGAAAAGAAAGTGTGCATGGGTCCTTGCTCTAGTCAGAATATCAATCACTTAGGAATAAAATATTCACATCTTGCTAATTTTAACAGAATTTTTAATAATTCTTAACTAAGTTCATCACTATTAAACATAGATTTTTCTAAGGAAACTTAAAATATTAATTAGTATTAAAAATAGATAAATCCAGAAATGAGAACTTCACTTCTCTCTGAAGCATTTTTTTAGGTTTTAAGCATGTAACATTTCAAAGCACTGTCTAAATGTGTGGCTAATTTGAAAATCTCCAAAGCTGTATAGCAGTGTGTGAAATCTGTCTTTTTATTTTCTTATCTCATGGTACTTGAGGATGTGGCACATGGTTGAAATTAAAGTGACATTGCATCAATGAATTGCTAGGGGAGAAAATATCTCCTAACAAAATGATCATTATTGTTTTTGTTCATTCATGTCCATTTTCATTCTGAGACTGGAAGTTACTCTTCTGATGCAGCAGGGAGAACAAATCCCTTTGGTCACTTACTAGATATCTGCTTTTTAATTATGTACTACATAGCTTAATAGCAATGAGAACTAAGAAATTTATTCATGGTCTGGTTTAATGTTATATGCTTACAAATGCCCAATGCTTTTGAAATGCATATAAAAAATTGGATGCTTTGAAAATGGATATACATATTTATCATAAATATACAAGAGATATAAGAACTCAATGAAAGAGATTAATCTACAATATCATATTACTTTGCAATATAAGTGTCAAGACACTCTTTAAAATTTAACCACATTTAGAATTTTGATTCAATAGAATGGATATATCACATATACTATTCTTTTTAATATTATATATGTAATTTAAAAATATAATCCTCACAAAATCCATTCCATTCAAGATAAAAAATTAAGTGAGAAACTGAGTAAAAATTTGGGAATAATTATATCACTTCATTTGGTGTCTTAAACTGAGTTTCAGTTCTGCTTAAGAACTTAATGATAAATGCTAATAGTTTTTTTTTGTTGAAATAGCATTCATATTATTTACCACATTCAGAGAACCATTAACTTGTATTTGTAGATAATCAACAGATGTAATAATTCCAGATAAAATCCAAAAAATTAAACTACATATATTATGAAATTGAATGTGAATAGTGATGATTTTGAAATAAATTCAGTAAGACTATGGCTTCATTTTACAATGGAGACTACAAGGAATTTCCATGGCTTCCCTAAAACTTTGAATATTTTTCATATTCATATGCAATTATAAATATGTGAATATTAACATCTTTGTTTCACAGGCATTGATAAAAATACCAGTAATGTGAAATGATAAGTCTACTTTTATTCTGTTTTTGTTTGCATCATAAATTCCTTTGACAGGATGCAAATGTCTCAACCAACTAATTCCACCATCTGTATTTAGACTGTACAATTTTATTCCGTTAGCCAGAAACTTTTTACTGAACTCTTTTCACATAGAACTAAAAATTATTTAGTTCATGTTATGTCCAGGTTCCTGTACTACTTTTGTTTTTAGTATAAACCAAAGATTCTAACTGCATCTTCATTTTGTTTGTTCTGTTCCAGAAAATGTACTAATCTATTTACTCTTTCTCACTTCAAGAGCTAGTTCCTTCCTTAGCTTTACTAAGCTGCAATTGATAAGTGAAAGCTGTAAACCATGCCTTTTGATGTTTCAATGTACGCTTACACTGTGGAAGGATCACCACTATCAAACAAAATAACTGATTCTTTAGATCCCATCGTGGATGGACATTTCAAAAGCTTCTTTCAATAGTCTTGTCAACATTCATTGAACTTGATTCCAATATCAATATTGCTATTAATAATTTCCAAATATTGTTTCCAATTATGACCTATCAGAACTTCTCATATTTACATGCATAATTTTGAAAGTACGTTCTTTTACTTGGCCCACAGTTAAAATAAAGCATTAGTGAGAGCAGAAAGACATTGATAGTACTGCAATATCACCTGATATTTGAAACAAAGAGCATGTCAATCAAATTTAACCTAAGTAAAGTGAGTTTCTGATTCATGTAAAAACATCAGACCCAAACAGAATACATGTCAGCAATGGAGAGTCAGACTTTGACTGGATGACTTTTGACATTTTCCAGATTAACATTAATTATGAATTTACCTCAATGGAGTAAGATAAATGATATTCAGAATGGTTAACTAGTAATTTGTATTAGTAAAGTACCTATGTGACTAACTTTAAATGTCTAAATTTTTATAATTGATTTTTCTCCATGATTTTCAGTATCATTTTTAATTCAGTGGAAATATATATTTCAAGTCCAGTGGTTTCCTGAACCAAGGAATATTCTTTCCTATAACTTATTTAGCTGTTTTGTATGCAAGAATTAGAACCAATACAGAGTGTAGATATTTGAGTGTTAAAATTGGTAATCTATGTGTTTTGTATTAAAATGCTTTATACACTTGTACTATATATGGTGTACTTGTAAATTGATTAGATGATTTATTGGATATAATGACTACTAGGGCTCAAATTGCCTCTGTAGGAAATGAATGCTTTCAATCTATGCGAAGAGGACATAATTGTCTCAAGTGAAGAATTCTTAAAATCCACAGAGTAGAAGACTAAGTCAAATGGATGGACCATCAGTAGTTCATGGAGATGCCTTGTGGTGACTAGAGCTGTACTTGACAGATAAATTATCAATGGATGCTTGGCAGTTTCTGTCATACTTGTTATCCTAAAGCAAAAAGAAATAGTGCATGCTGACATGTGGATGTAGATATAGATTCACCAGATGTGGACACTGGCTCTGTGGGAAGGCTTTTTATTCTTTGATATGATTGCCAGTTCTAGTATTGGAGCCTTGAAGCATTTGAACTTCTTTACAATTTAATCTTAAACTTCGAACTGGAGGATTCAGCCTCAGTACAACCTGCTCTTAAACTTCTACTGCTGACTAGCTCTTTCTGAACTCTGATTCTTCTGGTTCAATTCACCCTCTATTCTTAGCTTCTGCCAAGCTCTGCTGTGTCTCTGTGTCTCTCCCTGAGCTATCATTGCTCCATACTGTATCATTCAGTCTCTCTGAACTTCAGTCAGACTGGTTCATTGTAGTGTGTCTTGTCCCCCATCTTCAGGTTTCAGATTGCTTGCCTCATATTTCTTATTTCTGACACTTCTGTAGCTCCTCTTCTGTATCTGGCTCTGTAACTGACATGTAACTGACTGACTCTTCTGTAACTGGCTCTGTAACTGACCTGTAACTAACTGACTCTTCTGTAAGTCTTTCTGTAACTCCTCTGTTCTGAGTTAAAACCCTGAGAGTTGGACATGTCTTCACTCAGACTCACTCTGCTAACTCTTCCTACGATTAGTCGCTTTTACTGTCATTTACTCTGACTCATCTAAGTTGTTACTTCCTGTGTTACACTGACTCCTTCGAGTTCTGCTTCCTATGTCTGCTTCCATATTGTTTTTCTTAGGGATTAAATGTTTGGACACCACTGCCTTCTGAATACTGGGATTAAAGGTGTGTCAACATTCCATCCAGACTATACACGCCTCTGAATTTACACTCCTGGAAAATAGATCCTTCCTAGCTTCCACACAGGCCTCTTCCTCTACACTGACATGCGTGATACAGTTAAAATCAGCTTTAAGTTGATGAAGAATACGATAACAAACTCTATAGGTCTATCTGACTCCAACAAATCGGGGAGGGCAATTTTCAATAGCTGACTATAAATATAGCTGTTGATATAATTGTGTTACAATTTTTATGATTATATTTTTCTGCCATGAGCAAATTTTAAAAAAATAGATTTTTTTTAACTTATTAGGTATAATTTTCCAAAAAACTTAAGAGGGTAGAAGCTGTTTTCTGACTCTCCTGGCAAGATTGATAAACAAAAGAAATTCTAATTAGTGTCTTTATTACAAAGCTTTTTCCATGAAAATTAAGCTTTCTTAATGAAATTAAACTTCCTTTAAATAAGGGATTAATGGCTGAGCTTTTACAGTAAATACATGTAAATTTTTGTTGAACATGTTCATAGTCTTTTTAGATATTTTTATATATCAAATATCCCTCATTATAAGGATTTCTTAAAATATAATATAACTCAGAATAGTATAGTTATTAATATCTCCATGCAATGATAACCAGCACAGATATAATGATTTTTATTTCTCATTTTTGTGCAATGGTGTCTCAAATCTCTCTCCTACTTTACAGGACACACTAATGCAGACAAGCACATTCTCATGGGCCATATTTTTCCTACCAACCAGTAGTCTAATAATAGGATTAAAATGTTCTATCTCCCTTTTAAGCATAAGCTGCACACCAGGAGAGAAAGGCATTAAATTGTACTAAAGTAAACATTATTAAAAATTAAATCATAAAGAAATTGGAAAAGTTTTTACTTACATAATAAATTTGACTATCTCTCCATGACACTGATAATGAGATAGACCATAATGATTCTACTTATTAAATGTATATGTAAGTCTTGAACACTAAATACATTATTTATATATATATATATGTATATATATATATATATGTGTGTGTGTGTGTTTTAATAGGAGATAATTTCAATAAGAAAGTTTTAATAAGCTTAATATAAATCCATACATTTCTGAATATTTTCATTTCTATAATTTTGGATAATCAAAATCACAAGTTAATCCTGTGTAAATAGATTGCATTACATAAAGAAAATTAGCATTGCTAAAACAATATCCTGTTTGTAATCATTGATAACTAATCCAAATACCAGCAAAGGAGTATAGTTCTTTTAAACTGTATTTTATTATAGACTCTATTATAGACCTGAAATTATAGAGGAATAGCCCTATGTGAAAGCAAGGGTCTACATTCCAGGAACTACATCCAGAGGCCTGTGTTTCCTGGATAGAATGTAAACACACCTTTAATCCTAGTATTCAGTAGGCAGTGGTAGTCCAAGCTTTAATCCCTAGGGATGGGGCACACAGTGGAAGCAGACCCAGGAAGCAGAACTCAGAAGGAATAAGTATTACACAGGAAGTAACATCTGAATCAGTGTCAATGGCAAACAAAATGAATAATCAGAGGAAGAGTTAGCAGAGTAACTATATGCCCAACACTCAGGAGAAAAAGCTGGCTTTCAGCTCAGTTGGGTAGAGTTACATAGGAGTTAGATTTAGTCAGTTAACAAAAGTAGACAGAAGAGTCAGTTGAGAAGGAGGCTGAGGAATCAGTTAAAGAGCAGTTACAGAAGTCAGTTGAAGAGTCAGTCATAAAGGAGTTATAGACACTAAGGCTGGAGTAAACTACATAAGAGTTACAGAGTTAGTTACAGCAGAGTCAGTTTCTGAGACAGGATGAAGCAGTGAGAGCTCAGGGAGAGACACAGGAACATAATAGAGTTTGGCAAAAGAAGCCCAGAACAGAGAGTAAGTTGAACCAGAAGAATCAATATTCAGAAGGGGCTACTCAGAGTGGCTCAGTCAGCAATAGGTCTCGAAGGCTGAGGCTGAATGAAGCCTTCTAGGTCTGGGATAACAGTTTAAGTGTTTTACATTGTATGAAGACTGAAGTCTTCCAGTTCAAGGATTAAGTCTTGATTGTAAAGAGGACAAAATGCTCTAGGGCTCTAAGGTTCCAGGCCTATAATCAGAGATTTAATTAGACAAAGAGTAAACTGTGTTTGCCCTGAATCAACATTTAGGCTACAGGAAAAAATGTGAATATCTTTGAAATCTTTGGATTCTTTCCCTAAGTCCAATCATATTAAACATTAAAAACATAATAGTACTATCAGAAATAATTTTATGTATTGTTTTATTTACTCATTATTTAATTTGGTTCACTTCAAGTTGGAATCTAGATTTTTTTCACAGTAGTAAAATAGCAATAACAATATGCTATTATTCTCATTAAATAAAAGCAGACCAAAAATGAACAGCTTTTATATAGGTAAAATTATTAAAAAATGATTTAAAAGTTTAGTAGAAGTACATATACTAGATAATTATATAATTATTTCATAATAAAACTTTTATTGTGACTTTGGCAATAAGATCACCAGATATTGTGCAGCTTTCTTCTTTTCAAACTGTTGCCCTGATCTCCTTACCTAGGTTTGAATTATTTTTTATCAGGTAGTTTAGATATATGTCATATATATATATATATATATATATATATATATATATATATATATATATATGTATAAAATAAATAGATGTGTATATAAATGCCACCTCAAATTGATGAACTAATCCAGGATAAAATTTACAAAATTCAATATTGTTTTTGTTCCTTTTCTTGACATAGGCCACATAGTTGAAATCATCACATTCACTGGTATTCGCAGTTCAGTAACTGGTGTTAGATATCAATCATACAAAAACTGTGGCTGTTCATCAATATTCAGAAATGTATAGCTGTGAAAATGATTGGACATGTCAATAGATAAATGACTCAAAATGACAAATGATTGTCCAGCTCTTAGCTTTAGGCTTTTTTTTTGTTTTGTTTTGTTTTTTTAAAATATTGGACTATCAAGGCTATATTCTGTTAAATATGACCTCATTGTCATTTATCTTAGACAATTAAGATGCTAAGCTTATTTTCCAGCCATCCTTCTGCCATAATAACTTACTATGACAAGAAGCAGTAGTAATGCTACGGTGTTTCTGAGAATCACTGCACAGTCTATTATTTTACTCTCTGAAGTCTGATTCTTCCTCCTAAAGAGGAGACTTTGTCATGTACATAGAGACTTACCTATCCAACCAATTCTCAACACTCATTCAACCTTTAGACATCAGATGTGTTGTAAGCTTATACAAGATAAACTGAGGCATAATCCAAACACCTAATAGAATCAGAAGATTAGCACATCATTGTCTTAAGTCATTTTAGTCAAGACTAGTTCCCTAAAAAGTCATAAATAATTAAAATCCTTCCTTTTAGTATTATGTAAAAAATATATATCTGATCATTCAGCCCATACTTGTTCACTTTCCAATACAAACCTTAAGTCTATCATTAACCCCAAAACTCTTTTTCAAAATAACTTACCACTTTTAAAGAACTTTGCCACCTGTCTTAACATTGAGAATTAATGGTAATCATTGTATTAAAACACTATGTACCAAGAGGAGTACATTCATTTCATTTTTACCTTTGAACCATATATACTTTAAACATAGCTTTGAAAAAACAATATATTTTATATATGTTCATATTAAATTTAATAAATATATATTTTGTTGGGTTGCTTCTTTATTGTCAGATTTTAGTTCTATTATGGAGCTACTAAAACAGATATAGGTGTCATACTGTAACATTATTGCATCTGCATACAACCTCCGGCTTTGCCCAATTGATCTTGGATAGCCTTCACTTTGTGTTGTGCTTTCCAAATAGACATACAACATACCAAAGCCAAGTGCCTTTGACATAGCCAAGCAATTGAACTTACAATATATTCATATAGCAGCATGCACAGACCCTGGTACTTAAACACAGAATACTGTTGGAAACCTAAATCTTCCCTAGGTATATAACAGTAGAATTCTCACTTGTAGTTCTGTTTGGGAATTAAAATTATGTAATTGTTATTACCTAATTCAGACATGCTCACCTTGTCTCTTTAGTGCAAAATTCAGTCTATTCAAGAAGTCCTTTACCAAACTCCTATCAATTCTGTGCTTATTTGACTCTGTAACGAAATCTGGTGTTCCCAAGAAAAAGTCTCTTGGTTGTTTCTTGTTTTTATGATTCATCTAAGTGATTCAATTTTAGAGCAGTAAAATAGCTCTGTGGCTTGAGACAAGAGCAGTTCCCACCTGCCAGTCTCGGGCTCATCAGAAGTCCAGATTTGGCACAGTAATTTGCATCCATGGGATTAGAAATATCATTTTAGCTTGTCACTACTCACTACTTACATGGGGTCTGGGAAAATGGAATGGATCAAAATTACAACAATTATAATAATAAGTGCAGTTGAATCATTCATGACATTAAGTAGGAGAAATTAAAATTTAGATACCTTGGTAAATGTTACATGGTTTAAAAGGCAGAATTTTAAAGTGTTTCTTAAGTCCTTTCATTTGAAAATTATTCTTTTTAAGATATTTTTAGAACTATGATATACCCTTTGATAACTTAGAGTCTGATATATTGTCTCTGGGATTGTTGCTTTAAGCATATATTGTAAATATGATGTCTATGGCTCACATAAAATGTACATTTTTAGGTATTCTTTTAGTCCTGAAGTGCTGGGAAACTAAAATAAATACTGTAATTATTTATTTTCTCATGTACATGCCCTATGTACAGCCATATAGCAAATGAGATGCTTCTGTATGCGATAAACATCTATTTTAAGTTAGTTATGTGTTATACACATTTAGTCAACTACACAATAAATGTAGGAAAAAAAGAAATCTCATGCTCATACCATTTGCAGATGCAACTAACACTCCATATACTAGAGGGAAATAGAAGTACTTCGTTCTCTTTTGGTTACCTGATAAATCTTAAATTTTAACTGTCAGTTTTAATTCCAAACTATTCTACCTGTACTCTTGAATCAAAACTTTGGATTTGTTTCTAATTGCAAATATATACTTGTTTTGTTTCGTCTATGACCAGGTTACATGTTCATTACAATAATC
Source organism: Cricetomys ansorgei (assembly GCA_026225945.1). NCBI lineage: Eukaryota > Metazoa > Chordata > Mammalia > Rodentia > Nesomyidae > Cricetomys > Cricetomys ansorgei. Next base: position 12,402,901 of record JAMJFZ010000713.1, read on the forward strand.
CATTCCCTGTTGGATCAAATACTGACTTATTTCCTATGCATACATATGTTTGTATAAAGATGCATATTTACATCCAGTTATATATGTTTATATATTTACATGTATGCACATATTATGCTTTCTACACACATAAACACTAATAAAATACTACCTATATTATTTTGTTTTATATGAATGTAGTAGCCTGCATTGCTTTCATGTATCATTTCATGATGCAGGTAGTCCTTCACACATATTTCTTATGAAGAAGCTAATCTGCATGAGATGCTGATTATAAAATTTTAAGGCTCTTAATCTAATCTTTACCAAAAAAAGTGTTTGATTATACAAAGCAAACCCTAGGAAAAAATTAAAAATCCTCCATCCCATACATTGAAGACAGTGTTCTTTAGGCTTGTGAAGTGTGATTTTATTCTTTGTTAGGAAGGCAGCCACAGTGCCTCAAGGGATAAGGTTGCTTGCTCCCACAAAGACTTGGATTTCTGCAGTCAGACCTTAGTAAGCAGGTTGGAAGAGAAGTTTGCAAAAGCAGCTTTGGGGGTAGCCCCTAGCCTAGCTATAAGGCTTCTCAAAAATGGAAGTACATTAAAATACTCAGCCTCTCAGGAAAATCTAGAAGTATGAGAATTCAGAAATATTTTGCCACCTGATTGTCAATTTTCATTGATCTTAAAGTGGCTTCACATGTGAAACTATTTGGAGTTGGGAAGAGTAAAAGAGTTTTCATTGGTCAAGAATTTATTTTGGTTAATATTTCAATTAGACAATAAATTTAAAGCTTAGGTATAATTAAAAAGAATAACAGCAATTTTTCCATAGTAAAATGTTTTTAATATAGACATTTATGCTAATTTATAAATTGTTATATTTTACAATATGAACAAAAATATATTCTTTACAAATGTAAGAATATTCTATATTAAATGACAAATATTAACAGTAACAATTGTGACTCTCATGTCTGTCACTGAGATCTTAGTTTGAATCATGATTGTATTCACTCAAAAGCCTGAATTTGGAGATCTGTTTTCTTGATTTAGATAAAAAGATGATAGATAGCTGTCAGACAATCAGCGATATGTGTAGAGGAACATTTAATCTTTTAATTTGTCTGCATAGCTGCTCTACAGTAGAAAGAATGTTAGTACTCAACTTTAATCCCATTATTCAGAAAGCAGTGGTAGCACATGCCTTCAGTCCCCAAGACAGAAACAAGTAGAAGCAGAGACAGGAAGCAGAGCTCAGAAGGAGTCAGGGTCAGACAGGAAGTGACATCTGAAATGAATCAGACTGAAGGGCAAACAAAGTTATTAGTAAGAGGAAGAGTTCGCAGAATGAGTCAAAGAGAGGACATGCCCAACATTCAAGATAGAAAAGCAGGCTCTCAGCTTAGAGAGACATAGTGGCTATCTGAGGAAGTCTGGGGCAGTCTGAGGACTCTGAGGCAGAGACACAAAGAAATTGCAGCAGAACAAGTCAGTATGTGACAGGAAAAGTGAGTCAGTTTGAAGCTGAGCAGAGCAGTTCAGAGAAGTTGCTAGTGTCAGCCAGAGTCTGCCGGAGTCAGAAGAATTCAGTTAGAAATAGTCAGCCAGCTCAGAAGATAAGTTTGAACCAACTGGCTTGGAGAGTTGTTTGAGTCAGAGCAGAAAGTGAGTTGAGTCAGTTAACCAGAAGAGTCAGCTGAGTTCATTATAGCTCTGAGTTCAGAAGGAACAAATCAGAGAGGATCAGTCAGCAATAAGTCTTGGAGGTTTAAATGTTTTAGATTATACAGAACCTTAAGTCTTCCAGTTGTGGGCTTAATATTAGATTATAGGAGGCTGTAACAGTCCAGGAGTGGGCATTGAAATAGACAAAGAAGAAACTGACTTTTGCCCTTAATCCACACCTACAAATATGTATATTTATACATCCATTAAAAAAATCTAAAAACAAAAACAAAAAACCAAAACACTATGTCTGGAGTCAAAATTTAGATACATGGTCAGCATGAATACATTGTAATGTATAATATATAGTAGTACATTACTTGAATAAGAAATATTGTGTATTTTCAGAAACCATGTGAATTTATATTTTGTATGTATATTTATATTTATAGAGTTGCATTTTGTACTGATACATTGACATGCTTTAAAGATGTTCTTGCTTCATACCATAGATAACAATTGCATAAAAAGCATAGTTTCTAGAACTGCATGTTTGTATGATTACCTTGCTTTGCATTCTCCTCTGACCATTTAGCTAACTTACTTTCAAATAATTTAATATTCTAATATTGTCTGAAGAGTCTTTTCAAAACTTTCTTGTTAAGTTATTTTATTGAAAAATCCTGTTTTTGCATCAGGTCGATGATTGTGATATTTATTTTATTTTGCCCTTTTGTTCATGATTTCACAAAATAGTGAATAGTAATCATAAATCCAGTCTTACTCTCAATGACTATTCTCATGAAACATGATTTAATGAGTCTTTTATTTTCTCAGGGGTTGATGTAGCCAAACTGGCCAAATTCATGAAGTGATTACAAAACATTTTACTGTGCACATTCCTATGAATTTGAAAACATTTATTTTAATATTATAATAAAATGATCATTAATTTGTAAATTTTCAAAAATCATTTTACTTATATTTGATGAAAAAATATATTTAAATAATTTCTCAATAACTTTATGAGGGAATTTCTTTCCTCTCCATAATTCAAAGGTAATTTCTTTCTTCCTGATACAGTTAGCAGTATTTATTTCTTTTATTTCCTATATTTTAAACTAGAAGTTCAGAAGTACTACATAATAAAAGGTTAATATGCTCAGCAACAGAGGAATAATATAACTTGATTATCCAGACTATTGCCTTTAAAAGGTATGTTTTGTGAACAAAAAATTTTATAAATGATAGGTAACATAACAATATATTAATATTAAGATATATAATGCATCCTAATAAAGAGAATACTACATCTAAATAAAGTATATATCTTTATATGTATGTATTTATTTTATATTTATTCACCAAACATTTAATAACATTATTCATATTTAATTATCTATCAAAATAGATTATCAAAATTAAGGATTACATTTGTATTAGAAAGAAGTCACTTGTTAACATATAACTAGTTGTTTAGAGTGAGGCAGGGGTGGGCAGAAAAGGTTAAAGAGAGAATTCCAATTAAACTTATTGTAAAGTTTGTTTGGTTTCTTTTTACAAGAAACAATAAATATTAGAAGGGATACTTAATTTAACACAACATGTTTTAGTAGGTTTTTATTTTCAGAGGCTTAGTTGGTGTGTGTGTGTGTGTGTGTGTGTGCACACGCCAAAGCATGAAAAAGGGAAGGTTAAGGTATGAAATTAACATGAAACTCCAAGGTATCCACTATTGGCAAAGCTTTTGTTTCTGTGAGTGCCAAACAGAGGTAGCTATTTGCAGCAGAAGTAACTGACAAAGGCCTGGTGTCCCAAAATATTAGAGCAACTAAAATCAAGACGAAGAACATCCTCCTGAAACTGTAGAGTGAAAATATACACATAAAATTCACTTAAGCAATGAAAAAACTATTTCCCGTTCAGACAGAATAGCACAGTGCATGCCAGCTGTACAGAAAATCCTGACACAGACTCTACCTGTGAGCACTGTGGGTACATGCATGCAGTCCTTGATGTGGCTCCTTCCACTGCACATCCTCTGGGCAATGGTTACAGGTAGAGTGGTACTAACAGTGCATGAAGAGCTTCGGTATTTTCAGTTAGCTAACAACACAATGCTACAGTGTTTGTTTAAACATAACACATGCCTGGTTGCATTCATACCAACATTCAGAACCATGTTCCTTTCCCTTCACAAAGTCCCCCATTTCACCATAGTGACACAGTACACATAGGCATAGCAATCATTGGTTGGATCATAAATACAAATCTGCTCATCTTTTGTACAAACTGTGACATAGGGATCACAATGAAGCAAATCAATTTCTGAAAATATCAACAGAAAATAAATAACCCTTGTTTCTATAGGAAAGGCAAATATGTGTCTCCACAAAAGTACACAGCCCAGCCTATCCTACCTTTATAGGCAGGCTGTTTTCTTAATCTTCTGTTTTCTTAATCTTCCACCACTCCCAATAAGGTTTTCAGACACAACCACATGGACAATGACACTCAGATATACCACAACAAATAGAAGCCTCTTTGATCAAGGTTGAAAGCAGCTCTTTCTATTGGTATCAATATTTAGATGGGAATGTGACAGCATGATTATTTAGAAAAATAAATAAAACATATTCTATCCTAGGGCCTATGACTTCCCCAGCTATACACTTTGGACAATATCAGGATTTAAATTCCCTTTTGTGAGTCAGATCTCAAATCCAACTACAAAACATTTGGCTACCTCATAACAGTCATACTCCATTACACCAGTGGGCATACTGGCTATGGAGTATTTGCGTACCTCATAACATACATGCCATGATTACACCAGTGAACATGTTTCCCTGGTAGGTAAGTATTTAGCATATAGAGTCCACCACTTGGAAAGAAGATTAAAGACATTTTTCTCTCCATCAGTCTTAATTAACAACTTCTGGCATTATGAAGGAAAGCAAGCAGGGAAGAAAATTGCTGGGTGGACTGAGATTGATTTATTTATGTCTTGCAGACAAAATGTGTGGTATCTTTAGCAGTACTGTCCTAAACATGTAGTTATGGCCAGAAACCAAGGGCCATGGTGGTAGCCTGTGTTTTTTTCAGGAGCACTGTGGCCTCCCTAACAAATAAATAATAGGGCGGTATGCCATGCTTGGCTCTACTGTTTTCATTTAGTAACCCAATTCTTAGAGTGAGATTGCCCAATCATGAAAGGAAATTAATTTCAAATTCTTTTTGTTAAAGTTGTATATTTTGAAAGTAGATTACAAACTACTGGATTTCTATACGGTGTTTTTTTGTTTTGTTTTGCTTTGCTTGTTACATACTTAGCATTTTCATTCTACTTTCCTTTATGAATATTTTCTAATATTAATCCTTTAAATCCTAGGAGCCCTCCCTCTTACCTTGTGATGCATGAATTCTACCATAACACCGATTGTTTTCTAAATTTTCCATTCTTTTTGAAGTCTTTCCTTGGAGACGGTAGTTTGGCTTATTTAGTTTTGTTATTTCCAGCATCATTTTACTTTGCTTTTACTTCATCCTTTCTACCACTTTATTGAATTTAATTCATGCAGAATTACTAAAGTATAAAGTCATACCCATTTAATATTATTATTTATATTATTTATATTATCTACATTTTCCTACTTATCTTACCCTATTGCTGTACCAATTGGTACTCAGGTGTACTATTCTTAGATTTATATCTTCAGAATTTTTTTATTTCAACAAAGGGGAATCTTTATTTGTGTTCTTGAGTGAAATTTGTCATGAAATATTAATTGTGTTACACGCTACAGTTTTTATACCTATTTCAGGGCCATAATTTATATAAATTTTCATTTAGGGAAATAAAATATAGAGCATCAAATTAAAAAAAACTGGTAATGACCCAATTTTTTCTCTTTTATTTTACAAAATGGCATTTGGGCTAGGTTTAAGTTCTTGTTCCAAGTGTGGTAAATGATTATGAGTTTGCTATGATTGACGTCAGTGTTATAATCTGGTGAGGTGCAGATCTTTTGGCATGTGTAGCTTGTTCTCGGGATTTTGTGCTGTTTAGGTTAATGGGAACTTTTGCTTCGATTATAAAAGGTTTGAAGCCCCGAGAGCCAGTGTGGGTGTTGATTGGCGGTTCGTTGGTTTGTTTGTCCATCTTTAGTCTTTAGTGTTAATTCTTACATAGAAGAAAAAATGCTGGAGAGATTGAGTTGGCAGATAATGAGCTGAGACGCTAGTCTGACTCACTGTCAGCTAGTCCTCTAAGCTTAGGACATTCTAAAAAGGCTGTGAAGATTTCTACATTTCTCTTTTTCTCTACTAAGGCCACATGCAAAAGTGATGAAAATTTTTTTCTATCCTTCCTTTCTCTTTCCTAAAATGAGGGTAAAAGATTGTAGTGTACAACTACAGGGCAGAAATTATATGAAGGATGCAACAACAGAAGAACTGTGCTCAAAATTATCAAGAAATTTCTTATTCCATTTATTCTAATTATTTTATTCACCTAGATGATAATATTTTTTTCTTTATATTTATTTTATTTTCAAAGTTTACAGAAACCTGGAGGAAACTAAGAAAGAACACTTTAAATTCAATTTCTTTTCTTAATTAAGAAGGATACTACTTAATTCCAGTTTAGGTGCCTAAAAACTTAAATCAGAACTTTGCTACGGATAATTTGGTCTACAATTATCTCTTGTTCAAAGGAATTCCGTCATAAACTCTTACCAAAGAACTTTAAATGTTCTAGACATAAAAGGTTTCATGCTTTATAACAATTTGATTCACATTTTAAAACTAATTGTTACTTTTTGGTACAAATATTGAAGGAATATATTTGTTTTGTTTTACTTTTATTCAACAGAAGGAATTTTATAACTTTGTTTCTCAAATTTCTAGAAAAATATTATTTCATTAAATAAACTTACTTTTCTTTACTGATTTTATCATCATTTCAGTTTTTTGTTTGATATTTTTTTTAGTAAGTCATTTTTTCTTTTCCTCTGTCTTCTTTCAATTATTAATATACTTTTTTTGGTTGTTGTTTTCGTTGTAGTCAATAAAGACTAATATCTTTGTTTTTTAACCCTAACTCTGTCCCTCAGAAGATATTAAAGAAGTCACCTATCCCTTCTGCACTGTTTTCTCTGTTCATACAAAATTCTTATGATAATATGGGCTAATAAAGAAAATAATTTTCTAATTTTACATGCTTTGTTTATGGTTGGCAGTCTTCAAATATTTAAGATATTGAACTAGCTTTCTTTTTATTCACAGGAGAAATAGTGTATCAGTATCAGAGTGGGTAAGGTTGGGGATTTGAAAGCAGAAATATTTAGATTCTAATCTTAACAACAATATTTGGTTACTTGGTAAGAAATTTTTAATATCTTTTTGTCACAGAAGTTACCTATACAATAAGAATAATCTTACTAACATAGGATTTAAGGACTCATGAAAACAGAATGAATTATCAAATGTACTATGCTCAGGAAGACACCTGGAGTGGATAATATTCAGAAGTTACAATATGTAATTAGTTTATTAATATTATTTTCTATCACATCTGAACGGAACTTGCAGAAGTTATTTCAATTTATTAATTTATTAGTATATATTTTATATTAAGATTGAATATGATATCTACACATTAGTCTTCTTTTAAATAATTTAAATATGCATTTTCTTATCACATTGTTCTCATAATTTCATGAATATTAAAATCTTCAAGAGTCCTAATTTGTGCTCTGTATTATTTAGTTTGCTGTTTCATTATTTCTCAAATCACCCTCAGGTTAAATGTCATTTTCTATGGAGTCATAAAAATATTATTACACTCATAATTACTGCATATTTCAGTAAAAATTTATGTAATTAAACCAGCAAAGACATAGAGAAAATGGCTAATGTGAGGAAAATAATGACTAAAGGGCAACAGACATCTGGGTAAAGGATGCAAAGGGAGTCCACCTGTAGAGGAACATTTAATCTTTTAACCCAGCAGCATGGCTGTTTTAGGATAGAAAGAATGTTTGTACACATTTTTAATTCCAACATGCCTTTAATCCATCCCAGAAGAAAGTAATGACACATGACTTTAATCCTGGGATTGTAGAAGCTGACAGAAAGCAGGTAGAATACACAGTTCAGAGCTCAAAGAGCAGAGCTCAGTAGTAAGAAGGAGGGAGTAGAAGCAGAGCAGGAAGCGGAGCTCAGAGGGAAAGTGAGGCAGAGCTCAGACACAGGTGGAGAGTTCAGTCAGGCAGTTTGAGTAAAATCAGCTCATGAAGAAACAGTTCAGAAGAAAAGCTGAGAAGAGAATAGCCAGTCCAGAAAAGCCAAGAGAGAAAAGCAGAGAGTCAGAAGCAGATGGTTTATGATTTACAGTTCATAAGAGATCGAGGCAGAAGGAGTTCAGTCAGCAATAAGTCTCTGAGGCTGAAATGTTCTAGATTTAGGTTTGAAGATTAGATTGTACAGAGGCTGACGTCTTCAGGTCTAGGCTTAAAATTAGAATGTAAGAGGCTAAAATACCCTGAGGACCAGGAATTGAATTAGCAAAGAATAAACTGTCCTCTGCCATGAACCCATGGGAATAGTAATTAATAAATCAATGCTCACATCTGCATCTACTTGCACCAAATTCTCCAAGACTGTAATATGTGTCTTGTGTGGCCAAAATTTTAGTGTTGAATGTTTTCCTTGGGAGTCTGTCAAGCATATGTCCAGACTCCATCACAGGATACATCTCCAAACTACAGTGAGAACAAGAATGCACTACATTTTTCCTTTTGAAATAGTAAGCTCATTTGAACAAATATGCACTACATTCTCTAAGCTTTAAATTATAAAATCAGGCACTTGTCAGAACTGTTTTGTGTCCACATGCACCTAAAATTTTCAAGGATCTTTGAGGATAATTGTAAAGAACTGGACCAATGCAAATGTTTAAATTATGCCTTTTTTGTTGCAGATTTTGATTTATAATTAAGTAATAAATGGCTTTTCTGTGTTATGTCTTTTACATTGTCTTCACTACCTATTACTACTCATTTTTTCTAATGTTAAATATGTTCAATAACTTTTTTCAAAGTAATACTTCCTAACATCACCAATATCTCTCATGTGTAAATATTATTCTTGTGAGCTTTCTATATATTTTTTAAAATTGTCCCTTGTATGTGACACATAATTTTTACATATTCCACTGTCTTGCCATACGTCTGAGTTGCTGGTTACTATTGCTGTGATAAAACACCACAACCTAAAGCAAATAAGGAAAAAAGGGTTTATTTGGCTTGCCCTTTCCATGAACCATTATGATCAAAGAAGTCAGAACCGGAACTCAAATAGGGCAAAACTTTGAGGCAAGAGCTGATACAGAGCCCTTATAGGGTTCTGCTTTCTGGCTTGCTTCCAATGGCTCACTTGGCCTTTTTTAAAAAATAAAATCCAGGACTGGCCACACCCATAATGGTGTGGGCCTTCTTCCATCAATCATTAATTAAGAAAATGCCCTACAGGCTTGCTTCCAGCTTGATCTTGTAGAGGTATTGTCTCAATTGAGACAATTGCTCAATTGAGAGGAAGTTTTAATTAGTGTCTAAGGTTTTTATACTTGCAAACTTTTAAGCATATTTTAGGCTTGTTTATAGTAGATTATTTTCCATGTGAATCAACTCAATTCTGTTTTCATTAACTTTGAGGTAATGCTAAATGATATACTACTTTGAGTACATAAAATGTCTTCAATAATTATAAGAGGATCAAGGGCTTTTCGAATTAAAGTATAAAATATCAACAAAATTTTAAATGCGTAAAATATCACGTTCCCACTATTGCTTGAATTTTGAAAGACATAATAAAGTTTCTAATATTAAAACAAACAAATAACCATTTAGCTTCTGTACCCCTGAAGACATATGATGGCTATAAAGAGATTAAGTGAAGTTTTTAAAGAATAGTGGGAAATACATAATTGTCCATAATTCAATTTTTTTGGAAAATATTTATTTAAAGATTAAATTCTATATTGTCCCTCTGCAGCCTAAGTTGTTTTACAACAAACATTCATTCTAATTTTTAAATTGGACAGATAAGCCTGGACAAATACATCAGTTGAAGTTTCAAGCAGCATGTGAAATATCACAAAAACTTTAAATTGTTTCATTTTTCAAAAATAAAACAGAATTATCCACGTTACTTATTTGTATGATCTTTTTTCTATTCATTAAAATTACCTAGGGAAAGAAATAATCAAAGTGTCTTGTTATGTCTTAAGCTGAGAAGGGTTCCTGCTAGGCAAAGTCTAAGTCTTGTTCATTCATTCATTCATTGATTCATACAGTCATCATCCATTCATTCTTTCCTATGGAAAACAGCTTGTTAAAGGGAGGTGAACAAAAAACAACTATGAAAAAGTAATAGTTGAAACTATGGAAAGACTGCATTCTCCTTAAGGAATTTCTATTACTCACAAAGATATATTTTGCTTTTATTTGTAATTTTAAATATCAATTAACCTGGGGTTAGCAATAAATTATAAAACAACAACAGGTAATTCAGATGTTCACACTTATTTGTATTTGGTTGTTAAAAAATCTGATGGAGCAGAAAAGAAAATTCATTCCATTTTCTGCTAGAAAACATCAGATTTTGGAGTTCCTGATCTGATATTTTTTTTTTGGTAAATTTGCAGTTACTTGTGGCAAATAGGACACATTAGCTAGTCAGTATTTTCTTCAAAAGTAGTACTAACCCTTGTGCTTGAGTCTTGGGAACTTCGTAGAAATGGGGAGAGAAAGATTATAAAAGCTTGAAGACCAAATTTCAGCTATGAAATAATACCTTCTATAGGGAACCTGCACATATGAAATTTCAACAATATTTTTGCCTAAGCAAGACCTGCACAACTCCATTTTGGCTTGTCACATGGATAAAGAATATATTATAAGGTCCCAACTCTAGGTGAAGAGTTATAGGCAAATAATGGCTGCTAAAAAAGGAAGCTTCATGCACAATTCATATACATGCATTTGTTGAACTATCACACTGAGACCCATTACTGTGTATGATTAATTGATGCTGATCATTTAAAATAAAAGAAACAGAGTAGGGCATGAAATAAAATGGAATATTTATCTTCCTGAAGATGTAGGATTTGGTTTATGCCATTAATATTACACCAAATGTATCTATCAAGTTCCCAGTCTTATGCAGTATATTACATTTATAAAACCATCCACTGTAATGTGTCTTTCCCTTATTTTATCTGATATGATGCTAGTACTATGAAGATAATTGAAAGATTAAAATGGAGTTCTTCATTTTATTAAAACACAGCGAACAGTTTTTATTTTAGAGCAAGATAAACTACCCATAGATACTTCAAGATAGTTTATCATCTTAAGTACTATCATTTAATAACATTTTATATGTAATAACAGAAGTGCGTCATAATAATGATTTATTTTTTCTAAACATTATTACACATTCGATTCAAAATACTAAAGAAAAACTTATGGTGTGTATTTGAATTCCTTGGCAGATTTAACATATTAGTACTAATTGGAGATACTCACTTACCTTCTAATCTGATTTCGTCTACTCTTCCTTATTCATCAAAAGAACATACCCTGGTTTTTCTTTAGTTCAAGGATCCTAGCTTCTTATAATTCTGTCCAATTTTCGTATCATATATGATTGACCTCAGACTAATTACGTGAATCTAAGTAGTGCATCAAAATACTAACAACACCATGAAAAATGTCACATTATTGAATGTTTATAAAATTTGATTTTGTGAGAATTTAATACTTCACCAAATTTACCTTTATTCAGAGGAAATTGTAAGTAACATGACAAGTAGGAAGAAAATATATATAATAGACATTTCCTGAAATTTCAAGTCTCTGTGGCTGCAGAGATAGCTCAGTAGTTAAGAGCTCTTACTACTCTCTCAGACAAGCTACATATATTTCCTGTACTGATATAGCAACTCACAATCACCAATAATTCCATACTAAAGACTTAGATTCCATATTGTCTATTCCATGAACTTTCCCACACACCTGGTACACATAAATCCAGGTACATAGTGCGACTAATCTCATGCAGCTTCATACATAGACATGCATAAAATGTAAGTAAATTTTCACAAGTTTAAAATCCCAGGATTTTTTTGCTTGACACAAAAGTTGGAAAAACTATATAAATACTTAAGTACATGTATAGACTTTACAGTTAATTGAGGGCCATTGGATTCTCAAGTCAACAATTTCTTAACTGTAAAAAAAATTGCATGGAAGACCATTGTTAAGAAACTCACATAAAGTGACTATGTAAAACCAGTAAGCATTTGCCTATATAGAAGATGGTAACAAAATAATCAAAAAGAATAAAGAAGAGTACTTACGAATTTCAAAACTACAGTTCTTGTCACAGCGATGAAGCTCAAATTTGAGGTCATGTCTAGAAAAGCCAAGCATCAAACAAACATCAGCCTTAAACAAACAAAAGCTGCTGCAATTCTTTTGAAAAAAATTTGAACTTATGTAGAAATTCATATCATCACTTTAACTAAATATACCCATAATGATGAGTGTTCACAACAAAATACTGAGAATTATACTCATTTGTAGTCAAATGGTTTCTTAGAAAGTTGCAATTTTTTGTTATTTTTTAAAGAACTCACTAGTCAGGATCCAAGTGTGTGCCTACCTTCCCAGCAGCTCATGTCATCTAGGATCTTATCCAGTCTACACGAAGCTATCAAGAATGCTATCAACACTACAGTTTTGAAGAAGCAAAGAGTTTTAATCTTGACTACATAGTCTGCTGGCTGGAAATAAACTTCTGGCATTAAAAAAAAACAACAACAACAAAACTCTTATTTCACTCAAAGCTGTAGGTCATCTTCTGTCTTGATCTTTTCTGATTACTAAGCAGACTCAACACTGGCTGTCAGATGTTGCTACAATTTTCTCAGTGGGTGCAAGCAGTGACCCTGACAAAGCTGTATCATACCACTGATCTCTTTGATTGCTGTACTGATTTCTCTGATTGTTGCCATCTGGTATACATCAAAACAACATCGACAGACAGAAAACTTCCATGAAAAAAATCCACAAGTAATGAAATCACTAGAAAAGGAAGTACTCCAAATTATCTATCATATTGGCTGCAACTTACTGGCTGATTATGAATATTCTAAACAACTTAGAGTATTTAAGGATAAAGGGCATTTGAAACATGTTAAGCTTATAGTGTGATAACTTACACAGTTATTACATTTTACTTTAAATTATATTAGAAGGATGGATGTTTGGCTTTATTTTTTAAGAAGGAACATCAAAACCAAGAATAGAGAAAAGAAAATTACAAGAACAGCATTTTAGAAAAGATAACATGATACACTGTGAATTTGCTTCCTATTAAATTAAGTAAGACATCAGTATTATCTTTATAGGTTTCATTTAATGTTCAAAATAGGACAGTGAAAGAACATTGTTATTTCACATATAATTAAGAACCTAAGTCTCTTGGATCCCAGTGATATTTACCTTGTAGGACTGAGCATGTAGAAATTAAATTGATTGAGTCAGAATTTTTGGAGACATTGTATTTTTTCATATTTACACTTATACTCAGTTAATTGCTTATGGCTTTTGTTGTTGTTGTTGTTTTAAGACAAGGTTTCTCTGTTATAACTCTGACTATCCTGGAAATCATTCTGTAGATCAGGCTGGCCTCAAACTCACAGAGCTCCACCTGCCTCTGATTCTGAAGTGCTGTGATTAAAGGTATGTGCCTCCACTTCCCAGACTAATTCATTGTGTTTTAATTAAACATTTTTTCACATTTTTTAAAATGTAAAATCAAGTATGAATCCAGCTGGCCATCATAACTCACAAGGGACATATTTAATGATTGATTCAGTTTCTCCCTTCATTTTTTTCATAAGGTTAAATCTGGGTTATGTTAATATTTCCCATATTCATATGAAATTTGGATAAATGATTCATTAAGAAATCTTAAAATGCACACTAGTGATTTCATGTTTTAAATTTTGATGTGTTAGAGAAACATTTAATCTTTTAATATGGCAGCATGGCTCCTCTAGGGTAGAAAGAATATTAGAACACATATTTAGTACCAATGTAGTACACATTTTTAATCTCAGTATTAAAAAGACAGTGATAGAATACTGTTTTAGTCCCCAAGACAGAAGCAAGTAGAAGCAGAGGAGGAAGCAGAGACCAATAACAGAACTGAGAAGGAGTCAGGGTCAGATAAAAAGTGATATCTGATATGAATCAGTGAAGACCAGGTAACATGAGAAATCAAACAAAAAGTTAGCAGAGTGAGTTGTAGTGAAGAGACACCCAATTCTCATAATATAAAAGCATGCTCTCTACTTAGAGAGGAGTCTGGGGCAGTCAGAGATGGAGTCAGATAAGACACAGAAGTAGTCAGTTAGATAATCATTCAGATATGAGGGAGAACCAGTCAGTAAGAGAATCAGTTAAGACACAGAGGCAGTTCAGCAGAAGTCAGTGAGTTTAGGAGTACTGTTCATCAGCCTCTTTAGTTGCAAGGGATGAAAGTGACTTGTTTTCCCAGGTTACAAGTCAATTGCAGATATTGGAGTAGTTGGGCTGCTGTAACAAAATGCCATCAACTGATTGGCATATATTACAAGTTTTACATTTCAAAAATTTACAAACAAGTAGGCAAAGATAAAGGAATCAACATTTTCTGTGATCTTCTAAGCTTATAAGTAGATTTCTTCCTTCTGTTTCCCTATGTGACAAAAAAACGGAAATATTTCAAGGACATTAATCTGCACTAGTGATTTGAGAGGATTTGGAATCCTCTAGGAGGTTCATTCATGGACATATCTGAGAAGGAATGTCCAATTAGGTTATACTGAAAATGGAAGAGTCACCTTGAATATGGATGGTATCATCCCAATGGATGGCATCTAAAACATAGTTAAATGGGAAAAAAGAAAGCCAGATAAGTGTTCTTTCCCTATTTCCTGATAAGCACGACAGACCTAGCATTTGCTTTCAACTGTTTCTTTCTCACCATGAGAAACTCTGTATCTCAGACATGTGAGTCAAAATCAACCCTTCCTCCTTTCAGTTGCATGATCCAAACAATGAAAAAAGTTTCTAATGCAGAATACTGTCCTATTTTTGAAAATTTTTAATATAATAAGCATAAAATTTACTTTATTATAGACTCTAATTATTTGATTTTTATTATGTACCAAGATCTATTGACACTTTAATAAAAACTCAGTAAGTTGAAGAACATTTCATTATACCTAATATGAATTGTATCTTCCTTAGAAACCATTCTTAGCTCAAACCATCCACTGACTCATGCTAAGTTAATCATTAGTCTCCACTATGTAAGAGTACATAGTCTTAAAATTAAATATTAATATATAATAAATAATGATAAATGAATAATTTGCAATTGCTCTTTATTTCTTTGACACATTCATTACTTTTTACTATGCTTTGAGGGTTATTGATGTTGGAGATTATATAAATACTTTAGTATTTTCAATGTTAATGCAAAACATTATGGATATGCTATAATTTGTTTACTTATCATTTAACAGGTACTTGGGATGTTTTTGCTATAAATTTACTACAAATAAAATGATAGTGATTACTTAGGTACAAGTGTTTGTGTAATGTGATATATTCAATATTTCACATACACACACACACACACACACACACACACACATATATATGTGAACATAATTGATTTCTGAATCATATGGCTGTACAATATTCAGCAATGTGGTAGAATGATGAATGTTCTCAAAGTAGCTACAACAGTTCACGTCCATTCCATCAATGTTGTAGATTTCCAGACTGTCATATTAATCATTTCCTTATATAATTTGCATTTCTTGATAAATATTAGAAATTTTACATATATAGTTTCATAAATATCACTTTATGCAATACTGATCTGTAGGTTCCTAAGGGGTATTCTGGATAAAATTCATAAAAAGATACATGATTTGTAAGTAATCCTTGAATTCCATTAGTTGATGTGACAAACTTTAGCATTATGATTTCTAGCATATGTGTTTTTAAATTGCTGTAGTCATATTATCTACCTGTTTTATTAAATTGATATTTTAAACAAACTTACGTATTTCAAGTATGAATAGGCTTCTTTTCTAAAAGTGTTGACTTACATTTGTGATTATGAGATATTGTCTGATTGCAATTCCAATCCATTAAACATCCAGTTGTCTCATTGCATTATATTAAAAATTATTACGTTTATTGATTTATCTTGGTATATTTTAATAACATTGGCCCTAATGTGTTTTTTTTTTCTTTTCAATCCTATCGTAATGTTGCATATATTGACATTCATGCTGGTTTTAGGTGGTGAATAATTAGATAATCAACATGTCTACTGAAGTCTTAATTTAGTAAATGTGTTTTCTCTAATTTTTTTTTTATTTTAAGTGTTTTAGCAATTCTGATTTCTTAACATTTGTATATTAATGCTAAAGTTAAAGTATATTTTGATTCAAAGAAGATAGCCATGATATTATCAAGCATTTTATTGGACATTAAGAGGGTAATATTGACAAGATTGAGATTCCTTTTTTGTCTTATATACTTGTAATTATTTAAACAATTTTTGTGCATTTTAGTATATGAATTTCACTTGTTGATTCTTTATTTCAATTTTACTAATTTTCATGATGATACATTAAATTGATTTAGCTTACAGTTTTTTACAATTTTTTTAAATATTCTATCATGCATTATATAATATAATTAATATAATTATATATATATGTACTATATATATATTATATAGAATTAATGTGACCGCATAGCAAAATTTTCCAAATGTATGTACTGTAATGAGGCTTATCCCTCATTAGGAATTAAAATCAAGATTTTCTAAAATTTTATCTGAAAACAATTATCTAATTATATAATTGGTAAATTAATTTACTTATTAGTTATAAAATATTATTCACACTCAACTTTCATAACAGATGTTTAATATATTAGAAAAATGCTTATAAATATTGGAAACTTATTTCAGTAACTTATTCATATGATGTAATACTTCTTAAATCTTTATGCACAAGGTCTGTGAAAATTCTAGTTAAATGTAATATTGTCTGATAATACAATTTTATGTGTAAAGTCCAAATAGCATACAAAATTGCAAGAGAGAAGAAATCAGAAAACTGATGTTCAAAGGTACGCAAAACCTATTATGATTTATTTCATATCATAGCACATACTGTCACATACCTTCAGGCAGAACTGTACCTAATCTATCAGAGAGATGATTCTCTCCAATTCTTAAAGTCTTATGAGGCACAGGTATCAGAAGTTCTCTTAACATTAACAAAAAGAAAAGAAAAAAAATCCAATCAGGAAATTCTTCTCTCTACCTAGGTTGTACCATATACTAAACCTATAAACATTTCCTCCATAAAATTTTCTCACATATAATTCAAATAGATATACATGATATTAATTAAATGCTTATTTTGAAAGAATTCATCCTCTTTCAATCAAGATTTCTAAACTAAAATTAACTTGGAGTAAACAAATACAAAATTACAATCACAGAAAACAACAAAATGAATGAGATAAAAAGTTGGTAAGAAAAATCTTAGAAAATTAGATTCATAAATTGGAAAGAAATGAGAATGTGAAAGAAAATAAAAAGGATAGAACTCAAAGAACAGCCTAGAATAGAGATTTTATAATGCATATTATAGATGGAAATACTAACTACAAACATAAAGGACAATTGAGATGGTTTAAACCTTTGCCTTAGAAAAGACATTTTAACGAAAGAATTATAGTGTATGTATTTATCAATTATATGTCCAGGCTGATTCTATGTACATATGCATTTTATGCAGTTCTTTTCTTACTACCCGTCCTTTTCAAATAACATTAGCATATATGTATTACAACATTAAAACTTTCTGATTACATCATATTGCTTTCTTTTACTGAATTATCATATGTACTTATCCTACTATATATTTTAAGTATACAATTTCGAAGTAGTAATAGTCACTTCATCCTCTTATTCCACACAGACAAGTCACTAACCAAAGAAGGGAAAAAAGGATGTGGCGCCATCCATAGTGAAGTATGCCTCTAATTCCTACTATTTTGGATAGTAACCAGGACAATGACAACTAAGAGGCCAGTAAGGATAACCAAATTAAGTAATATTTTAAAATAAAGTAAAAATGGGTGGGTTAGTTAGAATGCTTAGTGCCATGGGTACAATCCTTAGTATGCCAAAAAAATGGCATAAAAAAATTATGGAAGAAAACTAAAGAGCTGGAAGGTAGGAGGGCAGGAGAGATGAAGGGACGGTGCATCATGGATAGTTAGTCATCGTTATCAACTTGACTGGATTTAGAATTACCATACCATATTCTGAGTATGGTTGTTCATTTTCCAGAGCAGTTTAATTAAGACAGGAAGACCTATCCTGAATGTTGGCCATGCAAATACCTATAGGCTGAGGTCCCTAATGGAATTTGAACAGAAATAGCAAGTTGACCAACAGTGTTCATCAATCTGCTTTCCAGATGTACATACAATGTAACCAGCTGTCTCCTGCTCAGCCAAACATGTCTTTGCTATCATGATGAACTGTATCTCCTCAAACAGTAACCCAAAACAAACTCTTTCTCAGATGAAGGAGAAGGAAGAGGAGGAGGAGGAGCAGGAGGAGCAGGAGGAAGAGAAGGAGCAGAAGAAAAGAAGAGAAGAAAAATGAGGACAAGGAAAAAGGAAGAAAACAACACTAACTATAACAAGCATCCCTTGTATCACTTTATATTTGCTCAATCTGTGCATTAACACGGCATTTCCTAGGTTGTATTCTTCAAACATAAGAATCATTTTGTGTCTATAATGCTAAAAATCAGAATGAGGACCACAAAGATGCAGAGTTGCAGTTGCTGGATTATATATGATTGGTAATCTAAATAAATGCAAATAATTAGAAAAACTCACCAATAAAAAAAAGCTATTTTCAATAATTTTTTCAAAACAAATTTGACACAATATTTTAATTAAAATATCAAAAAATTATTACTGTTGCTATTTCAGACACAAAGCTGTCTGAGATACTTAATTATGTATTGTCAAATTATAAATAGCCTCAAATTAAACCTCTCAAAAAATCTCCTTCCACAAAATGAGAAATCAGTAATTCTAATGACAGTATTCATGGATGAAATAGATGGAGACACTCAATTTTAAAGTAGATAAATGTAACAAATAAAAATTGCGTAATAGAAACAAATGCTTTTAAAAACCACATCCCTAAAAGAACTGTTTGTAGTTCATTGCATAATATGAGAAAGAATATGAAAATTATCACAGTTTTATCTGTTGTTTATCTTGACCAAATTATTTTTAAAACGATTTTCATAAATCTAGATTTGTATGCATTATTATTTATATTATTTCATTTTTGTTTCTTATTACAGGAAAATTTGCACCTATTCTATCTCTAAGATGAGCCCATTAAGTTATTAAAATCTTCTGGCAAGTAAATAACAGGAGTTATGTTAATATTAAAAAAAACCCTTGTTGCAAAATTCTTCATTTCTCACAACACATAATATTAGGAACATAAAATTTTTGTCATTTTACTCCACGTAATTCATTTATTCATTAAGGATGAATTCATCCTTTATTAAGGATGAAGACATGTATGAATATCTATCACTGAAACAAAATATAATTTAAATTTATGACATTTTCAGAATAACAATAACAAGTATTTTAATTAGTAACTCATTTTATCTTAAGTATTATTTGGTTAAAAGTATGAAAAACATGTACAAGGTACTAATGTCTTTGAACATTACAAGCAATATCAAGCAATATGTATAAACTGTCTGCATATAAATATATATATATATTTGTTTATATATGTGTCTGTGTATACACACACACACACACACACACATATATATATATGCATATACATATATATATCGGGATTTATTAGAATGACATACAAGCTTTGGGTCCGGATAATCCAGTAATAACTGCCTATAAATAGAAGGTCCAAGAATCCAGTAGTTGATCATTTCAAGAGGCTGGATGTTTCAGCTGATTTTCAGTTTATTCTAGAATCCCAAAATAGCATGTGAGGCTAGTCAAAATATGGACTTGCTATTGAGGCAAGAACAAGCAGTCAAAAACTAAAAGCTTCATTCGTCCATGCCTTTATACATGCTTTATACATTGCTTGCAGCAAAAGGCATGGCCCAATTTAGAGGTGAGTCTTCCCAGCTCAAAGATCAAGATTATCAGTGGATCTTTCCACTTCAAATTAAGCAAAAATCCTTAAAAGTGTACCCCACCATTTTTGGGTTCTAGTTCCTCTCAGATGTCGTCAGGTAGACAATCAAGAATAACCATCACCATCTCCATTCTTTTTGTTGAATTTCTTACATGCAAAAATGTTGGCAAATAGAAAATCAGTTCTACTTCACTACTTCATGAAAACTGGGAACATTTTAAAATAATGGCTCTGAATACACAATCATGTTGAATTGAGCTCCACAAATATGTGAAAAAATATAATCCAACAATCTTACTTTGCAATTTGTATTTTCAAAATAATTGAAATGGGGCTGTCAATGGCATTTGAAGTTTATTATTATTTCTACTGATGTTCATGAGAGCCAAAAACGGAAACACCTGAAGTATTCACTCATAAAACGTGGCACGTGCATAAAATATAATGGTATTCAGTCTTCAAACACAGGAAAAGCCAACTATATTATATCCAAACTAACTTAGATGACATAATACTTTGTGAAATAACTCAACTACAGAAGGAAAACTGCTGTATAACTTTCTTCTATAAGAGATATATCATTGTTAAAATCATAAAAAAACAAGAATATAATGGTACTTGCAAGTGTTTTTTAGGGAGCCAGAACTGAAGAAGTATTAAATGTGGATAAAGTTTCAGTTATGAATGATGAAAATATTATAGACCTACTTTAGAACATTAGTGGACCAGGATGTCTGCTGCAAGACAGTTTCTATATTTACAGGATGTTGAATTCATAGAATCATAATACAGTTGCCTAAGCAAGACCAGAATAGTGCTAACACTAGGTAGCACACCGGCATGGAGGGGAGAATGTCATAGGGATGCACTTCTTGTGTGAGAACTATAAGCAATTAATGGCTCCTGAGAGAGAGAAAGACTCAGTCCTCTCCAGGGATGAACACCTACTGGCTTATCTAGGAGTGAAATGATGCAGTTACAATACTCATATATGAAAATAAATCCATCTATACATCTGTCTGTGATTTGTGATATTTTAAGGACTTTATTTTGAGACTGAGGAAAAGATAAAATCTTCCTTGCTGTCCAAGATCAATTATTTCAGGACACCTCGTAGAAACACAGATGTCTGGATTGTCAATTCTTTTGTATAAAATTATATGCCTTTTCCATGCAAACCATAAACTTTCTCCTGTGTTTTTGTAATTATTTATTTTTATATTATTATTATATTATATTAGAATAATATTAGAATACTATAACAAACACATGAAAACTATATTCAAATAGATGTAATCGCATATTGTTTATGGCATGACAAAGCAAAAGTATCATTGTATCTTTAGGGAAAAAAAGTATTTTATATTCAAATATTTTCTACGTATATTGGGTAAACTTATGGTTGTGAAATCTATGGGCATGGATGTACTTTTTCAGGGCAAAGTGTTCTGGGAAATCATTCATTAAGATGTAGTAGAGTGCATACATTTAGTTGATTCGAAGAGCTGTGACTAACAAATGAACACAACCCTGTCTTACTACTAAATATCTCCCAAATTAAAGAGGCTTATTCACAAGAAAAAAAGGCAGTCGCATGAATAATATATTTATGTAGGTGATGTATATAAAATTCTAAATTTATTTGATCTCCCAAAGACAAAGTGAACATAGCTGAGGATAGCATTTTTGTGCTGTTTTTCTTTCTTTTTTTTTTCATGGTAAAAGAGGGAAAAGAGAAAGTGCAAGAAATAATGAAGAGGTAGCAAAAGAGGAACATAAGGAAAGAAACTTCAAAAACTAAGGACACTAACATGGGTTGATTTGTGAGTGAGGATTACCTATGCTCACTTGTGTTAATAAATAGTCTCTCAATAAATAGACTCTATATTTATTATAATAGCCTCTCTCTCTCTCTCTCTCTATATATATATATATTGCTGCTCCAAAAATTACAATGATGTTATGAGTAAAATTAACAACCAAATGAGAATTTTGTATCTTTTGCCACCACTGAAGTTATCCAAATGCTCAAGTTGTCATGTTTTCTGAACAGATGATTACAGATCAAAATGTCCTGTCAAATCATATGTTAAATTGACAGAAAACGGGGACTGTTCTCCTGCCTCGGGCAAGTCAATGTCAAAGAACACATCTAATTTGAATAATATTTTTATAATTTACATAATAAGTTGTTCTTAATTTTAGAATATTTATTATTGTGGAAATAATAAATTAACCTAACTTTTCACTGTTAAAGTCCAGTTTAATTTTTTATCTACAATAAAGCTATTCTTAAAGATGTATAAAACTGAAACTATTAAAATTGCCAAAAGCCTTGAACTACAATTCTGAAGATAAAATACTTTCCAACTAAGCTGTATGATTCATAAACTGTTCGAATCTTAAGCCATAATAACCTATACACAATTAAACACTAAGTGACACATAAATGGTCTTCAATAGACAAATGTAAATTTAAGTTTAGGAAAAGTCACAGGCTACATATCATAAAATTTATTGTTTATTATTCAAAATTATTACATTATCATGATTATTGTTATTGTTGTTGTTGCTTTATGTGTATAAGTTCATGATATGTGTTGGGGCATATGTACCATCAAGTACATGTTGATGTCAGAGTAAAACTTAGTGGAATTAGTTCTTTCATCACCCCTTTACGTGACTTACAGAAATCAAACTCTCATAGCCAGGCTTGAAAGGCAATTACTTTTACGTACAGAGCAATCTCATTGGTATATGTTCAAGCTTTTAATTAGAATAGCATATGTAAAACTACATTTTCTTTTAGAATTATACAATATAACACTGGAATTTCTAAATTTCCTCAAATCAAAATATAGAGGCTATTTATTGAGTATAATAGTACAGTGAGGGTAATGCTACAAAGAAATAGTTGTTACCAAATACTTTAATTTCTAGGAAATTTTCCCTATTAACATCTACTGTTGATGCATTATCTTTCTTGTATGAAGGGTAGTAACGAAATGTATGATCATTTTATTAGTGAAACATATAGCTTAAGGATAGTATAACTTTTTATTAAAATTTCAGTACTAGGGAAAAAGAAACAACTCACCATCCTTTGAAATGTCTTAGCTTTTTTTAAATCTTAAAATGTGTGTGTGTGTGTGTGTGTGTGTGTGTGTGAATGTGTATTCGATATAGTTTACCTAGGGATAGTAGTACTATGTGGGTCAGTATATTTTAACTTGACTTTTAGCCTTTAAAATAACATGAATGTGGAGAAGAAAAATTTGGGTTTCTCAATTTATTTATAGTGTTTCTTAAAGTACTTCTGTTTCCCAGAGGATTAGCCCAATATTATTGATTTGCTAAACATTAAGCACTGCTTGAGTAGTTAAGGCATGAGTGGCACTACAACATTGCCCTGGATGTGATTTCATTTTTCTCTATAAGCAAAATGGATATTCAGGCATTGATTTTGAATGTTTTCTTATTCCCTTTTCTCTGGCGGCTGCTACTACACTCTGGGAAACCATCTTTGTTTATAAGGCCATTTCACAGTAACAGATGAGAGTGATTGGGAGTTTACTGTCCTGGGGCTACATACAGCTTCTTCTTGATGCTGGCTGAAAGATCACATTTTGTTTTATTACTCAGAATGGGAGGAGGAAGTTTATCCCTTTCTTTACATTTTACAGTAGTTATATTACAAATTGTATTAATATGCTTGTTTTTAATTGTGCTTTCCTTAAAACAACCTCAAAAGTCAATGATCTTTTCTGTAGACAGAGGCTTATTTCTGGATCACATTGTGTTCAGACTGTGAGCTAGTAGAATCTCTGATCTTGCTCCATGCTATAAATAAGCCTCAGGTCAGGTTTATTATTCTGTTTCATGGATTCTGCCTATTGAAACAGTTTTTATTTGAGATAACCTTATTGCAGTATAATGCAAGTGTTAACTGGAATGAACAATAGGTTTTAAAACACTTCTTCTGATATAACATAAGCAATGTCCATCATATTACACTGACTACAGGATAATATCTATTGAAGTTGTAATCATAGACACTACCCAAGACACTCGACATCTCCAGGCAGCAAGCTTTACAGCATAATTTGTTCATAGGGAGTTAGAATGTACAACATGAACAACAACATAACCTGACTTCTTAATCATGTGAAATGTCTGCTTGTAGTCTCTTCTTGAGCTGTACCACCCTTCTTATCCAAAGCTAATTCATCAATATAGCATTTCTTTACCAAGTCAAATTAAACAATATATCTCAGAGCCATTAGTGTTGGGTTTTAGAATTCATTTTCAACTTTTCTGAAAGGTGGGTAGAGAAATCTCCCCATATTTATTTTGTCCTGGTATAATGAGTTTTTTTCTAATTCAATATGCATATGCATCAATCTGTTTCTACGCACCATTGTTTAAAACCAGAAAATTTATTTTTTTCCTAGGATAATCTATTTTACTTAATAACTCCTTCAATAATGTGATACCAACACATCCCCACTACTAACAATATGCTTTAACAATCCTGCTTTTCCAGGAAGCAGAAAATGCAATCGACAGTATTCTTTGTGTTATCACAGGAAATAATTTTCTGTATGTTTTGACAATGCATAAATAAAATGTTTTGTCTCGTACCAATATTGTATAATATGACTACTGATTTCATCCCACTTGCTTTATTTAATTTCCCCCCTCCATTTCAAAATATAATTCCAAAATATTAAAGTAATTCTAGCTAACACAACAGATCCACTGTGAAATGCAGCCACCTGTGTTTCAATTTGCATGAAGCATTGTATATTATTAATGGCCAGTAAGCACCCAAGTTTAGGTTTGGTATCCTCAGACAGGTGGTTAATATTGGAATAGAGAGAATAACCCATGGGACAAGATTATGTTCAAGGACTTTGTATGAACTCATCACAGTTTGCATTAAACAAAACTCAGATATAAGGAGGTGATATATTTGGAAGCAAAGCCAGAAAGTCTGATCATTGCTTGTGCCTGAGACAAAGAACATAGATGCTTTGCTGCCACATGCACTGGGATGCTAAGTTTCTGACATCATTTCTCTGCAAACAAAAGTGAAACAAAACAAAATCTGTTGAGACTAAAATTTAGTGTGTTTTATTTTGATAAGATTTAAAAATAATTTTTCAAAGCCTTAAACTCATTATTGAGCTAGGTATGTAGTTTAATGCATACATTTCTATTATTGAATATTGATGGAAATATTTTTTCAGAGAAAGTAAATTAAGATTTTATGCATTAATAGTAGAGTACAAATCAAACATGCATGGCATAATGGTCTTAATGTCTGGTACAACAGAAATTAATGAAATAAATGTGTGTGCAAAAATAGTCTAATTCTACATATTTAGTAAATTTTAACGCATATTCTAAGAAATTAAGAATTACAAATTCGACAAGTTTGCGCCACCAAGGAAAACTTACATGATACTTCTATTCTAATGTTTATAAAATTTGATGTCTTTCCAGGCCAACAAATAACAATGATCAGTGTCAATAGAATCTTTACAAATTCTTGAAACTTTAAGCTAATTTTCTTTTTAAATATATTTGTTTAATGCATAGTATGATATAAAATAGTATAGATCTCTAGACAGTTCACAAAGGATTTACAAAAGACTAAGCAAATCCTAACTGAACATAGTTCATACACTACACGGATTTATCTCTCCTCACGTTGCTTAAAGTAGCACAAAATTCTACCAGACTTTCAAAGAAACATTAATGTTAATGTTAATACTTCTCAAATTATTAATGTTAATGCTAACTAACATTAATGTTAATACTTCTCAAATAAAAAGAAAAAAGAAATAGAAGAAACATTGATCAATTTTGTTTTATTAAGCATAGTTACCCTAATACTCAAACCCTATAAAAATTCAACAAAGAAAACTTCAGACCCATATCCCTTATAAACATAGATGCAAAGTTCTCAATAAAATCTTACTAAATCCAAGGACGCATCAAAGAGATGATCCATCAAGACTGAGTAGGGTTCAACTCAGAGATGAAGGGATAGCCCAATATAGGTAAATCAATAAATGTAAACCTACATATAATCAAACTGAAAGACAAAATCATATGAACATTTCATTAGAAGCAGAAGAGTTCTTTAACAAAATCTAATACCCCTTCAAGATAGCAGTCCTTGGAGAGATTAGGGATCAAAGAGACACACCTAAACATAATAAAAGCAGTTTATAGCAAGCCCACTAAAAATAAAGTTAAAATGAGAGAAACTGAATGCAATTCCTCGAAAATTTCAAACAAGAGCCAGGTGGTGGTGACACAGACCTTTAATCCCAGCACACAGGAGGAAGAGGCATGCAGATCTCTGTGAGTTGAGGCCAGCCTGGTCTACAGAGTGAATTCTAAGACAGTCATAGTTACAACAGAGAAATTCTGTCTTGAAAAAAAAAAAAAAAACATTCCAAACAAGACAAGGTTGCTCATTCTCTCTGTAAAATATAGTACTAGAAGTGTTAGGTAGAACAATAAGACAGCTAAAGGAAACCAAAAGAATATAAGTTAGAAAGGAAGAAGTCAAAATATTTTTACTTGAAGATTATATTACAATATGCATAAGTGACCCTCAGTGATTCCACTGAGGAACCTCTACGCTTGATATACACTCTCAGAAAATTAGCTGAATACACAATTAACTAAAAAAAAAAAAAAATAAGTAGCCTTCCTATATACAACTGAAGTGATGAATGAACTGAGATATAAATTGGGGAAAAAAATCTCTTAAAATAGCCTCAAATAACAAAGTATCTTGAGTTAATTCTAATCAAGCAAAGGAATGGCTAGTATTAGAAAAATCTTCAAACCATAGAAGTAAGAAAATGATATAAATATCAGATGATAGAAGAATCTTTCATGGTCATTTATCAATAGGATTAATATAGTAAAAATGGCCACACTACCAGAATCAATCTATAGATTAAATGCAATTCCCATTAAAATTTGAAGATAATTCTTTACTTACCATGAGTGTAATTTTTTTCTTTTGCTCAAATGGAAGCATAAAAAACTACAAATAGATAAAAAACAATTCTGAACAGAAAAAGAAATACTGCAACATCATCCCCATTTTAAGTTGTACTACAATGCTACATTAATAAAAACAACATGACATTGGCACAAAAACAGACACATTGTTCAATGGAATCAAACTGAAGACCAGACAAATCTACTAACCTATGAACACTGATAATTTTTTCAAGACAGGATTTCTCTGTTGTAACTCTGGTTGTCCTGGAACTCACTCTGTAGACCAGGCTAGCCTCAAGCATGCATCTGCCTCCCAAGTGCTGGGATTAAAGGCCTGTGCCACCACTGCTGGACTGAAACACTGATATTTAATTAAGAAGCCAGAAATAAATACTAGAAAGAAAGACAGCATCTTCAACAAATGATGCTGGTCAAACTGGATGACTCCATAAAGAAGAATGCACATAGATCCATACTTGTCACCCTCCACAAAATTCCAACAAAAAGTATCAAAGATCTCAATTTAAAAGTAGGTACACTGAATACAGATAGAAGAGAAAGTAAGAAATAGACTTAAACTCATTGGCACAAAATTATTATTTTTTTCTTAACAGAACAAAGTGGAAACCCCCCTGTCAAAGCTCAGGTCTATACTCCAGGGACTACATTCAGAGGCCTGTGTGGTCTGGATGGAATGTAGACAAACCATTAATAAAGTATTCAGAAAGTTGTGGTACCAAACACCTTTAATCCCAGTATTCAGAAGGTAATGATGGTTCACACCTTAAATCCCTAGAAAACAAACAGTGGAAGCAGACACAGGAAGCAGAACTCAGAAGGAATCAGTGTCACACAGGAAATGACATCTGAGATGAGACAGAATGAATAGCAGACAAAGTGATTAATCAGAGGAAGAGTTATCAGAGTAAGGACATGCCCCCATCCTTCACAAGAAAAGACAGGTCCTCTGCTGAGTAAAGAGAGTTAGATAGGAGTTAGAGTCAGTAAGAAGAGTCAGTAAGAGAAGTCAGTTTATAAGCAAGCTGATGGGTCAGTGGAAGCAGTCAGTAAGAGAAGTCAGGTAACAAAAACAGTCTAAAGACTCTGAGTTCAGAGGGTGGCTCAGTCAACACTGGAGCTTAAAAGTTCTAGATTTTATGGAGGCTTAAGCCTTCTAGTTGTAGGCTTAAGATTAGATTGTGAAGAGGACAAAATGTTCTAGGTCTCTAGGAGTCTGTGCAAAAACTCACAGAATAAACTGATCTCTGCCCTGAACCAAGGGCTAAATCTGATGAATCTACATCAAGATCTGATATCATCTTCATCTACAACTACGCAGAACACTGTTAATACAGGCAGTAAAATCAACTATTAGTAAATGGGACATCATGATACTGAAAAGCTAAGCATGGTAAAGGACACCATCATTTGGAAAAAGCATGTAATCCACTCAGAAACCTAGATATACAAAAAACAAACAAAAACACTTAAAATGGGGCATAAATCTAAACAGAAAATTCTCAAAACAGGAAACAGAAATACCTGAAAAATACTTAAAGAAACGTTGAATAGCCTTAGCCATCAGGGAAATGCAAGTCAAAATTACTTTGAGATTTCATCTTATACCTCTCAGAATGGCTAAGTTCAGTAAGATATGTAATGCCTCATTCAGGAGAGGAGGTAGAGCAAGGGAAACAATCATTCACCACTAATGGGAGTGCAAACTTCTAAAGGCACAATCAAAATCAATGTCTCATCTCCACAGGAAGATTTAATCTGTCTCAAAACCTGATCTATCTATGTCACTCTGGGCATATGAACAAAGGAAACTTCATCCTACCACAGAGATATTTACTTACCATGTTCATTGATCATCTATTCCTAATAGCTACAAAGTGGAAAAAACCCTGGTGTCCCTCAATAAAATAGAAGATAAGTAAAATATGGAACATGTATAAAATTGAGTATTGTTCAGCTGTTAATAAATGAAACTGTGAAACTCACAGGTAAATGAATGGAATTTGAAAAATCATCCTGATGAATATAATCCATAGCCAGAAATACAAATTTTGTATGTATTCACTTATATGTAGTATAATAGTTTGAATAAGAATGGCCCCTATAGGCTCATATATTTGAATGCTTAGTCTCTAGTTAGTAGAACTATTTGATAGCAATAGGAAGTGTGGCCTTGTTGGTAATATTTTATCAATGGTGGTGGGCTTTGAGGTTTTAAAAGCCCATGCCAGACCCAGACTTGCTCTCTTCCTTTGGATCAGGATTCAATTCTCAACTACACTTTCAGCACTAAGTCTGACCTATCTGCCAACGTGCTCCCTTCCATGATCCTAATGTACAAAGCCTCTGAATCAGTAGCAACCACCCTTTTAAATGCTTTCACTTACAAGAATTGACTTGTTTATTGTGTCGCTTTTTTTATTTGTTTGTTTGTTGTTATTTTTTCCAAGACAGGGTTTCTCTATTGTAACTCTGGCTATCCTGGAACTCACCCTGGATACCAGACTGGCCTCGAACTCACAGAGACATGCCTGCTTCTACTTCCCAAGTGCTGGAATTAAAGGCATGTGCCACCAATGTTTGTGGTTTATGATGTCTCTTTATAGCAATCTTATAGCAATAGAATAGTGATAAAGACATGTGGGTATTACCTGTTAAATCAATGATAACCAAGATACAATCCTTAGAACCATAGTTGTTAATTGTAGATTAAAGGACAAGGGGACATAAATATATCTGTTTAGGAAGAAGAAATAGAATAGATAGTTATGTTTATCTAGGGGTTGCTGTAATGAGAGGATCAAGAAGAGAGAGGGAGGAAAGAGGGTGAATTTGGAGGAAATATGGGGAGACAGGTAAAAATAAGGACCATTTGAGTGATAGTATGTAAATTTAATACAAGTTTTCTGCTATACATACATATATGAGGGCCACCTAAATGAAATCTCCAAATAATGGAGGAGACACAGCCCCTGCTCCACAAGATGGAACCCATATCGTACATTGCTTGGGTGACTAATAAAAATTTGCATACCTTGTTTTCAATTTTGAAATCTACTTTAGTAAAGATGATATTGTTTAAATTATTTATATCTGTGTATCAAAATTTATTTTCAAAAGCTGAGTTTATTGAGGTGGGGAGAAAAATATTTCCAATAAAACTATAATCATTTCGTCTTTCTTATTATTAAAATTCTTATTAGTATTGTTGTTTCAATATCTTTACTACATTTTAAAAATGGTATTATAGCGATCATTTTCTGTAACAGAATGCTTGAATGTCCATTATCCTCAGTTACTGAAGAGATTAAAACTGTCATGCAGAGAAGTTCCCATTGACAGAAAACTGCTACTTAGCTGTCTAATTTTGTTTTGAGAAAGTATATAATATTATACTGTCCACCCTGTTAGTATTGAAGATCTAAATATGGGTGATAATTTGACATCACTCAGTGTCAATGTTATGTCACATAGTAATTACTCCATGCGGAAAGAAAAATGAGTGACATAAACTCTTTTGAAGTATACTCCATATGGACCTTCATTTTGGTTTCTGATAACTATGTACTATAAATTGTGTTCTCTTGACACTGTTAATATGGTGGAAAATAATGGTGATTTATGAAATATGATAGAAAATTATATTCCAAAGTTCTCACTTAAATTTTTGGAAACAAATCTTAATAATTCATGTTTGCTCAACTCAGTAAATATAGGTTTGTCTTTTTTGTGAATTTTAGAGTTTCTAAAAATTATT
Organism: Cricetomys ansorgei; assembly: GCA_026225945.1. Lineage (NCBI taxonomy): Eukaryota > Metazoa > Chordata > Mammalia > Rodentia > Nesomyidae > Cricetomys > Cricetomys ansorgei. The sequence goes on from JAMJFZ010000713.1 coordinate 12,433,726, forward strand.
AATGTTGAAAAATATTTTTTCAAAGAATAGATTTATAAATGCTTTTTTTGGCAATTTTATTTCATGTGCTGCCTAAATATTGTTGGCTAAAATGCATTGGCTAAATATCATATTGTACTTTCAAAATTTATGTATGTGTTAAAATTATATCATTAGAAACATTGTTATACAAACTGAATAATTAATTCATATAAATCCATGTCAATCAGGAAACATTTTGTAAAAGATTTCAGAAGTATTAAGTTGCATATCACTATAATATCTTTGAGCATGAATTTTTTATGATAAAGAAAAATTCTCTGATTTGAGAATTTCTATATTTCAATAATTTTGAAGTCTTTTGTATATTCTGTTACTCAAAAGAAAATGTTGCCTGTCCTGTGTTATCTTGAGCAGATTGCATGCTTTCACATTTACTATACCTGAGAATTATTTTATGATGATTATCAAAATTTTATAATTCATATTTTTTTGCATTGTGGCTTATTTTTTTTTTGAAAAATCCCAGTTTACTTATTTTATTTTCTATTTAGAATTAGGTAATTATAATTGATTGGCCACATGGGCACCCCCTTGTTATATGTAGGCTCTGACCTTGGCTCTTCTGGAGTCCCAGGTAATTCTTGGAAAGCCCCGAAGCCAGCTGCTGGCCAATTAGAGCTTTCTACACACATGTCTCTCACAAGTCCTACTTTCCCAAGAACCCATCACTTCCCTGTAATGAGCCAATCCAGTAAGTATCCATGCTGAGGTGCTGACCAATTGGAAAGTTCTCCCTAGTGTGTACTGTTTCACTTAACCACACCACACCACACCCCCATCACCCATGCACCCACATTTGGGGTTGCCATGTTTTTTGTTTTGTTTTGTTTTGCTTTTTTTCAATTGGATAACCCAGGCATGTCAGTATATATCCCATGGGAAATAAACTGCTTTAACTTTAAATTGGCCACATGTTACTCTCAGTGTTTACTTGATCTATTTCAGGGACCTCAACAATATAATCATAAAATAAATCCATCTTCTGGTAATTAGGGTGGTTTAAATGAGAATGGCCCCTAAAGAATTATATATATGAATATTTGGTCCCCAGTTCATGGAAATATTTAAAAAGGATTAGACAGTGTGGCTTTGGGGGGGGGGGCGGAAGTGTGCCACTTAGGGGTGGGCTTTGCAGCTTTAAATGTTCACATCAGGCCCCAACTCTCTCTGTGTCTCTGTCTCCCTCTCTTCTCTCTCTCTGTCTCTCTCTGTCTCTGCCCTTCTCTCTCCCTCTTTTTCTCCCCGAGGATGTAAGCTCTTACCTATTCTCCAATACCATGCCTGGCTGCTTCCTGCCATGGTAATTATAAATTCTCCCACTGTAATTGTAGGCATGTTCCCAAGTAAGTGATAGCTCTTATAAGTTGCCTTGGTCATGGTGTCTCTTCACAGCAATAGAACAGAAACTAACACAATAGCATCTCACAGATTTACAAATATTGTACAAAATTTGTACAGAATTTCCCTGAGCATACAGACAGTATTAAATATAAAGTTTCTACATAGTATCTGAATGTTCTGTATCTAGGTTTGTTAACCATTTTGTCTTGTTATAATGGAATTCTTTTTCTCACTTTATTTTGTATCACATACACTATAACCATATACAAAACTGAATAATATAACACAAAGACATGTAGGAAGAAAAAGAATGACAAAGATATTTATGGTATAATCAGGTGCAGATAAAGGTTAATATACAGGGAACTGAGTTTATGACTGAAAAATGTAAGTATAGATGTGAGCATTGATTTTATTTATTATTCTTATGGCTTCATGGCAGAGGACAGTTTATTCTTTGCTGATTCAATCCCCAGTACTAGAAGCTTTCAGCATCCCTACAATCTTATCTGAAATCTTTTCTTGGCTTCTCCTTCTGAAATGTCTGCCTGTGAGCTGACTGCATTCAAACTAACACTCCATTTCTCTGTGAATCCTGCCTCTTATATGATTCCTGTCTGCTTCCACCTCAATTTCTTTCTGAGCTCTGTCTTGCTTCTCTGCTTCCACACTCTGCTTTTACTCTGTGAGCTCTCACGACATCTTTTATGCTTCTACTGCTTTCTAAGCTCTTTCTTCCCTACAAACTCTCCAATATATCTATCTATCCCTGCTCTCTTTCAAATTTATGTCTTCTTTTGTCATCAATTGTTATATATTTATGGTTGCATATACATATATATTCCTGAAATATAGCCTAATGAGTCTATATAACATTACTTGTATGTTCTCAGGACTGACAATTTCACATCAAGCAATCAATTGGTATGCTCTCCTGTGAGAAGGACCTCTCTCCATTCCCAAATTTATTCAGTTGCTGGTAGTTCTTTACATACAATTGTAGGTTTTTCCCTTTTCAGTTTTGAAGCATTTATGTTTGGTGGCTTCATCCCTGGGAAGCAGCTTCTCTGTGGCCAGCAACACAGCTCCAGGGAGGAAAGATTAGGGCGTGGGTCTATGGGGTCCATGTCCGTGATCCAAGGTTTCTGAGATCAGGGGGGTGTGGAGAATTCCTGGGAGCACATGGCAGAGGGTGTAACTTGTTTTATTGTAGAATGGGATTACATTCATAGCTAGTGGAAGGGTCTCTTGTATCTAGGGAAGCTCATTGTTTAGGATAGCTAAGGTACTAAAGCCCTATTTGCATGTTAGGGCTCACAGGCAGAACATAGGTATTTTTCTGAAGACCAGAGTGAGAGAACTTATATGGTCATATAGGGAGAAATAAGTTCTAGCTTCAGGTAAACAATCCACCAGAGGGCATACCTTTGAGGGAGTGATGCCTTAATGTGAAAGCAGGCAGGGTAGCTGTGGTTTGTCACAGCAGGGGATGGAGGAGCAGCCACATGCCTTCTGTTCTCAGAATGAGAGTTCTGGGGTTCTAAGCATGCTTCTATCCCATCTCAGCTCCAGAAAAGCCCCATAGCTTATGTTTGTGCAGTCATATTGGTGATACTTTATGAGTATAGGTTCTGGTGTTACTAGTAGACACAATTTCATAGAAAAGTCTCTCACTTTCTAGCCAGTGGATCCTCTATGTTTCAAAATAATTTTCAATGTTTTCTGAACAATATTCAGCTTAAGAATTCTAAAATATTTGAAAAATATCTACTTAGGTTTTCCTTATTCCAAACACCAGAGGATCTCAAAATGTTGAACCTTCACAGGGTGAGTGTGTAGAACCTACAATTCTATTATGTGAAATGTTTTTGATTTTGAGGAATCTTATGTTTGATCCTGAGACATCTATGTTGGAGAGACATGGTAGGGGCCTCAAAAATGAAAGCTTTTTCACAGGACCTTAGGGATTGTTATTAAGAATTACTTCTAATATTAAGCTCAAATTTGGCCATCCTATATTTTAGGTGAATATGTACAAAATGTCATTTTAATGTATTATTTGATCAACTTATTAATTTAAAACTAGAAAAACATCATTACCTTAAATTTCATAACAAGAAAAATAGAGGCATGTATGAACTCCCACTGTGGTTGCGCATCAACTCATATGGCTATTGTATGAAATAAAGAATTCTAGAAGATATCAAAATGGCAAGAGGTCAAAGATACAGAGGAGAATGCATGAATTAAGGCTTTATGCACATGCCAATATATGCATGCACCAACAATAATAAAAGAGGCTTTGAATTTGAAGGAGGGTGGGCAAGTGCATGCTGGAGGGTTTGGAGGCATGACAGTATATCTGTAGATTCAAGCCAGATAAAGACATTGGTTTGGTGCAAAGGCTTTTTATTCTTTGATTCAATCACCGGATCTAGTCCTGGATCCCTAGAACATTTCAGTGTGGTAGTACACCTAGTGTGTGACTCATCCAGGAAAGACAAGGAAATATTTTTCAGAGATGTAAACACAACCTGAGGGGTATGAACTTTATCGTAAGAGAAATAATGACTCCTGAATATTTACTTATTTTGAATATAAAAAATAATTCAAGAAGAATGACATAACTAGAAAATTGTTATGTATTCTATAACTCATGTTTTATCTGAGGTTAAGTTTATAAATCACTATCATCTATACATCATATGCTATTTATATAATAAATATATTAAATTTTTAAAGACCCATCCTTCAGAAGTCTAGGTTGTGAAGAGAAGTTCCCTTTATGAGGGGAGACAACTACACTTATCTGTGGGTTTCTAAAAAGATAAGGAAACAATCAACCAGGTGAAAGAGAAGCCAACAGAGGATGAACATCTTCAGTAGCTATACATCTGACAAAGTATTATAACCAAGAATAGGTAAAATATACAAAAACACAAAGAGTCACAAAGAACCATGTGACCTATTCAAAAATTGACCCTTGACCTGAACAGAGCATTCTCAAATTAGGGAAAAAAATAACTAAGAAATATCTGAAAAATATTCATCTTCCCTAGCATATAGAAAAATGTGAATTAAAATATCTTTGAGATTTCATCTAACCCCAGTTAGAACAAGAATGACTTACAAAATAATCAACAACAATGGCTGGAGCAGGTATAGTGGAAAAGGAACATTATTCGCTATTGGTGGGTTGCAACCTAGTCCAGTCACTCTGGAAAGGAGCGTGGAGAATTTTCAAAAGGCTAAAATTAAATCTATATATGACACAGCTATGCCACTTCTTGTTATATTCATAAACGACTCACATTCTATTTCACAAATATTTGCTCACCTATGTTCATCATTACTATATAGAAAAAAAAGGAGGAAATAGAAATACACTAAATGTCTTTTAACTGGCAAATGGATAATGAAAATGTGGCCCATATACATAATAAAATAGTGTTCAGATGCAAGGAAAAATAAAATCATAAGCTTTACAGGTAAATAAATGGAAGTAGGAAAGATCATATGATTTGAATTAACTCAGAACCCAAAAGACAAATGTCTCATTCTCTCTCCTTCATCTGAGGCTTCCAACCTTCAGATCTATTCAAACAACTTTGAGTAACAATAAAAAGCAGGGCAATTAAAAAGGGACCACTGCAGAGGTGGAAGAACAACAGAGAGGAGAATAACAGAGTACAAGTGACCTAACGAGGGAAAAGGAGAAAATGAAGGCTGTTAACTAGCAAGGACAGAAGAGGATAAAGTATAGAAGATGGAGGTAGGAGAAACGATAACAATAAGGATATCTGAAAAAAATAAGGAATTATTATCATTATTATTATTGTTGTTGTTGTCTACCTAGGTTGTCTATAATGCGCATAATTCAGTATCTAAATATAAATGTATAGTTTAAATGGAATCTCTGTCTGGGAAAAACAAAACAAAACCCTTCAAGTGCTATAGACAATCTAATGATATCCCCAACATCAGACATGAGAATCCCTCTTTCATGTTATTGGTCAGGATTGTCCTTGAGGTAACTAAATATTATAGGCTATTGTTATTATCCTTGGTTTCCCACTAGTTCAGAGAAGCCAAGTCACCATTGCTAAATATATCATTCACTTCAGACAGAAGGCTCAGAAGTTCCTTGCTGAAACTAACCTGAAAGCCTCCTCCCTGAGAACTAGACTTAATAGGACCAAAAGGAACCAAGTAAGCTGTCAAAAGTGAAAAGCAACCAGCAGTCCTAGTCAGGTATGATACTTATCAACCACAACAATCACCAGCATGGCCGTATAATCCTAAGAGCTCAGTAGAGGGAACATCTTGGTGGTAAATACAGGTATTTATTTGGATTCAAGACCTATTAAACAAGTAAAAATATACCTGATACTACCCAGGGCAAATGAAGTCATTCATTCATCTTGGAGTAAAATGTACAACTGCCAATTTACTAAGCCAACATGATCCCGAACTGCATCCTAGATATTTGTCCTTATACTTACTGATGAGTATAATCTTTACTATAGTCCTTCATCAAGAAAACTCACTGTAACAGATGGAGACCATTACAGAAAACCATAACCAAAATGCAGAGCTGTAGAGTCCAGTATAAGACGCAGTTGCAGAGAGGGTAGAACTGGTCTGTTGTCCCTAGAGAAAAAGCACCCTAGTTGGTTTTGGAGAACCAAAATCTCGTCTCTGAAAACATACACATGCAAGTAACATTAAACAAAGTGCTTAGGTTCTATTTAAGAATATATATTTCTGTATGTATTCTATATACCCTAGTAGTGGAAGGAAGCTGAAGACACCATTCACTTCAGACACAGTGCCCCAGAAGTTCCTGATCCAGAACTTTATTGACAAAGACATGCTATATGGAGTAGGTTAGTTTTAAAAATTTCAGTGAACATTTACTTGGTTGAATGATTTCTTGGTACTTGTCCTTTAGTTTTCTTTTCTCTATTTCTTCATTCAGTAATAATTTAATATGCTTTGATCAGTTGACCTTTTCATCAATAATCCTTCTTTACCTACGGTTCAATTATCCATCATTATGTGAGAGGCCAATGTGAAACAAACTTTAAAATCTACTCTAAAGACATGAAATTTGTTAAATCAATATTTCCTTCAAAAGAAAACCTGTAGAGCAACATGGCACACATACTTGGTAGCATACCAGAGCTTGAATGAAAAGGATCCATGGGAATGTAGCACTACTCTTTCATTTTCAAATAAAATAATCATTTTAATGTATATTTGAAGATGATCAAAAGGGAGAAGGATGTGGTTTCCAGTTACTCCCTCAGTTCTGCAATTGATTTCATATTCATATGGATCATGGCAATGAATAGAACAGCTAATATAAGACAAGACTTCACAGTAATCCATAGAAAATCCATTAGAGATGAATTTAATTGTTTTGGTAAAATGTTGGTCCATACTTCTATTTTGAAAATCTATTTTCCTTGGTCTAAAATAAAATATAAAAAAATCTGCTTTTATCCTACACTCTTAATCATTTAATTTCTTTTTAATCATTTATTTGTTTATTTTGCTTACAAAATGGGGAACTTCATAATCAGCTCCTTTTTCACATGATAAGCTCAGAGAAGAGGGTATCTTTTACTAACATAGAATTTAAATACACCGGTTTTAAAGAAAAAAATGTTATCCCAAATATAGATTATATTTTCCTTTAAAATATTGATAATATGATGAAAATGTAATTTATTTTTCTTGAGGTTTCTAAGTCCTTTCATACTGCTTTGTCCCAATTTCATTTGGTCAGCATCTATCAGAGAATAAAGTAATGCTTTTGAAAATCCTTTGTTTGATGAAATCTTAATAAAAAGGAATTTGTAGTGAAGTGTATTTTTAAAATACAGCAGACAAAAGAATGGGCTAATATAACCATCCTTTAATCATGGATATGCTCAGCTACCTCCTCTGTCTGTTCTTTTGAGTTTGCCATGCCTGTCCAGGTTTATATCTAGAAACAATCACATTCGAGAACTAAGAAAGAACGAATATGAATATGAATGGAATATGAAATCCTGAAGTCTCTGAAATGTGTCTAAGATGCATAACTCCAGCTGTCTAATCTCTACTTCCATTTTACTCCACAGGATGAATCCTCTAATGTATATCTCGCAAATACAATATATTTATAAAGTAGACCTGAAGAATATAAACAATAATTGGAAATATACAGATAAAATTTTGGTTGTATTTTCTTTTGTCTCCAGTTTTTTTTTTTTTTTTGTTTGTTTTTTTCTGGAAGTGAATATGAGCCAGTGTTCCAGCTTCATGTCAATTCTTGATTACTTTAAAAATCCCAAGCTACTACCCATCTTGTAATGCACTAATGGGGTGGGCACAAAATTTTTTCCACAGATTATTTCCTTTGTGTGTGTGTGTGTGTGTGTGTGTATATATATATATATATATATATATATATATATATATATATATATATATAAGCAAGGCTTATTACAACTAAGATCATTTGTCTACATGCATATGTTTTGGGGGCATATTATGTGTGTGTATGTGTATGTGTGTATCTGTATCTGTGCATGAGAGTGAGCTGCAGGCCAGCGTTGGCTTTCTTCCTCAATCTCTCTCCACATTTTTTAGACAAGATCTGATCCTCCAGCCCCATGTATTTGCTGACTCTACCCCCTGCTATGCAATTACAGGTATATGGCTCATAGACTCACTTTATTCACTGAATTTTCTCCTCAGGCTCCTAAATTCATAATTAGATATCATGAAATTTGCAGGCAAATAGATGAAACAAAAACAAGTCATCACGAGTAAGATAGCCCAGACCCAGAAAGACAAACGAGGAATTTACTCCCTTTTAAGTGGATGTTAATCATTAAGCAAGGATAACCAAACTACTATCCACAGATCCATAGAGACTGCCTAACAAGGAAGGCTCTAGCAGGAACACATGGATCTCCCTGGGAAGGAAAAATAGAATACACTTTGCAGGTGTGGACTTGGAGCAGTTGGGAATGAGAACAGGAGGGATCAGGTGTGGGAGAAGGGATAGAGGAAGAGAATAAGGGAAAGATGACTGGAAATAGGGGCATTTGTGGGGTGATCCATACAGCAAGTGCTGTGGAATCTCCCTGAAACTTATGAAAGTGATCCTATCAAAGACTTCTAGTGATGGGGGACAGGGAACCGGAACAAGCCACCTTCTGTAGTCAGTCAAAGTTTCTAATGGGGAACTGGAACATCAACCCAGACACAAGACTTTCTGCCTACAACCTGTGTTATCTGCCAGACATACTGGGGCAACGGAGGCATAGAACTTGGGCATTGCCTCTTCCAGTCGTGATATGACAGTTTGTGCCTAGTCTTATTGTTATCTTCCTAGGCCGTGTTAGGCTGATATCCCTGGGAGGCTTGTTCTTTTCTGAAGGGAAAGGGAGGATGAATGGATCTGGGATACACTGGAGAGCAGGGTGTGGTACTGGGAGGAGTAGAGGAAGGGGAAAACTCTATGAGAAAAGTATTCATAAATTTTAGAAAGAGAAAAGAAATTACCAGTCTCAAAATGAGGTCTTGCCCTTACCATAAGTTTGTTTAAAAAACAAAATTTAGACTCCTAATTAAATGACTGGGATACTTTATTGTTATTATTTAAAGCAATTTTTTAAATTTAAATTTTCTTCCCTTCTCACAAGTCCTTTCATATTCTTTCCCTCTCCCTTCCCACCCAAATGCAACAATAAAACTCACTAAACCAAGAAAACAAGCAGCGACACCCCCTCCAAAAAAAAAAAAAAAAGGATTAAAGGAGACACAAAAATCTGTGAAGGCCATTATATGTTGGTCAGATACTCCTAAATATGAGGCCTATCCTGGAGTAGTTGATATACGCAGGGTCACTCCATTGGAGAAAGCTGATTTTTGCTCTCTCAACAGGTAGAAATGACAATTCAGTTGTTAACCTTTACCATAGCGGCTCATTCATTAATTTAAAAAAATATATAATAATATAAAACAAAAATTGTCAGACTGAAGTTGGACAAGACAAACCAACAAAAGGAAAAAAGCCCAAGATAAGGCAAAAGAATCAGAGATCCACTCATTCACACACTCAGGAATCACATGAAAAAACACTTCACGGAAAGCCACAATATAATCATAGAGGACCTGGTGCAGAGCCACGCAAGCCCTGTGCGTGCTGCTTCAGTTTCTATGTGTTCATATGAATTAACTCACGTTGCCTTAGAGGGCCTTGCTTTTTGGTGTCCTCCATCTCTTTTAGCTCTTACACTCTTTCTCTCCTCTTCTAGAGGAGGGGGCTGCCCTGAGCTCTGAGGGGAGGGATTTGATGGCAACATCCTATGTATGGCTGAGTGTTTCACTTTCTGTGAAATGTCTGCCTATGTGTGTTCCCATCTGCTGCAAGAGGAAGCTTCTCTGATGAATGTAGCAGAATATCATTAGGAGTCATTTTATCACTACTTTTTTTTCAAACCGTTATTATTTGATTTTAACCTAGGTCTCTTGATATCTAGTCTCAGTTTCTTGGTCATCCAGGGTTGGATATGAGTAGGCCTTAAGTCAAATCAGCTATTAGTTGTTTACCCCATACAAGCTTTGAAACATGTAGAGTTTCTTTTAAAAAATAAAATAAAAAAGCCGTGTATGGATTTGTTTGATCTTGTTATGCCCCTATTGGATTGGTAACCTTGGGAGGCTTGCTTTTTCTGAGCTGAAGCTGGGGGTAGGGGGTCATTTTGGGGGAAATGTGAGATGGGGAAGAGGTGGAAGAGGGGAAGGTGGGAGAGCAGAGGTTAGATATATTGGACCATAGAGGAAAACGAATAAATTAAAATTAAAAAGAAAATAGGCATCACTTAAAATTATTCTTTATTCTGACTAACTTTATTTTATCTCTCTGTTTTGAGCCTAGTTTGATTTGTTCTGTATATTAAGACCTGGTAACTTGCTGCAAAGTTATGTGGCTTCTTTGTGATATTAACCCCTTTTGATCCAGAAAATTTTTTTTTGAAGACTTGCTTACCTCCCAACATGTTTACATAGTAAAGAGATGAACCAAGAAAGTATTCTAGTTTATCGTAAACACAGAGAAAAAAAAAATCTAGTTACTTACTTTTATGAATTCTAATTGGTTTCCTAGAAATACTAGTAAATAATTTTCAATAACTTACTAAATTATTCTTATGAATAAACTTGTTAATAAAAAGTTTCACCTGTTTTATTTTAAAACTGCCTTCGTATTGGACAAGTTATATAATCTCCAAAAGGAAAAAAGACTTATCAGCTCTATTTATCGCCATGTTTTAGGAAAAAACAAAGTATTTCTTTCCCTACTGTTATCAAGTTCCACAACATCAGTTTCTTCTTCCAGACTTGGTACGTTCATAAATCTAATATTTACTATAAATTCCATTATGTTTTATCAAAGCCTGAAGGTATTTGATGCATCAAACAGAAAATGTTTTTAGTATGATAGTAACTTCAAACACTAGGAGGCATATTGTAAACTGATCACTGGAAATGATTTTTATTTTTTTTTATTTACAATCACAGAACCAATTGTTAATTGGAATACTCGATCCTGTCAAGAAAAAAAGACTTAATTTATAACTAGTGGTCTTTGGTCATGTGAAAACTCTCATTGATTTTACTATTTTTGTATTAAATGTAATATATTGTGCAGATTAGAGATTCTTTTATGAAGCTGCAATGAAAAATAATCACTTATTCATATCAGGCAATCTTTTTCCTGTGATAAAGCCTTTTATAGGATAGGCTGTTGTGACATTTATGGTATGAAGGGTCTTGACATTGGCTTTCCAAGCTTGTCAAAGCCTAGATTGCTGTTAATTTCTGTAGTATACTAGTGTTCTATGACTTCCATACTTGCAATTTAGCAATTTTCTTTGTAAATACTGCTAAGGCATAGGACGCCAATTAATATTCATCATCATTCATCTTGCTTGCATTACTATAAAATACTAGCATGGCACACATCAGGAATATAAATTATAGTAAGAATTTAGAGTTGACAAAATCTGCCTATAAATTTAGTCTTTTATTAGTTTATCAACATTCATGTTGCCACCCATTTCATCTATATATACATATATCTTCCACAAGTGAAGAAAAAGTAAACTTTTTAGACCTTTCTTTCTTTCCAATAGATGTTAGGCTTATCAGGAACTATCAGGAAACTTGCTATGATTTGAAGGAGATGATGACTTTGAACTTGCAATCCTCCTGCTGCCACTTCCTGAGAGCTATGGTTATAGACACGCACCAACCACCACCCATCTTATGCAGTTCTGGATAGTGAACCCAGAACTTTGTGTATGCTAAGAAATCAGTCCATCTCCCTAATTACTCACCCCCTGCCTCGATGCATAAATTCCTAGAAGTTAAACAAAACTACATTCATGGCCAGAACCAAAGGAAAACATGCTGAAACATACTTATTGACATATTTTCCAGCATTATCTGCTGATATTTCTAAAAGAAAATGGGGAGAAGAGCAAGCAAATGTATAGAGCATGGAGTAAGCATCTGTGAAGAATAGATGCCTAACTCCATAGAATAAAGTTTTCATAATGTATTTTTCTGTCTTATATCAACTAATTATAAATAAGGAACAAAAATTTTCAAGGAAAATTAATTTCGGGGAGATGGAGATAATAACATTGTGACAGCTTTGTCTGTCACATAGAAGTGTGCCATCATAGCCCACAGGGATGTATGAAAAACAGAGTCAAAAGCTGCACCAAGTAGATTTCAAAAATTTCCATAACTCTATTAAAACAGTAATCCTTGTGTATTAAATATCGACTTGAATAGTTCACAAAGATTAGAGTACACTATGAGCTATAAATTCTGCTTAGACAAAATAAAGCACCAAATTCTGTACAAAATTCTTGTCAGTGTAAAGCTATCTAGAGTAATGCAGCACGTTGATTGTGGGCTCAGAGATAAAGGGGAGGAAAAATGATCTATGGGTTTATGAAGGAATTTCCAAAAATTACTTATAATCTCCTTCCATGATATAACAAAATGTATTTGTAATCCACCATTTTTATAAGCCATACAATGGAAATGAAAATGGCATTATAAGTTCAGAATTTGTATACGAAAGGCTTTATAATTGAGAACTAAAATGCTTGAGCATCCAAACTAAGTCTCTATGGGTCAGTAACCTTCACAATAACAATTAGTGCAGCAAATCAAAAGATTCAAGGAGCCATAATAATAGACACCTGTCATTTTCAGATTGAGATGTGTATCAAATTCGTGCCAGATTATCCAATCAACTATAAGAGCTTTTGACTCCTTCATTTCAGGGAGGTCCTCAGAACAGCTTAATTTATACTCGGTTGCCAGGGTATGTCACTTTTTCTGGCCTGGAAATCAGGTTTTGAGAGCCATTCTCATCCTTATGGCATCAATGAGTGAATGTTGCATGTGGTGTGTTTGTTCTTTTTCTTATTGTTGTGGCAATATCCAATAGCGAGCAACAGTGGGGAGGAAGAGATCATTTGGCTTATACTTTTAGTGGATGAGGCCACCCTGGAAGAGGAGTCATTGTGGCAGGCAATTCCATGGGAACAGAAGTGTACAGCTTGAACTCTTCATATCATGCTGAGAGAGAGGTAGAGAATGACCTGAAAGTGTGACCAGGTTGTGAAACCTCATAGCTTACCCATAGCTATGTTCCTCTTCCAAAGAGGTAACTTCATAATGGCTTCATAACTCCTGCAAGGCATACTAACAGCCAGTCATCTAGAGTTTAAACACGTAAGTCTATGAGGGACATTTCACATTCAAAACAAAACACCCTGTTTATATAATTATGAATGGCCATTTATAAAATTGTTTACATCTCTATACTCATATGGATACCTTCTTTGTATCCGCAGAAAGAAAAAATGACTTAAAAACTTCTGACACTATTCTCTACAATAAAGCTTAAAACATAATGAGAGAATTAATAGTTTCTTATCGTATATTAGGATTTTTACTTTACATATTATGCTTTGAGCAACAAAACTGTGTATAATGGATGTAAAATATGCCTCACAGTTTCATGTGTTTGAGCACTTGGTTCCCAAGCTGTGGGTACAATTTGAAACTTTGTGGAAGATTTTATATTTGGGGTAAAGTAAGAGGAAATATGTCATTAGGGTGTGAGTCTACAGCTGGGCCCACTTCTCTATTTTTGGCTTGTCTGTTTCCTGCATCCCAGTAGTGTATACAAGCTACCTCCTTTTCATGCCACAATGGATGGTGATCTTTCAAATCATAATATAAAATAAAAATTGCTTTCTTTAAGTTGATTCTTAAGGGCTAATTGGATCACAGTGACTAGAAAGGCAAGTAACATAACTGCATAAGTGAATAATCATTGTAGCTAGTCATATATCAGAAATGAATGAGAACAGATAACCTTATCTTACTGGATTAGTTATTTTTACTTTGCTGTGATAAAATACCATGACCCAAAGTAGCCCATAGAACAAACAGATTATTTAGCTTGTGCCTCAGGCTCACAAGAATGTACCATGGAAGGGAAGGCTCCATCATCCTACAGAAACAAGAAGTTGCATGTATATTCACACAGAAAACAGACAGAGCAATTAGGAAATGAACAAAGTTTGTTAACCTCCAAAGCCTATCCCTGGTGATGTACTTTCTTAGGCAATGCTCAAGCTCTTAAAAGATCCATGAATAATAACATCAACTGGGAGCCAAGTGTTCAAATAGAGATGATAGGGAGAAGTAATCATTCAAACTATCATACTTGTAAATATCTTTACAATTTTTGTTAGTTTATTCTTTGAAATTCTCATATATACACTTTGGTCATATGTATCCAACTATAAAGTTTGACTGTTCTCTCTGGGACAATCAGTTTTCCTGTTGACTTCATAGCCTCTTTTTAAAATTATGCTATAAATAACATCATGAGGCCAACTAGTACTGACCATTTGTCAACACATATGGGGCATCCACTGGGAAATGAATAACCTTCTAGAAGTAATATCTCTAAAGAAAAGTATCTTTCCCTTTGTAAGTAGCTATCAACTTCCAATAGCTCTTCACCTGGGGTAGCACGTTGGGAGCTCCTATATTTGTGAAATATCTTGTATCGGGGAATGCTTTATTGAGATTTTTGTTTTTGTGTGTATATGTTTGTGTTTATGATATGTATGTGTATAAGAGATTGTGTTTAGATAAATGAGAAGTGGTTAAAGCCAGTATGCCATCCACAATTGCCTCTCCATCTTATTTTTTGAGACATATTGTAGTTGTAAGTTGCTGCTGTTGTTCAGCAAGGATGACAAAGAAGCATTTTCATAGGTGTAAACTCTGCCAGAACTCAGCAGACGGAATCACCATCCTAGCCAGCACCAGACTCTATGCGTGTCTGCTTAGGTGTTTTATTCTTTTAGAACTCCTCAGGTATTCTACTGATAGCACATGCAGATCATTAACAATTAAACAACGTTCACAGAAATTCAAAACAGGCAAACAATACAAAATGCCAAAGATTAGCCATTTCTTTTTCCAACAGTGTAGTTATATATATTTTATAGTTATATATAACTAAAAATAAACATCCACAACATATTCTCTCATCAGTTCTGGAGCTTTCGTTTTTTGCTGGATTTGCTTGCCTGTAAATACTCAGTTTCCACCGTTTTCTTAACCTCCCCAACTCCACTGCTTGGGTTACAGACATGGAATGCCATGCCAAACCTTTCGTGTATGCTGTGGATATGGATCTGGGTCCTCATGCTTGCATAGCAGGCACTTGACCCACGCATGTATCTCTTCCACATCCCCAATCCTTAGTGAGGATTTCTTCTATTAAGCTTGAGCAAACTTCCATTCCAGATATATAAACACACCTTCTCCTTTTGGAAATACATTTTTTTTCTTCCTCTCCTTCTTTTAATGAAACAAAAGATTATCTTGAGCAAGAAAATTCTGACCTCCACACTGTATTTATTCTCCCAGATTACAAAAGAAAATGGGAGTGCAGAATTTGTAACGTTAAGATGAACTTCAGGAGTTAAAAAAAAAACAAAAAAAAACTTCAACGATCACTTTCAAAATGGTAAATGTGCAGCAGATTTTAACACTTGGCACCACTTTTGTTTCACTAATTTAAGATACAAACACATCAGGAAAATACATTTTGTTTTTAGTTATTAATATGTGAACTGAGTTCTTATGCTGACTTTTCAACCTTTCATTGCTGAGCTGCAAATTCAAATCCGATTTTCTAGCTTCTTGATATTTCAATATATATATTTTAGTTCTGTTTTAAGCGTTCCCCTTATATTAAATATATCTGTCATGGATGCTCTGTTGCTGAATGTAATGGTCTCTTTATTTTCAAAATGAATCACACTGTATTATTTGCTCATATCCCTAGCACAACTTGTTTCCTTTCTGCTCTTCTGTGTTCTTAGTGATGTTCAAGGCAGGCAATTTAGGATAATGCGTTATTTTAGTTAAAAGTCTGTTTACTCTGTTTCTTTGAGTCAATGTGATTGAGCATCTCCAAGATGACTTTTTCAGTATGAAACAAATTCAATACCAATGATGAAGAGTCATGCTTTGATGTCATGCTGGAGCTGCACTGAAGCAATCCACTGGGCTGTACTTTATGATCACAAGTTTCTTTGTTCTGTGTCATGGATACTGCTAATGTTTATGGACCTGAAATAAATGACACTAAATTGTTCTGGGATGAAATTGTTTTTACTTTTCTTATACTTTGAAAATGATGCTTATTCTTAAGGCAAGACTGTGTTATTATTGCTTTTTAATTCTTTCAATATTCTTCTATGAATGCTGCCATCTTTCATTGCAAAAAGTTATTGTTGAGGAAAACAATAGTTGCTGGAAACAACAATGTCTACTATACCTTAATGGATACATATATATATATATATATATATATATATATATATATAGTCAGGATCTATGCAAAACTTTGGTATGCATTTATGTACAGGCATGAATATAGTGAGAATATACATAGAAACATACAAAATTATTAGACGCTTCATATTGCTATTTCAGGAGCAATCTTAAATTTATAGTACTGCCAACTAGTATTGTGCTTTGGACATATGTAGTTCTTATATAGCAACAATTTCATAAGTACATATATATTAACTCTCTCTCACACACACACACACACACTCACATATGCACACACACGCACACAAACACATACACACACACATGCATACACACATAAAGACATACTTCTAGTCTCAAATATATACTCTGAGATAGTTATATCATCATTTTAATATGTTGGGTCCCAATTTTCTTGAGACTCAGAAAAGACTTTGGACTTTGCAATTTTGAATGGTCTTGAGAATGGTAAAGGCTTTGGGGAGTTTAAAAGTTGGACAAAATGCATACTGCAAAGTGATATCTGCATGAACCAATGGCTGTCAAGTGTAGAACCTGTTGTCTGGATGGGAAATATGCTTTATAGGCTTGTGTATTTGAACGCTTGGTCTCGAGGTAGTAGTACTGTTTGGGGTTGTTATGGAACTTGTAAGATTAGGAGAATAGTCCTTCCTTACTAGAGAAAGTATGTATCTGGGCCGCAGGCTTTGAGAACTTGCACCTCCGTTTCACTTTCTGTTCACTCTCTCTCCTTCCCGTGCATGTGATTCAGATGTAGTCTCCCAAATTTCTGTTCCTGCTGACATGCTTTCCTACCTTTATGGCTAGCAAATCCTCTGAAACCCTAAGCCAAAATAATCTCTTCCCTATATATTTTCCATTATAATAATTTATTGTAGCTACAAAATAAATAGGAAACTCTAACATGTATAAACAACTAAAATACTCAATATATATTGTTAGTCATATAAATCAGAAAATATTGATTCACAACCAAAATATCTATTTATATAAATATGTATGAGTTTTAAATAAACAATATAATCAAAATTTGATGAACATGATAGCTGTATATCATCTATCTAGGCACAGAATTAATGTAAAAAACATACCATGGTAAAATACATTCTGATTATTTTAAGTTGTATAATAGTAAAGTTACAAAAATTGACTTTGGCATGACCTCTTTTAAAATGCATTTTATTTATTATATTTGTGTTTGTGTGCATGAATGTGTGTTTAAATTATGTATGATGTATGTATGTGTGTATATGTGTATGAGAGAGAGAGAGAGAAAGAGAGAGAGAGAGAGACAAAGAATGAGAGAGATAGGAAGAAAGAGAGTAAGTTTGTGTGTGTCACAGTGTATGGATTGAGATTAGAGAACAATGGTAGGGAGTGAATTTTTTCCTTCTATGATGGTCATAGACAACAAGCTCATATTGTCAAACATGTGAAACAAGTGCCTTCATCCACTATGCAGTGTCAATGCCCAATCCCTTTTTAAGTAAATCTTTATTTATTTTAATGATGGAGCAAGTCCATTGTTTTTTGTTGTTGTTTTTGTTGTTTTGTTTTGTTTTTCCTGCATGTCCTCATCTGTTCTTTTAGCATTGTTTGTTGACTTCTTAAGTCACCCCAGTTACACTGCTCAATAAGCTTCTTGAACAATGCAGACTCGTCCTTTTTGGTGTCATTGATTCCATGTTGTCCTGAAATGTACTTTTCAATGTCATGCCTTTAATTATTTAACTAATTGTTAACTTGTTTTAGCAATTTAGTTTCATATAAAGCTAAATAAGTTTTGTAAACATCTTTTAGATCCACATCGGCATATATCTTAATAAAATCTCATCTAATGTGACCACCCGTTAGGAATTTACTTTTAAATAGTGATAATGATCTTCCTGCTATTTACCCTGACATTAGTAATTTCTAAGTTGAACAGTCAGGACAAGAACAACTCAGCAATTTTTCCCAGTATCATAATGTTTCTGTTTAATATTTCTAATGCATATACATAGTCTGATAAATATTCATTTAAAAGCATGATCTCTGATATAAATGAAAAGAATTTAAATTTTGTCTTATCAAGTTTGTTTCGATTCACTCACAGTAACCCGACATTTCAATGATGTTTTGTTTTGTCACTTTGTAATAATACAGTACAGTATTTAGGAGTTGTACATTTAATATCATTAACATTTCTGTGTCTAAACATTTTGGCAATTTTTCATTTAAAGATTTAGAAGAGTATAAAGTAAAATATTTCTTCTATTTCCAAGTTATATTTTAAAATCGCTATTTAAGAAATGTTGACCCAAAGTGAAAGTAAGTAAGAAATTCCATTCTTTATGATTTCATGGTGAAATTGAAATGGACAGTTTCCTCTAATATAAAAAAATAAAAATATAAAAAACAGGCAACATGAGAAAGCTGATTGGTGTCATGATGTTGTCATGAAAATGGTCATTTGAAGGCTGAGATCTCCCTCTGGCTGGTGTGGAGGAGTTTGTATCTGTTCTTCCAAAGCTTTAGACAGAAAATCTGATATTCACAGTTCTATAAACCAATCAAGGCAACGCTAATGTTTCTCAATTGTCATCACCCTGAAATTATCAGACATATGTTGACATTTTTGCAGCTCTCAAAGATGCCTGTCAATCTAAATAATTTGCTTGAACTATAAACATAATGTTTAGGATAGTTCAGTGTGGTTGCTGAGTACACTCAAAAAGAACCATGCACAATGTAGAATTTGTAGTTCATTGATGTACGTTTATAATTATAGTGGTCAAAAGAAACAAGAAAAAATAGAATGTAGTATAATATCACAGTATAATACTTGATCCAAAGAAGAAGTTTTAAGAAAATCATATAAGCTGGACATGAAGGATAACTGCTGTAATTCCAGCCCATAAGAATTTGAGGCAGGAGGATTTCTATGAGTTTATAATTAGCCTAGGGTAAAGGGTGAGAACCTATCTGAATATAAGATTAACATCAAAAAGCAAGAATTCATATATCACATAAATATTTAATTTCATTTACTCATTTCTGTTTAAGATAAAATACAATAAATAAGTAGTATTAACTGCATCTCACATAAACACTATCCATGTAGAAACTAGTTTGTAACTTCATTCACAGGATGTTAAGAAGTGTGATTTTCCTCAGAGTATTGATAAGACTTATGTCTTCAGGATTGCACTTATTAATTAAATTCAGCAGAATTTAAATATATTTGGTGTAAACATACATTTTAAGTCATTCATTTACATTATTCATTAAATCATTGTTTTAAAAAGATATCTTAATGTTTTCCCTTTTATCATTGGTGATGAAAAAGTGAGTTATAAGATATACTAGAATAATTTATTTTTTAATTAAATTATTTTATATTTTCAAGAATTCATAAATGTGCACATTTATTTGCAGTGTTTCTACATTCCTCCAACTCCTCCATACCCATCAAACTCCCTTACAAATTCATGATATCTTTTTAAAATTATACGTGATATATATTTCATCGAGCTTATATTGTGTCTCAAAACTGATGCTATATAGAATAATTTCTAGATACAAACAAAATAAGACTAAATAGACATAGATGCAATGATTCTGTTATTTACTAATATCTAGCCATATAAATTCTGAACAATGGACAACTCCTTTCTTCCTACCTAGGTACTGTTACAAACGACGGCATTCACTCTTCTGATCTTGGAATCCCAGTGAAGTTTGCCATCTTCCAAAAAGATTCAGAAGCTGTGATTTGGGAATCATCCCTAGTAATACGTTTATGCTTACAAAACCTGCAAAATCTACTTTCTTAATCTTAGATTAACCAGTGTTTTGTTTTTTGTTTTTATGTTTTTTTGTTTTTTCATTTTGTATTGCTATTACATGTCTAGCTGAAGCCATTTTCAAATCTCATCTACACCACTAAAGAGGTGTATGTCTTGGACATACCTCTTCCCCAGGTCTTATCCACTACATTATCCACTACATTAGTGGATATGCACATATCATATGTGCATCAGTGCTGTTGTGTCTAGAAGACACTGCTTCCTTGTTGTCATGTATCCCCTCTGTTTTTAGTCTTCTTGCCTCCTGTTTTTCAGTGTTTCCTGAGCCCTGAGTGGAGGTATTTCATGGAGCTATCACACTTTGGACTGATTGTTCAATAGTAAAGACCTAGGAAAACAAAACATTATATAGAGGGTTATAGAGAAGGCACAATGATTAAGAGCACCTGACTCTCTTAGAGAAGATGGGAATTCAATGCCTTGGACTTACATAAAGTGAATCATAACCATCTACTAGCCAACTTTAGGGAATCCAACATTATCTCCTAGCCTAAAGGGGTCCCATATACACAAACTTGCAGACATTCATATATTCATACATACAAACATAAAAATATGGTTTATAAAATCAAAAGCTGTGATGGTTCCATTTGTTGCTAGAGCAGTTTCAACTGTTAATATTCAGAGTTGTTTGCCGTTTAAATTGATTTGTCATAAAATGGCTGTTTAACTTTCTATTCCTGGTTAGTTTTGATCCCTATTGTTCTACTTCTTTAAAAGCCTGATGTACCTACCTCCTAAATGTCTATCAAATATACTGTCAACTCTCACACTCAAACTGAGGATGAGATTTGCAAAGAATTATCTTATTTCACCTTAACTTGCTAATGGGTTGCTTTACTTTATATTTTTCTTTTTCCTAGAAGTCTTCAGAAAAATTACATTAACTATATTTGATTTCCACATTCTTTTCTTTATTATTTTTAGAGGACTGTCCTAGGACAAAATTGTACAGCAGATGGTAGTAGGTAAATGGGAATTTGGAGGAGAAAAAATGAAATGAATATGAATTTTAATTTTCGTGTCCTGTCTTTATTAATGTGGACTCAGTGTTTGACTAAAGATGAATAGAAGTATATAAATGTAAGAGTAGAGTTAGCAGTATTTTGTAATAGATTAAATTTAGGAGATGAAGAAGAAGTATGATTAACAGCAAATCCTAGATCTTTGATGTGATTATCTGAGAAGATAGTATTTATATTTCTTCAGAGAAAAGAAAATGGAATTTGAATATGTTATAAATCATATAAACCCAGTGTTCTTTTTCAGATTTTTTTTCATTTAGTTTGCACTTGTGGTACATCTCTGCCACCACTCCCACTACCCCAACTCTTAAGTACTTCTGATCTTCTATTTTTTATTCTCATGAACTTGACTTTTATATAGAAGCCCCAGTATTTGTAACTGACATTCAAAATCTGTGCTTCTCAAACTTCAATATGCATGAGATCAACTTGGAATTTAATAAAGTGCAGATTTTGATTCAATAATTTGAAACAGTCTTGAAATTAAGTACTACCCCTTCTCAACTAAACTGGTTCAAGTAAAACTGGTGTTGGAATAAAAAGAAATCAGCTAAAAATAATGCAGTAATTCTCTGTGTTGATTATCAAGGATGTAGGTCTCTGATATTTCCCCATTGTGTCTATTTGCAGAATTCTTCTCTTGCAGATGATCATAATTTCCACCAGATGACTCAGTGCATTAGCAAGAGACAGAATTGTGTCCGCTCAGTGATTATGCTTCAGGGAACAACGTGACAGGGTGCTCTGCATCCTATGAGATAGCATCTTGGCTGAGGGAACAGTGTTGCCTTTTGGAAACTGCATTAGCTGCTCAGACTCAGCTGGGGTTCATTGCACCCTCACTGATTAGATCCAAATAGTTCCCAGTTCCTCAGGGCCTGAGTCACAGCTGCACACTGATTTTCCTAGGACCAATATAACACTACATGGAATCATACTGAGCCTAGAACTCTTGTTTTGAGTTAATACTAAGACATGAACTTGAAAATTGCTTCCTTTGTAGTAGAATACTTGTCTTGAGGACTAGGGTACTATTTATGTGTTTAATCTCATATATGTTACCTCCTAAAATAGAACTTGTGTGTTAAGCATTGCAATAGGAAGTGGTGATGTTACAGATACTACAGGAGTCTCTTGGCTCTTATCTTCTTGAAAGAATGAATTAAGTGAAAGGACATAGACAGTTTGAGAAAATGTATATTTATTGAGGGAGTAGAAGTTTATCAAACAGAGCAAACAGTATAAAAGGAATTATATTACACTGCTCAAAGGCAAGGGTAGCCTCTGGATTCAGCACTCTGTATTTTAAGAAAGCTTTTTATAAGTGTTTAGTAAATGGGAACCATTTCAAGCAATGAAATTGCCCTCCACCTGCTTCTCTTTAAATAAACATTCACACTTTAATGTCTTTTTGCTATGATCTCCATAACATAGGGAGGCATTGAAAACTAATATTATATTAATGTCTTTTTAGAATCAGCTGCTACAGAAATATGCAATTGTGGGTGAAACATACTGACTCTTTAGTATCTGCTGTAAAGAATATTACCTCACTAGTGTTTTTAACTTTATTTAAATTGTTTACCTTATCTTGATTTAACTTTGGTAAGTGGTAAATACCAAGAAAATTATCAATTCCATTTAAATTTTGCAATTTAGTGGGGAACAGATTTTGAAGTATGTCCTTATGATTATCTGGATTTTCTCAGTGTCTATTGTTAGTCCCCTTTTTCATTTCTGATTTTTTTTTAATTGGGATATTTTCTTTCTCTCAGTCTTTTAGTTAGTTTAGATGAAGCTTTGTCTCTCTTTTTGATTTTTCTCAAAGAACCAACTTTTTGGTTCTCTGATTCTTTGTTTCTATTTTAATTATTTCAACCTACAGTTTGATTGTTTCTTTCCATCTACTTATCTTGGGTTTGCTTGTTTCCTTTTGTTCTTTTTCAGTGCTGTTACATTGCTAGCATGAGATCTCTTTATCTATTTATTTTTTAATGTGGATACTTAGTGCTATAAAGTTTCTTCATAAGACTGCTTTCATTGTGTCTCATAAGTTTGGGTACACTGAATTTTCATTTTCATTGAATTCTAGAATGTCTTTCATTTCTTTTTTTTTTTTTTATCCATTTTTCACTCAGAAAAGAGTTGTTCAGTTTCCATGAGTTTGTAAGCTTTCAGTTGTTTCTATTATTACTGATATCTAGCTTTAACCTGTGGTGGTCTGATAGAATATGAGGAGTTATATCTATTTTCTTGTATCAGTTGAGACCTGCTTTGTGACAGAATATGTGGACAATTTTGAAGAATGTTTCATGAACTGCAAAGAAGAAACTATATATTTTTGCGTTTGGGTGAAATTTTCTGTAAATATCTGTTAAGTTCATTTGGGTTATAAAATCTATGGACTCTAGTATTTTTCTGTTTAGTTTTGATCTGGGTGACTGTCCATTGGTGAGAATGAAATATTGAAATCTCCCAATATCGGTGTATGGGGGTCAAAATATGATTTATGATGTGCTAGTGTTTCTTTTACAAAAGTGTATGCCCCTTGTTTTTGGAGCACAGATATTAAGACTCAAAATGAAATATGGTTGGATTTTTTCCTTTGATGAGTATATATCATTCCCTTTATTTATTAATTTTGACTTGAAGTCTATTTTCTTACATATTGGAATTGCTACACCAGCTTATTGTGTAGGTCCATTTGCTTGGAATAACATTTTTCTAACTGTTTATTCTGAGGTGTTGATGTTGAGGTTTTTTTCTTGGATGCAGCAGAGGAATGGATCAATTTTTGCAACATTTTGCAAGTCTATAATTTTACTTTATTGGGGGAATTAAGACCATTGTTATTGACGGATTCCAATTACTAATGGTTTTTTATTCCTGTTGTTTTGTTGTTGTGGTGGTGGTATGTGGAATATATGCACGTGTGTGTGTGTGTGTGTGTGTGTGTGTGTGTGTGTGTATGTGTACGTGTATGTATTTCCCTTCTTTTGATTTTGCTGGTGTGTATTCCCTGTGTCTTCACAGGTGTAGTCAATCTTCTTAGGTTGGAAGTGTCTCCTCCTTTAGATTAGGAAAATTTTCTTCTATGATTTTGTTGAAACCATTTCCTGAACCTTTGATATGATATTTTTCTCCCTCCTCTATTCATTTTAATCTTGGGTTTGATCTTTCCACAGTGTTTCAGATTTTCTGAATGTTTTGTGACAGGAATAGTTTAGATTTAACATTGTCTTTGATCGATCTATTTCTTCTATCATATGGCCAATGTTTGAGATACTGTCTTCCATCTCTTGAATTCTCTTCTTGAAGTTTGCTTCTGTCTTTTCAAAATATGTGAAGAACTCAAGAAACCAGACATAAAAAAATACTTAATTAAAAATTGGGTATAGATCTGAATATGAATTCTCAATAGAGGAATCTCAAATGATTGAGAAATACTTAAAAATGTTTAGCATCCTTAGCTATCAAAGAAATGCAAATCAAAATTACTTTTAGATTCTAATATATCAGTCAAAATGGCTAAGATCAATAACACAAGTGACAGCTCATGTTGATGAAGATATAGAGCAATGAAAACACTCCTCCATTGCTGGTGGAATTAAAAGTAGTATAGCCACTATGAAAATCAATACAGAGTTTCCTTAGAAAATTGAGGATCAATCTACCTCAAACCCATCTATGCTACTCTTGAGCATATACTCAAAGGATATTACATCCTACTAGAAAAACAATTCCTTAAATATGTTCATTGTACCTTTATTGATTATAGCCCAAACTTGGAAGCAACATAAATATCCCACAATAGAAGAATGGATAAAGAAAACATAGTATATTTAAATGATAGAGTATTACTCAGCTGTTAAAAAAATGACAACATGAAATTTGCAGTCAAATGGATGGAACCAGAAAATGCCATCCTAAGTGACAAGTAACCCAGCCTCAGAAAGATAAATATGGTAATTATTTACTTATATGTGAATATTAGTCATTAAATAAATGATAACCTAACTACAGTCCATAAACCCAGAGAGGTTAAGTAAAGAGGAGAGGTCCAGGGGGTGATGCATAGATTTTTATGAGAAAACTGGGGGCAGGTGATGACTGGAGAAGAAGCTCATGTTGAGGGGATGGAGTGGCTGGAGAGTGTGCAGGAGAAAGACTGCTGTGAAGGACAGACAAATAGGGGGTTGTGTGGGGCAGTAGAAACTTCCTTGAATATATGAAGATGACCCTAATAAGGATTCCTTGTAATAATGAAGTCTCAACTGCTGTGGCAAGGCTTCCTGTGGAAGTTAGCATTCAATTAAGTTGTTACCCCATAGATCCCATGGAAATTTTCTGACAACCCAGGCTGTTGCTAACATGGCTGACCACATCCACAAAATTCATTGAACTCTTACGAGTCAAACTGGAGCCTACATGGAGCCTTCACCATTGCATTCTAGCCTCTTTGGTGTGTGAAGGCCTTCTGCAGCCTATCAAA
This sequence comes from Cricetomys ansorgei, assembly GCA_026225945.1. Lineage (NCBI taxonomy): Eukaryota > Metazoa > Chordata > Mammalia > Rodentia > Nesomyidae > Cricetomys > Cricetomys ansorgei. Next base: position 12,459,447 of record JAMJFZ010000713.1, read on the forward strand.
AAATAAACACCAACAACCCAGCCACAAAACCCTTGTTCTACAATCTATACTCGTTGCAAAATATATTAGGGCAATGTTGGCACAGAAGCTGTCAGAATAGCCAACCAATGTATAGTTTTTCAGACCCACTCTGTGAGAGGGAATCAATGCCAGAAATTGCTTGGGTAACCAAGAACCAGTGACTAAATAGCCCAGAGACCTTGGGTAAAACCAAACATTACTGCTCTGAAAATGACATACGAATAAAATGACTCTTACTGATATTTTCTGCTGTATTCAAAGATCAGTGCCTTATCCAATCATCATCTGAGAGGATTTCTTCTGCAGCAAACAGGAACAGATTCAAAGACCCACAGCCAGACATTAAATGCAGAGAGAGTCTACATGGGAAGTCTTTCACAAATTCCTCCCCTCAGAGATCAGGGAAATCTGAAGAAGAAGCAGCAGAAAAATTGTAATAGCCAGAGGAGATAGGGGACATCAGGAGAACAAGAGAACAAAGACCTCTGAATCAACTAAGCAAAGTACATATAAATTCATGGAAAGTGAAGCAACACACACAGGGCCTACATGGGTCTGCACCAGGTTCTCTATGTATAAATTATAGCTACTTATGTATCTTAGTATTGGGGGGGACTCCAAACTATGACAATGAGTGGGTCTTTGACTTTAAGACTGACTATGGGACTTTTCTCCTCCTGTTTTTTTGGTTTTTCCTTTTCATTTTGTTTTGCCTTGGTTTTGTTTGTTTAATAGTATTTGCTTCATTTTATTATATTTTATTTTCTCATATTTGGTTGTTATCTCTTAGAACCTGTTGTTTTCTAATAAGAGACAGAAAAGGAATGGATCTAGGGAGGGAGTTGTTGGGAGGAAAACTGGAAGGAACCACAAGGAAAAGAGGAGGGGAAAAACTATAATCAAGACATATTGCAAGAGAAAAGTATCTATTTTCAATAAAAGAAAACAAAGAGTCAAAGGTAGAAAGGTATAAGAATAAACAACACGTTTTTTTTCCTATGAGGCACAAAATTCATTATATTAAACAAGCAATAGAAACAGAAAAAACATGGGTTCTGATTCTAGTCCCATGCATTTTGAGCTATGGATAGCAGTGAAACTTCTTCTCTGGGGCTGGATTCTTGAGTAATATCACCCTGCATGGAGTTTGGTTGCCCACTACATGCTAGTCCAGTTGAATGCTTTGTCCCCAACAGGTGATGCTACTTTGGAAAGTTCTGGAACCTTTTAGACATGGGCTATAGTTGACAAATATAAGGTGGTGGAGCTAAAGCTCTCTGGTTCCCAGTGCACTGAAACAGCAAGCTATGTCACAGGTTCCCACCAACAAAGAGAGAAGCCATTCTTCCCAACAAGCCTTCCCCACAGGGAGCCATAATAAATCTATTCTGATTTTCTGTTATCTTGTCAGGTATTTGATTGCAGAAAAGAGAAAAGTAACTAGCTATTAGTGTTACCCATTTTTACTACTGGTTACTAAGCCACTACTCAGACAATGCTACAGGGACCAGACAGCCCAATTCCTTCTATGTGTGAAATTAGGACATTGCTCTCAGAACACAAACCAAACTCAAGATTTAAGACAAAGAAAAGGCCCATCTTTCAAACAAGGTGGTTCCAGTTTACAGAGAAGCTTGTCTTCCACTGTCTTGGCTGAACACATCAGCCTTCTTAGGTGTCACTTTCCACTCTGGAGGATGTAAGCATTAAGAAAGATTTTTCTTCTTAATCTCACTGTGATGCCAACAGGCTGTCAGCACTCAGGCTTAGCCATGAGACACTGGAAAAGGTGTTGGGGAAGATGTCAGTTGGAAGTGGCTAGTGTTACCTGGAGAGACAGCTGGTATTCAATTCTACCAGATGTTAGAGTAATACTAGAAGAAGTAATACTAGAACCTAAAATTTTGGGTCCTTTGACTACTTCAAAGATAACTTGGAAACTTTAAATGCTATACATGTTCAGGTACAATACAAAAAGGTAGTGAATTCAGAACGACATTACCTATAATACTAAATGACTGAAAATACCGTGTCAGTTATACAACGGGGTACTATGCAATGGGAAAGCTTCCAGCCAAGGATAGGCAGAGTACTAGCCTAGAGATACACAGAGCCCTGATTTCAACTACCAGCACCACATCAATTGGATACACCCAATTGGATACTGTGTGGATACACCCCTGTAATCCTAGCATACAAGGTCTTTCTTGACTTCTTATTAAATTTAAAGTCAGCCTGGGCTATGTGAAACTTTGTCTCAACAAATCAAGGAAAATGTAGAAACCCCAAAAGGAAAAGCAGAATGATTTAAGTGAGAAAAGGTGAGGTTTAAAGGAAGTGTAGATAGTGTAGATAGTATGCCGTGACTCCACAATGAAGAAAAGGGTAAAGAAAACTGATACTGGTCTGCAATCCCAACCCTGGGCAGGCTGTCGCAGTAGGATCATGAGTTTGATGTCAGCCTTTTGAAGGTGCCTCCTACCAAGACTGGTTATTTGAATTTGATTCTCAGAACCCATGAGGTTGAAGTAGGGAATTGGATTACACAGATACACACACACACACACACACACACACACACACACACACACACACATAAAACCTATAAATAAATAAATAAATAAATGAATAAATAAATAAACTTCCTTCTTCCATGTCCTTATATAGATTTCCAGCAGAAAACATTATGCAGATCTGGATAAAGGGTGTATTTTCTTATCTCAAAGATGTTGATTAAAAGTAGATCTTCCTACAATGAATTAAGCTAAAGCCCCTCATTCCTTACTAGCACTAACCTTTTATGTTTGCTTTGTGCCAATTGTTGGTAGCTAAAATACTGGAAGACAGTAGTTTTATGGCTCATCATATCCAAATCCCTGTTCTGTCTCTTTCAGTTTGCTGTATTTCTATTTCCTAAACACTCAGACCTGTAAATGTCTCTTTCAGTCCCTAAGCCACGAGAAAATAGCAAAGCCACAAGTAACAGAGACTTTTTTATAAACTATAGAATTCTCTGCCTCATAAACATTTACAAGACTCTTGGGAAATATTAGCAACAAATTAGTTTTTAACTTTAGGATTGTTTAAATCTGTATTTCTACAAACTGTATGTGTTTATTTTCATCCTCTAACCCACTTGTATTTCTGTATACAGGCCTCTGACCTTGAGTGTGATAACCTTTGTAGTGGGTTCAGAGAGAATCAAACGGGCTGAGACAAAGCAGAAACAGAGCATAGTGCACTTAATTTAATATTATACTGAAAAACCCCACAAGCACCACACTTTAAAAAAAAAGAGCTAAAAAATAAATTAATTAACTTAGGAAAAAGAAAGAAAGAGAGAGAGAGAGATAGTGGTGGCACACTCCTTTAATCCAGCATTCAGGAGGCAGAGGCAGGTAGATCTCTGAGTTAGAGGCCAGCCTGATCTATACATCAAGTTCCAGGACAGCCAAAGCTTCAACAGAGACACCTTGTCTAAAAACAAAACAAAAACAAAAACAAAAAACCACAAACAAACAAACAAAAAGCCAATAAATAAATAAATTAATTTAATTAATATGAAAAATACCTAATTGATTTTGTGAGACTTTTGAAGATGTTCATTTGTAATGTATACATGTGTTTAACACCAAAATTGAATTTTAATCTGGAATGGTAAGACATGTTTATTACTAGCTTTGGTAGTGATTAGCTTTGGTACTGATAAAATTAACTCACTTGGTAGTTAAATATCTTTTAAAGAGATGATTCAGAAACTTGAATACTACTAAGAGTGTATATGCATCCAACTATATATTAAAGACACTGCAATCATACTTTGATTGATTTCTTAAGGTGTATATCTAGAAATGGAATATATGTTTCATCAAATTTGAGCTTTATGTAATATTTAAGCATTGATTGCCACTGTGACTATATGAGGTTGTATGTCCTACAATGGTATGTGTGTTCATTTTCCACATAGTATCAAAATTCTATTATATTTTGTTTTTTTTGATGACAGTACTTTGAATAAGATGAAATGGAATGTCAAAACAATTTTGATTTCCATTTTCTTTTTAATTAATGGTGTTTTGTATGAAATTATTAATCATTTGTACTGACTTTGAAAAGTGTCTTTTCACTGCATTTGATATTTATAATTTTTTTTCTTTTGTGGACTTACTTTGTTGAGTTATTTAGACATTCCTTTTTTGTTAAGATGGCTAAGATCTTGGTGTATTGATTTTTACTTTTTTCCCATCTTATTGAAAATAATGCTTTTTTTCTCACATAATATACCATGATTATGGTTTCTCCACCCTGTACTACTCCCAGCTCTTTCCCATGCTCTCTCCCATTCAGATCTATCCCCTTTCTGTGTCTGATTAGTAAACAAATAAGTTTCTATGTGATAATAATAAAATATAATATCAAGATAAAAAAAAAACTAACACATTGGAATTGTAGGAAACAGATAGGCAGAAAGAAAAGAGACCAAGAGAAGGCACATGAAACAGAGACCAACAAATTCATACAAACAACAAACACTAAACTGGAAGTACAATATATATGCAAAGAACCCCTATGATAAAAAGAGAGAAGAAAAACATATTAATAACATAAAATGAAAGTAAATAAAATTAAATAATAGACTAAATTAAACAGAAAAAAAAAAAAGAAGAAAAAGAAGAAGAACCTTCTGGAAGGACATTATGAGGTAAGGAACCTCCAATGACACAGTTAAGTTGATTTTATGTTGGCCATCCATTGCTGAAAATGTGGCCTACTTTTAAGAACTTTTAGTTTGCTTCCCCAGTGAGATACTCCTTGAGGAAACTAAATTTACTTTTGCAAGAGGCTGTTAAATCCTGTTATTAATCTTTTGTTGTGTGAACAGTTAACAGAGATTTATTTTTATTTATTCTGTAGGTTATCTTCAAGCTTTTGCTTCCCTTCTATGCAGGTCGTTTCTCAATTTTATGCACTGCTCTTTGTCCATTATTGCTGTTATTTAATGAGATTTTAGGCTCTTAAAACACTGTTAATTGTGTTTCAAACTTGACATTTTCCTCTAGGTTTGCTTCTTGCAATTTCAGAGATTACAGTATTTAATCCAAATACACAACAGGGTTAGGTCCTTGAAGTTGAAAGTATCTATTTTCTGTGTAACATTGGACACATAAACCAGATACCTTACCAGTAGTACACTAGCTTCATATTCAATATAGGGTATATTAATTCATGTAACATTTGGTTTCCTTTGATTTTTTGAGATAATGGTATAATTACATCATTTCCCCCTTCCTTTCCTTCCTCTAAATCTCCCCTCCAGTATACCCACTTGTTCCCCTTCACATTCAAGGTCTCTTTTTCTTTAATTGTTATATATGTAAACTAAATTGCTAAACCCATTAGAATTTTTCCTCGATAAAACATTTATTTAAACAAATTTCCCTTTTAAAATTGTAAGAGTTTTTCTCATAATACCTTAATTTGGACCTCTTTTTTGAGCTTGTTATATAATTGCATCATTTTCTTCTTTTCTTTCCTCCCTCCAAACCTTCCCATACAACTTCTTGTTCTTGCTCTTTTAATCATTCAAGACAAATTTTTAAATAATAGTTGAAAATATGTATTATACATATGCATATATATTCAATAATTAAAAAATATTCATATATATATATAATTGCTAATAATCTCAAATTACATAATAAACTTAACAATGCAGTAATGGTACCCATACCTTAGAGGTAATCAATACCTTTCTATTTGAAATTAAGACCTGCTCAACAAGAGGAGACACTGCCTAACCATCACTTCACTAAAGCAGCACAATCACCAACTGTACTTTATACATTTGTCCTTATAACAAAAGATAAGTTCAGTCTTCACTCATTATCAAAGAAACTACTCTTTGTAATACATGGAGACTATTACAGAATAAATAGGATTTTAAGTAAAGAAGCAAACTGCATGCTGCCAAAACAGAGAAGAAAATCGTTTTCTTCTTATAAGGTACTAAAAAGCAATGATGAACTGTGAAGTATGTACTTCAATGTGATTTTGATGCTTTCTTCTGTGAACTAGTATCTCTGCTGCCAAGCATTTTAGAAGTTAAGGCCAGATGATTATGAGTTTAAGATCAGGCAGACTGTATAGCTAGAACTTGTCAAAACATGTCTTAAAACTGTATATATCATAGATAGCCTCTTGATATTGAACATTCTGAAGGTCACCCTCATAAAGAATATCTATAACTGGATGTCGCTGGCACATGGCTTTAATTCTGGTACTTAGGAGGCAGAGGCACACAGATCTCTATAAGATCAAGGCCAGTCTGGTCTACAGAGTGAGTTCCAGGACTGCCAGAGCTAAACAGAGAAACCTTTTCTCAAAATTCACTTCCCCCGCAAAAAAAGAGTATCTATGTCAAGTGCTTCATGACTAATCTGACTTCCAAAAGGAGATATATTGGAAATCACTTGTTGATATAAGTTGCCATTTGAATCCTGTGACTTGAACCAAATACACTCCTTAAATATATTTTTTAAAAAAAGAATTTCAAAGTATGGTTTCAAAGTGCCTTTAATCTCAATACACAGGAGGTAGAGGCATGGGGAACTCTATGAAAGCTGCCAACCTGCTCTGCAAATAATCAGGTTATAGGATAGCTAGAGATAAAGGAACACCATATAAAAAAAAATACAGGAAATATAAACAATCAATTTTCCAAATAGCATTAAATTTATCCATTCTTGGCAAAGTCATATGTTCTAAGGTTAATGTATAGCACACATACAATACTCCTAATACATTTGAAGAGTCTTTAAAATATTTCACAAGTATCTCAGTTGCACACAGCCATAGGCCTAGAGTTTACAAAACATGCCATTTAAATTTTCCCACAGTGAATTTCTCGATTGCTACATTTAGTTGTTTTTCTCTTGTTACAATCAATTCTTCAATAAAGTAGAATTTGAATCACTGTTTCTGTTGTGGCTTAAGTTATAGCAAAATAGGTATCAGTTTAAAAGAGTAAGGCTAAATCCAGTCATAAAAGAAACGGTTTTGAAACTGACAAATGGGGAGCCAAAATGAGAATATAGGAATGCATCCTGTAATAAGCGAAGAAGAGATGCAAAAGGGAACACCCATCCCTCTTTACAGTTTTCAGAAACCAAACGTGCTGGCCTGTGGGATGTGGCTAAGAATGTTCCAGAAATGTGGAGGAAGAAATTTCAGTTGTTTAAGTCATCAGGTTCTATATATATTGCTATTGCAATACTAAAAGGCTGGCACACGGGCCTTCTCCTTTGATGTGATCATTAATTTTGTTTTCTTTTCCTGTAAGTACAGCAGATGATGTCGAGAGAAAATGCCATCAGGTATAGGGAGAAGATTAACATCTTCAGAGTACTATAGTTCAGGAACAAAAGTGACCAGAAGTAGAAAGCATTTGTTCCCTTTCAGTAGTCAGAAAATCTTGCCTTTTAATGTTTTCTGTTACATGCTATGCATGGTTGTCTTGGGCTTAAATTGGAGAGGAAGTATGATTAAGTGGATGGCTGAACACTGACATTTTCCAACTACAATTACTACTGACTCACCACAGTGACCTAGTGAGATCCTTTATCATCATTACCGTGATATTATTATTAGATTTTTATGATTCACATGAATCTGGCTTGAACTCATTACATTGGTATGTTCCTCAGTGGCTCAGCACTTACAGGCATCACTTATTGGAATAGGAATTTCCCCAGGACTCAGTCTGTGTTTTAAACTACTGATGAGATGGAACATTATTATAATCTTTCTTCAATTCTGATTGCAGCAATAGCTTAAAATTATCAGCATTTCCTCTTATATCTTCTTTCCCTGTTTTCACATTTCTTAAAAGCAAGTCATTTTCCAGTATAATTCACAGTTCTACTCATGTAATATTGATTCTAACAAAATCATTATTTTTCTATATTTCAGGTTAGATTATGGATGTAATCATATTATACTCAAGCATTATAATAGCAAATGGCTAGATTTTTAAAATATTACTGTAAATATCTCTGTTCTTGACTATCATGGAAAAATTACAAATAATTCATTATATTTATTCATTATATAATTAATCCTTGCATTATAAATTTTTAGGCTTTTGATTTTTTATGTTAGTATAAATTTCTGTATTCATATACCTCTGTGCTTATATAATGAATATAATCATTCATTTAACAAATTTCAGAGTTGTCTGTGATATGTAATCACATTTAATATTTATAAGTGTTAAATGCCAAAGTTGACATCTTTTCACTATTTATTTTGATGATAAATTTACAATTGTTTTAAGAAATAATGTAAGAAAGTACAATTACTATTTACGTAGTCTAAAGCACTCTTGCATTTTGTAAATCTGAAGTACAAACTTACGATAAAAATATGAAAACATGGTCAGTATACAGTATATTTTGGCCACTTTCTTGCTTGAGAAGTTTACGCCCCTTCTAAGGTTTTTTTACTGCTGCCATTCTATTATATTTTTCTTATGTTCTAAATGTCACAAGTTAAATGTTTATTAAAACTTTTGTTAATAAACCCTATATTTGCTTCATTAATGAGAATACATCTTAGGCAAAAAATGTCTCCATGAGTAAAGGCATTTAACACTTAAGCCCAAAGGACTAATTTCAAAGATTGATACCTATGGCCACATTCTCTTCTTTTTATTTCAACAACATCCATTTTGGTCTCACCTGGGCATTCCCCTTTCACACCTCAGTGGTGCTTATACCTCATTTTATTGTAGCATGTTGGAAACTAAAAAAGAAAGCTATGATCAGTAATGTTGACAAATTTTACCCACATTAAAAGTAATTGTATTCATTTGGATTGAAGTTTTGAATTCTGAGAAGTCATTAGATATTTCATTGCAATCTTTTTCAGGTGTGTCTTATACATGAACTAGGAATATTTACTTATTATTATCATCATTGTATTATTTCTTTATATAGATATTTTACCTTAACTGAGATATTATTATCTTATTCTCCCTAATTATTCTTCTTCTCTTTCTTCTCCTTCTTTCTTCTCCTTCTTCCATTTTCTTCTTCTTCCTCCTCCTTCTTCTCCTCCTTCTCCTTCTCCTTCTCCTTCTCCTTCTCCTTCTCCTTCTCCTTCTTCTTCTTCTTCTTCTTCTTCTTCTTCTTCTTCTTCTTCTTCTTCTTCTTCTCTTCTTCCTCTCCTCCTCCTCCTCATCCTTCTCCTCCTCTTCTTTCTTCCCTCTCTCCCTTCCTTTCTCCCTCTCACTCTCCATTTCTGCTACCCTCTATATCTCACCCTTTCTCTCCCTCTCCCTCTCCCTCTCTATCTCTCTGTATGTGTGTGTGTATATGTGTGTGTGTGTGTGTCCACCTATGTGCCTGTGTATAGTGATATTCAAACAAAAATTTGAATTATTCATTGGACCTGTGTATCTCTAGAAGTTTTGTAGGATTCTATTTGAAATGTCTTTTCTCTGATATAAATTTGGCTGAGAAATGAAGAATAATATTCACCATAAACTTGAGGGTAGGGAACAAAACCCTTCGTTTTACTTCATTTATATATTAGCTGATTCAGTTTCCTCATTACATACCTTCAAAGACGAGGGATCCAATCTTCTTGTTGTCTCCACAATACCACAATACCCTTGCCATCTCCATTCATGTTTTTTGAAATTCTTCTTGCTCTGCTGGCCTTTATGTACACACACCAACACAACAATGCAAGACCCATTGCATCAGAGTGGACTGGGAATTCCAGGCTTCCCATATCTTCATTGCTGCTGATATTGTTGAAAGGAATTGACTTACTCTTGCACATGCAAGAATGAGCATTGACTTTCTGTCTGTCTGCCAGTGAGGCTATAATAACCACCTTAGAAATGTCTTCTCTCTGTAGTGTTTCAAAGTATGACAACATCAAATAGCCTGTTTTACAGGTGAAGTTGGGATTATGACCATATGGAGATGTTTATCTTCAATGGAACTCCATCTAAAGGACTTCTGTATTTTAAAATTGTTCCTTTTCTAGCATATGTACCAGAATCAGGACAATTTGGCTGTGGAATTTTGGGTGTATTGGACTTTTAAGATCTAAGTATTTTATAAATGGGGTGATGAAAAAAGCCAAGGACTCAACCACTGCATTGCTCTTTGATTTCTAATCTCCTTCTCCCTGTTTAGGTCCCATACTTTAATAACCATGTTGTTTCATACAAAATGTGAACTGTTATTAATTTTAGTTACCAGAGGATGTAGGGGGAAAGTTCATGAACTTCATTCCTTCAAAAGCAGAAACTGAGTTTATAATATATAATACTTCACGAAATAGAATAATATTTTACCATCTACTTATCAAATATTTAGAAATATTTGGAGCAGTTACAAAAACATTGCAATATCTTTATGTACCAGATTTTCTATTAAAATAGAATAGGGTAAATAGCCATTACTTTACTTGTTTTGAGTAACTATAAAAATACTCAGCATAAACTAGTTTTGGTTGTTTTGAAATTTCAGTAAAGACTGAGAAATTGGAGAAATAACAATTAGATCTTTTTCATTTATTTAAGCAAAAATTCATACTATATGTTGTGATCATATTCTTTTTCCCTCTCTTATCTCCTCCCAGGCCTTCTTTACTTATCCAAACTCATGTTCTTTCTCTCTCTCCAAAATACCAAGCAGCAAAACAAACAAACAAACAAAAATAAAACAAAATAGAGAGTCAAAACAACCAATAAAAACCCCCCAAAGTTTGTTTATAGTGGAATTATTTTAGTGATTATTTTACAGCTAAATAATTAGGGGTCATCTAGAAACTATTTAAATATTGACTTTTTTGGAAATGGGTTATGTTATGTAAAAGATACTAGAGTAGGCAGTTCATTATACCACCTGATGTTAGTCCCAACACCTGAGATGACAAACTTAGAAGATATGGTCAAGGACTCTGTAGATAAATATTTTTATTTACTTCCAGTTAAATTGTCTTATAAGATGACTTTAGACTATGAAGATTGAAATCATTCAGTTGAACTTGGAGGAAATACAGATGTTCCATATAGGAATATATCAACAATCAACCAGCCAGAACACTTTAGAAATGTTAGCATGTCATATTTCAACTGGATGTATGTAAGGTGACGCTTCATGTAAATCTTTGGACCTCAGTAGATGTTAGAGTTATGGTAAGGCTAAATCTTTGCTATGTAATATTTGTATAATTACTTCCATATAAAATTATCCACTCTTAATAAACTTTGTAGGCATGAATGGTCATTTTAATTTAGGACTTACTGATCTTTTATTAAGGTATAGTTAAAGGATAAATATCATTAATTGAAGATATTAGGGTAGTGTTTTACAATGGGAGAGTTAGTTTTCAGAGGTAATTAATAGGCAATCATTTCTAAGGTACACGCTATATTTCAAGGGAATTTGTCACAGTCCTGAAGAGTTTACTAGGTTAAATAGAGATTGTCAATTAAGAAGAATAGTTACCAAATATTTATATGTGTGTGTGTGTGTGTGTGTGTGTGTAAACTTGAAAGTGTTAACTCTACCAATCATTTTACATTAAGCAGGTCAGGTAAACGCAAATTAGCTAAGTTTTGTGAGTTTTTTCTAAGAATTTGACCTACTTATCACCATGCACCTTCATTAAAATGGGCCAGTTTGAGTGGTTTATAACCTGTAATTGTCTTCATATTGAGGTTGCAATCTCTCATAGAATCTTTAAAAGGAACGTTCTGTCATTTCAAAGCAGAGATTAATATGCATTTACTCAATTAAAGCGATGATACAATATTCCCACATGATCATAATGAGCAGAATCAGTCCCAAACAGTTCTATTACGTATTGAAAACATTTCCAAGAACATTAGAGGAAGGAAAAATAAGTCTCCTAATAACACACAGCCCCAAGGAATGTATATTGTTTTTTTTTTCACAAATTTTGGGGATAACACACACACACACACACACACACACACACACACACACACACACACGAGTAATAGAAATACCTGCCCTAGTTAGAAAAATTCTAATCAAAATTGTCCCTGAGGTCATCCCTGGAGTAGAACTGAAAGAAATATTGTCTTCTATTTTACCCAGAAAATAGAGTTCATAGACGATTTGCTAAATGCCTCCTATCCTTCTGCATTGTTATAGAAATGACAACATTTACTAAATTACTATAGTTCCTCAGGGTCCCTAAGAAATGAAATGGATTTACCTAGTACTCGTGATTAAAAGACAATAAACTTTTTGGAAAAACTGACATTTTAGTAGCAGCTTAAACTTTGAGTTTATTAATATCAACTTGAGGAAGAACAATTCCTCAGAGAAACATATTTGTGGAAGGGCTTTATCCTTTCTGTAACAGATAGTACTGAGCTAATTCCACTGATTATATACTACCCCATTTAAGTTATATAATCTTGTGGTTATTAACTATAGCTCATAATAATCATGCAATCAACATCATCATTAATTTTCAACATTATAGTCACAAAAAGTACAAGATTAGAACTATTAGTTACTATTAACTACTTCCTCTCTTCTTTATCTTCTCTTTCCAATCCCACAATTCTAGACATCATTTGTCTACTTTGTCTTTCTGTATTGTTTAATGTATATAGATTTTTAATATTTCTGACATATAACCATAAATGTGTAATATTTTATATTGCTTCATATAACATCAGTTTGGTGAGAAATGGAGAGTAATCTAATCACAATCAATACTCATCCTACATACAAGCTTCATGGGAAAGTCAAATCTATCAGGAGTTCCAAATATAAGAATATATCAATGTTAGGTTTCTGTTGAAATTAAGGCAAAAGTACATAGGAATCAGAATTACCAATTGCTTAACTTATTGAGCATAGCCACTGTTTGGTTTGATTAACATATCCCTCTATCTTATTGTTTAGGAAATATAATTGAATTTGAAAATTCATTAATATTTATTAAATTTCTCCCAAATAAATGACTAATGTTTTGTTTTGTTTGTTTGTTTTTTGTTTGTTTTTGGAGGGGGAATATCCCAGGAAAGATTTCTAATTCTGTTTGATATATTCTAGAGACTTTACTTACCTGTTTCATGTTAAGAGTCAGTGAATGCTCTCTTCATGTCTTTAAAGAATAGAATAACATTATCTTATAGTTCTGTGGTCAGAAAATCAGAAAATCTCAGTGACTACATTAATGCCAAGGTCCATCTCCAAGCTTCTAACATGAGCAAATTCAAGGGGTAAATGCTTTACTTTGATCTTTATCATATTTTGAGGATCTTGTAATTAATTTGTTTATCTTTCAGATCTACTTCACTGTCCTTCTATCACATTCCTTCATGTATCAAAAGCATTAAAAGTAAAGTTTTTTATGTCCTAGCTGTATAATCTGTGATAGTTATTCAATTTTGTGGCCCATATTTGTCAGCACTTTTGCTTCATGATATTGAGTGTGCTTTTGCTATATAAGATGATATTTTCTGATTCTAAAAATTAGCTAAGAGATATTTAATATCAAATATATCTTGAACGCAATTAATGCATAAAAAAGAATTGAATTTTGTTAATCCCTACACATTGTAACTTTAAGTAACTATGAGACTGGGGCATTTGAAATGTAAGAAAAAATATAGATTAACATAGTGTGGGTTATAATTTTATGTGTCAAATTGTTAGGATGGAAATTCCACAAATAATATCAATCATTTTCTGGACATTCTTGTGAGAATTATTTTCATTCAAATTTTAAATTTAAATCAATGGACCTTGAATAACACAGATTTCCCCTAAAGTGTGAGTGGACCTTCTCTAACTACTGGTAATTCTGAATAGAATGAAAAATGAAAAGAATGCCCAAAAGCAAGGGCAATTTATCTAGCATTTCTCATTTAAATCTGAACTTTAACATTAAAGTGCTGCTTCATTTTCATGTTGCGGTTCACCCTATTTATGTCAGAAAAGACAGCTTTTATATTCATGTATGTTTATTCCTTAAATATATAAATATATCTTTTGATAAACACACATGCATAGAGGTGGTGGTGGAACCCTCATATGAATGATTTACTTCAAGAGGAACTATTGTTTTCTCCAAAAAAAACAAAAAACAAAAAAAAATACAAAACAAAAACATGATTCACATATTTGGATTCAGAGATCAAGATTTTGTTGAGTCCAGCAAATAGAATGCACACACTTTCTACCCAGACATTCAATTTTTTATAACTTAGTTCTCAAGAAGTAAACTAAGTGAAGACTATTAAAGTTTATATTAAAATGATAAAGTTATTCAATGAAGATCTGAGTGTGTTGTGAATACTAATAAAGCCAACATGCAGGGAGTAAAATACTAAGTTCAAAGCCTACCTGAGTTACCTAATCATGTCTTTGATGCCTCATCTTAGTTATCAACTTGATGAAAACAGGAAGTACATGAAAGACAGGATTCTTGGCAAGCCTGTGTGGGGTTATATTTATTAAGTTAATTGATATTTGAATATCCACCCCACTTGGTGGTGTCATCTTTATCTGTGATAGAATTCTTGATTTTATAAGGAAGTGAGTTGAACACAAATACTTAGCATTATCTGCCTCTTGAGTATGACTGCAGTGTGGCCAGTCATTTCATGGTCTTGCCGTCTTGATTTTTCTGGCATGATGGACTTTACCCTTTAACCCTTGACTAAAATAAACACTTTTTGCTCTAAATTGCTTTGTCTGTGTATTTTATCATAGAAACTGGAAAAAAGTAAGACACTGTCTCAAAAAAACAAAACAAAAATATCCAATGAAATTTTCCATTTGGGAGACCAAATAAAACAATGTCACTTACATGTTTAATACAGACTTTTTGTGTAATAAATCTAGAAGTTGGATTTCAGACAAACTAAAAAAAATTGGGAGGCCTAGTCAACATGTATTTCTGGTTGTCTAATAGACTCCACTGCTTTCATAAAAAGACATAGACGTTGGTTTAGTTCAAGAATTGAGAACAGTATTAGATGACCTCATCTTTGGATGATTTTATAATTATTCTTTTAATTTCTGTGTCTTTAAATTCATTCAACATGTTTTGGTTGGGGGCCTTTATTATAGATAATATTGGTGATCATTATGAAGAACATATTGTCTTGATCTTATATATTGCTTATGATTTTGCAATTGAACCTGGTCATTTAGAGATAAGTTGTTGGTTGTATCATTTTGTATTAGTTTCTAGCTTATGTGTTGAGAGACTTTCAAACTGCATTTACTTAGTATCCTAACTTGTCTTGTTTTCAATCAGTTATGATATAGCTGAAGTATTTTGGTCACTAAGTACTGTGAATGAGAGGTGAGGGTAAGGTGATTACAGCTTTTTATCTATCTTTAGTTGCTGGAATCTGCTGTCCACTTTGGCAAGGACCAAGAGCAGGTTGATAGGTCAAGGGATCTCAGCATTGGCAGCCTCATATGCAGTTGCTTGGGTAAGGTTTTCAATCTCAACAGAGTGGGGACCTTCCAGATAGGACTTTGGTCATTTACCAAAAAAATAATAGAAATTGACAAAGAGCAATTCATTAATTAAAATACTTGGGTATAGCAAAGAAATCACTCAATTAAGTGAAGGGGTATCCTAGAGAATGGGAACAAACTTTATTCAGCAAAAATCCAATGCATTTTTTACATAAAAATATTTTAAAAAACCCAGAATGTTCTAGTTTTCTTTCAATTGCCATGATAAAATCCTCTACTGGAAAGCAAACTGTGAAATTAGGGAAGAATGGGTTTAATTAACTCTATATTTATAGTCATAATCCATCATTTAAGAAAGTAAGAGTAAGAAGTCAAGACAGAAGCACAAAGACAGGAATCATAGAAGAATGCTGTTTGAAGGATAATCTTCAGGCTTATTTTATTATACAGCTCAAGACGACCTACTTAGGGATTGTGGTCCCACACCATAGGTTTAGAGCTTATATATCAATTAATAATCAAGGCAACACACCCACAGAGTGATATATATCAACGTTGACATCAGTATTTTCTCAATTTATGCTTTTTACTTAGATTACTCTAAACCAGTGCTTCTCAACCTGTCAGTTGCAATGCCTATGGCGGTCAAAGGATCTTTCCACAGGGTTAGCCTAAGACTATCTACATATCAGAAATTTACATTTCAATTCATAACAGTAGGAAAATTATAGTAACAAAGCAGCAACGAAAAGAATTTTATGGTTGGAGATCACCACAACATGAGGAACTGCACTAAAGGGTTGTAGCATTAGTATGGTTGGGAATCACTGCTTAAGGTATATTAACTTGACAAAGGTAACTAGAACATAGGATATCAAGAAAACTCATGAACTAAACTAACCAGAAAACAGGCTGTCAATGTAAATGAAGAATTCTAAAGAAGAAGTATAAATGGCTAGTAAACATATTTAAAAGTGTTCAACATCATTAGTCAGCAGGGAAATGCAAATTAAAACTACTCTCAGATTCCATTTCATCCTAGTCAGTCTACTCTCAAGTAATCAAATAACAACAAATGCTGTAAAGAAACCCAATTCAAAGTTGCTGAGACTATAAATTTATAAACACACTGTGAACATTATTTTGGAAATTTCTCAAAATATTTGGGTAGAACATAACCCAATTTTTCTACTCCTGGACATATGTGCAAAGGACTCTATGTTCCACTACCCAAATACTAGCTTACTTATGTTCATATCCACTATAAGAACTAGAAAATGAAACCAGCCTAGATATCTATCTAGGGACTATTGATAGGGAAGAAGTGGTACATATATGCAATGGGATTTTATTAAGTTAGAAAGAAAAACAAAATCATGGATTTTACAAATAAATTGATGGATATTGGGAAGGAGAGACATATACTAAGATAGAGAATTCAGTCCCACAACAAAAAGCACCTTATGTACTCTTTCATATGTGGACACTAGCTTCAAATATTTTGTTTGATGAGTGTAACTTGGAGCACAAGCAGGAACTAGAAATATAGAAAATAGCCTTTTGGCCATTTTCTAGAAAGAAGACATTGTTGTAGAGTTGTTTTGTGGCTTACAGAATGACTGAGAGTAATATATAGCTAATAACTTACATAATAGAAGAATTCAAAGATGAGGAACACCAGGAGTAGAAAACAGAATATGGGTAATGGGGAAAAGAAGGGTTGTTGAGTAGTATTAATTGAACCAAAGAATATATAGAAATGTCATATGGACACAAAGTATTTTGTAAGCTAATTAAATTTTAAGTTTTAATAAAAGATTTAGATAGGGTTACCTTGTTGGGATAGATAATCCTTTAACTACAAGCAATAGTTTATTAAGTAAAAACCTAGTGCCAGTTGTGGGGAAACCTTCTTAATAATAGTTAGTCAGGGAATACCCAGAGACCTACTAAGCAACACAAGCTTTTGTTTGTCCTCTTGTTTACCCCCTAAAACTGATTCAAAAAAGACAGTATTGCTAAAGACACCATACATATTTGTTTTAAGGTAAATAGAGAAATCAAATTGAAACTGACCTCGGTATTTCATATTTTCTTTCTGTAAGGACAGAACCAAAGTAGCCAAAGTTTAGCCAGGCTTTTAAAGATCTCTTAAAAGTATAGGCCCAAGTTTCTTATTACCAGAAAAGGAACCGCCAGTTCTCAAAAAACCACAAAGTATGGGCAATTGCCCAACAGCCCCAGGCTTGGCATTTCCCCACCCCAAACCTGTTGCCAAATGCTTAGAAAGTCCCACCCAATCAGATTATGCAATCAGATTATGCCCCATATTCTATTACTTAAGCCACTTGAAAAAAAAACTCTATAAAAACGGTATGAAATTTGGCTTCAGGGTTGCTCTCCTATTCTGACTTATAGGATACTTGAGAGTTGACCCCATCGTGTTGGCTAATAAACCTTTTGCTTTTGCATCAATCTCGAGTCCTGGTAATTCTCCGAGGGTCTCTTTCAGCCGGCCCCTTACATTTCAGTTTTCATTGTGTCTTACATAAGCTGCCTTGTAGGTTATTGCAATAGAAAAGGCCTGAGCAACATTGTTCTTATCTGAATGCTACAAACTATAAAGCTCCATGCTCCTTTTTAACAATACCAACTAATAACATAAATATTTTCTAGAAAGTCATTCAAATTATCTTCTCTGAATTTTATCATGTATAAAGAACTAAACAATCACAGAGATAGCAATGTTTCATTAGGGCAAATTTGACACATTTCAGATTAATTTTGATTTTTGAAACCTCAAATCCCATCCCTAGTGACACACCTAACAGGCCCATGAATATTCTGTCAAGGCCACACCTCCTAATCTTTCTAATCCTTTCAAACAGTGTTACTCCCTAGTGACTAAGCATTCAAATGTATGAGTTTACGGGAGCTATTATTATTCCAACCACCACACTAGTCAAATAAACAATACCAGTAAACTCAAAATATAGTGATAACTACAATTATTAATAATCTTCATAATAAAGTAGATAATAGGGATAATTTTATCAATGAATATTTACAGGCATACAGGAAATTGTTACAACAATTTATTATTTCTAGAGATATTTCTACAGTTATATGACACACACTATTTCTAGTGTGTTTTAACATACTAAGAAATAAAATAAAAGAAATAAGCAAAAAAGCAGAACAAAGGAAAAACAATGAAATGAAAAGTCAAAATGGAATAGGGCATAACCTTTCTATCCTCACTCCATGAAGCTAGTATTAAATTGATGTCAGTAACAGAGAAAGGTGCCATGGGAAATTTAATAGAAAACAATCAGTCTCTTTCATTAATATAGATGTAAATATCTTCAATAAAATACACCAAATCAGATCTTGCAACATATAAAGTAGCATTCACAACAGGATTGTGTAGGAGTTACACTAGGAATGTATGATTTGTTCAGTAAAAGGAATCTGATCTTATTAAAATAATGAGGACAAAAGCAAAAAGAACTCAAAATCAGCTCAACAGTTCCATCCAAAAGACTTTAAGCGTATTCTAGCTGCTGTCTTTTTAAAAATCAATAACTGACCATAAAAAGGAAGCTCTTCAGCCAGACAAAAGGTGTATCTTAAGACAGAAAACAAGGTAAGGGTGTCTTCCTTCACAGCTTCTCCTCAATGTTTTACTGGGTGTTAAAGTCAGATAACAACATGAAAATAAAGGTGTAAAAGTCTGCATTTGAAAATGTTATCAATTTGAAGATAGTATATTCAAATTAACCCACTAAAAACAATTATTATATCTAGTAATCAGGTTTACTAACATTTCCGAGAGTTGTTCACATGTTGAAAATGAAAATTGAAAATAAAGATACAATTTATGTTAATACATCCAAAATAGAATGATATTTAGTAGTAAACTTAACAAAAACGAACTAAAATCACAAAATATTACCGAAGTAACAAAAAGCATTGCAAACATGTAATCAAATAGCTTACTAATGATTTTTAGGCAACATCAGTGTGCTTCCTCATAATTCATGTGGAAATTCAATGAACTGAGAATAATAAACTATAAAAATAAAGACTTTAAAACATAACAGAATTCTGATCTCCTGAAGGTCTTGGGATGGCACCTTACCCATGTGTATAGGGGCAGCAATAATTGGCTTCAGCATCTTGTATTTTTCAATTGAGAGCATGGTATGTGATCTCATGATACATGGGAAGAATGTATGAAATCCTCAAATATAACAAAAAATATGTTGAAAGACACAACTAAAGTATCCCATGTTCCCAACTTAGAAATCTCACAGAAACATGTTTTTAATCAGGATTGTAGTTTGAGGTAGTATTGATACAAATGTCAAGAAACAGCATTGGGTGTTATATAACTACAAAGAAAGAAATCACTTGACATAAAGACAAAGGATATAATATCAAAAGGACAACAGTACATGTTTGTGAAGGATACAGATACATTATAACCTTCACATTTCACATATTGCTGATAGAATTGCAAAATCTGTGTTTAGTTAGCTATGTCTTATACTTCCGACAGAAGGTAAATATTTATGATATTTCAGCATTTATACTCTGAATTATACACTCAAGAGATATGAAAACCTTTCCATAGGAAAACTTGTGTATATAGAAACATTATTCATAATAAGAAATGGAAATTGCTCATCCAAGAAATATTGTAATTCAGATAAGCAAAATGTGGCATATCAGTAAAATGAAATACTAGCAATGAAAAAAGGCAGAATTGCTGATGTTTGACATGAAGTATGTAGAACTTTGAAGCATTATACTAAATGAACGAAAAATGAATGAAATGAAAAAAAGATAAGACATGTCACATATTTCATGATTAATCTATTTAATATATAGAATTAGTGTATAAAGAATGTAGGTTAATAATTTCCTGGGAAAGGTAAGAGAAAAATATGTGGCAAAACTCTTGTTAGTTATAGGGTGATGAAAATATTGTAGATTTAGTGACAATGGCTGCGAAGCCTTATGAAATCACTCAGAAAAAAGCTGAATTGTACCCTTAGAATGAATTTTATAGAGATGTGAATTATAACTATAGCTTAATAAAAAGGGAGTAGAATTCTTATGACTGCTTAAAAAGACTAGACTCTCTAAAGTGACTTTATTCGATGAGCTATTTAATAGAATGCTAAATGCTCTACATTCTGAGCAGTAACTTTCTTTGCAAGGAAATAAATTAAAGGCTATAAGGACTTTCATCTAGTGATAGTAAGAGTAATTAATCATTGCTTAATGTCCCACTACTTTTGTTGCAGAAGAGAACATGAATAAATATCTGAAAATGTTCCAAACCAAAGAAGAAAACAACACTAAATCACCTTCAGAAAGAATAAAAGCCATTCAGACAGCAAAACTTGCTATTCTTATTCAGTTTTTCCTGTTGCACTGTCTTTTTAGTATTCCTGTTCTCCTCTATCCCTAAAATACAACAATGATAAAATCTACAGAAGTATATAACATTGTTATATTTAAGGTACTAACTTAATATTTTGAACATGTGAATTGCAGCCTGTGGCTGGATTGCTTCAGATAATGCTGGAAAAGGGTACTTTAAGATCCAGTGTATTATGCCATCTATAAAATCATGACAAGTTAAAAAAAAACAGAAAAGAGGAATGCTTGATTAGCCTTCTAGTAAGGAGAATTTGGAAGCATCTATTGATAGACATGGGAAATCTATCAATGGTTACATGTTACAGTTTCATGGGACTAGAGTAAGGCTTTTTGCTGTGCTCATGCACAATTAGGTAACTAGAGATAAAATGATCTATTATGCATTTCAAATAAAGCCTATAGTAAAGTATTTTGAATGTGTTCACAATTAGATATAAGAAATGATTGAGGAGAGATTTATGACTTTCCTGTTATAAACAGTCCTCGATCGATACAGGCATTGAAGTTTCATATACTGTATTAATAAGTAGAATCTTACATTTTCTTGTAATGAGGAAATTTATTTATAAAAACCCAGAGATACAAGATATACAATAAAACAAGGAAAGGATGCACTTTGATGCTATGCTATTGTATAAATACTGAGAATATATGATTATAACATCTCAACATTTGGAAAAATCTGAAAGCTCAAATATTTTTAATAAATAAGAAAAATATACACCATGACATAGGTAAATTGAACATTATAAAATTAATTATTAGACAGTGATTTGGAAAATTAGTAAGCAATAAAGAGTGCTTCAAACAGGAAATAATTTTCTATTTTTGGATATATATATTTATATATGGATGTGTGTATATATATGTATATATACACGGATGAATATATATACACACTTATATATACATACACACATACACATAAATATATACATGGAGTTTTAGAATACACACAAAAGGAACAAATATAATGTATGTTAACCATCATCTTTTATTTATATGTAACTTTGTGTTCATTTGATTATTAACTGCTATTTCTTGGGACTTACATCCCTTTTAAAAAAATAAGTAAAATAGTACCACAGGAAAGTTTCTACAGTTATATTTGCACTGATTTTTTAAAAAAAAATAATGTGTATGTATATACACATTATTTTTTTAAATTTTATATGTATGAATATTTGCCTGCATTTTGTGTGTCTGGTGCCCAAAGATGTCAAGAAAAAGTGAATCCAAATCCTTGGAACTCGAGTTTCAGACAATTGTGAGCTAACTTGTTAGTGCTTGTAATCAAACCTAGTTCCTCTGTAAGAGCATGTTTTTAACACTGAGCCACCCCTCCAGTTCCTGCATCTACATTCTTAAACCTGTGATTTACCCTCATACTAAGTTCCTAATAAATTCTTAGTATTCATCATTCATATAATTTGTAAACTTAACTCAAATGTTTACATATTACATACATGCACATAGGTGTCAAATGCTGCAAATGAGAGTATACAAATGCAAAATCAATGTCTTAAAACAGGATGACATCATTTCGTTCACCACTGTTCTCACTTCCTTCCTTCCTCCTTTCTTTTATTCTTCCGTGCCATTCTTCCATCCTCTTAGCGTTCCTTCTTCCTTCTTTCTCCTCTCTCCTTCTGTCAATGCTTTATTACTTCTTTTTGATGGTATCAGTATATTTTCCCCTTTGTTTAGCACATTACACATTGATGAAACTCCAGAAATACACATTCCTTTGAATGTGATACAAAGCTAAAACTTCATTCCAAATTGTTCTGACAGAAATATGCTGAATTATCTACTTGTTTCCGTTTATTTCCTGTGGCAACAGGAAGCAGATTTAAAGACGGGGACATTTTGTATAGTTTTAAGATTTTCTAGTCTACATTTTCTCTAAAACTACTTTAATAGTTACTCAATGTAGTCAAATATGCTAAAAAGCACACATTTTTTGTCTCTTTTTTAGAGCTCTAGAATAAACATAGCAACAGTGAACATGGTTTGAAAACTGTCCATATGAATTCAATTCAAATATGTTCTTTCTGTGGGGTCAGTCATCTATCAATCAAACTATGTCAGTGATGCTCTCAATCTTCCTATTTCTTATTTTAGCAATATCTTGATGCCCAAGAAAGAAAATTATTGAAGTTACATTCTGTTTGGGAGAAAACAATATTTTTAAAATGAAGAAACAGAGAGCAGATACAATATAAAAAGTCTTAAAAAAGAATAAGGAATTGCAGTTGTAACCTGTCTATTCTTATACAGTTTTACATTTATAACTTTGGATCTCAACAGCAATATAAGTTCACTGAAAACTCTGATTAATGAACAAGTATCTGTGTGGGACATAAAGCAGTAAGTTTATGGACAAATACTGACACATTAGCATTCAGTGACAACTTCCGAGCAAATGAAACCTAATAAACAATGATGTATGCAGAAAGAAGATAAAAGAAAGTGCGCATTGGAAGAATTTTTTTTAAGACAATGGTATGTATTTCTCTATTATTCTTTCTTTTATAAAGTCAAGGAAATTCTGTCACTCACTGTAAAGGAGCAAGCATTACAATGGCACATATTTATTTCAAATTTCATTTGCCTACAGTAAGGTTTTGAAAATTACAAAAATTGTTTTATGGAAAATATACAAGTAGCTTTTTTATAGCTGTTGTTGACAGTTCTATCAGACACTTTTCTCATAATTCCATTAATCAAACTTCTTTATAGAAAGAAACCAAATTTTTTCCTATTCAAATTTTTCCATAATATCCTGGCATGAGAAAAATGCAGGTCTAATTATGTTTTAAAAATAAAATAATCATATGCATTTATACTAAATCCACATATTCCAAATTTTCTTGTATTAAACATGCTTCTTTTCTTGAAGGCATGAAGATGTTACATTTTATGAGTTCTCTTTAATTCTTTCATTTGATGCACATATAGAGTAATGAAGGCTTTGTACTTAATTTCTTCCAGTGTTGAAGATCATATCCCATATGCACATTTGCTTTTGAATCTATTTCTGTTTCCTCCACTTTCCCTCTTCTCTTCCTCTTCTTTCTTCAGTCAGTCCCAACGGGTACCATGACAATGACCCCTACCTAGCACTTAAATAGTTTTAGAAGAGAAATTATACCACCCCTTATTATCAACAAAGCTGGAATGGCAAGTCCTTTCAGACTTGACATTATTCTTTCTCCTAACACTTTTAAATCTTAATTAAATCATTTTCTTAATAACTTTCATCATTTCATCATAAAAAGAAGATGTAACACAAATATAACATACTAGGTTATAGGGGTAATGCATTTCCTTATTCTCAGATTTCCTCTAAAAAATATTAACCCTTTTGATTCTGTTGAATATAAAACTGATATCAACATACAAACATAATTGGAAATTATTTACAATGATGAGATCAGCATTCCAGTGTTGTGAGCCCTCTGTCTTTGATATCATATAGTACCTGGCAACAGCGACTTGCACTGCACATGAATGCTAATTTGAGAGTATAAATCATATCTATATTACTGTATTGTGTATACCCCAATGTATTGAATAAAGAGTACATTGTTTTAAAATGACATCAATGAAATATAACAGATAGAAAGTATTCATTTCATAGAGAAACTGTTCAGATTTCATAATATGGAACTCTGAAGAAACTGTTTTTAAAAAGTGAAAGAAGGGAGGGAATATTAGTTTTCTTTATTAAAACAAAACAGTGTTTGTGAACTTGGTCTTTTGCCAGCCTTGTACTGAAAATAAAGGACACAAATCAATAGCAGATTTTCAATTTTCCAATTTTATGTTTCAGAGGCATTAACAACTCATAGACATTGAAATCCCTAAAATGCTATCTTTTTTTCTGTATTTTGTAGAGAAACATTCATCTTTAAAAAAATTAATCAGACTGCCTATGTATAAAACTTCTATACACTTGAAAGTTTGCTTATATAAAGCTTGGTAGTGTATTTAAATATAGTGCATAATTTGTTAGTGTTCAGTTTAATACTGCATTTTA
This sequence comes from Cricetomys ansorgei, assembly GCA_026225945.1. NCBI lineage: Eukaryota > Metazoa > Chordata > Mammalia > Rodentia > Nesomyidae > Cricetomys > Cricetomys ansorgei. The sequence continues at coordinate 12,484,458 of JAMJFZ010000713.1, forward strand.
AACTAATATTCACTTTTTAAATTTAAATTTTAAAAAGTTGAAATGTAACTACGATTTTTATCATTTTATTCCTCACCCTAGTCTTTTCCATAGCACTTCTCAAACAATCTCAAATCTATGGCCTATTATCTTTTTTATTGTTACATATATGAAGAAATACATAAATAAATTAAATACAAATATCTCAGTCAATTTAGAATTTTTTCTTTGCATATGATTTCAGAGCCAACCACTCAACATTGAACAACCAGGTCGGGAGATCGTCCCTGACATCAGTGAATTCTTCCTCAATCTGCAGTCTCTATTTCCCTACAGACTATGTATAGGTATGAGGCTACTTGATATTCATCTTTCCACAATAGCATGTCTGTTGATGTTGTGATTGTTTAGGTCCTGACTCTTTCGGGAGTCATATTGTTGAGGTATCATTGTATTCCTTGTCACTTCAAGGAGACACGCCCTCACAACAGACTTTCTTCTGGCTTTTATAGTCATTTTCTATCCTTTGCTTTGACGTTGCATTAGTTTTAGGTTCAGGAGTTGTGCTGGAGATGTGCAGGTTGGGGACACGAACTCCAGAAGCAGTCATTCTCTGACTACTGACAATTTTTTTTTTTTTTTTTTTTTTGTAATTGGTTTTCCTGCAAAGAAAAGTTTCTTTGTTGAGGGGTGAGACTTTTTGTGGCTGTTAGTTAGGGATTAGTATTTAAAAAGAAGTTAGGAGTTTTGCTGATTCAGTAAAATAATGGTATGTTCTCTGAAGTTAAGGACCTTACTAGCCCACCAGTAGTTGGATCTGATTCTAATACTAAGCAAAATTTCACTAATGTTTAACAGTCCTTTAGTCCAATTAAAAAATTGTTTATTACCAATAAGATATGAGTACCACTATTGTTCAGAGTATTAGGCTTTCTAAATGATTACGTTGAACATTAATTTATCAATCTCAAATTTAATAAGAATGCAATTCCATTGCTGAACAAAGATTTTAAACATCCTCTTTTTTTGGTGCACAAAAAAAAAAATTCTACTTATATGAGATCATTCTCCCAACAAAAATTTGGCCAGATTTCAATCTATCTTAATTTATTTTCTCCTGTCTTAGTTTCACTTTCTGTAAAATACTCTACAAAAGTAACATTAGGGAAAAAGTGCATACTGGTTCACAATTTCAGGGCGCAATCCATCAATGAGAGAAAGTAAAGAAGTAGAAATTTGAAGCAGTTGATCATGTTATATCCAAGTCAAAGGTGGGGAAGAATGAATTAATGAATGTATGCTAGTGTTTGTTTTGTAGAGGAATAGGCCTGGGTGGTAACTATGAAGGGATCAAATCCAAGGTCTATATGAAAAGATCACATCTAGGGGTCTATATGAAAGAATCACTTTCAGAGGCCTGTGTGATCTAGATGGCATGCAGAAAGAACGTTAGTCAGAGTAATCTTATCCTCTGTTTGTGCTAATGCTAGATAAAAGGGATTTCTGTGGTAAAGCAATTTACCTCACAACTTTAATCCCAACACTAGTATTCTAAAAGGAAACAGTTAACTCAAAAGTAGGTCAAAGCTCTTAGGTCATGGTTACAGAATGAGCACACATCTGCAGAGTTAGCAAAGGGAAGTCTGAAATTGAATCACAGTAGACATGCCCAACTCTCAGGATATAAAAGGAGGCTCTCAGTTCTTCAGTTCACAGATGGAGGTGAGGGAGGATTCCGAGAGACACAGAAGCAGTCTGAGGCAATCTGAGGCAGAGACACAGAGGCAGTTCAGCAGAAGAAGTCAGAACTAGAGGGGAAGAGAGAGCCAGTTTGAGGGCAATGAGAGCAGTTTAGTCAGAGAAGTTGCAAGAGTCAGCCAGATTCAGCCAGAATCACAAAAGTCTAGTCAGAAGAGTCACCCGTCTCAGGTCAGATTGAACCAGAATCTTGGGAAAGAATTTGAGCCAGAAAAGCAAGTGAGTTGAATCAGCCAATCAGAAAAGTTATTTGATTTCAGTATAGCTCTGAGTTCAGAAGGAGGTAGTCGGAGTGAGCTCAGTGAGCACTAAGTTTCAGAGCCTTAAATGTTCTAGGCTGTTCAGAGGTTGAAGCCTTCCAGATGTGGGCTAAAGATGAGACTGTATGGAAGCTGAAGCTCTCTAAGGACCAGGAATTGAATTAGCCAAAGAATAATCTGGCCTTTTCCCTGAATCAATGATTACACCTTTGACTTTCTTTTCTTTAATATGATTGAAAATCCTCTTTTTAGAGAATGGTACCACCCATAGTATATTTGCCTCCCCATTTCAATTGACATAATCAATGCAACTCACCCATAGGCATGACCACAAGGAAATCTGATCTAGATGAGACCTCATAGATTTGGTTAAGTCAAAAAAATAGAAACAACCACCATATTGGATTAATGTTTTTGTTTCATTGATCATATTATTTACAATGTCTTTGTGAACAAATTATAAGTGGCTTCTAATACTTAACTAATTACATAATTTTGTTGGTGGAATGAAATACAGTAAAAAATGAATTTTATCTATAACCAATTCTTTATATCCTGTTTGCCTCCCACTTTTGATAAATGCATGAAGATAAATTGACCAATTTCCTTAAATATAGATATTTTGATACATAGCATATTTTTGAAAAACGAAAACAGTATTATTGAAGAAAATGTCATTGATAGTGTTTTTATAATATTTCCCAAATGCATCTATTATCTGTGATGCTATACCTGCAACAAAATGAAAAGATAATAGATCCAGTGTTTATAAAGAGAAGACATACCATTCTGTTTAGAAATAATATTTTCTATGAAAATATGAGTTTGGAACTAATATTGGTTACATACTAAGAAGATAAATTGAACTAAATGAAATACAACCAGCATATACTAAGTTGTAAAACACACTAAAAAATTTGAAGTTTTAGAGCAAAACTTGTTTATAAATGGTACACTGCACTAGACCTCTAATTTAAACCATATATTGTTTATCCCATTTAATGTAATGAGAAGATAAAGCTAACACACTTTTTATAATTTCCCCAAACTGCATGTTTATTTAGGTTTCAATTCATAGCAACACAAATACATGAATTCTTTTCCTGAAGCATTTAATAAAATGAGTTATGGTAGGAAACAGGAACAGAGCAAAAAACTTTAATAAAATCATTTATTTTGCAGATGTTCAAAATAAGATTCTAAATATAGCAAGTAATACAGTATCCTGTGAGATACCCCAATTACTAATAATTATATGAATATATTACCTTAATAAAACATTGAAAACTGTGTCCTCAAATATAAATAATTTTTTGTATTGTTCCTTTTCTGTGTTTTCTTTCTGCATAAGGATAATAATGTGCTCGGAGGGTCTCTCTCCAGAATGACATTTCTTACTCCATCCTGTCAGTGTCTGTGGTGATGTCACTGAGCCTCATCTGATGTCCCGAACAACAACTGTTGAGCAATCAACTCTCTGTTCTTATTTATTCTATCACACTTCGTGATTCAAGACTCAGTGAATCCTGGTTTCTCAATTCAGCTTCTAAAACACCTGTAAATCAGCTTTCCCCAGATCAACTTCACCTCTGAGAACTTATTTTGTGAAAAAAACCTCAAGTCTAGAAAAACCATATTAGAATTGAAAAACCATGTTGGAATTCTAGATTCTATCATTACAAAAAAAAAAAAAAAAGTAGGACAAAGTTTGTAGACTTACCTCGATCTATTTCAAACTGAAATACAGTGGAAGAGAAAATGTTAATGGTGGTTTTTATATTAATGTTTCACTTAGAAATTGTTTTAATTTATGCAGTCAGTTGTGGTTAAAGTGTGGAGAACATGTTGTATTTGGTTTTCAGGTTTATTTTCATAGCTCCATTACCAAATATCTGACAGGAACAACTCAAGGGAGAGTATGTTTTGCCTAAGCATCTTAGTGCGTATGGTCTATCATGGGAAGGCTGAAACCACAGTCTAATGAATAAATGAAAGATATAATGTACAGTAGATATTCTCCCATAGTGGCCTAGGCAAGAAACAAAATGTTCAGACCGGAGATAAAAGCAGATTTAAATTCAAATACCCCTCATCAGTCACTCACCTCTGTCAGACAGATCCCATATCACCAAGCTTGAAGCATCTGCACATACCGTGCATAAGCTAGGGACAAAGAGAAATAAATGAACACTTGGGTAACATTTCAGACTCAAGCCACAGCATTTCATCCCTTCTTCTAACAAATAGCTACTGCACAATACATAGTGTTCATTCAACTTCAAAAGTTTCTATCAACTTGTAAGAGTTTTAATACTATTAAAACATAGAGTCCCAACTCTCTTTAAAAATTCAAGTGTCTTCTAGCAGTTGCTTCATGTAAAATCAAATAGAAAGCCACAGAGTTCCAATATATTCTTGCATATATTAAACATCCCATTTCAAAAGAGAGAAGTGCAACTATCACAAATGAAAGGGTAGACTAAAGAACAACTGAAACCAAGCAGGGAAAACAGTAATTCCTGCAGTTCCATCCCTATATGGTACCATGATGTGGTCATAGAGCAGACTGTCTTGACCCTATAGTTCTGTTAAACTTGTAAAAGTTGCCTTGATCATGGTATTTTAGCACAGGAAGTGAAAAGCAACTAATACAGTCAGATAAAGTATAAGACTCCATGTTCTTCCACGTTTTTTCATGCCAGCAAAACCTACAGTACAGTGTGGACAAAGCAAAGTTCTACTGTAAGCTAAGCATAAAGCTTCTGTACTGGATCCATTGATACAACTACCTTTTAGTACCTATATTAATTAACCCGTAGAAGTACCTCCCCAGACAATTATTTTTCAAATAGATACCAGAGTCACAGTTTTCGGCTATCTTTCAACAAGAAACATTTTCAAATTTTTTACATTTTTAAAATTTAACAATTATTTTAATAATTTTATACTTTTTTTTTTGTTTTTTTGAGACAGGCTTTCTCTGTTATAACTCTGGCTGTCCTGGAACTCACTCTTTATACCAGGCTGGCCTTATACTCTCAGAGATCCACATGCCTTTGCTTCCTGAGTGCTGGGATTAAAGGTGTGTGATAGTGCTACCTGGCTTCCATTCTGTGTTTGTGTGTTTGTTTTAATTTTATAAGTTTTTATATTTAATTTTTGTGTGTGCACATGTGTACCACAGTCAGCATGTGGAGGTGAAATTACAACTTATAGGAGTTGGTAGTCCCCTTCCACCATGAAGGCACAGAGGATCAAATGAAGGTGTTAATCTTCGTAAAAAGTGCCTTTACTCCATGAAGCATCATGTTGGCTCCACATGGTTTTTCACTTTTATATCCAAGTACGGCTTATGGGAGTGCTCTCACCTTCACCTGTCTTTCTTATTATTCCAACCCAGAAGACATAGAATCCGTGGAAGACCAGAGCCCCCTTATCCCGTCCACTATATCTGCACTCTCTTCTTTCCTATGACAATACATCAATTCATATTTTTAATTTACATGATCTCTTTCATTTTGTGTGTAGATATAAGTGTCTCTGTGTGTATGCCTCAAGTGTGGAGGTACTCACAGAGACCACAAGTTGACATAAAAAATCTTTGAGGTGGGATGCCCAGGGATTGGTGAGCCTCTAGTTGTAAGTACTTATAGAGCAGCAAGATCTCTTAGCTGCTGATCAAACTCTCCAGTCCTTATTTATTTTTAATATCTTTCTGTTCTATATTTTCTTTGAGATCTAACTGTAAATCTGGCTAATAGTGGATGTTTTCTGCCAAATATACAAATCGTTACATTTAAACTTGGCTTCACTCACTTTTAGAGTATAGGAGCATATCTTTGCCAAAATATTCACAAGAATATAATAAAAATGGCTTGTTGTTAATGCCCAACAGAACTCTCAGTAGATAACAGCATCAAGAACACAGACTTTACTCTCTCACTTTTGGTCAGCATATGGTCTGAGTTCCTAACAGAATGGTTCATTAACCTATGCTGATAGCATTCTAGAACTTCTCTAGCTAACATCTGCAAACACTTCTGTATCCCCTTCCACAAAAGAAAAATGGCCCTACTCCAAGTATCACATTTTTATATTATTTATTTCTGTGTTTCTGTCATATAATACTTGCCAGAAACACTTTAAGGGAGAAGAGATTAATTATGGATCATAATTTTAGAATGTACTGTCCATAGTGATGGGAAATATTCATTGACTCACAGAACCATGATGGGAAAGTCTCAAGCCTCATTGAGTTGCACAGTCAAGATATATATATATTTAATTGCAGTTTAACTAGGAAGCAGAAGTCATAGAACAAAATCAATGGAATGTATAACATTAACAAGCCTCACACCAGTGATCAAAGATAAGATCTTCCCAAAGTAGTGACTAGGGACCATACTTAAACACTGGAACATGTATGTGCCATTTCAGAGTCAAATCACAGCACATGTTTTCATTTATGGTTCACAATATTTTGGAATACACTTATTTTTCTTTTGTTAATCTTTTGGATACAAATTAAGTATCAACCACTCAGGAGTGATTAGTAGACTGCTAAGAATATTGTTCTTCAAATATAAATTTTAACTTAGGAAATTGATGCACTATCAAATAATGTGTTTTGATGTAAGTTGGAAGAGAAGCAATCAAATTGGTTGCCATGTATCTAAAAAAACAAATTACTAAATCCAAATGTGGTATCACAGTTTTAAGAAAGTTCTGTGAGGGCAAGACATAACGGCCCAGGTTTTAGATCCTTGTGAGAATGGGGCCAAATTCATGCCAGCTGGGGATATATATTAAGACCTTTTTTCAAAAGGAAGATAGATGATAGATTGATAGATAGATGGATAGATAGAGGGATGATAGATAGATAGATAGATAGATAGATAGATAGATAGATAGATAGGAAGGAAGGAAATGGATGATGGATTTATACATAAATAAATACAATTTCTGTGAAAATAAATAAAGTTCTTTTATTTTTATATTTTCTTTTTGAGGTAAAAATTTCACTATATAGCTCAATTGGAACAGAGTTCACTTTGTATACCAAGCTAATTAAAACTCATGTACTTTCTCTGCCTCAGCTTACCTATTACTATGTTTACAGATATGAGACATTACACTGGTCTTGTTAAGATCTTTTCTTTTGACATGAGAAAATGTATTTTGCTTTGTTGTTTGTATTTAAATAACAAAAATTTTTGATATATGATTTAAGTTATAAAGTATTACAATGCATTACAATTAAATAATTGTTTACCAAATATATGGCTGCTGAAAGAATGTATTAAAGTCTTGAAATTTATTTTAATTATATGAAATTCAGATTGGTAAGACATATATAGAAGTTGAACAGATGCAAATTTATCTTTGGAATGATCTACTGTATAATTTGTGTAAAAATAAAGGAAGAATCAGGATATTGGAAAGGAATGAAGAGTTTTATTTCTAATTGTAGCTAAGAAGACTATACCATTTGGTTTTCATAATTGGTTTTATTTAAATCACAAGGAGAAATTTAGGTCAATATTTGCATGGGTAATACATGTGGCTAGTATTGGTAATCTGAGTGGTTAAGTATTCTAATGTATGTCAAACATTGATATAGAATGTATGAAGGCATGTTTGTATTTGATAAAAAGGTGATTGTGAATTAAATAATTTTTCAATTAGAAATTCAAAGGTTTTTAAAAATATCAATATAAAGAATTCACTACGAATTTCACATGCTGTTCCTTACCCCTATTGTTATCTCAGTGACTTGACTCTTTGCTGTCACTTCATGTCTGAGTGTAGGACTATCTACTGGACAGAGGGAGCCTCTCGGGGATCTTATCTTTAAGGAAAACTGACTCGCTCTTATTGCAACTTTCAGTTTCCAGTAGCTCTTTCTTAAATGTGGAACTTTGTGAATACCAGCCACCTTCGTAGTAGGATTTTGTCTGACTTAAGTTTGCATTGTTTGTTGTGCATGTTGCCACAACTTCAGTGAGTCCATAGATATAACTGTCTTATTGTATGCTGAGGGTGGGCACTAGGTGAAGACTATTCCCCCAAGGACTCTTTGGGGGAAATAATAAAGCAAAGACACTATCATCTTCTGTTATAGCACCCTATATAGGAAAAGGACATGGCAGGGAACTTGAAAACATAGTCACTAATTTGCTCAAGATGCTTCTCAATTTGAAACAACTTTCCCCATAAACTGTAAACTTATCAATTTAGTCATGTCAAAAATATCTTCCCAGACACATTCTCTAACTGACTGAGTATTATCTTTATACCAATAGATTAGTGTTTAACCTTAATCAATAAAACTTCATTTTGCAGGGTAGTACAGGACAATAAAGGGTATTACCCAGATAATACAGGGTCATACAACTCTTCACAGGGCTGATGATGAGTGACTGTTGAGTTTGCAGTCTTAGAGGAGGCAATTATATCAACTGCTTCAGTGCAAAATAGTGCAGAATGATAAGAGCATGAGAATGGAAGGGAAGAGTTGTCTAATCTATCACTGGTACAATGACATTATATTTGTGATTTTGAATTCCCAGCAGCTTTGGTTATATTGCTGCATTTCAGTCTGAATTGGGGAGGGACTCATGAGGTTCCATTCCTAGCTGAAGAGTTATTGGTAAGTGATGACTGCTGGAGGAGGCACTGACATTTTCTTCCATCAAATGGCCACTGGTGAGATGCCCATGCTTTTGTGGGGTAGGTAGCTTCATACTCACGAACATGAAGGCAGTAAGAATTGGACTCAGAGGTTATTTCAAAAGAGAGGGATATGAAATGGGAAAGGATTGTGTAAGAGGGTTTGGGACAATGGTAGTGAGAGGAGTTTGGGGTGGATATGATATGGATACATCGTATAAGTGTGCAAAATTGTTAAAAATTAATCTAAAATATTATTTTAAAATGACTCATAACTTTTTATTTACTCTCTCAACATCCTAACTAAATTTATCCTTCATTTTGGCAAGAAGCTAGGAACATTTAAATAATATTTGTATATTCTGAGGAGGAACTATATAGTCCCATTGACAAAAGGAAATTGAAACTAATATAATAGATGATGACATGGATGCTGGTTAATAATTCAAACTTCCTGTGTCATCCCATAACATGACACAATCATATGTATGCCAAAGTATTTTTTATATCATTTATTAATTTTGGACAATTTCATATATATATATATATATATATATATATATATATATATATATATATATATATATATATATAGTGAATTCTGACCACTGTCTCCGTCTACACTGGCTACTTGACATTCCACCCTTATTGTTGTCCCCTCTGCCATAAAGATTATTTCCCACATTAATATCTTTTTGCTTGATTTGCAAAATCTTGAGTTTAACTGGAGCCATCTCGGGACTATGAACTGTTTATTGAAGTGGTCACAAATCTGAAGTAGATTGCTATCCTTACCACAGAATTCATTAGTAGCTAGTAGTTCTACTGGGAGTTCTAGGATCCACCATTGACTTTTGACAGGCCCAGTCTTGTCCAGTCTCTCTTCATCTGCTCTGAGATCACAATTTTAATGTTGTGTTCTTCCCAGTAGGTGGCATTTTGCAGGCTTTCTACTTAACATCTAGCCTTTCTTTTTTTTCCTGACTACTCTTCCACAATGGTCCCTAGGACTGGAGGTAGTATGGGTGATATAAATGTCCCATTTAGTGCTTGGCATTAAGAGTCTATGAATTCTCAGAGCCTTGAGCATATGTTATTCCCTGCATTCACACTATTTACTACAGACCAAGGCAGAAAATAGTATGCATCTATGAGTAAACATATTGAGAGGCAACTTGGCACTATGTCAAATGACCTTAATAGCAGTAGTAAGTCGCCCATTAAAATCAAAATCTTCTTTAGCCAAGGGTTTTTGACTGAGTTTACATTACCACTCATGAATTCCTTTTTGTGGGGTGAGCATCAAGTCTAATAAGACATGTGTTGCTTAACCCATAATGTCATGCCATTATTATACTAGTGGGAAAGTTTTGCCTTTCTGATTGTTACTGTAGCTCATAGAATGCAAAACTATGTTAGATGGTTGATGCCTTTTTTGAACAAACACCCTGTTCTGCTACAAGAGCTTGCCAGCAGGGAGAATTCTTCCTGATTAGTTCCAGTTTAGTTTCTGTGTATCTTGTAACAAAGGTGTGTGGTATCTTCAGTAACTAGATCTTATCAACTATTTCTCATAGGCAAGCAAGAAGAATGGCAAAATTGCGTATTTTTGGAGTGCCATTGGGACCTCCCTTACCAATACAAGAAGGTACTCCAGGCATAAAACTGCAAATTTTGTTTAGTAACACATTGCTTTTAAGAACAGCATTATACTACCTTAGAGAATACCTCTCTTGAAATTTCTTCATTTTTATCTAGTTTCATTAACTTGTATTTTTGAAGTAACACAGAGAGTAGTAGGTTTCCATGTCATTCATTTATATACCCTTCATTTTGGTTAACTCTCCCTCTATCTTTTCTCCCCTTTCTCTTGCTTCTATTTTGATCTCCAATGAAAACATGCCTTTCCCATGACCCTGCTCTATATTATCATACCACTTATCTTCTGCTATCCTCCCCACTCTTAAGGCTCATCCCCCATATTCATCCTTTCCTAAGTTTCCTGGTTTCTACAGGTATTCTACAGAACTAAAGATGAAAAGCTAGATTCCACTTATGAGAGACAACATGTGGAATTTTTCTCCATGGGCCAAGTAACCTCATTCAGTATAATTTTTCCAGTTCCAATCATTTATCTGTGAAAATTTGGTTTAATTTCATTTCCCTGATGGCTAATTATTTTTAACATGTTAAGATATTTATTGGTCTTTTGTATTTCTTCTTCTGGGAATTCTCTGTACAAGTACCCAGCCCTTTTTCAATGGAACTTTTTTGTTTTCATGTTTACCTCTGATTCCTTTGTATAAACTAGGTATTCCTCTTCTTCTGGATCAATAGTTTGTGAAGGTTTCCTCCTATTCTGTGGACTGAATTTTCACTTGACTGACAGTTCCCTGTGCTCTTCTAAAGTTTGTGAAGTTTTGTTTGTCAGTTTTCAGTCTTATTTCCAGAGCAAATGGAGTCAAATGGAAACCTGTTAGAAGGACCTTGTCACAGTCTATCACTTGTAGAGTATTTCCTACTTACTCATCAAGAAGTTTCAGAGTGTTGGGTTTTATGTCAAGGTCTTTGATACATTTGAGTTGATTTTTGAGCAGGTTGATAGATAATTTATTTTTATGATTTTACATGTAGAAACCCAGGTTTCCCAGCACCTCTTTTTAAAGATACTATCTTCTCTCAAACATGTTTTTGTTTTTGCTTGTTTTTGTTTTTGTTTTTGGCACAGTTGTTCAAGTACTTGATGACTGAAATTGCGTGAGCTTGTCTTTAGGTCCTCTATTCTGCTTCATTAATCTATCCAACTGTTTAGGGAGAGTACCATGGGCCTCCTCTCTTTCAGCTTTATGCTTTTTCTTTTGTGATCCTATGTACTTGGTGTTCTGTGACCCTGTTGTATATTTATTGGCATCCCTTTCCTTATATTTGAAATATTTTTCTTAATTTTACTTAAATTTTTTCTACATGATTTACTAGGAACAATTCTCATTTTTCTAGAATCATAAATTTGTAAATTTGATCATGTTATGATATCCCAAAGATACTGCATATTCTGTTCACATGTTATTTTAAATGTATCATATTCTTTTATTTAATAATTCAATTACTCTATCTTGTATACAAGCTCTTGGTGAGATTTTTTGCTTGGAATATTTGACTTGCCTTATTGATTTTTGTTTGTTTGGTTTGGTTTGGTTGTTTATTTCTAGATTCATGTCAGCTTTTATTTTTTCCATATTCCTATATCTTTATTAAATTATCTTTTTTTATCATTAATTATCTTCTACTTCTTTCAACTTTTACCCTAATTATTGTCATTAGATTCTTGCAATTGACTTCCTGGGCCATATTTATAGCTCTTTTGGCCAGGAAAAAGTTTGAGTAGTGCAATTCTTTTTCTTGTTTAATATAAATATATGCATGCACATGATGTACAATTTTGTGCAATAGAAATCACCCTAATTATGAATATATCATTTGTTTAACTTCATGTGGCCCACATGAGATCAAAAAGAACTATGAACACAGCCCAACCAACACAGCATTGTAAATTTACTTAAAATATTATGAGCTAATTTGTGATGACATAATTTGGCATAAATATTATGGGAGTAACCGGTACTTTCTTGTTAGATTTAATATCTGCTCCATAAGATACCTGACTAATATACTTATATAAACCAAGAACTGTGAAGAGACAGATCATGGGCCCTAAGAGAAAGCAAAGTACTATTATTCTGCTGAATGTATATAGAATTAAAATTACTCTTATAACTTAATACTATACCTATAGATTCCTAAATCTCTCAAGCACCATTTAAGAAGCTTCTTGAAGTAGGTGATAATCAACAGAAAGATCCAGCACTGATTAAGGTTCTGAGAATAATATTCTGTGGAATGTCCATCCCTAAATAGGACATCTATATTACAGACACACACAGGGGCAGAAATAGCTTAGAAGCCAAAGGTGATGGATGGCTCCAAGGAAAGTGTAGTCATCCAGACACCATTGGGGAGCTGTACATGAACTCACATTGGCTATGACAATTCAAAGGACATGAAAAGGCTCAAGTCATACACAATCCAAGCATAGATGCATTAGGCATGAAATTCCACACACAGATGAGAAACTATTGGCAACTAATAGCTGATGAGAGACAGAGAGTTAATTTTTGATATGAGTGAGGCTTTGGTGGTTCTAACAGGTTCTAGTGGATGACAATGCATTTAAAGGTATGATGGAATCCAATGGATATAAAAAGAGGACACACAGTTTTGTGGGTATGGAACAGGGAATGGATTCAGGAAGAGACATGGGAGGAAGGCAAAATTGTACAAAATACAGCATATGAAATTCTTGAAATATTAATAAATATATTTTTAAAAAGAAAAAAATGCAATTAAAGAAGCTTTTATTGAAAACCCATTAAATATTGGCCTCAGGTGATTCCTTAATGAAAAATACCCTCTCTCCTCAAACTATTAAGATCTTATAAATAGACAGTCATGTAAAAATAAATGTTTATTAAAGATTTTAGCACTCAATTCAATTATAATCACTTTTACTTAGGGACACTGTAACTGGTAAATTACATAAAGATATTCACACATTTTATAAAAGAACTAACATTTATCGTGCGGTCATAAAATCAAAAAGAATTGTATGCCTTACCACAGAGTGCAAAATAACAATTAGGTGTATAATGTAAATTAAAAGTGAATTTGAACAGTATTTCAATTATTTTAGTACAGATAAAAAGGTACAATCAAATGTTTCATTAATGAGAGCGTGTCTGTGTCATAGAGAATTATCAAAAATTTATTCTCAAGATCTTTCTTTTTCTAAGTTGAATTTAAGAAAGAATTTAAAACATGGTTCAGGTTTTCCACATGCACTAGACAAAACCATGCAAATGATTATTGTACTCAAAATAAATTCATAATGCTAGATATTGAGAAAAAAATCAGCTGATTATAACAACAGAATGAACAGCATGGCCTTCTTACTTATCCCATCATCAGTGTAATGAATCTCTTCACATAGATTTCTCCTGAGCCTCTTAGAAACAGTAGATCATAGCTTTTACACATTAATATTTTATTGGTAATAAAATATGAGAAGTAAAACATCAATATTTTAAGTTTATTGAGGCAAAGTTATTTTAATTTTGATAGATACTTGGAAGAATTTGCACAGTTGGGTAAACAGGGACTAATCTTAGAAGGAAATATTCTCTAGCTTTAATCCATACTAAAAATAATTGACAGAAAATAATGAATTAAAAAGGGGAAAGAGTAAAAATAGAACTGCAGATGCTATGAATCATAGAAATTGTCTAGATGTGTGACATCGGAAAAATTACTGCAAAGTATTAAACCTTGGATGGACATCTAAACCTTAATATCCTGTAATAGGCATTAAATCTCAGTACAGGTTCACTATTCACCACTTACTCTATTTTAAATTCCTGACTATTGAGCAACAACATCTCATTAAAGTAAAAGATAAGAAGGGTTTATAAGAAAAAGTGCACACTTTTCTACTTAGAAGATGCTCCCTCGGTGTGACATCAGGTCTGTAATTAAATGTAAGCACCTTAAGGAATGAAACCCATCTCCTGGTATATTCCATATTTCTCTCTTGAAATTCACTACCCTGTGATTTAGAACACTTAAAATCTTATTCTACATAACAAATATGAAAGATTAATCATTTACTTCATTAAAAGATAGTCCATCCCTCCTTCCTAGTACTTTGAATTAATTAATTTTTATAAAGTGTATATTTTACAAATACTTTTCAGAGTGTAACCATGTATTACAAACTTCAGTTCAGAGACTATTTTATTAATAAAGTAGATATAAAGAAATGCAGATTTTCATAATTTTATAAGAAATATGCTAATTATTTTTTCACTTAAAAATTATGATGTCTTATTTTTATCTTACAATAATTTTTAGAATAAAAATAGCACACCTTGAGTTTTCAGAGGTGGTTCAGATTTTAAGAGTTCTTTCTGAGCTTCCAGATAACCTATGTTTGAATCCCAGCACTCAGATAATATAAATCACAGCATCCTACAACTTCCTCATTAAGAGCTCCAAAGCCTTCCTCTTGTCTCTTCAGACATTTACTCACATGACATACACTCACACACATGAACATATGTAACAAAAATAAAATACCATATATTATTTAGAAAAGAGGAAATACAAATTCAGAGAAAAATAATTCTCTATTTCTTTGTATTTTCAGTGTATTTCACTTTGTATTTTCATTGTATTTCACTGTGGTTCTACCCAGCTGAGTAATATATTAAATTTTTAGGAAATACCATTATGATGGTTTACAATCCTCTTGAATTCAGTTTGCAAGTATTTTCTTGAAAAAAATGTTCATTTATTTTCATCGTAGAATATTGTCTATAATTTTTGTTTTCCACTGGGTCTCTGTCTAGTTTAATGTCAGGTCTGGCAAATGTCAGCTGGTGTAATAGTGGTAGAAATGTTTGGCAATAAGCAAAGGCATTTTCAGGTTGGATTTAAGACTACTCCACAAGAAGGAACACATATCTGGAACTATTATAGAGGACAAAACCTGTGGCAATACAGTTAATTGTCCTTAAAGGAGAATCTCCCTATTATTACTATTTAGCAAAGTGGATATTTTCACAACATGGTCTAAGGACTAAGTCATGTGAAGAGAATTATGAAGACTTGTAAGAAAACTCCAAGAAACCAGGACAAGAGTATTGTGGCCTCACCTTGTTCAAAAAGATGAAGTGGTTCTTAGAATATGCCTTAGTGTCTCGCCTATTGTAGCAAATATGAGTGAGTTTACATCACTCATATTCATTACAACTGTAATGTAAAAACTCATTATCACCATGAGCAGTTTGTCTACTGTATGCAGTTTGCCTTTGTGATTGTAAAATTTACTCATGCGACTTCTCTTAACCCTCAGAGTATAAATTTTCTTATACTCTGCATAGACTCAGCTATTGCATAAGACTAATCCACTTCATTATGGACTATCCTGCCAGGTCCTACCACCTCTAGAGTAGTAATCACGTGACGCACACAGGGACCTGAAGGTAGTAGAGCATAGGGACCCTGAAGAAGGGCCTGAGTAAGAATAATGGGTCATAAACTAGGAAAAGTTTTGCCTTATATTGAATTAGTGAAGACTTTTTTAAAGAAAAGAGAATCACACATGTTAAAATCACAACTATTAGATTAGTTGCAAGATATTTATGATTATAATATCTGCTTTTTAGGAGAATGAACTTTTGATGAAGAAGTATGGGAAAGTGTCCAAAAGAATATTGTAAAGGCATGTAAACAAGACAAAAGATTCCTGTTCAATTTTCGGACACTTGGACATTAATTTCACAGTTATCTAAATGTGTAAATAAGATAAGCAGGATATTAATCATGAGGAAGAGATGTCTAATTTCATGAATAAATATAAACTGGATGATCAAACCTTAAAATTGGTGAAAGAGGCAAAAAAGGAGATTTTATATGTTCAGGCAAATTCAGAAATAAAAATAGCACAGCATGACTAGGGAGCATACCTGTGATGGTTCCCTCAGATCCCCTCAACTGAGGCCACTTTTGTACCTTCCATTGTTTAAAAATGACCCGGAACCGTAAGCAGAGAAATTTGATAATCAGTCTAACCATGTATTCCTTCCACTTTATGATGAAAATTTAAGAAAGCCTATTGAAACTCCAAGTTTGCAACTTAGGCACGCTAGGGTATAGCAGGGAAAAGGAATTCATTTCCCAATTCCTCCCAAGCCTCATGAGTTCCACTTGGTATTTTCAATGTACTAACCAAACTATTTAAAACCCTAGAAGAAAAGAACTTTTTAAATTCAGACCAAATGGTTGTGTGGATTCTTCACTTTATGTAAATATTTTATTTCCAATAAAATTTTCTCCTATAGATATTATAGCACAAGAAGATGAACCTTTAGAACAAATTTATTTTCACCATAAGGGCCATAAAATACTAAATGCTTACCTTACATTTCTTTCTCAATTAGTCAATTAGATAAGGACTCAATGTCAACAATTGTATAAATTTGATTCTTGCTGTATTATATTAACCTTAAGTAGCAATAAGTTTTTCAGAACATTACAGAAATCTATGAATATTAAAATTTCATTTACAGATTACAGTGGAAGGATAGAAAATCAGTATCCATTTGATAAGCAATTTTCTCATAGGAACTGAATTGTGATTACAAAAATTGTCCAACCTTCTCTTGTTCCATGGGCAGATACTTACTTTATTGATGGCTCATCTAAGGGAATAGGAGGGATTCATGGTCCAGATATGATTCATCTATTATGGTTAATTCACTAACCCTTAAATATCATTTCAGAATTTACTTATGTTGTAGGATTATTTCCAGCAGCACTAGACTCCTACTGTTAACATTCTCACATCTCAGTTTTATTACAGAAGGAAATAAGCAGGTTGATGAATTAATCTGCCCTTTACTAATCCAGAAAAAAAATTGGGAAGGGGTATACTTCTGTCATGGATCCACTGAAACGTTATGAAATAGTCTTTGACTTTGGCCCAGTCCCTCAGGACAATGGTAGAGGGTGAGGAATCAATGGAAATTACCAGAGAGATAGCAAACCTACAGCTAAAGGGCAAAAGAAAATATTGATATATCATCAGAAGTCAAGTCTACCTACCTGTATCTAAGTTAAAGCCCTATAAACCAAGACAGAGGTCATTCTATGAAACACACCTACATATGCCATGTGAACATCTCTTTCTGGCAACGCTAGCTGCTTTGTCCTGTGCATCTGCAGTGCCTTTGAGCACCTATATTGGTAATATGTTCCACATCCTCCTTTGCTCCAACTTGTAAGTTGGATGGATTCAGCTCTTGTTATCTTTACTAATGACTCTATGCTTATGACTGTACCTTGGGACATTAATAGACTCATTCATTCCTTTTGAGAAAGAACTGTATTTTTCTTTGGAATTTGAAGCATTTCCTATTTGCATACGACATTATAACACTTGTATTCCAATTGAAGGCAAATACGGCTTACGTTGTACGGGAGAGCAGAACTATTAATCATATGGTCTCCTTTCAATCTAATTTTCCAAATTTTTCTGATCAATATAATCATGTAGCCAGTAGTACTAGACATATTTTTGATACCAGGTCTCGATGGCAGTATTATATTGCACACAATGTTTTCACTGTTCTAATTATGTTTATAATTTGTTGTCTATAAGATATTCATGTATCAGCCTACAATTATATTTCTTAGATTTATTTATAACAACTCAAATAAAAACACTTTGGGTATCCAGCACTTAAAAAATATAAAATGAGGGAGACGTCATAACATCATCCAAGAATAGAGTTGTGTGAGAATTCTGAGTGTTTATGAGAAAACTCAAAAAAAAATTGTCTTGTGACCCCATTTTCTTCAAAACCACACCATTTATTGGCTATGCTCTCCCAGGTCCCACCACCTCTAGAGTAGTAAACAGGACATAGTTTTAGAATGACTTCAAGTGACTTGTGCCCATAGATTGCTGCATCTCTCAATCCTCACCAGGGAAACTTCTGGAAATACGTGACATTTAACACAGAGACATACAGTTGGTCAAAATGCACAGAGTAAGAGCCAAATTGCTTAGCTCTATGTGGGACATTAATACCATAACTCTACCCCAAAGGCTAAGGTGTCATTGTGGAAGAGATGCAGAAAGTTTGTCAGAGCCAGAGGTTGAAGAAGTTTATTTTTGTTTGTTTTGTTTGTTTGTTTGTTTTCTGGACACAGTAAGACAATTGCACATATGAAATCACAATGCCTTTGACACAATGCCAAAGATTTGTGTAATCTCAACTTAAAACTCTCAGCATGCATATGAGAGGGGAAACAGCCACAAAGCCTAACTGAAGAGATATTGACATTTGGTAACTTCAGAGAGAGTGAGAATCAGGTTTTCTTTGGGAATATGATCAGTGGCAGGTCAACCATATCTCAGGGTTTACCCCACACCCAAGAGTCATTGGACAATGTAACTTGGACATTATGAGTAGGGATGGAGGGAAAGGAGAAAGGTAAAAAGAAAAGAATGAGAGAGAACAAGAAACTGGGTTGGTAGGGGCAGAATTGGTAGAATTTGGGGGAGGTGTGAACATGATCAAATTACATTATATGAAATTTTGAAGTAATTTTAAATAATTATTAAAACATTCACATTCAGTGTATTAGTACAAGTCAGTAATTGTATCATTGAGGAGATTTAAACTTGATAGTACCATCAGATCTAGTTTCTGCTATACAGTGAGTTTGAGGCTGGCTTTGATGGCAAACTGAGTTTTGCTCTCTATCACGGAGTTTCTTTCCTCACACAATTTACTGTACAGTCATCAATAAACAGGCATATCACTGTTAGATAAATATTATTTAGGTTATAAATGAATAGGCCAAGATGTAACATGAAATGAAGAATATCCATTCAATATTCTTTCCTACTACCAAGAATATTCTTTCAATATTCTTTTATGTGTCAATTGATATGTAAAATATATTGAACAACTTAACAAAATTTATTTAGTGCTAAATATCAGCTAGATGATTATTTACATTTCTTAATACTTTTCCCTTGTTTAGTTATGTTCAAAATGGGCTCCGTATAATAATTTCATGTAAGAACAATGCTCCTTATAAACGGAGAGATATCTTATTGTATAGTAGAAACAACAGTTCAATTTTTAAATAAAGAGTTCAATACAAGTATCTTACTTAATTTAAACATCAATCAGTATCTTAGAAATTGAGAAAAATTTATAGTGTAGGAAAAGTTAATTTTTGTCTCAAAGCAAAATTTACAAAGTTTCATTGAATATTATTAACTTACTGATCATAATTACCACACATCAGAAAGGAAAAAAAAAAACAAATATTTTGTATTGCCATCAAAAGAACATTCAGCTACTACTTTTAATCAAAATTTATTATTTTTAGTAACCACAAGTTACATGTAAAGTTTTGTATCTATGTTCTATAGATTATTATCTATATTATATATAGAGAGATGTAATATATCTATATATATTATGTATCTATTGTATATTATTAATCTATAAATTGTATGTCTCTTAGGATAATAAAGAAGCAGGCAATTCTCAAAACATTTTGAAAATCCTTTTACCATTTCACTTTACATAACAGAATGTGTGTGATTTTCTGAAGGAAGTAATTAGCATGAAAAGCCATCTTTCAGACAGATGTCCTCTAAGAATTGTACCTTTGTGTTTGGAAAAGGGATGCTCTACAGCCTGACATTTGCAATGTGGTGAAATTGTAAGGTGATGAGAGACTTCAGAGAGCTCAAATAGAGAATTCTGTTTGGAAAAAGATTGGCTCAGAAGCAATGAAACACATCTTGAGTTTTAATTTTGGAATAGGCTTTAGACTGAGATCAGGCTGCTATTGCAAAAATCACCCACCGAGTGAACACTACTCTGAGTGTCCCACAGCCACCAGCAGCCCACAGAGTGCGGAAGACACTGCTTTTTTTATAGAGTATTGAACTTTCGTTTTTTCACACCTCCTTCACATGCAGCTGGAACTCCTTGAAGTCTCAATAATAGCTTGGTTCATTGCTACTGCTATAAAGTCTTGGATTCTATATTTTTAGATATTCACTAAAAGGGACAAAACATACCAGGAATTTATGTATTTGAAAAAGCAGTCTTATTACTATTAAATATTTTCAATGTTTATTTTTTCAAGTTAAAATTTCTTTGTATAAAATTAATAATAATACATACACACAAAAGAAACATTTGATTAGAATCTTCAGGATAAATTGATCATTCATACTAATGTTATTAAAAACTAATAAATAATCTTCTAGGAATCCTAATATTAATGTACAAAACATAATAAATTTGTAGATATATTTTAAGTTTTTATATATTTATCCACACATACAAAAGATATACATCTACATATTTATATATGATTCATATACTTACATGTGTGCTGACACATTTATAGTTAGTTCTGTCTAACTAATATAGATCTTAATTATTTATAATTTATATTATGCATATATGCATCTGCAAACATTAATTCTTATTTTGTGGAGCTGTATATTAACAATTTAAGCTCCCATTGTATAGTTAGGTAATCTTTCAACATCATACTAGATAAATATTAATCTAATATTCCAATTTCCATGTCATCAACTCTTAGTCTACATGTACATGCACAGATATAACCATGCATATATTAGAAAATAATGACAATAATGTGTTTTTCTTCTGCATCTTAAATTCCTGGCAGTGCTGTTCATAAATATTAGTCAACGTTAAGACTGAACGGAAATACCAAGGCACAAAATTTAGTGGTTTTATTCCAATATTTTTCTTATGTACATTTATATAGTATGAAGATTTTGGTGTCTTCAAAACACATTCATAATTTATTTCCTTTAAACATTGTGATTGTATATTTTCCTAGCTAACTGTTATATTTGAACCTTTGATTTTTATTCGTGTTTCAGTATCTACAAACAAATATTGAAAATAAGACTGTTCTGGGAGTGTAATGTATTTAGCTGTTGTATCCAGGGAGGTGATAATTAAATTATATGTTAAACTTCAATGAAAGTATTTTATTAGGTTAGCGTCGTGTAATATAGACTACATTAGGATGTTATCTACAATCTACAACTTCCACCACATAGTTTATAGCACTTAAGCTGCATATTTATCTATGTATTGATATGTATTGTAGTCTCTATGCAGGTGTATCAAGCCCTAATACCTAAAATATGCTCATGTCATCACAGCTGCTACAACATATCCATAAAGAAGTATGAACACATTTAATACTCGCATATTAAGTTTTCAGCAGATGGCATGGTAGCCTGTTAGGTTGGGTTGAAAGTGACTGTAGACACTGGGGGGGGGATGCTATATTCAGAGTATTTATCGTTATAGAGCAAAGCTGACATGTGGAATCCCAAGTGGGCAAGAGGCTTCCTTGGTTTACCCTTCTACTTCTGCCAAGAGAAATAACACATGGGCTCATACCAGTTTGTTACCATATAGGATACACAGGCAGAGTGGTTGGAGGTGCTTGCCAGCTGTCCATAGTTAAACATCCAAAATGGAGTCAGACTCTATTATAACGTGACAGAATAAACTATGGCCAAACAAGTTATCATTGGTTAAACCAGGAAGCTCAGTTTCTATTTAACTACAAAAAAAAAAAAGTATTCTTTGGAACAATTTTAGATACAGCGTCTGCAGTTGTACTCGTTACAGTGAGTAATACCACATAATGTATGCACCCATGCATCACGCTGTAGCAAATTCATCTGAAGAACTCTGTCTATCACTGTAAGACTCTGTTTTTAACATAGACAATATGTCTGTCTTGGTTGCTGCCAGCTTGACATTTCCAATTTTCTCAAGCATCTTTGAGTTTTGTCTTTAAGAACTAAAATTTCATTACCTCCGTTTCTTACAGGGCATCACCATCAAATGGATTTTCACTCTTTTCTCTGTAACTTCTTTTCAAATCAGACGCTAACACCATGTACAAAATTTTCTTCAACCTAAAATTATTTTTCCTGTCTTTTCATGTTTTTGATAGACCTCCTCATAGGCTGAAAAATTGCTTTACCTGATGGATATTCACAGTAGTGTTGCAGTCTCTTCAAGATATTCCCAACATATCTTCATTGCAAAATGAAAACAAAAACCACAAGTGTTATCCAAGATATCTGAGTTCATTTGCTTTAGCCGTACTTCAATTTTCAAAATATTGTGTGTAAGTAGCTTCTTAAGATTGCTCCCATTTCACTTTTACACATGGATTTTTTTATTAGTGGCAATTTACTTAAGTAGTTTAATTAGTAGTATGTGAGTGGTTTTTACAAATATTTTTATTAACTACAACAATTTTATACAGTATTCTTTGTTCCTACTCTCCCCAGACCCTTAGCATTTCCTGTATCTTCCCCAATGTTCCTGTCTTTCAAACAGACGTCATTTTAAAAAATTTACTAACTCATTGAATTTCAACTCATACCTTTTAAGTAAACTGTAGAAATTTATGACAGAGAAGTGATGTTTTTATTAAACTCATGAAAATTATAGAATAATTACAAGTTTGATAAGTCTGAATTAATATTTTAAGCTAACTACCAGATGCTTTAAGAAGTATATGCAAATATATTATGGTATAATGATTGTATTCCTGATATATATATATATATATATATATATATATATATATATATATATATACTTCTGTAATATCTATTTATATTTTTTGAAAAAAGTTATTAGTCCTTGAATTACATACAATTAATAAAAAGTTTAAATTTTCCTATATCATCTCTTCCAGAACTGTCTTTAATTAGGATGAAATATCTAATATCAATGATTTCTAAAGAGAGAACAAAATAACAGATTGATAATGGAGAGACTCAACAAGACAGTGAATGCAACAGGTTTGTCCACACTTTGTGCAATGCAATGATGTTGCCTAAAATGTCGCTACTTGAGGACTCTGTGATAGTTAAAAAGTAATTGCAAAAATATGAAAAAGAGATATTGCATATGAAAATAGTTTACTTTCATAACTTATACACAATGAAACCAGAAAATAAAACTTTTACTTTTATAATAACATATAATATTCCTGTAAAGAAAAAGTAACAATGGTAATTGAGTAGAAAGTGAAATTTACCATTGGGATGTTTGATCCTCATTTATAGGTATGGAGAAAGAGAGAATAAGACAATATAGCTGGCTTAATATACTAATTATACAATAGAATTTTGTAAAGTAATGCAAGTTCTACACATTGACACTAGAAGTTTCATGTGAATACTTTCTATTTCACTAGTACTAATATTTTAATCCACATTTTAATGTTAAGGCCATAGAAATCTTGGCACACTGAGAAATGAAGACAGTAATTATTCATGGCAGCAAGATATTCTAAATCTTACAGGATGTTCAGCAATAATCCTGGTTTCAGCCCACTAGATGCCAGTAGATCTCCTGCTTTCATTTTTAGAATCAGAAATATCTTTAGAATTTGCCTAGTGTTGCCTGTGGGAGAGGGACAATACTTTGACCCTTCCCCTCACTGAGAACCAGTGAGTTGGAGTAAAAGAAACAATAGTCAATATTGGCAATCTCCATAGACGTAAAGGACAAGAAAATGAAAAATATATCTTGGGAAAGAATGGTATAATTGTTGAGAAGGAGGAAAAAGGAGAATCTAAAAGGTGACTTGAAAATGGTAAGTAGATGTTATGAAATGGTTCGAGATGAGGTAAGCAAAAAAAAAAAAAAAGAAAGAAAAGAAAAAATCAATGGTGAAGAGAGTCTGACCAGACACTAGAGGCCTATGAAAGTTTCATTACAATTCTTACTGTTTCACGAAATCCATTTAATGCAAATGCGATTACCCAATATTAATTCCAGAAGAGGTCATGAACATAAAAAGGTATTGTTGGGCTCAAGAAAAATTTCATACTAAGAGAGATGCTTAGACATGTTGTAAGTTGCAACCACAAATCAATAAAATTATAATCATGTTTGCAAATCTCCAGACATTATGATGAGAAGGAACCAGAGTTAACTAGGATGAACAACTTGACAGAATACCATGATGGCTTTTAGAACATTATAATCTATAATATATGATTGTAGATATTCCCAGTGATCTTCTTAAGTCCGAACATATTTAAATTTAAGTTTTTAGGCTCTATAATATTTCAGAAGATAATTAAAAAATGAATGGCTAGTAATCACAAACATCTTTACTAAACATTTCAAGTGGTTCCAAAATTGATCATATTTTTATTATTATTTGAAATCAAGTTTTAAGGAAAAATGAAATGGAAAAATCTAAGTGAGAAAACTTTAAGAAACCACTAACATTATAAAGATACAAATATTTAATTTTATTATTAATTTAGTAAAGCTAATATAAGTAGGCTAGAGTCTAAGTTTTATTTTGGCCTAACAGACACTTTGAAACCTATATATGGATGCTTGAAGACTACATGAGGACTGGTTGTTACAAGGAAATAAAAGAAAAGCAGATTTTCTTGTTGATTCAGTTGTCTTGTGACACTATTCCTGGGGAGACATTAACAAATGTATACACAGTCCAGATAGTGAATCCTTAACAGACCCAAGTAAGAAAGCCACCAAAGTCCAATTTGATGAACCAATGGGTTTTATTGAAGTTATTTACAGTAATGTGGACTAAGGGTTGCTTACAAAAGGAGAAATTGCTCAAAGACAGCTGTTTCACCAAAGCCACAACAGAATGGATACTGCTCATTAATTTGGAAATCTAGGATTTATTATGTGGCCTGCAGACAGCACAACAGGTTGAAGCATGACTTTTCCCCCAGCAAAATTGTAAGAACCTCTTCCAGGCAGCAAGCGCATTCTCCAGGAAATTCTGCTGGTCCCTGCTCCTTCAAGGCAGGTTGACTGATCTGTCTTTTTAGGGCACCTTTGATTGTCTGAGGCTTTTCTAGGCAGATCAGTATCTCTGAGAATGTTTCTCATCAGTCTGTACAATTTATACATTCTTGGGGAGGGAGAGGACTAAGTGTATCAAGTTAGTCCCAGGGAATTACTCACTTTTTTGATTTGTTTACTTCCTGTGTTTGGCAAGCTTCCCTGAAGGATAAAATGTTTCACCTCCCCTTAAAACATCTTTTTTCATTCACATCGTTTTGTGTCTTATTATTGAAAATAGATTTTTATCTCATATAATACATCTTGACCACAATTTCCCCACCTTCCACTCTTTCCAGCTCTCTGCCTCAACATCCACTTTCCCCCAGATCCACTCAGAAAAGAGCAGGCCTCCAAGAGACAACAATGAAACACAACAAAATGTCTTAGAAGCTTATTCCAAGATGAAAAGTTTTAACATCTTAGAGAACTGCTGCACAAGAGAAGCTCCTATAAATATTTAACAGGTTTCTCTATAGGAAACAGGGAAGCAGTCTGAACATAAGATCTTGTCATAAAACAACAGTGTCCAACTTCTAAAAGTAGAAGCACAAATAGGGGATTTCAAATTATGTTGCTTATTTCACACTAAACTGGGTACAAATCATAGACTACATATCCAAGAGGATTCATAGGTAGACTTTGTAATATTTTTCTGGTTCTAATATTCTCCATCTCTTCCCATCATATGTCTTTGATAATATTGGTAGGTGGGTAGAAAAGTTATGCTGTGTGCAACGGAACATATTTGAATATGAACTTGGGTATTTATTTTTCAGTTTCATACATGCATACAGTTCATTTTCATAAGGTTCACCCACATTATCTCTCACTCCAGCTATCCCGTTCTCCTCCAGAGTCTTCAAATCCCAGCTATTTTTACATCTCTAAGTTCTTGACATACTAATTATTCAAATTTCTAGTTGGCAAGTTTCCATTATAAAAATTAATTTATTAGGAAAGAAAAACACTATGTTTCCTTACCATGAAAACTGCCTGCTGAGATCCCAGTGAACCACAAGGTGGAAGGAACAACAGACTTGCTTAATATCTCCTCTGAACTTTAAACAAACAATGGTGCATATCTTTCTTACACACACACACACACACACACACACACACACACACAGTCTAAAAAATATAATGTTTAAATTTTTGAAAGGACTATTTTATGATATTAGTCGGAATATTAGAATATTAGAAGTCTAAATAAATTTCAAATGGACAATCTAGCCAGTGTAAAATGATTTGCTGGTCAACAAACTGATTTTTTTTAAGTACAAATAATAGATAATGAATTCAGATAAATAAAAACTAGTATTACAACTACAACAAAGGAGAATATGAACCAGAATAGTGTACTAGATTTAATAAGATCATATATTTTAGATATTCAAAATATATTCCAATTCTATTCCTGTGGTATGTAAAAGTAAATATAGCTATCCATATATTTAATATATATGAGATATATTAGCATATATGATCATATACAGAGAGAATGGAAATTAAATATAACATATGGCAGATTATTCTGGCTTATAAGAAGTATAACTTAAATCCAGGTATATAAGCAATTATGGGAGGAAAAAACACTGTGACAGAAAAGAACAACCACTCAAGATACAGAATTGTGGAGCCCAGTTCCAGTGGATACATCTACCAAACACTCTCACTGAAGGCTCAGAGAACATTGTGGAGGAAGGGGCAGAAAGAGTGTAATAGCCAGAGATCAAGGAGTTTGCTGTCTCTTAGTAGTGATAAAATCTGCAGCCATAAAACATCTCATTAATGTAACTTTCCTAAAGTGAGCTGAATAAGAACTACAACAGATATGCCAAATTGGCCAGAGCAGAAGTCTGTAGGCCTCAGGCCTACATAAATAACCATAGGCAAATAAGAAATTCTGAAAGTGGGAGAAATATTCTTCCCTAGGAATAAACATGTGAATTGGTTATTTACACCAAAACATGTAACTTTGAAAAATATACATGCAAGTAAAATTATACAAATGATCATGATATATTTAGAAATATATGCATATACAAATACAACATGTATGTAACAATAGTTAAGGAAAAATTTCTGTGAATTACATAAGAGCACAGAGAGGTATAAGGTAGGGCTTATAGATAGGTATGGAGGAAATAAAAGGGATAAATGATGCAATTATATTATAATCACAAAATAATTTTAACATAATATAGAAACATATCATCTAAAACAAGGAGAAAGCAAAAGAAAGGATGAAAGTAATTTATCTCAAGTTTAGGAATTCTAATGAACAGATAATCCTGAGATAGCAATACCTGATCTTTTCTGAAGCCTAGGAGATTGGTATCTGTCTTTGTATGTCTACAATTTTAAAAAGAAATCTCCAATTGATTTCTATGTGATTTCTATGTGCATTAGTCATAATAAACTAATAAAAACATATCTGTATTTAACTGTTTATTCAGAAATTTTCTCCATACAGCATTTTGTTATTAAAATGTATGAGAATTAAACTTAGAAATGAATCAAATAGGTTTTTTAAATTTTAGCTACCATCTTTATAGAGGAACATTTACTCCTTTAAACCATCAGCATGGCTACTCTCATGTAGATAGAAAGTAACACCTTTAATCTCAGTATTCAGAAGGCAGTGGTAACAGGTCTTTAATCCCTAAAACAGAAGCAGGTAGAAGCAGAAGAGGAAGCAGAGACAGGAAGCAGAGCTTAGAAGGAGTAAGTGTCAGACAGGAAGTGATGTCTGAGATGAATCAGAGTTAAGAGCAGGCAAAGTAAAAAATTAGAGTAAGAGTTATCAGAGTAAGGACACACCCAACTATCACAATATAAAAGTAGGCTCTCAACACAGAAAGGAGGTAGTCAATTAGAGAATCAGTCAGATAAGACACAGAGAGTTCTGAGACAGAGACACAGAGGCAGTTCAACAGAAGGAGAGTGAGTTTGGGAAGCCAGTTTGAAGATGAGCAGAGCTGCTCAGTCAGGGAAGTTGTGGGAGTCATCAAGAGTCAGAAGAGTTCACTCAGAAACAGTCAGCTGGCTCAGAAGATCAGTTTGAACTAGATAGTTAGAGCAGCATTTGAGGAAGAACAATGAGTTATTGAATCAGCCAACCAGCAGACTCTAGACAGAATGAGCTCAGTGAGCAGTAAGTCTCTAGGGCTGAAACATTATATTAGTTTGAATGGAGGCTGAAACACTCTAGGGACAAGGAATTGAACTAGACAAAGAGTAGACTGCCTTTTGAACTGGAATCAATGGCTATACAACATAGTTTTGGAACCTAGGATAGTACTAAGTTCCCTCAATTTTGTTTTTCTCTTCTGTAATGTGAAAAGCAGATCCATTGCTCATAGAATTACCATGGGAAATAGATGAGAATAGTCATATAACAGAAGTGTATCTCAAATAAAAATTGATATTTTATAGGTATGTTCACATTTATACCCTTAAATAAATGTAAGACGTTATCATAAATGAAACAACTATAATATTCCTTCCATGCTACAGAGAGCATTGCTTAAGAAAGGATAAAATCCAGGAGAGGTTATGGTGGTGGGAGAATGGTGGTTCAGTGACTCTAGGATAAGACATTTCTGCTGCACATTGTACCCACAACAACTCTGATTATCTGCATAACATTGGAATTAAAAAGATCATATTATTGATAGAGGAGAGGTTTATGGCCCCATGTTTCAGGTGGAGTAACATTTAGATAACCATTTATGGCCAAGAAGAGACATTTTCCACAGTTCAGTACCCACTATTAATGGGCTTTTGTTACTGTAAATAAACTGTCACCTCTCTTCTTTAAGCCAACCTAATGAAACTCATGGCTCACTAAAAGAAATAGAAAAAATCATGGAAGTAGAAGATAGACTAGTTGGGAGAATTAAAGAAATTAATACAAGTAGGAGGGTATAGTCATAGATGTGATCATTATTCTCCTGAGTTCATTATAGAAGAAAGTTTATTGTTTGCTAATACAAACCCTGGTTCTATGCTTGGAGCATTTTGGCCTCTATACAATCTAATATCAAAACTCGAACCGAAGGGCTTCAGCCTATGTATAATCTAATCTGAAAGATACAAGCCCAGACCGAGAAGATTTAAGCCTCCAAGATTATTGCTCACTGAGCTCACACTGATTAGCTCCTTCTGAATTTAGAACTGTACTGAACTCAACTGGCTCTTCTGGCTGACTGATTCAACTCACTTGCTGTTCTGGCTCAAACTCTTCTCCAAGCTGACTGATTCAAACTGACCTTCTAACCCAGCCGACTCTTTCTGATTGGACTCTTGTGGTTCTGACTGACTCTTGCTGACTCCCTCAACTTCTCTGATGGAACTCCTCTGCTAAGCTTTACTCTTAACTGATTCTTTATCCAAAATTCACTGGCCTGCTGAACCACCTCTGTGTCTTATCTGGTTGATTTTCTAACCTATTGCCTGACTCT
Organism: Cricetomys ansorgei; assembly: GCA_026225945.1. Lineage (NCBI taxonomy): Eukaryota > Metazoa > Chordata > Mammalia > Rodentia > Nesomyidae > Cricetomys > Cricetomys ansorgei. The sequence goes on from JAMJFZ010000713.1 coordinate 12,514,152, forward strand.
TTGACCTGAGAGCCTGCTTGTATATCACAAAAGTTGGGTGTGTCCTCACTCTGACTCACTCTACTAACTCTACCTCAGATTCATCACTTTTCCTGCTCTTCACTCTGATTCATCTCAGACATCATTCTTCCTGTCTGACAATGATTCCTTCTAAGCTCTGCTCCTGTCTCTGCTTCCTCCTGTGCTTCTACTTGCTTCTGGCTTGGTGTATTAACATCTTGTGTTACCATTATCCTCTGGGTTTGGATTAAAGGCTTGTACTAGATTACCTCAATCACAGAAATCCCTTTCACCTGGCATTAGCACAGATGACCTGATTACTCCGACTAACATCCTTTCTGCATTCCATCAGGATAACATAGGCCTCTGAATGTGATCCCTTCACACTGGCCCTTGAATGTGGTCCCCTCCTAGCTATCATATATGTCTTTCTAGGTGTTTCTTTGCTAGAGCAGCCATGATGCTGGATTAGAAGATTAAATGATCCTTGACAGGAGGGGAATAAGAGAGCATAAAAAGGTGGGCATGGTTGAACTGCATTATGTATATGCATGAGTATATCATAATAACCTCATTATTAGATATAATTTGTATATTCTAACAAATCTTGTAAAAACATGGCCATATTTGTCTTTTTTCTTCCTGTGCTTGACATATGTTTATTTCTAATAGATTTCACTTTTAGTTAAAAAATGTATAATTAGAAGAAGCTAGTAAATTAAAAAGAATTTTTCCTCAATATTTAGTTGCTAATATCAGATATCATTAAAATTTTTCACAAATGAATAGTCTTCAAAATACCATTTTATAATAATTTTTTAAAATGCTAAGCCACTGTTGCATAGGGGTTGTGAAACTAAAACCTAGTGATTTACATAACTCTTAAAACATTAAAGGAGTGTAATACAAATCAAAGAGGTTCACTGAGATTCAAGTTAAATAAAATAGTAGCCATGTAGAAAGTTCAAGAAACAATGGTACGGACACATAATGAATAGTATTATCTTCTGCATAACTCCAAATGAGAATTTGCTGTGTTTATGATGATTACACTGTTTCTGGAAAATTACCAGATGCTCATAACATGAAGGTCATTTCAATGTTTATTCTGTGTTGAAAGGGCCATGCATCAGTTACAATTTTCTGCATTTCCTCTTTAGGCTATTGTTTGCACTTGATAAAATTTCCATCCCCTGTTGTAATTCTAATTAGAAAATGTTTTGCCAACAATGTATATAATGTGCTGTCTTCACTTTAAATTTTCCTCTTGGCTCTCATAAAGTGTATTTTTCATATACAAGGCTACATGCTTCAGCAAGTTCCAGGAACATACGTTGTTCTCTACTAACCCCTTCTTGTGATTTAGATTTTCAGAGCATCTTAGGAAGCACTGCTTGTCAATGTCCACTGTTTGTCATCTTAGCACTGTGCAGTAAGTCTTATTTTAGTGTCGGGTAAAATGTGGTTGGGATAGAACCCACCTGTTTCAATTTGTGCTAATGTGACTAACATTTCAACCAGCAGATGAAGGAGTGAAAAAACAATACAGTTATTTGTAAAAGCAATTCATATTGTGGTTGATAGTAAACCTCACCGTTAACATATATCTTAGTTTTCTCATTCCAAAGCTGATTTTCTGCAATACAAAATATTCATTTGCTTAGTTGTTCTTAACATGGGTATAAATTAATATCTAAAAATTGAATGAGTAGCTGAAAGATGAAAAAAATTACAGGCATAGTGCCTAGGATGGCAAAAGCTCTGAGTTTGAGGCCAAACTGTTCTATGAAGCAAGTTCCAGTATAGCCACGCCTACACAAAAAAAAACCTTGTCTCAAAACACCAAAACATAAAAAAATAATAAATAATAAAATTTGAATGAGTTTTATAAAGCAATAAAATAAGTTCACATTGGACTTTAACATTTTGGAATTTTTTCTGCATTACTCTGGTCTCCTGAAATAGGATAATCATGTGCAGAGTTTAACAGCTGTAAAGGTAGACAAGTTTTGCAAATCTGGATCATAGAATACCAACAACAGTATTGAAAAAGTATGTCATAGCCTTACTAATAGTGAAAGAAATTTCACCAGACATTAATATTGTATGCTTACCAGAATAAAATAGTTTAGGAACTTTACTGCCAATTATAAAGTATTTATTTCTTAAAGAACATATTGCATTATATTTATTATACAGAGTGTTTCTCACATATTTCTATTAGACAAATTAAATACTAAAGTACTGTCACCCACTCATAATAAACATCTCAGAATACCAGAATAAATTTATTTATGTTGCTTGAACTTCATTTTTAAATCTACTTGAGTCATTTGTTGGAACTGAAATAAAGTCATTTTAAAACAATGTTGTCAGGAGATCAATATCTTTGAAAGGAAGCTTTGGCTGTGACTAAGTACTTCTGTAGAATTACAGTCTATTATCTGGTAAAAGAAATCCAGATCAGCTGAAGAAATGTTTCAGATTTAAGGATTATTATTATATTTTTTGCTCTTATTTCTCTTTAAGTAACACTTAACACTTTTAACACTTTTGATGTGTTCAAAACTGCATAATTATATATACACTATCATTATCTGTGGAAGATATATCACCAGTACAGATACCCTATGCAAATTCATGCAATATTTATATTTATAAAATAACTCAGTGTTTACTATGCACTGTTTTTTTTCCAGCATCTATTAGAAGTTCATATTCTGCGTGAAGGAAAAAAAAAGAGAGAAATCTGATGGAACCTTAAATATCCTTATTGTCAAATCCACATGTCAGTCAGCTTTTAATTGTGTTGTAACTTTGCTTTTGCTTGAAAGTATTCTCTGGGATGCTAGAGATGTTATAAAGGAAAAGTCTGTACCTGTATGCACCTACAATCTTTCAATTACCTGCTCTTGGACCAACGTACTGTGCTCAGTCATTCAGGAAAATGAAATCAGGCTCCTATATTCCTCTATTCTCTGCTTCAGATTTTTCTCTTCTTCATGACCATATTCTTCAGAATCAGTCTGTTTTCATTTCAGTACTCACTTTCTTTATGCATATCTGAATCTTTCATTCTAACATCTGTAGTTATCCTATCCCCACCCACTTCAAATAATGTCTCCTTGCTTTCCTATTTCCTTAAAGCCTTGCTCTGCACATCATTCTTCTGTGGGATCTTCTGCCATGGTGGCCAGGGTTGTATCTTCCATATTTTCTGCTTACTACACAGCTCAAGAGTAGAATTACTTTACAGTCATTTCTACCCAACTACTTCTCAATACACAGAGGAAAGACATGACATTATTGTGTTCCTGATGAATTTTATATTATCTGTCCACTAATGTCAACTCTTTATCTGTAGTTCCACATTCCATGTTTTTGGCCTTCTAGAGTGAACTAATGGCCAGAAAATATTAAATTGAAATTTCAAAAGTAAATACCATAAAAGTTTTAACCATAGCATCATGAAATATAACACTATATCTATATTCTGCTTCATATTACCAGGAATGTCAATCATACTGTCTTGCAGAAAATTGAGGTGTTATACTCTACCTGCACATTAGTTACTTTGCATTTGATTTTGTCTAACCTTGCAGAATCCCAGAGCTTACGTGCAAGTAACGTTTATTTAAATTCATAAGGCCTCGCTGTGGAAGACTTACGATGCTGTCAACTTGATTATGAGAAAAAACTTCTTAATGTACTCCCATTAAATAAAAAGTTTATTCATCAATGCAATAAAAAAAATGTTTACTTAGATTGTAAACATATATGTGAAAATAATGTCAATAATATTATATGTAATTTATAAATAAAGTTTTATAACAAGTATATTTATGTATGCAATAAATATAACATAATCTCTCTTTGGAATATACACCCTTTGGTATGTATGATGATTTACTATACTGAGAATGCAAAGGAATATTTTTGGTACTCTACCAGCAACCATTTGATTAATCAAGAGTATTTTAAAACATATTAAGATATTAATTAAAATATAAAGAGAAAAGTTCCAGCCTTTGGTAAATTTAGTTATTTTTCTTATATTTTGCAGTAATAATCTTTTTGTGCTACTTATTATCACAGGTACATCACCTTGAACACATATATGTTGGTCAACCAATTTAATTCCTGTGTGTTTATGTTTGTGTGTGTGTGTGTGTGTGTGTGTGTGTGTGTGTGTGTTTCCAACCAGAAAAGGAAAAAAAAATTTCTTTGATACTGTCTGGAAGTCAATGAGCTAATGTATTTTATGAGCATCTTGGATTCTTGTGGTTTGAATAAGAATAACTCCTGTAGATTCATATAAAAGAAATCCTTGGTCCCTTTTGTTGGAACTGTTAGAGATGGAGAAGATGTATGACCTTGCTGAAGGAGATATGTCACTGATGGCTTTGATAATGCAAAAGCCAACAATAAGCCCAGTCTCTTTCTCTTTCTCTAACTTTGGATAAGATGTTAACTCTCAGCTACTTCTCTAGTACTATATCTGCATACCTGCAGTCATGTTTGCTGACAACATGGTAATGAACTCATCTACAGAAACTGTAAGCAAGTCCTCAATTAAATGCTTTTTAAAATATGTTCCCTTGGTCATGGTGTCTTTTCAAAGCAACAGAAAAATAATTAAGACAAATTCTTTCCTGTACTTACATGGGATTTGAATATCACAGACCTACTCTTCAAAAATATAAATTGTATTTATGATAGGTTTTTAGGACCTACCATGAATTTTTTTTTCTTTTACAAACTCTAGTAGATGCTGTACATGATTTCAGAGCTTAACTAATCTTCAATATTTCAACATCTCTTGGAAGCATTGGATTATCACACTAAAAGTTCTCAGTATCAAAAGCAGAAAAGCATGAGATAAAAATTCATTTTTTTAAAAAAAATCTGACACTCTTAGTATCTAGATAAAATATTCTCATTCAACTCAAATTTCTCTCACTTCTATGAGCTCACAATTTTTCTTCTATTTTTTCCAACTAACAAGTTGTTAGGAAAGGATTTTTCAAAGTTCTAAATATTTTTGCTACTTCCCTTGTTTTGTTTTTGAGGAAAAAAATGTCTAGTTACATAGCCATGTCTAGACTTGAATTTGCTATGTAGACAGATTGTCCTTGAACTCAGAGAAATCTGTTCTTCCTCTGCCTCTTGAGTTCTGGGATTATAATTATTTGCCACCATATTGTGCTATGTTTCAATTTTAACTTTTATTTTATTTTATTATCTTCTTAATCAGAGGGCTGAGAATGCCCCCTCTATTTAGATTATTCTTTCAGATATGTGTTCAGCCAGAGACATTGTGGATATTCTACAGAACCTTCTTCATTGCCTACCCTTTCTCTCTCTTTCTCTCTCTCTCTCTCTCTCTCTCACACACACACACACACACACACAAACACACAAGTATTTGAGACAGGTTACAAGTTTTCTCACATGTGGAGGCCTAAAGTCAACCTCAGTTGTTATTCCTCTGAAATCTCCACCTCATTATTAAGACAATGGCTCACAGAGACTGAAGCAGCAATCACAAAGCCTGTGTGGCCCAGTGCTCGTTACTCTCATATATTTTCTGGTGGGAGAGAGGGTGTCACTGACTCTTGTGCCTGTTCTTGGTGGCTTTTCCCTCCTGCTGGGTTGCCTCATCCAGTCCTGATATGAGGGTTTGTGCCTAGGTTTATTGGATCTTGTTATGCTGTGTTTGGTTGATATTCCTGGAAGACCTGCTCTTTTCTGAAGGGAAACACACAGGGGTGCATCTTGGGGAGAGTGGAGCATGAGGAAGAATTGAAGGAGGGTAAACTGCAGATGGGGTGTATTGTATGAGAGGAGAATGAAACAAACAAAACAAAACAAACAAACACGCAAAAAAACCCCACAGTCTCACAGCTCAATCTATGGCTCACCAAGTAGGCTAGACACTCTAACCTGTGAATCTCAGTTTCTTCTTCTGTTTCCATCTCACAAGTGCTGGGAATACTAGCTTACTCACCAAAATGTACAGATTTACACTGATGCTTGAGACTGAAATTACATTCAGGTTCCAATGCCGGCTAAACACAATCTTTATTAACTGATATATCTCTGCAGCCCCTGATACTTCTAACAATCTTCATTTTTCTTGCCTCTGGCTCTAAGTTTTTAAAATGCAGGTGCTTCTGAAGCTTTTACAAAGACATAGACCCATAAGGCAACCACATTTCAAAAACATCCTCATCATTGCCATAGGTTATTGATACAGAGCGAAGTACAGTCTTGGCTGATTACCCTTTAATTTGTGTATGTTATTGGAATCATATGTTTCCCATCACTCCCAAAAGCTGAGGGAAAACCATTCAGCAAGTTACTCTCCCTGAAAAAGACCAAAATTCGAAATCTGAAAGACTTGTTGTGCATGTTGATCATCTTCACATCATGGTAAAGCTGAAAATATAAAGGAAACTTAACCACTGTATGTTCATCAGGATTGAAGGACCATTTGTATGTGCACTGACTTTACGTCTTCCTCTGTCATACACTACAATTTCCTCCAAATAAAATCTAGTGGTTATAACTTCTTTAATATCTCTTCATTCTTTTCGCTAATGCAATTGAGTTTAACACTCAAATTCTTGAGTAAGAAAGTATCAAAATGCTTCACTTAATCTATATTATTTGAAAATAAAGAAAATTACTCCTGCATATTTTTGACCACGCATATCAGCCTGTCCTCTGTATCCTATAGGTACAACAGTGAGCAACATGTAACCTTCACCAACTGAGAGGTTATGGAATAGGCTGAGTACCATTTTACCTAATTAGAATGAGGGCAGGAATCCATATCTTCTCTGAATCCCTCATTTCCATTTGACAAGCATGATCTTTTGATTGCTTGACTTCTTGAATTCGACCAGTTGAATGCAATGTTTGGGAAAAGGTAGTGTTAATGGAGAACTCAACAAGTTAAGTATTAAGCTGCATCGAATAATTAATACTCAAAATTAAGCCAAGATTTAAAAAAAAAAAGAAAAAAGAAAAAAAACCTAATTCTTGGCATGAGAAAGCTAATATAGTTAAGTTTTCCAGACAAGAATGTAAATTAAAGAGGACCCTGGATTAAGAACATGCCAAAAAGAATAACCAATATGTAGTCAAGTTTGGAAAGTGGGTCATGAGTAAAATTTTTTGTCACACAGTCATGAGGGTCCAAATTCTAATTCCTAGAATGTATATAAAGCTATTTATAGTGGCACATGTCTGCAATCCTAGTGCTCCTTTTGAGACATGAGGAGCAGAAACAGAAGGCTCTCTAGAAAGCTTGTGAAAGAGCTAGCTTAGGATATACAGTGGCAAAGCATAAAGACCCTGCCACAAATAGAGTGCATAAAAACGACAAACTGTGACCTCCACATATAAATACCCACACTTAGACAGTTGAACACACACACACACACATACACTCACTCAGTCACTCACAAAAAATCAAGAAAAAGAAATTGTTATAATATTCTGAATAAACTTCAAGCTTACTTATATTTTCCTAAATAAGGTAGCAATTAAACAGATTATAATTCTGTGAAATGTTACTGTGAATGCTGAAAGTAGCTACAATATGTAAAATATGAATGAAAATACCTGATTGGGGTGGATTTTGTGTCTAGGTGGAACTAGATGCCTTACTAGGGACACTAGCCATTGAAGAAGGTTCATGCCTTATTTTTACTCTTCAGGTATTGCATTGTAGCTTGTTGAAGATATTACCTTGTCCTGTATTACTCACTTCTTTATTTGAATGCAACAAAACAAGCACAATTTGGGACACAAATACCTAATACTTTTGTTCAATATGTTTTATTTTGTTTTCTGTATCTACAAATGGTTGAGTTCTCTTAGAAATTTGACATTTTAAGGGATTCTTCCTGATAGCTTTAATTTTCAAGAACTTGCTCACCACTATTAAGAGAAAATTTCCTCACTTCTGAAATCTAGAAAAACATTTCTACATGATTATTTTAGTTACTAAATTAATACCTCAGTAATTAAAATTAGGAAGAAATGATAAAACTATTCTGTACTGTCGAATGAAGTATAGAATTCAGTAATTATGAGTTGTTTGTCTTAGGTCTTAAATAATTCTTTTTAACAACTCAAAGTGAAACAAATCATTCTCATAATTTTCAAAAACAATTTTCCAAACACAATTTAGTTCATGTTTGTTGTATAGTCAATATAAACTACAGTATAAATATTATGAAAGTATGGCACTAAGATTTTCATTCAAGTAAATTTCATGAACGCTAATTAAGATATCTCACTCTAGTTATCATTAGCATATAATCAGCATAAATGCACAAATGGAAAATTTCATTGGATATCCATGAAAAAGTTCAAAAGAAAAAGTGAAAGTTGTCTGTATATTCAGATCATCAAATGTCTGTACATTATTATGGGAAGGACAAGCAGGTGATCTCTTTACCAAGACGATTTTTAAGTCTGAAATAGTAACTTGGTACATTTGAGTGTCTTGTGGTACACAAATCAGCTAAATCATTTTTGTCTTTTAACAAAACATTAGTAAAACTATTTACTGGAAATTATAAGAAATCAAGGTTAAATATTGGAAGAAAGTATCTTGATCTATTAAATGTTATGGTTTGCTGGCCTTTGAAAATACAGAATGAAATGCATTTTTTGCTACCATATAGCATAAAAGTGATATGAAATGATGGTAGTTAGATATAGTTCCAAAACTCTTTATGTGCATGGTTTTTAAGTAAGTGATGACAGATGTCTTAAAAATTTTTTATCCACTTGATTATGCAAATGACACATTCAAAATTCAACTTAACTTAAAAGGATTTAAGAATTTCAACATATGTCCTTCGTTTAGACACAATATTAAATTTTAGTCCATGTTCATGAATATTCCTTGCAAAACTGAAGAATCTTTTCCTAAATAATTGTAATAAGGTTTAAATATATAATATAATATATATAAATATATATAGAGATAGATAGATAGATGTAGACATAGATATACACAGACACACAAACCTTTATAAATATCATTTCAATGTATTTTTAGTGTTTTTTTATTTTTATATTATGTACATTTGTATCTGAGGGCATCAGATCCCCTGGAACCAAAGTTACAGACAGCTATGAGCTACCATGTGAGTGCTAGGAATTGAACCCAGGTCCTCTGGAAGAGTAACCTGTGTTCTTAACTGCTAGCTATCTCTCTAGTCCCTCAATGTTTTTTTGAAATGAATCAGAAATGCATAGATATAAGAATCAAATGTTTGCAAATCAGGAAATTCCTCTTATTTTCAAAAGCAATCATCAATAATTCTTCAGGTAAAATTTCAAAAATTTATATTGCACTTATTTATATGTACTCTTATCACCTTTTACTCTTTGTAAATGTCTTCACATAATTTATTATAATAAAAGTTCATAGTTTGAAACTTTAGACATCTATCTAGAATATATTACTTTTCTTTCAATTATGTGTTTCATATTATTTCTCATGTCTTTATTACAAGAACAATAGATGAGTTATGCTTTTAAAACTGACAGATTATTATTAAATAGAAAAAATGTTCTCAAATATTATGTGATATTTGCTATCATGACCTTTATTTTGATCAGAGAAATCCTACTAATTTTATGATGAACTACAGGCATCAAAGAGCAAGATGAAACAAGTCTAGCATGACTGAGACCTACCAGTCTGCAAGCATGATGTACTATGTCACTATCATCTCTTAAAAGGGAACAAAACATGCACTACTTGCCAAATTTTTACTATGCATCTCCCATTACTTATGTTCACACACTTTCATTTCCCAACTTTCAGAAGAGAGACCATTCTGTCCCTGAAACAAATTTGAGAAGCCTGCAAATTTTAATATGATGCATCTTATAACCTAATATAAGAGAGTACCAAGCAACAATGTATTTGCTGATTAATAATTACATTATTCGGTCCAATTTCCTTTCTGGCATAGAAATGTGTTTTTACTCATCTTTGTAAAAGCTTATTTTTTTTCAACAAAAAATTTGAGAGATGATCTAATTTTTTATATTGATCAAACATCTGAAGAATATAGATAACTAAAAGGCCTTTTTTGTCCATAGATGTTCAAAATCTGGTAGGCAAAAATAAGTTAGATATGTATACAAAGCAGAGCTAGCTAACCAAATTTTCTTCAGTGATAATATTAACCAACAATGATTTTGTCCATTATGGTAGCTACTCACCTATGATTTATTTGACAGTTAATTAATGTAGTGGAGAAAATTAATACTTGAAATGTATTTAATTGTAGCTGATTTGAAATCAGTGCTTAAATGACGTTCCTGCCTGTATTAGCCTATTGATGTAAAAAGAATGATTTACTAACTTTGAACAACCTTGGATGTGGTTAGCACACTTCTTGAAGATGAAGGTATCTGAAAACAAAACTGAAATGCATTTGAAGTGTTTTGAATCTAGAAAGTTGAAATAGAAAAGTAAATATATATCATGTCTTCTAGTGATAATCTCATTAATAAAATTGTAGAAGAAAGGTAACATAAGAAAAACCATGTGAGTTACTACCGTTTATGTGTAAGAGCAGGAAATGCATCTATGATCATTGCATCAGAGTACATACTTATACCGATAGTTGAAGACATGTCTTTCAAGACAGATAGAATAGCATCAATTTCAAACACATAGTTTTAGCAAAACTCTGAGCAGAACCTACAATCTCCAGTTCTTGGTGTTGAGGTACTCGTGTAATCTAATGATCAGGAGGACAGAGACCTGCCTAATCAAAGAAATAACCTGAAGTGATGTGTGTCACTTTTCAATAATATTTCACACATTTATAATTTCTCTTCTGCCAAAAGATATTTATGTCTCCTAACTTTGGTGGGGGTGTGGTGTAAGAAATTGGACAGCTTCAAGATTACAATTAGCTAGGAAAAGACACTTGTTAGAAATATTGACTCTAGAGCCAACAGATTTCCAAGGACAGATTCATATGAAAAAATCACATGACATTCAAGACTCATCAGAGGTAGGTCCAAAGTCAAGATTCATATGGTATGTGCAAACAATAGGCACCTTATTTGTAGCCTTGCAAAGTACTACAAAGAGAGTCAGGACTCGATTCCTGATGTGATAATACTGAGATACTAGACAGTGTTGTATAAAATTACTGGGTCTGTAAAGATACTGTATGGTTCAAAAGATAGCTAATACTAATCTTATCATTAGTTATCATTAATCTTATCATGTTGTACTATGAGCTGTTAAGGAAAGCAATCATACTGGGAAGAAAAATTGATATAAGATCTAGAATGAATGAAAAAGTCACTTAAAAAATTAATAAAAGTAAAGTTATAATCTTGTCATGAAATGAGTGATAGCAGGAAATCCCAGAACTCAGGAGGCAGAAACATGAAGATCATCATTACTAGGAGACCAGCCTGACTTACACAATTGGAATTGGTCTACAGACTACATAATCATGCAAATAAAATAAAACTCTAACAGTTTTGAGTGCTTTCTTCATGATCTTTCTCATAGGGACATTTAGTATGATTATATAGATAAAAATAATTAAATAACAGGGACAGGCCATAGAATGAGAGGTGTAAACTGGGTGATGAAAGATATCTGAGACCAGAGAGCTATCACTGGACCTGGATGATGGTGGTGTGCAGGATGTCTTAGAAATGGTGACACAATAATAGTTCCATCTAGTAAATTGGAAGAATATGGAGAAAATACAATAATTGTAAGAGTTTGGCTTTCCAACTTGTATGTCAACTTTTATTGAATATATCTGTATGTACATTATATATTAATCCAAATTAGCGTGATTTTTTAAATTCAATAGAGGCAATATTATACTGCTGATTGTATGGTAGAGTAACATAATAGCTCATGGTGTTGAACCTAAGTATAAATGCTCAGGCCTAATAAAAGTCTATCATTAAGCTGTTATATGTATTTATTGTGATTTATATTTCCTTTGTAAGGGTTATTAGTATTAATTCAATATATGTAAGCCTTAAGTAAAAGAAATGTGGTTGTATCATGACACAAGGGAAAGTTCAGGTAACCTCAGCTCTATACAAACTACAGGCAACTAAGGAATGCTGATAACAGAAGATATAGTCTTCCCTAAGGAATAGCACACCAACTGGCTATTCATTTGAGTTTAGTATTCCTCCTGGAGCAGAGAGGCCTCTGGATTAGGGATGAGTTTAATTGACGGTGAGTCAAGTGTCTTCTTGAAAAGTGTGGGAAGTGACCCTGGGACACAAGTTTGACATATGTTCCTTAGGCAGGTTGAGGGGTGGGTGAAGTTCTGGGTGTGGGTCATTTGCATGTCATGGGAGAGGGGTGGTCCTCAGGTCATGGAATTAAGTGTAGTTTATGGCATGAGTTTGGTATCTGCCTAAATAGGGTGAGATAAAAGGTTAATTACCAAATTTAAGTATAATTATTTGTGAACAATTTTATGATTTAAGTTGCAGTAAGATTTTATTGGCAATTTGACTTTGTCACATGGGATTTCAAAATTAATTTTCCTAGCATAAGTAATTACATAATTGTATATTTGTACCTTAAAAGAAGAAAATATATAACATAAACTTTAAATAGGAAAAAAAAACCATTTCTAATGAATTCTTTCATACCAGTTAAGTTTTTATTAGATGCAGAATCCCTTAAAGATCCAAGTGTCATTTAATCATGCATGTATCTTATTTAATAGCAGAAATGTTAAAGAAATTATACACTCAGCAGGAACCCAGATATCAAATAATTTGTCACTATGAGTTATAACAGACTGAAATTCTCCTTACATCAGCTTTCCAAAGAAGAAAGTACATATCTGTCACCTCTGATTCTGTAAAGACCATGATTAGCCACTGTGAATGATCCACAAAGAGAGATGATGATGAAATCCTAGACTCACAGGCAAACAATGGAGCTGACCTGTGTGTGCAGTCTGAGATGGTCAGGTTTAAAAATGGATGTACAGAAAAACTGAAACTACAAAGCAGTTCTGTCTCTTCAGTGACTCTACAGCAATTTCCAGTGTTTGTAATAAGTGTCTTCCTTTCTGAGCCTATTCAGGACAAGTCATTTTGTAGCCATTCTAATAGGGACCCAGCAGGAAGCTTCTCTCCACAAATGTGATTACAAAGCTTCCTACAGAGGAAAAAAAAACTTAGTATTTCCATCTCATTTGTTTTGAATCTCATTTCAAAGCCTGAAATAGGAGATGGAAACCAAGTTTATTTAGTAGTTTCACTGTGGTTATAGGTATAGTGGAGTATTAATTAGGATTTAGTCATAAGCACACAGCACAGCAGGGTATCTTGAATTATAAAAGCCAGGAAGTACATTTCAACACAAAACCAGGGCAATCCTTTTGAGCAATGGCACTTTGAATCTAAGAAATTAGAATAACACAGTGCAGGATATTAACATACACAATTACATTTATAAAGAAAGGCAGATCTTTATCATTGTGGTTTGAAAATATAAAGGTGCTTCTAAATAACAGAAACGTGGAAAAATCATCATTCCAAATTGTATTATAAATAAAGTAATATATTACACTTAGGCTTTTCTTGTGCTTAAATAGTGCATTCTTTAAGGCTCATTCATTGTTAGTAAAATTGTTTTGGGAAATATGGGTAAAATGATTTTTTTTATGTTCACATATATTTATTATCAGAAAATTAAATAATAAACTATTATATCTATATTTACTTATTCTATAATACTGGTGGAATACTTAAGTGCATATTTCTATAAAAAGAATAAGCAATTTAAATAAATGAAGTGACACATTTTCAATCTCTGCACTGTGGATTACTTGTATTTGAACAGTTTGTACCTGCACCATTATGTTCAGCATTTTCATTTCTTTGTTACACTGGCTTAATTTTATTCCAGAAAAGAAAGAAAACTAATGCTAAAAATTTAACTAGTGTGTTTTAGGGCATTTTGTATGACTTAATTATAAATTAAACATGTAAGGAAAATAAACCGTCTCTTGCCCTCAGTAGTTATTCTGAATCACTATTGGTTTTAATATCCATCGAAAGGCCAGAAGAGATAAATATTGAATTTTAAGATTGCTGCTATCTACTTATCTATGCTTCTGTTATAAGGTATATATTTATGAAAAAGATATTCTATGCTCAGTCAATTCTCTAGCCCCAGTAATCTGGGATCTAGTCCTTAGATAACCCATAACTTCTTTCTCTAGTTCCATGATAATCATCTAATTACAAATCACATATTCTGACATGCAACTCTTTTTAGAATTCCTCTTGATGTATTAGAAATGACATTGCATCATTCTAATACTCTTTTTTAACACTTGATACTTCCTAGTTCTTTACTGAAACACGTATCACCACTTGCATGTAATTCATATGTCTATTTATACCTTTGTTTAATTACAAAAACATAAACCTACTAGGGAAGGGTGTTCATCCTTTCTTATTGTCCCCTCAATACTTAAGGTCTATGAAATGAAGGAAACCCTCCAGGTGGTCACAGCAGGCAGGGAAGCAAACCATGAAAAGAAAGAATGAAAACTCATCTCAGATTGACTTTATCAACCAAAATCAAGACTTTGGGGAGTCTGATTCCAGGGGTTTGTTGCCAACATATTTAAACCCAATATAATTTGGGGAAAAAGTTTTTTGATGTAATATAACCCTCAGTCCACAAGAAAGCACAATTACATCAAAATCCAACTCAGAATATATGTCATTTATTCCAAGTAGATAGGTTCTAGAGATATGTGACCATTACAAACACAAGAGCTTAAGAAGAGTCTCAACCATGCAAATAGCATACAGGTTATTTGGACAATTAGCCACCTCTGGTCCTGGCTGAGGTAGCTTGGGGGAGCCTTTAACTATACCAATAATGTAATGGTCATTTAGACTATTAGGTGTCTTCAATCCTGCTTGTGGGAGTTTGCAGAGCTGTGGCTCCAATTCCCCAATTTCTGGATGGATGGAAGAACACCTTTTTACATCTTTCCAACTGGAGAAACAATCCTGCATGCTTAAAGTCCTGGTTTCTCTGAAGATTTGTGGGTGCAAAGACCTTTGTGCTGTGCTACCAACAATTAAATATGATACTAATTAAATGTTGGTTGGAAATATAAAATAATTTCTTATGATATAATTTAATAAATTCTAAATTATATATTTTTGGAGTTGGGAAATGGTTCAACATTGAAAGTACTTGCCTAAAAGCCTAAGAATCAGAATTTGAATCTTCAGAACCCATGTAAATGCTGGGAGACATAGGAGGTCAGCACAGAAATCTCCAACATGGGAAAGGACAGAGAGGAGTTAGCCAGAATAATCTGCCTGTCAAGAATAGCTGCCAGGAAGCTCTATGTTTGATTATAGCACCTTTCTTTAAGGGCAAAAGCTATTGAGGATGAATTGGGATATCAAAAACAGGTTTCTATGTGCACATTTGCATAGATGTGCAACTAAACACACACACATTTGTAAACGCACATACACACACACACACACACACACACACACACACAGGCATACACATGCATATGCACACAGACAAGCACACCAAAGAGAAAAGAGAACATTCTGTACATCTTTAATATGCTTTAAATTACCTTTCTTGCATAATATGTGTTATTATGCATGTTCACATACATGTTCACCTGAGGACACACACATTTTTAAACATACATAGACACAGTGCATATAAGCACTCAAACAGGCATACACATGCGTATGCACACAGACATGTACACCAAAGAAAAAGAAAAGAAAACATCTACACATCTTCAATATACTTTAAATTACACCTTTCTCGCATAATATATGTTGTTATAGTAACACCTATGATTATCATTAAATTTGTTTCCAATCATACCATGTTTTTTTAAAATACATGTCAATAATAATAATAATAATAATAAAATAGAATTGATTATTCTCCCAAGACTGTTAATACAGAAATGTGTATAATAACAACTTACAGAATAATTTTTCTTACTGAATATTCAGAAAAAAAATCTTCCATTTGCAATCTACATCACTCAGTTATTTTAACTGTAACAAATATATTGGGAAATAATTTATGAAAGATTCTTTTAAGATTCTTTTCCCTTCCTATTTTAGAGATTTCAGTCCCTATTTGACTCCATTGGCTCTGGACCATTTGTGGAAAAGAATACAATTGATCAGAACACACTCTAGAACAATGGGGCTCAGCTTTGCTCCTGGTAGGTGTGAGACTGAGAAAAATAAATAACAAACATCTGAACAGACAGAGCCTTTAAAGACATATCTGCAGGAACCACATGCTACAACAATGATCATCTCCTAGATCAGACACCACCTAAATAATGCCATTGAATTACAAAACATGTAGATAAAAATCAGTGCTCTCATATCAGTTGTAAGGACATTTTACCTGGCAACCCAGCCTTTAACAAGTATCCTAATGGAGTATATTTTCTATCTAAAACCACAGTAGTATTTCTCTTTAGGTTCATTTTAAGTGTTTGTTTCATTTGTGTAGTAGTTATAAGTTTACCAGTTGATTGACTTATTTAAATTAGAATAAAAAATTAGAAGGCTTTAAAATGTTAAGTAGTATGTCCGAGAATTGGTTGCTGCTCATTGCTTCATTGTCTAATTTTATTGTCATTTTTTTCCTATGGTCAGTGGAGAATAGGTTTTTATTAAATAAATCATAAGTACTTTATCTAAGAGAATTCCTGTAACTTCTTCACTTTACAGATTATACCACTTTGCTGAATTTTCATTTGCAAATTAATTTGATTTTTATTTGAATTGATACAATGATTATAAATATTTATAGTTTCAGTATGCTATTTTAAAATGATCAGATCAGAGCAATTGGAATATCCATAGTCTCAAACATTCTTCTTTTACAAACATTTAAACTACTTTGTATTAAATATTTTCAAATATTCAATTATTGTCTACAATGGTAGGCAATTTGGAACTTCAATTTAGAACTAGAACATTAGCAGCCTAATCTCCTGTGTACCTAACCTCTGCCTGTATGTACCACACTTTCTTCGTTCTCTTTTAGACTTTACCATACCTAGTAAATTTGTTTTGAATGTAAGCAAACAAGCATAACATGTATGCAGAGGACCTATCCCAGATGGATACAGGCTCTGTGATTGCCACCTCAGTATCTGTGAAACCTTATCATCCCTACTTAGTTGATTCTGTGAGCCATGTTCTCCTCGTAGCTTCTGCCCCTCCAGTTCCTATCACCCTTCTCTCCCTTTTCAGAGGGGTTCCCCAAGCTCCAAGGAAAGGGATGCAATGGAAATCTCCAATTTGGGTGCTCTCTAACTGTTTGGCTATGAGTCTCTGCATCTACTCCCATTAGCTGCTGGAAGAAGTCTCTGTTGAAGATTGGTTTAGGCATCCATCTATGGGTATAATAGAATGTCATAGGTGTGGTAAGCGGTCCCACTGGTTGCTGGCTTGAAACACAAGGCACCCCAGTTTTTAAAAGATCCATTTCTCTCTGGCCTTAATGGACAGAACTCGGACTAAGGTCAGATAGCCGGAAGCTGTCCAGTTCTGGGAAACTGCCTGCTTAACTAATTTAACTTTATTGCTTCCTCATTCCACATTTCTACCCTTATAGATTACACAGGAAGCCCCTAGAGAAAATCTCACAGCTCCACGCACTTCCTTATCGTTTGCTCTGGGACATCCTAACACTACCTAGGAATACCGGTTAGACTAGTCCGCATGCCAGGTAAGGTTACCATAGCAACCTGCTTACGCATTCCCGCTCTTCTCCCCACTTCGAAAATTGTATAAATACCGGTACTTGTATTCAATAAATTGAAGGCTTGACCGGACAAATTGTCTGCCTTTCACTTCTCGCACCCCTGCCCATACCCTATTCCCACACCCTCTCCTAGGGTCATGGTTGAAGATCCAGCGAGCCGGGACACATAGGAATCATTTCATTACAATTATTTATTTATTTATTCATTCATTCATTTTCGTACAGTCCTGTTTGGTTTTATCATATATCTCTGGGCTATCCAGCCTCTGGTTCCTGGCCATCCAGGCAGTGTCTGCGCAGTCTCCCTACTATGGCATAGTGTCAAGTTATGGCAATCGTTGGTTGGCCACACTGTGAGAATTCTGTGAGAATCCCACTAGTTCCAGTGAGTTTCCACTCCAGTAAGTTTCCACATTGCCCCTGAGATGCCCCCCAATTGCAGTCATCTCTCCCTGTACTCTCTACCCTCATCCTTCCTGTCCCAACTGATCTCTTCTGTTTACATCCCCATTAGCACCCAGTCCACCCACAAAATGGGTTATAATGACCTTTCCCAAGGAGATCTTTGCATCCTTAATCTTAAGGTATACTTGATTATTTTTCATTCAATTGAGCCCAATATTATAGGGTCTACTGTATGGTAATGTAGCAGATGTGGCTTATGGTATTGAACCTTTCATTATATCATTTAAAAGAATATAATAAAATCTTTTATCTTTGAATATCCAATGCACTATTATAGAGTGTATTTCCCCAGTGTTCCATAACATATTTGAATATACTACTAAGTGTTGTAGAAGTTCACATTTTGTTGTATTTAAATGATCTGCAAATGCTATCACCTGAGGAGTTCTGAATCAATAAAAACACCTGAGCTCAGAAGCTCATGGTTCCGCTGTCAAGTATGGCATTGTCCTTGATGGTGGTTCCCTCTGTTGAGGTCTGGCAGAGTTTGCTGGTATGAGAATGCATCCTTGTTGTCTTTGCTGAGCCACCACATCAGCATACAATTACAACTAAGTATCATAATTTACCTACTGGATCAACACTGACTCACATTCCAACATATAGTAACAAATATATTTTCAAGCCATATAATCAATGCATTTAGATTTTATATCAACACTAGAGTATAATATATGTTTTCTGTGGCTGTAACTTATTTTCTCTCCATTGACTAGAGTTGCATGTATGGTAATAACCAAGTTTAAATTTAAAAAAAATCAAAAAATTATAAGATAGAAATATTTGTGGAAAGTACAAGATTTTTCATGGGAAACAACATAAAACAAATAGAAAAAGAAAAGGTACACTAACTTATTCAGGACCAGCATAATGCAATTTTATTTGTGCAAATTTAATTAATAAAAATAACAACCATAATAATTACTTATGGGTAATATACCTGGAAGTTCATTTTTTTCATCAAAGGTAATTTAAAATCTGTATTTATTATCAAATATTTCATACATATATACCTTAAAATATGATCATATTCTGTAGAGGAATATTTAATATTTAATCCAGCAATATTGACTGCTCTGAGAAAGGATCACTTTGAAATGTCTGTATGATAACTTGGAAGGTATCAAATCCAACGGCCTGAATAAAGAGATCAAATTCATAGGCCTGTGTGATATAGGCCTGGATAGAATGCAGAAACAATGTTAGTCAGACTAATCCTATCCTTTGTGTTGATGCTAGGTGAAAGGAATTTCAGTGGTTAAGGCAACATAGCACACACCTTTAATCCCAACACTAGGGCTCTAAAAGGAAGCAGTCAGTTCAGAAGTAGGTTAGGGTTCTCAATTCATGGTTATAGCATGAATATATGCCTGTAACCCAACTCTGAGATTGAATCAGAATGAAGAGACAGCAGAATGAAGTCTGAGATTTAATCATAGTGAGAATTTGCTCAACTCTTAGGTTATGAAAGGAGGGTCTCAGTTCAGATAGATACAGAGGCAGTCTGAGTTCAAAGAGATACAGAGGTAGTCTGAATTCAGAGAGACACGGAGGCAGTCAGGCAGTCAGAGGCACAAACACAGAGGATATTTAGCAGAAGGAATCAGTATCAGACAGGAAGAGTGAGTCTGGGAGAATCAGTTTGAAGTTAAGTAGAGCAGTTCAGACAGAGAAGTTGCTGAAGGCAGCCAGAGTCAGAAGAGTTCAGTCAGAAACTGTCAGCTGGCTGAGAAGGTCAGTCTAAAACATTCAGCTTGGAGAAGAGTCTGTTAGATCAGTTAGCTTGGAGAAGAGTTTGAGCCCTAACAGTGAGTGAATTGAATCAGCCATCCAGAAGATTCAGTTGAGTTCATTGCAGCTCTGAGTTCAGAAGGAACTAGTCAGAGTCAGTCAGCAGTATGTCTCAGAGCCTCAAGCCTTCCAGGTCTAGACTGAAGTTTAGATTGTATGGGGACTGAAACTCTCTAAAAACCTGGGATTGATTTACCCAAAGAATAAACTGCCTTTTGCTCTATATCTAAGGCTACAAAAGCCAACTCCATTTCAACCTCCAACATCACCATATACATTTACTACATGTCCCAATCACAAATGCATATTTTTCAAACTGCAAAAGTCTAGTAATTGATGCTTTTATTTACACAGATTTGGACCATTCACTAGAGCATGGTACACATGGTACACATATTTTAAAAAAATAAAAATAAAAAATAAAAAAATAAAGTGATTTTTTCCTTCTCTGACTTTCATGATTTTAGTTATATTTTTATTTGTTGTTGAAGAATTCCATGTGTGTATGCACCATAGTTTTGTTCTCATATACCTCACATTCCTTCCTCTCCCACTTTTCCTACACATTCCTACCATTTCATCCACCACCCTCTCAAACTTACATTCTCCTTTTTTTATTTTTATTTTTTTAATTCATGGAGTCCACTTAGTGCTGACAGTATATACCATGTAGCTATAGATAGGGTCATCCAGTGAAGTGGGTAATTTTACAAATGAATTTCTTTCACAGATCATGATGAAATTCTATTTAATTTTTAGAAGCAGAGAAGTAGTAACTGAAATTACTGTAGTTTTCTTATTATCATTACTAGTCTCAAGAATAAAGGACTTATTTGTTTACTTTTTTCACAAATAGAGGATGTATTGATATTGAAGATGATTTAACATTAAATGTCTTGTGCTGACTTAACATTCAGCACAAGACATTTGAGATGTTAAAATTGAAATTCTAGTAATAGTTTGTAGATACCATTTGTTTCTTTGATTTACGAGCAGAGTTGGGTATTTGAATAAAAGCAAATTAAGGCTCTTATGGTTTTACTTAGAAAGAAAAATGAAGGTGTGTCAAAATGGGGAAAGAAATACATCGATCTCATTAATGTTATGAAGAGTTTTATTTGAACTGGATTATCTTTGTTGGAAGACCCAGGACCCTGAGTGCCACAGGATCAATATGTTTCTACTTCATTCTGGCTGTGTGCACATTTGCTTCTAAAAACAAGAGAATAGTCTACTCACATATAGTTTGATAATATTTATCCACTCAGTTAAGACATCTCTTGAGCACTGCTTTGTACTTAAAAACCTTCTAAGAAGCAAAGAGCTTTGTCTCTCTAATTGGGAGTCTTCAGATTCTGAGGGATATAATAGAAAAAACATTTCAACTCTTCCTTTTCTGTTCCAATGAAATCATACAGGTTTTACTACTTAGCGTATAATTTTAACTAGTAATGTACTTAAGGAGCAGACTATCCAACTACTGATTACTTTTGGCACAGTTCTCATTTTCAGAAATGTTATACTGATTTTATTTAACCACATATCTAGCAATGAAGAATCAATAATCTCAGAGCTGTAAACTGTATGTGCTAAATAAAATTTAATTAATAGGTTTTCACCATGCTGGAAATGGTAAATGAGGCAATAAAATTAATTAGAACAACTGTTTCAATAAGTACAACACAGTTCTGTTCATCATGAGTGCTGTGACCATAACAAATGGAAACTTTAATTCTTATGCATCTCAAACCTATGAAAACAAAAATGACCTGATGTCATGTATTGTTGTTCATTTCAAGAAGCCTAGAACTCAAAGGAAATCATTATGCAGACAACAAGTTAACAATTAAGTCTGCTTCTTGTTTTACGAACATCTGAGGACCTTCAGGTTACATGTTTAAACAATGCAAATAACAGATCTGAAAACAATGTACTTCGTAATATTTACTAGCATTAAATTGCCATATCAGACCTTGATAAACATAGGGTTTTATTTATCAACTAATGTGAGCTCTAAAAAAATAAGAGTCACACAGAGTTCTATTTAAATTATGTGACAAAAAACCAAAACAAAAAGAAATGAATGTGAAAAAAATATGTGTAAGGAAGGGGCCTAGCAAGGGCGTTTGAGAAATAAGTGATAGAAATTTTCAATGAACAGACTTTATTAGTAAAATTGAAATGAGTGGATAAATCACAGAAGAATTCTTTGAAAAAACCATAGAGAATCAAATTATTTTATATTTACATAAAATGACACGTGATATACACAAAGATATATGTTTACTTGTATATTTGACATATAATATATATACATATCTTTACATATGTATATATTACATTAAGTTTTGCAATGTGAGGTAATAATTCTTCTCCCTTGAGCTAGAGACAGATAAGATCCACTCAGCAGGAGGTAAGTCATGATTGCTAATGCAAATCTAAAAAACTACGCATGGCTAATTGTAGCAGTACACCTACTGGGTAGATCACCAGAGACAACAAGGAGGCATTTTTCAGAGGTGCAAATCCTGCTGGACCTCAGCAGAAGGAACCACTTTCCTCGCCAGCGCCACACCAAGCATCTGATCACAGGTGTTTTAATTCTTTCTGAACTCCTCAGGTGCAGATCATAAGCAATCAACATCCCCCACAGATATCTAACACCTGCAAACAATACAGAATGCCAATTCCTAGGCTAGCCCCTCACCCAACAGTGCATAAAAATATTTTATACATAATTAAATATTTACAACATTTCCCTTTTCTGTATAAGCCAATCCAAACAAAAATTGTTTTATCTCTACAACCCAATTTAACACTATACAAGCAAAACTATTCACAAGAGGAACATTCATGAGGATTACTAATGCACAAGACCAAGTGAAGCCAAACATCTATCAAGCTATTCACAATGTCTTTGGAAAACAGGAAAACATCAATGTCCAATTATCTGGAATATACTCATAATGTTCTAGGTTCCTCCAAAGGGCTTGGATCTGGCTCTGTCCTCTGTTGCACACACAGCTGACAAGCTCCTCCAGGCTCCAGCTGGCTTCACTCCACGGCTGCCACTGTTCTCCTTGGTCATCCCATGGTACTGGCATCTTCAAAATGTGGGGGTCCCTTGCTGCAACTGGGCTGCACTTTCACCAATAGCCTCTCATAGGCTCGTCTTCATGGTGCATAAGCCTCAACTTCTTTACATGACCCCTTCAATCTGGGCGTTGAACTGCCACTGAGGCTGCACCTTCACCAATAGCCTCTCGTAAGCTCTTCTTCATGGTGCACAAATCTTAAATTCTTTACATGACCCTCCCACTTCAAACTGAGCCTTTAACAGCTACGGAGGCTGCACTTTTACCAATGGCCTCTCTTGGCCACTCATAGTGCCAAGCCTCAGCTGCTCTCCAAAGACCCCGTCATGTCTTCAAAACCATTTATATCTAGGTGAGTCTTACATGATCAAGTTCAGCTGCCAGCAGTAGAAACAATCTTGGCCAGTTCTAGAAGACAACTCTTTGTGCTGATCCTGAGGAAACCCCGTACAGATTTTAAGATAGAGTCTGATTTGCAGGAAAAACAACTGGTCACTTTATCTGTAGTAAGGGTTATTTCACAGTGTGGAGTTACCACTTGTAGACAGATTTGGGGTGGGCACACTTGTTCATTTTAACTAAGTGGGTTTTTAACTCTAAGACCTGTGGCTTCCACAGCAGCAGGGGGTCCTGGGCAGGAGGGAAGAATTTCTGGCTGGAACATCCTGGCAGTTTGGCCTTCTTTTTCACCACCATTCAGAAAAGCATACACCAGACTTCATAGACCTCAAACACAAAATCTTGAGCTGTACACACATACAACACAGCTATCAGAGAATGTGGTTTGTGGAATATGCTCAGCTTCCTTTTCCTGTGACCTGGCTGCCTCCAGCGGCAGGAGAGAGAGTCAGCTCCATGATCAGAAAAAGCCATTGAAACTTTGCTTCTTTCTTGATCCTAGCAGAATTTTTTGTTTTTACTATGAAAATGTCTTTCTCTAAAGGCCTGTATTCTGTGGCTCTCACTTTTGAGCTCTCTTTCTCGCTTTAATTTTCACAATTTTCTCTTCATAGAGGCTTATTTCCCTTTATCTCTCTCTTCTTCCTTCAGGAGCCTTCTAATCATTATTTTGGCATGTATATAATCTCTGTCTTCTAGGAGCTGCCCTGAGTATACTTTACCAGAGTCTGTGAGGTCTGTAGTTTCTTTTTCTTCCTTCTCTCCACATTGGATGTTAGCTGGTACAATCTTCTGCCCCACATTGATGGACCATTAAGTAGTAGTGTACCTATTGTGGCATCCTCAGCAAGGATACATGGAGGCATATTTCAAATGTGGAAAACCTGCCAGACCTCAGCATAGGGAACCACTGTCCTGGCCAGCACCATACTCGAGCAACTGTGGGACCCCAAGTATCTAAGCTCAGGGGTTTTATTTCTTTCAGAACTCCTCAGGTGCAGATCATAAGGAATCAAACATACTCCATAGAAATCTAACACCTGCAACAATACAGAACACAAAAACCTAGGCTAGTCATTCACCAAATAGTGCATAAAAACATTTTGTACATAGCTAAACTTGCACAGTAGCTAATGAGTTTATCAATTTTAGAGGATAACTTACCACTTCAAGTTTATTAAACAAGAATAATTCTTACCTGTATTCTAAATTCTTAATCTCATGTCCAAAAATAAGTATAGCTCTTAAGCTTCATCAAAGATTTTGTTGAGTAATTGTTTTTTGCTTTTACATAAACCCACAATTGATCAAAAAAATTATCTTGGGTTCTTTTTGATGCATCTCTAATACAACACCTATACTTAAAAACAAGGATCATCACAAAATAGGAGACAGAGGACCAAAGAGTCAGCTATAAGATTATGTCCTCTAGATATGGCACAGTAGAAACACGAATGGAATGCAATGGAATGTTAACAATATCGTTGCCTAAATCAAGACATCAAAAATTCCATCAACACTTGACATTTGAACATGGAGGGGAAAGTTCATTGAGCCTCACAACCAGATGAAGAGCTGTAGAAAATAAGGCTCTGAAAGACGGAGCATTGATCTTCCTCAGGAATGAGCCTCCCAATACAAAGTGGTCAGTCATAAAATCGTGTACATATGATCAACAATAAGTAGATTCAGCAAGTTGTATTTACGTATTTTTCATATATATATACACACACAAGTGTGTGTGTGAGAGTGTGTGTTTTAAAAACACAAAATAAATATTCTAAGGTCTTCTCAAGTTTTCCTAGTGCATGTTGGAAAGATTTTCACTATTGTTTTTATTTTGCACCAACCTCATTTGATTGCATATAAAGGGGTTTTTCTTCTTTGCTGATCTTCTGTATTATATTATTTTGCTTGGATTGGAAAACAAACTAATTCCAAGGTCAAATATCTCTTCTGATTCTATTCCCACTTTCTATCTGAATATTTGCACTTAACTGCTTCACTTGTAAGTCAAATTCTACAAACATAAAGCCAAGCTGAAGAGACTAGAAGCTGCTTTTGTCATCACAGTGTCCCTTGCTGAAGTCTGTATTCTGAGCATTTCATCCTCATAAGGTTCCTCAAAGTCAAAATGTTTTAATTCAAGTAATAAGTCCTGGCATGATGTTTTTATAGAGTAAGTGCTTAATGACACATTCTGATAACGCTGGTAATGGTGGAGCACATAAATTTAGAATTGAAGATGTATTCTGGCAGTATACATACATTTTCTGGTTCTGAATTAGTTATTAACTTTTGATAAAATAAAAAATACATGTGAACTGCATCTATCTGTTTCAATTTCTTCATTGAAAAAAATATATGGATATTTTTATTTTATTCATTTATGGAATATATATATATATATTATATATATTTGGATATATATATCCAAAACATTTAGGATTTTTGATATAAAGGGCATTCTTAGAGACTTTTATTTTATTCTAACACAAATTGTCCTGCTTTCTAGATTTTTAGAACTTTTCTAGGATGACTCATTTGTACTTCTATCATTATTTACTTCATTTTGTTAACATTTTCTTTATTTATCTTTATGTATCATCAATATCAATATTCTCCACCTGAATCCCCCATATCTGATTCTCCTCAGAACAGAGCAGGCCTCCCAGGGTTGTCACTTAAACAGAGCATTTCAAGATGAAACAGAGTCTGGTGTAGGCTGGACAAGGGACCCAATCAGGAGAGAAAGAGTTCCAAAAGCAGCTAACACGGTCAGAGACAATCCCCCAACTCCAACATTTAGGTATTCTACAAGAACACACAAGCCAGATAACAATAAAATATAAGTAGAGGGACCCTACAGACTAATGGAACTAGTTTTTTAATGGAACTGTTTTTTTTTAATATCTTCAATATTTGCCCTCCATGAACAGCTCAACCTGTAACTGTCCAATTATTGTCTGAAGAGCAGAGTGTGTATTTGATGTTCATTTCTTCATAGAACAGTTCTTTAATGCCTTCTTTAAGAATGATTTCTTAATGCCTAATTGATTCTCACATGTTCAAATTTTGTAGCCTGAAACAGACTATTCTTTACTCAGACCACTACATATCCACTAGAAAGACAAGGCTTCCCAAAAAAATACTGATTTTAATTCTTTTTAAGCAGTTTTCCCCCATAAGCCCTGGAGCAAATCTCACATTTTAATGCAGTGCTTAAGTATCAGCTCCAATATCATCTACCTGGAGGGTACTATTTCTGTTTAGTTCTTGTATAAGCTATATTTCTCACTATCATATTAGTTTTACTTTTTTTTCTTCCTCCAATAAGTAACAACTTATATGTACACATTATATTTTCCTTTGTCACCTGATGCTTCTAATATTAGTAATGCCCAGTAAAATTTCATTAAAGGAATAAATAGATTTATAATATTTTGCAGGTTTATTATGAACTTTCAGCCAAGGGTAAGCAGAGAGTCACAAATTTCAGCATTATATTTTCTGTGCCTAGAGGGAATGAGAAATTAAAGCAGGAAAACTTGTGAGCATTAATAGCAAATATGTACCTTGGCTTGCTTCTATGTGATAGCCTATTTTTATGTCATGTTTCATCAAACATGAACACCAAAATTGTAGATCTATAACTATTACTTAGGAAAACCTGTGTTTCATTACCATACTGTGACTCAATCTTCTTTCAGTAATGTGGTGATGGTGCTGTTCTAGTATTATAAGTATGCCATATAAAATTTCCATGGCAAAAGACTTCTTGTTTTATGATACAAGGTTGTATACAATATAGGGTTTTGAAACTTGCTATGCAAATAGTCTACAAATATCCAATAATTGGCCATAATGTTTTTTATTTACCTGGATTCAACATACAGACCTTTCTATATTTTTACAAACACATACCATAATTTTTAGATGTTTTTTTTTAATAGACCCTGTTATTTGTCCTCCATCTCTTTATCTAGAATGGGAGTCTCAAATTTTACCGCAAAATATAGAGATGCTGAAACAAAATTAATAAATGATTAAAGCATGTTTTCCTTGTTCTGAGGTTTTTTTGAAAAAATTTCAGAATGACCAGCAACACTGAACACAAATGTTGATCTACTCTTTGCCAGTTTTATTTCTTTTTTCTCTAGATAACCACAGGCATGTGTCTGTGTCTGTTTCTTTTCACGTCACTGTGATAAAACCCATGAGAAGTGATTTAAGATACCTTATTTTTTGTGTGATTAAACACCATAACCAAATTTATACAGAGAAACGTTATATAGTGACTTATATAGGGAAAAGTTTATGCTAACTTACAGTCCAAAGGGATAGCATGGATGCATGGCAGCACACAAGCATGTGGGCAGAGGCAGATGCTAAAAAGATCATATTGTCAACCACAAGCACTAAGGGATAGAGTAAATCAGAAATGACCCAAGGCTTTACTTTCTCAAAACTTGTCCTTAGTGATGTATTTCCACCAACAATCCACACCTTCTAACTCTTCCTCAAAGAGTGCCACCAACTGGGGAGAAACTGTTCAAATACTAGAGCTAGCTGAGAGTTTTATCATGGAAATTATAGTAGAGAAAGATTTGTTTTGGTTCAATGATTTGAAGTGAAGTCCTTCATGGCTGAGAAGGGAAGGCAGTGTGAACACTCACAGGACTCTGGAAACCTGGGCATGAGGCTGGTGGCTCAAACTTTGATGGATTAGGATATAGTCATAGGTCAGAATGTGGGAGACCAGACAATTAGCTGCGCATCCCACTCTTTGAAGACCCCATTGGTCCCACTCAGTCGTCCACAATCTAAACTTTCCACAGCCTCCTGAACACTCCTACCTCAGTGCTGCTAGCTGGGGGCCAAATATTCAAACACATGAGCCTGTAGAGAAGTATTTTACTTTCAACCCATGATCTTATCATAAAAAAATCACTTTTTGGTTTTGTTTTGTTTTGTTTTGTTTGCTTTTTGCTCATTCAGTTGTTGGTTGGTTTGCTGTTTTTCTAGACAGAGTTTCCTTATGTAGCTCTGAATGTCCTAGAACTTGCTCTGTAGACTAGGCTGACCTCGTATTCTTAGATCTGCCTCCTGCATCTCCCTCCCGAGTGCTGAAGTTAATGGCAGCCTGTGCCACCAAGGCCAAGCTAGGAACATTATTAAACTATTTATCATTGTTTTTTTCTCTAATAAGATCACCACATGGACACCTAAACAGATGTGACAGTTTACCCTCAAAAGTAGTAGAAAAGCAGCTTAAGCAGCTTTGGGAAAGATAAAGGAAATTCAGTTATATCATAGGCCTTGCCTGCTTTATTCTTGGAAATAGTATTAGCAGAAGCTTTGTAAAGAGGAAAATGAATGTCAAGTACATAAACAAATGGACTATTTTAGAATAAGAATGACAATATATACGAAAACGAAGTGTGTTAGCTTAGAAATCTATGTAGCACTGTTTACTCCTTCTATTTTTAGAATATTTCAGAGCTTTTAGGAGAAATTGAAAATAAAACTAAGTTAAAATCGTTGAAGAAATCTATTCTTTGCCTTTTTTATTATATATTTTAAATATTTCATGCAGTTAATTTGATTATATTATTTCCCCTCAATGAAGTTCTTCCAGATCGTACCCACCTTAGCCACAACTTCATGTTTCTTCTCCTTTTCTCTCTCTCTCTCAGAAAAACTAACAGAGACTGAAGCATCAAGCACTGAACCTGCATTGGTCTGCACCAGGTCCTCTGCACATATATTATGGTATTCCTTGGTGGTTTCGTATGACTCCTAATGATGTGAGACAGGCTATCTCTGATTCTTTGGCCTGCTCTCAGGACCTTTTTCTTCCTACTGGATTTCCTTGTCTAGCCTTGAAATGAAGGTTTGTACTTTGCCTTGTCATTTTGTGTCATAGTTTGCTGATATCTCCTGGAAGGGAAATGGAACCGGGATGGATCTGGGAGAGAGAGTTCCCCCACCACCACTAGGGGGACCTGAGAGCAGTAGAGGGAGGAGAAACTGGTCAGGATATACAGAATGAGAGATGAATCTATTTCCCATTAAAAAAGAAAAAAAGAAAAGAAAAAACCCTTCTCACCAAAAGCAAGAAACAATACACACATGCAAGAACATGAAGTTCCTTTTGCATTAGTCAACTAATCCTTGAGAAACAAGATCTCTTCATTCACCTATGTAAAAGGCTTTTTTTCTTTTATTTTCAAAATATAATATAATTACATAATTTCCTTCTTCCCTTGCTGCCTTGCAAACCTTACCATATAACCCCCTATTGCTCTTTCAATTTCGCTGCAATGTTATCAACTGTTGTTACATGAATATATGTATATACATATATAATCCTAAATATAAACTGCTCGGTCTGTATAATGTTACTTGTAAGTATGATTTCAGATATCAGGGCAGATTATTTTATATTGGATAATCAGTTGGTGGACAATCAGTTTATATTGGATAAACCTTGCTCTTACAAGGTTCTTTTGGTTGGGGATGGAGGGGGAAAAGTAAAGTCATTTTGTTCCCAGTGAGCTTCGGTATTCAGATTTTTTCTTCTTTGAATCCTCCATCTTGTCCTCTCCCCCAATTCCACTGCACATAAAACTTCCAGTGTCATTTCCTTTTTACTTAGCTGTTTTATGCATGTGTAAAATATATAGACATATATATACACATACAACATATATTACATTTGCAACTTGCCAATGAACAGTGCAATTTGAGTTCTGCACCAATGCATACATGATGCTAAATATCCAATAAAGGATCATTTTAAATTTTGAAATATTTGCATTAGCAAAAGTATTGCATAATGTATGAGAATATATATACATAGATACACATTTTTTTTCCTCCAATTTGTTTTTCGAACAATGTGTTTCACTGAAACTGAAGCTTACCAATCCAGCTAGACTATCTGGTCATCTAGTCCTAAGACCCATGTCTCTGTTTCTCCAACACTGAAATTACAGGTGAATGTCAAAGGATATTTAATGTGGATGGTGGCGATTAATAGACTGTGCAGGTGGTATTTACGTGTTTAATATATATATACACACACACACACACATGTAAACATATGTATGTAACAAAAATTAATAAAAATATGCTATAAATGTGAAAGATAAGAGGACTTTATGAGAGGGATCAGAAGGAGGAAAGGGAAAGGGAAAGATGTAAATATATTATGACTTTAAAAAAATAACTCATCAAAGGAAACTCGATCCACTTGTTTGCCTGGCTTTATCAACTGAGGCATCTCCCCTGTTCCACTTGGCTTCTCAATTGCATGATGGATGACTCTTGGGTTTTTACTGCTCAGTCTGGCTGTTTTTTCTCAACAGCTAACCACTTGGGGTAAAATGGGAAACCAGGGGATTTACATTTTCCTCAGGTTTTAGATTTATCTTACAGGATTCAGTAAGTGAAAAAGGCTTTAGCATATTTAGTATGTTGCATTAGTTTCAAATCTGGCACTTGGAAAGGTCATTTCTTTCTCTTATGTTCAGCTGAGTATTGAAAAGTATATAGTGTCGAGTCCTTAGTCAATATTACTCAGTAATTTGAATTAAAGTTAGAAGAAATAAACAGAGAATCAACAAGTTGGAAATCTATGTAATATTGGCCCTTATTTTCTGACCAGTGTATATGCTACAGACATATTTTAAAATATTATTGACCGCCACAGAAAAGCAACAGTAGAGTAAATGATGAACATAGATTTAAAGTTCTTTTAGTGAGGCTGAGCACTCCTTCACAATTACTGCTGATGCCCTGGTGTAATCTTTATTCTCACCCATTCTATTTGCAGGTATCTAATTTCCAGGGACTTCTGCAGGTAATTTAGCATTTAATCAAAAGTCAGTGAATGTACCTTTAAATCAATGATGAATGCTAAATTGGTTATCGGATGCTCCATTTTATTAAAAATGGAATTTGGGCATTTCATAGGTTATTTAGAATTGTGTGTGCCTCTCTGAAGTAATGTGCTTCTACCGTAATAATTGTCTACGATAAAAGTTTTTTTTTTGTTCTGGTTTATCCAAGCAGCATCCTCTCTTAAGTTATTCAGAAACACTGTCCTTTACTTAGTCTAAGAAGCATGTTTGCAAACAAAATGTAACAGAGTAAAATAATATAAATATGTAATGTTGTGTATATATTATATACCAATATACATACGCACAGTTTACATATGGATAGATTAAAATTTGACACAGCTACTCTCAAATATTATGCTATACTTTTGATAATATAAATAGATCAAACTGTAAAAAAATGATCCCTTTATTAGATATTTAGCATCATGTATGCATTCATGCGGAGAACTAACTGCACTGTTTATTGGCAAGTTGCAAATGTAATTAAATACACATATCATCTTGAGCCAATGCAGTAAAAATTTCAGGTACAAGTAAAAAGAAATTATTCTCAGAGAAACTCAATTAAGATCTTTAGGAAAATTAAAGCAACCATAACAAAGTAAATATTTTTCCATGTTACAAATGAAATTCAAATGTTCACATATATATTTTTTATTTATTTTTTAAGCTTGTAAATAGTAACCATACACTATTAGCATTGTACCTGTTGTTTTAAGCCATAGATGGAATATGCAATGCTCAATTGTTTAATTTTATTATGAATCATAGTAAATTATAAATAATAATTTTTGCTATCTGTAAAATTTAATGTGTAAGAAATATGTCCAGTTATAGAAATCAATTGAAGAAAGGCACTTACTCTCTGAAAGTCAATTAATTGATTATTTACCATCAGAAACATTTTTATTAAACAAAACATTAATGGCAAGGCAGTAAAAAGTATATTGAATTTCTATTTAGTTTGCAATCAAGAAAATATGATCATATTATTGTTCATGATGATTTGAATAACTATTATAAGAACCTGTCATTTGAATCTTTTGTCATCTACTTGACAAGAAATAATATAGAGTTTCACATCAATAGTAAAAGTCCTAATAGCAAGTTTCCAGTGATATCCAACATTCTATAATATCAGAATCCGGTTTTAGTTATTGACAGTTATTCATCTACCCCTTTAAAATTTAAAAGCATAATACAATACTTTTTTTTTAACAAAACACATATTGTCTTATTCTAAACAATGAAGGTAAGTCTTAAGATTTTCATGAAATATGAAAAACTCTGAAACAGAAAGAATTGTTTCCTTAAGACAATTTAATATTAGTTCCTTAAGGCAGAAACATTGACAGAAATTGCAGGTGTAGAAATCATTTTCCAGGGCAGCTTACATCATGAGACTGGATCTATTTGTAGAAGACTAGCCCTGTGTGAAAGTTAGGGGCTACATTCACAGGCATATGTTGTCTGTGGAATGTAGACACACCTTTAATACCAGTATTCAGAAGGCAGTGGTTGTCTATGCATTTGATCCCCAAAAGCGAAAAGGAAAAAAAAAAATACTGCGGAAGCAGACACAGGAAGCAGAACTCAGATGAAGTCAGTTTCACACAGGAAGTCACTTCTGATATGAGTCAGAATGAACGGCAGACAAAGTGACTAATCAGAGGAAGGGGTAGCAAAATAAGGACATGCCCAACTCTCAGGAGAAAAGGCAGTCTCAGCTGAACTAAGGAGAGCTATGTAGGAATAAAGGAGT
This sequence comes from Cricetomys ansorgei, assembly GCA_026225945.1. Lineage (NCBI taxonomy): Eukaryota > Metazoa > Chordata > Mammalia > Rodentia > Nesomyidae > Cricetomys > Cricetomys ansorgei. Next base: position 12,547,422 of record JAMJFZ010000713.1, read on the forward strand.
CAGCTGAGAGCAGTCAGTAAGAAGAGTCAGTGAGTAGAGGAGCAGTTAATAGAGTAAGAGTCAGATAAGAATCAGGTTGAAGAATCAGTTGAGGATCAGTTAAAGAGTAAATTGAAGAGTCAGTTATAGGGTAGTTACAGAAGCTGATACTGGAGTGAGTTACAGAGTTTGTTAGTTGTAGCAGTCAGTTACAGAGGCAGGATGGAGTTGTGAGAGATCAGGGAGATACACAGAGACACAGCAGAGCTCCGCAGAAGAAGCTCAGAACAGAGAGTGACTTGAAGAGTTCAGAAGAGTTAGAGTTCAGAAGGAGCTATTCAGAGTGGCTCAGTCAGCAGTAAGTCTTGGAAGGCTAAGCTACATCAACATCTGACATTTACATCTATACTTATTCATTCTTTAATCAGACCTCTCAACGTCCCTATGCTAGAAGCTATGCAAATGGTGCTCCACTGGGAAAGAAAACTCGGTAGATGAAAGGCTATAATCAGAATATGAATGTTGTAAGTCAACTTAAGATGGAATTACACATAAGATAGACAAATATTTCAATAGTCTGAAAGACTATAAATTTTATTCAAACATAAAGACAAAAGATAAGCGAAGCTTTCCCAGTTATCTCAATAGGTCACATAGATATTTTATGTACATATATTACATAAAACACATATGTATGCTATAGCTCAGTCTTTAATAAAATGTTATTCTTTTCCAAATAACATAAGGAATATGACATTCTATTTTTCCGATTGTTTCGTATCTTTATCATCTCACAAAGTATAAATCTCTTAAAGAAATTGAGCATTGTAAATGGACACATAACCAATAAATGAGTTAATAAGTACGTCTTTTAAAAAATATTCTGTATTAACAATTATATCACAGAAAATAAAACCGTATTTTCTACAAGATACTTCTACTTATGAAAAGAAATAAATACTAAGATATTTTAATAATACGTCAGTTACAATCACTAAATCTGTTAAAACATAAGGAAAAAAGAAACTAGATCTTAGACCAAAATTATTTTTATTCAGATAGTTGAGGAAGACTTAGTCTAACTCTATGGATCATGAATGATATTGGATGTAGAAATGAAAAAGTGCATATAAAAAAAGAAAGAAGACAAAAGAGAGAAATTTTTAAAAAAAATGGAGAAAGATAAACTTACTATTCTAACTATATTGAAAAATGTTAGATTTCCCAGCATGGCATGTATCGATATCATAACTAGCTAACAAAAAAAGTAAAAAAAAAAAAAAAAAAAAAAGACAATTAGTTGTCCAATACAAAATGGTCTGCCCTGAAAAAAAAACAGGGATATATGAGTAACAATATGCAGAGTGAACAGATTGTATTTATGCATATATATGTATATAACAACAATTAAAGTAAAAAGAGGCCAAGAATTTGACAGCAAGCAAGGTCAGAGATGCTTGAGATCAGAGATGCTTGAGATAGTTGAAGGGAGGAAAGAAAATGAGGAAATTATGTAATTACATCTTAATCTCAAACATTAAAAATAAAAATATCACATGATTATTTTTAACAAAATTTAATTAGAATTATTTAATAAAGATAAACTTTGAAGTAATTTTTATTTTATCCATACTTATAAATTGCCTGTATGTCTCATTGTACAATTTATTTGTGACTGGTGCTCACAGATATCAGAAGATGATGTTGAACATCCTGGAACTGGGTGTGTAGATGGTTTTGATTAATCATTGTGACTCTAGCAACAAACTATGGGTCTCTGAAAGTGCAATAACTGTGCTAAACCACTATCCCACCTCTTCAGAACTTCATGAGAATTTTTATAAAACAATGAATGAAATTATCAAAGAAACCAATTGTAAAAAGAATAATTTAAAAGTTATATAACACACTTGAAAAAGTAAGTTTCCAAGATTCTTTTTTTAAATACATGAGACAATTTCCTCTATACTTGTTGATAGAAAATCAAGTTTAATAGAGAATATGGCTTCTAGAATCATGTCTATATTGATCTCTTTATAGAATAGAGAGATCATAAAATAAAAATGAAATGTGTTGGTGTATATTCTAAAATTTTAGAGTAAAATTCAATCATATGAGGCCACTATTGTTTGAAATATGAAGTTCGTTTCCATATACATTATTGAGGTATTTTTGACAGAAGTGGAAAATGTTACTCTATGATGTAATGGGTAAAATATCTTCAAGCTTTAAAATATGTATATTTTTAGTTTTACTATTTTAAATAAATTTATATCCAAAAATTTATTATGCAAACGATTTAATTTTTTTCTTAAGTTAGTTGTTATCACCTGTGTATTTTAGGACCTCCATCTGTGGGGTCTATAATGCTACACACTTAATAATCATGTTCGCAAGGTTGGACGGCCATCAATACCACCTTCTTCCAGTACTTTCTTTAGATTGAAAAGTAAAATATATTGAACAGTATCTCCCTAATTTTTCCCTTCCTTGAACCCCATCAAAATCCTTTTTCAAATTTTGTTTCTATGAATGTGACAACAGTCTTAGTCACTGTTGTATTGTGGTGAAGTGACACCATGACCAAGCTTACTCTTATGAAAGAAAGCAATTAATTGGGTGCTTGCTTACAGTTTCAGAGGACTAGTACATTATCATCACAGTGGGGAGAATGGCTGCATGCAGGCCAGCACTGGAACAGTAGTTAAGAGTTACTCCCTGATTTTTAGGCCAAGATAGTGTCTCCGGGTTTAACATGAGCTTTTGAAACCTTAAATGCCATTCCATGTGATATATTTTCTGCAACAAGTTTACACCTCCTAATCTTTTTAAATAGTTCCATTTCCTGGTGAATAAGCATTCAAATATATGACCTTATGGGAGCCAATCTTATCCAAACCACCATATCCACTCCCTGTTACCCATAAGCTTATAGCCATATTATTATTCAAAATACACTCGGTCCAACATTAAAAGACCATAGTCTAATCAGCATCTCGATGTCTAAAAGTTCAAAGTCTCTTCTGAGTCTCCAGGCAGTCTCTTAACTGTAAACCCCTCTAAAATCAAAATCAAAATGCAGATCACACATACCCAATATAACAATGGACCAGAATACACATCATCATTCAAAAAAGGAGGAAAGGGAGCATAGTGAGGAAATACTGGACCAAAGCAAAACATAAACTCAGCAAGAAAAATTCCAAATTCTGCATCTTCATGTCTGATGTCAAAGTGTTCTTCAGATCTCTAACTCTTTTCATCTTTCTAACCACAACACACTTCTTTCTCCTGAGCTGGTTCCACACCCTATCTGCAGCTTTCCTTGCCAGGTATCCCATTCTTCTGGAATCTCCAGCATTTTGAGGTTTCCAAGACAATACAGGTTTCACCTACCCAGCTTCATGTAATGGTCCTTCTGGGCTCCTGACATGCTCCTGGTCTCAGAGGCTTTCCTTAGCTAAGGAATAAGATTACACAGACCTTTTCTTGTTTCCTTGATTCTAAAGCCAAAACCAGGTGGCTGAAGCAGCCAGTTTTGCTGCTTGATGGAGTAGGAGCTTATTCACTTTATTCAATTATATTTGTATCAGCTTTCTGTTGTTCAAAGTGTTGATCACTGCCTAAGCTTTTCTTTATTTCCTTGCGGTAGTTTGGAAGCTTAACTGGGGGAGTCTTACCCTGAGGTCACTACTCCATTTATTCCATTTAGCATCAGGCTTTTCTTTATAATTTTTATCTCCTTGAGGACTAGACTTGGTTCTCATATTAAGTTTCCAGGTGGTTCTATTCACTCAAAACTGCTCATTTTGTATTTTTTCTTCCTCATGTTATTTCTTTTTGTTATAGATCTGTATAATAGTGACCACTAATATCCATATGACACAGTCAATACTGTAGCTGTAGACGCTGATGTGGATATAGATTTACCAGATACGACCTTGGTTCAGGACAGACGACAGTTTATTCTTTTGTCTAAATCACCAATTCTAGCCCAGAACCCAGGAGTTTTAGAGCATTTTTGTCATGTTTTCAATCTATTCTTAATCTATTTTTGATTTTAATTTAATTTCATTTAAGTCTATTCTTAATCTATGTGCCAATAAGCACTTTGGTGCTATCTATTTTGAAAGTAAAATAATGTTAGGGTTAAAACAATGAATCCAGGGGCACTGGGGAAGGTAAGTAAGGAGGCTCTAGGTTGTCTCTCAAGATACCTTCACCTAACTCTAGGATCACATACAAGGCACTTACTTTTCCCCTTGTAAGATCTCAAATTAATGAGTAGTTATACTTTTATATGCATCCTTCATTGTGGATAAGCACAACTTCTAAGAGATATTTCACATAAAGGCTATCACACAAATCTCATGAGTAGGCAAAGGGAGAAAAATATTAAACCAAGCCTTGAACGTCTATATACTAGCGACAGACATTTGCCATTGTCCTATGACTTAACTTAGCCCATATTCTAGAAAGTGTACCTGCTTTCTGCTCTTGGATTCTCACGTAAAGACATAAACCTTAACTGCTTACTTGCTCTATATGTACCTTCATATGAATTATTCTCCTTCAGGATCTTAAGGACCAAGACAGATACTGTGCGAATCAGAGAGCATAGGGGAGGAGGCATCTCTTCCTCCACAGCAACTACCTTTCCCTGCAGTATATAGCACTACTACTGAAGTGCCTACTGGGTGAAGAAATCACCAGGACTCGAGATCGATGCAAACCCAGAATACTTTATTGGTATCGAGCTAGGGTCAACACTCATTGCCCTATGAGGCAAGAGAAGGAGTGAGATCCCGAGAACACCTCACACCGAGTTTTATAGCATTTTTAGAGGCAACGTCAGTTACAGAGTATTTGGCACACTTTCCTTGGTTCACAAAAGAAGCAGTTTGATGACCTTTAAACTGATTGGTCTTGGCATGGGGTGCATTCTGAGTTGGGTGGGGGATTTCCCAGCCAGTGATTTGTTGCTGGGCACCTGTACTTATGGTTTTCTCAGTATTGTTGTATTGTTTTTACCATGAAACTTAGGCCTGTTGTCAGGAACATGAAACTTAGCCCTACTTACTTTTAGCCAAGACTGAAGCCTTCAATCTTTCACTAAAAAAATATATGTGGGAAATTATCTCTTTAAGAACTTGCTTTGAATTGTTTTGGCTATATTCAGACGACTATACTTAATACTTAGTATATATAATCTAGCAATCTATTTTAATTTATTAAAATATAACAATACTTCTTTCTATTTATTATTTCATGTTACAACCACGAGTGCAATGGCATTTAGCTCCCTTCACATCCTGGTTTTTCTGTCCTGTTGAATTTATCATCCTAACATGTATGATGCTCAAGATCTTCTTAGGCCACTTGTGTATCTCCCTGGGAGAGACGTCTAATAAAGCCCCTCGTCAATATTTTAATTGTATTTATTTTTTATAAGTAAATATTAAGAAATTATATACATTATGAATAATAATCTCCATTCAGACATAGGCCTCTTTTTTATTGTTGAACTTGTTTTTTCCATTTTTTAGGCTGCCAGTTTTCTCAGCAATTTATCATGTGATGTTTAAAATATTAATGTACAGGAGATCAATTCTACATATATTTTTCTTTTGTGACTTAATTTACATATATCTTTGGCTATATAGAGTAGAGTTGGATCATAATTTTTAGTCATTACTATAAATTTATTTCTTATATGTAAAGTATAAATGTGGCAATGCAAAATTCTGAAAGTATCTTTTATATTCTAAGAGACTGAAACTTTCGATTGTCCTCACAGCCAGAGTAAATAATACAGTTTAAAGTCACTTGAGATTTAAGACTACTAGCTTATTCTGTTCTCAAACTCTTTATTTAACCTGCTTTAAGAAAACAATGCAACAATCAACCTTACTTGCTTTGGATTCTCCATGTAGTCAGCTTTTATAACCTAAGCTAATGTATAGCAGTAATCTAAAATATGTACATCTATATCATCTACTGAAAGAAACAAATACAAAAGTTGAAAGCAAATTCCTAATTCTACCATAAAAGGTGAAAGAAACTATTTAACAACACTTACTGATTGATAAAAATGATGTTTCTGGATCAGTTGGGATCAGCTGGAGGCAGTGACTTAATCCCTTGTAAATCTCTGTTAAAAGACAGATGGACAGATCCCATTCTTTCCCCTCATGTGATGCATTCTATGTTGTTCAATAAATTCAGAGTGAAACCCTTTGTTATGGACAGGTACCATTCACAGACATACATAGCTCATTTAACAGACAGACATTGAATATATAGTCACAAGCACAAACACACAAGACAGTCTTCAGGTTAGGGACAGATTGAGACTCATACAATACACAGGCAAGGGACAGAAGCATTAGGTAGAGAATTCAAACCTGAATTCTTCATGGTCAAAGGACTCCAAGGGAACTGTGCTTTGTTTTTTGTTTTTTTGTTTTTTTTCTTCCTTAAGGTGGCACTGATGCATTATGGTGACTCAGAATTAATCACTAATGTGTTTATTCACACAATAATCATTCCTGAAGTCTTTGTTGTGCCAAATATTTTGTCTTCTGCATGGGAAACAGATTATCATGTTCAGGTACAATGATTTAATTAGATTTAGAACAAAGTACCTAATAAATGGAAATTTACTTCTTTGATTTCCTGTGAATATTCTAGGAAAGTGCCCCTGTTTAGTCAGTTACAACAGTTTTACTAATAAAATTTTCAGAAATATCCTTCTAAAAACCTCTAAATTATTTAGTTGACTAGAGGGAACATTTACAATAGTGCATTTTCCAAAAATGCATACCATGTCTTAAGTAGACATTTAAAAACGCTCCTAAACAAAGCCAACAAATAAAAAAAGCCCACTAGGGCACAGTTAGATAGTAAATTGTTTTTTTAAGTTCACTGATTCCACTAACAAAACAAATACAAATAAACTAATGAATAAAACAAAATGTTAATTTTTTCCAGTTGGAGATGCAACATTTCAAACAGATGTAGGAGGATGTTCAAGGCTGAGTGGCTCATTCATTCCTGTTAATAAGCTACATTTAAATCCAAACCCTCTTGAGATGGTTTAGTGAAGACTGGAGTTTTGGAAAGATGGTTAGTAATGTGATTTGAAGTTATAATTTCAGGCTCCGACAACTTGATGTATACATCTCTACCATAGTCTTATACTTGCCAAGAAAAGTAAAAGAACGGACAGCATCTGTGTGACAACACAATCTCAGCCTTCCTTGGGGTTTGCACTCACACAATTCTTCTGACTACTTAATAGTTCTACCCTTGAATATTGACTTAACTAATAATTTCACTTGAACTAACATTCTTTATTGAGTGGAGAGATTTGTGATCTTAAAGGACAGTCTTTAAAATACATTATTCTTGAAGAATAGCAACTTGGACACTATCAACACTAGAAACAATACAAAAACAAACATTTTACCTGCATGAGACTTACAATCCTAATCTACAGTTCACATGTTATTGTTGAAGATTTGCTGTTCAGGAGAGACAGGATGAGGATATAGAAAGCATGTTCAGGAAGATGAGAATGCAGTTTGGGAGAAATAGTCTTTTCAGAATGTATTCTATAGCATTTTTGGACTGAAGAAACTGAATAGACTTGGCTGACATAGGTTAATTACAGACCCCTAAGGCAAATCTAAATCTAAGCCAGGAGATTAGTTCTGCATTTGAATGATTTCAAAAAACAGAAGCTCAAACACACACACACACACACACACACACACACACACACACACACAAACACGCACGCATGCACACATGCACACACGCACACACGCTCACACACGCTCACACACGCACACACGTGTTCTCGCGCGCACACACATACACACATCACAGAAAACACTCTACTCTGAAAGTGCTCCCCACCTTTCTAGTAGTTACATAATCACCACATATTTCTCCTAATTTATATCAAGTCCTGACTCACTTAAAGTTTTTAAACTCTGATTTTTTGCCTCTGCATCACTTTCCAATGAAATCATCTAATTTAATTTCCTCTCAGGGTATTCTGACAAAGCCAGCTCTATTATGAAAGACATAAAGTAGAAATATTTGTTATGTGGCCTGTTCTCTTTTTCTGTTAAAGCTGCTATAATGGGATCACTAAAACTAATGGGTGGACCTGGATCCCCTAAGCATAATTGTGTCTTACCTTTCTTCAAACCTAGTATTCCCTTGTTAGTTTCATGCACTTCTTTGTCTGAAGTCTCTATTCATTTTCCATTGACTTACTCATTTTGTGATCTTGTGCTACTTTTTTTGAAACCTCCTTCTGTCTGTATATCTGTATGAGCTTTACCTTTTATCCTTTACCCTTTACATAATTTTTTCATTAAGAAGCTCTCCTATTTATAGATCCTTGTTAATTTCATTCATTCTGTTATTCATAGTATCATGTGTCCTATCATATTATTTTCTATTGTTTCCTTTTAAATTTTAGTTGTGGTATTGTCCAAGGGCTATAGTCTGTTGAAGCTGACTTGAACCCCACATCACCTCTCGAGGGAAAGAACAATGGGAATTCGCTGCTCCATACCTTAGACCTGGTCTAAACCCAGCAATATTTAGATATATACCTTCCACTAAACAAACATACCTCTCTTCCCTGCGGGCTGGATTACACAGATTCAAACTACACACACATGCAAGGCCACTCCCACATAGGATGTCCTAACCAATGGGCATTCACAGGGTCATGGGCTCCTCCTCAGCTTGTGACTCTTGATATACAAGCTATAGCCCCCATTAAAGAGAGACACCCACTGAAGTGTGCTCCTGAGTGTCTATATTAGTCTGACTCACAGAGACCCGCCAAGGCAGCAGCAGGATGTGATAAAACCCACAGCCTGTCTGTCCGGCCACACTGTCCTCCCCACTGCGTTCAGTGGCCCCGAACTCCAGGCAAGGGGCCAGCGGCGAGGACAAGCAAGTAGTGGGAAGATTCCGAACCCTGGGACCCACATTTAGTGCTCTATATTCACAGTAAAATCAGAAAATTTCATGATGCTTTTATTTATTTATTTATCTAGAATTGTATACACGTGTACAACGGAATATCATATTCCCACTCTGTTTCTCCCACCATCTGTCCATGATTCTCCCTCAATATGTCCAACCCAACTTCATGCTCTTTTTTTTTTTTTTTTGAAATAACCTACAAATTTCAGTTAATTGTACCCATATGTGTATGAGTGTCGGGCTAAATACTGCAGCATATGTCACATACCAGTGTCCCCTCTCACCATGAAAAGAATGATTCTTCCTCCTTCAGCAGTTATCAAAAGCCAGCAGCTCCTCAGTTATGATTGAGGCCTCTGCAGTCGTCCCCTATCCATGCTGGAATTTTGGTTGGCTTGATCTTGTGTGGGTCTTGTTCAGGTAACCACACCTGCTAAGTGGAGCACCACTCTCCATGCATCAGCTCTTACATTCTTTCCCCCTCTTTTGGTATGTTCCTTGAGGTGGTGCTTTGATAAAGTTATCCTATGTAAGATCGGTAGTTCAGTCATTTATTCTCAGCACTTTACCAGTTAACAAGTCTCTTCATGGACTGCTGCCAACTACAAAATTTTTCATTGACCAAAATTGAGAGCGGCCCCAATATTTAGAAGGCAGCTTGACAGCATGACAATTTTGCAAAATTTAGATGTATCATGTGCTTTGAATATACCTGACTATTCATAGATTCCCTGGACTGTGAAGAGAAGGGGTTGATGAAGACATTTCATTTAAAAGTGAGTACTCCATAGTTTCTCTCTGTTTCTACATTGTAGACTTATGGGTCTCTGGGTTAGTTCCTATCTCCTTCAAGAAGAGGCTCATTGAGATTTGAGGTGAGCAAGTCACTGATCTTTGGACATAGGAGTATATAATTAGGAAACACTTAATTGCTATGTTCTTTCAACAGAAAAATATTACTCATTTTTCTGTTGACGCATCAGTAAGTCCAAGACTTATTTAGTGTCAGGTTCATGTAAACTGAAAAATTTCTGTATAGTAAAGGACACCATTATTCTGACAAAACAGTAGACTACAAAATGGGGGAATGTTTTATACAAATCCTATATATGGTTAATACCAAAACTAAATAAAGAACTCAAAAAATAATCCAATTAAAAATGGGATACATGCCAGGTGACAATGTCATACACTTTTAATCCCAGCACTTGGGAGGCAGAGGCAGGTGGATCGCTGTAAGTTTGAGGCTAGCCTGGTCTACAGAGTGAATTCTAGAACAGCCAGAATTACAACGAAGAAACCCTGTCTCAAAAAAAAAAAAAAAAAAATTCTAAACAGAGAATTCTCAAAAGGGGAGACCCAAGCTGAAAAGCACTTAAAGAATATTCAGCATCCTCAGTCATCAGGGAAATGAAAATCAAAACTACTTGGAGATTTCATCTTACATCAGTCAGAATGGCCAAAATAAATAAAACAAAGGTTTTATCGCCCTGATGAGGGTATAGATTATAAGGAAGACACATCCATTGTTAATGGGAGTGCAAACTTGGTACAGCCACTATAGAAATCAGTGTAGCAGTTACTCAGAAAGTTGTTAATCTTCCAATTATACCATTCTTGAGCATATACCTCAAGTTCTATTCATCCTACTACAGAGCCACTTGCTCAACCATGTTTGTTGTTCCTCTATTTATGATAGCCAAAAATTAGATACAAAGTAGATATGTATCACTGAATGAATGGATAAAGAAAATGTAGTGCATTTACACAATGTGATATTTTTCAGTTGTTAAAAATCGAAACAAAAATCACAGGAAAATGGGTAGAACTAGAAAATCAGTCTGAGTGAGATAGCCAATACCTCAAAAGAAAAATATGGTATACATTCACTGATATGTGGATGCTGCTGTTAAGTTATTGATAAGCAAGCTACATACAATCCTATAACCACAGAGGTTATGTATAGAGTAAAGGATTTGGGGGTACTCTTTAAGAAGAAGAAATAAAATAGTTATGAATGGACAAGGACAAAGGGTTGAAACTAGAAAGAGAAGATAAAATGGTTAGAGGAAGATAAAAAGGAGGCAAGGGAAGTGATACATGGAGAAGCAACTAAAACTAAAGAACATTTGAGGGCTTGTATAGAAATCTAATCCAGTAGAAACTTTATATATGTATCTATATATCTATATCTATATCTAAATATATCTATAATATACATTTATATACACATATATATGTAGGTATATACACATATATACATAGAATATTATATTATATATTATTTGTTACATGTAATATCTTTATATATGTATATATATTTGTATATTATATATATATGTAGATATTATATGTAAACAGATATGAAGGCAATATGAATAAAATAACCCCAAAATGGAGACAAAGCTCCATCCAGATACCTCTAATCACCAAATTCTTCCAATACTGGGGATGAGTTACATATGAAAAGGGTTCTGAATGAAGTGATCCCATGGGAAGGTCGAATTAACCCAGGCTATTTTCAAAGCTTTTTGTTGCTCTCTACAAACTTTTGCTAAGGTGCTATTGCTGAAAACAATACCTACACAATTTATTGAACTGGAGAATTCAAGCAGGTGCCTATCTAGAGCCTTTCCCACTATGATGGTCAAAGTTACTCTGCACTCTTAAGCTACTAAAGCAGAAAGGTAAAAGCCAGTTACAAACTTTTCAACCTATAATTTTCTATATTCATAGATCTGTACCTTGCTCAGCTATTCATCAGAGATGTTTCCTCCTACAGCAGATAGTAACAAATCCAAACACTCAGAGCCAGGTAGTATGTAGAGAATGAGAGTCCTTGGAATATTTATCCTTAAATGAGTTGTCTCCATCAAATTCCCCACCTCAGGGTTTAGGAAATCCTGCAGAAAAGGAAGTAGAAAAGTGTAAGATCCAGAAGCAATAGAAGACATCAAGAAAACAAGACCTTCTAAATCAATATAATCAATCACATATGAATTCTCAGTCTGTGAGACTGTAGCATCTTAGAGGGCCTTCATGGTTCTGAATGAGAAGAGGCCTTGGAGGTAAAAGAAGTAGATACATGCCCTCTTCCCTAACCTAGAAGCTATCTTCAATTGATATTCATTTGCAAGTGAAAATGTGTTTCTCCAACGAAGTTTCACTGGGCTTACAATCCATTAGGAAGAGTAGACCCCATGTCTAGCAGTACATGATCAACACAAAACAAACTCACCAACATCTTTGGAGAGGTTCTTTGTCTCATAATGTGACTTCAGGGCCTCTTTTTAACCTTACAGATCATTAGCCTATATATTATAAATTCCAGTTTTGTGTTTTTGTGGGATTTTTATATGTGTGTATAAATATGCGTTTCTGCATCTCTATGTGTTTCCTGTGCTTTATGTTTGGCACTTTTCTTCTGTTTGTGTTTTCTTTTTTCCTGTATTTTGTTTTCATTTTGTCTTACTTTATTTTATTTTACTCCTTGTATGTCTGTTTTCTAAGGAGAAACTGGAGGGGTCTGTGTTCAGATAGGAAGGGAGTAGGGAGGAACTGAAATGGAAATCATAATTAGAGTACAATGTATAAAATAATTTTTCAATAAAAATACAAAAAAGAAGTGCAGTTATGTGTTCCATCCAAGGATAGGCCTTAGATCAAATCAGAAAGTGGTTGGTTACTGACCTGTCCCTTGTGCTACTAATAAACCAGTATATTTTGGAAGCAAGTCACCATTGTGGGTCGCAGTGATATCGATGATTGATCACCGTTCACTTCTGATAGCATACAGAGCACCTTTCAGTACCATGTACAACAGTCAGATGGGGTGAAACGTTACTGATGTATTAGGGTTAAAATATAGATATCTAGTAATATTAGTTTGATATTGAGAAATATCTGCCTGAGAGTAAGATATCATTACTATATACTTATACAGTTGTAAACATTAAAGAGATAATTCTAAAAATGTAGAATTATTGCAAAAACTTATATTCATTGAATGTCATTTGACTAATATATAAGAATAATGAGAACTTAATTTAAATTAAATAACTTAAATTTTTAAACAAATTGATGAAAATTTTGAAAATTTGGCATGAAAATATTATACAACAATCAAACTTATTTTTTATAGTTTTGAACTAGTACCAAATTATCATCTTATGTTGATCACTTTATAGTTGAAATAAGATTTTTAAATCAAGTCTTAAAAGTATTACTATTTTTTGACATTTTCAATATAAGTACTTTTCTCAAAATTATATAAACCATTTCCTCATTTTTATATTGTTTCATTGAATACAATTTAACTCATTTTCTGAGATAATAAAATTAATTATGATTTGTTAGTAGAGAAAATGTTCATGAGGCACTGAATAATGCTTTGATCTGTATAAAACAAATAAAATGATTGACCTTGTAACAAGCTCATAGTCATTAAACCCCATTCTTTGCTTCTATGGTACAAGATATACCAATTCTCCTTATTTTTCCCAGATTACTCAAATTTCATACTGACAAGGTTGGAAGGTTATTTTTACCAAAATGTACAAATGCCTGAATTTTTATGATGCTAGGTCATTTGAAATCACTTTCAACATCTTCTTATTAGGAAAGCACTGTTTTAGTCTACAGAATATCTTCACTTCTGCACTTCTGTGATTGTAAAATCAAGTCCTTAGGAATAATGAACACTATTTAAATTACATATGTATTTTAAAAACATATATTAACTTTACAAAGCAATGGATGAACTAAAACTATTTTGTATTTTATTTCTAAATTCCATATTTGTATCTGAGTCCTACTAGAGAATAGTCAATGTTATTGACAATGGAGTCATCTCTCCACCCTCATCATTGTGATAATTTTTAGTATTTATAAAACATCGTTTGATCATGTTCATTTCTTCATTACCTTCTCTTATTAATACTTTTTGCATATCTGTTTCCAAACAACCTCTATGTTGTACTAAACACTGTGTATTTTATTTCTAAACTTCACATTGGAAAGGGAAAAATAATTATACTTTTCCATACAAGAATACAATATTTTAACATCCAGTAAATCTATTTTTATTGAAATTAAAAATATTATGCTCTTTAGATGAATAAGTCTTCACTCTGTACAGATTCAGTAATTTCTTTAGTCAACTCTTGACTAGAATTCACACTGAGGGACTAGAGATATGGTAAAGCAGTTATGAACTCACACTGACCTTCTGTCCATATCTCGAAGCTCACGATCCGTAGCTCCAGCTTTATGATGAAACTGGCTTAACAGGTCCTGCACAATCTCATGATTCATTATTTTGTGCTTAGGCCTATGAGTATCCCTGATTCTAAATAGAGACTTCCTGACAGAGATCCGGATTCTTTAGCTGGGAAAATATTAGTCCATCAGCTGTATTGCACTCTTTCCTTGCTGAATTTTCATCTTTAAAGAAAACGTCTACATGGCCTGCCCGAGCTGGCCTTGGTGGCTGGGAAAGGAATGTAGCTGCTTCATGCAGGGAAACCTTGCAGGCCCTTTTTCCCCCTTAAGCTCTGGCATACTGCCACGGGCAGGTGTTAATACTCCAGGAAGAGATAGCCTTTAATATTAGCACACCAAAAAATGAATCCACCCCAGAAGAGCTGCCAGCAAGAGCCTCCAAGCCATTGATGGCTCAGATGTTCTTTTCAAATGCTCTTTGTAATCACATCAGGTTTTGCAGGTTTGCAGGCCCCCAGGAGGAATGAAGCTGGCTCCATCCTGGAGCCATAACAGGATACATACCAGGAAGGCTCCTGCTGAGATGGCTAGCCCTTAAAGTTCTCATCCAGTCGCAACTCCCTCTCTCCTGGCCTGCCCAGCTCCATTCTAGCAGTGTGCTCTCCTACCCCTTTCTCCCCTTGATATGTACACTGTTAAATTTTCCTATTAAAAATGTTTCTGAATTTTTATTTCTATAGTGCAATTGTGAGTGTCGTTTATTAAAGCACATAAACATGCCACGTCTGTCTTCCATAAAGAATGAACTACTGTGTTCATTTGCCATAAAGAACGAACTATCTTGTTCGTTTGCCTTACTTTTCCTATTCGCCCGTATTCCCCTCCTGTGTGGAGTCTTGTGAACCCATCTGCAGAAAAGGCTGGTTCCCTCTGCAATTTTGCTGCCTTTTATATCCTCTATGTTCAATTTCAGTAGGTTCTCTGTATCTAGAAATAAATTTTTCCTTTGAATTTTCAATTTTTTTGAAGTATAGTTTCAAACACTCCCTTGCCATGTAATATATTTTAGTGGACCTGATAGATAATGTGTACCTTTTGTTTTCAAATTTTATTAGTTTGTGTCTTCTTTACTTTTATTTTGATAAGCTTAATGATTATTCTGTCGATGCTGTTTAACTTATAAAAAATATAGTCTTTTTTATTAATCTTTGCAGTGATATATTTTGGTTTCCATTTCACTAATTTCTACTTTTATATTTACTATACTTTTTCTTTCAACTAATTTCATTATTGGCTTGCCTTGTGTGAGACACTGGGGTATATGATTAGGACATTTTGTTGAAATGTATGATTTTCAGTATAAACAGTCATTACCATAAATTCATTTATTTATTGCAAACTATCTTCATTATACACACGATTTTGGATGGATGGTGAATTTATATTCATTTAATTGTGATACATTTGATTTCTATCCCTTTAATTTTTCATATGCCCCACTGATGTTGAAAAATATAATGTTCAATATCAATCATCTGTATCTTTTATCTAGTGTCTCTTGCTATTGATTTCTACTTTCAATTCATTATGATGTAAGACTCAATAAATTATTACTTTGGGGAGTTAAATGTTCTTTCCATTGTGAATGTGTGATTTTACCATTGTGAAATTTTTATTGCTTATAATAGGGTCTGGGTTAACGAAATCTGATGGACTGCTGAAAGGAAATTCCATTTTGTATCACTTGTATTAAATATCCAGCAGATGTTTATTAATTCTAACTGATCTATTCCAAAGTCTAATTTTGAAATTTCTGTAATGATTTCTTATATACATGACTTTTCTTTTAATGAGATAACTTTAGAGAATGTACTCACTGTCAGTGTATTTGGACCTATCTGGGCCACTGTGTTCCCTGTATTCATTATATAGTGTTGAGTGCATCAAAATTCAGACCATGTTTTTATTTTAAGCATAATAAATCTTTGACATATTTTCCTCTATATTAGTATGAAGAAAGCCTGCCCCACCCAACACACACACACACACCACCATGTAGAGATTTCAACATGTGTGAAAGTTAGGGTGAAACATTCCAGGAGCTACATTCTAAGGCCCATGTGCTTGGGATGGAATGTAGAAACACGTTTAATCCCAGTATTAATAAATCCATGGTGGTTTATGCCTTTAATCTTGAGAAAAAAGCATTGGAAGCAGATACAGGAAACAGAAAACAGGAGTTAGAGTCACACAGGAAGTCATGTCTGAGATGAATCAGAGTGACTAGCAGACAAAGTGACTAATCAGAGGAAGAGTTAGCATTGTCAGGACATGCCCAACTCTTATGAGAAAAGGCGGGTCCTCAGCTCAGTAAAGGAGAGTTGCATAGGAGTTAGAACACTCAGCATAGACAGAGGAGTTGCAGAGTCAGTTGAGAAGAATCAGGAACAGAGTCAGTTGAGAAGCAGGCTGAAGGGTCAGTTGAATGAGAAGAGTAAGAGCTCAGAAGGAGTTACTCCGAGTGGCTCAGCCAGCAGTAGGTCTCAGAAGGCGAAGGCTGAAGCCTTCTATGTACAGGCTCTCAGTTTAAGTGTTTTTGATTGTATGAAGGCTGAAGCCTTCCAGTTCAAGGATTAAGAGATTTACACTCAAAGGATCCAAGCCTCCAGGGCTCCAAGAAAGAACCAGTGATTTAATTAGACAAAATAATAAACTATCCTCTGCCCTGAACCAATATCAGCACTCCTATTATTTTCTGGAGATTGTTTTGCCAAGAACACATTTTATTAGTTCTGTTTTCTGTCAGATTCTACTTTGTTTGTAGAATCATTCCATCCTCCTTTTCCATCTGTGCCTGTCTTTGTCAATGCAGTGTTTTGTGATTTTTTTTCCAGTTTTTTTATTTGTTTGTTTTTGTTTTTGTTTTTGTTTTTTGAGAGGGGATTTCTGTGTAGCTCTGGCTGTCCAGGAACTCATTCTGTAGACCAGGCTGCCCTGGAACTCAGGGAACCAGCTGCTTCTGCCTCCTGAGTGCTGAGATTAAAGAAGGCATGCACCACCTGGAGAATATGTGGGTTTTTTTTTTTTTAATTTAATACATATGGCCACAAACAACACTTTGATTTGATAATTATGATTAGGATCATTATCTAAAAATCTGTGCCATTTATTATGTTAAAAAATGTTCCTATGTATATAGATGTTTTTCTTGATGAATTTGAGTACTTTCTTCTTTCATCTTGGATTTCTGATTTATTGATATGTTAATGTTTGTTTTTTTTCTTACTCTTATGGGACTAGGAGATGGCTCAATGGGCAAATGCACTTGGTGCCAAGCCTGGTGACCCAAATTTGATCCCCAGCAATTACCTGATAAAAGGAGAAAACCAACTGTAACCACTTTTCCTCTGATCTCCACATTTTTCTGTGCATAAACATATATGTACACATACATACATATAACACACATACACAATTAATTAATTAAAATGGAATAAAAATGTAAAGCAAAGAAACTGAAGAAAAAGTTCTGCTGCATGCCTATTCTCAAAGAAAATGTAGTTAGAAACAACTACATTTCCCAAGATTTAAAGTAGGTAGAAACAATGCATTATCAAAAAGATACAGGAAAATCTTTGTCAAGAAGTAAAACTTCAGTACTTTATTTCTAATTTTAATGTATGTTGCAAGAAAAATACATTTTGTTGATAGAAATATAGTGCACTGTATAATGGGATTTCATAGCAAAGCATAAGTTTTATATAAACATTTATATTATATTAGCACTGAAAAAAATAATTTAAGGTTACATAGCCAGAAATAATACATGCATTTGTATTGTGGTAAATACTAGGCTACAAAACTCTGTAAAAGTGAATACTATAATCTCTTTGAGTAATGATGGTAAGTAGAAACCAAAACATAATTTGTAATAAATTTGAATGAACTCATATACAACACACTAGACAACGTAAATATGAGTAGAATTTCATCCAATGTAAACAGCAAAATATAATAAACTTTAATAAAATTTTTATATGGTTAGACTCCGTGCATGTAGACAAATATTTCAGTTAAAACATTTCAAGAGCACAAAATAATAGTAAAAATAATATATTTTAGGGAGTTTCAATGCATACACATTCACTGAGTAAAGATAGATAGTACTAAATGTTCATTTTGTGTATGCAGTAAAACCATACAAATTGTCACCTGTGGTAGCTGTTTGAAGGATGATCAGTTTTGGATCATCGACCAGTTCATTTCAAAACTGTATAATATATCAATTTCATTTTCAAAACCTAAAGATAATTTGGGAATGTTAAGTCACCACATCATTCAGGTTTTAAATTGCTGTTATATATCAGCCTCTGTAGTCTGGAGGTTTCATAACAGTAGAGATTATAGCCCATCCTTTGAAGAAACCCTTAGATTCACCTGAAGACTAACTTTTCAGAGCTACGACCATCTAGTCATACTTTTCACTCAATATTCAGGACTAAGGTTTGGGAGGATTTTCCAGATACTCAGAATAGATGTTCGCATTTGCAGCAGCAATTTGAATATAGTATAGACTTTATCCCTTTTTTCCTGAGACAATTCCTTTTTTTTTCAATTGCAAATGATATTCTTAACCTGGCATTCATAGTTTAGTATTTGTCCCATTTCTCCTCTTCAAATCTAAATGCTTGGGTCAAATTAGTAAAGATTTCAGTGCATTTAGGTATGAGAATCTATAGCCATTCTGGAAGATAATTTTATCTTTTTGAAGCAGAAGCTCTACCTAGCCCTGTCTATCCTGGAATGCAATATATAAGCCAGGCTGGCCTCAAACTCACAAATTTCACCTGCCTCTGCCTCCGAAGTGCTGAGATTAAAAGCATGCACCACCATGCCTAGCCCAGAATTTCTATCTTTAGTCTTTTTAATTTCTACCAGTGTTGCTTATATACCAATCAAGACATGATCTAGAGCTTGATATTTGAAACCATCGCTTGATTCCATCCTGTGATAGGGAAAAAGAGAGCAGTCTCTATGCCATGATACTAGATGATCTACAAGGATTTCAGTGGTATTTATTTTTTTACATTAGTATAATATTTATATGTTTCCTTCCTCTTTATTGTAGCACAGGTATGCCAGTGAAGATACTAGAGAAGTAAACAGCTCATGGCTAACATTCTTCAGTGTGCACTGGCAGAGTGCCAATTTCCTGCTCTTTTCACAGTCTTCTGTTTGCTGTATTTCTGGTTTCTTCATCTTCTTTGTTTATTTTGTCAACTTTATACCAACTTTGAACTTGCTCTAAATCAACACAGTCCACAAAGTAAACTACATGTCCTTTGTATCCAATGAGATTGTTCCCTGACACCGAGTAAATTCATGACAAATCTAAGTTCTTTTTATTTCATTACTGCTCCTGTAATGAAATAAAGCATTATCTTCCCCTTCCTTGGAAGTAGTCTGACAACTGCAGTTTTAGAGGCTTAATGATTGCCTGAGTCTTGGTTCTGTCAGAGTTCAGATAGTATTTATATTCATGAAAACTATCTCACTAAACATTTATACTTAGACATTTTATGTAGTCTGCCCTTTATCTCTAGTGAAAAAAAAGTGAAATGAACAGTGGGTTATTTGTGATTCATAGTGGTCGAAGTAGGCCAAGCAGAGACTGCCAGTTTTATCTGATAGAATAAATTCTGTTTTATAATATTCAACATGTAGCTCATGAGTTTTCTAAATGCAGCATGTTGGGTAAAAAATCTTCGGGGCATAGTGAAATATGGTATTCATATTGTAAAATTGTAATACAAATTGAGTGCTGAAGATTATCTGTGATAGATAAGAAGATATAAATGATTGTTTTTGAGAGAGGATTCCTAATTAAATTAATTTGCATTGGAAAAAGTAGAATTATGAGAAATATGAGATAATATATTTTATTTGGAGCAATATCATGAAGGATATTTCAAGGTATAAAATCCTTTGAAGAAAAAGATGTACAGAAATGTATTTTTAGCAGATATGCTTTTATAAAATGTTATTGATAATATTTCCCTAAATTTAAGTTTGTTATTTTTCAGTAAGTTATGTGATTTTACTCCTTGTTCTATTTTTATGAAACTTCATTAATATTTTATTGAACACTTCAAAGAAACTAAACAAACACCTTCTTTATGAGGAATGAGAACAAACTCAACTCATTAACTAATATAATGCAAAACAAGTCAGTCAATGAATCACTTGGGTACATTTATGTGTGGAAGAAGTCAACTGACTAGGAGGTTTATGGGAGAAATTAATATTGTAAATTTTGAGTTAGTAAATAGAAAATTTCAATACAACTCTTCAAGGTTTCAGATCATCATTCATCAAATTTAATGAACTCCATTTTATTAGCAAGTGTAGCTGTGGATGCCGTAATAAAAAGGCTTTTTATTCCTTGTCTAATCCAATCACCGGTCCTAGGCCTGGAGCTCTGGAACATTGGCCTCCATACAACCTAATATTCTTCTTAAGTCTAGAACTGGAAGGCTTTAGCCTCAGCCTCTGTGCAAGCTAAAACACTTAAACCTCCATACAATCTAATCAACTTTCCAAACCTACTGGTGACTGTGCCACTTTGACTAACTCCTTCTAAACTCTGACTCTTTTCTGGATCAACTCATTTGCTATTCTGGCTCAAACTCTTCTCCAAGCTGCTGGCTGAAACTGATCTTCTAAGCTGGATTATTGTTTCTGATCTTCTCTTCTGACTCTGGCTGATTCTCTGGCTGAATCAAACTGATTTGCTCTTCCCATATGATACTGACTTCTTCTGAAGAGCTGCCTCTGTTTCTCTGTAGCTCTCTGAGCTCTTACTGCTCCATACCGCCTCAGTCAACCTATTTGCTTCTGTCAGACCACTTCATTGTCTCTGTGTCTTGTCGCTCAGTTGCCTGCTTCAGGCTGCTTGCCTTGTACTGTCTGCTGTAATTGACTCTGCTGTAACTGACTCTGCTCTGAGCTGAGAGCCTGCTTCCTATATCTGCTTCTACAGTCTGTTTCTCTTTTAATTACTACAAAAATTCAAATATATTGTTTTTCCATGTTTGATAAGTTGTCTTAACCATATCTAGATATAATTGACAAAGATTTATATAGTTAGGTTATATGATATTTTGATGGGCACTTATGAATAAGTTTCATGATAAGACTAATCACATGGTGGTGAAAACAGCTGTAATCTCACATGGCTGTTTTATTTTTATTGTTTTTGTTGTATTGGTAAGGATACCTAGAAACTATCATCTAATCCCTCAACAACTTGAAGCACACAAAAGGTTACTACTCTATATCATCACCATTCTGCATAGTTTGTCTCTACAACTAATTTGTTCTAAAGCTACAAATGTGTACTCTCTATTTCCACAAATGTTGTTTTGGTGTCCCTTTAATATTTTAAAAATTAAAAGCCAATCTCTTCCTTATATACAACTACTAAACATTAATTTTTGAAGAAAAATAAGATCATCTGGCAATCTATGATAAACTCAGAAGACTAAGATCTCCCTTAGCTAATGTTCATTAGCTCAGGAACCAATGGACAACATAGAAGTGCTGACATGCAGTACCCATCATAGTGATGTCTGTAGTTTGAATTTTTTTCTCTGTGACCTTAGGTTCTGCTGATGTAGAAATCAATTTCAGAAGAGAAATGACTCAACTGGGAGAAACAATAGTCAGTCCATTAAACTTAGAATTAAGCTCCTTCCAACCACCTTTGGATACTGGTGTCTCTAAACCAGGAAATAAATAAAAGAAAGAGTGATTATAATGGTTAGATTGTTAATTCTTACTACAAAATGGACATCGACTGCAAATGCACAGTGAAGACAAGAGGTAGCTTATCTAGAATGTATAATATTCTATAAAGCATCTGTTGTAGTCAGTGTAGGCTGATAAAATCTGCCTGGCTGTTTTAAGATATGGTGGTTTTAAGCAACATACATTTCTATCTTAAATTTTGGAGAATAAGAAAACCATACATAACATGGTGACAAATTTCTTTTCTAGTAAGTGCATCTTTTAACTTGCATGGTTTTCCTATAGAGAGAAAAAGGGAAGGAGAGAGAGAGTTTGAGTTGAGTTTCTCATAAGAGATGAACTCCATTGTGGAGACTAAATTTCATAACCTCATATAAACCAATGACCTCATCAAAAAGCCACATGTAAAATGCTTACACATTGGTGAGTCAAAATTTTAACTCCATTTTTGAAACCATTAGTATTTTGTCTGTAACTATATAATTTGATTCTACCTTGTCCTCTGATTAATATCAATTAAAACAACAACAACAAAGCAAAATTACTAGCACTTCTGTTTTTATCAGTGTAATGCTGATACTACAAACTTTCTGAAGTAGAGGTTACATACCTTTCAAAGCAAAGCCTCACCACTATTTAGGCTCTTCTGTAGGAAAATGAAGAATGATATTTGAATATGTGAAGGGGTCTCTATAATAGTTAAAAGCACATGACCAGTTACAGAAAAGACTAAGATGATTGATGTAATTTCTTAATGTATGTATTCTTACAAACTAATAGATGGTACTTGGAGATAAGGCATATTTAAATAATCTTATGTTAGGCAATATATTAGTTAGAATTATGTTCCTAACATAAAATACTTAATATCGGATTTAAAGAGAGGAAACATTTATTTTGACTCCGAGGTGGAAGGTTTCCATCTATAGTCAAATGATATCATTGCTTCAGGCATGTGTTGAGTCAGTAGCACACTGTAGAAAAGGAGTTCATCTGATTATGTCCTGGAAGCAAGGAATAAACAGGAAGAGCAAATTCTTAGTGAACTAGTTCCATTCACTGGACACATCAACAAGTTTCATCTTCCAGTAGAGTCAAGACTGAGCTCAAACCACCTACATATGAGTTTTTGAGGGACCTACAAACTCAACATCCAAACTGTAGTGGCAGAACTGTTTACCCAATACAGTGGTATTACTGTGATGTAAAGTTTCTTGGAAGTTTTGAGGACTTAAAATCATCCATTTGTTTTAGATTTCTATAAAAACCTACAGTTTTCTAAACTGCTGAAACTAGGAATGTATTAACAGTTAATATTTTATTTTTCAATCAGCAATCTCAATGTAATAGAAAGTTTTGAAGGTATCAGGCAATGTTCCTTCAATATTTGGTAAATGATCATCATCATCCCATTCTTAACCACATAAACTTCTGTCCTTGTATTTTGGTGCAGATTCTAGTGCATCTGTAGGAAATAATACAGGAAAATTTTGTATGTCTTTTATCTGATTTTTCCTAATGCTATTTCTTAGAAGTTATATTACAATTTAAAATTATAATTATAGTCTTAAGTCAAACTGAAGATACTTACATTACCAAGGCTATTATTTTATATTGTCATTTTTATGTTGATAAACGAACTCATCAACCTATACATGTAAAAGATAGTATTCTCTATCATTGAGTTATATCTTAGTTCAATGTTTGCTTTTTTACCCCTATTCTAATTCTTAACACCTGTCCTGTTTTTCTGATAACCACCAACTGGATTTACATGTCAGTCAGTGTTGTAACGAGAAGACTTTTACTGACTATAAATGGAATTATGCAAGTGGACTTTGGGAATAATTTTTTTAGTGTAACTCACAGGTGTGGTGTGAACAACCATAAGAGCACAGTGCCCTGCTATCTCTTTAACTATTCTCATATTGAGAGATACCTGAACTATTCGGCTAAAATGAAGGTTAATAAACATTCATGTACAGGTTTTTATGTGCAAATACTTTTAAAATATTGATGAGATGAAAATCCAACAACTTAACTGCTGTTGCATCTGGTTTTTGTATGATAAGTTTCATAATAAATTGTTGTAGAGGAATAGCCATCAACATTCACATTTGTAGCTACAAATTGGCAGAGCCTTTTCAGCATAATCAATTGATACTCATTTTCATCACATTTCTTTATATTTAAGCCAGCATTGTCAATGATGGATTCATTGATATGCCATTATAGTTTAATTTCTGTAACAGATGATATACTATGGTATAATTTCACCAATGTTTGTTCTGCAGTCATGCAGTTGCCGTGCTGGGAATCTCTAGTTTTTGTTTCTCTTACATAATTTGCAAAGATTCTTCAACTTTCTTCTTTAACTTATACTTTAAATGTTCTTTTTTATATTCTATTTTATATACTAGTTCATGAAGTATTATATGATCTGAAATGTTTTGATAATATTCATCTTTTTATCCTCTTATTAATTTTCTTAAAACACTGATTTAATATCCTAGTTCCTTTTTATTTATGATTTTAAAGGTAATTATGGAGACTTTTTTTGGCTGTATTAAAAGCTTAAACCTTTTTTGAACATGTTTATTTTAGTTATATGTTTTACATTTAATTACTAAGTAATTTTGAGGTTTACATTTTAATAAGACAAAGATTTAGATTAAGGATTATACCTGTTTCTCTCTGGGTTGATGTTCCATCTCATTGGCATAACATTTGCAAAAGATTTCTTCCTTGGTAGATTGTGTTTTATTTTCATCTAGTGGCTATTTCTGTTTTTATTTATAATGTGTTTTTAAGGGAAATAAGTCCCATTGCAAAAGAAGCTCAATACATGAACACAGGGTACAATCCTGTGTGTAACACTGAAAATCTGTTGTCAATTAATTTATTGTGTCTCTTTTTAGATTATCCTTTATGTACTTTTGATTCCTAGTCCATATAATTTTGCCAATACCTAGCATTCTGACTACTGTGGTATAGTCTTATCTTGACATAGATGTCAGAAGTTCATAATCACTTTCATTGCATCTTCTGAGAGACAGAGAGTTAATTCAATAAGATAAAGAGAGGGAGAAGAAAAGGAAGAAAAAGAGAAAGGATAGAGGGAAGGATGAAAAGAAAAACTGAATAAGAAAGAAAGAATGCCTGAATGACTGAATGAATTAGGCTAACTATTCTTTATCCGAAAGTTCTATCATTGCCCATTTCCTAGTTGCCAATTTCTTCAGTTCTAAATGTGGGAAAGAAAATTAAGAATAAACCCAGGAATTTTATACTGTGCAATTCTTGTGTCTTGAAGTCTGTTATTGGGGCTAACAGGAGATGGCTCAGTGGTTAAGAACACTACTCTTCCAGAGGTCTTGAGTTCAATTGCCAGAAACCACATGGTGAGTAACAACCATCTACAATAGGATCTGTTGCCCTCTTCTGGCATGTAGGTGTTCATGCAGATAGAGTACTCATATGCATAAATAAATAAATCTTTAACAAAAGAAAAAAACGTTAAAGACTATAATTTTTGAGAGTTCCTATTTTCCCCTAGAAATGTTGTGTGGTTTTGTTTGCAATATATAGGTGTTCTTAACTGCTTATAGTAACAGCAAGAGGGAAAACTGTAGCTTCCTAACTAGAAACATAAAACTTACACTCTATTTTCAAATCACATGACAGTAAGATGTATTTTTTTTTTCCTTTCCTAAAATCACAAACACCAATTTGTCTTTCCTTCGGTGAAACAATTCTAATATACAGAAAAAAAAAACCCAAAAACCAAAAAACAAACAAACAAAAAAACCTTATAAGGATTAAGTCAATTATCAATCATTTTTACTGTAAACATGTTTATAAGATTGAAGTTCAAGGATCCTGGGCCTATGTGAATTCATAACATACTGTAACACTGGGGTTTCTCTAGGGGGCCAGGCAAGAGACAGTCATTTATCTCTAGAGAGAGATAATAGAATTTGATGTTTTGTCTCTGCTCTAATGTTTAAATTACATATGATATAGTCCTAAATTTGTGATTACTTTCATAATAATTTATGTGCAAATACTATGGCAATGTACACTTAGCAACAAAGTCTGTTTCTAACACATCCGCTTTGGAAAGGAGTATTTTATTTACACTTGTTTGATTTCTCTATTTTTACAATAAATATTTACAGAAGGATGGCAGGTTGAAATAGACTGAACCAGTTGAGGTTTATATGGTGATTATCAGTTAGACTCTGAATCACCTTTGTAGTGTCTGTGTGCAGAATAGCAATCAGATAGATTGCCTTTTCCAAATTTCTTCTTTTCTAAGTGAGTCAGCAAATTACTTCTGGCTCATCATGATCACTATTAGATTTAATGGTGGAAAAATACAGAAATGTTGCCTTCAGATCTTCCAATTAACTGTCTGAGGTCTTTCTGCTGCTGAATGAGGTTTATGTACGCAAAACTCAAGGATTATTGTACATCATAAAAGTTCATGGAATTTACATATACCTACTTATTTGTGAAGCCCTTTTTTTCTAAGAATAATTGCTGTGTTTACAGAATGAGTATCATTAAAAGAAACAAGCTTAAAGGAAACTGAATAACCAAAATGAATATTAGAAGAATGTGGAGAAGAAAATTAGAGAATTTATCTATCTTCTCTCTCTGAAGGAGGAAACCCTCAAAGTGTTCCTCCCTCTACATTCTCACCCTTCTGGTATCAACGTATTTTTTTTTCTCTCTTCTTAAGGCTAGACCCCAGATATTGGAATTAAAATCTTTTATATGGGGAATTCCGTTCCTTAAGAAATTTCCCTGGATGGAATGGGGAATTGATTTTACAGATGACGAATTACTAAATCTCTATGAGGAGACTGGATTATACGTTACAAGTCAGGAGATTCCATATACAAGGTTCTATTCAGAATCCTCATAACTAGAAAAGCAGAAATAATAAAATTGCTGAAGCAGGGATTATTGAGAACCTATTAGAAGAAAGCACTGGCCCAAATATATCTGTAACATAAGTCATTGCAGTAACCACCTGAAAAATAAAACGACTTGCAAACAGTGAAACAGAGAGGGGGGGGGGAAGCTTAGTGTTGCTTAATTATGTTACTTGCAAAGTTGAGAGAAAACAAACCATTTCTTTTCGAATCACCAATGAATCTTAAGTCATTGGTAATTGATCTGGGACAATGGGATCTAGTTCTTAAAAGGCAATATGTCTATGCCTCTTCTGATGTTACCAATTTAAGGCTTCCTTTCCATGCTTCTAAAAGAACCTTACTGGTTAAGGAAAGTACTACTCTCATATATTCCTTCTGTAAGCTTACAGCTGAATACCCAGTATGTAAAATTCTGCTTGGAGACTTTTGATTGCTTATTTGTTCAAGCAATAAATAATGCATTCAATTAAGAGTGGCCCTGAAAGTTTAATTAACAATGAAAGCATTGCTGAGAGAATCAAGCCTGCCGAATCAAGGATTCAAAACCATGCTTCAAACTTTCTACATGTTTGGGTGTAGTGAATCAGCATGTTCAGATGCTAAGCTAGCTCCGGATTAAGTTTCAATAGTGATGTACTAAATTTTCCTCAGGTTTTGCAGGAAAAATCATGAAGCAATCACCTTTTATCCCATTTAGCCTACTTTATTCCAGGTCTTTTTCCTGACTCCAGTCAGATATTCTTTATTATTTTGTTTATTAATATTGGAACTGCTTATTGTTCATTTTTCACTGAACATTTTTTATTTTCTGTGTTAAGACAGGAACATAATGTTTATATTTTTTCCTTTGTTTCCCAGTTTTTCCTGTCTCTCATGGCTTCTGTATTGCAGCTATATTCTATGAGGAAAGGATAAGGGTATTCTTTTCTCCTTAAATGTATGTGAAGGATGGTCATTGTAGAGGAATATTTAATATTTTGATCCAGTAATGTGACTCCTCTGCAAAAGGATAACATTCAAAGCCTGTGTGATCTGATTGGAAAGCAGCACATGCCTTTAAATAACCCAACTCAGAAGACAATGGTGACACACATCTTTAATCCCAGCTCTAGATCTAAAAGTAAGCAGTCAGTGACAGGCAGTCCAGCAGTCAGCTACAAGTAATCAAGCAATCAGTTTGAGTACAGTCAGCTGAGTACAGTTTTTGAGTACAGTCAAAAGTCAGTTGAGTTCCAAAGGGGAAGCTGAGAAGAGCAGGGCTAGTCTAGCTAGCTAAGAGAGAAAGCAGAGTCAGAAGCAGATGGTTTGCTCCTTTCAGAAGGAACTAGTCAGCATGTTCTAGGTCCGAACTAGCATCTTGAATATTGAATTCTACGGAGGCAGAAGCCTTCCAGGTCTAGACTGAAGATTAGATTGTATCTAGCTTATATCTTCTAAGGAGCACAGATTGAATGAGTAAAAGAATAAACTGCCTTATGCCCTGAATCTATGATTAGATGCCATCCCAACTCAGAGTTCCCATACTACATTCAACAACCAGAATGGTGTGTGGGACATGGATCATGAATCATAGCAGTTCCCAAGAGCTTTGCTTAAGAGGAAAATATATTAGGGAAAACAGAAGTCTCTCATCTTTATGGAAAAAACTTTTTCCTTAAATAAATCAATGCATCATTGTACTATCTATGGAATAATAATAGAGTTCTAATGGCAGGTGTTGACACAGTGAAGTAGCTAATCAAAAGGATAACCTAGGTTCATGTCTAAACAGACAAAGGTTCACTTACAAACCATTGAGCATTTTTGAAAAAGGACACAAATACAAGAGACAAAGTAATCTAGAAAAGCAAAATTTCAATATTAATTATTTTTATTTTTTGATATATCATTTCTCCTTTTAATTTCCACCCCTCATTTCAAACCCTCCCATTCCAAAACTTCCATTATTCTTGAATTTTAAATAATTTTCTCCAACATATAGTCTACTTTAAAGAAAATGTCTGTGTATTTAAATTAGAGACTACTGAATCCCTAAGAGAATAACCAAGTTCAACATATAGTAATGACAGTATGTTACAAAAGTATAAATACACTCCAATTTAACTGTATAAAAATGTAAATTCATATAATTAAGATGAAATTTTTGACAAGGGTGACTAATTCAATATTTTCTGTTTTATTAGAACAAATGCATTACTTGACTATGATTGTTAAATATATCATTAATGATTTTGCTATGCTTACAGGTTTCCTCCTGCAACAGATGGGAGCTGATGCAGAGGTCCAAGGCCAAGCACTGGGCAGGGCTGAGGAACCCCGAGTAAGAGGGGGTGTAGGGACAGCAGGGACCAGAGGGATCAAGGATACTGGAGAACACACACCACAGAGTAAATGGACTAGGACATACTCATAGGGATTCACAGAGGGTGAAGCAGCACACATGGAGCCTGCATAGCTCTGTGCAATGTCCCCTACATTTATCTAAAGGCTGTTTTGATGTAGGGGGTTGTGTATGACCTTCTTCCATCTCATAAAGCCATGTTCAATTGGTAATCTTGGGAGGCCAGCTCTTTTCTGGGGGTAAGTGGGGTTTTAGATCTGGGGAAGAGGGGAGCTCAGGGTGCTGGGGGGTGTAAAGGGATGGAGATGTATTGACCAGAGAAGAAAATTAAATTTAAAAAAAAAAAGGAAGAAAGAAAGAAAGAACATGCCTTGCAGCTGCAAAAACAAGCAAAAAAAAAAAAAACAAAAAACAAAAAACAGAAACAAAAACAAAACAAACAAAAAAAAACTTTAGTGTAGATTATATTCAACATTGAATGTACTTAAATTTATACTGGTTGACTGTTTAACAAGGTAGTGCTATTACTAAATTAAAGTTTAATTTATATTTCACTTAATACATACGTGTGTGTGTGTGTGTGTGTGTGTGTGTGTGTGTGTGCTTAGCCAAATATAATTTTTACTGTGGTTGCTAATAAAAAAATACCTGCTGTTATAGGTTGTAGACAAAGATATTTTCCAAGTGTTTTAGTCAAGTTCAAATTTTATCTCCTACATGACTGAAGGGCTAAATAAACTCTTAGGAATCTCTATTATAATGTACCTGTCAATAAAGGCTCTGCTTCAATGAACAAATCACCTTCCATACAACCTTCCTTCTCTCTAACACCACCACATTACAATTTAGAATTTCAATATACGACTTTGAGAAGGCACAAACATTCAGACTGTGGTAAATATTATAATCAATAAAAGTGAATTACAATCTAACTGGTGTAGAAGTGGCATAGTAAAATATTATTCATGAAATGTATGCAATATCTGATTTTTGACAAAGGTAAAAGAGAATACATTTTTGCTAAAATCAAAGAAAAAGAACAGTTATTCCAGATTGAGAAAAAGATAAGAAATTGAAAGTCAACAAACCTACTTGGTTGGACAAAGTTGTAGAAGATACATACAATGAAATGGCTTTTCCAACATGGAAAAAATGGGATGGCCTTGTGGATAACATCTTTTTAATTGTGATGATTATATGGTGCTAAATATTCTGCTAATACAAAAACAGAATGCTTGCCTCTCTGATAGAATAAAATACTATTGAGAAAGATTTACTTACTATATTATACCATGGCGAGCATGTCAATAGAACCAGAAGTAATTGTCATAGACATAGGCAGAAGTGCATGTTAGTGGACTGTGAGGCTTCTCTCAGTCCAATAAAGTTACCAAATAGGCTTAACTACGACACGCATATAACACCATTATATACTAATTGAAAATAGATCTTAGTTGTCAACAAAATTTCCCTAATTTTTTTTCTCTTTATCCAAAACTTAGTAACAAGTGGTTTTAACATCCTTAGTTTCTGAGATTATATCTATTTTTATATAATGAACATAGCTGAAAGGTTTTCGTAATCATTGATAGATTCCTGGGATGGGAACAGCTTTTGATAGACACAATTCTTACTTTGGTATGAAATATGTAGATACAATATAGAGTCTAGTAAAATAGTTTCCAATATTTTCAGAAAATACCCAAATATTGGAAGAATTGTACAAACTACATTGCTATCTCTTTATTCCATTTCTTTTATTTTCTTTTTCTTCCCATTTATATTTTTGTGTTGGATATTGTCGATGTAAAAATCTCCTTCTCATTTAAACTCATGGAGCCACAAGTGATCATGGCCTGGATACAAAGATTTAGTTTACCCCAAGGCTTATTTTCCAATGTGGAAGCAGTTCCATGAACTTCTTATAGTTTTATAGAAGACAAAAAGTTATAAGTTAAGGCAAGTTTAACTTTGGAGGGTACATCAAAGAGGCAGGTGAAGCAAGATGAATAAAGTTTTCCTTAGGCCCAAGATACTATCTGATGACATTCTTAGTTTTTTGGATTGGTTTCTATAGAGTAGTCACAAGATATTAGTTCCAATAAAGAGGTAGACAAGGAAAGATTATTCCAGAGGGTCAGAAGTAGTCATAGACAAGGTAACTACTCTCAGGAAATACATTTCAAACTCTCAACAATTCTAAAATTATAATCAATCATTCAATCTCTGCAAACACAGCTTCTTTTCAGAAATTCTTATTCACAAGGTTGAAGATAAGGCATTATATATGTTAAGCATTTGTTCTACCACTGAACTCCAACCTCAGTTGCTTCATTCTTCTTGAAGAATAGCTCATTAATGCACTTTGAGTCTCCAATATGAAGAAAAATACATGGCTTTTGTTTTTGTCTATTCTATACACAGTGTTTCATTGAGTAAATTAATATTTCTTAACTTGAATTGTTGATGTATAAAATATATATTCAACATGAGTTTAAAAACAATATACAAATATATTTATATAGCAAATATATAACACATCATATAAAACAAACATGTATTTATATATTATATATGAATACATGGTATTATTTATTTAGACCTGCTAGTTTCATTGTAGAAAATGAAGACTCTAAGAACACTAACTATGCTATATTATTATAACAAGTTTCTGCAGCTTTGTTTGTAACATTAGTATCATTTATTATTTAATACCTATTTTCAGAGGTTATATGCATATATTTCTAGGCTTTTAAATATTTAAGGAGAGGATACATCAGTTTTTTTATTGGTGCTACTGCATCAAATAAACAGCATAATAAAAAAAAAAGTAACGAGCATTTTCTAAGTATTTCCAGAAAATCAGGTAGTGCTATCAATATTTCCTATGAAATCTGAAACCAAACGAGGTGTGAATGAACATGAAAATATTTTTAATTATTTTTCTATCAGATACATTTAGTTGTTTTAATATCATATTTCCAATGTTTATAGACTAGGTTGCAAAGCTTTTCATTATATTTTGAAATTTTGAAAATTGAAGTTTATTCTAAGTTTGAAATATGTATTATAGTTAAAACTGGGCTATTAAAAAGAAGTCAGTAGTTACTTCACCCAGGTTATGCATACATCCTCTTTTTATTTTCATTGTCTTTAGTGTGTGCCCTGCCAGTTTGTCACTGCACCTGCCATAGTAAAATATCTGATAATTTATATTAATGAACAATCAATGTGGTCAGATGTTTGAAAATGACAAGCACAAACATAGAGTTGAAGATTTCCGGTCATTTGCCTGGAGATGATTTAGCAGAAGTTACTGACTGGTTCTCAAGGCTTTGAACTCACAGCAGTAGCAACTGTTTCTCATAACTGATACACTGTTTCTTTAGGAAAGCATGCTTGCTTCACTTTGTATCAGCTGGACATTACTCAAGATACATAATTTACTGTCCTTAAGTATTGTCTGAAGTTCCTTTAGAACACCAAATGGGGAAAAGTTTTACTGACTTCAGAGTAAGCTGAAGACTTACCATCTTTGATTCAAGTATAAGACCAAAATGACATCTATTCACTTTTGTTTAATCAGAAAAACAATTTTTTACATGGTCACTTGTATTTTGCTTGTAGTTATTAAATTAAATCATGGTAAATAACTTGCTGAAAACCATTCAATCAAAATAACTTTTTATTTTAATATTGATGACCAAATTTGCTGTTTCTTGAGGCTGAATTTTGTTGTTTCTAATAACTTTGTTTACAAGGTATCCTTAATGGAGGATCGTCTGGTTCGATAGTAGACACCAAACAATCTATTACTTAATAAATAATTGGGTAGTAATTTAAAGAATTTATTTATAATTAAAAATTGACTCTAAAATCTATACAAATTATTTTAGTTTACTACACTGAATTGAACATTGATTGAAGTTAAAAATGTGAACAATTTAATTTATTTAATCATTGCAGTGAATGGCCCATGTGTAAATCTGCTTTCAAATATCAAGACATGTGAATTCAGTAAAATTGTTTCAGGTAGCAAGAGAAGTAATTTATCTTCATTGAGTGAGATAAACCTAGAGGAAGATGAATAAATATGCTTCTAAGTTGTTTATCTTTATGAAAGAAATAACAAAATATAAATGCAATTGTAAAATGATGACTAAATTCAAATACATTTCTTATTTCCTCCAACTATCACAAATAAAGATGCTTAATTATAGTGTCTAGAGAAAATTTTATGAGTTTCTCACAAAGTTTCTACATTACTTGGAATTTTCCACCACTGTAGCTAAATTTTTTTGTATGGCCTTTCTATCTCATTAGTACCTCTCACTCTTGTTTCTTTGACTATTTGTTATAGTAAATCTGGTAAAAACCCCAAGACTAGGAAGGTCATAGTCCCTAAGGGAACCTGCAGTTGTTTGGCTAAATGCTTTCATATAAAATTTTGATTAAAATATTATTAAATCACTTCCCTTTTCTCCTTCCACCAGCCCCTTCCAAGTCCTCTATCTTAAACTCATTCCATGCTTACCCCACTCTCAAACTGATAGCCTTTTCTTTGATTAATATTCATATGTATATATATATATATATATATATATATATATAAAATTATATGCATGACATATATTATTCATATATATATGTATATATATGTCAAATAGCTTTCTTAATATTCATGTTCATAGCTTTAGATTTGTACCTGCGGGGGTCTAAGTCCAGCTCTAAGTTCCCGCGATGGGTTCCTCAGCTTCCACGAAGGAGGATAAACAACATAAACTGTCAAGTGAGTGCAGTACCTCACTCTTCTATGGGACCCTTAGTTGGCAAGCTTAATGTTCTTTAATAAGACACATAGAATACGTCTTATGGTAATTATGACACGCAAGAGCACTTCTTTAATAATAAAATAAAGAAAGATAAAGAAAAGCAGAGAATAAAATCAAAGAAAATAACAATGTGCACATTAAGGGAATAAAACAAAGTTTCTCTAAGCTAGCAATCCAATTCTCTAGGCCTTGCAATCTATCTTCCTCAGTTAGTTCATTTTTCCTCGTCTCTCCTGTCTGTCTGTCTCTGTCTCTACGTCCGTTGTCCTTGTTCTCGACTCTTGTGATTCGTCATCTCGTGGTTTTTTTCCAAGACTTTTTCTGTCCCTTAAGTAGCACTGCAGGGATGCTTATCAAAGGGTTGCAGGTGTCAGGTATATCTCAAACAGGAACCAATGCAAAAGGTGTCTCTCCTCTTTACAGCTGCAGGCTTCAAAGTTACTCAGTTATCACCAAAGAGTAAATGATACAATGATTAATTAGTGGATGGTAGGGATGTCACTGCTGATTGCCATTTGCCTTGCACAGATAGTTCAGGGTGCCATGAAGGTGCCAAGGGAGGATTTTATAGTTTTTTAGTTTCTTGTATGTATTTATTCTTCTGGGTCAAAACTCTAAATTTCTAGTCTTTATCTGGTGGCCTGGCTAGGTTGAAGGCTATTTCTCTCTTTAAGTCCTGGGAATGTTTACTTTTAAGTTGGTGCAGGCTTGCTATATTCTTCGTTAGTGAAGGGCTAATGGTCTGCTTGTCTTTCCAGGTGCACTAACTTTCTAACTAAGCTCTCTGGCTTCTATCTATTAAGGCTTATCTCTTCCTGGGAAGATCAGCATTTACTCCAGCACTTGTAATAAACCTGGGTTGCTCTCACGTTCCAGGACTTGGAAGTCCAGATGTGATTACAATTTACTTCTGAATAGCATGGCTGTGTTTCATTCCAGTCCACAGTGGCCAGCTCAGGGATTAATTTTGATATTACTATTAGGCTTATGCAGATCTTATTATTGATGAGAAAACGTATGTCTCCGTACAGTAAAGAAAAGAAAGGGGCAAGGCAGTTAAGGAATTCCAGTTCCCGACAGCGGATGCCCAGGAACTTTGTCAAGCTGAAGCTTCCATAGTCTGGGTAACCTGGATGCCAACATGTACCCTCATTATATTTAGTCAGAGACATTTCTTTTGAAGTGAGTAACAACTATTCAATGAAATATGACTAAATGGCTATGATGAGACACCTATGTTAATCTAATAATTAATGGCCCCCAGCCACTCAAGTGTCAGGCAACATGGGAGAAAAGTGAGCAGGGGGAATATAAGTGCTGAATCTATGTAGGAGTGCTACAAAATAATCTCTTCTAGAAATGACATGATATTACACACATGAACTCATAACAGCTGTGGTTACATTTACAAGAATGACACAAATAAATCCAGTTTAAAATTCCAGCATAGAGAAGACAGTGGACTCAAAAGGCTCCATCCTTAGTTAAGGAATGAGCAGTTGATGGCTGCTGACAAAAGAGAAGAGTCACTTTTCCATAGATGGTGTGGACACTTGCTGGTTGTCCATGTCTCAGCAGATGATCCTGTATATATGGACGTATATGCAGCACTACTGAACTCATGGTTTTCTATTAAAAAAAAAAAAGTAACGTGAGGTTGAGAGATACACAGATGTTAATGAGACCTGGTGGACATAGAGGAATGAGAGTAGGGTTGATATGATCAAAGCATATTGTATATGCATGTATAAACATTTTGAATAATAAATTCCAAAATATTGCTTAAAAAGTAGAGAAGAAATAAGAATCAGTTGAGGAATTTAGATGTCTTATGGTGCTGCAAGGCTGGACCTTGTAGCTTGATGGAAGTTCTACCAGAGATGTTTGGGATGGTCTGCTGTTTTGTTGTTGTTATTGTATTTGTTTGTTTGTTAGTTTTTGGATGGGACATGCTTACACTGTTTGGGATATGGTATAAGGAATTTCCCTCCAAATTAAAAACTTCCTTCTTGGATTTGTTAAGGAGGTTCACTTGATGTTAACAGGGAAGTGAAACAAAAGAATGTTTTAGAGAAAGTGAAACATTCCATCCTTAAGGAAGTTGTAAGCTATGGAAGTAAGCAAGTCAGTAGCTTCAGGAAGTTAACCCAATTGACTGATTTCACAAGGAATCTCCCTCCCCAAGCATATATAAGCAATTAGGACTTCTGAGACACTTTCAGGCAAGATGAGCTACAGATAAGAGCCTCAGAGGAGCAGAACAATTAGAAGAAAAGACCAGCAGAGACATTTAGAAGAAGCAGAGATGAGCTAATGATCTAAATGGAGGAAATTGGGAGCTTCCTGAAAGAGACAATCTCCAACCTATTGAGGTGCTCAAAAGTTTTTTTTAGTGAGCTCCAGATTTCCAGTTTTTGAGAGTTTCCACCTATACTGTAATTGGTTTTGTTGTTGCAGCTTTTTTTTTTAAGACATCACTGCTTCGATAAATAATCTCTATTTAATTATTTATGCTTCCTCAAGTTTTATTTTGGTTATCTTAATTTGGTTTGTTATTAGTTTCTGTCTTAGTTAACTTTCTTCTTGGTGAGCAAAAAAATACTTTTAAATATTATAATATTTATTGTAGAATCTCTGAAAGAAAGTCAGGACATAAATTCAAGGCAGAACCTGGAGGCAGGCACTGAAGCAGAGACCATGAAGTACCGATGCTTTCTGGCTTGCTCCTTGTGGTCTATTCATCGTTCTTTCCCATGCAACCTGCATAAGGGTGACACTGCTCAGAATTTGTTAGGCTTTCCCTTATCAATAATTAATTAAAGAGCACTCAGA
Source organism: Cricetomys ansorgei (assembly GCA_026225945.1). NCBI lineage: Eukaryota > Metazoa > Chordata > Mammalia > Rodentia > Nesomyidae > Cricetomys > Cricetomys ansorgei. The sequence goes on from JAMJFZ010000713.1 coordinate 12,584,387, forward strand.
GACATGCCTACAGTCTAAGTTTATGGAGGCATTTTATCAACTCAGAGGTCTTTTTCTCAAATGATTCAGCTTGTGTCAAACTAACCAAAACCTACCAATGTATTTCTGTATCTGGGATGAGCAGACATTGGTTTATTGGTTCTGTGAAAAATCATCACAGAACAAATGATTACCTGTAAATTGCTAATTATTTCTTACCTAGAGCTAGTTGATAATGCACTAAATATTACATATTATCAGCATTTGTCACCCCCTATATTTGTCATCTTTGTGTGTATCTGATTTCATTTGCACATGGTTACCATAGACATACTTGATACCATTTGCTTCTTAGCATTTTCAGATCTCAACCTCAGCAATGTTTCTATGACACCGTTGGATCAGGAGAACAGACAGATCTTTCTAGAAACCCTCTGCAGAAATTATTCACTTCTATTTAGCTGTATAATCTAATGCTACCTAACTCTCCCTCTGATCACCTTAATCAGAACACCCAGAAATTCTCCTTTACTTCATCCCACCTGAAAAGACTTCTTATGTAATTATCTACTTTTCTTCTGCTTTCTTAAAGATAATCCTACAGCATCCTGAAATACTTTCATGTGTTTTTTGCTTATGCTATAGACATATTTACATACTAAAAATCCTGAATACAGTAATATTTCTATATGTTTACAAGAATTTTTTGCTATATGCTTTTTGACTGCAAAAGCAACATGATCTCTTGTTTCAAGCTCCTTTGACCATGACTGTCCCATTATGACGTATTTGAACTGTGAACCAGAAAAATCCATTCTCATTTAAATTGCTTTTGTCCTAGTGTTTTTTTCACAGCATCAGGAAGAAATCAAGACAACCAACTCTGATCAACTCTGACTTGTCTATTCTATATAACAATTAGAAACTTAAAATAGTTCTTTTTTTTTTTCAATGTTTCAGGAAATCAAAGCAAATTACCAGATAATCTAGGTAAAGAAGTGTTATATAAGTTCAGAAAATAGGCAGGGAAATCATGTTTCTACAGTATGTTATAGTGTATTTATAGAAGCTATAACAATATTTGACATATTGATATTTTACATTTAAGCACAAGTTTTAACAAGAGCTGAAAAAACAGATGCTCTGTGATGTCTCTGTTCCTTTTGTGCTCTCAATATCCTGGAGGATTTTTTTGGAAAATATAACTCTGATGGCATCATATTCTACCTTGTTAATTCATGTCTTTTACATCTATATAAACAAGAAGATGAAAAATAACATCATTCCTTACATGGATATACATATCAGTTCAGTTTACAGAGAAAACTGTCCCCATTCCTGTACAGCTGATTGTTGTATTAATACCATCAAGAATTAAAGTAGAGCACAGATGATGTTTTGATGGTATATCAACACCTTCATATGATATCATAAAATTATCTTACATAGAGTAAGAAATATAATGTATTGAAAGTAGATTTTGTGGTTTATGCAATGCATATGAAACCATTATATTTACAACAGAAGTATATTAGGTTAAATGTACAAAGTGATTAAATGAATTCTGAACTATCATTCAAAAGCTGAAATTATTTGAGAGTATAATAACAGCTGAGGAAATTAAACACTCACAACTCTTAGTTATTTAGTATTTAGTCTTTTTCAAGACATAGGAAGGGATATTAAAGTCTATGTTCTAATTACCATATGTAAGAAGTGTACTTTCTTGGTACATACAATGGTAGTACAATGATACATACAGTGGTAATGGTCAAATTTTAACTGAAAGGAAAAGTACTGTGTGACTGAATTTAATTTTTTTCAAAATCCTGTTTTTATTAAAACACTTAGGAATAAATGCTGCATATTACAAGTATTTTGTAAATATTACAAAAATGATAGATGTAATCCCTCTCTTCTTGTGAGAATTGATTTCTAGTCAACAAAACTACAGGAGAAAGGTTAGAAAGGTTTTATGTTGAATGAAATAAGTAATTCATTAATTACATAATAATTAGCCTTTTCATATGAAGCAATAAAATGTGATCTAGATATCTAGATTCAGAAACATATTGCTAAACTGAAGAGAAGCAAAATTAAATAAAATGTAAAGGTAAATCTAAGGACCAAAAGCTATTATGTAGCACACTGTAGAAGAGATGATTGAGACAACTGTAAGTCCTTGACAATACATTTCCATAGCTCGTTTGTTTTTGGCTTTAAATTCCCTAGAGTCTCTCTTGTTTTGTACAGCCCTAACTCAACTAACTGGTATAGAAAACAACATGGAAAGAGGAGGAGAGAGTTCTCAAACCATGGACATGTAAAAATTTTGATTAGCGACAACAAATTTTATACAATTTATCACATAAATAGATCAGTAATTTTGGAATCTTATAATCTTTTTACCTCTTCTGTGACTTTCCTTAGCTTTGCTTGTAGGGTTTGCATCAAAGATATATTAATTGGTGTTCTGCACCACATGAACACATGTTCTCTTCATTTTGACCAGTTGCAAGTCTCTTTAAGAGTCTTCGTATCCTTTAAAATGAAGCTTTTTTAAATAAGTGATTTGTGGGTATAAAGATAAGTATTTAGGACACATCTAGAAATTATACTGATTTAAGAAAATGGTAGTAATTGATTCTTCTCTAGGGCCTATGTCCAGGTTTTAGAGGATACCAAAAAGAAGCTACTGCAAAGAACAAATCCTATTTGCTTTGTCTCAATCTCTTCAGTTAAGTTTTCTTACGAAAGAAAGTGTTTTTGTTCCTGTGCTTCTTCAGCTAGTGTGTTGACATAGATTATTTTGACATAACATTTAAAGAGAATTCAACTTCATAGGCTTTTAGGTGAAAAGGTGGTCCATTTCAGGCATCTGGGAATATACTTGTAAAATACTGTTACATTTAAAACCAAGACCCTACGTTATACATTGACTATATAATTCATATACACATATGAATACTTAATTTTCCATAATGCTCATTTGGACACTAGATGCACACATTTACATATGTGGATAGTTTTGACAGATCTTTTTATTAAAAAATAGCAGTGATAGATGTCATCACTAACTTGCCAGAGTTATCTTTGAATGTCTAGAGTCAGTTAAAGAATGATTATGGGAACACTTTCCCCAAAGACTAATTTCACAGGAAAGGCTTACTTCACCATTTGAACACAACTGATATGAGGTATATTTCAAGAATTGGAAAGCTAACTTAGGTTATTTTAAACAAAACTCTACTTTTCACTTAAATTTGAATAAGCATAGTGTTATTGCAACCAAAATTTCCTTACATAAAAATAGCAACCAATTGGTCTGCCAATTCAAAGAAATACCTTATATTCCTGAATAAACATAAAATCCCTTTTGTTTATAAAAAGTACTTTATCTCTCTTCCATTTCATTACATGGTATAATAAAAGAACACATACATAAAACCTATGATCCAGTTAGATTGATTGTGTGTGTGTGTGTGTGTGTGTGTGTGTATACATATATATACATAATTCATTTATATTATATATGAATAAGTATATACATAAATATGTGTTTACTTTAAAAACAATATTTAATGTAATTGTTTTCATCTATTTTGGGGAGTAGTAGTTTGTCTTGTATGTGGTACACATTCTTGGAACCAAAGAGTTACATGATGAGTATCATATTTACTGAAATGTGAAATCTTTGCATTTATAATCAGTTTTGACCATTTACCTATCTAGACTCATAGGTGACAAAGTCAATGTAGCTTAAACAGTAAAATTACATCTTAGCAATTGTAATATGTTATATCCTACAAAACTGCTGAAATGAATTTAAAGGTAACAAAATACCTTTAGAAAATTATTTATATGAAATAGTAAATAAGTAAACAGTAAATAAGCTCCATATCTTGTGGTATCTTTGTTCTACTAATAGTCTTAGTTATTGTAATTTACTCAAAATATTGAATTGAAGGAGCATGGTTCATAAACCAAATGATGAAATATAGTATTTTTGAAAAGGCAAAGACACCTTTCTAACAGTAAGAGAAAGTGAAAGATTTCCTCTTTTATTCTAGATAAGTAATTTCAAGAATAAAAGTTGTTTCATGCTTAAACATTTTCAATTTATCTGAGATTTCGCATATCAATCAACAAATTTCAAATTTCAATCTTACTCCTATTAGGATTTTGCAACTATGTGTCCTGAATTCCAACAAATACTTCATTTTCCTTAGGTTCTTTTCTTAAAAGAAAAAGAGTCAGAGAGGGAGAGAATGAGAGAAGAGAGAGAGAGAGAGAGAGAGAGAGAGAGAGAGAGAGAGAGGTATTAAATATACTTCTCATAGAAAGCAAGGTGCTATCAAAACAAAAAAACCAAAAATACAAATAAAACCCAACTTACTTCAGGACAAAATCAAAATGCATTTACATTTATGTAAAAACAAATAATCAGTACATATTACTAATACCAATATAAATATAAATATGTTTAAAAGATTCATTATTGCACCAATAAGCTAAGAATTTAAAATGCAAAATGTAATCTCTAGTATCATTGAAAATGATGCTTTACAATATCAATTTGATAATTAATAAGTGAATCAAACTCCATAAATTATGTTATATAATAGGCCATCAAAGGATAAATACTTTGTGAAAAATATGTTTTAAATTTCAGATTCTAATGAATTTAGTATATTGATTCCAAGATACATGCATGCATATGAGGTTTCATAGCTTAATTTTTAATATGATTGTCTAAAGTGATATAGAGGAATATTTGCAAGTAAAATTCTTTTATTTATTTTTATCTACAATTGCACCAATTAAAGCAGAATTTCTCTTTAAATATTCATAAGTGGAGCATTTCTGAGTAATATTGAGAAATACAACAAATGACAGGCTGATTTTTATGCAACTATGCAATTAAAATAATTTTCTCTGGCTGTTTTCACAGAATAGCAATCGTACTACCTCATTCTTTACAATTTCATGTTGATGTCTAATTCATTAAAGCAATATTCCTTTACTTTTTTATGTAGAAATAATTTGGGAATAATGGAAAATTCAGTTTACATTAATTGTAAAATAAAGATGAGCCAAATGAAGATGAATGCAATTCTAAGTGCAAATGAAAAAGTAAGAAAATAGTACTGTAATTTAAGCTTTCTCTTGTGCTTGCTTTTCAACATAGCTATTGCTATACCTCAGAACACTATTTGAATGTGCCATTTTTCAACTGTGTGCATCTAGAATTATTTGAAACTAGACTTTCAAGAAAGTGTTACCAATAAATGAATTATATTGTGTAGAGGAACTTTAATCATTTAATACAGGCTGATCTAGCAACGAATGACATGGAAAGGCTTGTGTGATAATGAGGAAGGGGATCACAGTCAAAGGCCTGTATGAAGGGATCACATTCAAAGGGCTGTGTGATCTGGATGAAATGCTCTTAAGCATTAAGCATAATGTCTTTATCCCAAAATTTGAGATTGAATCAGAGGAAAGGCTGAGAAGGAGAACATGCTCAATTCTCAGGACAGAAAAGGAGGCTCTCATCTCACAGTCAGTTCAGAAGAAAGAGTTAGTTCAGCTGGTCAGTTCAGATAGGTCAGAAGGACAAGTTGAGAAAAGTTGGAGAGTTAGTTCAATAAGGCAGTTTGAGTATATTCAGCTCACAGAAGGAAAAGCTGAAAGAACAGAGCCATTTCAGAATAGGCAGAGAAAAATCAGAGTCAGAAGAAGACCATTTACAGTTTACAGTTCACAATACAGATTAGAAAGAAAAGAAGTTGTTTAGAGGACAACTAGTCAGAGTGAACCCAGTCAGTAGTCTGGGTTCTCAGTCAATCTCAGAGGCTGAAACATTCTAGGTTTAGTTTTGGAGATTAGTTTGTATGGAGGCTAAATCTTTCTAGGTCTAAGCTTAAGATTACATTTTATGGAGGATGAAACCCTCATGGGCTGGAAATTGAATTATCAAAGAATAAACTGCCTTTACCATGATCCAACAAGAATAAATAATAACAAATCAATGCATATATTTATGGTTATATCATTGTTGGTATTTTGTCCAGTAACCTTTGAAACTTTATAGCATTCACACTTGTCAGATTTTTAGACCATTGCCACTATATTTCTATTTAGTGTTTTACTGTTAATCACTGATTCACCCTGATAAGAAAAAATTATGTATTTTGCACTTATTTTTTTTGAAAGAAAAAATATTTGAGCATCTAACAGAAAACATACAATTTAATCTTGCTTTCAACATTTTAGAGACAAGGAGTAAATTATGTGAGCTAAACCAAAGAATTTTTTGTTCAGTGTGTTTGTATTGAATGATTATTGAATGCTTACCTAATGTCAATTCCATGAAATACAATAGATAATTAAAGACATAATGGAAAACAATAGTCAATATAATTCACGGTAGTAAAACAAGTATTTAGAAAATATGCAAATGTTGGAACTTAATAAACACTTTGACTTTGAGCAATGGCAGTTTTCATTAAAACATGTGAAAAGGGCGTCTAAAATTAGAATGGTTAATTGTGTCATCTTGATGGAGATATAATTCTTTGCACATAAGAATATAATTTTATATAGTTAATGTTGATTAAAAAAGAACATTAAGAGTGGCAGATGTTCCAAAAGATCATCACTTTAACAGTCATAAAATTTAAAGGGACAGCAAATTTAAATATAGTGAAGAAGAGTAAAAAAGTACTTGATACTGATTTAAAAGTTATTTATGGGTATTTATGGGTGTTTAATATAAAATAAAAACTAAAATGAGACCTGAATTTGTGGACTACATAATCTTATGCTAATTTATTAATATAATATATATTAGAGAATAATTGTTTTTCTTTTTTCTTTCTGGGATTCCAAAGGATTCCCAAGTATTCTTCCTATCTTTTTATATCTTCGATTTAGAGTGGCTACCCCCAGGAGCAAGCACACAAATTAAAGCAGACTGAAAGTGTTCAGGTGATACAGAACCAAAAAAGAAAAATTACCAGTAGGAATACTTGTATCTGGCAAACTGAATTTCAGGATTTCATTCAGAAGTTCAGAAACATTTCATTCTATGATATCCCCAAAACACTTTAATTCCTTTAAAACACTTAACAGATTAGATGAATAGGAGCATTCTGAATATTTCATGACAATGAAATATTTACACTGGATTTTGTATTCAGTAATATAAATCTATTTTTAGGTATTATAGATATCAAAAATCAGTGGTTTTCATTGCAAAAGAAAAGTGAGGTTAATTACATTTATCTCATTATTTTAAACTTGTTAATGTAATTACAAATTAATCCTTTAAAGAGAAAATAAAAAATGGATTGTATATATTAAAATATTCTAAAGGATAAACCAGGGAGGAAGATTGGCAGATTAAGACACTTCCTACAAAGCACAATCATCTGAGTAGTGTCCCTAAGACCTATAGAGTAAAAAGAAAAAGCAACTCCTATAAGTGGTCCTCTCTCTGCCAGATATCATACATACACACACACACACACACACACACACACACACACACACACACAAAAACCCAAATAAATATAATAAGAAAAGTTTTAAATAGTCTGAAGGTAACAAATTTTATTAAAATAGTTATTGCATTTATGACTCAGTAAGTCAAGAAAAAATAAATACAGCTCATTAGGATCCTGGATAAATGTATAGTGAATGAGACATAAAAGTAAGACAATTACATGAGCATATTGCATAGGTAGTGGTTAGTAAAAATTGTTTAATTTTTCTGAACTCTAAGAAAAGCTAAGCTGCTATCCAAATACCATTTATAGAGAGAAAAAAGAAAACCAAAATAGAAAATTAGACTTTACTAAGAAAATATTGTATTTCAGGGAAACAGATCAATGAGGGTCAGTTGCACTATGTCAGGACAATGACAAAGGCAGAGAGTAAAATTGTTGATTCAGGTCAAAAGCATTTATTTTTTGCCTAGTTCAATCCCTGGTCCTTAGTCCAGGAGCCCTAGAGTGATTCAGCCTCTATACAATCTAATCTTAAACCTAGAACTGGTGGGCTTCATTCTCCATTATGTAAATGAATGCTTTACCAAAGAAGCTTGTTGTGTGGTAAAACCCCTCCCCTTTAGGGTTTCATGCCACTTGGATTCCTGGGAACAGCTTGGAGGGAGGTATATAAGAGAGAAAATGACAGTTGGAAAGCTGTTGGGAAAGAGACAGAGGAAGATTGAGCAGAGTTAGCTGTGTTGTGTCAGGAAAAGTGAATTCCAAAAGCTGATGGTAAGAAAGCAGGCAGAAGCAAGGCTCAGATAAAGAGAGAGAGTTTTAGAAAATAAGAAAGAAGGCAGACAGTTGCTGGGAAGCCTCAGAGACAGATTAAGGGTTTCCTTTAATCTGTTTAAAAGTTACCAGTTAGAAATCTTTCAGCTGGGAACAACTGGGCTGAGTCAAGTTACTATGAAAAAATAATAGTTAGCAGCCTTTGAGAGACCTGACCCAAATGGCAGAAAACAGCTACCCATATACCTTTTTAAAAGAAAAAACCCTCTTATACCATACAATCTAAAATGTTTAAGCCTCCAATGACTTACTGCTTACTAAGCCATTCTGACTAGCTCCTTTTGAACTCAAAGCTGTACTGAACTCAACTAACATCTGGTTCAACTCATTTCCTCTTCTGGCTCAAACCCCTCTTCTCTGAGCTGCCTTGTTCAAACTGACCTTCTGAGCCAGCTGATTGTTTCTGATCTAACTCTTCTGACTCAGGCTGACTACTGTAACTTCTCTGGCTGCTCTGCTAGGCTTCAAAGTGACTCACTCTTCCTTCTGATACTCTTTCTGCCAAACTGCCTTTGTGTCTCTGCCTTAGACTCCTTCTATTGCTTCTGCCTCTGGCTCTTATCCTGTATGCTTCTGTCTGCCCCAGTCTGACTGCTTCTATTGCCTCTGTTTTATCTGCACTGTGTTATTCTCATCCTGCTCAGACTGAACTGAGAGTCTGCTTTTCTTTTGTGAGAGCTAGTCATATCCTCACTCTGACTCACTCTGTCACCTTTTCCTCTGATTGATCACTTTGCCTGCCCTTCATTCTGACTCATTTCAGATGTTACTTCCTATCTGACACTGACTTCTTCTGAGTTCTGCTTCCTGTCTCTCAAGTGCTGGGATTAAAGGCATGGACCACCCCTTGCCTTCTAAACAATGGTATTAAAGATATGTGCTACCACAACTTTTTGAATATTGGGATTAAAGGTGTGTACCAACATTCTACCCTAGAGCAGCCATGCTGATGGATTAAAAGATTAAATATTCCTCTACAAAAGTGGACAGCATCAGCTTCTCAACAGAAGATAGTCCTTGATACTTAACTAGGATATAAGAACCATATCCAAATTACTGTGCATTGAAAACTTTCCAAGGACCACCATAAGGGCCACCAACCTTGAACAATATTCACTTTTAATAAGGTGTAATGGTCTAATTATGGATGATAATATTTGTATTAAACTTGAAAAATAATTTTTAAAGATTCATCACTGAAGAAAATTAGAAATAGAAACATTGGGATTGTGATATTTACAGGAAATTTACTTATTACTTATTATATACAGGGAAAATAAAACAAGCAGAAAGATAACATGCTATTTTCAGTTCTCTTACTATCTGTGCAGACTGTGTGAGCATTTCCTAGGAATAGCTAGAAGTTATAAGGAATTCTGAAAGCATAAACTGAGGGACTGAGTGTACTTTGCTCATGCTTCTGAGGTTAAAAACTTTTTGACATTTTATACTTTGGATTGTGGAAACCTTAGAATAATGGATGAATCCTATTTACACTGGATGGTGAAGATTAATGAAATGGTGTCTTAGAAACAGTAGGTCAGTGAATATCTTTTACAACTACACGGGGTTCATTTTTCAACTTACAAAAATACATAATTTTATTATTTCTTAGTACAAAAGAAAACTCAAGGTAAGCAAGAAGAGGTACAATTATCTAAAAAGATAAAACAATATTGTAGTCCATACATATATTAGTTTTATGAAAACTCCAACTTCTGAATTAGTAATTTTAAAATATGTAATAAAGGTTAATAATGGAAACACAAGCCAAGATGTCTTCTGCCCCTTATAGGAGATACCAGATATTTAATAAAAGAGATAAAGGATCGTATAATTGGACAATGTATATTGTTTTGTAAATATATTCCATGACATATAGAAAGCATTAAACAAAATAAAATTTTTAATTACTTAGGGATTAGGATAGTCACTATTTTCACATATCTATTAGTATGCAGAACACTGTCAGTTAATTTTGCTTCAAAAATATTAATTCAAAATATACCCTAAAATACATGGGTTTCTAATATCTTGTTTAACTTATAGTTAGTAACACTCAATTAGGTTTTTCAAGTTTGGTACCATAAAGGATTTCCCTTGCCCTCAAAACAAACCAATGGGCATGCTAATTACTAATCCCCGCACATTTTAAACATGTGTTGAAACATCACACCACACATCAAGAACATGAAACTGAAAAAGGAAGTTCAGAAGATCCATACCCCTTGTTCATTTAAATCATCAAAACCACAAGTTTTTTTCAACCTGGATAGTCACTCTAATTTTTTAAGACTTTTCCATATTTACTGTATTTTCTAGTAAATTTTTTAAACCATGGTGACTCATGGTGACACACAGCCAGCTGTAAGTCTATTCCAGGGGATACCACACCTTCTTCTGACCTGCATGAACATCAGGTACACAAATGGTGCACACATATAAATGCAGTCAAAACACTAACACATATTCTACAAAATAAGTAATCATTTGTAAATGGCTAGTTCATTGTCACAAAATGTGTAAGAATGGACCAATAGATATCTTCTAGATGTTGATATTTTCTTCACAATCCTTAAAATATATTCCTTTAAAGTCACATTAATCCAAATTGTGACATATATCTATTAGCTAGCTTTATGCTAGTTAAGCAGCCACTAGTCTGGGAAGAAAGAACATGCAAATTCAGTAGTCAGTACAGAAATTCAAATATCAGTATGTAAAGAGTCAGGTGAAATAAATACTGTCTTCGATGATGATTTTGTACATAGTAATTTCTACAAAAACATTCCAAGTTTTTTATATGTTCTTCCTTCTTATATCAATTCTTTTTGTGGAGTGGGTGTGGTGTCATTTCATTATAAGCCTAGATGGCCTGAAATTTGCCAGTGTAATATCAATACTGTACTATATTAAGAGCTGTATAAAATATATTTAAATTATATCTAGCTTCACTCCTACTTTCCAGTTATTCGTAGATCCCCTCTCAAATCCCATTACAAATTTCATGTCATTTTCTTCATTTTTCTTTAACGCACAGACTTCAACTGGTGCTGCACATATGTAACTGTACATGCGGAACAACCCTTAAAGCATAGATAACCTATTATGGGACAGAACCATAATAAACTCTTTTTTCCTATCAGTCATCAACTACTCGTCAACTATTTGCTAGGCCAGAAATAATTTTATGCCCAGTAATTTTTTTAAGGATGTACGGGTACAGAGATTATAAGTCCTAGAGGAGAAAATACTAATATTTTGATAAATATAACCATGATGAAATATTAACTGGCTTAATCTTGTACAAATCTTTTCAGCTTTCAATGAAGCTGCTACAAGTTCATGGGTACAATGATCCTGTCATGCCCAGAAGACACTATTTCCCAATAGTATCTATAAGGCAGTTTAATACTAGATATATTTAGCCAAATATTAATAGCATGTTTTCCTGTAAGTCTTATGCTCTCTGCAACCACAAATTCTTGAAAGATTTATCTCCACTTGGCATAAGAATATTACTGGCCTAGCAAAATATCAATAGAAGATTCTCTTTGTAGATTCATGGCCTCATTAGCCCTGGAAAGTTGGATATGTTTCTAGTATCTAATATGGTTTTCATTCTGTTGAGTAGTCCTTAAGTTCAAATACACAGCTCTGATTACCACCAACATGTGAATGCCACTTACTACATCTTTATGGATATCTTGCCATGTTGGTCCTTATTGTGGTTCATGAGTATTACTTTTCTATCTTGATCTCCTCTTATCCAGTTCTCACTCCTATTCTTTTTTTCCATTTTCCACTTTATATTATCTCTATCCTGTTATCCTCTTATCAAATCCCACAGATACTGACATTGTCTCTTTATACTTACCAGTTCTTTTGTTTGTTTTTGTTTTTGTTTTTGTTTTTTGTTTTGTTTCGTTTTGTTTTTTGTTCCTCCATAACACTGTGGTATGGCAAAACCTTTCCTGGGGTGACATAATACAAATGTCTATTCACCTTAGATAAGAAACCATGATAGACCAAAGGTATGGATACTTCCAAAGTTCAACTTGGTGAACTAAAAAGTTTTATTGAGGTTACTTACAGGAATATAGATGTTTACTTACAGGAACAAAAATGGATCAAACAGCTGCATCACTAAGCCCATTCCCAGCATGGGGGACAGGTCACAAAGCTTGGAACCTGGACCTGCATAGCTTGCAGGAAGCTCAACAGGTTAGAGAATGTCCTTTGAGGAGCCTCAATTTGTCTAAACCTCTTCCAGGAAGCTCAACTTACACCATAGGAAGTTTCTGCTTCTTATGGTATGTGGTCTAGTCTCAGAGTCTTCTCTTGTGCTTGTCTAAGACACTTCTTTAGTGATTAGTTTTGTTCAGTCTTAGTGGGTCACTCAACTGTTATTGCATACTCTGGCAGGGAGGCTCATAGTGAATCTGGTCAGTTTCAGGATATTCCTGAAGATGTTTTGAGTTACGTACAAGTTTAAGGAGATTTAGAAATTCAGAAAATCATATTGGAATATTTTCAAAAATTTTATGTTCCAATAAATTAGACAAACTTACAGAAGTGTATGAATGTATAAAGAATCTGAATCATCAGTGCTAAAAACAACACATCAATAATTTTAAAAGAATCATATTTGTAGTGCCTCTGCAACATGCAGAGTTGGCAGTCTGCTAAGTCCATATTCCACAGAGCCTGTAGTTTGCAGTCTGGGGCTGCCACATCAGTGGAGGACCTCACTCCCTACATGCCTCTCTCTACAAACTGAATGAGGGGCCTGGGCTCCAGCTCCAAACCCCTCAGCAGTCCACAGCTGGGGCTCTGTATACTCCTTCATGGAGCTCCATGGAGCTCTACCTCCACCCCACCCCTTGCCAGCCTCAGCCATCCTGGCCCACCCTGCTCCAGGTGCCCAGCAGTCAAGCTACCTTTGCAGGCTATGGGCTATTTCATGGTAAATCCTGCAGGCAGCCATGGCAGCAGGAGGACCAAGGTGAGGATGGGGCTGCTGACTGCCTGTTCCTAGCACAGAATGTAAACATATTGCCATTTATGTTTCTGTCCTGGAGCAAACCTTATTTTTTCCTAGCAGTCTGTGCCCTCCTGCTGATAACTCCCTCTTGGGGCTGTTACTTCTCTCCCTTGCTATCCTGCTAAGTGAAAGAAAAGTGCACAACACCACACAATAGGCAGTAGGGCCTCATGCAAGGGGTTTATTGGGGCAGGGTGAGACACAAAGTGTCTGCTTTTGAGTGGAGGGAAGAAGAAAGAGAGAGAGAGGGGAGAGGGGGAGAGGGAGAGAGACAACAGAGGAAGAGAAGCAGAGAGAGGCCAGTGTGTGTGTGTGTGTGTGTGTGTGTGTGTGTGTGTGAGAGAGAGAGAGAGAGTGAGAAAGAGAATGAACCAGAGAGAGGGGTCCAAAGAGGAGAGAGAAATGCCAGATAGAGAGAGAGAGAGAGACAGAGAGAGAGAGATCCAAACAGGAGGAGCTTGAGCTCACAGGGATTATATGGGACTGATGACTGCAGGACAGGTACCTATCTCGGGGCAGTTACAGGGGTGGTACCTGACCAGAGGGTAGGGAGTATCAGGAGCATGGGGAATGGGCAAGCTCCAGAGAAGGAGCTCTGGCCAATTCATAACATTCCCCTCTTTTTGTTATTAAAAAGGCAAGAAGCCTGACTGTAAGGTAGGAATGGGGGCAAGTTGACTTGTCCAGGCTCTGTAGCCAGAAAAAAAAAATCAGGAGTGGGCAATTTATTGTATCCAATTAGGGCAATAGTGATGTAGTCCTTTGATGGCTGACATTAGACAGAACAATCTGAGCTAATGGATCTGTCTATTGATATATCTAGGTCTCTTTGGGTTTTAAATAAGTACCTCTTTTGGTATGCCAATAGGCATCATAAGTTATATCCCTCCAATGTCAGGGAGTTTTCTTTTGACTAAAAGTTCCAGCATGAGGGAATTGGACATCGTTCTCTTAGACTGCTTCCTGCTGAAAATGGGTCATAGTAGAGTCAGGGTCCCAGAAGTCTGGTAATTTAGTCAAAAGTTGGGAGGGGGTCAGGCAATGGGGTATTCTTCAGAAGCATCTGGTTCACTGATCCAGCTGAGTGGACAGGAATAGGCATGGCATCTGCTGACCTGGTCTGGTCTGTATCAGTTCTCAGCAAGTCTAGCACTTGTAGCTGTTTGGAGTGCACAGCTGATTTTGTGTGTCAGTCACCCGAATAGAAATCTGTTGAAACATATGCTTGGAACAGAGGTTATGTTTAGGAGACTTAAAGGAAAATCCTACATTTGGAACTTTATCTCCATAGTTTTGGCAGTGGGGAGGGGAAGGTTTCCCAAGTCCAGGGAAGAGAGAGATGAATCATACCCTCATGAGTGAGCAGACACAGACTTACATCTGGAGTCTGACCTGTAGGAGGTGGATCCAAGTCGACTTCCTGAAGCTCACAAGAAATTTAATTTATAAAAAGAGAGATACTTTAGCTTGCCATTATCATTTGTACCGAAGTGTTGACACATACCTTCAAGTCATAGCAAATGGCATGTGCTGAAATACATATTATAGAGAAAGCAGCTAATAAAACAGTTGGAACAAATTTATAAATGGAGCAGATCCATACCTTTGAGTCATCAAAAGCCATGACCCTGGGACAGAATGAGCATTTTGTGCATTTAGAGTGTTGGGTATACAAACTGGACAGAAACATTATAGCCTGGTGAGAAGCATCCCCACATCTAAATTTGAAGACAAAATATAGGAACCAAAGGAATTTTAAAATCCTGTAATAGTAGTACCAGTTTATCAGAAAGATTAAGAACACTTATACAGAGTTTTGTCAATTTTAAACCTCTGAGCCTTTGATATCAAAATATAATCAATCATTTATATATCTTAATACCTTTATAAATTGTATCTAAATATCTTTTTTTTGGTTTTCAGAACTTGTATAGACTTTTAACTCATCATGGAGCTGGTAAATGTTTGTTACTCCTAAAACTATCCTTAGTCGTCAAGCCATCAGAGATTGAGGAAGGATAAATTATAGAATCTAGATGGTCTGTGTATTAATTAAACATGACAGAGATCCATCACCTAGCAGTCCTCTGAGGCTCCTTTGGTTCGCTGGGGAAGACGTCATCTGATATGCAGGAGCTGAATAATATTTGATCTCAAGCTGTCAGACAAAATGGTATAGGACTCTGGCTGCCCAGGTCTGATGTTTTTTCCTGTGGGAAGGACTAAGGGAAACTGGTCTTACCCTGGCTAAGAAGAGTAAAGCAGCTAACCCAAACATGTCCACAGTTAGTGCAGAGCCTGGTAGCAGGTGAGGCATAGGACAGTTTTGCCCAGTGATTAGCTTACCACGATCTGGGTGGATTATTCATTGAAGAGCTCTATTAACTTCTTGGAGACCTCGAGGTTTACCATTTAGAAATGGCCATTGTTTATTGTGAAAAGTTTAAATATTTAAATGCCGCATTCAGCAGATCTCTGGAAGATTTGAGGACCACAATCTATCTCTCGGGTATGTCTATAATATACGACGTATATCTATAATATTAAGCAAATATTTGCTTTCAGTTGCTCATTTTAGACTTAAACCTAAAAACATACATAGGGAGCCAAATGAAGTTCACTTTTAATTAATATACCACAGGAGGCCGAATAAAACTTATTTTTGGAATTAATTGTATCAGTACTCTGCATAATTATAAGTATATATTTGAAAACACTGAAGAATCTTAGCACTCTATACTATAGGCATATGTCTGTGTCTGAACACATTAAAGAATCTTAGTTAGCACTCTGTATGATTATAAGTATATATAACTAATTATAAATGATACTAATACCCACTACTAATCAGTTATAGTCATTATTAACTCTCATATTATATAATATAGTCTTATGAAGAATAGGATTAGGATGTTATGAATTAGAATGTTACAGATAATAATGTCAATTTAACATCATCAATTAATACAGTGTACAATTATAGAATATCAGATTTTTTTTTCATAACTCAAATTATAACCTGAATTGATTCCAGGAATTTGTAAACCTTAGTTGATGTTGGACAGAGTTAGTAAAAGCAGAAGTGGTTATAAACACATTAAGGATGACCTTAAAAGTGGGAAGAGAATAATAAATGCATCATAATATTAAACAGTTTAAAAACAGTTTATACATTTAAAATGTACCATAGTTTTATAAATTTAAAAGTTGTTAATCTTTAAGAGTATTAATTTCACCATTTACTCTTAAAATCTAAAATCTCTGAGCTGTGTTTCTGTTATATCAAAAATAAAATACTCTTTTACTTAAAGAGAGAAACAGCAATAACAACCCAATAAGATCCATCATCTGTTGATTCTTACATTAAAAGCATGTTGTTTCTTTAAGAATATTAATTTCACCATTTACTCTTAAAATCTAAAATCTCTCTTCTGAGTTCCTATAATATCAAAAGTAAAATACCCTTTTACTTAAAGAGAGAAACAGTAATCACAATCAATCCAAACCTTCTGTTGATTCTTCATTACAAGCACATGCCCCCCCCCCACTCTTTTTTTTAAAGATTGGAAAATCCAAGATGACATTGGTCCACGTGGGTGGTGTAAGAATCACGAATATAGTTTAGGAAAAGCTTTAGAGTTAGACTAACAAAAGGAAAGAGAAAGATTTTAAAGGAGAGAGAAAAACAAGACCAAATGGGTGTTTCCTTTATTTTAGAGGATTATTATCAGAGGGCCAGCTGGCTGAATAGTGTCAGGAGGAAGAGGTTTGGAGCAGCCAGCTGGGGATTAGAGTATATCCTCATTACCAAGAGTAGGAAATAGGGAACAGGGGATTGAGTCTGGTAAGAGAGCAACTCACTAGCTGGGTCGAAGAGAGTGAAAGAGTCATCTGGTTTGGACTTAATAGCTAGGAGGACTTGGGTAGGGGAATAAGAAGAGCAGAGGGAGGAGTTAGAACATAGGTAAGAAAATGCTTGTATGTAGGGAACCTATATCCACTTGCTGGACCGCTGGTAGAAATTAAACAGAACCCAAATAATATTGGGATCCAAAGTGCCATTACATGGCCATTTAGATTGATTTTTCTAAGGGATATTGAGGCCAGATTTTTGTGGAAAGTCTGATAAGTGACATCCCAAGAGGGTGTCAGACGGTATAGACAGCTTGTTCCCATAGGTAGGAGACAGTTCAGCTCAGGGCCTAAGGGGGGCGTCCCCCAAGCTTAGTGTGAACTAGGACATTGCAGAGAGAAAGATCTGCAATGTCCTAGTTGTTGTTACAGCTAGGCTTGAGGTCGAGATGAGGCCCAGTTCGCCTGTCACCAGGACTTTCAACAACTGGAAAGAGGAAACTGGGCTGAGAGAGGTCTCCTGCCCCAGTGAATGAGCCAGGAGAATTGTCAGTGAGGAGGGCCAGTCATAGTCTTAAAGGCTGTGGCTGGGGGTACCTCCATCCCCAAGATTACTAGAGGGGTGCAGGATGGTCAAAGGTTGCTTTCTCAGACTCAGGGGGCTGGTTTACATCTACCTAGAGGGGAACTTACCTATTGGCCAGTGCTGCATGTGGGGACCAGTGATCCATCAGGTGAAAGGTGAGCCTGTGCGGTGTGGCAAACAGCTAGGTTCCCGGTGTAGATCTGATCCTGGAAGGGATCAGAGACATCAAGAGAGCCTGCCTCAGAGAGGGCACCAATGAAAGAAAAGTGCACAACACCGTGCAACAGGTAGTAGGGTCTCACTCAAGGGGTTTATTGGGGTGGGGTGAGACATGAAGTATCTGCTTGCTTTCGAGTGGAAGGAAGAAGAAAGAGAGAGAGGGGAGAGTGGGAGAGGGAGAGAAACAGAGGAAGAGGGGAAGAAAGTGCCAGAGAGTGTGTGTCAGAGAGAGAGAGAAAGAGAGAAAGAGAGAGAGACAGAGACAGAGACAGAGAGAGAGAACCAGAGAGAGAAGTCCAAAGAGGAAGAAGGCCAGAGACAGGGACAGAGAGAGACAGAGAGAGAGAGATCCAAAGTGAAGGAGCTCGAAGCTCACCGGGATTATATGGGATTGATGACACAGCTAGGGGCAGGCACAGGGGCTGTACCTGGCTAGAGGGTAGGGAGTATCAGGAACATGAGGATGGACGAGCTCCAGGGAAGGAGTTCTGGCCAATTCATTACGCTAGGAACCACAGGACCTTGACCACCAACCTCTGGGTCCATCATAAGCCTCAAATGGCAAGAATAAACTCTGGTAGCCAGCACATTTTCCCTTTTCAGTAGTCTGGCTGCCAGGCCAGGAACTCCAGTGCTTGAGGCCCCTCATAAGAAAACTCCCCCCAGGTACTCTAAGGGACACCATTCCCAGCTGGCTGTGGAGTCCCCAAAACAGCAAATCAGTATGAAGGCAGTCCCAACTAACACACATGGCCCTAAGCTAGGCCTCTTAAACCTTCCCCAACCATTCAAATAATAGTAAATAATCCCACCAATCGGAGGCCACTCTGGGAGGCTCTGTCGGCACCCTCCCCCCTTCCAGGAATACTATATAAAGATGTTAGGTGTAGACTAGGGCAGAGGTGACCTCCATGGGAAGAGGAAATGGAATATATAGTTATAGATGAGTGGGGAGATAAGTAGAAGTAGACTTTTCAACAAGGAGGGAGAAGAGAGAGTGAGATGAGGGAGGGGATATGTTGAGGTAAAGCTAAAATTAAAGACCATTTGAGGAGTCAAGTTTCCTAAACTATGTACATGCATGAAGGTGTTCTAAATGTAATCACCAAATAAAATGGGGAAAATCAAGAAACAGCAAGACATCTCTTGTCACCAAATGAAGACTCTTGTTCTGTGAGAATAATTAAATAAATCATTGCATACCTCTATGCTAACAACTCATAAAGGAGGGAAAAATAGTATAACTTTGTTCTTTATTGCAGTGCCTTCTACTATGTAATATATAGTATTTAGTGATCTTGGAGACGGGCTTATATAGACATCATTGAGTTTCCATGTAGTTTCTGATGCTGTATCTGTCTCCAGGCCCAGAGAGATAATGTGGGCTCTATTCTTCCAACTAATAATAAAAGTTTGATATCCCAGTCCTAGCATTTGACTGTTAGGGAGAATTTCACCCTTGATGTTCTCCAAGCTCATCAACATCAAACTAGCTTGTCATTCTTGCAATTTAAATGACTAAAACACATTTCTATAACATATACAAGTATCTACATATTTACACTTGTATATCTATCATCTATTTATCTATCTATTATCTATGTACACGTACATTTATGCACATTCAGATTAAATGCTCATTTAAATGTGTTAAGAGGATATCATGAGGTAGTAACAAGGAACTAAAGTGGAAAGCTGATTTGAGTATTCAAGCAAAAGTGATAATGAACATGTGTTGTTAATGAGATTTCATTATCTAGGTGTTAAAATTCATAAGCTCTTTTTCCCTTTTAATTTTATTTTATATTATGAAAAAGATGTGCAAAAGCAATATAATACTTGTGAGATACAGAAATATATCTCCCTAGAGATGCCCACATGGCAATCCTTGAAATTTTATGAACTAATTACTTTAAGAAAAGTGAGGTTGTAGAAGAAATTAAAGATCCAAGGATAGTTCTGGATTGTTTGTGAAGCTCTATAAATTATCACATATTTTTAAGAGTCAGAAAAGTAGATTTGACAATAAATCAGAATTTAAGACAAATATAAAGCCCCTGCCTCACAGGTCTGGATATTGATATCAGGGTCAGAACTACAGAGACAATTGCAAAAGCTGCAAAGGCATAAACTTTCTCCTAAGGAAGCCTGAGTACACTTACTGTGATTGTAGCTCAGTGAGTGGGAAACTCATATGAAGAATACAGACAGCAGATCTATAGAATGCTAAATTTACATTGTTTAATTCACTAAGATTGCTGCAATTCACCAAAACAGCTATTGGTATATAAAACACTACTATGTGATTTGTCAAAAATGAGCTAAATTCTAACTCATCTGATCTAGGAACAGAGTGGATATATATGGGAATTGTCTCTTCACTTAAATAAAGGGAAAGGTTGATATTTAAGTAGTAGCAGTAAGGCAAGTTTTCATAGTAGTTATTAAGATCACTGATTCACATTTTTCCTAGAGTTAGAAGAATATTTGATGAAAATAAGCAAGAGAACACTTTTGTATATTATCCCATTTTAAGTACTTAAATAGCTAAATGTTTCCCCCAATGAGAAAAAGGTATGTGACAAAAATCAATCTACTCAATAAATGTTCTTTATTGTTTTTAAAAGTTGACTAATGTAACAAATTAACAGTTTAATGTAGACACATGGAATCTTGAAAATCTATATATTTTTCTATACCTTTAATAACTTTGACTTGTCCATACATTTTAAAAACTGATACTAACCTACAATCTCTCTTAAATTAAAAATCATTGTTTACAGTATGATAGCTTTATACCCTGGAGTATTTAATTTTTGAAGGCTATTATGAATTGAATTGTTTTCCAAGAAATGGACCAAGAAACACTGGAGCACTTATGAGAATGGACCATTGAGAGAATTTTTTTTTAATTTTTTTTTAATCTAATGTAGTTGTAGATTCACCAGATGCCAGATGTTGATTTAGGGCAAAGACGGTCTATGCTTTGTCTAATTAAATCATTGTTTCTAGCCTGGAGACCTGGAGCATTTCAGCCTCCATTACAATCTACTCTGAAGCCTAGAGCTGAAAAGCTTCAGCCTAAGGCTCTGAGATATACTGCTGACTAAGCCACTTTGACTAGCTCCTTCTGAACTCTGACTCTTCCAGTTCAACTCAATTCACTCTTTCTGCCCCAAAGTCTTCTCCAAGCTGCCTGGTTCAAATTGACCTTCTCATCTGATTCTGGCAGACTCTGGCTAACTCTCTGACTGGCTGAGACTGAACTGCTCTACTTGGCTTGAAACTGGCTCACTCTTCCCATATGATACTGATACTTCTGCTGTGTCCTTATGTCTCTCCTCCACGCTTCCTGTTTCAGACTGCTCCCCTCATACTGCCTGCTGTAACTGATTCTTCTGTAACTGACACTGCTCTAAGCTGAGAGTCTGCCTTTCTATCATGGGAGTTGGGCATGTCCTCACTCTGACTTATTCTGCTAACTCTTCCTCTGATTTGTCATGTTGCCTGTCCTTCACTCTGACTCATCTCAGAAGTCACTTCCTATCTTCTACTGACTACTTCTGAGCTCTGCTTCCACACTGTCTTTTGCTTAGAGGTTAAAGGCATGGACAACCACTGACTTCTGAATACTTGGATTACAGGTTACTACTGTTTCCTAAATACTTGGAATAAAGTTGTGTGTACATTCCATCAAGACAACATAGACCTCTGAATGTAGATCCCTGGAATATAGACCCTTCCTAGCTTTCACAAAGGCCTATTCCTCTACAAACTACTGTAATGAAAGCCCTAGATACATTAAATATTCTATATGTTATTGCTTTAAGCAATGTTGAGAATCCCACTACATGGAAGTATCAGAGGCATGCAAAGCTTGCTGCACTTGCTGCTGTATTTTCCTACAAAAGCAAAGAAAATAATAGTTCCTCTTACAATGCACATGTGATGTGAGCTTAAGAAAAAAAGTATATTCTGTGTTTTGAATTAAAATTGAGTTATAGAAAACAAAACGTATATTTAAAGTATTGCTGAGTTACGGAAAACAAAATGTGCATTATAAAGTACTCAGAATAGTATCTTAGAAAATGCAAAATGGATGCTTCATAAAATCTCTTAAATTTACTAAAAAAAAAAAAAAAAAGGATGCTGTGGAGCTTTCTACACAATATCTGATTTGTTCCCTACTTCTGTTTTTACATGCTGAAATTTAATACAACTTTGTATAATGAGAAAAAAATCAATACATATCCCAGCATGCTAGATTACAGCATAATCGAGGTAAAATAGATGATATATCACATTTGTGTATTATTTTTAGTTTTGAGCTTTAGGAAGGATGTGTATTTAAGCATTCTTTATAGAAGGAGATATTTATTTTTTATTTAACTATTATTCAAGTTGGTAGGCATCTAATGTGGCAGTGTTCTTTAATGGTCCTATAATGGCCCTGTATTTTTATGATTATTCTTCACGATCTAAGGAATATAAATTCAGTATTGCTTTATAATAATAATGGACGCAATTGATAGACTATTCTTTATAAGTTTCAGAAAAATTATTTCCAAAATTGCATAATATTTGTGTGATTCCTTTATTCGAATGAAAAAATAGCATAAATGAATACCACTATTTACTGTATCCTGTCATTTTCCATGTGCTCTGGTAAATTTTTGTTAATCCCACCAAGAGAGAATATGAACAGTACCACAATATTTGAGCCAAATTTGAAACAAGCTTTATTTAATACAGGCCAGGATGATGGACGCTGATCAGGTCCATTCTTGGAGCAGCCATGACCCAAAGATAAAGCAAAAGTCATGAAGTTAGCACAGCTGTTTGACACAGGTCCATCAAAGCTGAGCCAAAGGCTGTGATTGCTGTCATGGTATCTCACACTGTTGTTTTGGTCTCTGCATGTTGTAGCTAGGGGACTCTTTAACACTGATTCATTCGTGTCCTTACCACGAAAATTATTTCTGTGTCTTTTTAGGAAAGTCCTAATTATTATAGCCCCTTCTGCCTTCAAGAAATTAACCTTATATGACCTTACCAGGTTATGCCTTTGAAATTATGATAAGCACAAAAATGCTAGGAATTTCTTCATGAGGCTGTGGTTCCAGTATCTTCTTGATGTGTCTAGCAAACTCAGAAGCAGGCAATCAGGGCAATAAAAAAGAAACAAAGACAACAATACAAAGAATAAATGAAACAAAGAGTTGATTCTTTGAGAAAATTATCAGGATAGACAAAGACAAACCCTTATTCAAATTAACTAAAAGGAGAGAGAATATCTAAGTTAACAAAATCATATCAAAAATGGAGATATAGTAGCAGACACTAAGGAAATCCAAAGAATCATTAGGTCAGACTTTAAAAACCTGTATTCCACAAGATTGAAACATTTAAAAGAAATAGATAATTTTTGATAGATACCACTTACTAAAACTAATTCAACATCTAACCCCTAGTGAAATAGAAGCATTCATTAAATGTCTCCCAGCCAAGAAAGCTCAGGGCCAGACAGTTTTATTTCAGAATTCTACCAGACTTGCAAAGATTGGTTAATGTCAAAACTCCTGAATTTATTCCACAAAATAGAAACAGAGAGAACATTGCCAAACTCACTTTATGTGTCCACAGTCACCATGATATCCAAACCACACAAGATTCAACAAAGAGAGAATTACAAACAAATTTCCCATATGAACATAGATGAAAAAATACTTAATAAAGTACTCTCAAACTGAATTCAAGAACACATCAAAATGATCATCTACCATGATCAAGTAGACTTCATCCTAGAGATGTAGGGATGGCTCTCACAGGAACATTAACCAATATAATTCATCATATAAACAAGCTGAAAGAAAAACAGCCACATGATCATACCATTAAATGCCAAAAACAGCCTTTGACCAAATTCAACAATCCTTCTTAATAAAGTCTTGGAAATTAGGAATACAGGGGATAGACCTAAACATAATAAAGGTAATTTACAGAAAGTCCGCAGCTAACATCAAATTAAATGGAGAAAACGCAAAGCAATTCCAATAAAATTAAGAATAAGAAAAGACTGTCCATTCTCTCCATATCTATTCAATATAGCACTTGAAGTTCTAGCTAGAGCAATAAGAAAACTACTAATGGAGATCAAGGAGATAAAATTTGGAAAGGAAGAAGTCAAAGAATCATTATTCACACTATTTGCAGATGATATTACAGTATACGTAAGGGACCCCAAAAAACTACCAAGAAACTGAAACAGCTGTTAAACACCTTCAGTGAAGTGGCTGGAGATACAAGGTTAACTAAAAAAATATCAGTAGCCCTCCCCAGGTGACCTAGGACTCAGTAAACATTTAGAAAACAACATACATCAAGATGTTTGATGAATGAGAATTTGGTCTCTTAAATCCTATCTGATTCAACAGAGTTGGACTCAATATTTTGTTCATTTTCCTCTAGCTTATATATCTACATTGTTTGGTTGCTGCACTTTGGGAGACCTTTATGTCTTACACTATTAATAGGAAAATGACTCCAAGACTGGTGAGCAGGGAGCAGCAGTAAGAATAAGGACACTTCCTACTGCAATAGAATTAGACATGACTAGTCACTAAACACATTTGCCACACTTACTCACAAAGAAAAGATCTAAAATTCCAAAATCCTTCACTTGTGTTCATGGGGTTTGAAAAAATCTGAAAATTTCCACCTTTTCTTGTTTTGAAGAATGTATCAAATTACACTATTGTAGAATTATTCAATATGTAAACTGCATTAGCATATGTATGAATTTAAAAAAATCTTTTCACAGTGTCATACATACTACATTATTAAGTGTCAGACCTTGGAATAAAATCTGTTTATCTAACTCAAAAAGATGAAAGAGAAAGAGAGAAGGGGGGAGGAAAAGAACAGAGAACAGTTGGGACAATTTAATGGCTTAATAAATGTCATGGATTTTTGTTGAAAAGTCTACGACAGTCTTGATTTATCTTAAATATTCCTCTTAGTCTTTGTGAAAAAATTTACTCATATTCAGTAATACCAAGTGTTTTCTGAAGTGTGAGCTTTTTACCATTTTGGACTGTAATCAGGAATTGGACTTCTTTTCCCTCTACTACTAATTAATACAATTACAGCATTTTTCCTTAAATCAGTGATCTCACTCTCCAGTTTTAGTGTTCCCCACAAGCTCCATCTGCTCTAATCTCTCCTGGAAATGGTGCTTATACATCTTAATGCTGAGCATTCTTCTCTCCTCATACTTGCATGAATGATGATTTCTATAATTGAAAGAGAGAGTTATAACTAAAGGGATATATACAAGCCATGGCAATTTAAGTTTTTAACAGCTGTAATGTAAATGATGGAATAATTCCAACAGCTGATTA
This sequence comes from Cricetomys ansorgei, assembly GCA_026225945.1. Taxonomy (NCBI): domain Eukaryota; kingdom Metazoa; phylum Chordata; class Mammalia; order Rodentia; family Nesomyidae; genus Cricetomys; species Cricetomys ansorgei. The sequence continues at coordinate 12,609,812 of JAMJFZ010000713.1, forward strand.
AATTGTACACTCTTCTCATTTGCATAGTGGTACCACAACATCTTTTAAGTTTTATTCTTGCCTTTTCTAACAAAAGATTCAATCCATATCCTAAAGATAAATGAAGAATTTAAAAAAATGCCTCTCAAGTATCAATTTTTGTGCTTTTGACTAACAATTTTGTGGCTTAAGAGAGAAAGCTTTTCTAATGTATTGAGTAAGTGATGTGAAAACATACTTTGTTATGGAAAACCATGCCTCAACTATTTAAAACAATTTCCACAAATCATTCCTTTTAACATAATTGCATTAACTACTTTTCTTGATACTATAACCAAGTAGCTCACTGAGAGAAATTTGAAGTGTGAAAGATTCATTTGACTCATGATTTAAAAAAGATATGTACTCCAACCAGACTTGGCAGGCATGGTGGTAAATGGTCTGTTCATATAGACAGATCAGGATACAGAAATGTTCAATTGCTTATGGTCAGCAATTGATGTATTTTTTCTGTTTTTATTCAGTCTAATACCTCAGCACATGAGGTGGTTCCACCCACATGTAGAGTGTGCCTTTCTTTCTCAACAAACCTTGGGAAACTCTCTCATGGACATACCAAATGTGTGTCTCAGGGTGACATATGTGTTTCTTTTATTTCCTTTTTATTGAAAATAGATTTTCTCATACAATATATCCTGATTACAGTATCCCCTCCCACTACTTCTCCCTGTTCCTTCCGAAACACCTCTCCCTAATTAAGACACATTCCCTTTCTGTCTCTCATTAGAAAGAACAGACATCTGGGAGATAACAACCAAACATGACAAAATGAAATATAATAAGATACAACAATAACCACCACATTTCGGCTGAACAAGGTAACTCAACAGGTGAAAAAAAGCCACTAGAGTAGACAAAAAAATCAGACATACATTCATTCTCACACTCAGCACTCACATAAAAGTATGAAGCTGAAAACTACAATATATACACAGAGTGCCTGGTACCAACATAGGCGCTCTGTTTGCTCCTTCATTCTCTGTGAGTTCATATGAGCCTTGCTCAGTTGATTCAGAGGGACTTGTTCTCCTGGGAACCTCCATCCCCTATGGCTTTTATACTCTTTTCACCTATTCTTCCATGGAATTCCCTGAGCACCAAGGGAAACAATTTGATGGATGCATCCCATTTAGAGCTGTGTGTTATAAGGATTCTCTCTCTGCATAGTCTAAAACTTTGACCTATAATCTGTCCTGCCTGCAAAATATTCTAGGGCAATGGTGACACAGAAGTTATGGGAGTAGCCAACCAGTGTCTGATTCAACTTAAGGCCCACTCCATAAGATGGAACCCGAGACTAGATAATCCAGAGACCTAGAATAATACCAAAAATTACTTGTCTAAAACAGAAAAAGTATCAAAAAATGACTTCTTTTTATATTCTGCTATATGCATAGATCAATGCCTTATTCTGTCATCATCAAAGAACCTTACTCCTGTAGCAGATGTAATGTTCTTTCCTAGTTTTTCTTTAATTTATGACTGTTTCAATGCTATTGTCTCATTTAAGATTTAGTAGGATATATAAGAAATACAAATTATTGTAGCTAATACTGTTAACTATAATTTAACATAAATATTTCATCAAAAATACTATGTTTAACATTATGCAAAGTCTTCTGCTATTTCAATGAGTATTAATTAGACTAGGTCTCAAAAATTCTGCATGATAAACAATATCATAAAATAAATTTGACCTGAGTTGCACCAATTCACTATCACCTCATGGAAAATTTCTTTGAGAAACAACAAAGTACTTCATCTATTTCATAAACCAATGAGCTACATGGAGGAATGTCCAGAAAACAGCACATCACAGGTGTGGTACTGTAACTATGAAGTTTCATAGATTCTTTAAAATGACAAAATAAATTTTGAGTATAAAAAGAATTACAGTATTGAGAAAATGTACATAAAACAGATATAAAACATTGAAAAGAAGTCACAAATTGGGCTCTTGAGGGAGGGAGGGAGGGAGAGAGAGAAAGAGAGAGAATATTTGACAGAAGAGAAAAAGGAGAATTTAAAATAGGTAGAGGAGGAGGAAGCAGAGAAAAGAAAGAGTTCCATAAGAGGCTAGTAAATTCTTAAATCTTCAAGTTCTGTTTGTAAACTAAGTTTAAGTTATTATGAATGAATGTGTTCTGATATTGTCATTAATCTGATATTTCTATTCAAATTGATAATTATAAGGGTATATAAGTAAGGAATATTTAAAAGAGCTTAGATTTTTATCTTAAGTATATGTTTACACTTAAACTAATGTTTATAAACAAGTATATCATAGTACCTAGTGATTTACTTTCTTTTACCTCTAGAGCTCATAATAACATTTTATAATATGAAGAACCTGTTTCTTAACATAGTGTCTTTAGTAAGATACTATCAGATTTATAATAGCTATCAGCAAGCGGGGAGGCAAATGTTCATATAATAATAGAGTAACTTGGTAGAAATGTTTGCATTATCTTGAAATTCAGAAAGAATTTTAAATACTAGAAAATGAGAGAGACAGAGAATATTTTGTGAAAGATTTCTCTGTAGATTTGAGTCTTAAGAACCAGAACTGATGGTCAATTCCAAGCAAACACAAAATATTGGTACACATATGTAACCACAGATACTGTGGCAGCATGCACAGGTTTTGCACATATTCAAGCCAGACAGTGTCTCAGCACAAACACAGTTTCACCCTCCTATCAAAAAGCTTTCTGCAACTGATACTCACTTGGAAGAGAAAAAAATAATTTTTCCTGCCGTGTTTCACTGGGTATATTAACCACACTTCAGGGCACACCTCATCCAGGAGTCATTGGTCAACAGAAAATGAACTCAATTACATATTTGTCTCATATTACTTTGAGTATTTTTTGGTTTAGTGTTCTTTTGCCTGTATATTTTGGTTGATGCTTTGTTTGTTTGCTTGTGTGTGTATGTTTCTTTTTGTTTATTTTTTTCTTTGTTTTTGTTATGAGTGAGGTGTGTGGTTATAGAGAGGATCTGGAAGGCACTAGGGAATGGAGAAAGCATGATTAAAATATATTACATATTTTTTTAAATTAAAATAAAATAAAGAGAACAAATGTGAAATTGTTAAATACTCTGGACTATATATACTTATGCAATTTTATGCATGAGACATCTATTAGTGATCATATTATCCTTTAGTGACCTATTTTATTGTGTATCATCAAAAAACACACCAGAAACTGAAAGATATACCTACAAAATTTTCTACTAATCATCAAATGGATTAACCACTAAGTTAGTCAAATTGAAATATTAGGTTCATAACTTGAATAAAATCTATGTTCTCTCCCTAGGCTGAGGTGTTCTTAAATTTTATGGCTCTCATAAGTAATTTGAAATCTCTGCTACTAAAATCAAGATAAGCAAATCTAAAATACAGAATAGTAAATTTTCTTCATTCAATCACACCATAGCTATTTACCCAAAATCTCCTCATATAAATCTTTATTATGATGTTAGTATTTAATTTTTCACTTTGTTTCTAATGCTCATCTTTTATTTGTAAATGTAAGTAAATTTACCAGGTGGTGGTGGTGGCTCATGCCTTTAATCCCAGCACTTTGGAGGAAGAAGCAGTCTGATCTCTGTGAGTTCGAGGCTAGCCTGGTCTACAGAGTGAGTTCCAGGACAGCCAGAGTTACAACAGAGAAGCCTTGTCTCAAAAAACTAAAAATTAAAAAAAAGTAAGTAAATTTGTAATACTATATAACAAAGCAGTTTGAATTGAATATAATAAAATATACAAATGTTGAGTAAGTTTTTGTTTTTCCTTATCAAAAGAATTGTCATATATTCTATGATAGAGATTATAGAACATTCCATGTGTGCTATGATCTCTTCTAAAACTTAGAAATTTTATGTTAACAATAGTTCATTATTCTTAAAGAACTGCATTTTAACATAAAAGTAAATGTACACATTATTTTATTTTGCAATATTGAAGAGTAAATTACAATTTGCAATTATACTTAAACCTTGACTGTATTAAATTTACGCCCATATCTACCTGTGTTGGGCATAATAATACAAAAATAGAATAATAAAATCCATTAATCTTAGATTTTTGCAAATTATTTTCATGTGATTTCAGAGAATTTTCTGGAAATTCAGTTATTTATAAATTTTATAAGTTTTAGCAGTGGAAACCCTTGGAATCTTTTCTCTGAGTTAATTGAGTAATACCCCAATTATTTCATTCTTAGCCAGACTTGTTGCTTTCTTCGCAAACCAGAAATGTTTAAATTATAATGCATTGACAGAAATGCTGTTATATCATTTTCAACAAACATTTTTATAAATGTAACAGCAAGCTACAAAATTCTACTTATGATTCATAACTTCTTAACACTATTTGGCTTGACAAATATATAAGTTAGGAAAATGTACTCTTTTCAGGTTTTAATAAATTTTCATACGTCTATAATATGTTTCAGTTATTTACAAATTTGGAAGCAAAACCATGTCAAAAATTCCAAATAAATGAAAACACACATTTTATGATAGGTAATGAATAAGCTAGTGTACTTCATAACTACAGCAATGCATCAAGAAAATAAAACAACAAATAAACTATCTTAAAAATACTGCTTGAGGAATAGTAAAGTTTTGGATATTTTGAGGAGAAAACTTGAACTCTGTAATTGCATACATCAATGTGTGTGAAGTTTCTGTTATTTATGAGAATGTGAAGTTATATTTTTTCATTTCTTGTTAATTGCTTATGACAGCTAAGAGTTAAAATATGGATCTCTTATTATATAATGCAAGGGAACAGCTGTAGTGCAGTCTGCTTCTGCTGAGGCTCTTGACAATGTGTCTCCTAATACCCTAAAAACAGCCTCTCCCTGTATGGCTGTAACTTCACACATTCATGTTCCAACAATTGGCATAGTGAAATATTCAAGTTCCATGCTGAGGAAAATCCATTTCCACCCATTGCTAAGAGACTGAGGGGAAAATTTGCAGTGATGACTGAAAAGCAAATTACTGGCAGTTCTGATTACCTTCTTAACTACTTAAGGATTAATCTAAAATTTAGCAATTAGAGTATATGTTATCAGCTTAATCTAGATAGAGTTTAATGGTAAAATTACAAAACATGGTATGAGACAGAAAGAAATGATGTGGGATTTGAGAAGCTATTCTAAAAAATGAAATGGGAAAATTATTCTAGTATAATTAATAATGCTTCTGGTGAAATTATAGTTATTCTCAAAAGAATTTCTATGCATCCATTTATCTATCTATCTCTCTACTCTCATGCACACACACACACACACACACACACACACACGCACATATATATATATCATCTATCTATCTATCCATCTATCACTAATTTTTTTTTTGTTGGAGCATATTTACTCCACTTCTCTCCTCTCTTTTTTCCATCCTTCTTCTCTCAATCCCTCCCAGGCACCCTTCCTCCAATATTTACCACTACCCTCAATCTCAACTTCATGTCTTCTTTTTATTATTGTTACATATTTGCATATATGCATATATATGCAAATACATCCATCAGAGTCCATTTGGTTGTTTATTGTGTGTATAGTTGTTTGTGTGTATATAGTTTTATCGCTGATCATTATGCATTGAGCAACCAATGTGGGAGTTTATCCCAGTATGAGTTGAATTGTCCTTCTCTGAGCAGTCATTTTTTACCTGTATTTCTTCCTAGATGTGGAACCACGCAAGATTTTCTGCCTTCCATGTTAATATGTCCATTCCAATTGACATTGTTCCAGACTGGCTTATTCAGAGTATTCTAGGAGAGACTGCTTTATAGAAGTGTAGACATATGTGTATATGTATTCATTGATTTATTATGTATTCCTGTGGACTAATGGCAGAGGACAGTTTATTCTTTGCCAGTTCAACCCCTGGTCCTAGAGACTTTTGGCCTCCACACAATCTTGTCTTAAACCAAGTCCTGGAAGCTTTCAGCCTCTGAACAATCTAATCATCTAACCTAGATCTAGAGGGTTGCAGCCTCTAAGACTTACTTCTGACTGATTGACTTTGACTAGTTTCTTCTAAACTCAGAACTGTACTGAACTCAACTGCCTCTTCTTATTGACTAAATCATCTCACTTGCTATTCTCATACTCTTCAAGGTAACTGGTTCAAAGTGACCTTCTGAGCTAGCTGACTGTTTCTGACTGCAGTCTTCTCTGACTCTGGCTCTGACCTCCCACCACTTCTCTGAATGAACTGCTCTGCTAGACTTCAAGTTTACTCTTGCTATTAGCTGGCTCTTTCTCCCAAACTCACTCTTCCTTCAATAATGTGAAGTTATCTTAGGGACATATAGCATATGATAGATATAAATTGTTAAGAAAAGTTCTTTCCTACTGTTTTGGTATTTTAACCATGAAATACTTTTTACTTGGTTTTAGAAAACAAACCTGCATCTAAAACTTCAAACGTGTTATCTTTTACATTTTGCTAAATTTTTCAAATTTGTACTAGAAATAATGAATTCATTAACTTCATGTTATTGATTATGATCTTAGTATCAAGTCTCCATGCATAATATTTACTTGACATCATGTTATGAACATTTCTCTTTGTCTTTATTCTTATAAAATAATTCCACGGTGTTATAAACCTCAGCTGTCATTTAGTATCTTCTTTGTGTTGCTGTGTCTCTCAATTGCTATGATTATTGCCTACATATTTGAATTTTTTCTCTCAGTTTCTTTCCTAGAAAAATTATCTCACAGGTTAGAGAACGTCAATATTTGGTTCACTGTGCAAACTCTCATGAAATTTACAAACATTCTTTCATAATTTATATTCTCCATAATCATTGAAATTCCTTAAGTCTTTCCCACATTCAGCAGTGATAAAATTTCCACTATTACATAAGTAGAACTTCATATATATAATCTACCTTTGACTACGAGTGAATTTCACTACTGTGTCAATATATTTCATTGACACTGTTCAATTGTTATGTTTCTTTCCATTTCTAAATTCCTATTCCTTCCCTTTCTTTCACTGTTTTCTTTCTTTTTCTATCTCCCCTTCCTCTTCTCTCTCTTTGCCATTTCTCTCTTTCTTACCCCTCTCCCCCGGGGTGTGTGTGTGTGTGTGTGTGTGTGTGTGCACGCGTGCACATGCATGCACATAACGTTTTATCCTGTAAATTAGCCAGGTCTACATATTACCCTAAACAAATATGCTATTATGTATTTTGTTTACTGTTTCAAATGTTCAAGTAGTAATTCCTATTTCTTGTTTAATTGTAAAATATAAACCTATACAAAGTTTTTAAAAGTCATTTTTCACTTTTTAATTACCTGATTCATAAAATATTTAATATAATTTGTTGCACCCTAATCTAACATTAAAAATTAATTGCATCTTCATAAAATTACATATAACTCAAAGAACATAGTAAAGTATCCATTTTTAAACTTTTATTTCACTCTCCAGTTGTATGCATGTGTGCCTGTTCATTTAAATGTAAGCCACATATATGCTAGTGTCTGCAGAGTCTAGTAGGCGACATCAGATATCCTGGTGCTAGGGGTAGAGGTAGGTTTATGCCTCCTACTGTAGGTGTTGTGAATCAAATCAGGTCCTCTGGAGGGGAAGTGTGTTTAAACACTAAACAGTTTTCTACTTTCTCAAGTATTCAGCTTTAATATGAATAGACTATACAACGTGTAGAGGTCATTCTGTGCTTAATTTAATTTTTTGTTTAGGGTCAGTTCTCAATGATAATCTCTGGAAAGACTGACAAGAGAGACAGAATTACGTATAAACATATAAGTAAACACAAGACTACACATACACATTATTGTCTGAAGTAATAATGATAAAGCTTCCAAAAAGAGAACACGGGAGCAGAAACTTTAAAGTCATACCTACAAATTACTTGAACAAATAACATTAGGAGTTCTCAAAACTACCTAAATTATGAATAGACTTAAAATATATTTTGTCTATACTATATTTCATGTGACTCTACAATTCTTTCAAATGTAGTAAATGAAACAAAATCTTTGTCCACATGCTTCAGACTTCAATTGTACATTATTTAATAGACAAATGCCAACATGTTCAACATAAATTACTTAGAATTTTAATTTATTGTATCATTATTAGTCAAATACACAGTTAAGTGTAAGCATTTCTATTATAATCAAGTTATCTACCAAGTTTGTTGCAATTTAAATTTTTTATCTACAATATCGTGTCATTAGTAGTTAACAGTAGCTTCTGAGTGCTTTGATAGATAATGTCTTTAGTTAGGTTTTTATTGTTGTGGAAAGACACCATGACCATTGGCAACTCTCATAGAAGAAAACTTTTAATTTGTCCTGGCTTACAATCCAGAGTTTTAATCCATTGTCTTCATGACGGGAATCATGGGTCGAAGTAAGCAGACATGGTGCTCGAGAAAGAGCTGAGATTTCAACATATGGATTGGAAGGCAGTGGAAAGAATGAGAGATGGCCTACTTTGAACTTCTGAAATATCAAAGCCCTCCTCCAGTGATACACTTTCTCCTATTAGACCACAACAACCCCCAAAAGGCACATCTCTTAAGAGTGCCACTCTCTATGAGCCTAGGGGGCCATTTTACCACTGTGAATTTTAGCACTGTGAATCCTCTCATCTGTGCTTTCTATACTGTCTTGCAGACTCAACTCTATGTCCCATAAATGATAAGGACACAGCTACTTGCGTACATGTGAGTTCCTACTACTAAGATACCCAGTCCAAGCCTGTTGGGCCAAGGAAATGTGTACTGAATCTGTTGAAACTAAGAATAAAACAAGATTTTTGTCTCTTGTTTATAGAAAATATTTTATCATGATGAAGAATTAGTATTATATTTTAAAACAGAAAACAATTCTGATCGATATAGTTAAGTAAATATGTATATATTAATGCATTGTAATTTCTAAGACCAAAATTCAGCCTGAGCATTTGGAAAGAATTTTTGCTGTAGGAAAAGTAGGGTTGTTGATAGGGTTGCTGATGGTTGCCATTAATGTCATTCATTGTATATGTGTGCATGTGCGTGTGAGTGTGTGCGTATTTGAGATTTTTTACCTTATTTGTGCTTGTTAGAAACAAAACAAGCTTTCAGGTACATGCATACATTTAATTGAAATTGATTTTATAATTTTTGTTAGTTTATGATATTATTTTATGTATTAATTAGTTATTTAATGTATTAATTAGTGATGGCTTATTATGAGTCTGACATTTTCTTTTTATTTCTTACTGAATAAGCAACAAAGACACACTGTGGAAAAACTTTTAAAATTATACATAGTCTTTGTATCAGTTCTACACTGTGAAATAAAAAGACTTGGTATTTAATGTTTAACAATTTGTTTAAATATTAAACAGAAATTTGTCCTCTGATTAATTAAAATGAGAAAAATGCTAAAAATCCTGAATTTTTAATGCATGCAAATGTTTGAAAAACAGCATGAAACATACATTACCAGCACTGTGGCAGTCACTGAAATTCTTTTCTCAGTTACTTTTATTTTTCAGTTTTCTTGAAATATATTCAGATCACAGTTTGAAAAATGCTTATCATTCAGGATACTCTCTGCCCTGTGACAAGCAGAATGAAAGGAAAGGACTTTGCTTTTTTACAATTCCGTTGGTAACCTGCTCTGGTCTTTATTTGTCCTTGGTCAGGATAAGAATACTAAAGACAAGAAAGAAGAATCGTTTTTACTTCAGTGTCCCTGAAGGGTTCTTTAAGGAAGCTTGTACTGTAGTTGCTATTTCAGCTCCTGGAGTATTCCTTTGCTCTTGTTTGTGTGAGAAAGTTCTGCTAGCCCTTTCATTATTGAAATGTAGTGAAGGTGACAATGTATGTTTTCCTATTAGCTGAGAAGCATCATCTATTTAGGTGAAAACATGAAACACAAGGATTCTGAAGTGGGCCATCACATACATCTGTCGTTTTAATTAAGCGTTTCCACTATTCAATATTCTTGATGTTTTCTTTGAAATGCTATATCTATTCAATCATAAATCTAAGTTGGACCTATATGCAGAATTTTGTATGACTAGAGTTATTCAACCAATTACATAGACAGTAGCCACCTATCTTTATTAATGTTTATGTGGTTAGTAAAGTCCTTATACAAAATATCAATGAATTAATCTATGTATTCACATGTGATCAAAAGCAGAAATTATTGGATCACTTTGCACTTGTTTGACCCCACCAAAGGTGGAAGGTAAATACTTATTGCTGAAAATACCAGGATTTTTAGAAACATTGCTCAGAGACCGCCTTAGCTGGAAGTGATCTGCTCGATGTTCCTCTGTGAGAATAAGCATTCATGATACTAAAGACATCATGTTATCTCACAAAGGAAGAAGGCAACCAACAGTCCTACCCAGCTATGAGTCCTATGAACCACATCAACAACCAACATGGCACAATAAACCTAAGGGTACAGTAATGATTCTCATAACTTGGTCTAAGCAAAAACTCTCTTATTGGACTTAATACCTGCTCAGCAAGAGAAAAAAACATACTGGTACTGGAATCTTTGAATAACTTTTAGGATAGTATTTGCCAATGACTTGAGAAAGTTATTCTTCCTTGTCTATCTTGTGTTAAATAGTCAATAACTGGAGTTCAGTAGAGCTTTACATTACAATTAAAATGACTGAGTCTTCTTCCATAGTTATCATTTTTTGAATTTTTACTTACTGAAATGAAAAAAAGTTGTAACAGTTTAAAATGCATTAAACAGTTGTTTAATATATGTATATGCTGAAATTATTTATTTGATATATAAAATTACCATACTTTTGTAGAGGAACATTTAATCTTTTAATCCAGCAGCATGGCTGCTCTAGCAAAGGATCCCATTGAAAGTCCTGTGTGATAGCTAGGAAGGAATCACATTCAAAGGCCTATATGAAGGGATTACATTCAGAGGCCTGTGTAATCCAGATAAAATGCCATAAAGTCAGTGGTAGTATCACCTTTAATCCCAAAGGCTAAGATTAAATCAGAGTGAAGGGCCAGCAGAGTGAAGTGTGAGCTTGAATCAGAATGAATTCTGAAAATGAATCAGAGTGAGGACATGCCCAACTCTCAGGATATAAGTAGGATCTCAGCTCACTGTCAGTCACTTCAGAAGAGACAGAAGACAGTTCAGAAGGAAGAGTTCAGACAGAGGAGAGTTGGAGAGACAAAAGTTATTTCAGTCAGGTAGTAGGAAAAGCTGAGGAGACCAGATTCATATCAGAATAAGCAGAGAGAAAGCAGAAAGTCAGAAGCAGAAGGTTTAAGATTTACCATTCAGAGTTCACGGTACAGATCAGAGTCAAAAGAGGTAGCTAGTCAGAGTGAGATCAGTCAGTATAAAGTCTCCTAGGCTAAAACATTCCAGATTTAGGTTTGGAGATTAGATTTTATGGAGGATGAAACCTTCTAAGTATAGGTTTAAGATTAAATTGGATGGAGGATGAAACCCTCTAGGACCAGGGATTGAATTAGCAAAGAATAAACTGCCATTTGCCATGAACCCATGAGAATAATAATAAATAAAATCAATGTATAAATCTACATTTACATTCCATTTCTCCCCAAATCCTCAGCAGCACTTAATAATATCTTTTTTATAATAGCTAAAATAATGGTCTTCAACGTAGGTCATTGTATAATAATTTCATTTTTTTTTTACTTAAATTTCAACATTAGCAGACAATGCAAAACTAGTATTCCTGTGGTTTAAATGTTTAGAGCCTTTCCTCTCAAAATTAATAAATCCTAACTTCTAAGGTAATCATCTCAGTTAAGTCAAACATTTGAGTAAAGATTAAGGTGTGAGAGTGGTGATAGACCATGTGGTTTGGCTTAGTTCAGATTTTTTCCATTTTGAGTTTATAACGTAATTACATCATTTATTACGATGTAATTATATCATTTCTCCCTCCCTTCCCTCCTCCACACTTTCCTATATAACCCGCCTTGCTCATTGCTATCTTTCAAGTCTGTCATCTCTTTTATTATTAGTTGTTTTTATATACTATATTATTATATATTCTTATATATTTGTATTAATTTGTACATAAAGGTAATTAAAAATTCTAGAAGCAAAAATACAATCTGATTTAATCTTTATAATGCTACTTACACGCATATTTTCAAGACTAACCATTTGGTATTATATAACCAAGTGTATTGGATAATCAATTGTTGTAATCTTCTTCATAAATGACTCCCACACTCATTTGTATTTCTATTTCTCCCCCTCTCATCATCCTCAATTGCTCATAGTTCTTTTAGAGGGTTTGGCCCCTTGTGCTTTCCCTATTTCAGTTTTGAAATGTTTTTGCTATTGTCATTGTTCTGCTTATGTTTAGGCAGTCCACTGGTGAGACTTTATGGGTGTAGTTTTCATCTTGTTTCTTTCATCACTTGAGCTTGTTTAATACCTAGAAGTATTTATATAGTGATAAACAACTAAGAGCTATAAATAACTGATACCAAATTTTCTTAGGAGTTACAGTAAATGGAATAGGCAATTATTTTTAGAAATTTGAACTTAAGTAATATAAAAGAAAATGATGAAACCACCATTAGAGCCTGGGAAGCAAAAGATTTTTGCTATGTACTGGCAGAAATTTTCTTATTTTAGAAGAATATATGTACTAAACTTTATGTATCTAAGGAAATTTTCAGACCTGCTTTGTTTCTTCATGCTACTTACAATACAGTGTAATGTAAGAGAGATAATCTGAGGAAATAATTATTTAAAAAGAGAGAGTGTATACCTTGTTTTTATCCATTTGAAATTCAAGAGAAATATAAGTATAATTATAAAAATAAATAAACAAAAGAACCCAAAAACTGACCAAATATAAGATGATTCTATCCAAGTCCAGATTGGTAAGCCATTTTGTTTACTTAGATTTATTTACAAGAACTTCTGAGAAGGGCTATTGCTGGCACATCATCAAAAAGGGATTCTATACTGGAGCATAGGAAATTTATAAGTGGCTATTCCAAGGAAAATATCTTTCTTCCTCAACCAATAACATGCTGGAGTAAGGGTAGTGATTCCTTGTCCCTCCTTCATGAAAAAAAACTCTATAGTCCAATTTTGTGTGGGTACCCTGTAGGTAATCACATTTACTGATATTTCAGGAAGACAGTGGTTATATTATGTCAGGATAGTATTTCACAATAATACCACTGTAGCAAAAGTTTATCAATAGCCTTGAAAGACACAGGATGGATGAAAAATGAAAGGAGGCATTTTTCACACCCACCCTTTTGGACTCTAATGTCAGGCAGTCAGCTGTAAAAGCTACATAGCTGAAAATATGTGACACATTTAAGTAAGTAGGAAGGATGTCTGTACGTGTAAAAGTCATAGTGTATAACTCACTGCTAAAAGTAAAAGAGAATTATTCCTAGGATTTAAAACCTAATTAGAGCATCCACTGCACTTGTCAAGATGTATTTTGTAAATGCTTTAATTCTCCACATTCCCTCAATTTTAACTGGAATATTCTGTGGCTTTAATCTTACAACTTCTGTGTCCTTGTATGGGGCAATGGGAGAGAAGTGGAATATGGCAAATACATTCCAAAATTATCCTAATTGGTCACATATTTTTCCAGTATTCTATTCATAGGGTAGGACTTGTTTGTAGGCAGCATGATGTTAGTGTTTCTGCAGATTCCTTTTGTATTGTGTTTCTTAAATCATACATTCTTGCTTGAGCCACTTTTCATATTTAAGACTATCTAATGGGTTTTCCTTCAAGCATTTTAGGGGGTAAGATTACTGTTTATCTTCAAATCTACTTGAATATTTTTAGGTTTTTTATTGTTATTTGAACACTTAGTCTAATATTTTCTTGAGAAATCAAAGTACATAAGCCTTCAAAGATTAAGTATTTGAAATAGAAGCTGTCATTATTAGCCCACTTGTCATATACTATTGCTCTTATTTATATTATTTATATGTTTAAATTGATTTTTATTTTTTTAGTTAAAGTGTAGTTACATTATTTTCTCTCTTTGGATCTGATTTTCATTCTTGCCTCCAACCCTTCTCATAATTCTCTGTTGGGAGCCGAGTTGAAACGCCATTATAAGATGGCGCAGGTTTCCTGTTTCCGGGTTCTTAGTAAACAAGTAACAGCGCAGGCGCAAGTTGAGTAATCCTTGCCGCCTCCCCCTATGCTAATGAGGTTCTGGACATGCATCCAATCGTTGATGGTCACGTTGCTTGCCGCCTCCCCCTATGCTAATGAGGTTCTGGACATGCATCCAATCGTTGATGGTCACGTTGCCTATATAAGCAGGGTGCCTCACACATTCAGGGTCTTTCGCTCTCAACACTCAATCAAGCTACAGTCCTCAATAAAGCGTGAACCAGAAGAATCCTGTGTGCGGCGTCTTCCTTGCAGGCGAGGCGGGCGTCCACATTTGGTGCCGAAACCCGGGAACCTGACCATCAGCTCAGCACCAGCTAAGACCCCTGTTTTCAGGAGGATTCAGAACTGGAGCGCGGGACAAAAGTGGATCCAGACTCTTTCTGAGAGGTATGCTGTTTTATGAGATTGACCCTGCACTAGGCGCGGTCATTTTTGCTAGTATGGTTATTATTGTTCTTGCTTGTTGCCTTTGTTTAAATTGTCATCACCCAGTAACCACCGGGTCTCTTACAATCCCTTCTTGGAGTAAACTAGAAGGAGAATTGCAGAGAGAAAAGGAAAAGGGAAGTTTCCGTGCTGGTACATGGCCATTATGGCGTATGGTTAATAAGCGATGTCAAGAGAGGGTAAGGGAAGGACAGCGAATATTAGCAAAACATCAAGACAGCATGTCAGAAACAGAAAAGAGGAAGAGGCCTAAAAAAGATATAAAAAGGGGAGAAAAAGAGAAAAAAGAAAAAAAGAAACAAATAAATAGTCGGAAAAGGGTATACCCAGTATTAGCAGAATTTGAAAATTTAAAAATAACCAGTGATAAAACTAGTAGTTCCTCTTCTGACTCAGAAACTTCGGGGTCAGAAGAGAAACTGGATACAGAGGAACAAACAGAACTAGAAGAGGAAGCTGCGCGCTATGAGGAAGAACGTTACCGTCCTGAGCCATACGCTCCGGCGGCTCCCTCTGTGCCCCCTCTTCCTAACCTGCCTAAGGCTAAGAACCATGGGTGCCTCACCTTCCTGTCCGATGAAATTGGTTCTATCATAGTTCATTTCTTGCAGGAGGTGGATACCATAGCTCCATGGTTTGCAGCTGCAGGTCATGTAACCATCACAAGAAATTTTTTGAATTTGGATGCTGCTGGAAGATCTGCAGCAGATAGACATGCTATGTCTACACAACCTCCACTAGAAAATGTCAAGTGGAAAGATGTATTGTCTAACCAATGGAAGGGCCCGGATCAAGTTTTAATAAGATCCAGGGGAGCTGTTTGTGTTTTTCCTCAGGACCAAGAAAACCCCATTTGGGTGCCTGCTCATCTGACGAGGACGGTGAAACAGCCCTAGAGCCTGAAAAAGATCAAGAACAAGATGAAGATCTTGAAAACGCTACTAGCTCTACAGATGATCCTGATAAAGTGGTCCTCAATACGCATAGAACAACGATGGGGAATACTAACAACACTCCCCAAACCAATGCCGGTGATGCATGACGAACTCTAGTCTTGATCTTGCCTATTTGCCTTATGACTCTCAAAATAGTGGTATAGGGGAAAATCATACTATGGCAATTGGCTCAATTAGGTTGTGAATGGAGGATGCTTGGTTTATGTGTGACATCTGTTCAATATCATAATTATACTGTTGCTGCAAATTTGTCACGGGAACTTTCTCAATATCTCAAGACGGATTGGTCATCACAATTTGATGCTACTATGAGGGACCTAAGACTGGCCATTGCACATGTCAATTCAACTCGTGTGGACTTATCCATGGTAGCAGGACTCTGGGATTGGATTAAGGATGCTACCATGTATCTCAAGGAATGGGCAGGTCGGGGAACTATGGGTATTATGATGATTGCTTCTGTATTATTCAAGCATTTGCTGCCCTTGATGTGGGACATTCCCCTGCGGCCTGGTTAGCAACGCTTAATCGTTGGGTCGATGGTTGATATGTATTGTCCAACCCTCTTATTAATAGTTAATCTGTGTGTTATCAGAGCCAAGGAGACAGAAGTCCATCTCCCCCACATGTTTTCTTTCAAGACAATTTTGGATATGTGGCCTTTGCACCCTGAGGGCTTGTTCCCATTGCACCAAGAATAGGCACATCCCTTATTCGACCCAAGGTTAGCCTTTGCACATCTCAGAGGTTCTCCTCATTGCACGAGATAAGGTAACCTGGGTATTTAGGACATGCTTAACTTCCTTGATCCTCACCTCCATAGATGGAGGGGGTTGATCGGTGACTTAGCATGTTCCTTTGTCCTCAATTTAATATAAAAGGGGGAGATGTTGGGAGCCGAGTTGAAACGCCATTATAAGATGGCGCCGGTTTCCTGTTTCCAGGTTCTTAGTAAACAAGTAACAGCGCAGGCGCAAGTTGAGTAATCCTTGCCGCCTCCCCCTATGCTAATGAGGTTCTGGACATGCATCCAATCGTTGATGGTCACGTTGCTTGCCGCCTCCCCCTATGCTAATGAGGTTCTGGACATGCATCCAATCGTTGATGGTCACGTTGCTTGCCGCCTCCCCCTATGCTAATGAGGTTCTGGACATGCATCCAATCGTTGATGGTCACGTTGCCTATATAAGCAGGGTGCCTCACACATTCAGGGTCTTTCGCTCTCAACACTCAATCAAGCTACAGTCCTCAATAAAGCGTGAACCAGAAGAATCCTGTGTGCGGCGTCTTCCTTGCAGGCGAGGCGGGCGTCCACAATTCTCTAGCTCCCTTTCATGTTTATGGTCACTATACATGCACGCGCACATACACACACACACACACACACATGCATACACACACAAATATATATATTTATATATACAACATATAGTATAGTTATATGTATATATTTACATATATACACACATGTATATACTTATGTGTGTGTATATATTCCTAAATATATAAATACAACTTGATCACTGAATATAAAGATATATTTATATGTATAATTTCAGAGTTGACCACTTGATACTGTATAACTAATTTAGGGGTTCTTCCCCGCAGAAACCTATTTTTTTTACAGTCCACATTAGTTAGTTGACTAAGACTTCCTTCTTTTATGTTAGCATATTTATTGCTATCGTCCATCGTTCAGATCTTGTTCAGGCAACCATGCTGATGAAGCTTGCTGATTATATGTTATAAGCATGAGTATCAATTAACCCCACAGAACAATATAATTGTCTACTTTATGTTGAGTAACATTATCTAAACATGTCCTCAGTGAAGTATACAATGACCCAATATTATCAGATAAGAGGATATAAAGAAAATGGTTCATGTTCTTAGATATCAAAGTACATTTCTAGAAACATTTATTATATGTGAAGTGAACAGGATTTTAAAGAATGTTCCAGTGGTAGAAAAGACTGTATCAGCTATGAACTTAGAAGAATTTCATGAGAGACTGATTATAGGTTTAGAAAGAGAAACGAAACACCTTTAACTCATGGATAATAAATATATTGGGCTACTTTGAAAAAATGTTTGCTAATATAAACAAGGGTTTAGATATGTAAGTTAGAGATGTCTTATCTGCATTTGATCTTGTTTATTAGTATAAAGGGAAATTGACATAATGTTATAAATGGGCTTTTCAGATGTTCAGGGATCATTTTGAAGCTGTTTGTTTTCAACTATTAATACACCAAATATTTTCAATTATTTTTAATAGTGATACATTTAATATTTTCTACTATTAAGGATCAGTAGTAGTAACTGAATTATAGTGGCAATATTCTACTAACTTTTGAATCACATCTTTAAACATACTTGATTACTTTTATATACATATTAAATAATAGAAAAGTAAGTAAAATTTTACTTATTCAAAAAACATTAATGAAAGTCCTCTCAAGTTAGTAAATCATATATTAATGTATAACTTTATATATAGCATACCAGATTTAGAGAGGTTTCGATTAAGCATATTTATTGCTGCCTTTAATTTTATAAATGTATTTTCATTTTCTTACTTTTTATTTTTATAGGTAACTGATGGTAATTTTTAATTGGTTACAAAGAAAACTGCTGTTAAATTGCAGCTCAGAATCTAAAAATCACTGAAAATGGGATATGGAAATTACTGTGACCATTTTTCACCCATTAGGGCCAATTTTTCTTCTCCATTTTTTTTTTCCTTTGCTGTGTATATTAGTCAGACCTCAGAGGACTCTCCCTTCTTTTGTTCACTGATAAAAGATTTTATTTTTAATACAGTTGATGGGTCCCCCACCTAACTCCTCCTCTGTCCTCCCACTTTCACACATACCCAAATCAACACCATTTCTTTTCTCCATTTTATTAAAATACAAAAAGGCATCTAAAATTGAAATATTACCACTCATATATAAAATTAAATGAAAAAAATAAACAGAAATAGAAAAAAAACAGAAGAGAAAGAAGAAGCACAGGAAACAGAAATAGATGCAGATACATAAAAGTTCAGACACACAGAAATCACAGAGAAACACTAAATCGGAAGCTGGCGGAGAGTAGCTCCAGCAACAGGCCAGGGGTGAAAACAGGTTGCAAAGTTGGCAAGGAAACAGGCTTAAGTCTTCTGGTTAGGTCAAATCAAGCTTTCTCTCTCTTCTTAATTCTTTCTCATATACTTTATATATCTTTTAACAAAATCTCTCAGGCAAAGGGAATCACAATACAATCACAAATCCTATTTTTCCCAATAAATGATTACGAGATTAATATTTTCAAAAACGTATTGTTCTCACATATCTAAACATGATTAAATCTCCCACATAAATTTTTGTTCTCTACACATGATTAAGCATTCCCCTTATGTTCTTATGCGATTCTTACATAGATTTTAACAACAAAAGCTTTCCCATTACACAGTAACAGAATTCAAGAAAGCGTAAGTATTTTACAGCTTCAAGCTCTCAGGCAGCACTTGCAGTTACTAGGAAGTGTGTATATGTCACACTATCCTTAACAGCATTTCTATTCAGCTAACAGTTAATCATAGTAAAACAAATGTGCAATTAACTAAGGAATCTCAAGTCTGGGGTCCTTTA
Organism: Cricetomys ansorgei; assembly: GCA_026225945.1. Classification (NCBI taxonomy): domain Eukaryota; kingdom Metazoa; phylum Chordata; class Mammalia; order Rodentia; family Nesomyidae; genus Cricetomys; species Cricetomys ansorgei. The sequence goes on from JAMJFZ010000713.1 coordinate 12,629,096, forward strand.
CCTTTTTTAGGTAAAGGGAAAAACCTTTCCAGCTTACATGCTATAGCCCTATGTCCTCAAGAAATACAGAAAAGCTCATCAGTCATTTGATAATTTGTAAAATCAGGAAAAAATCAAATTATGGTCAAGAAAGTACAAACTTAACAATGGGCATGAAACTCATTTGTTTTTTCCTGATCCTGAGACTGTCTCTCATAAATAAAATTCTTGAGCCCTAGAAACCAGGTTTTTGTTGTTCTTGTTTTTGTTTTTCCAAAGCAGCTTGGTGAAACACCCTAATCTGATGTTGTTGATTAGTTAGTCTTTCTGGAGTTTTAATAGAAACACCAATTCAAACTGAGTCACACTGCTTTATTGAAAATCACCATTGTTGTAATGACTTTTATTTACATTATTTAGTGAGGAACTAAATACACTCACAATATTTTTGTACTACAAGAGAGACAAAAGTGATTATGATAGCAATTAGCATGGCAGAGTCCAACAACAGCAGCAGAAGGAATCATTCAGGAGATAATCCACTAGAGTGGTAATAACCCACTGTCACCTTGCTAAACAGTAGGCTGTTCTCCTGAAGCTCCAATGCTGGCTGCATGGCTCTCTCTGCATCACTACCAGCAGGAAACCAGAATATATACAAAAAGACCCTGTAACAAACAAAAAGAAAAAGAAAAGAAAAATGAAATAGAAAAAAAAATGAATGAAAGAAATCCCTGATAAAGCATTATGAGACAAAGAACCTTCAAAAAGCACTATAGCTATTGAGTTTTTGGTTTGTGTTGGTCATCTACTATAGGCAAGTGAGATACCATTAGAGAGAAATAATTTTTCATCTATAAGAAGTTATCAATTGGGGATAACTTCTTGGTTAGGGATGGAAACATGTCTACTTCTCCTCTTAGCCCTAGATCCCCATTACTTCCAGACCTGTGCAGACCATGTGCTAACTACCATCTTTTCTGTGAGTTTTTATGTGCACCAATCCTAATGCATTTAGAAGACTTTGTTTCCACATGTTCTACAACCTCTCTGCATCTCATGAAGTTTCCAAAGGGTTCTCTGAGTCCCGAGGGGCTGGACCTGAGGGGGAAATCCCATTTCGGAATAGGTGTCCAAGGTTTACCACTCTCTGCACTTTGTCCAGCTGTGATTCTCTATATTTGTTTCCATCTACTATAGAGAAGCTTCTCTGATGAAAGCTGAAAAAAGACACTGATCTGTGAGTAGAGTAGAATGTCATTAGGAGTTGTGTAATTGTCTCATTCTTTAGCCCAACAGTAGTATTTGACTTTCCCCTTGGTCTTTGGTCTTTCTAGTCTCAGGGTCTTGGCTACCCAAGCAGTGATGGGCATGGGTTACATCTCATGGAGTGAGCCTTAAATCCAATCAGATACTGGTTGTTTAGTATCAAATGTTTGGAGCTACCATTGCACTTATGAATCAAGAGGGCAGTTTACCATTGAAGAGTGAAACATAAGCTGGTATGGTGCTTATCTTTCTCCATTGTTAGTATAAGAGTAACATGAACAATAGAGAGTAGAGATGAAGGCTCTATTAGGCACCAGATCATCTTCTCTTTGTTCAATTAGTTTTGTAGGTATTGTGTTCATCCATAGAGTCTTACCCTCAGTGCATAGAGAGCAAACAAGAGCATTAGCAACAGTTTGTTTTGTTTGGAGTTTTCTATGTGGTCCTTTTGGCCAACAACTAGATTAGATGTAATCCATTTCTGGTACTAGAAGCATCACTTGGTAGTGACAGATGTCCAATTGGGTCTTACTCTCTAGTTATTCAGTGAATTCATTAGATTGGTTCAAAAGTGTATATGTATTAGAAGGTTTCTATTTTATGAGATTTCCATATATCCCTTCAAATGCCCCTTAATTTTAGTTGTTCCTCACTGTATACCCTTTCTTTCCTCTCTTTCCTATTCTTCCATTTGATCCTCCTGTTCTGTTCTCCTCATCCGTCTATATGTATATGTTCTATTCGTCTTTCCTAGGTTGATCCAGATGCCTCATGCCCCCATCTAGTCATTTACTATACATTACCTCTGTTGTTATATGGATTGTAGTCTGCTTATCAAAATCTTAATAGCTAATATCCACATATAAGCAAATACATACCATAATTGTATTTTTGGGTCTGGGTTACCGTACTCAGATGATTTTTCTCATTCTACCCATTTTTTCTGTGAATTTTATGATTTTTTTGACAGCTGAGTAATATTACATTGTATAAATGTACCACATTTTAAAAAAAATTCTTCCACTGATGGACATCTAGTCTGTTTCCGATTTCTGGACTATTATGAATAGACCTGAAAGGAACATGGATAGAGCATGTCTCTATCTAGTAAGATATAGATGCCTTAGGCACATACCAAAGATAGTTCTATTTGGAGGTAGATCTATTTCCAGCTTCCTGAGGAACCATCACACTGATTTCCACAATGGCTTGTCAGGTGTGCATACCTACCAACAACGGATAAGAACTCCCCTTATCCTTGCCAGTACATACTGACAGATTTCTGTATTTACAAGCTGCTTCTCATACCTTACCAGTGTTTCAATGTTCTTTCTACACATAAACTTAATGAACAGTACAAATTCTCCTGAGCCAGCTCTAGCCAACTGCCTTGAGTTTTCCCTCTACATGATGGACCTCAATAATTTGGACAAAAAACTGTTTCACTTAACTCCAAACATAGTTCTTTCTGTTTCAGAGCTGTGATATCATACATGGACAACAAAACATTTTTTAAAGTTACTTCCCACAGATTGATCAGGAACACAAGATGGCAAAGAGAACCTTAATACTAGTACACGTTCTATTACCAATTGAGAAGGACATCACATGTCATGATGAAAAGTCTCTAGCAGTAAATTTAAATCAAATACCAGAAACTATAACTGAACAAATATGAAGCACAGATATTTGATTATCAGGTTCCAGCATCTTGATGGTGTTACTAAGTTATGTTACAGTAGCACTGGCTAGATACAGTTAGTTATTCTGAAAGAAAGTGACGAGTCACCAAAATCTCAAAGAAATATAGACCACTCACATATCATAGTAAACTTACACTCAATTTATAGTTCAGTAGTCTGTTTGCTGTTAATAGATGAAAATTGACTCATAGTGATTGCCGTTATTGAAAGTATGGCATTGTTGGAAGAAGTATGTCACTGAGAAATTGACTTTGGTGTTTCAGATACTTAAGCAAGGCCCACTGTCACTCTTCTGTCTTACTGCCTGCTTATCTTAATATAGAATGTAGCTACTCTCCATTATCATGTCTGTTTATATGCCACCATGCTTCCTGCTATGATGACAATGGACTAAAACTCTGAACTGTAAGCCAGCCTCAATTGCTATGATCATCATGTCTCTTCACAGCAATAAAACCCAAACTAGTATAATAGATTTTAAGAAATGCCAGTTTGATTTTTCTGGATAATATGAGATCCTAAAATATAGGGGACCCCATCATAATCACAAAAGGAAATAATTTGGTCCAAAATTGTTTGAAGAGTATCTTATTTTGAAATAAAAACAATTAACTGTATGGATAACAATCAATACAAATTAACCAAGCACAATAGGAACAAATAAAATACTATTTTGAAAATAAATGAATTGCAGGAACACATACGAAGACACAATAGAAAAAAAGGAAGATGATGTCTTTGACAAGCAAGTTAGTAGATAGAAGCAACAGAAAAGGATTTGGAATGACACTGTTCTCCCAGAGATATATATCTCAGGCATTGGCTTTTGCTCTTCTTTGTTGTACAGAATACCTATTTCTCTCTCCCACTCAGTAATGGAAATATAAGAGAGGAAATAAACTATATTGAATGATATTCTTGACAAGAGAAATGTGAACTGTGATAAATAAAATTAGCCACATTAAACAAGATTAATATTACCAGTGTTTGCAAATTCACTCACTTCATACATTGTTTCAGCGTGACATACTATTTTAAATGTGTAGAAATAGAAAAATAAAGTTTCTCATCAGAGGACAAAAATATTAGGCAGTTTGCTTTCCATTTTTATTTATAATGAAAATAATTTAAAGTAGCCCTTCATATTCTATAATTTGCATATTCTCCATATTTCAAAAATATATTTCATCTGAGTGCATCTGAAATAATATAAATCATATTTTCCCATAAGGTGACATTTAACTTCAATATATTTCACATATACTCTCACAGATATTCTGGCATATGGTCTTGATATAATTGAGCACATGTCAGTCATAATTATGTCATGATAATGTCAATTTGATTTGAATATGGTCTAACTTCTTAAATTACAATTTTAAAGACATATTCTGTTAGTAATTAATGTTTCCTGCTTCCTACATTATAATAACTATAACAAAAATTCTAGTTCATTCCTTCCTTCCTTCATTCATTAATTCACTTACTTGAATATATCATCCAATAAGAAGTAGTCTGATAGCATGCTATTGTGGATGAGTCAACAAGTATTAATCCACAAGTAATTGATTTGGATCAGTCAGCCTATTAGAGAGATTAAGCAGCAAGTAATTAGTTGAGGATATAATATTTATTTGTCCATGGAACTGAAATAATATGAAAGGAAGAATGTTGCTTGTTTAGAATTTGTTACGGGTTTCACACAATGTTTTCTCAATTTGATAATGAAAAAATATTGAAAGCATTCATAGCAAAAGAAGTAACTAGAAAATTATATTGCACAATAATATTTATCTTAATTTATTCTGAATGTCACAAAATGAACAATGAGAATTTATTTTAAAATTATAAATTTCTATGAATTATATTTTATCAAATGGATCTTTGAAGAATGAGTCTTGTGAAAGAATTGATATAGGAGTGCCTGGCTCACTGTGAGTAGTTCACCTCAGGTTGAGTGGTCCTGGAAATTATAGAAAAGAAAGCCAAGTAAGCCATGAGAGCAAGGAAGTAAGCAAGATTCCTCCACTGCCTCAGCATCAGCTATTGCCTGTTTTGAGTTTCTAACCTGACTAGACTCATTGATGAACTATGATGAGGAACTGCATACTGATGTTAAACCTTCCTTCCACAAGTTGCTTTTGGTAGTTTATCTCAACCAAAGAAACCCAAGCCACATGCATTTTTTTTCTTTTATTTTTATGATGAGAAAGTGAGATCTCATAAGTCCTCAAATGTGATCACTAAATTCCTCCATATTACATCAACAAAAAAAGTTGGAGCAACATCTACATGCTACCCAATAATTCATTTTTAAAGGGACTGTTCAGAGGCATCTCTCCAAAAAATGCCATTAGTGTTCAGACTTATATCACAAGTCATAAAGAACTCAAATACTCTAAAAACCTCAAGTAATTAGCAGATATTTGAACATAGATCTCTAAAAGCAACACATGTGCATTGTAGAATTTTTATAATTCTTTATGATACCAAAATCTTTCCTTAATATTATAAACATTATCTTTGAAGAAAATGAGGGATTACAATATTCCCATTGTTATCTAGATCATTCAACAGAATGGCCCATAAACCAACATGCATCCTGGTTTCGAAAGTTTATGAGGATATATGTACTTTCAGATAGGTTTCTAGATTTTTTTGTTATAGTACAATAGAAATGTATACATACTATTATTTTCCCATTATTTTGGTAAGGAAATTTAGAATACATATGTACGAAAATATTGAATTAAAAGTTGATATATACATATTTTGCTTTTAATCTTTCAGATATTTTATTTATTTTGTTTACCTGGGGTTTTTTTTTCTTATGGATTTGTATTGAGGTTAATTTGTGGCCATTTTAACCATTTTGCAAATATTTTATGGCTTGTCATTTCAAAATGTATCTGAAGATAAAAAAAGAAACATTCTATTAATATAGTGAAATAAAAAATTCTAAAATAAGGATTTTCTATTGGTCACAATACATGGATATGAACTGCATATAACAAGTCTTAAGTCTTTGCCAAGTCTTAAGTCTTATGAACTATCTGATTAACATGACATCAGTGTCAGTGTCACAAAATCAGCATCTTACTATGTTCCAAAAGAGTTAAGCAGAACTTTGTTCACCTTCCTTCCATGTCTTGAAGTTATCTTCATAGAGTAGTTATGCAATTCAAATAAAGTCACATATTGAATTTGAGAAACACTCATATTTTATTATGTCTATTAATTAGACTAAAATTTATTATCAAAAGCATTTACACTGAGAAACATAAACTTTCTTCATTAGAAATGCTAAGAAAGTAACTTTAGGATATTACATTTATTTGTATTTAATTAAATTTTATTCAAGAGAGATGTTCATTGATAATTTAATTCAATCACTTAAATTAAAAATATTTTCTGTTGCAATTATAAGATGTTATCAGGAGAACACTAATATTATAAAATTGATTTACATATTATCTTGAATTGGATGACAGTATAGTAAAACAAAATACTCTCCAGAAACCATCAAGACATTCTAAGAATGCAAAACCATAAATTTTTAAAATCAGAAATTCTCTTAGATCTAAGTAGGTAAGATAAATTAAAAACTTTCTCCTTCAAAGAATTATACTTGAATTTATACAGCTGATTAAATTATTCTCTATGGTAATTACAAGCTGAATTTACCTAATGTTACTATTTACTGTGTATCAAAAGCATGCTTTCCTGTTGTGATTCTTTTAGAGCCATTGTATAAGTTCTCATATGTGTTAAATTTTACAAAGTCATGTTTTCATATTTGTATATAATATAATTACATTAGCATTACATTCTCTTTTAGGCCTTTTTTCATCCTACCTCTGGCTTTTCCTCTTTCAAAATAGGTCCTATTCTACTTCATGTATTCTTTTTTTCTCTGGTTTCTATGTAACAGACAAAATGCAATATTTGTACGTCTAGATCTGATATATTTCTGTTAACATGAAGATCCATTGCTCCTTCCAGTTCCTGGAAATGTCCTAGGTCTTTTCTTCTGTATGTCTGAATAAAACTATATATATATATATATATATATATATATATATACATACATATGTATGTATACATATGTATGTAATTCCATTGTATGGAACATATATACATGTGTGTATATGTACGTATGACATATGTATGTATGTGTTGCATGCAATGGGAGAATTGATAAGTGAGATTAAAGCTTTTTTTTCTTTGACATTATGGGAAGTTAATGGTGATTTGCCTACTGTGCATTATTGCTGTAAGTTTAAGTGTGCACACATCTGTGCTGTATATTTCCTTATTTAGTTCATATTTCAGAAGTGATATAGCTGGAACATGTGGGTTTGGAAATAATGAGTGCATATTGAGTACAGTTCATAATGAGGTAAAATACCCATCAAATTTTGAAATAGAGAAGTTTATTTTATTTAATGCTTCTATGTGTTCATTCATATTTTATATGCTATGACATAACCAATTATTATTTGAAAAAGTAAATCAAGACAAATTGTCTATGTGATAAAATATTTACTAATGAAAGAATAGCTTAACAATATTGCTGGATAAAATAAGAGTCCTTTGAAAAATAATGGTATTATATTTACAATAATCTCAAAAATTAACTCAATAGAAAATGTAGATGGTTAGTAAAAGGCTTATATAATGTTCCCTTAAGGGAAAACAAATCATCACATTTTAATAAACCTTGGCTTAAAGAATAATCTTTGTTTAGTTCAACACACACAAATACACAGATAAATGAAAAGATAATTAAATTGAACTTCTTCAAAACAGAAATAATTTAAAATATGGAATAACCATCAACAGAAAAAGACAAGATGGAGATTATATAACCGTACAGAGCTCTGTAGGGCATTCACTGTGTCGTCACTGGGGTCTCTTGAATTCCTCAGCTCAGTAGTTGCTAATTTATACTCTGTATTTCTTTCTCTTCTCTGTTTCTGATTTCTCTTCTTAACATAAAAACACATGAGTTATAAACACTTGAAGTTTTATTCACTGCACAGGACAATGTATCATGGGAAGCATTCCACACCATTCTCCAAGCATCTTCCTATACATTGCCTAAAAATGCCTGATGCTTAGATGTGTAGATGAACTAAATAAATAATTAGCAAATTTCTCATGTACATGCAGTATAGGACCATTTTCTATTAAAACTACCTTTTAATGATGGCATTCTCCATTGATATTATCAATGGTGGGGTATATAAATTCAGAATAAATTCTTGTAAATGAGATCACTACTAAAAAGTTTAAAAAAAAGCTTTTGAATAAAATTTGAAATATTTGTTGTACTAAATTGTATCTCATCATGAGGAAACTTTTTCTCACAGGTTGCCAACATGGTGTATGTATGTGTGCATGTACTCATCACAAACTGATCAGTAAATGTGTGCATTCATTATGATTCTCATTTTAGTTTGTCACATTGATACTTGGTCTGACTAGCTTTGCATGTGTTTAAGGAATATTATTGAGCATATATGAAAAGTAGGCTTCTCATTACATTCTTCTTTATCAATTATCTTTTTGAAATTTGCCTATTCTTGATTTGAATAAGAAATGTCGTTTGTAGGCATATAAATTTGAACACTGTGTCCTAATTTGGTGGAGCTGTTTGGGGAGTTATCAAACTTTTAGAGGATCAGCTGGAGGAACACTGGAGGGACAACTTAATGGAACATGGTATTTGAGATTATTGCTTGTCCCTCTTAGAGTTCACACTCTGCTCCCTTTGCATGCATTTCTGTGTATGGTTGAATTAGGTCCCTACTACTGCCACTATACCTGCTACTTTCTTCCTGCCACAGTGTACTCTTTGCCTGCTGCAGAAATAAGCCAAAGTAAATACTTTAATCTGAAAATGGTTTCAGTCATAGTGTTCTGTCACACTAGAAAGTAAGCTAGAACATTTTTCCAGTAAATATATTTCTTTTTCCTTTAAGAAAATATTTCTTTAAATACCTTTAAAAATAAAGATGTCAAGAATATCTTCTGGATTTCAGTTTCCTTTGAGTATTATAATGCTGATTTTACAGTGTAGAAAAATATTTAGGTAAAGAGTGACAATGAAATTAAGAATTTTAAACCAGGTCAAGTGTGGTGTGTAGAGGAACATTTAATCCTTTAATCCATAAGCATGACTGCTTTAGGGTAGAAAAGAATATTGGTACACACCTTTAATCTCAACATTCAGATGGCAGTGGTGGTCAATACCTTTAATTCCTAAGACAGAAACTGTGTGGAAGCAGACACAGGAAGCAGAGGTCAAAAAGAGTCAGTGTCAAATAAAGTAGTGATTTCTGAGATGAGTAGGTGAAGGACAGGCATAGTGACTAATTAGAGGAAGAGTTAGCAGAATGATAAAGAGTGAGGACATGTCCAACTCTCATGATAGGAAGGCAGGCTCTCAGTTCAGAGCAGAGTCAGTTACAGCAGACAGTATGGGAGGGCAGTTTGAAGCAGGCAGACAGGGGACAAGGCACAGAGACGATAAAGCAGTCCGACAGAGGCAATGTGTAGCAATGAGAGCTCAGGGAGAGACACAGAGACACAGAGGCAGCTGGGCAGAAATCAGTTTCAGACAGGAAAAGTGAAACAGTTTAAAAGTGAGCAGAGCAGTTCAGCCAGACAAGCCTGAGTCAAAAGAGTTCAGTCAGAAACTGTAAATTGGTTCACAAGATCACTTTGAACCAGACAGCTTGGAGAAGAGTTTGAGCCAGAATAGTCAGTGAGTTGAATGAGACAAGTCAGAGTTCAGAGGAGCTTTTATCATAGTGGCTCAGTAAGCTTAAGTTACAGAGGTTAATCGTAAGGAGTTTTAAATGTTCTAGATTGTAGGAAGGCTGAAGCCTTCCAGCTCTAGACTTAACACTAGATTGTAAGGAGGCCAAACAGCTCCAGGGTCCCAGGGCTTCAGGACTAAGAACTGGTCATTGAATTAGCAAAAGAATAAACAAACTTTGCCCTGAATCAATATGTACATCTGGCTTCTGCATCTACATTACAATTGCCTTCCAAAAATACTTTTATTTATCAAAATTTTCAAATATTTTCTTTTGTTGCATCTGAAATTTAATCCCCACTTAGAAAGCTACCTCTTATACACATATTACAGAATATTCCTTCTGTTCTTTGCCAGTATTTATAATTCTTTCATTGCTCACACTGGAATTTACTTATGGGTATGATGTAAGGATTAAATGTAGTTATTTTTCAATGCATTTAACTTCTGGTCTCAATAAGATTTATTCATTTGTTTATTTATGAAAGGAACATTTTGTCCCACTCTTATTATCTCAGAAAACGTTTTTATGAGTCTATGCTCACTGGTTTGTCTGCTATTAATTCGGTGTAATTCTCCCACCTTGACCCTAAATTTTTATGTTGACATAAATGTTTCTAAATTTTAACCCAATAGAACTTTGGAATGCTTGCAGATGTTGTAAAGACAGAGACATGAAATTTAAAATCTGTGTATTTAAATATTCCTTTCCATTTCCATTCTTGAATTTTTCTTTCATTCTCATAATATAAGAAAATGACCAAGATTCTCTAAAAAAGCAACAATAAATAAAGCAAACCAATTCAGGGGTTAGTAAAGACACTGTGGAGTTCTAAAAATTAAACTGGCTAATATAACATTCATAGTAGCAACAAGTCCAAATCACCAGAGGAAGCAAATAGACATGGTTCAGGAGACAAACAGACCCCCAAGAACATGATTGTAAGTTGTAATTAAGTAGCTCTAATTTAATTTATTTTTAATAACCTGAAGGAAATTGATAAATGACTAGAACAGTCATTAAATAATATGGGCTAATGTCTATTAAAACAAAAATTTGTATAGAAAATCACCCAATGACATTACATTCATAGGACTGACTGGAATAACAGAAAATAGAGTCATAGTGACAGCAAGACACATAGCTCACACAGTTTGAAATCAAAGTTAAAACTATTTACTATATCTTTATCCCGAAACAATTACAAATCCAATTTGCTTGTCACTATGACAATTTATGGATAATTTCTTTGTTTTTATAGCTGAACAAAATTCTACTGTATATAATTACCACATCTTTTAAAATCCATTCATCTTTTGTGGGACAGTCAGTCAATCACCATGTCCTAGGTATTGTGAATGGAGCAGCGATGAACATGGATGAGTGTGTGCCCCTATAGTAGGATATGGAATCTTTTGGGTATTTGCCCAGTAGTGATATGGCTGCAACATGTGGTAGACCTATTTCTGATTTGAAGAAACTTCCACATTGATTTTCACAGGAGCTAAACCAATCTGCAATCACACATATAGCATAGGAGAGTTCCCTGTTCTCTATGTATTTAACATTTGTCATATACAAAAATCTTAAAGTAATTTTAATCTTTATTTCCCTGATGCCTAAAGATGGAAAATACTTAAAAAATATTTCTTATCTATTGTTTTCCTTTTCCTCTAAGAACTCTGTGTTCAGTTCCTACAGCCATTGATTCACCAGATGTAGACATAGGCTCAGGTTCAAAAGGTTGTTTATTCTTTGGTTAATTCAATCCCTGGTCCTAGTGCTGTAGCCCTGGAGTATTTCAACTCCAAAATAATTGATCTTAAGCCTAGAACTGGAATGTTTCAGTCTCTGTACAATCTAAAACATTTAAGCCTCCAGTTGACTGTTTCTAACTGAACTCTCCTGACTCTGGCTGATTCTCTGCCTCAGACTGAACTATTCAGCTGGGATTCAAATGGCCTCTGTCTCATCCTTGGACTCCTCAGACTGCTTCTGTGTCTCTGTCTCCAGATCTTTCTTCTGTGTGCTCTCCGAGACAAGAGCTTGCTTTTCTATTGTGAGAACTGGTTGTGTCCTCACTATGTTAACTCTACCAACTCTTCCTCTGATGTTACTTTGTCTGACCTTCTCTTTGATTCATTTCAGACATCACTTCCTTTCTGACACTGACTCCTTATGAGCTCTTCTTCCTGTTTACAAACTCTGCTTCCTGTTTCCTAAGTGCTGGGATTAAAGGTGTATACCACCTCTTCCTTCTGAATTCTGGGATTAAGGGTATGTACTAACACTCTTTCTACATTCCAATGTGATCCCTTTATATAGAACCCTGGATTTGGTTCCTTCCTAGCTATCACACAGGCCTTCAATGTGATGACTTCGTAGAACAGCCATTCTGCTGGACTAAATGATTAATATATCTCTATAAGTTCTATAGCACAATGTTTAATTATGCTATTTTAAAATGTAGGTGTTTAGTTTTTTAGTTCTTTGTATATTATAGATGCTAATTCTATGTAAAATGTACAGCTAGTGTGATGGCAAGTTTTATGTCAACTTGACACAGGCTAGTAATTTGAGAGATGGAAACTTCAATTGAGAAAATGCCTCCATAAGATTTGGTGGCAAACCTGTATGGCATTTTCTTACTTAATGATTGATAGCAGAGGTCCTAGTCTATTGTAGATGGAGCTAGCCCTGGGCTCCTGTTCCTGTGTTATATTAGAAAACAGGTTGAGCAAATCATGAGGACCAAGCCAGTAAGTAGCACTCCTCCATGACCTCTGCATCAGGTCCGACCTCCAGATTCCTTAATGTTTGAGTTCTTCTGATTTCCATCAATGATAGACTATGCTATGGAAGAATAATCCAAATAAATTCTTTTCTCTCCAACTTGCTTTTGGTCATAGTGTTTCATCATTACTAACCTTAACTATAACAGCTAGCAATATTTTTCCCACTCTGTAAACTGGATCTACATTTGAGAATACTTTACGCATTATAAAAGGTTTATTGTTCCTATTATTATTATTATTATTATTATTATTATTATTAAATAGAATCCCAATTGTTGAACATTGATCTTTTGTTTTTCCCCAGAAACCTCAGGAGTTCAAGTTATAAAGAACTGATGTAAACCTATATCCTAAAGTATACTCCAAAGTGTCAGTGGAATGCTCAGCCAAAAAAGCGACATCTATAGCACCAGAGCCCCACCCAAGGCTCATGGACCATTGTGGAAGAGGGGGCAGAAAATTATAAGGGCCAGTGATAGGAAATGTTAAAGTGAAACAGTATCTTCAGGAAATGTCTGAACTGTTGCATTCATGAACTCATAACAGCTGATTGCTTTTTGAAGACCTGTACTATATAAAGTCAGTTAACATTTTGGAATAGGACTCATGAGCCACTACTTCTACCTGAGTAACTATAGACACTGTTTTTTAGTAGAAAGTCAGTTTAATATTGCTACTAGGAGATAATCCACATTCCAGTGAATGGGCTCCCACACCCAGAAGTATTTGGGCAGTACGAATTAGAGTGTAGGGGTTATAAAAAAGAGAGAAACAAATTGCTGAGGGTTGGGAAAGAAAATGGTTTTAGAGAAATATGGGATGTATGAATATGATAAAAGTACATTGCATGCAATTCTCAAAGTAACATTAAAATGTTTTTTAAATGTATGAGTAAAATCCATATAGTGAACATAGTTTTCCAAGTTTAAATATAGAAGCTTGATGCCATTTTAAGCAATAACATATTTTCTTTGGCCCACATATGTTCTTGAAGTTGTCTCTCCCTGAAAGGTCAATATTTCACTGAGGCCTTGATATTATTCATCAGAAAGAAATTATTATTATTTAAAAATGTCAAATACTTCTTTTCTGACTTAATAATGATCCCTCCTTTACTTCTTTTTCACATTAATGGTTATATAAAGAAAATATTATATCACATTTAGTAATTCAACAAAATATAAACATTTTTAAAAGTTTTCCAATCAACTTCAATTACATAATCGAATAACATCTTAAATGTTTCAACATTCTCAATTCTGTGACAGAAAGTATATTACTCAATGTAGTAACAATAATACTTTGCACACATGAAATGTCTTTCCTTTAATATACAACATTTATCTCCTGTAATTATAAGAGATTACACATAGTATTTGAACCCTTCAATATCCTTTGCCCCTGTTTTCTCAAATGGCTCCATAAAAGAATTAAATATAATACAGAAAAATATCCTAAAATGACATATAACCCCATTCAATCTGTTGTAAGAAGAAATATAAGAAATAGGTGTTTGTTAGATTTCAACTATAAAAGAAAAAGAAAAAAGTATCTGTCTACTAAAATGTTCAGTCCACAAGAATGATAACTTAAGCTATGTGTAGTATGATGAAATTAACAAAAATAGGAAAACTGAAAGAGGTTTAATGCTCTGTATTTTCCTTCTGTTTTAATTAGTAAATTTAAAACATATAAATGGATGTAAGTCAATGTCTATTATTGACTGACTCTACCTAGTTTGCTAAATCATATTTAAATTGCAGTAGCCATGAAGTATCCCAACTTCTGCTAAGCAGCCCAATTAAACTTTAAGGTCATTGACTTATTTTGCATATTATGTTTAAAAATTATTGAATGATACAGAAGGTAAGGATGGTGTTTACATGAAATTTTCATCCATACCAACTGAGAAATCATAAATGTAGATGTTCTAAAGGTGTCATAATTTGCTAAATAGAAATAGGCAAATAATGCATTGCCAAAGTTTAATTTAAAAATAGAAAACCCCGTAGCAATTGCATATGAAAATGTTCTTTATTCATGAATCCTAAGAGTCACACTAGAAGAAACCCTACAAACCATAGAAATCATGGAAACTTGAGACATTAAACTAATTTATTTGTTCAAAAATTCTAAAATTATTTAATATATAAACCTCAGCTGTGAAACATGTGTATATATACATGTTCTATCAATGGTAGAATTGTAGAAAATACTTAAGTATAATAAATATTGGATAATAGCAATATATTTGATTAATAGAAATTCTCAACATTTCTCCAACTAGATATTCAGATAATCTCCTTACAATATTGTAGTTATATAGAGAAAGACTACTCTAAACATTTTCAGCAGCATTAAGTCTCCAGTGAGCAGTTTTTCATTTTGCAAGGTTATTTTATTTTGCTGAGTATTGAATTCTCTTTAGTGCCACTGATGTGAACTCTGAGATTAGTAATAAAATATATTTTGAACTCTGAAGTTTCTGTGTTCATATTAATTTATCTCAAGAACTAATGTTTGAGAAATATACACAAGATGATATCCAGAGGTGCAATATATTTCAGTCCTTGTGGATGAAGTGTGCTGCTTTGCTATGAAGAATGTTTGAAAATAAAACTTCAGGCAAGTATTTAAAAGGGAATTAACAAACTGTTGGAAAGGAAGGAAACTCAGCCTGTACATGGATTAAAGGTATAAACACAAACATTTTGTCTTTTAATATGTGATACTTAAATTGAGTACACTGGATATACTATCCCAACAGAGAAGAAAATGGAGGATTAATTCATCTAATAACCACTATAGACAGACATTCAGACAGACTGATATATGGAAGTATGTCTTATATGGAAGAAATAAAAAAGTGAACAACAAGGTACCTTATCAACTACTGTTTAATTAAGGCAACATTTCTGTTTACCCTTATGAGAACACGTAGAAGGGTTCTACTTATTTTCATTCAGGAAAGTTCACATAGATGAACAATTTAAGGACAATAATTTTACTTAAGTTTCTCTGAAAACCTGAAAGAAAAGGATTCACAAAGGACAGAAAAGTCAGAGAAAACTTTGCTTTTGAAAGCACTACCGCAGAAGGTCAAATACTAAAATGCTACTTCCAAAGTAAAAATTAAAGACAGTTGTAGCTGTTGATGTCATTATAATTTAATGTGGGGACAGTAATATCCCATTCTGGAAGTCATGAAATGATTATTGTGAGGTGAAAAAGGGCACTTTTATTTTTATGTTCAAAAACATTTTTTTTATTTGACATTTGTAGATTTATTATTTTTAAGCAATTTTTTTTCTACAGAATCACATTTTGGTCTTTGATACTAACTATGTCTAACAGAGACTACAAATCACCAAATGAGGTAACATTTATATTTTCCTGTTGAAACACAGCTGAAAAAACTAATCATTTACTTTTAAGCAAGGTAAAATTAAGTCAGCAAACTAAGCCTTATAGCTGGATTAAAATATACTTCAAAACCCAGTAATCTATGTAAAATTATGTCACAAAGCCAATTTATTTTTGGACATATTAATCACTAAAATCATGTTATCATACAACACTTTAAAATTGTTAAATTTTACTGTTTGCTCTGCATCTAAAGAATGGACTTCATTCATTATTTGAAAGACTAAATATCATTAGTGCCCACTTCATACAAAAGATGTACTTCTGGGGATATTAAAGGGAATATTTTAAGTCTTGTTTGAATAACTGGAGAAATAGTAAACAGAAAATCAAAATATGATAATCAAACAAAGAAAAACTATTGAGGAATAGGAATAAGAAATGGTATTCTTCTCACTTTAGAAAATCAGAGCTATAATCCAGTAACAGACAATAAACTCAATAATGACCTCTAGATTCAGAGGCTAAAATATCATTATTTTATAATCCCTATTTTTGAAATCTGTCACATCTTAAAATTTAAATACTTATACCTTCTTTGCTTTGGAATGAACCTTTTCTTGTCACATGAGAAATTTCTTTGGCTTCAAGCGGGTCAGAACAATTAGAAATTAATATTTACATAAAGAATCTGCAAAAAGTTTGTGTCCTGTCTAGTGTTCTATTGCTATGAAGAGACACCATGACCATAGCAACTCTTGTAAAAAAAGAGTATTTAATTAGGGCTTGCTTACACTTTCAGGGCTTGCTTACACTTGCTTACACTTGTCATCATGGCAGGGAGCTAGGCACAGAGACTTGCTGTGGAAGTAGCTGAGAGTTCTACATCCTGATGCACAGGCAGCAGGAGAGAGAGACTTTGGGCTTTTTAAATCCTCAAAGCCCTTCCCATGTGACAGCTTCCTCCAAGGTCATACCTATCCTTTCAAAGAGTGTCACTCCCTGGTGACCAAGCACTCAAATCTATGAGTCTATGGGACCATTACCATTCAATCCATCACATGCTAAAACATTTTTAATAATTTCCTCTATTGTTTGAGATTATAATCACATAATTTCCCCTATCCTTTTCTTCTCCAAACCCTTTCTTAATAGCTTATCTTACCCTCTTTCAAATTTATGATCTCTTTTACATTAATTGTCATCACACACACACACACACACAAATATGTATAGTGTTACTTAATTCTTAAGTTTCTGACTACTTAATAGGTAATTTCTGGCTGTGTGTGAACTCTGCCCCTAACTTCTAATTGTTGCCAAATGAATACTGTAACATATTATAGCATAATAGATTAATGGATTATACATGAAACAGAAGTATAAGACATGATTTTAATCTGCCTGAACTTCAGGCATAGCAGGCAGTCATCCATAACAAAAGCATGATCCTTTCACTGGGAGTCTTATGAGGTGAGTTCACCTGTTTTTGGATTATAAATACCATCCACCTAGAATCTGAATTTCATATGAGGAAAGACACTTCACAATAATAGTGTTCTGCGTCATGTGAATAGTGCATTGAACATATCTAAAATGAATGTTTATTAAATAAACACATAAATGAATGAAAATGTTTGAATTAAGTTTTGTACCATCCTAAAATAATGACTTTTCCCTATGAAATACATCTTTCTCAGGTAATACATAATAGTGGTTTTTGTTAACCTGTCATTTCTACCAGCTTATTAGTTTTTCTTGAGTTTCTGCTTTTCTTTTTAAATGAGAAGCCTCCATCAACTTACAAAACCTGTTCTCAATTCCTGTAAAGTAAACCCTTAAAGTTTGATTTTGAAACCAACCAACAAACAAACAAAAAAGCAAAACAAACAAAAAGACAATGAGGATGGAGGAGTGATTTGAACCTTTGCATCAAAGCCCTAAGAAGAGAAAAGTATTCTTTTACAGGGGAGCATTTTGGGTCTAGGGAAATTGCCTCATTTATTAAGTGTAAAGTTTATTATACACAGATAAAAAAAAATGATTGTGTGCTATCCAAGACAGCAGCAAATGCAAACTGTGTCAGAATTTGAAAACCTCAGATTTGTTCACCCTAGGCATTTTAAAATCTATGTTGTTATAGAAATTTTTCCCTTCTATCTAATACAAAGCAATGCTCTTGGAAATTGTGCTCTATTTATATGAGTCATTCCAAATCAAAATTACGGGCCTCTATTTTGAGAATTTACTTATTAGAGCTTTAAAACTGTATTAACATATTTTATTTCAATAGCTAACATCACTAAACTTTGAAATATGTCTGGTAATTTCTAACCAATGTTATGCTATATTTAGTTAGTAATTTTGACCATAGAACAGAGAAAGTGAAACAAAAACAAAAATAAAGAAAAATTTAAAAAAAAAATGAAAGTTTATAACATGAACATAACAAACTGCATTTTTAAAATATTTAATTGATTTATGAGTGTCTGTGTGAACACGTACCATGTATATATATGTTTCTATCCCCAGAACCAGAGGAATGCTGTGTGTTCTTTAGAGCAGGATTTGCATTAAACAACATGGGTGCTGGGAAACAAACTCGGGTCTCTGGAAGAAAAGCATGCTCTGTTAACTAATGTACTACCTCTCAAGTCCAGATTGTATAATTTACCTAAGAGACAGAGAGGTTCTTTTCCAAATATGTGACTTTATCATTAATATAATTAAGTGCACATATGTTGTGAATTGTGTTTCAGTTGAAATAGTATCTTTCACTTAAAATGATTACACAAAGTTGAAATATTATATTTAATTATAATAAAAAGTAATTGATGAAAAATTTTGTGAAGGGCAATTTAGCAACAGTTTAGGCATATATGTATGATCATTTTAAATTTAGTAAACATGTACTGTCAAACATTTTGTGTTGTGCCTTTATACCTCAAAAATATGCTTCTGAACTTACTGTAGCACTTATGAAATGCAATAGTAATTACAAGAAAAATAAAAATAACTTGGAGTTGAGAAGAAAAATATTATGTGGGACAATTTAGAAAATGTTATTTCTGAAAGCAAAAATATTGTCATTAAATGTTTTCCTACATCTAAAAAGTCAAAATTATTTCCATACGGTATTGAGTTTTGATTAGTTTAATACAAACTGACAATAACTTTTTGTGATAGACTTTTTCCCTTAAAAGTAAAACTGGGGACTGCAATCATAAAAAGTATTAACAGAGGATATCTGACAGGGTTTTAAGGGCATATGCCAGTTGCCATGTCTAGCATTACCCAGATAACTCTGACATACCTGAAGCTACCAAGAGTAAACTGGTGAACATTTTAAAATGAATAAAGTTATCTTAGAATAAAGAAGGGAAGATAAGATAATAAATCTATCATTAAAAGTGAAATCAACTCATAATATGAAATCAAGTAGTGAGGACTGATATTCACCTAACAAATATTTGATAAGCTATCCTGAAAGAGCAAGACTTCATATCTTTAAATATTGCATAAAATAGCTTTAAGATAGACTCACGCACATGAAACATTGAATTGGAAGAGATCTTTAAATGTTCTCCATAATTTCTCTTCAAATGAAAGGTTACACATTGTTATATGTTATCACACTCTCTTGTCTCCAGATGTTTTATCAAATTTCTAGGCAGTTTCACTAATATTTGCCATATGCCCATATTTTGTCTTGTTTTGGGTCTACTCTTCATCCTTCTGACCCTTAAAATGTTTTTCTTTGGTCAGAGCACAGGCTTTGGAATAGGAGTTCAATTTTGTAATTATTTTAGAAGTTTTTAATGTGCTTTTACTTTTACTAAAGTTAACACAGATAGCTAACAGTAACTTCAAACTTGTGTCTGCCTGTGTAGTAGTCAGATGTAGATGTTGATGTTAACTTGCCAGATGTAGATGTTGGTTCAGGGAAGAAGATAGTTTATTCTTTTGTATAATTAACTCACTGGTCCTTGGCTGTAGCTCTTGAGCCCTGTATATTTTGGCCTCTTTACAATCTAGTCTACCTCAAAGAGACAAAGCTGACTGAGCCACTCTGACTAGCTCCTTCTGAACTCTTACTCTTCTGGTTCAACTCACTCTCAGTTCTGGGCTTCTTTTGCTGAGTTCTGCTATGTCTCTGTGCTCTCATTGCTCCATCCTGCCTCTGAAACTCACTACTTCAATTGACTGCTCTGTAACTCACTCCAGCCTCAACTTGTCTAACTCCTCCATTACTCACTCTTCAACTTACTCTGTTAACTGCTCCTCAAGTGACCCTTCAACCTAGTTCTCAACTGACTGCTTTTGTTAAGTGACTCTTACTCTGTTAACTGACTGCTTTTACTCCTACATAACTCTCTTTTACTGAGCTGATGGCCTACATTTTCTACTGAAAGTTGGGTATGTCCTTACTCTGATAACTCTGTCTGATTAGTCACTTTGTCTGCCATTCACTCTTACTCATCTCAGATATCACTTCTTGTGTGACACTGACTCCTTCTGAGTTCTGCTTCCTATGTCTGCTTCCACTGTTTTTTCTAGGGATTAAAGATGTGGACCACCACCACCTTCTGAGTACTTGGATTAAAGGTGTTTGCTACCATTGTTTTCTGAATATTGGATAAAAAGTGTGTCTACATTCCATCCAGACTGCACAGGCTTTGAAATGTAGACCCTAGCTTTCACGCACAGCTATTCCTCTACATGCCCGTTTCACTGTTGTATGCTCAAACTGCATGTATTACTCTGTTACATCCTAGAAGAAAGTTAAGAAAAACATTAAAAACTTTATAGCCACCTGTTGCTCAGGACCATTCCTTTGGTCAGAGCTTCTGCCTCAGTTAAATTCATAGTGCACACTGTTTTTATCTAGAAAAGTAGTTAAAAGTTTTGATGGTCACCTCTACTTCATATCAATGCTGCCTCTTCCTCCTCCTCCTCCTCCTCCTCCTCCTCCTCCTCCTCCTCCTCCTCCTCCTCTTCTTCTTCTTCTTCTTCTTCTTCATTTTTTTTCTCAAAGAGTTTGACAGTGATGAATACTTTTTCCAGGAGAGGTGAGAATTCAGATAACATTTCACTACTTGATATGCACTGATTGTAATATAGTTGGTTGAACTTTAGAATGTTACAGCTGCAGACACTTTTCTACATAGTGATATAATCATTTGATGGTTTCATGAATATTGGCATAGGAAAATCATAAAAACAGTTCAGATCATTTTATTTGGATCACTAATGAAAAGTTACAGGTTTCCATATTATTTCTGTTTTTATAAAATAAAAGTAAATGTATAAAGTACAAGAATTACTTTATGAATTAGTTTTTGTCAGTTTGACACAAGTCAGTCACTAGGGCTCTGAATCATTTGTTGAGATAATTGAGTACGTTCTGTTCCTATTCAGCCTGTTAGGCAGGATTCTGAAATTGTTTTGTCCTGTTGATTTGTGAACCTTTGTCTTTATTCTAATTTATGCTAATGTTTTGTCTACTTCCATAGGAAACAATGAAAATCAGCTACCCCTAATTTCCAGAGGTAGTGTGTCTTAGTTTGCTTTCTTTTGCTATGATAAAACACTGATTTAAGCCTAGAAGACTTACTGCTGACTGAGCCACTTTGACTAGCTCCTTTTGAACTGATTGTTCTACTGAATGAACACAACTCTTCTAGTTCAACTCACTCACTATTCTGGTTCAAATTCTTCTCCAAGCTGACTGGTTTCTTCAGAGATGGTTTACTGTTTCTGACTGAACTCTTCTGACTATGGCAGACTCTGAATAATACTTTGACTTCCTAAGACTGAACTTCTCTGCTTATCTTCAGACTGCTTCTGTGACTCAGTTAACTTTCACTGACTAATACTGCTTTTGTCACCCTCTCTGTTTCTCTGTCTTATCCTTAGTCAGACTGCTTCCTTGTCTGTGTCTTGTCCCCTGGGCTGAGAGCCTGCTTTCTATCACGAGAGTTGGGAGTATCCTCACTCTGACTCATTCTGCTAACTTTTCCTCTGATTCATCACTTTGCCTGCCTTTTAGTCTAATTCATCTCAGACAATACTTCCTGTCAGTCACTGACTCCTTCTGAGCTCTGCTTCCTGTCTCCCTAGTGCTAAGATTAAAGGCACGAGCAACCACGGCATTCTGAATATGGAAATTAAAGGTGTCTGCTACCACTGCATTAAGAATATTGGGATTAAAAGTGTGTACCAACATTCTTTCTACCCTAGAGCAGCCATACTAATGGATTAAAAGATTAAGTATTCTTTTACAGGTGATCTTTTCCTTCTTAGGATAACTTTTTCTCGAGATACATTTAAAAATGGGGATCATCTGAATCAAAATGTTATTATTTTTGAGTTCTCACACTTAGCAAGTGTTTTTACCCAATTGCCCATCTCCCCAACTCAATATTTAGTATTTTAATTGCACAAGAAAGAAATACTTTTTTGACTTCAAAATAAAAATCACAGAAAATACGTCATAGTAAATTTTTAATGAATGGGTGTTACTCCTGTCACTTCAGTTTCCTTGTTGATGCCATAGATCCTGAGCATTAAGAATTAAACCCCAATATCACGTTCTATGGATAGAAGCCAAAGGACAATTTGACCAGTGGATTGCAGTCAGAATAATTTTGCCAGTAATGACTAAACCTGGTTTGATTTGCTCTGTTTAAAAATGGATCCTACATTTTCTCAGTTATTGAAAATTGCCTGATGATTACCATAGTTTTTTATAATGAAACAAACATTCAGCATCTGTGTCTATAACAGACTATAGATGTTTATTTAGGGTAAAAAGGCAGTTTATTCTTTGACTAATTCAATCACAAGTCATTAGTAGTCGAGTGTTTTGGCTTCTATATGATCTAAATAACTTCCAAGACTTACTGCTTACTAAGCCACTCTAACTCTTTCTGAATTCAGGACTGTACTGAACTCTGACTCTTGGTTAGCCGATTCAAATTGACCTTGTGAGTCAACTGACTGGTTCTGACTGAACTCTTCTGACTCTGAAAGACTCTAGTTGACTCTTGCAACTTCTCTCACTAAACATCTCTGATTGTCTTCAAACTGATTCACTCTTCCTGTCTGATACTGACTTCTTCGGCTGAAATGCCTCTGGGTTTGAGCCTCAGACACCTCAAACTGCTTTAGACTACTTCCTACTGCCTCATATTGCTTCAGACTGCCTCTGTGTGTCTTATTCTCTGTCAGTCTGACCTGATTCTCTGTGCTGACATCCTGCTTTTCTATCATGAGTTGAGCATATCCTCACTTTGACTCACTATGAGAACTCTTCCTCTGACTCATCACTTTGCCTACCCTTCACTCTGGCTCATCTAAGACATCACTTTCTGTCTGGTACTTAATCCCTTGGAGCTCTGCTTGCTGTTTCACAAGCGTTGGGATTAAAGGCATAAGTCAACACTCCTTTCTGAATACTGGGATTAAAGTTTTTCACTAATATTTTCTGCATTCCATCCAGACCACACAGGCTTCGGAATATGATTCCTTCATATAGACCCCAAGATGTGATCCCTTCATATATACCCTTGTATTTGATCCCTTCCTATAGACCCTTGAATTTGATTCCATCCTAGCTATCAAACATGCCATTCAACATGATCCTTTCGCAGAGTAGTCATGCTTCTGGAATAAATGATTAAATATTTCTCTGCAGAGGACATTGGCAGAGTCTTTCACCTACTAATGATTTCAAATTAATTGTTAAGTAGAAAAGTAAGTAAGAATGTCTAATACTTTTGCCTTCAAAACTGGGTTCTTCCAAAATAGTAGTAGGCCATTAACTGGGTGTGGCCAGGAAGATCCCTGTATCCAACTGTCTGGATATTGCATCGATGTTGAAGGCACACAGTACCATATTAAGCTATTACTTGGGTGCTCAGAGTATGTAATTTGAAAAGAAATACCTGAAGAAAAAAATAATGTGTAGCATCATAGTTAAATTATTCAAATCCTAGAATAAAGAGAATAATCAGTGCACCCAATTTTGCTTCTCTTAGTACCCTACTTTAGAGGAAAAAGTGTAAAATCTTTGCAAGATTTACTTCCTTAGTTTAGATAGTGAGATCACCCTGAGCAGAGAGAGAACAGAAATAGTACAGCACAATGAAAGAGCTAGTACAGGTCATCTCCTGGATGAGAATGCTGATCTATTTTGTTTTCTTTTGTTTTCACAAAATAAACTTTTATAACTTTTTTTTGAACAAAATGTTACTGGGGATAGAGTGATAGTTCAATAGGTAAGGATGCTTACTGCTCTCCCAGAGGAACAGAGTTTAGTGCTCTGGTCAAGCATTTCACAAACCTGCTACTTCAGCTTTAGGGTCCTGTACTTACTTTGGGCCTCTGTGGCTGCATGCCCATGCATGCATGCACACACACACACACACACACACACACACACACACACAGACACTCACAAATACATATGCATAAATGTGAATAAAAATAAATAGGCTATATTCACAGCACTCAGAGGACTGAGGCTTGAATACTGTCACAATTTTGAGGATAGCCTGAACTATTCTGTGAGTACTAGTCTAACTGGGTCTATATAATAAGATCCTGAACCAGACAGCCCACCTTGAAAAAAATGTAACACTAAGTAAAAAAAATTCTAACATAAAAAATGCCAATATATGGATCAGTAGTATATATATAAGAATATTTTCAATATATTTTATAATTCAAAATGTAAACCACATAAATACTAAAATAATAAATGGAACATATTTTAGCTTGTTCCTTACATGGCTGCACTGAAGAAAATGGAATCATGAGTCTTGTTATTTGTAAATTTTAGGAGCATACTATTTGAAATTAAAGACAATAAATTTAAATCTTATATACTACAATATTTCATTTACATTAGAAAATAACCAAAATAATAGATATTTTAAAATGTGACAGTTGGAATAATTATCCAGGAATTAATGATGAGAAAGGGACTTAACATGGGTCATTTACAATGCTAGTGACTTTATTGTTTTTTAATGTATACTAACTCAATGGGTGCTTTATACTTGAAAAAAATGATATATTTATATTTACATCATGTACAGTTTCCTGTACAAATACTTGTCTTCAATATGTATTTTTTTAAAAACCAAGATTATTACATACTTACTTTCATTTCAACTAGATTGAAGTGTCACTGAAACAAAAATATACACATTTTATTTTCTGTCTATCTCAAATTGTTCCTTACACTCAGTTCTTCATGAATATTTTGCAGCTGTGTCACAATAATCTTTTGAAAGTAACAAGTATGCATATTGCTTTCTGAAAATTCATAAATTATGCACAAATTTCAGGAAGTAAGTACTCATAATCTAACTGCCACTTTCTGACCAAAAACATCATCCATCATTGCTTGTTGGGTCACTGTTTTGATTTAACATACACAGCAAATGCCTCTGAAGTACTGCAAATGGATGGGGTTGGAGATAGGAAATGCTAACTAAATTCATGGATATAATTTGTCTTTGAAGAGAGAATTCATTCTAGCTAATAGAGGATGTAACATAAAATCAACTTGAAATAAATTTAGTTGTTCTGAAATCTTTTCATCCGTGAATTAATACAAATGAAATGGCATGCATATCATCTTATTCAATAAGCATAGACACTCCTGGTTGCAATGACTTACTTAAAGTAGACACTGCAACATTTCTAAAACATTTATTTTATAAAGGTCAGTGTTACAGAATAACATGCCCATAACTGCATCCCCATATATTTTTGTTGAATCAATAATAATAATTTTATCTGAGATTATTTTACCCTAATAGTCTATAAATAGCACATTGAAGTTTTATTAATACATGATATCTGTGAAATATTTTTATGTAACTTACTAGAACAACTGTAAGAAGAAAATATTGGCTTCTCATTCATAATGAAGTTCAAAATACTTTTACTAAACAGTACTTTTTCTATCCTTTCTCTGTCCCATTCATTTTTCATCATATATGTTTAATCCATGAAATTAAATCTTATTATACATGTTTGTCTTTTAAGGACAATGAAAACCAGGATTTTCTCTCCTTTTATTTTTGATACCTAGCCTTTAGAACAATGTGTAACATATAGTACATACTGAACAACCATGTTTGAATACAGAAATTAACTGTAAACATTGTAATGGTTATGGTAAATGAATATTAGAAAAATTATTTTGAACACATTTTCATGTATCTGAGCCTGTTTTACACTCATTAAGTAGTAGGGATGACCATGAATACTGACTTCCTTGTGTTTACCTTCTTAGTGTTGTGATTACAACCATAAGCCACATGCTTATGAATAGTATTTGGAATAAAAATCACGGTCCAGTGCATGCTATACTTGCAGTCCATCACTGACTCATACACAGCCACTTACAGAAATTTTTATTGGATACTGTAAAAGTAGCAAATATAAGGATCCAGTAACACTTAAGCTGTCTTTACATAAATGTGAAGACAATAGAAATCCTTCACTATTAGGTTTTTGATTCAACCATTTTATTAGAATGAAGATTACCCCTGGATAAGTGATTACTAACAATGCTTACCCAGGACTTACCCAGGTTTCTTCCTATGTTAACTTTTGTTGATTATTAGACAATGCAGCCCCTAAGCAACATCAAAAACTCCCTTTCAATTGCTTGCACCTTACTGGAGTCTGTTGACCTGAATTCAGGTCTAAATATATTCTCTGGCTTATGTTACAAGCAACAATGGGACTGAATGCACATTGTCAAAAACAGTTGTAAATTATCATGAATCATTGTCTCTGAAAATTTCTAACTTTTCTGTGTAATCATTGTCTTAACTATTGATCTATAAACTGCCAGTTAGTGGCAAAGAGGATAGGTTATCACATAAAACAGCAGAATCTTTGAGATTTCAATAACAGCATGCTGATTTTGATAAGATGCATATGAAAATGCATTGGGAAGAAGAAAATTTTCTCCAAAACAGACCGTCAGTGAGGAGTGGCAAGCCTCCATATTATTTCCTTAATGAAATGCAATGTTTTTTAAGTTTTATATGACATATGACAATTAGTCAAATTCATAAGGTACAATGCGATATTTGAGAAAACATATACTCTTTATCCTTTTAATGGTGATATGCTAAAGATCTCTTTCTGTAATTGAAAATGCATCACACATGTACATTACCTTTAAAGATAGTCACCTTCTGTGTTACAGAAACAAGAATATAACCTTTCTGGTAGTGGTGACTGATAAACTCTGTGGACTCAACTCCTTCCATTGCTTGCCAATGGTCATTGTTCTCTTAGGTACTTCAATGAGATTAACATTTATAAACTTCACAAATGAGTAAGTATATACAACATTTATATGTGTTTTGCTAGCTCATTTCAACAGCTGTAGAGCTTTCCAAATTTATATTTGTGCTCTGCAAATAACAAACTTTTTCAATGGCTAAATAATGCTTCATCATATGCAGATAACTCTACATCTTTCCCACATGTGACTTTCCCACAAATGACTTTAGTGCTAGTCATTTGTAAGGACTATGTTTTTTAATTACTAAGAGAAGTGCTATGGTAAGCATAAAAACTAGATGATGTTTAGGCATACTAAGTTTTGTGTGAAATTATTCTTGGGCAGGTATGAACAGACATCTAATCACTGCAGATAGAAAAGCAAGCCTGTCTAAACTACTATTAACACTAATGCACAAAACTCATTGGAGACCCAATGAGTTTTATTGGTGTTACTTACAGATATATGAGTGAGAGGTTAATTCAGAATCACAGACAGCTGTATCACCAAGGCCCACCCCAAGCATATGTTTGATAGCTCACAGAAGCTAGATAGCGGGAATGCACTGCACAACCTGCAGGCAGAACAACCTGAAGGTGTAGAGTGTCCTTTCCCAGGGGCTTAGTTGGTCTGAAACTTCTCCAGGTGTTGTGAATTGGCCAGAGCTCCCTCCCTGGAGTTCGCCCACCCCCCATGCTCCTGATATTCCCCACCCTCTGGTCAGATACCACCCCTGTACCTACCCACAGACCTGCCCTGCTTCATCAGTCCCATATAATCCCAGTGAGCTTTGAACTCCTCCTCTTTGAATCGTTCTCTCTGTCTGTATCTCTCTGTCCCTTCCCCATCCCCCCTTTTTTTTTCTCTCTCTCTCCCTTTGCCCCTCTTCCCTGTTGTCTCTCTCCCTCTCTCCCTCCCCCCCTCTTTGTTCTTCCCTCCACTCAGAAGTGGACACTTTGTGTCTCACCCCACCCCAATAAACCACTTGCATGAGACCCTGTTGCTTGGTGTTGTGCACTTTTCTTTCATTGGTGCCCTCTCTGAGGCAAGCTCTCCTGATGTCTCTATCCCTTCAGAGATCTGAGCTACACTGAGAACCTAGCTGACTGCCACACCCACACAGGCTCACCTTTTATCTGATGGATCGCTGGTCCCCACATGCAACACCAGCCAGTTGGTAAGTTCCCCTCTAGGTCAGTGTAAACAGCCCCCTGAGTCCAAGGAAGTGATCATTGGGCATCTGGCACCCCTCTGGTACTCTTGGGGATGGAGGTACCCCAGCCACAGTCTTTAAGACTATGGCTGGCCCTTCTCACCAACCATTCTCCCAGGCTCTTTCACTTGGGCAGGAGACCTCTCTTAGCCCAGTTTCCTCTTTCTCCTTGTCAAAAATCCTAGCGCCAGGCAAACTGGGCCTCATCTCGACCTCATGACTAGCTGTGACAACAACTAGGACATTGCAGGTCCCTCTCATGGTTCATCCTAAGCTTGGGGGATGCCCCACTTGGGCCCTGAGCTGAACTGTCTCCTACCCATGGGCACAAGCTGTCCATACCGTCTGACACCCCCTTGGGATGACACTTATCACACTTTCCACAAAAATCTGGCCTCAATATCCCTCAGAAAATCAGTCTAAATGGCCATGTAATGGCACTTTGAATTCCAATATTATTCGGCTTATGTTTAACTTCTGCCAGCGGTACAGCAAGTGGAAAGAGTTTCCCTATATGCAAGCATTTTCTTATCTAGGTTCTAACTCCTCCCTCTGCTCTTCTTATCCCTTACCCAAATCCTTCTATCTATTAAGTCCAAACCAGATGACTCTTTCACTCTCTTTGACCCCGCTCAAGAGCTGCCCCCTTACCAGACTCAATCCCGGGGGACCCCCATCCCCTATTTCCTACCCATGGCAATGAGGCCATACTCTCCCAGCTGGCTGCTCCAAACCTCTTTCTCCGGCCACTATTCAGCAGGCTGGCCCTTGGATAGTAATCCTCTAAAATAAATAAAAAACACATTCGGTCCTATTTTTTTCTCTCCTTTAAAATCTTTCTCTTTCCTTTTTTTCTAGTCTAACTCTAAAACTTTTCCTAAACTATTTTTCTGATTCTAACACCACTCACATGGACCAATGCTATCTTGGCTTTTCCAACCTTAAAAAAAAAAAAAGGCCACGTGCTCTTAATGCAAGAATCAACAGATGGTTTAGATTGATTGTGATTACTGTTTCTCTCTTTAAGTAAAAGGGTATTTTACTTTTGAACTTTTTACTTTTTACTTTTGGAACACAGCTGAAGGATTTTAGATTTTAAGAGTGAATGGTGAAATTAATATTCTTAAAGAAACAACGTGTTTTTAATGTAAGAATCAACAAATGATAGATCTTATTGAATTGTGATTGCTGTTACTCTGTTTAAGTAAAGGGTATTTTACTATTGATATTACAGGAACACAGCTGAGAGATTTTAGATTTTAAGAGTAATTGGTGAAATTAATATTATTAAAAATTAACAAACATTTATCAGCTCCATGACTAGATAAAAGTATATACAAGTTCTAAAGATTAAAAAAAGATATATAGATATAATTTATAAAGGTATTAAGATATATAAATGATTGATTATATTGGATATCAAAGGCTCAGAGGTTTAACATTGACAAAACTATATAAGTATTCTTAATCTTTCTGATAAATTGATACCACTATTACAGGATTTTAAAATTCCTTTGGTTTTTGTCTTCAAAATACAGACTTGGGAATGCTTCTCACCAGGCTATAATGTTTCTGTCTGATTTGTATACCCAATGCTCCTGATGCACAAAGTGTTCATGATTCTGTCCCAGGGTCGTGGCTTTTGATGACTCAAAGGTATGGATCTGCTCCATTTATAAATCTGTTCCAACTGTTTTATTAGCTGTTTTCTCTATAATATGTATTTTAGTACACGACATTTGCTATGACTTGAAGGTATGTGTCAACACTTCAGTGCAAATAATAATGGCAACCTAAGGTATCTCTCTTTTTATAAATTTACATTTCTTGTGAGCTTCAGGAAGTCAACTTGGATCCACCTCCCACAGGTCAGACTCCAGACTTTAAGTCTCTATCTGCTCACTCATAAGAGTATGATTTATCTCTTCCCTGGACTTGGGAACCCTTCCCCTCTCCACTGCCAAGACTATGGACATAAAGTTCCAAATGTAAGATTTTCCTTTAAGTCTCCTAAACATAACCTCTGTTCCAAGCATATGTTTCAACAGATTTCTTTTTGGGTGACTGACGCTGCACAAAATCAGCTCCAAATAGCTACAAGTAATGGACTTGCTGAGAACTAATACAGACTGTTCCAGTACAGCAGATGCCATGCCTACTCCTGTCCACTCAGAGGGATCAGTGAACCAGATGCTTCTAAAGAATACCCCATTGCCTGACCTCCTCCCCAACTTTTGACTAAATTACCAGCCTTCTGGGGCCCTGACTACTATGACCCAATTTCAGCAGGAAGCAGTCTAAGAGAATGACATGCTATTCCCTCATGCTGGAACTTTTAGTCAAAAGAAAACTCCCTGATATTGGGGATATAACTTGTGTGATGCCTATTGGCGTATCAAAAGGCGTAATTATTTAAAAGCCAAATAGATCTACATCTATCAACAGATTGATCCACGAGTTCAGATGGTTCTGTGTAATGTCAGCTATCAAAGGGCTACATCACTATTACCCTAACTGGATACAATAAATTGCCCACTCCTGATTTTTTTGTCTAGCCACAGAGCAAATCAAAAGACTTGCCCCCATTCCTACCTTACAAGTCAGGCTCCTTGCCTTTTTAATAACAAAGGGAGGGGAAATGTTGTGAATTGGCCAGACTCCCTCCCTGGAGCTCACCCATCCCCCATGCTTCTGATACTCCCAACCCCTTGGTCAGGTACTGCCCCTGTGCCTGCCCCCAGATTGGTACCTGTCCTGCAGTCATCAGTCCCATATAATCGCGGTGAGCTTCCAACTCCTTCTGTTTGGATCTCTTTCTCTGTCTGTCTGTCTCTGTCCTTCCCTCCCTTTTCCTTTCCCTCTCCATCTCCCTGTCTGTCTGTCTGTCTGTCTCTGTCTCTGTCTCTCTCTCCTTCTCTCTCTCTGCCCCTCTTCCTCTGTTGTCTCTCTCCCTCTCCCTCTCTCCCCTATCTCTCTTTCTTCTTTCCTTCACTCGGAAGTGGACACTTCATATCTCATCCCACCCTAATAAATCTCTTGCGTGAGACCCTACTGCCCGCTGCGTGGTGTTGTGCACTTTTCTTTCACCAGGTAGTAAAGAACCAGCCTGCCTCCATCTTAGGCTTAGAAGCTGCCTCAGAGAAAAAACAAACAAGGTTCATTCTTGTTTATGATTAAATCTCCGTTGCTTAAGTATTGGCCTATATTACACCTGTAACCTTAATTACAAATGGTTCTGTACAGTCTGTTCCACAAATGGCAATAATATTTTTGTTTCAAAAAAGTTAATAACCATCTTGCAACCCTCCCTTTATTTCAAAGAGATCATGACTACTTGTTATTATGACTATCTGTTGTTATGAAAACCTGTTGTTATGACTTCCTGTTGTTTTGACCATTTTGTTATGTTCTGCTCCTGTAACCCCAGCTTTCTGAGTACAATCTTTCCTTTTGGAAAACCCCTAACCCTGAGCTATAAAAATCTTGTCTTCCTCACATTTAATGCTCTTGAAACCCACTTATAGGGAAAGACAGCCCTATATATATATATGAATTAAAAAAATAAAAAAAGCTTTTGTTAATTGCTTGTTTTAAATAATTTGACAATAATGATTTAGGTCAGTGGTCTACCTCCTCCCATCTTTACAAGTAACAGTAGCTTAGTGTCTCTTTGTTTCTTCCAGGCAGTTCAGTTGGTCTTTGATTCTTTCATGCTGCTTGATATGAGCCTCTTCTAAGTAGCCCGGCTTGGTTAAGAGTGACTCTTTGCAGTCTTTATAGGTATGCTTTTGGGGGAGACTGAGCCTAGTGAATCTGGTCAATTTCAGAGACTTCCTGAAGCTATTTACTTTATTGAGTTATTCACTTTCCATCTTTTCCCTGAAAGGTGATATGTTTCTTCTACCCTTAGAGCATTTTGTTGTTTTATCTCCTTGTCAATATCCTATCTTAAAGAACCCTGTACTTTCACTTTCTTTTTAGGCTCTGTGTCTTTGTATGTTTAGTATTTAGGATTGCTGGTTTGCATGATAGTTTTATTTACAATTTCTTGAAAAACTTGTAAATTATTATTCCCATTTATATTGCTACCTTTAGTTTGATCTTACCCTTAAATATAGTTTCTAAAGATTATTTTGTAAAATGAGGATTTTTTCGTATATAAAACATCATATTCTTCAATTATACATGCTCTCATCTGTTAAGAAGAGACAGTTCATAATAAATTTAATGAGGAATTATGGCAATTTTAATGAGAATTATATTTCAATATTCTTATGAAGTTAAACACTTGGTCCCAAGTTGTTGAAACTATTTGTGAAGATTAAGTGGTCTACCATTTACTGGGAATGGGCTAGGAAATTAAAAATCTCCTATCATTTACATCTCACTTTCTGTTTCTTCCTTTCAGTTTAAGACGTGAGCTCTCAGCTTCCTGGTCCTGCCACCATGCCTGTTGTTCGTTCATATGTTGTCCTCAATATTATGGACTCTAACTTCTTGGAAGCATAAGCAAAAATACCATCCTTCTTCTATAAGTTGCCTTGGTCATGGTGTTTTATGACACCGTCAGAAAATTAAGTGATATGTATGAATAAAGAGAACTAAAATCACTTGTGGGCTGGAAGATATGGTACTTGACTGGTATTTGCATGTAATTTCTAAGGGATTTTCTACACTAGAAATAAATGTTTAAAGAGAAACCAATGATGCATACATTTAAATTAGAGAGTTGATTTTAAGTCAGTTATCTTCTGATCTTTTGGGGAAATTTATTATACAGTCCCACGGGCAATGTAACAAATTGGGTAGTAAGAACTCAACACTGTCAATGTTTTTGACAAATCTCTAAATATACAAACCTAAGGATGGTACAAAGGAAAAAGTAGCACCTTGAGGTATTAAATGGTTCTGTGTTATGTATAACACTTTGGTTTATTCTCTGTGTGATGTTGAACATATCTTATGCCTTGGTGTTCTTACTATTTAGACAATAATGGATTAAATGAGTTAAAATAAACCTCAATAAACTCATTGTCAATCTAAAAGTTTTATCTTAGTTACCCGTTATGTAACAGAGAAAGACCATCAAAGAGCTATAACAATCAGTAAAATATCTGAGTAATCCCACAAAGAAATTGAGTGGATCTAGGGAAACATCAAGGGAAAGAAGAAATGTTTCACATTAGCCTGACTCTGAAAATATCTAGATTTACCTCTAGGTGTTTGTCATATTTTTAAACTAAATTTGAAAGTCAGTGGAAAGATAGTCATTTTGTCATAAATAAGCATTTCCCCTGATATTTTATATGACAGGCAATAAAAGCCTGGATTCATTTTGTTTATTAATTGAGCAAGGTACTTTCTTGTAATGCATTTTCACCAGTTATACCATTGTAATAAAAATACCTCATAATAAAAGGTAGAGAACTGAGTGCATTGTTAGGGCAAATTCTCCCACAGGCTAGGTATAAATCAGGCAGTTTTAAAACTAGATTATCTCTCCTAATACTGGTGTATTAATTTCTATGGTCCTCTCAGGAGTATGAGGAAGAATGAGAATGGAGTGATTAACACATCTTTGGTAATTGTTCTTTGTCAGCCTGCTCTAATCTGCTTATCTGCACCGCCTGCTGATTATCCCTGCCAACTCTCATCACTGTCCCATCAGGGCAGAGATTCATGGAGCCGCCACCATGCTGTTAACTATTTTCTCTGCCTAAACCTACAAGTTCTGCCTGACTGCTGCTCTTCCACGATGTCAGGGGTTCTTAGAACATTGTTAGAGAATGACTGGAGAGATTTGGTGTTTCTATGGCCCAGCTACCCCTTTATATTTGCTCCAAAATTCTTTGATGCCATATTCCTGTCTCTCTTTCCTCACTTTGACCAAAGGCATTGCCTTCAAAGCAGGCAATATGAACTTTCAGAATTACTTTTGACAGATTCTTCATCTTTTTGAAGCAAAAATCCCAGTGTTCGCCATTCATTCCACTCAACATTGTTTCTGTCTTCAGTAGGGCATTTGAAAGTGTTTCCCAAGCATTTGCATGTGAGGTTGAAAAAAATAGATATTTGTCTGCTCTATCCCATTGTTCATCCACCAGTCTTTGTCAAGTTGTTTGAAATATAGAAGAGGAAATTTTTCTTTCTCTTTCAGAAATGGACTTCATTGTCAAATTTATTATCTAAATAAAAACTAGTACTTACAAATATATCTTCAAGGCTATTAATTAATTATGCTCACTTGATTCAAAACATGTCAAAAAAAAAAAAAAAAGAGGGAATAGAAAGCCTAATGATGACAAAAATTAAGCAAACTGAATTCTTATCCTTGAGAATAGGGTACATGCCAAGAGTGTACTAGAGCTCCCTGTGAAAAGATATTAATAAAGATTGTTTATATAAATTTCTACTAAATGCATGAAGACACATTGATATCACCATTTTAGTGAATAGTTATCTGTCTTCCTCACCTTGCTCTTTTAAACTTATTTTTTTTCTTATTTTAAAGAAAGAAAATATTTAGATGTTTAATAAACAAAGAAATTTCATTATCAAAAATCATAACCTCTAGATAAGAAAGAGTCATTTTTAATATCACTGACACAGTTTTTGAAGTGACATTCATTTCTGAAGAAATTAATACACATGTATAGAAATATGAATAGTATAAACTTTGGTATATGTGTTTTTATATGTAACAAGTTCATATATATTATATATATCCTCTTAGATCTATATCATCTTTTAATCAATTATTAGGTTGTTTATCTTACAACCTTACAAAGTTCTAGTAAGTATCAATTTAGACGCAAATATTCTAAATTTGGGTAATAAATATGTTTATATATTCCTCATCTTTGATTATTGAATGAAAAATTTTATTCTTTTCCTTACAGCATTCCTTATTTAAAATAGGAAAATTGACTAATATGCAGCTGTTTGAATGTTAAGTAGTAATAAATATTGCAATTGCATAGACAATATTTACAGACCTAATTCATAAATGCTTGATAAGTAAATCTTTGTTTAATTAACTAATTAATCAATTAAAATATGTAACATAAATTCATAAAAATACTTTTCCACTGTGTATACCAATTTAAAACTTATAAAACATTTATTTTATACAATACTTTACAGTATTTATTATCAATTTACATTATAAGGAAGTAGTATAGGTAATTTAAAATATAATAACCCTCTTATGAAGAATTTTTCTAATTTAAACTTTATTACTTAAAAAGAGTATCAAAATAGAAATTTCACTATAATTACTAATGTAACCACAAATCATTTAAAAATATGATACTGTTCACAAAATATGATGAGTTCTAAAAGTATATTCTCCTTCAATGAAAACAGTTAGAACAATGGAAAGAAGAAAAATGGGTGAAGGGGTGATGGTAATGGTATATTTCTTTAGCTACAATTAATTCCTTGCTTGTTTTAATTTGTTTTAATTTAATCAGTTAATTTCTTCACAGACTTCAGAAAATTAATGTTAAACTGTAAGGGGCAGGCAGAAGGAGACCTCCGGAAAATCACAAGGACTCGAGATCGATGCAAAATCAAGAGGTTTATTAACCAATGTGTTGGGGTCAACTCTCACGTATCCTATAAGTCAGAATAGGAGAGTGACCCCGAAGCCAAATTTCATATCGGTTTTATAGAGTTTTTAACAGAGTATGGAGTATAATTTTATTACATAATCTGATTGAGTGGGACTTTCTAGGCATTTGGCAATGGATGTGGGGTGGAGAAATTCCAAGCCTGGGGCTGTTGGGCAATGGCCCATACCTTATGGTTATTCTGAGAACTGGCTGTTCCTTTTCTGGGAACAAGAAACAGGCCTAAACTTTTCAGAGATTTTTAAAAGCCTGGCTAAAGTTTGGCTACTTTGGTTCTGTCCTTACAAAACCATAGTTCTATGTTTCATCATGTATTTTCCTCCAGAGCTAAACTGTCCTACTTCCTGAATGAAAATGTTGAACCATATGCTGTGCAATTCAGTGCCTATGGTCCCACCAATTTGTGTCACTGGGAGACCAAGGATGAGGCATAATAATGTTATATACTGAACATATAGGAAAGAATAACGGTGAAGAACAAATAGATAACTATTTTTAAATAATTTAAATAATTTAAATAATTTAAATATTATTTTAAATAATAAAAACTGCAAGCAGTTTTATATTATATATGAAAGATAGTTTTGCCAACAAAATAACTAAACATTGAAATATATTCCTATGTTTTCATGTAATATATTAAAATATAGTTCTTTCTTCAAGGTGTATTGAATAACTACACTCAACTAATTTTTGCTCTACTTGTAACAAAAAAAAATAAATTATTTAATGTACATATGGACCTTAAAAATATATCATAAGTTCTAACATTTGAGTAATATGATGTTTACTAAAGAGGAATTACATGTATAATTCAGATTCTAAGAAAGGTTTTGAACTAACAAAAATTTACACGTTCATTATTGAGTCCAATATTACATGACAAGGCAAAGATTTTCTCCATCTAAAATATACAGTTCCAACTTGTACAATTCTTATACTTATCTGACACAATTAAATAAGCTTTGGGTTCAGTTTTACCCTGAGGGAAAAACAGAAATAATGAGAACGTTAGAAATGAAGGCAAAATGAGTACTAGAGGTGAATTTATTCAACTGTCAGCAGTAACTGTATCATGTTGAGGACAATGTTTCTTTGGGAAGATTGTAAAGAGAGCAAATGATCATTGAATGTCTGGTTGTGGGGCATCTTTACCCAGTTATTCCAGTCTTTCATTTATTAGAACATTTCTCTTGGTATTGAGAGCAAAATGTTATACTTGACTGTGAAAACATCATTGACTAGGTAACAAAAAAAAACAAAACAAAATCTTTTTAGATAGGAATACATTACTCCTGAGTTAATCATAAATAATAGCATCATGTGTTTAAAACAAATTTAAATATTGTTTTATTTTAATCTTACAATGCTAATTATTATATACCAATAGGCCATTATCTTCAATTTGGAGGAAGCATGGGCACAGTCCAGCAAGAGACAGCTACAAAAGTCAAGGGAAGATCTTAGTGTTGTGCATGTGATTTTGGTTTTGTAAGGATGAAAAATCAAAGTGAGAAGTTTCCCCCATATTTCAAAGAGATGTCTGGGAGGTCAGCCAATGTGTATCAGGGTCACAATGCCTGCAGGTATAAATGGAGAAGGAGATCCTGGAAGCATTGAGCTGAAAGTGATGCTTACATGATTTTTCTTATAACTGATAAGACTATAATGAAAACTAGATTTGCTGGAAAGAAAGAAAGAAAGAGAAAGAAAGAAAGAAAGAAAGAAAGAAAGAAAGAAAGAAAGAAAGAAAGAAAGAAAGAAAGAAAGAAAGAAAGGAAGGAAGGAAGGAAGGAAAGATTTATTATTGCTGTGGGTAGAACTGTCCCATCATTGAAAGTATATAAAATGAAGAAAGTCATGCAAACCTTGAATTATCTTTCCTCCCATTTGATTCATGCCATAATGTGATCTGTGCAACTCCATTAGGTCCTCCCAACATTATTGACTTAACTCTGTGAAAATGCACACTAAATTAAATAGTTAACTTCTTTAAGTTATTCATTTCTGTCATGTTGGTCATAGCACTACAAGAAACTGAGGAAACTGGTCCCAGGAATGGAATAACTGAAGAAATAATCTAACTATGGGTTAGAATTTGAAGGAATTTTATTCTTGGTTTCTACACATCATTTTCTTTACAACCTATACTACCAGATATTAACTACTCTGTGATGCCATCCTCATCACAATGGTTGAAATAGGCTGTAAAGTGAACCAGAGTAAATCTTTTCTAGTTCATGATTGTTTTCTGTTTGTTCTTGCTATTGTTTGTATTGACTGCCCATGTATGTCGATGCAGAGATTATTAACTTGTGTCTGAAAATGAGGTTATTGCTTAGACTCAAGTTGAGTTCTAAGACTTCTAAACCCACATTGCAAGAGGAATTTGCAAGCTTTAGGAGCTGCAGACAGGACCCAGAATAATCTAACAGAACTTAATTAAAAGTTCTGTCAGAATTTCAAAAGAGAAGCTCACTGATGGGCATACAAAGAGCCTCTCTGATAAGGTATTACAATGGAGTAATGACTATTTTGAATAGGGCTAGAGTCCATTACTGTTGTATTTTGGCAATGAATTTGTCTACATTTTATCCATGACCTGAAACATTTTAACAAGAGACATATCAGTTAAAACTAATTAATTTAAGTGAGAATACTTTAAAGCAGCATAGACACACTGAAATTTATTTATTGCTGACTGGTTTTAGCCAGATTTACAGCAAAAATCACAAGCTAAATACATAAATTAAGACACTGTTTATCCAAGAAAGGAGTGAAAGAGAAGTTGTTGGCAAGGATGTTTGACATTTGAGGTTTCTTTTTTTGTTTTATATTTTTTTTTCTATCTTATATTAACTCTTAAGAGAAACCAAACACTTTTTACTGCATCAAACAGAAATTAACCAGACTTCAAGAATCAAACTGAACAGATCTGATTTTCTTTTCCTTTGTAAAGAGAGCTGCAGGAGCACCTTGATCTGGTAAAACCACTTAGGAAGTCAACAGAAGCACTCATGAACTTCTGCTGTAGCCGTGGTCCTAAGGAACCTGGTATTCAACCTGATGGCAGACCCTTATGTAGGACATGTGGTTCTGGTTTGACATGCCCGTAACATTAAAGAATGTGGGGTAATAGAAGATGGAACCCATGTTTTTTTTTTTTTAAGGGAGGATCCAAAAGGACCCAAACAAAGGTTAAGAAACATACAGTGTGTTTGTAAATTATAGGGGAGACCCTTTAAGCATATATATATATATATATACATATATATATATATATATATATATATATATATATATATATATATATTCCTCTGGGGAAAAAAATCAAATAAACAGAAATGTCAGCAATTCTGACAGTCAAACTAAGAAAAAGCACATATGGTCTTCAAGTGGCCAGGCAATATAGCCTCACCTTCTTAACCCCTCTAGAGCTCTCTTTAGGATTCAAATGTCCTGAATAGGGAATAGGGAGTAATGTGATTAAAAGTTTACTCTGGTGACTTTCTATCATGTTTTAGTCTTTCTTCCTCTCTATTCTTCCATTTTTTCCTTTTAGAATAAGAATGTTTAATATAATCCTTGCATATTTGAAGTATATTTTAAAAATTTTAAGCAGGTACTCACAGATATTACCTTGAGTATTAATACAGACTTTGGTTAAAAATTGGATACAAAACTGAGCTTTTAATCAATTTTGGAACTGTTCAGATTATAGGAACTCATAAAGTAAGACTGAACACAATTTGCATTTTGTCATTGTCATTGACTACTCTGGGACTAGGGGTACAACAATGTAATTTAAAGTGATGTATTCAGGTTGAAGTTATGAAGAGCTGTCATTTTAATCACTAATCTTTATCACCTGAAAGTCACTGTTTCCCTTTCTTTATGTCTGATCCACCATTACCAACTGAAAAGATGCCCTGACTTTTCACACCCATATAGTCATGATGAACTGAACCCCATGAAGGAGTAAAGTAAGACATACATATCTCTTTAAGTTATATCTCTCAAGCATTTTGATCACAGCAACGAATATCAACTAATGCAATTTTCAATTCACAGAAGCAATCCATAGACACATTTGTATATTTTAATTAAATATAGAAAGTCATTATTTAAACATTCATGTTTAATAATAATAATAATAATAGTTAAAATTTTAAAAGATAAAAATGAATTGAAGTTATCTTGCTGTTAAGTCAGACAAAACAAAACGTAAGAAATACAATGGCCAGACCTTATCTTGCCTATACCATATCTAATCTCCAATCTCTGCCACACCCACATACTTTCTGCCCAGCCTAGCTTGGTGAATCCTTCAGCCTTATTCTAATCTGTCTGCATCTCCAAGCCCTCAGACCTAGACTGGGTTCTACATTAGCACACTTGCTGTGGGAGCCAGATCTATGCTAT
Source organism: Cricetomys ansorgei (assembly GCA_026225945.1). Lineage (NCBI taxonomy): Eukaryota > Metazoa > Chordata > Mammalia > Rodentia > Nesomyidae > Cricetomys > Cricetomys ansorgei. Next base: position 12,669,612 of record JAMJFZ010000713.1, read on the forward strand.
CATCAACTTACAGTCCTGGTAATGATTTTACATCCTGGGTGCCAGCCCAGCCCCTGTGTCCTCCTAACATTATCCCACTCTCAACAGATCCAACCTGTAGGTTCATTACAACCAAAACACCCTGTACTCTGACTCAGCCAAGTGAGCCTTCCTGATCCATCTATCCTGTATCCTCCTCAATATGTAACACATCAGGTCACATAACTAGAGCACTGACCAAGACTAGAAAGATACACTCCCATCCATGATCTTTGCCATTTTCCAGAGGTTTGGACCACATGAGACATTCTGTGTTCTTACCTCTCATGTGTCCATATTAGACAACCAATGAAAGAAGTCCACATTCTGAGATCTCAGTTCAAAACACAAACAATATGAAAGGTCAAGATATTCCAAAATCCATCTATACCAATGGTCTCAAATGGAAATTGTCTAATTGACCCCCAGGACACAGAATATAAGAGAACAATCATAAACTTCACCGAAAAATTCCAAAAGTTAAAAAGGAACAGAAATATCTCAATAAAGTTAGAGTGAATTTCATTATTAGTGAAAATAAAAGCCTGATATGCTAAAGAAAACAAAAACATAGGCTGAATGATAATATAAGTTTAGTCCAATATTTGAAAATTGAAAAAAATAAATACATTTAAATATTGCACAAAACTCAAGCTGAAATGAAGATTGAATTGAAATAAAACTAAAAAGAAAAAAAAAAAGCATTTAGATAACTTGAGAAAATCTTAAAAGTAAAATAGCTCTAGTAGAAGTTAGATAACTAATACTTAAATACAAAGTTGACAAAAATAGCCTACACAAGGAAAGAGTATGAAAAACTACAACAACAACAACAACAACAAACAGGAAAGCAACATACAGAAAATGTGAAAAACCATGAAAAGAACATTCTCACAGTCTCAGCATAATAGACATATATGACAGAGGAGACTCCCAGGTTAATTGCATAGAACAGGTCTTCCTCAAGATCATAGAAACAAATGTTCTTAAAACTAATGGAAGACATACCCATACAGACAGAAGAACACAGTATATCATATATCGAAGGCCAAAAATAAAGACTTCATGACATATTAGAGTCAAAATACTAAGCATACCAAACAAAGATTATTGTAAGATGAAAGAGGAAAACACAAGTCACATATAAAGGTAAAACTATTAGAATAAAAAGTGGTTTCTCAAAAAAAAAGGAAAATTGAAAGTCAGAAGCTAGAACCAACATATACCATGCTTTAAAAGATGATGGAGGCCAAACATAGATTACAGTGCTCAGTAAAATTACCTGCTATAATAGAAGATAAAAAACTTTCCATGATACAAACAGGCTGAAAGAATTCATGTTCTCCAAAGCATTTCTACAGGGATTACTGGAGGCAATACTTCAGAATAAGGAGAGGAATAAGTAAGACAAGAGAATGTAGGAAAAAAATGAAGTTATATCTTTAACAAATAGTATGACTAAGAAGAAAAACTATAAACAAATCAAAAAAAACCCAAACAAGTAGATAAAAAAATGACTACAATCTACACACATATTTCAATAACTGTTTTGAATAGTAATAGCCTCAAAACACTGACCAAAAGACCTGTGCTAAAGAGGTAGATTAAGAAATAAAATATTTTTTCTGTTGTCCACAAGATACTCATCAAAGTGAAAAATACAGAAAATATAACGACAAGTGAATGAGACCTGGAAGCAAGCAAGTTTTGTAATTTTAATATCTGATAAAATGATTTCATATTAAAACAAGTTAGATAGATTAAGAAGGACACTTCACTCCAATCAAAAGAATGACTAAGAGTATATTAGAATCTTTAAAATACATGCCCTAATGTCTGATGCACCCAATTTTCTAAAAATCATACTACTAAAATTAAGGACACAGATTAATATGAATGCATTAAATATAAGTGATTATAATAGCAAACTTTCTCTAAAATAGGTCATATGGATAAATGAAAATGATTAGGCTTAAATGACATCATATCTAATGGATCTCAGATATCTGCATTATGCAGATATCAAAGAATACACATTACTCTCAACATTACATGGGAGATTCTCTTAAATAAAACACATCTTTGGACAAGACATCAATCTTTAAAAATTCACAAATATTGAAATAATTGTATGTGAACTTTCTCACCATAATGTACTAAACCAAAATCAACAGAAAAAAATCGCTAGTAAGAACTAAAACTCATAGAGATTGAATAGTTTATCACTGACTGATGAATGGCTGAAAAAGAAATCAAGAGAGTGGGAACTAGATAAAAATGAAAACACAATGCAACCATACCTTAGGAAACAATAACGTACTTTAAGAGGGAAATTTATAGCTCGGAGCTCCTCCAATAAAAAAATAAGAATTTAGTGTCCTTTTCAATACTGAAGCATTTTAATTCCATGAGACTCCTGGCATTAATTGTTGTACTTATTGCCAGTAGTGTCAGAGTCCATCTCTGAAAGCCTTTTTCTGTTCCAATGAGTTAAAGCGTATTCTCTATATATTCTATTCTTTCAAATTCAGAATGTCTGATATTATGTTGAGGTCCACGTTCCATTTGGAGTTCAGTTTGTATAGCGTGATAGATATTTATGTATTCATTCAATTACATAGTATATAGTTTGATGAGAAGTATTTGTTGAAAATTCTGTATATTTTTGGCATAATGTTTTTTGGCATTATGTTTTTTATGGAATAACCATGCTGCTTTTTTTATGTATCTCTGTAATAAAGCTTAAAATAATCAATATAATCAATAGTGGTACCCAAGTAGTTTTTTAAAATTTGTTTAGTATTGTTCCTTGGTTTTCTTTATAAGCAGTTAATAGTGCTAGGTGGTGTGGTGTTGCATATGATAGCAAAGAAAAAAGAAATAATCATCAACATTATTAAGCCACAAGCCCTGTAATCTACAATAATTGCCTGCCAGATATAACCACTGGTGGCATACCAGTGTTAGGGGAGTACGAACCACTTTTTCATTGGGTCAAATGCCCACTTCAAGACACAGTACCCATACCTGACACTGTTAATGAGGGCAGGAATATGAATTGAGATAGACCATGGCCTATAGGAAAAAACATAATACTATGATTCTGTTATATGTGCCCAGCAGCAAAATGACTAATAATGACATATTGCCATAACTGTAGATCAGTCCTCATCAGAGAAGCTTCTTCTTGCAGGATAAGAGAATTAAAACAGAGACATATAAGTGGACAACGTGCAAAGAATAAGAACAGTAAGAATTAAATGTGAAATCTCTATCACAGCACTTCCTTTCAGTCTCAGGAATTCATGCAGAAGAGGAGGAAGAAAGATCTCCAAGCCACAGATAGTCCAGAGGTTGTGGACAACTTCAGGAAAACAGCATTTCCTAGACACAATTTAGTGGATATACCTATGAACTCACAGAGACTGTGGCAGTACACACAAAAAACTCGAAAGCTGATGTCTGGCACAATCCAAGCATACAGGAGAGGAAGTGGGCCAAATTTGAACCCCTGTCTGTGAAGCTATTTGTAATAAATAGCTCTTGGCAGAAGGAAAGTGCCACTTTCAATTGAGTGGTACTGAGTATATCAAACACATCATGTCAGGCCACATCATATCAAACGCTTGCTCAAAAGCGTTTGATAAATACAAATCAAATTTCAGTGTGTGTGTGTGTGTGTGTGTATATGTGTGTGTGTGTGTGTGTATGGGTGTGTGTGATTTGTTGTGTATTGTTTGTGGCCTTTTTTTGAAGAGAAACATAGATCATGAAATTGATTGGGTAGGGAGGTAAAAAAAATAACTGGTAGAAACTGGAGGAGAAGATTGTATATAATATAAAAAATATGTTTGGTGATATTCTTAAAAAATAAAAATAAAGAATATAAAAATAAAGGATAAAAATTTCAAAATCTTAAATAAAAAAAAATAGCAAGACAAAAAATGATTATGGAAGGCATCTAATATGAAACCAGACCTGTAAATACACATCTCCCCTTTCTCTGCCTGAAACAAAAAAACCCAAAATAAAAAAACAAACAATAACAACAACAACAAAAACAACAACAAGATAGGGTTTAGTGATAGTGATCGTGATGAATACTTATTGTAAAATAGTTTATATAAATTAAACTATGCATACAAAAATTAAAAATACAGTTTTGTTAACATCATATGCATTAAATACCTAAAAATTAATTGATTAATTGTAAAAAAATAATAAAAGGACATATATAAATGCATATATAATATATATATTAAAATACAGTTTTAGATTGTGCATAATGATAATAAACAGGTTGTTAGTATAGAGATATGTAGAAAAGAATCAGTATATGTACATGTGTATCCAAAAATCAGAAACAACACAAAAAATTACATATTGCGACAATTCAATAATTTGGGAACAGTAAGAATAAATCAAATTCAATTCCAGTCAATATTGACAAATAACAAAATTTAGAGAAAAATTAGTTAAATAAGAACAAAGAAAATGAAAGGAAGAATCAATTAATATAAGAGCTGGTGTTTAGAGAATTAACAAAATCTAGAAACTCTTGGCCCAACTAACAAAAGAAAAGGATGACCCAAATAAAAACAAATCAGAAACAAAGAAACCTCGAAAGACATAGAAAAGAAATTCAGAAAAACATGAGGCAATATTCAAATTTGTACTCCATTGTGAGGGAAAATCTAAAAGAGTTTGACACATTTTTAGATAGATAAAAAAATTCATTGTTTTTAAAAACTGTTTCTATGATTTATAACATTTTTAAATTTAAATATATTTTGGTCATATACTTCTCCTCCTCCAAGTCCTTCCAGATCCTCTCTACCCCTCCTTACCTATCCGATTTAAGTTATTCTAAAATAATAAACCAAAAACCCCAGAAAATCAATAACAACAATCTCTCCAAACCAAAAAAATAAATAAATAAATAAAACACCTACTTCCTCATAAAAACCTAACAAATTGTAATCAAGTAAAAGCTCTCACACACAAAAAAAATCAAGACAAACAAACAAACAAATGAACAAAGAATAGAGTCCATGATCTCTTGGTAAACTACTCCTACCATGGAGTGGTTGTTACACCTAGTGTCACTCCATTGGAGAAAACTGATTTTTCTTCCCCCATCATTTAACCCAATGCAGAATTACTCAGGCATTAAAAAATTATGTCTCGAAATTTGAAGTTAAATGGGTAGAACTAGAAAAAAATCAGCCTGAGTATGCCCTCCCAGACCCAGAAAGAAAAATATTATCTGTGGATCCTTTAGCTATCATAGGAAAAGCTTCTTTCTGCAGTAGATGGGAACAAATATAGAGACCTACAGACAGACATTACACGGACAGCGAGAGACCTTGTAGCACTCAGCCGTTAAATGGAACATCTCTATCAATCCCTCTTCACAGAGCTCAGGGTACCGTGTGGAACAGGAGGTGGGGAAAATATAAGGCAAGCGAAGATTCAGAACATCTGAAAACAAGGCCCTCTAAATCAGCATGAGCAAAGCTCATATGAACTCAAGAGACTCTGAAGTATGCACTAGTCTGCAGCAGATCTCATATTATGTGATCTTTTATTATGCTTCCAATTTAGTATTTCTATTGGATTCCTGAGTGTGCAAAAGAATGGATCTCTGATTCTTGTGCCTTCTCTCAGTTTTTTTTTTTTTTTTTTTTTTTTTTTTTTTTTTACTTCTGTTGGTTTGTCCTGTCCAACTTCGATGTGATAGATTTTGCTTTTATTTTATTATAGACTATTTTGGTACAGTTAAAAAAATTAATGTGAATGAATGTGTGAATGAATTCATGGAAAAGTAACCAAAAGTATCAATGTTAAATCAATAAAAAAATTCAACAATCTAAACAGATTGATAAAAAGAACAAGATTGAAAGAATAAAAATTATAACCAACTAAAAAAGATCCTAGGCCAGAATTCTACCAGAATTTTAAAGGAAACTCTACAACTAATAATTCTTAAATTTTTCAAATAAATAGAAACAGAAGGAACATTTCGAAACTCCTCAAAAGTAAGCATTAATCTAATGCCTACATCAGGTAAAGGCACAACACAAAACAGAATTTTTTAGCAACAATTTTCCTGATGAAAATTTATGCAAAAATCCTCAAATACTTACAAACACAACAGAATACAAGCAAATATAAAAAAGTTCTCAAACAATGGTCAGTTTAGATTTATCCTGGAGATCAGGGGATTGTGCAATAAATTTAAGTCAATAAATATAATAAACTGTAAAGATAAAAAAGCACATGATTCTCAGAATTGATGCAGAAAAATAATTCTTTTGACATACTCCAATATGTCTCATGATAATTTTCAGAAAGAGTAGGACTAGACTTTATAATGTCAATATTATAAAGATATATATATATATATATATATATATATATATATGATAAACTCATAGTTAACATCACCATAAATTAATCACATTAAAATCATAAAAGAGACAGGGATGTCCATGACACCCACATCTTTTTAATATAGTGTTTAAAGCAATAGCTAAAGCAATAAGACAATAGAAGAAAATTAAAGGGATAAAAATAGGAAAAGAAAGCAAATTACCCCTATCTTCAGATAATATGTTATAAATAAAAATCTTTAAAGCATCTACCAGAAAAATTTTAGAAATGATAAACAATTTCCATGAAGTGGAAGGATACCGAATCAGCTTTCAAATCACTAGTCTTTCTATATGCCAAAACAAATATGCCGAGATAGAGAAAAAGAATTTATTGTCCCTCATAATAGTCTGAAAAACAAATTATCTTGAAGGAACATAACCAAGGAAGTGGAAGACCTCTACGATGAAATTTTTGTCTGAGGAAATATTAAGAAAAGCACTAAAGGGGCTGGAGAGATGGCTCAGTGGTTCAGAGCACTGACTGCTCTTCCAGAGGACCCATGTTAATTCCCAGCACCCACATGGCAGCTCACAACTGTCTGTAATTCCAATTCCAGGGAATCAATATCCTCTTCTGACCTCCAAAGGCACTGTGCACATGTACTGTGTACAAGCATACATCCCAGCAAAATATCCATACACATAAAATAATAAAATACTTTTATAGAAGAAAAAGAAAAGCATTAGAAAATTAAAATCCCTGTGCTCCTGGATTATTATTTAGTGAAAATGACCATTTTACCAAATCTACTTATAGATTTGACGCAACCTTAAACAAATCCTCAAAAACTTAGCCACAGAAAGAGTAAAAAATCTTAAAATTCATATGGGACCACAACAGTCCCCAAATAGTAAAAGCAATTTTACTCAAAATATAAGGAGTTACAGGAATTAATATTCCAGATTTCATAAAATATTGTAGACCTATATTCATACAAAATGGTACAGGCAAAAAATGTAGAATAATAGAACAAAATGTAATTCCAAAGATGAGTACACATAGTTGCAGACTTTTGATATTAGACTAAGAAGTTAGAAACATAATTTGGAGAAAATACAGCATCTTTTACAAATGGTGCTGCTGAATAACTGGATATTCACAAATCTAAGGATAAAATTAGATAGGTATCTATCATCCTGCTCTCAAGCTAACACCAGTGGATCAAAGACCACAATTTTAAACCCAAACTTTTAGAAGAAACTTAAACTTTTAGAAGAAACATTGGAATTACCTTCTAAACAATAGGTGTCTGAAAGAACTTTCCGAATAGGACTCCATATGGACAGGAATTAAAGCCAACTATTGACACATTCAACCCCAGAAACCTAAAAATACACTGGACAGCTAAGAAATTAATCAAGTGAAGAGGAATTTCCACAACTCAGTAAGAATATTTGCCTAATTTATATCTGATAAAGACTTAAAATTCTGAAAATATGAGGAACTGAAAAAGCAAATCAAGAAAAGAACATTCCAAATAAAAATGGGAAACTATGACTAGAATATATTGTATGAAAAAAGATATTTTAAATAAAAAAAAAACTTAAAAAATGTGGTTGCCAAGACGTCTCAGAGGTTAAGAGCACATTCTGATCTTCCAGAGGAATTGGGTTTGATTCCTAGAATCATTAACAGTGGCCATTAACAGTGATTTTAACTTCACTTCTGATGTCCAGTGACCTATTCTGGCCTTCCCAGGCAATTCATATGTGCAAGCAAAACATTCACAAGAAATGAAACTAAAATCAATTAATTAGAATTAAATAATTTTAAAACAAAGCAATATAAACAATTACATTGTTACTGTAAAGGTACAAATTTATTCCTAAATAGAATGTTATATTATCAATGATAGTAATCTAGTAGGATTCTTAAATGTGATTATAACTCAAAATAGCTTAAAATGACTGTCTTATTTATATTTGATTTTATCATATTGCAATCATATAATATAAAATAGTATTAGCCTATTTTTAAAATGATACCAGAAATGTTAGTGTATAGTATTTAAGATTTGATAAAATTATCATAGATAAACATTTAAAATTGATATTTCCATCAGCCCATAATTTAATAATCAGTAAAATTTAGCAAGTTTTTTTAGTCTTATTAGCTGTGTTTTCTCCTCTTCATTTTCAATGGCACTTTGCCAAAAAAATTCATAAATTAATCAAAATAATTATAACTTAATCTCTATCTTCTGTAGAGAAATAGCTCTATGTGAAAGCTAGGGTCTACATTCCAGGGGCTACATTCAGAGGCCTGTGCTATCTGGAAGGAATGTAGACACACCTTTAATCCTTTATTCATAAGGCAATGGTGGCCCACATCTTTATTTCCTGGATATAACAGTGGAAGCAGACACAGGAAGCAGAAGTTAAAAGAAGTCAGTGTCACACAGGAAGTGACATCTGAGATGAATCAAAGTGAATGGCAGACAAAGTGAGTATTAAGAGGAAAATGGGCAAAGGATATGCCCAACTCTCAGGAGAAAAAGCAGACTGACTACTGAGTTAAATAGATTACATATGAGTTAATAGAGTCAGTTAAGTCAGACAGAAGCAGACAAGAGTTAATTGAAGAGTCAATAAGGAGAGTCACTTGAGAAGTGGGCTGAAGAGTCAGTTGAGGACCAGTTAACAGAAGTCAGCAGAACAGAGTCAGTTACAGAAGAGTGAGTTACAATAGTCAGTTACATAGCAGGTATTTGAAGCAGACAGGTACAGAGGCAGAATGGGGAAGTGAGAGCTCAAAGAAAGACATAGAAACACTACAGAGCTTGGCAGAAGAAGCACATAGCAGCGAGTAAGTTGAACTAGAAGAGTAAGAATTCAGAAGAAGCTAGTCAAAGTGGCTCAGTCAGCATTAGATTTGAGAAGGCTAAGGCTGAAGAATTCTGTCTGGGCTAGCAGTTAATTGTTCAAGATTGTATGAATGCTGAAGCCTTCCAATTCAAGGATTACAAGTAGAATGAAGAGAGGCCTAATGCTCAAGATCTCCAAGGCCCAGTCCCAGGCCTACAACCAATGATTCAGTGATTCAGTTAGTAAAAGAATAAACTGTTCTTTTCTCTGAACAAATGTCTGCATCTGGTAAATATACATCCACATCTATAGCCACAATTTTCCTACTGGATCAAGGAAAAGGTATCTAATATGGTAACCAGAATTTCGCCATCTTAAACATATGTCATACCTTATAACATAATATGAATTCTAGACTAGCTCAATGTTGAATAAAATGAATCAAATTGAAATTTTGAAATGTTCTGTCCAGTCCATAAGACAACAGATTGCTTCCTCCCCTACAGCTCAGAGACTAGGTGTTGTACATTAAGAAAATACACATCAAGCTACTGAAATTCTCAAATTGGTAAGTGCAAACTCATATGTGATGTAAGTTGATCTAACCGCTTTGGTAGTATTTCTGTCCACAATCTTATGTCAAATGACAGCCAAGGTGAGTACAGTCAGTCCTCCAAATCATAGTAACTTATCAATGCTGATTTTGTTGATATTTTACATGATTTATTTTTCAGTAATAAACAAAAATGAACTTACCAAAATGATTGCTGTGTTCAAAATTGTCCTTCAGAGTCCCCTTTCATAACAAATTTGGACATTAGCAAAAAAAGATGAATTCTGTTTAGTCTGGAACATTTTCAGTAACATGGCAATTCAAAGCTAGATATAAGATATCTGACCTCTTGAAAATCATTGACTTAATAGAGTTGTGATTTAATAATAAGCACAGCTGAGCAAATACTGTTGGTCCAACAGTAATTCAAATTCAAGGAATTTGCAATTCCCTAAATGTTCCTGGCAAGAAATATGTGATAGAAAGGCATCTATGAACACTCAAGTACTAGAATTCCTTCCTGGCCTATTAAAATCTCATTTAAAATTCTTCCAGATCTAAATCATTCTGAGAATTACACTCCCCATTCCAAGAAGCCAACTTCAAGAAATGCCTAGGCAATGTATCTCCAGGGCATGCTCGACGGGGGAAGGTGGAGGACTGTTTTGATTTTGTAATGGCTTAAATTCATTTCAACATATGAAATAATTATCTCATTCAACTTTATACATTAAAAATTATATAAGATTAAGTTTAGATCTATGGAGAATTAACTTGTCAAAACTAACCTTGACTTGTTATAATTCAAGTGAGGTTGTTTTTTGTTTTTTTTTAAGTCTTGGTTTGGGAGGCATCTTTTCTTCTTAAATATGGCAAGCGTCATTCACAGAAGAAGTTATTCTAAATGTTCTGCTAACTGAAGAATTCTTCACCATAACATGTTTTCAACACATTTCTTAAGTATATACTGAACTTAATAATTAGTGATAGACTTCATAATTGTGTTAATTTTGTAACATACTTTCTATTCATATGCCAGTCAAATACCATAATATAAACATGTATAAAGGGTTTGTCAAATTATTACTATAGCAAGATAAATATTTAATTCATAATAATTTAGAATTATAATTTCTTGTTTCTGTATCAAATTCAAGAACAAATGAGAAATTTCTATCAATCTAATTTTCTAAAAGCAGTTCTTTATTCTTACTCATGCCATAATTGACTTTTAAATTAAAACATGAAACGTACATCCTAATGATTCTTCTCACTGGCGTTTAAACATAGCATATTTCTGCCTATATTCAACAGATTTTTAAAGCAAGTGCTCATAAATTAATGAGGAAAATTTAAACATTCATTCCAGTGGTCCTACTTAAATCAATGATATACACTTACTGAAAATTCATTTAATTATTTCTTATGGTTTGAATATGAAATGTCCACTATATTCTCCTATGTTTGAATACTTGGTCCCCATATGGTTGCACTGTCTAGTTAGTGATGAAACTTTTAGTAGAAGTAGATCACTAGAGACATACTTTTGAAGGTTCCTGTCCCATTTCCTCTGCTTCTTGATGTCCTGTGAAAGGAACATCTCTGTTACGATTTCCACCACCGTAAAAACCACACTACTCTCCTATACTTCCCCAACATTAGAGAGTCAAACTCACTGGAACACTAAGGCACAACAAAAAAATTCTACCTTTATTTATTTGTAAAGGCATTTGGTTTCATAAGAACCAAATGTACCTTGAAAGTCTTCCAATACGGATATAATAAAGACTATTGATAGTTCCTTTTTGGAGATGAGATAAAATTAAAAGTAGAGAAATAGAATGTTGAATATCTGAAGGCTATTTGCCTGCTCTTTAAACATTTTAAAGGCAAATTCATTTGACATTATTTCTAAAGTATATTTTTGTATTAATTTATTATGTTGTGCATTAAATATATTAAATATAAAGTACCAAAAATGTCATGGTTATGGGCACAGTCATATATATATACATACATACATATACATATATATTTTTTTTTCTTAAGATTGTTTTTTCAAGATGGACAATTCTGTTTCTTTGTGGATTTAGAAATTATGTAAAAATATCGAAGTCAAAGTTTTCTTTAGGAAATAGTAAAGAGAAGTATCTTTGTTATACATGTTCAATCAAAAAATTATGGTTCAATAAAATTTTTCTCTCCCTATATTCAAATTTTCAATATATAACTCAATAATAATATGAAAAAAGGTAAAATCTAACCACAAGGTTAAAATTAGAGATGAGGTTCTAATTTGAATAAATTTGCTTATGCAAATAATCTTGTTTTAAAATTAAAGCAAAAGTATTAGTGTTGTATCTATCCATGTTTAGTTAATAATTTATAAAACCCCTTTTGCTCACAGCTTAATGGAATACAAATGGAAGATAAATTTGCACCTTGAAGATGTTTTATGAATTATAACATTCTTGTTATAAGACATTTTTTTTTCTGGAAATGACTTATGTTTTCTAATGTGTAGTTTTATTATCAGTCCATGGATTTGAATTTTTAAATGCAATTATTTACAAATGTTTATCAAAATATTTTATGAATTGAAAGTGTTATACAAAAATACTTAACAAGGTAAAATAGGTAATATAATTTAATTACTGTGGGTATCTTTTAATTTTTAATAGTATAATCAGCATATATATTTATTTATGATTTATGTATGTATATATCAATATATATACATGTAAGAACACATGAAAAATAAACACATTAAAATTTTTAAATGTTTGACATTATTTATAATGCAGTAGTTGTTTATAATCAATTATAATATATGTTTAATTGATGAAAGACTGATTTCTTTATATTTAAAAATCATTATGCCAAAGTACTAAAAAGGTATAGTTCTGTAATTCATAAACAATATGAAATATAAGACAACTTTGCTAATAGTATTTACATTTTTAATAGTAATTGGAAGGTTAAGTTTTAGGAATAAATATTAAAAAATAAAAATAGCATGTATATATGAATTAGAAATGTAAAAATTATATGAAGATTTAAATAAAGCAATAAAAAAGACTCATATTTGTAAATGTAGAGCCTGTAAAGAGAAAATCAAATAGTGGATATATATTTCAACTTGATTTATCATCCTATAAAAAAGTGGAAACACAATAAAAGTTACTACAACTGGTTGTTAGAAATATAAGAACAACAAATAAGGCAATAAAATGTTTTCATGATTGAAATTAGGACACTGGACACTCAGGATGTAACCCCATGGCAATCTTTCCCTCTCATGAAGTCGATCTTGACTCACTCTTAAGACTACAAAGCATATTGCTTAAGTGATGCAAGAAATAAAGGTTAAAACTGAAGCAAATAATATCCTAAATTTGAAAGTGTGGAGAGTTGAGATCTTTAGGTATTTCACAGATAATTATAATTGTATTTTTTTAGCAGAAAACATAAGAAATGTATTTTATATAGGGAGCAAAATGACTACAGGTGTATCTTTGACAATTTAAATAAAAATATATATGTATATAAACATTTAATAACAGTGGAAATAGGGGCCATAAATTTGAAGGGGAGGAAAGAGGGTAAATAGGAGGATTGAACAGAGAAAGGAGAAAGGAGAAATATGCAACAAAATTATAATCTCAAAGAAAAGTTAAAGTCTTGTAGTGTGTCCAAATGAGATATTAAGCTATTGTTGCTTTATAATACTCATTTAGGTCACTCATTGTTTTATTGTGTAATTATAATATTCTTTACTCTTCATAAATATGATAGAAGATAATTAAGGTATGACAAATTCAAACTCTGGAAAAACATGACATGATTCAAGAGACTGCTTCAACATCTATCAATAGCAATATGAAACAATCATCAAACACAAAATATTTATGTGTGTGTGTGTGTGAATGAGTGTCTGTGAGTGCCTGATGGTGTATATGAGCTCCACATGCATGGTCTCTATATGAAGACTACTCCAGTACCCTGGACCTGGAATTACAGAGAGTTATAAGGTGCCATGTGTGTGTTCAGAATAAAACTCAGGTTATCTGCCAGAGCAACACATGCTCGCAATTACTGAAACATCTCTCCAACATCTTTTCTCACATATTTCAGGACAAAATGTATTGCAAGAGTACAATGATAGCATTCATATAAGTAAGAATAAAAGATAGCTATATGAATATCTGGATATTAAGTTGACAAAGAGGAGTCTGAAAGAACCAAATTTAGCAGGAAGCATGTGAAGAAGATGGTATTTTGCTGTCAATTTTCAAGTATAGTTTGGTATTCTTACAGTGCCAATACATGTATGGGTTACACGTGCAAACTTCACCGTGGACTAAATGAAAATGACCCATTAAAGTAGTACTTACCTTCTACTGTAGCAAAAAAAAAAAATTAATGTAATTTTAATTGTATTAGTTTAGAAGTTCTATTTTTTTAATTAGAGAGAATACCATGACATGACTTTTTAAAAAGTTTAGATTATTTATTTCCTCTATAATTTAACTCATTTTCTTCACAATATATCAGTTATTTATTTTTTCATGTGAAAGAACTTATTGGAAATATTGGAAGTATTATGTATTTTATGGTATTTGTGTCTACTCAAAGTTTTGATTGTAATACAGAGAGTCTAAAATATAACATAAAATATGAATTTTCAAGGACCGGAGAGTGGTCTCAGTAGTTAAGTGTACTTGTTGCTGCTCCAGGTCACCTGCATTCAGTTTTCAGCACCTACATCACAGTAGATATTAAATGTCTATAACTCCAGTTACAGGGAATCCCATATCCCTGAGCTTTGCATGTACCTTCTATCAAGTACACATAATTACAAAGAGATACACACACAATTGCACATAATTTAAAAAGATGAGTATAAATCGTTATTACTATAAATGTTTGAAGTAAGAATGTGATGTTTTTCCTAACTCATAGTAAGTGTGATGACAGGAATATTTAATAGTTTGCTGACATCAGGAAATACTGGCTTATGGAGAAACTACCTATCCCAAGAGTGGGAGAGTGGGTCTAAAGATTGCAAGAGTCAGACAGGATAGATAAAACCAAGATATCATGGTTCACTAAATCACTTAAGCAGGGCTTGTATGTTATCACAAAGACTGATGCACGGCAAGTGTAGGACCATCAGGTCTTGTGTGTGTATGTTGTGGTTGTTAGCTTGGTGTTTTTGTGAGACTCCTAATTATGGGAACAAGTGGGTCTCTTACTCTTTGCCTGCTCTTGGAACTCTTTTCCTCCTGTGAGTTTGCAGTACCCAGCTTAGGTGTGAGGATTTTTGCCTTGCCGTATTTTATCTTTATCTTTGTGTGTGTGTGTGTGTGTGATATTAAGTTATTGTCTCTTGGAGGCCAGCTTTTTTTTCTGATGGGAGAAGGGGAAGTCAATAGGGGAGAGAGTAGGTAGGGTGAGTGTGGAGGAATGGAGGGAGAGGAGAACTGTAGTAGGGATATATTGCTTAAGAAAAGAATCTGTTTTCAATAATAAAATGAAACAGAAATATAGCTGTGGGTATTTTCTAATGCAGTTACTTTCTGTAACCTGAATTCATACTGCTATGGTTATGTTCACAACTCCTTGTTTGAACTTTAGAATTCAGTCAGCCAAAACTGTCAGCAGATGCATTTTTTCTGTGGGACAGAAATAAGAAACTTTGGATATATGGTGAAAAGCAGTGACGATGCCCATAATGTTGTATTGCAATATAGTAGCTGGACATTGGAAAGTGAAAGCTTATGCAGTTCATAGATCTTCAATAAAATATTCAGTAATGACATTTTCTTAACCCACACTATTGAGTTTCATGGTGAAATTTTGGAGTTGAATATCTAATCATGGGAAGGCACAGGTTATGAGTGTAGTCCTATCTCATATTAATTCTATGGAATTGGGCAATATAGCTTAACTATAAATAATAATTATGTATTTAAATAGAAGTCATAGTAAGTATGTTAGGTTTTTCTTTGTAAGGCATGGGTTGCTTATGTAACAGGGCTCAGACCTCAGTAGGCCCTGAGACTTTAGCACAACTGACTCCATGATGAAATTGCCAATTAAGGTTGTAAGACTCACCATGTATATGGCACCTTCTGCCAAAATAAAAATAAAGGCCTAATCCATCAAAATCCATACAGTTCTGGGAAAGTCTCAAAATGTACTGACTTTGCTTTTTAACTTTTGTAGTTCTGCTTCTGGCTAACTGTTCCTATAAAGAGAAGTATGTAAGCCCAGAATATGGTTTTTATACTTAAAAACTCATCCTGAGAAAGACTCAAGGCTTCTCTGGGTTTCTAAACATCCAGTGTAGTCACAGGATGACTGCTAAAGACTTTCTATTGACTTAAAACTATGTCTGATTATTCTTCTCTGGTGACTACCTCACAACATTTCTACTTATGATATTACATATAATGGTTTCTCTAAATAAAATTCACTATTAGTGATGCAAAAAAATGGTAGCAATAATTGAGTAGTTTTATTGCTACTTGATAGCTATACATTTTATAGTCAAAGATAATTCAAAATGCTTTGAAATACATAACATGTGATTTAAATGCACATTAGGCTATTTTCTTCATATATGTAAGACAACTAAATCTAAGACTATCTTGTTAAAAGTCACATTGACTAATTTGAGGTGGGCCATGGAAATGGAATAGCCAAAATACGATAAACACTAAATTAAATCAAGTAGTATGTAGCAAATAGTTCTTGTGCTGAATCTTACAACTGAGTTAAAACATTCTTACAGATAAAATCAAATTCAATAATATTCTGGTTCCATATCAGTAATGCCATGAAATGTATTTATTTTTATATGCTACAATTTTAGAGAACTCCATATTACATTTGATTTATAGTCAATGCCAAATACAGTGTCAAAGAAATGTCAAAAAGCAAGTCGAGCTATCTCATCAAGAGAATATTTGCAAGCTTATATTTTCTTTTTCACATCACCTCCATTGTGAAGATATTTTTAAGTAAAATTATTAAACTCTAGGTAATTGCATTGCTTGTAAGATTTACACTGATTTTTTTTTTCCAACCACCTGAATACACTTCTCTATCCACAGAGTGACTAAAGAGCTGATCTCCCCACTGAATTTTTGGACATAATGCGTTCCCTTGTGCATACTACTCATCTCATAGTTTCCCAGGTGGCCTAAACTACATGTCCATGCTTTTTCCTAAAGCCAAATATTCTTGACAGTCATAGTCAGTTGTCTGATTTGGATCACGTGTTTCTGTTTCTTTTCCTTTTCAGAAGAAGAACATCTTATTAAAGGAGCAATACACAGAGACACATGCCGGATGTTGACCAAAACCCACCATTACGCCACTTCTAGCCAGAAGCAAATACTCAGTCGACACTTACTCCGTTCCTTCATGAAAACAAGATCTATCTCCTACCTCCATGCATCCTTCATTTAAATTGCAATGATTGCATAGTTAATTAAACTATTGAAAGAAATATTTATTTCAGTAAAGTACTCTAAAGACCATTTCTAGTTTTATAATTTCTAAAACACTCCAATCCTCAGGAACGTAACAAAGACCTGCATTTTAGTACAAATTCTGAATGCAAGGCTGTGTCACCACAATCAATACCTAGAGCCCGTTTCAGGTAGAACATTTCTACCTCATAGTGATATAACTTCTCATCAGATATCTCAAAGAAAACAAGGTGCATCAGATTTAGGTCATCACTTCAGCGTATAGGAAGTTGAACTAAATCAAATGGCTTCAGACTGAATCAATAGAATATTTTCTTTCTCATATTATGAAACACTTCGAGAAAGAAAATAGTGTACTTGCTTTCATTCTATTGCTTTTCAGCCACAGTATTGTTGGTGTTTTGGACCATCAAATTAATGCTTTTCAGAGCAGGATATGTACATCATAACATGTTTTTTGCCATCTATAGAATAGACCCAATAAAAGTCTATAGCATGTCTCCATTTATAAAAACCGAAAGTCATCATTTAATATATTTTGCAGATCAGAAACAATTAGCACTATTTTAATTGATTGCTTTTGGATGGAATAGATTTTTTTAAAGAAAATATATTATTGTTTGGGGGCAATATGTAACAGAATATAAGGAAAGTATGCATGTATATGGTTTTCTTTTTTATTACATGTATCCTATGTAGATCTAAACTCAGAAAATTAAAAAAAAATAAGTTAAGCTTTTATGAAGTTATGAGTTTGAGGTCATCCTATTCTACATAGTGAGTTTCAGGACAGCCAGAGTGAGACTTTGTCTTAGTGTGTGGGGAGGACACACTTAAATCATCTACCTTCTGCCCACTATTAAGCCACCATATCTCCGTAGATTCCAAACTGGAAGTCAACTCATTCATACATAAACTCTGAGGCAGAACATTCAGATCTTATCAAGAGCAATACATTTCTGTCACAATTCTTCTACTGCATACATATGCACATTCATTTTCAACCGTTTGTAAGCTTCAATTTTAATTTAATACAATCTCCTGAATAAAAATACATTTATTTTGATGTAGTTCAGTTTTTCTAGCTTCTTCATTTTCCTTTTTGGCATGTCTAAAAAACAGTTGCCTAATTGAAAACTACATAAACATTATATAGATTTCTATAAAAGATGAAATGTTTATTCCCCATCTTCCATCCTTAATTCTTCTGTTTGTATGATATGAGTTACAATTACACATGTGCATGTAATAACAATTAATGAACTAAGAGGCTACGGATTTTGAGGAGAGTGGAAAAGGATATATGGGAGCATTTGGAGGAAGGAAAAGGCAAGGGTAAACATTATTATTAAATTACAATCTCAAAAATAAATAAAAAATTTAAAACAACAAGAATACTAAGCTTTAATGGGAACCAAACCACTGTGAACCTACTAGTGAATCTGGTACAAATTGAATGTTATTTTACACTACCCTAAAATTTTTTTAATATACATGGTAACTTGGACATTTCCAGATGAAAACTATGTGCCATTGAAAAGGGATGGTTTGTATCTTAAAAAAAAAAGAAACAAAATGCTGTAGTTTTTAAATTAAATTTCATATCAAGTATAAGTAGGTTGTTTAATCAAAGGATATTATATGACACTGCAAGGTGTCTACTTTCTGTACAACATCAACATCATTAACAGTTTTCAACCACATAAAAACCAAGTTAACACACTGATCTTGAACTTTGAGCAACCAGAACTGTGAGTCAGTCAGTGTCTCACTCTGTGATACTCCACTATGGCAGCTGCAGCAGAGTAATAACAAAGATGAGGAAACAACAAATAATAATTTTTTAAAAGCTGTTTATGTGATACTGATTCTCTGAGTACAACTTCTGAAGTAACGTTAAGAGTTATAATTAATTTAATGTTTCATTTAATTGTGGAAATGATCATTGTCTCAGTTACAGAACTCTTGATAGGGGAATATTTTGAGAATTCATTAAATGTGTATTCCATTCAATGTATAAATAGTAATCCACAAAACGTCATTTTCTGTGTATCTGAGTTTAAAAAGACCACTGTTAGATACATGAATGTTGTGCTTCTTTTTCCATTTCTTAGTGAATGGAATTATTCCTTACTATTTTTTCTATGTGACTTTATTTCCAATTAAATTTATATGGTATTTTCTATGTTCTTACATATTTTTCAGAGTTCAATTTATATCCACTGATTATTTAAATTGAAGTTTTTTCTTTGCATTTATGATTTCTGTCTCTTTGTATAAATGCTCTTGGCTTTTATTTTAGAGTATTACAGATATTGCTCATTTTTATCAAAATTACTGCATTTACAAAACAAATTCCATTCTACATTTTAAAGCTGTTTCTCATAAAGGAAATTTCATAACAATGTGTGATACACACAAGGTAGTCCACTTATTATAACACTAACTTGTTGAACCATGAGAAGTGGTATGCCAGGCTATAGCAGAAGACTGTTTCAGAATGTCAATAATGGTGAAATAAAAGAAACTCTTATGAAGAGAAATTAAGGGCAAATAACTTATTACAGGTAAAAATTTTTCTGCTCCCATCACACTTGTTGTAATGATGTTTTAATGTTTCTAATGGTTGCATAAGTAAATCAAATATCCAGATAACTAATCTAATATCCACAAAACATTTGGATACCTATTCAAAAATTTATAGCTATATACACACGTACATGAATAAAATCAATATTCTAATATAAAAACAGGAGGACAAAATCCTCGACTATGCTTCTTTTTCCCAAAATAATACATTTTGCATAGATGAGAATTCATTTAATAATGCAAAAGTCTCCACCTGCAGTAACTTCAACCTTTATAATATGCCACTGAACATCATTTTGTGTTTGTCTATATCAAATTAGACATTGGTGATAACTTTCACAAGGTTTTTCATTCATGTCATAATATTCATAACTAGCATCATGGCATTTCCACACACACAATTACAAGTTCTGTAGACTTGTAGCACTGATGTACATAGAGAGTACCAGTTTAGAATGCAGTGTCTTTATGGAGAGCACTTGGGTTCTTGTTGGAGTAAAAAGATATATGAAGTCTCTTTTCCATCCAATCATTGGTGTACCATCAGGAGTGATAGAAGTGTCATAATATAGCCCTCATCAATTTCTGGTTTTCTCAAATACCAATTCTGCTAGTGATTAAACAGAGAATACAGGAGAACAAAACACATTCTGAAAACCTTCACCAATTCTTGCAAGATTCGGATTTTCCCGTTTTTGGTTTTTTTTTTGACAACCTAAATGTAGATTAGGTTCGTGATGACAATTGGCCACTATAATCAATGCAAATTAGAACAGAGACGACTCTAAAGTTTCTATCCTTTTGATGTCTGATGCTCATGAAGATTAAAAAAAAAAAAATCTGTGTGCTGTCTGAATCAGTCCCTTGATAGTTTTCATTCTTTATTCAGTTACAGCCCATAACATCCAAAATCCCTGTGCCATTTACAATAAGCACTCAAGTAAGATGAATTTGGTACAAAAGAGATTTTAAGAGTTTCTCCATTTGTTTACAAGGAGATCTGATTGTAAAATGAAAACTGAGATCCCCAAGGCATGAGAAAGCAGGATACAGGTCTGAAGTTGACTTTTTCATTCCTTTCCTCTCATAAAGCAACCCTACCAAAGTGAATTTAGTTTCTTAAAGAAAGTTAACTAGAAAAATCATCCTTACTGAGGTATCCCTAACCCAGAAAGACAAATATTATATGCATTCACTATATGTGGATATCAGAAGTTAAGTAAATTATTACCAAGCTCTAATCTGTAGAGGAGAGGTGTAAAGTAAAATAGTTGAGGGAACAGATAGACCTTGTTAGGAAAAGGGAATATAGTATATAGTTGTGGATGGATGGGAGGGGTTGGATTGGGAGATTGAGAGAGAAGGATGGCTAAAATTAAGGGACATTTGAGCAGTAGAATGGAAAACTAATACAGCAGAAACTGCCTAAACTGTATACACATATGATGGCAGTCTAAATGAAATTGCCAAAAATTGTGGAAAGAGTGTCCCAACTGACCATGTATTGTCACTTAAGAAAGCTTTCTGTACCAGGATTATAGATATTTCAAGCTTTCTGTACCATAGTTACATTTAATTGAGCTGTTGGATAAAGGGGCTTCATGGGAATGACCAAGCAAGCCAGGCTGTTGCTCTCCACAAACTGACAGCAAGGCCCCATTGCTGAAGACAACACCTACACCACACAATGAACATGAAAACGTTGAGCTGGTGCATAATAAAGAGCCTTCACCCATATCTTTTAGCAGTGTTGGTACAGGAAGTCATTCTGCACACTATCAGAAGAGAAAGATAAACACTAAGCCAACCACAAAACCTTTATCTACAATCTTTATCTGCAAGATGTACTAGGGCAATGGTTACACAAAACTTGGGGGAGCAACCAATCAATATTGGATTTATATTAAAGCCTACTCCACGTGATGGAACTCATGCCTGCCACTACTTGGGTGACCTAGAATCTGAGATGAGATTGTCCAGAGACCTAGAGTAAACCAAATAATACTGGTCTAAAAAATGTAGTGGTAAATTACTACAAATGATACTCTGCTATATTCATATCAGTTTTTGTTCAGCCATCATCAGAGAAACTTCCTCATGTATCACACGGGAGCAAGCATAGAGACCCACAGCCAGACATTACACAAAGAGTGAGAGACTTTAAAACACTGAGCTCCAAATGGAATGTCTCTATCAAATCCCTCCCCTCAGAACTCAGAGAATAGCATGGAAGATGAGGCAGAAGGAATGTAAAAGCCAGAGGAGAGAGAGGAAATGGCTCTCTAAATCAACATGAACAAAGCTGATATGAATTCACAGAGACTGAAGCAGCATGCACAGGGCCTCCATGGATCTGCACCTGGACCTCTGCATTTATATTATGGTATCCAGTATAGTGTTTCTAGGAAATTCCTGAGTGTGAGAATGAGTGGGTCTATGGTTCCTGGGTCTTCTTTGTGGCTCTTTTACTTCTGTTGGTTTGTTCTGCCCAAAATCAATTTGATACATTTTATATTATTAATAAATGAATGAATGAAAATCTAACTATTAGGGTACAGGTTCACATCTGAACTGTCATTTATACCTTCTGGGAGATGGAAGATCAGATTCTTCCAATGGAATGACACTGGGTAAATCAATAACTCCAAGAAAAGCCTCATGTTCAAGAGTAGTTGACCAATATGTATTTGACTTCATAGCTGTGTGTGTGTGTGTGTGTGTTAATTTGATGTGTTTTTCTTTTTTTTTTTCTTTTTGGATGGCATTTTGAGAGGATTGTTTTTATATTGGGTTTTTATTTGCTTTTTTCTTTGAAAAAGAATTTAAAGTTATGTGGGTAGTGAGGGCTAGAGGATCTGGAAGGATTGGGGGAAAAGAGAGGAATATGATAAAATATATTTAAATTTACTAACTGCTTAAAATAATAAATATAAGAAAGAGTCCTAATTAATGTGAAAGTCCTATGTGTGGTATTCAGCAATTCTGTATAAGATTTAGGCCTTTAGAATGTTTCTTCTATTCTAAATTCTTTCAAACTATCTTGTCTTACTGTTTTAAAACATTTTACTTCATTTTTAGAGAATATAATATAATTTTGTAATTTCTCACATCCATTTTTTTCCATCCATATATCTATATACCCATCTTTATCTCTTTTATTTTTTTAAATACCCAGCAAAGTGTAAAAGCAAACAAAAATGTATTCATCAAAAACATTGTGTGACCATTATTTAACATTTTAGTCATTATTCATTATGAATAGCATTTAATAGAAAAATTAATTAGGGAAAATAATGAGATAGTTCACCTTATGAAGAGGTCCCAAAAGTCAATCATTTTGGAGATTACTTGATTTGCAGACACAGGCAACCTACTATAACCAGCAATAGGATGTTTCCAGGAGTCTGTCCTAACAGGTGGTGGAGTGAGCAAGAAAATAAGACTTTTGGTTTACATATCCTTTTAAAAGTATAGGACTTTCAGAAAGCCTCCAGCAGTCTCTGTTTCATTCTGTTTGTTAAGAAGTTTGAAATACGACCCTGTCATTCTGGTGTAAATCACAAACCAATTATGAGTAGCAGCATATCACAGGACAGTAGAATTTGTTTATTTTTCTTTAGAAACTCAGAGGGACTCTTCTTCTACTGAAAGGTATACTATCATTGTTCTTGGTTATTAAAAATAACAGTGATATCACTTTTCATGTCTTCCTCATGTCGACTTCAGCTAATGAGCCCTATATTTTGACCTTTCATGTCCAGTGCCACCCATTTTCCAACCTTGTAGCTTTCTTTTTCAAGTGGTCCTCTTGCTACAATATGCCACCAAACAGTTGTCCTGAATAAATTAGGACAAATTTTCTCTACATTTCTTCATATGTCATAATATTTCTCAGAGTAGGAAATATGTCTTGACATTTACAACCATTAAATTTTCCTATGTGCTTTTAAATTATAGACAGAATGAAAGAACATTCTCTATGTTGACATGGTGTTATCAATAGATGAGATTGGACAAATATTAATACATCGATTTAACTGCTGAATTGCTAATGGGCAAAAACAGTTTCACAATTACGTTTGATGCCTGTTCCTGATCTAGCTGAATGTGAAGGCTGTTGGAATATAATTGATTACTTTCTGGCCCTGCTGTAAATCTGTGTGTATTCTGAATTATTTATTGTAGAATTGTGTCCATTGCAGTCATTTTCTGCAGTTCACTCTTTAGTAATGTGTTTTCAGACACCCTTAAAATGTTTCTGCCAAGTAGTAAAATATCATGCTGATGAAAACAATTCCCAAAATGAAAAAAGAAATCATAATATTAGGAAATAAATAATTTTTATATTTTGGGGAAATGTCAGTATGTGTCAGCATCATATTACACAATCTGTATTATTCATTCATTCTCAATAAGATGATTTAAATATTTATTATATGGATATATATGGATGTGTGTTTAGGTATGTCTTCACAGATTTTGTTCTCCAGTGTTTATTTGCAAATAGCACCACACATAAAAGGAACAAAGTACACATCATTAAGAATACAAAATTATCTGTTTCTCAGCCATTTGAGATTCTCTTTTGAGAATACTTTATTTAGATCTATACTTCATCTTTAATTGGATTGCTTGCTTTCTTGATGTCTAGTTTCTCAAAGTCTTTATATATTTTGGATGTTAGCTCTCTATCAGAAGGGGAGTTGGTGAAAAACTTTTCCCATTCTGTAGGCTCCTGTTTTGTCTTGCTGACATTGTCCTTTGCCTTACAGAAGCTTTTCAGTTTCATAAGGTCCCATTTATTAATCTTTGACCTTAGTGCCTGAGCTAAAGGTGTTCTGTTCATAAAGTTGTCTCCTATGCCAATGCATTCAAGGCTATTCCCTTCTTTCCTTTATATCATGTTCAGTATGTCTGGTTTTATGTTGAGTCTTTGGCCCACTTGGACTTTGTGCATGGTGATAGATAAGGATTAATTTGAATTTTTCTACATGTAGACATCCAATTAGATGTCATATTCTGCTTGTAGATCAGTATCTAATCCAGTCCACACCAGCGAGGACCCCTCAGCAGCGATAGGAACATTTGGAAAGGCCAAGGGTCAAGCATCGTGAAGAGACTGGGGAATCACATGGAAAAGGGAGAAGAGGGATGGTGGAAACCAGAGAAATTGAGGGCACCAGGAGTACAAGCCCCACAATGTCAACTAACCAGCACTCCTATGGGGTCCACAGAGACTGAAGCCATAGACATATAACTTGTAGAATCCTCAGAAAACATCACATGGTTGTCTAGATTGTTGTCCTTGAAAAATTCATGTAGGCTGGATTGGGGGTATGGCTGACCATTTTACTTTGAGACTCTTTTACTCCTGCTCAGCTGCCTGGCCCACCCTTGATGTATGAATCGGTGGCTGGCCTAGCTCCATCCTTCTGTGCCATGCCCCATTGTGCTGTAAACCTGGGGGCAGATGTTCTTTTCAGAGGAGAAGTGGGGATATTAGTGGGTGGTGATGGGGGTAGATCTGGGGGAGAGGGGATGAGATGGGGGTAGAGGTAGGTGAATAGGAGTTTCTAAGGACACTTATTAGATTTCTTGTAACTGTTAACATGAAAAACTCATCTTCTTGATAATGTATTTTTCAAACAATAAATTCTTCATGTGCTAATCTTGACAATTAAACTGTGTCCTGCAATCAAGTAAATTTTTAAAAAATGTGTTGATTAGTGTCATAAGATCTATGAAAGCAATATCATATCAAAGACTAAGATCTTGCTTTATAACAAATCAAGATAATAATAATAATAAACAATAATGTTTAATTTTAAAATAAATATTAATTATAAAGATTAATTTAAATTGGACCCACTGAGTGAATTTGCATTATTATTATATATGATATCAATAAAATAGATTTTAAAATTTATTTTATGACAATAGCTATATTATTTATAATCAGAAATTTCAAATCAATCATTTTTCTCAATTTTAAATTGTTGCAAATATGAAATTGATATCATTTGCAAATTTTGCATGGTTAATAGCATTTTGTAACTGAATTTCTTGCAAAAGACACAGGCAAATCTTGGTTTTATTATTTTGTATTTGATAGTAAAATGAAAACCTAACTAATAGACCTGATAAAGCTACACACTAAATTTTGGGATTCTCTCAGAAGAAACTAAATATGGCTTACCTAGATACAATGAATAAAAATGTTTTCTTTTCAGTCAATATCTATATCTACATTATATTTTACACTGTATAAAGCATACATTGATAGAAATATTGTTTGTACCTAGTATCCTCATGAGAGAAACTTGAGAATAAAATTAATTTAAAATAGTATGCTGTTTCTTTTTGAGTTTTCAATTTACTTGATCCCTCATGTAATACCCAGAACACCTCAAAAGCATGAGTCATTTGATAGAAAAGGTTTGTGGAACCAAAATAATAATAAGCAATGTGACTCAATGTATTTATTATTACCTAGTCACAAAAGTAGAGAGATGGAAAGAGTCCCATAGTAAATAGAATGCTCCTTATAGTATAAGAGCTTCTTCAAAATGCTTTAACTACTCATATTGACTATTATTCTCTCACTTTTTCTGATTTGATAAATAAATGTTATATAACTTTTTCTACTGTCAAATCATATAAAGATTTCAGCTCTCTATTCTTGGAACATGATATGTGTGACATAAATAAAGTCACTGGTCTGGGGTCAGAAGAATCTACAGTTTCAGCAGTTTTTCTTACGCAGTTGAAACCATATTCTCATGAAGGGTGCAAGTGTAGACTGGAGAATATATGACCTGTGTGATTTTTATGTAAGAAATAAAGAAAAGAAGAAAGTAAAAAATAATGGTTGAAGCTCATAAGGCCAGTCTTAGGTTTTTAACTGCACTAATTTCATGTAGAGCCCTGAGTACTGAGAGACAGCAGGAAAGAAAAAGCTCCGTGATAACTAACACCCATAGTTGCAGATGAGGTAACAAACAGTGGCCTTTCCTTAAGGACTACAACAATCCACTCAAGATTCCATTCTTACCTGTCACTTGATTGATTATCACTTTCCATGAATATCCTGCAATTTGGAATGCAATAAATATAGAAGAAAATTGAAAAACAGAACAAATTATTTTCTTCAATATATAAAAAGTTCAGAGTAACAAAAAAGTTATTGAAGTGAGCATGTTAGTTTTCATAAATAAAACCTCTGGCGTGAGAGCAGACTATTTTCATTAGGACAACATTCTTCCATTGAGCCCTTTATGGACTCCTTCAATGATTATGCAAAGCAAGCATTTGAAATTCTTAAAAATTGCCTTGTAAGTTTAAATAATAACTTTACTACAATATAAGTTAGTTTCAGAATGCTTATCATAAATTAGGCATATATATCCTAAAAGTATTTGCTTGTGTTGAAAATGAAGACAGCAAGATACTATGCCAATTTTTTGGGGGGATTAAAAAATTTAGACACTTCAAAATTTAAAACATTTAGATGCTGTCACACAGTTTATTTACTTTTTCCAGTAAGTTTTAAATATTCTCTCAAACATTTATAACTCCTGAAAAACTGTGAAAGCTTTGGAAACTCTACTGTTTGGAGAATAACTGCACATAGGAGAAAAAAACACTTACATATGTAGTGCACATATTTTCTTCATATTTTCATTGTAAATTGATTAAATGCATGAGTGTGGGATACATAATGATTATTGTAAGAAAATCCTCTTTATATTCAGAACGTCCAATGGTTCATACAACAGAGATGCTTTTTTTTCTCTGAAATTTATGAGATTTCAAATTACATTCAAAAAGTGTCCAGGCATTGTTTGAATGCATAAGCAATAAAGAACAAAAATTGTTTTGTCCTTATTTGTTTCAAGAATATGTACAATTAATTTTAGTCATAATATTATGATTAATCTTCTAAGAAGCCTGGGAGCATGCTCTACACAATAACATCTGTACCAAGTATGACATTATAGTAATATGATTCAATGTTGGAATTTTTGTCAAATTTTGTACAATAAATCCATCAATTCATTATGACACTTTGGCTTTTTAATATATAATTAAAGAATGACAAAATAATTCAGCAGGTAAAGATGTTTGCCCTAAGCTTGACAATCTGAATTTTAGTCTGTTCTCTAGGACACACATGGCCTATATAGATAACTGAATCCAGTAAGCTGTCCTCAGAACTTCATGCACATGCCATGTCTCACACACACACACACACACACACTACTCAATTCAAAGTAAAAGCTGAAAATAGGTTAGTGAGTAAATGTTGGAAACATTAAAGTATCATGCCACTTTTCATGTCCTTTAAGACAATTCAGGCTTTCATTGTGAATGTTATCAAGTAATAACCATAAAGTGTTATATTCTCATTCCTTACCATTTTCTTCATTTATGTAAAAGACGGAGATATCAAACTATGATAATACTCATTTTTTAGAGTTTTTGTAGTTTACCCTGAATGCACAGATTTATATAAAATTCACTGTTCTTTATTTAGTTTATGAACTGAGAGAAATTATTGCAATTTTCTTCTAGGGTGGTGTTGACAAAACACCCAATAATGTTTATACTTAGTACATTCCACTTGATAGGAAGATTAGGCTTCAATTTAAAATAAAATATGACATATTCTAGTCAAGGTTCCCTATTTACTCCATTCTCCATTAAACTCAGTATGCCCCATACAATTTGTTTATATGTACTTAGTCATTTAGAAAAGAATATCATATGCTAAAAAATGATACAGGATATAAAAAAATCTCTATACAAGACAGGAGAAACATTCGTGCTAGGTGCAATATCTACTGGGCTTCCTTCAGCTCCGTATGCTCTACAGAAAGGCTTATCTTAGTATTTTCTTTTTTAAAGTAGCAGCTCAAAATGCTACTGAATCAAAACCAGGAAATAGGATTGATTTCAAGTATTTTAGAATGGTTCTTTCTTTTCAAGCTACAGTGTCTGTAACTCAAAAGGAATATGAATCACGTATATAGTTCTTCAAATTTTATTGAATATAACACTAAATTCCACATTTGAAATTATATCTTCTATTCATATAAGAACATCTCCAAATCTTCCTACTATTGGTGGAATCAAAGCATCAAGAAAATACAAGTAGAAATTGAAGAAAGATTTATAAAACATTTTGACCTTCAGCTGTTGTCTGTTGTCAATATTTGAGAATGGCATTATGTTTACTGCAGCATAAACAAAGGAAATCATTCTTTTACCCATTTCTCATGAGGTACACTGTAGAGATGATTGGCATGAATCACTTTAATTCCATTAACTGCTGTGTTTACACAAAGCCAGGACTGAACAGTCTTTAATTTAAAAAAATACACAAAATATTTCATATATATTTTTCTAACACATAAAAGTATTAAATATTAATAATTAAATTGTTAGCTGTTGTGAATCAATTAATTATTTTTAAATATTAATAGAAGTCAGTTGTGGTTCTCTCCTTCTACCATTTGAATCCTGGGTATCAAATTTAGGATGGTCACATCTATACCTACTAAAACATGTTATTTCCACTACAAAAGTGTCTTATACTATAATTAAATATGCTGTCTTATTTTACAAGCCAAAGGTACTTGTGGTCCAAAATATTATGACCTAATAAAGTTCCATGGACTGACCAACTTTACACATGCAAGGCAAATGATGCCCCTAAGCTACCTCTTTAGACATTTTAACATGTTTGTTTTGAGCCAGGGTCTCAAATAAAATGCCCAAACCATTCTGGGACTAAATTTGCAGCCCAGGAAGTTCTTTTATTTGAAATCCTTATGCCACAACTACCAGAATAACAATATTGAGAACTGGGAAGTAAAGATATTGTGGTGTGTATATTAGGGAAAGTGTTGGAGAACAGAGAGGCTGAGGATATATTTCCCCTAGACTGGGGAAATACAAGAGCAAATTTGTCTATTAATATACATTAGACAATAGTGTCTGCAATTCTGAGTCTTATTTTATTTATAAAACCATCTTCTAAGAAAAAATATGTATTAAAAATCAACACCAAATGTAACACATGGAAAAATTAACCCCAGAACAGAAAATCAAATGCAAGGAAACACACACACACACACACACACACACACACACACACACACACTCCATGTGAACAAAATAATAGGAATCAACAAACTATCAATTGACATTTCTCAACATCAATGGTCTCAATTCCCCAATAAAAAATATACACTCTAACAGAATGGATACCAAGTCAGAAAAGATCCATCTTCAATTTTGGGTCACTTTGTATTAATTTGGAATGTTATCAAAATTTTAAGGAAGACAAGGAGGATGTTAATCATGAGGAAGTGATGACTAATTCCTTAAATGAATATAAAGTGGATGATCAAATTTTAAAAATGGTAAAAGAGGCAAAAGGAGTTCCATTCAGGAACAATCGAAAGTAAATACACAACTGATAACGGTGCTATTGAAGACTCACTCATCTCCCTTAGTGGAGTCTCCTTTAAATATGTATCTTCCATTCATAAAGATGATACTGAAACATGGGGTGAGCAATTTGTTAATAAATATAATCTTGTACCACTTTTTGATGAGGATTAAGGAGACGTCATGAAAAATCTAACTTTACAAGTTAGGCAAGGTAGGGCACAGCATAGAAAAGAAATTCGGTTCCCAATTCCTCCCAGGACTCATGAGTTGTACTTCATATTTCCAATGCACTAGGCAATCTATTTAAACCCTTAGAAAGAAAGACACTGTTGGTCAGTCCTTGAATATTATCTCAAGAGGGAAGAAAAGAACTATAGCTATTTGAATCCAGAGTAAAAGAAGCAAGTGTATATCATGTATGTCCTTCATTGTCGTTAAACTTACTTATTTTTTCCACTAAATTGGAATGGATTTATTTATACCAGAAAGGCCATAAAATACTGCCATCTTACCTTGCTCTTTTTGCTCAATTAGTGAATCAGGAGAGAGCTAAATGTCAACAATTGTATGGATTTGATCCTTGCTATATTATATTATAATAATCAGTGCTTAAGACTGTATTAAAAAAACTCTATAGATTTTCAAATTTCAGTTGCAGATTGCTATGGAGAAATAGGAAACCATTACTCAGCTAATAAACTATGGGATTTCCTTATAGGAACTGAATTTGTCATTACAAAAAACGGTCCAAAATCTGCCTATTGCACAGGCAGATATTTATTTTATTGATGGTTCATCTAAGAGGATATCCAATAATAGATGGTCAACCCTGAAAACAAATACATAAAAGTAACTAGGTTAGTTTCATGTATTTATGAATTATGTTTTAAGTTATATATATGCTATAAGTTATATACATGTATATAAGTTACATACATGTATATGTTTTATATACATGTTAAAGAATGCTATAACAACAACAAAGACTGCTTCCTATAAGACATCCTGGTAAAATAATGGCACAAATGTTATGGGAGTAATCAACCACATTTCTGTTGGCTTTAAGGTCCACTCCATGAGATGGGACCCATACATAACATTGCTAAAGAGGCCAGTACCAAGAGTACAAAGAACCAGAGACTAGAAAGTTCATGGGCCTAGTAGAAAACCTACTATTATTATTTTGCTAAAGGAACAGAACAATAAAATGACTCTTAAAAATATAGTTGTAATCACATGTGAATATCAGTCAACCCTTATCAGATAAGGTACTTTTAGAAGTAGATAGTAATTAACAAAGAGATTCACTGCTGGACTATGTGTATAGGATGAGAGACTTTTCAACACACAGTTCGAAATGATAAATCTTCATTAAATCCTCAAGGCTCAGAGATATTTGAAAAAGATGAAGCAGAAAGATAGTAAGAACTAGAGATGATAGATAGATGGAGGACTCCAAGGAAATAACATTTTATAGATACAACAGGATGTGTGTGTGTGTGTGTGTGTGTGTGTGTGTGTGAGTGTGTGTGTTCACTGAGACTATGACAGCATGCACAAAGACCTGTCCAGATTTAAAAAAGACAAAATTGCATCAGTGAGAAGGGAAAGTAGACATAAAGTCCCACTCTTAACAAGGAAACTATATGCAATTGATACCTACTGACAAAGGGAAAAACATAGTTTTCTCCAATGATGTATCACTAGGAATATCATCCACACTCCAAGGAAGGCCAACACCAGAGGGGCTATGTTTTTTATATGCTCATTTTGTTTTCTTTCGTTCGTTTGTTTGTCTTTCTGTTTTTTATCTTTTTAGTTTGTTGACATGGTTTGATTTTCATAATTTTTTCTGATTTTCTTTTTAGAGAGAGAGATCATGAAGTTGGTGAGTAGGTGCTCAGAGTAGGGAAGAGGAAGAAAGAATATCCTCAAGATTTATTTTATTAAAAAAATAAATAAAATTTTAAATAACTCCTTATTAATATATACATGAATCTTAATTATATTAGTCTTCATTTAATCAGTAGAAAATAATTGAAACTATATTTGTCCAATATAAAAAGTCCTATATTAAATATTTTCAATACCTTTCAGACTCTCCCCATTATGTTTTTGAAACAAATTTAATAAGTAGATATTGGCTCAAAAAATTTTTGTTCATTTTCAGAATAAATTATAACAGATTAGTTCCAATTTAAACTTCTGCCAATACCCTATGAGTGTTTCTCTTTAGCATAATCCTTGGGTGGTTTGGAAAGCAGTATCATCACAGCTAGACATCACAAATTTATATTTTAGACTTTTGTACTATTTTAAATGTGATCTTTTCCTTTTAGGTATTTTTTTTTACAATTTCCAATTACTGTGTTCTATTATTTTTATTGATTTGAATTTGGTGGAATAGCAGCATACTTGCTTTATAAGTATACTTTATAGCTTACATTTTTCTGGTTGTAGATTTTAGCAGTTTTGACTATTATATTTCCATAACAAAAGCAAGTAGAAGGTTTGTTGTAGTTCTAAATGAATTTGTATATATAGATTCATCAGATGTAGCCACTGGTTCAGGGCAAAGACACTTATTCTTTCCTCTAATAAATCACTGGTTCTATCATGGAAGCCTAGAGCCCTAGAAGTTTGTGTCCTCTTTACAATCTACTCTTAATCTTTGAATTGGAAGGTTTCAGCTTTCATACAATCTAGAATATTTAAATTGCTATCCCAGACATGGAAGTCTTCAGGCTTAGCCTACTGAAACCCTCTGCTGACTGAGCCACTCTGACTAACATCTTCTGAAATCTGACTATCATTCAAATGACTCTTCATACTAACTCTGTTAACTGACTCTTCAGCCTGCTTCTCAACTAACTGTTCAACTGATCTTCTGTCTGCTCCTATTAACTGACTGACTCTGTTCTAATTAACTGTTCTTACTGCTTCTCAACTGACTGTCATAACTCCTATGTAACTCTCTTTTACGGAGCTGAGAGACAGCCTTTCCTTCTGAGAGTTGGGCATGTCCTTACTCTGCTAACTCTTCTGATTAGTCATTTTGTCTGCCATTCACTCTGACTCATCTCAGATGTCCCTTCCTGTGTGACACTGACTCCTGAGTTCTGACACCATTGTTTTTTTGTTTTTGTTTTTCCTAGGGAGTAAAGGAGTAGCCTACCATTGCCTTCTGAATGTTGGGATTAAAGATGGTTCTACATTCCATCCAGACCACATAGACCTCTGAATGTAGTCCCTGAAATGTAGACTTTAGCTTCTACACAGAGCTATTCTTCTTCAGTTTGTAGATTATTCCTTCTAGGAGATATGCATAAACTCCTGTCCCTTACAAAGGGTTGTAGATGTGATTGATTACCTTAATACCAACAATGTTTTTATGATTTGAGAGTTACTTCTTAATTACTGCTGAATATATTCCATTATCTGTGTATATACTACAAGCTTAGTATATACTACTAAGTCATTATATAGTATATACTACTAAGTCAGTAGTATATATCTATGTATATACTACTTAGTCATTGAAAGAAATCTGCATTCAAAGTTTTGGGACATATGTTTACATTTTATTTCTGCTGAAATCGATTTTCAACTAATAAGTGCAAATATTAAATATTAAACTATATCAAATGTCATGAACATGTATATTTTATTAGAAACTCCCAATTGCTGTGCACAATGCCTTTATCATCTTATCATTTCCACAAGCAATGACTGACAACTCTGTTAACCACAGCGCCACAAGAATTTGGTGCTGTCATTCTTTTGTAATTTGGTCAACCTATGAATTATGTGGAGATATCTTTTGATTAAATTTATAATTTTTTTACTGCCTGGATTATTCAGCATCTTTTAATATGCTTATTTGCCACTGATTTTTTGTTGCTGTGCAGAGGTGGTATCCAGTCAGTTATTTTATCCACCTTTCAATGTGAATTTTCATTTTCTTATTGAGCTTTAACATATTTTGTACTGAGTATGGGTTGTTTGGCAAATGAGTATCTTACAATATTTGATTCTAGGTGGTGATTTACCTTGACCATTTTATCCACAGGGCAAAATAATTTAATATTTCAAATATTAAATTCCAGATTCACTCTCTCTTCCTTGTCCACTAAATTTTCTGACAATTTTTCCCTCTGGAAGTGCAACTTGTATTGCTCAAATATTCTCAGAGGTATGCTGTAGTCAACTTACCAGGAACTGTACTCTTAAATAAAATTGATTTTCTATCCCCAAGCAGCTAACAATAGACAAAAATTATGGCTTGAGGCAGTATTTCATGCCCACCTCCCCTTTCCATATTTGGATTTTGTCTGGCTTAGGTTGCACATGTTTTATTCATTCTGTCACAACCCATGTAGGTTCATATGAGAAGCTGCCCTCCTGTGTCCAGAAGATAGTTTCTTCATAGTTATCCACCACTTCTGTACTCTTCCTACCTCATCTTCCACAATGAAGAGAGAGCCTTGGGAAGAAGAAATGCAGTAATATATATATATATATATATATATATATATATATATATATATATATATATATATATATATATATATATTCCATTTACTTTTCTCCATAAGTATCACGCATCGTCTAGCTCTATGAAACTCAGCTAGTAGGGATGAAATTTTCAGTACAGCTTAATATCTCCATTTTCAAGTATATGGTGTATCAGCACTAGTATCTTATTCAAGTTCTGAAGAGTAACCAACATCAGGTACTGTATCTTGGTCTATGAGACTCAGTAGCCAACAGTTCCACAAGAAGGACCCATTAATAGTGCTTAGATTTTTGGTCACTCTGTCTTGTCAAGGAAATATTACTCAATTATTTCACTTGAACTCTCTTTGTGTATATATGTATGACAATTATTTCTTTTGTTAACTATGACTATAATGTTTGCTATTGTTTTGTGAGAATCAATTTTCTATAGCCTAGGCCGTCCTCACACTCACCATGTAGCTGGCACTCAATAAACAACTGGTTCTCCTGACTCAATGTTTTGTAAAAAATTAGTAAAATATATATAAATAAAGACATGCAAATTAAGGAAAGTCAAATAATGTTACTACAGAAGCAAAGGAAGAAATAGGATTAAATAATACAAAAGTAGTTCAATTTTAAATGTTTAAAATAAAATGACACTTGTAAAATTTAACATTTAGGTAATTAATAGATTTTTAAAACTAAACGAAAATGTACTACTGAACGTATATAGCTTTGTCACATTTTCACTGAAAGAGGTATTTTACATTTAAGTGGTATAGACATGTTTTTGCATAGTTGTCTTATTTAACATTTGATGTCTTTAAATATATTTTTAAATAATAAATATACCATTGAGATAACTCTAAAGAGTTGTATATTACATAAAATTGTATTGTCAATTGAAAGAATTGCCAGATTTTTTTCTTAGTTTTTGTGAACAAAAGA
Organism: Cricetomys ansorgei; assembly: GCA_026225945.1. Lineage (NCBI taxonomy): Eukaryota > Metazoa > Chordata > Mammalia > Rodentia > Nesomyidae > Cricetomys > Cricetomys ansorgei. Next base: position 12,705,413 of record JAMJFZ010000713.1, read on the forward strand.
AAAAATGTTTTATTTTCAAATTTAATTTCAAATTTCAAATTTTTGTATCATAAGTAACGTGTGCATATTTATGTGTGTTTGTGTATATGTATGTGTGTGTGTGTGTGTGTGTGTGTGTGTGTGTGTGTGTTTGTGTGTGAGGGTATGTGGTCTAACTTGGAAAGGGAAGTTACCTATTCATGAAAACAAACAGTGCATGATTGAGTGTGCCTGCCCACACACATTTGTGACTTGTATAAAAGGGATACTATCACTAATTACTAATCCAATTTCTGATTAATGTTGTTCTGAAGCTAAGCAACCTCTTAAAATGGAAAATCATTTTGCATCAATCTCTGGGCTGTTACTTTTCACTTATTTAAATATGGCCTGCTTCAGGCTGTATTGCCTTAGTATTTGATAATTAATGTTGTACGTACCAAATTACCTTCAGAGTCACAAAAATAATTCAGATAAAGGTTGTCTAGTCCTTTTTGCCAAACATTCATTACAAAGCAGACCATTGTTTAGGATGAGAAGAACCTGAGTGAAACAATACATGATAGATTTTGTCTTATAATAATCTACAAATTTATCTAAACCTTAACAATATGACTGAATAAAATGAGGGATATTTCACAGATTTATTAGGGAGATATGTACACATAGTAGATATAGATTAAGAACTGTGTAGATAGATTCATAGTACTCATTTTACTCATACTTTACATAATCACTGCAAAATTTGCAGTTGTGTCAAAATAACTAAACTGCATTTTACAGCTAGACTACTTCACTGCAGTGATTAATAAGCAAGTTCACATATTTAGGTTGTTTTTAGGTAAATGTTATGCAAATATATTTGAGTAAAGAATTAAAAGCTAAGCTAACATGCTAAACTTTCAAGTAACTGTTATAATAAATGTTAATCTGACAGAAATACTTTTCTGTTATTTATTTTACTTGTCAGATACTCTGTGACCTATGCTAAATAGAAACAGCTATTGTGCTTGCATGTTAGAAAGATAGAATAAATCTACATAGTTTACTCATACTTTTAAACGAGGAATAAAATGAAATATAATCAAATGAGGCAGGATCGCACTAGGTAACTCAGGAAAACTGGAATCACTATACAGCCTGAGTTAGACTCAGATGTACAATCCTCCTGCCTCAGACAGTGGAGTGCTGGTGTACAGGTGTGAGGCACCATTTCAAGTTCATAAACCACATATCAAAAGTTGAGTTATATATATGAATATATATACGCATATATATGTATATTTCTGTATTTGTGTATGTGTGTCTGTCTTTCTGTCTGCCTGTCATGTGACTTTTCCTAGGGAAATGTGAATACATCTCTTCCTCAAATAGGTACGCCCTCATAAACAACAGATGAAAGAAACACAAATCTAGCTTAGTGAACCAAGGAGCTTGTTGGACTTAAAGAATCATGGGTGATGTGTTAGGAGCCTAGACGACAAAAAGGCAGTTGTATCTTTACAAAGCCTTCTCTCACATAGGTGATAACTCACAACTGAATTCTTGGAATTCTCTCCATAGCTTGTAGTCACCTCTACTGAACCAAGTAGCAAATATTTATTGATTTTATAATCTTTGGGAGGATATCTTGTGAGTCTTTGTAACATTCTGTGACTCTTGGGATATGTAGTTCCTTTGTACTCTCCTAAGTCTTAATAAGCCTCTGTCCTTACTGTTGGATTGAATGTTTCAATTTGGAGAAAATGGCTATATAACAATATTATATACAATGAAAAAGTGGTCAATTTATAATGAGAAAGATTATTAGTCAGATATAAGAGTGAGCATAGGAGATTGTAAAAAAATAAATATGACCAAAGTATATTATGTACTTAAATTAAAATGTCTTTATGAAATTTATGAACTCACAACAAATACATACCAATAATATTTTAAAGAAAATTGAAATTGAATTTCTATACTTCTGATGTATTCTTGATATATAATGAATTTTATAATGTGACCTCTTTAATATCATATATTTCTCAGTTTTTATGTAGCAGTCAGTTCAACATCCAGATGCTAAATAACACATACTTCACATGTTTTCTTTTTCTTTTCTTTCTTTCTTTCTTTTTTTTTTTTTTGAGACAGGTTTTTACTGTTGTAACTCTGGCTGGCTGCCTGGAGACCAGGTTGGCCTCAAATTCACAGATATCCATTTGCCTCTGCCTCCCAGAGTGCTGGAACTAAAGGCATGCTTGACCACAACTTGGCTTCAGATGTTTTCTTTATTGGGCATCATCAATATGTTTAATGTTGATCTTTTATCAATAATGTTGAATAGATATCATGAAAAGCAAAATCCTGTCTCTGAGCTGAGAGCTTGCTTATCTATCATGAGAGTTGCAGATGTCCTCACTCTCACTCCCTTTGCTAACTCTTCCTCTGATTTGTCATTTTGCCTGCCCTTCACTTTGACTCATCTCAGATGTCACTTCCTCTCTTATACTGACTCCTTCTGAGTTGTACTTCCTGTCTTGCTGATTAAATGCATGTGCTTTCTGAATACTGGGGTTAAAGGTATATAATAATATTCTTTCTACATTCCATCTGGACCACACAAGCCTCTGAATGTGATCTCTTCCTATACACCCTCGGATTAGATCCCTTCCTAGCTATCACACAGGCCTATCATTGTAATCCTTTCCTAGAGCAGCCATGTTGCTGGAATAAGTGATTAGATATTCCTCGAAAGTAGAGTAGAGACTCAATTACTATGATGGACATTTTCAAATGAGTAGAGTAGTAAAAATATTTCCATTATAAAGAAACAATCTAATCATTTTCATTTTTTGTTTGTGTATGTGTGTATATATGTATGTTCACACACATGAGGAAGTAGAATTGCATATGCCTATGGAGGACAGAGGTTAAGTCTCAAGTTCTATCTCAGTGACTGCCCAACTTAACTGAGACAGGTTCTTTTACTGAACCCTAGAGGTTGCAGATACCAGTTGGCTAGTAAAGCCCTTCTCTCTTTCTCTCAGATCTGGAATTGTAGGTCCAAATTCTAGAGCACTTAGCTTTATATGTAGGTGCTGGGTTTCAAACTCTAGTAATCATGTGCACATAGCCAGTACTCTGACTGCCATTTCAGCAACTTTAGACTGTTTTTGCTATTACATTCTTATGAGGGGTGAGTATATGTAAGAGAAAGGAAAGATATGAAAATGAGAGCAGAGGAAAGCAGAAAATAACTCAAAATCTTAAGGAATTTGAGAGAGATTGGATGGATACAGGAAGTTGGAAGAGAACTTCAAAAGCATAAGGCAGAGAAAACAAAATTCTATTTGATGTTCTATCTTGTATTAAACACTGTTTAGATGAGGATGGTAATAGCACTGATCTGTGTAATAATGGCTTTGTTTTCATGTTTTTGCTAGTTACTACATGACAAAGTCAATCTTCATACAAGATTTCTGTTTAAACATTTCACATTCCTATAAAATAAATGGTTCCTTGGTTTCATTTCAGAATAAATCCCTAAGCCTAAATTTAAAAACTTTTGTTTTCACGAAAATTTTTTTTCTAAGTCCTAATGAGTAAATTATCCAAATCTATGTATGTTTATATACACAGCTTATTTGCATGTGTCTCTTTACCTTTTGCATCTGAACATTCCTGAAGATTTTTAGCATAGTAATATCTTCAGCATTGACCTCACTACTCTTTAAGGAAGGTTGCTATATATCTAAAACATTCCCAACCTTCCTTACTTATTTGCATTGCTATGTAAATACATCTGACAATTTGTTTTTTAGGTTTCAAAACTACATGAGATTTATTAGGATAGATTTTGCAATATAAATGCTATACATAGTAAAGATAGATAATTAATAAATTATTATTTTTAACAGTAATAATGAAAAATACAAACAGAAATTTACAGGTTATTACTATACGTAGTTGTGATCCATAAGTATTACTTCATTGATTCTACGACAATATTTCTGTGGTACTAGGAATCATATGTTGCATATTTTACAATGTGTAATAGTAGAATTCATTTGACCATTGTTAGTGCTTACAATGCTTGCAGGCTGTTAAGAGTTCTGACAGAGCTGTCATTACCTGGCAGGCATGACCTTGGTCTTAGCTATTCATACTGTAATTACTTCAATTGAATCACGCACATTATCAGAACTACACATGTCAAGTTTGATTACCATTTAAAATGTTTTTTAAAGTGTTCCACTGTGTTTTAGAATTGTAACACAAAATGTTATTGTGTATGCAGAAGCACAGAAGCAGAACCGTGGGGCACAAACATGACATTAGTGACGCAGATACTCTGCTGAAGAAATGGCAGCAATTTCAAATAGCCTCAAAAGCACAAGGAACAGCTTTATGGGAAACTTCTACTTTCTTCCCCCATAAAGATTTCAGTGAAATGGGACAGGACTGGGACTCAGCAAGGAAAAACTTAAGTATATATGTGAAATATTCTTACGTCCAGTGTTCCCTACTTTATGAGCTTTGTATTAATACATTTTAGTTCTGCTTACCATTTTAACCGCACTAAAGGAATTTTTAATATACATAAAATATGATAAACTGCACTACCTAATGATATATGTATACTTATAAAATAGTAAAGTTAAACATTTGTTGATTCCAGCCTTTGTTTAATACCATTCTGTTTTCACTATTTATGAAAGCAACTTTTATAAATTATACACACTGGTGAGATTATTTGCTATTTGCCTTACTAACTTTGAGCTATTTCACTGAATACTATGTTCTTTATTTTCACTCAAGTTGTTTCAAAATAGACTTCATCCTTTTTTTGTGGATGGATTCCTTTCCATCATTGTATATACTATGTATTCTTTATGCATTCATCACTTGATTGGCATTTGTGTTATTGCACTTGTTGATCCTTGATAGCAATGCTTCACTGAATATGTTTGGTAAATCATGACTAAACCATATTCGTTTATTAAATGAGCTAAAGCACAATGAATGGGCCACATCTAGAAACAGTTTATTAATCACATCTGAAATCTTGTCTTCTTTTTAAGTCAATTAAGTGAATCCATTACATGATTCCCCAAATAGGACAAAAAGTAACCAATGATTGAAGAGTTACTTGGTATTTTGTCAGCATGTATTAACTTCAGTTCTGAATGCTCAAATGCCATGAGTTAATTTTCTTGTATTTTTAAAAAGATTCAGTTGAGGTGGGGATTGTGGGGAAAATAACAACAGAAGCCTAATTTACCATCAGCCTTTAATTCTGCTTCCTTCCTCTAAGAATTTTGCGACATGTATTTATATTTTTAAAGGAAAGGATAGGAATTAACTGATATGTTTTTCGTGGCCAATGCCAAACAGGAATTAGGAGTTCTCATAGCCACACGACTGGTAAATGTGAATGAAAAACAGGAAAAGCTCTAAATGGTTCAGAACTGTCCAGTAAGTCTATATATTTTGTGCTAAACTTGACAAGCTAGTATTGTAAGATTTAGGTGAAAAAAACAAGGTTCTCATAACTGTATTAATATTTCCAAAACACTTTTACAGCACATGCTTATTCAAATTAGGCGTCTTCTCTATATTTGGTTGGAAATATAAAAGGTTATTGCTTTAAAATTTCAATTTTCTATGAATAAAGAACATTGTTGTGGTATACTCATTGATGGAAAAGGTGATTGGATATATCTGTATTTTTCATAAATTAAAATGTTTAAATAAGAAAAAATAAAAACAGAACAAAACAAAGAAATATTGGCTGGAAATATTGGCTCAGGAAACACAATGCTTGCTATACAGGCAGGAAAACCCCAGTTCAGATCCTTAGAAAACATATAAAGTTAGACTTAGTAGCACACATGCAATTCTAGGCAGGAGAATCACTGGAAACCCATGGGCCACCCAGAATAATTTATGCGGTGGCAAAAATACTTTTTCAAATAAGGTAAAAAATAAGGAGTGACAGTCAAGATTATCCTCTGACATCCACACATACAAAATGGCAGGCATACTCCTGCACTCACACACACAAATTTCCCTGTGCGTGTGCATATGTGTGCTGTACACACACACACACACACACACACACACACACACACCATAAACATAGACATTGCAATCACCAGCAATGAAGGAGTGTTCTTTCTGTTTCACATCCTCACCAGCATGAGCTGTCCTTTGTTTCATTGATCTTAGTCATTCTGACAACTGTAAGATGTAATCTCAGAGTAGTTTTGATTTTCATTTCCTAGATGGCTAAAGATGTCGAACATTTCTTTAAGTGTTTCTCAGTCATTTGAGATTCTTCTTTTGAGAAATCTTTGTTTAGATCTTTATACCACTTTAATGGAGGATTTGTTTCCTTAGTTTCTAGTTTCATGAGTACTTTATATAATTTGGATATTAGCCCTCTGTCAGAAGCTCTGTAGGCAGCTATTTTGTCTTATTAACTGTGTCTTTTGCCTTACAAAAGATTTTCAGTTACCTAAGGCCCCATTTATTAATCATTGATCTTAAAGCCTGAACTATCAGTTTTGTCTCCTATGCCACTGTGATCATTGCTGGTGGGAGTACAAACTTGTACAGCCACTATGGAAATCAATATGCTGATTCCTTAGGAAAGTGGAAATTGACATACCTCAAGACCTAGCCATATTTCTACTACTCCCTGGGCATATATCAAAAGGAACTTCCATCCTCCCCACAAGGACACTTTATCAACTTATATGCCTAGTAGCTTTATGAACAATTCCCAGAAAATAAGATAACATACACACCCCTCAATTGAAGAATAGATAAAGAAATGTGGTACATTTGCACAATGAAGTATTACTCATCCAGGAGTAGGACAGATGGAGAAAATATATGAGAGACAACAAGGATTGGGAGACAATTAGGGAGTGATTGGGAGACCTAGTGTAGTAGAAACTCACAGGACTCTATGATACTTGCTAGGATACCCTAGCAAGGATTCCTAGTAATGGGGAATAGGAAGCTTGAATAGGCCATCTCCTATAGCCAAGTAAGGCTGGGAGTCATGAGACTGGGACATCACAGTCACAAAACCTCTGACTTATGGCCCATCCTCCATGCAAGATCCTCATTGACAATGGAAGAACAGAATCTCATGCCAAAGGAGGGAAATCCTGCCTGCAACTGCAGGCCAGTTTGAGTAAGTGTTGAAGTAAGTGAGGAACCCAGAAGTGAATGTCAACAGCACTTTGAGAATGTTGTCTTTGTGTCAAAGTCAGCTCAGTGGGTGGAGTCTGATTCTGATAGTAATTTCAATGTTCCCAGGGAAACAATGCATGCTTCCGAAAACCACATCTCATTCTCAGCCATTGCTGAGTAGATGTTTTTCAAATTTTTCAGACTGAATGATTTTTTTTCTTTTTAATTAATCATCTGAATGGATGCCCAGTTTTTTCACTTTTAGTGCTGAATATGAATCAATTTAAACAGAAGCTTAATGAGAAAAAGAACAAGTAAAATTTGGCCTGGGAAAAAAGTGTCATACAAAGGGTCAAAATACTCAATCACTATTGTCCTCATTAGGATTATTTGAATAAGTGAAGACTAAATGCATTTTAGTGTAAGAGAAGTATAATTATCCTTTCCAGTAGCCTGTGGTGATTAGTGAATTTTGATTATTAGCATTAGGAACAGATCACACTCCCTCATTTTCAGAGGAAAGTACTGATATTTTTCTAGGCTACATTCTTATATTTGGCACTCAAATATAATTATTTTAATAATTATGTAAAAACTTATTGCCTACTTATATTTGCCTATTTTAAGGCACCAAATAAATGACCTTTATTCAAATAAAAGATGCTCAATACTCATCTAATTTATCAAAAGACAAGTCAAGTTTTCTATTACTTTTCCATACAAAAATAAATTAAAGGAAAATGAAAATTATTGGGATATAGTGATGACCAATATTATATTAACAAAATATTTTATTTTAGTTTTTAACAATATAACATGATTCTTTGCACCAATCTTTAAAATAAGCACAGGCATTTCTACTTGCTAGTTTGAAGATTTTTTTTGTAAATAGAGATTAGATAGAACTTTTATAGATGATATAATGTGATTCATTAATGTTAATATGAAAATTTCAATTCAAATTTGAGTCTGGTTCTTAATCTAGAGCATTAAAGTGCAACACTGTCTGCATCCTGACAGATCTTTGTTTCTGAATAAAAAAAATGATGTCTAACAGAACTTGTAAGAATTACTGTTATTAAACAACCACTAAAGCAAAATATCAAGAGCCTCCACATTTTGTCAATGACCTACCATTTAAATATTCAGTTTTATTTTCCAAATGCCATGTATATTCAACATTCTGGGTATTTACTCTAACATTACATAAAGATGAAGATAAAGATTTAACCAAAATACAAAGATGCACAACTGGACAAGAAACAGAGAATCAATGGCTACAAAGTGCTCGTATTTGGCCTTAAGTTGAACATCTTTTTACACTCCTTTCTGTAAAAGCTTAGTGAACATCACAGAGAAGGCATTGGAAATGCTGAGGTAGACAGAGGTCAGGGAGGATCACTGTAAAATAGTGAGTTCTGAACAAGACAGGGTCATTGCACTAATGTACTCACAGTAACTATAGTTGCCTGCACATAACCTGCCCAAATCAAGCCTGTCAATATACAGGATCCAGAGGAGGTGCTAACAAAGTCACACCCTATATGAAAAACTTTACACAAGCAACAGTTGCTGAGGGAAGAGGCTTCAATTTTCTTCAGTGGTTTGTCCAGTAGTTGAGAGTGTTTATGCTCCAGCAGATGATCCCACACCTATGCACATAAGGGTACCACTGACAAGACATAATAGGATGTAGAAGGAGGAAGAGGAGGAGGCAGAAATGAAGTTGAGAGAATGATATAGGACATAAATACCAAATGGAGTTCACAGAGTTGGGGTAGGTAGGATGTAAATCATACATGTAGTCATGTACAAAATTACTAAAGGAGAAACATTTAAAGACTGTGATGAAGATGAAAATATCAGCTACAATTTGAAAGTGAAAAATCAGATTTTAGAACACACACACACACACACACTATGCTGGCTAGTTTTATGACATCTTGAAACAAGCTAGAGTTGTCTGAAAGGAGGGAATCTCTGCTGAGAAAATGCATCCATGAGATCCAGTTTTAAGGCATTTGCTTAATTAGTGATTGATGGGTGAGGCCTACACCACTGTGGGTAGGGCCATCCTGGTGCTAGTGGTCCCGGGTTCTATAGGAAAACAGAGTAAGCAAGCCATGAGGAACAAGCAGTTAAACAGCACTCCTCCATGGCCTCTGTATTAGCTTCTGTTTCCACGTTTCTGCCCAGTTTGTATTTCTGTCCCAAACTCCTTCAGTGATGGAAGTGAAGTGTGGAAGGAAGTGTAAGCCAAATAAAACCTTTTCTCCTCAACATGCTTTTGTTCATGGAGTTTCATCAAAGTGATAGAAACCATAATTAGTATACATATATACATTGGCTATTATATTTATTGTGTTAAGAGTATATAATTTCTTATTTGTTTATCATATATCTTAATAAAGTTAAACCATTCTCAGGAAAGAGGGCTGCATTATTAACTAGGCTTTAGATACCAGAATCAGCATTAAATATTATGACAACATGATGAGTTCAGTGAATGTCGAAAATATGAAAAAAATTATGTCAATGACATCAAAAATTATAAAAATTAGAGGAAACTGAACACACTGGGAGTAAAGTGATAATAAATGGTACTGTACCATTTAAATATATTTTGTGTTTTTAGATTACATTGTGTCCTAATTATTGGTACAATAAAATAACATGACCCGAAAGCAAGTTGGAGAAAAAAGGCTTTTTTCAACTTGTATTTCCATGTTGCTGTTCATCACTGAAGGAATTCAGGACAGGAATGCAGACAAGAGCTTATGCAGAGTTCAAGGAGGGGTACTGCTTACTGGCTTGCTTCACAAGGCTCGCTCAGCCTGATTTCTTATAGAACCCAGAAATACCAGGCTAGAGTTGGCACCACCTTCAATGGGCTGGGCCCTCCCACACTGATCTCTTATTAAGAAAATGCCGTACAGCTGAGTATTATGGGGCCTTTTTCTCAACTGATGCTCTTTCCTTTCTGATGATTCCACCTTATGTCAAGTTGACACAAAACCAACCAGAACACATTACCTACATTTAAACATGATCTTGGCCACTTGCTTCCTCTTTGACCACACAAAAATTATAAAATTGTTGATCTCATGTTTTGGAAATGGATCAAAACCCAGTCTCTAGCTCATGGGGAGGTCACCATCATGCCTTAATTGAGTTTTCTGTGTGATCTGTGTTAGTTCCTGATAATTAAAGTTTTCACATGGTTGGAGAACTAAATTTAGAAAAATTTAGTTAATAAATTTAAGCATGTTTTCATGAGTATTTAATCAGTTTGATTCCTATTCGAGTTTCTCTAGAGTAGATTTCATATTCTATTCACTATATCAAATTTTTTTTCTAACAAAATATTTAATAAAACATAGTATTACTGAGGATGTCTTTATAGAATCTTTGAATGGAACTTGGATGATGATCATTTTGGGCAACTATAGAAACACAGAAATTACTCTGCCAGAAAAATAAAAATGTATAACCAATCCAAGTGATACCAACAAGTTTTTTAGAAATTGTTCACAAAAGCCTTTTCACAAAATGGTTGATTTTTCCCAATCCACACATCTGGCTCTCTTGAAGCCTTTTTAAACAGAGAAATATAATTTTCAGAAATGTGGGTTTACAAAGCACAGTGGTCATGAACTCTTCTCCGTATTTCAAAACTGGGAAGCCAGACGCAGAGTTCCTCTGGGCAGTTGGCCCATTTAATCATGACACAAATAGAGTACTCGTTGAATGTAATGAATGCCAAACTAAACTCCAAATGTTCTATTTCCATCCAGCAGATTCTATTGTGGCTGATTTTGGAAGAAGGGCAGGTTGGCTTCCTGCCACACTTCTCTGTCAACCCTACATTAGGAGCAAAGTAAAAGAATATGAGAGAGAATGTGTACTGATATTTTTAAATGGTTTTTTTTTCTCTATAATTACACATCATATTAATTGAACCCCACTGAAAGTTGAAAAACATTTTTTTTAAATCAGGATGAAATGTGACAGAAGCCAGTAACTGCCAATCCATTTCAGAACATTTTCTAACAAGGTCAAAAATGGCAAATATCAAGAGTAATTAAAGGTATCTTTTTACAGTCTTTAGTTTAAACCTAAAAGAAGAAGCCTAATCTAAAATAAACATATTGATTCAGTTGAATATTCAAGTAGAAGCTTTCTAAAGGAACACCTATAACTGGATTTTGAATACTCATGTAATAACTTATTCAACACCAACACATACAGCAGTCATTGTCAAATAGATGGTAATTTATCCACATTTCCCTCTATTGGTTTACTATTGATTCCAGATTTAGTAATCACAATATGTCTAAATGCTAAGTAAAATTAACACACAAGCAAAAGTTTATTTTCGTGTTTTACTGCCAATTTAAAATCCAGCTCAATATACAACTATAAATAACAAGTAGAAATTTTTCTGTTCAGCATTACAAGTGTGATAATAACATAAACAAGCATTTATTTTTCAAAATATTACAGTTCTTTTCAGTTGGAAAAAAACTATTTAGCTTCACAGTTAATTTCTAAGAGGAAAAGAGGAAGACAGCCAGCAAAAATCCAATGTACCATCAAATAAAAATCTGGAGCACTGAGTAAAAAAGTGCTGTTCTTTCTATAGTCTCCTTAATAGATTTTGTACTTTCCATGAAGGTGTTTAGTAGAGAAATTTTAAACCGAAAGACTATGGCATCTACAATAAAATAGTGTTTTCTATATATTCCTGGGAGCTGAATCCATTAAATCTTAACAACATGGTTGCCCAACAGAACAGATACAGTGTCAACACCAATTGAAATGCTAATGTAGATGTGGAAAATCATTTCAGGCCTCAAACTTAGAAGATCTACAGGAAATTAAGGGCTGGTAAGAGGTAAAATCAGTTGATTTCAGTCATGAACTTCCTAAATATGTTATCTAATCCCAAGCCCGAGTGTCAGCCCTAAACACATCCACACATGCACACACACGTGCACGTGCGCGCGCGCGCACGCACACACACACACACACAGACATATACACACACAATCTGTTGATTATATTTAATGTAATCATTAATGTTCATTAATGTAATAGTAATTAAAGAGGAATATGAATTTGACAGGATCTATAGGAGGAGTTGTTGGGGGAAAAGGGATTGGTACTCATGTATGAAACCCTCAAAATATTCTCGTTGAATTTTAAGGTATAAACATTTTTTTAAAAATGAAGAGACACTATCTAGAAAAAAACAACAACGCAAATGTATCATATGAAAAATATTTTCATTAATCTAATTGTACTCAATTTATAGATTGGCCTGCCATACTTTAAATCTTTCCAAAAGACCTGTATTACTCCACAGTTAACTAAAATTATATCAACAAAATATCTTGAGTAAAAAGTGTGGAATTCATTTAATATTATCAGTTCTGGCAATTTAATCCATTTTTCAGTCGTGACTAATTTATTCTAACCATATGATTGTCTGCTAAAGCAGCTGATTCTACTGCCTGCATCAGGAGAAAGCACACTGAATGTTGACAGCCAGAAGAAATCAGAAATCCTTTTCTATTTAATGTATATATATATTTGTGGATGATTGTTTTGATTGTATTAAATGAAGTTGGAAAATCTGTCTAGTGTGAGTGGCATGATCTTTGGTTTTGGTCCTGTACCTTAGAAGTGTAGAGACAGGAATTTGTACATGTTGGTAAACATGCATCCATTCTATCTCTACTCTGTACTGTGGGTATGATTGTGTTTTTGCCTTGATTTCCCAGCAATAATTGGCAGTGACACAAACTGTAGGAAATTTTAAATTAAACAATCACAATTCTGTAGTAATCTATATTTACAGTATTCAGAACATGATATAAAATAACCTTACCAAATATTGAGAGTGACTGATTCTTGATAGTAAAAATGAACATAAATTGGCTTTGATGCACTATAGATATTCTATTGGAAAATATTACGATGTTATAAGAAAACTTCATTCAAGTTGGTAGTCTGGGGAGCACAAGAGATTCACAAAACAATATAGGATATTGTTTTTGCCCTTGTTCAGTATCCAGTATTTGAATGTAATCTGAACTGCTGGACTCCATGCAATTCAAACAGAACTTGGAGGAATTTATATGTATCTGACCAAAATCCTCTTCTCTAAAACTAATTTTCTTAGTGCCAGAGGGTAATATACAAGCTACAAAGAAAGGAAAATAATCCCTAGTCTTAACTACCATTGATAAGTATGTATCACAACATTAACTAGCAAAAAAAACTAGAGTTAAAGATGCAATCTGTCATTTACACCTTGGTATAAACCAAGATAAATTTAACTCAATTTAAGGCTTATTTAACAGGAGAGGAATAATACAAGATAAAGTAAACCTAGTAAAATCCCCATGACTAATAAAGTCATGGATCTCAGAAGAGAATCTACTACTGCCATATTCATAAACAAGTACAGTTCATGACAACATTCTAAGTACTCCTATTCTTAAATCCAAAGATAACTGTAGTTCCCACTACTCATCAAAGAAACTTTTCACATCAGAAGTAAGCCCTTATTGGAAGCCACAACTGTTTAAAATGTAGAGAATTTATGACCATAGTGTGCCCAGCCTAAATAGATGCATCTACAAATTAACCCCTACACATAAGACTCAGTGAATATTTAGGAAGAGTGGTCTGAAGGATTAGAGGACCCAAAGGATGACACATCTGCCTGAAAATAATGTCTTCTAAATAGGACAGGAAAGGTAAACTCATGAGATATCGTTAATATGTTTATCTAAAGAAAAACTGAACAATGACAACACCAATGAACATGTCAGCATGGATAGGGGAAATCTCATGAATGGCGACCATCACCAGATGAGGAACTATAGGTAATTAACAAATACTGAGAGAGGAAAAATGAGTCTTCCCAGGGATGAAACCCCTAAGGTTTTATACCATACCAAGTGGACAGTCCTAAAATATATATACATACAACCAACATTAAATTGACTCAGAAAATTGTATTTATGTATTCACTTATTTATGTATACAGGTATGTATAACAACAACAATAAAAGGAAAAGAGGCTATAATTTGAGAGGGCTGTCATATGAGAGGGATTGTAGGGAGGGAAGAAAATAATATGGTTATATTTTAATTTATAATAAAAGAAAAAATACAGCAGTGTAATTATTACAGTATCATCTATGAAATGAAATCATCAATATTTGAAATAAATGAGAAACATTTAAAAAAAATAAACATGTTATAAATGAAAAAAGTTAAATTTCAGAGCATAAAGGCAAAGTTTTCAATTCAAAAAACCCCAATAATTTATAATAATGAAATGAAAGTTATATTAGAAATTTACATCGAATCAAAATGAATTGAATTAAAAAAACTGAACAGATAAATCGAAAAGGCAAAATGATTAATAGAACCACAGAGATTCAGAACAGTAGTCAACTATGTAACATACATGTCATTGGACCCAGCAACAAAAGCAAAGTATTATCCGGAAAATAATTTTGGGGTTTGGATTATGACACGTTTTGTTTTTGGTTTTTTTGTTTTGTTTTTTTTTAATTTCCAGAAAGAATTCAATGGCCTTTCAGCAAGATAATAAAAAAAAAGCACGGGATGGTAAATTATAATAAAATGACTGAACTCGAAGAAAACAATTTGAAAGTACTCATGGCAAACATTAGCAAAAAACAATTAGAGCAATGGGAAGATGATTAGGAGCACAGACTTTCATAATGGAAATAACATAAAGATTGAACAATGTACGTAAAACTTGAAAAGAAAAGATTTGTCAGTTCAATATCTCATGTCTTCAAAGATTCTGTTTAGGTAAGAAAGTGATGAAATTACTGAGAAATGAAGAAAAACAAAAAGAAAAATTTTCTAGTGTTTGTGCTCTACAGAAAATTATACAGATGAATCCAAATTATCCAAGACAAATGAGTAACGGAGATAACAGGACATAGACAAGCAGAAAAGTTGTTACTTTCCACTTGATATTCTTCAAAAAATTCACCTCTGGTACTAAAATATTATATTTTTATATGGACAGATATTTCAAAATATAGAAAGGTCATTTTTAGTATGATATGCATACACACACATATTTTTTGCATATAGATAGACACATGGTTAAGTTAATGATGGTTAAGTTCAATGAATGGTTAAAATATATATATATATATATATATATATATATATATATATATATATATGTATATACATATATATATATATTCATACATCCCTTATATATATATATATGGCACTTAAGATTTCATTGAATGTATTCCTTGCCATATAAATGATGATTGAAATACGAAATGTAAAACTATACAATAATTGTACATGGTAACAAAACTGTACTCTTATTTACAGACTTGTGGCTTTTGTTTCAGTCTCTATTGTTTTGCAGCCTCTTGGCTAAGATCAGGTATATTTTAGCAATTGTTCCAATGGCAGAAAAGAAAGAGATTTTAAGTAAACACTTTAAACTCATTTACACTATGGAGCTAATATGATACAATTTTGTTAATCTGTGAATATGGGATATGAGTTAGTGATTTTATACTTTGGGTTACATTATAATTAGGTATTATCCCATTGGCTTAGGATTTAGGACTGGGTAACTCTTTGATATTATGCCATGACATTATAATTTAAAATTGGTCTTCATTCATAGTTCTGGAACACATACAGCACATACAGCACTACGGGCGGGATATTCATGATAGGTTGATGAAATTAGTCAATTATATACTTTAGGCTTTTTTGTTTTACTTCTACTCTCCATTTTGTATATAAAAGATCATAAGTATAATAAAGGGTACAGATTTTTTGTATAAATATTTCATTTGTTAATGGGTAGACTCTTGTGAAAGTATTGAATTACTTAGAGTATAGGTAGGGTACTAAATCTTCTCCAGCCAAATTGCTTTTATGCATTTCAATATTCATTGTTGAGATTAACATCTAATTTTTGAGTATGATCATAGCATATTTACATTTATTTTACTTAACCATTTTCCAGACAGATTGTTTTTCAGGGCAAAAATAATTATAGCCCACGGTTACAATTTGTTAGAAAATTATTCAGTTTTTTTTAACAATGCTAACACAACACAAAACATTAAAAACTCACGTGGCAGTTAGCATTTTGCCATTGGCTACTATAGCAGCCATTTGTGTGTGTATGTGTTTCTGTGTGTGAGTGTGTATGTGTAATATCAAAGCCATGCCATTCAAAAGGTAATTTATAACAGGAGAAAAAAACCAACAAAGCAGTTGAAGGGAAAATAAACCAGTAACTAATAATAATTGTGGGATGGTAGTCTCTTCATTATTCTTGTGTCTCTACTATAGATTTAGGTCCTGAGATACACACCCATCTGAAATGCATTGTCGTCTCGTAAACTGAACTCCAGTAAACATAATACTTGTGAGAACGT
The DNA here is from genome assembly GCA_026225945.1 of Cricetomys ansorgei. Classification (NCBI taxonomy): domain Eukaryota; kingdom Metazoa; phylum Chordata; class Mammalia; order Rodentia; family Nesomyidae; genus Cricetomys; species Cricetomys ansorgei. The sequence goes on from JAMJFZ010000713.1 coordinate 12,722,056, forward strand.
TTTAGGATCTATATTTTAGCATATTTATGAAATTTATGACATAAATCTACATATATTATGGATATATCCTAAAATACAGTTTCTATGCGAACAAAAGAGACTTTTTTCTACAATTAGTATATTCTCTGGTATCAAATACATTTTAAAATTTACTTTGTACCAAGGTTTTAAAATGTATTGTATACAGGGTTCTATAATATGAGAGTAATTAGGACTAATGTGTGACTATATTATGAATATTTGAATCAAATTATACTTTAATTTTCTTTGCATTCTCACTGGGAATCCAAGTTATATCTTTTGTTTTCATATGTGGCCACTAAGAAATCCAGATATTATCCTTGAGATGTCCTTCTTGGCTCAGGCCACAGTGTGTAGAGCTTTTAAAAGCTTTATCCTTATGAAATTCATCTTTCTATTTTCAGGGAGAAAGTGCCATTGTACACATCAGGTGTGACCACACGTACTTACATAGTATTGAAAGATTGCCATTTCCCTGGGGCATCAAACTGATTGTTTGTATTTGGTTGAGTTTTCTCTTTCATTTTCTCTTTCTCTCTCTCTCTCTCTCTCTTTTGTATATTCAGTATCAAATGGAAGACAGCATCAGCATCAGCAACAATAACACAATTAACCAAAGACTGATGCTTTTGCTGTTTCATACATTCCTAATTCTTTAACTTAAAAAAATGTGGGAAGGTACTGTGACTTTTGAAAGTTGACATTAAAATGATTGGGAGATATTTCTTCTATCCAATGTATCATAGATCAATAGGAGGAATGAATTAAAAATCTATCTATGAATTGATTATAATATTGCTATTGACAATATTGCTTGGATTCTTTGGTAACGGAACCAGTTTCATCCTAATTTTACATATTCACAAAATGGACTTCCAAATCACATATTCATGTGTAGTCAAGTTGAAACAATATAACCAGAGGTGTCAATGTGCCAGGTCAGAGCTAAGATGAGAAAGAAAGCCCATATTTTCTTACCCTCACTGCTCTTCTTACCTGACCATTGGAACACTATGCTTCAAACAATAACTCAATATTTAGTGTCAGTCTCAGAAGAAGAAACAGAAAACAAATGCAAAGACAAACTTTAATTCATGATAAGAAATGCAATCTGGAGATAATGCCCTGTGAATTTTAACTAATGTATAAATGAAACAAAGATAAGCAAATATTATTAGAATATAAACTCATTTAAATTCAATTAAAAATTTGAAATTTTCAAAGACATATAACGGCCTCTGCATTTTTTTGCTTTTATTCTGTAACAAATTTTTAAATTATATTCTTATTTATTTAGAAACAAATGAAAGAAAATACTTCATCATTTGAATAACAAATTTCTTCTGAAAAATTGAAATACTGTAAGTGTTTTTATCAAGCAGGATTGTTAATAATTTGATGCTTAATTATAAACAGCTTTGTGTGTAGGAAACAATACAAAGTTTGAGTTTCATACTTATCAATATATATGAATTTTGTTTTATAATCATTTTGGCCAGTTTCTAAAATTTGCTATTTTTGATGTTGACTTCCACTTCCTACCAATCGTTTGTTGTATTATGCAACACATTATCATAAAACACAATATTATCATGTTTAAAAACATTAACAAACTGTGCTCTATAGAACACCATTATTTAATGTGACTTCTGAAAGCAGTTTAATCCTAGAAATTGAATCTTGTGATAATCATGTAACAAGCAACTTAATGTCCATCAATACATGTAAGTTCTCTTCATTTCTTCTATGATTTAGAGTATGCTTTTTCTGAGAATCTTACCATAACTAATGACATGCTAGTGGCATCCTTCTTTTTTGAACAGCTATCTAATTGGACCTGAGGTAGTGTCAATAGGAAGAATTCATTCCCAATACTGTAAATCTGGCCATGTTCCTCTGCTTAAGAGAGGTCACAACACTAGAGGAGAGCCTACTACTGACAGTTTCCTAAACCAGTACAACTTCTAACTATATTCTAAATCCTTAACCTAGACCTAATGATAAATGTAGCTCTTGTTATACATCATAGAGTTTCTGTTTTGAAGAAGATAGTGACTATTACAGAGATTGGTTAAAGCATAAATCATAATTGGTTAAATTATGGTTAAAGCACAGAGAATAAGTCATTCTTGGTTGCACATTCTCAAAGGATAAATCTATACCCCAATGCCTACACATAACTTTTGGGTAAAGTTATGGAAGAAGGCAAAAAAAAAAAGAGTGTAAATGTCAGAAAACCAGGATATCTGCTGCAAGATAGTGTATTCTAGAATTGCCAGTGAATCTACTCCCATGAAACTTGAGCAATATTGTTGCCTATATGAGACCTGCATAATGAGAAAGCTGACATGACAATTCATCAGATGAAATTTCCTAAGATCTCCCCTATAGATGAGGTCATGAATTTCTGAGAGCATGAGAGTCATGTTAGGGGAAGTAGAGGGACATGGAGGGGTAAAAATGTTGTTCAAATAATACTTATGAATGAAATTCCCAAAGTTAAAATTTTATATTAAAAATATAAAGGGTTGTACATTTACCCCCAACCAAAAAACCAAGTTGAATATCTGGAAAAATGAACTGAGAAATGTATTTATTCATCTAACAATTAACTTATTTTTTGTATATATACATGTATTTGGTGTGTGTGTGTGTGTGTGTGTGTGTGTGTGTGTGTGGTTTGTGCAAGTATGTGTGGAAATAGAGGCCAGATGTTGATATTGGAATTCATTTTTGATCTCTCTTTACCCCACTGAGACAAGATCTCCCCCTAAAACCTTGAGCTCATCCATTTTGCTAGGCTGGCTGCCCAATTAGCGCTGGTGATCATCCTATCTCTATACCCCTATTGTTAAGATTACAAACATATACTTCCTAATTGCAGGTTTCACATGGCTCTAGTCATCCAAATATGGGACCAATGCTTGCACATAAGATAGTTTATTATTTAAGCCATCTCCTTAGCCCTAAGATTTGTTTGCTTCCAAGCTATGGTATTGGTGATTCTAACATTTTCATATTCTGTGAAAATCTGTTCCAAGTTCAAACATTGGTTCAATTGGCCTTTCTCATTTCTTTTATTATAACTTTATTGTTGATGCAGCTCTCATTATTTATATTAAACCATAATATTATTGTTGCTAGAATTTTTACATGAAGTATATTATGTCATGTTTATATTTTTATTGAAGACATTTCTAGTTAATTGAATTTTGAAAATATTGGACTCAGAAATCATTTAATCATTTAAAAATGCATGTGGTTAAATATATCTAAAAATGAATGCAAATAAAATAAATATTTCTCAATAAAATAATTCTAGTTATATATTTTTTCAATTGTTTCATCTTTTCTGTTTCTTCAATGTGTTCCAGAACTTAATTTTTGGCTCTCACTTTGACTCATCAAATATAATACTAATTATTATAGATGAATGCTAGTCTAAGTTTAAACCTTTCTAAATATATATAAGAGGTGAATAGTAGTAGTTAGTAAATTTCATCACTAAATTCTGGTGCTAAATTTCCTCCTTACTTGAAAGAAGATCATGAAGTCAAAGATGTCCTTTTAACATAAAAAATCTAATCAAAATCAAAATATATCAATTTATCAGTCAAAATCAAATATCAAATTGCCTTCCATTCCATACTTATTATCCCTAAGCACATTATCTTCATAATTGTATTTTCTACTCCTTATCTCTATAGTTTTCCATGTCCATATGCACAGCATGCTAATTATTCCCTATTTAAATAGCTTATGATGTTTTTCAAGCAACTAGAAGAAAAAATATTTCTATCACATAAAAATGATCAGTGTGTGATGAGACAGCAGTGTTTATTAAACTAATTTAATAACTCACATGGTTGAGTTTTTTTTTTTACCTGATAAAAGCGTTCAGATAGTGTTTCAATATTAAAAAGACATTTATTAACTTATTTTGAAGGAAACATTACAGAAAATGCTGGAGGTCTCACTAGAAATTTCCATTCTCAGTAGTGCAATAAATAGCATTACTATTTGTGGGGTTGAAATAGTAAGCTTGAGGTAGCATTTCATAATTGACATCACTTAGTATGATCACAATAGCCCAATATATGAGTCATATATGTGTTTACTTCCTCTACTCTCCAATACTTGCAACACATGCTAAGATTTTTATTTTGTTGCATCTAATTGACACGTGTATTTTACTTGAAGAAGAAAAAATGAATAAGCCTGTTGTGTGATTTATTTGAAGAATTTCCCACACCACCATTGTTGTCTACTCACAAATCCAATTAATTTCTATTTATCTAAGGAAAGTGTAAATAAGGTTATGAGTCACTCAACATGGAACCAACATAACTACATTTATTTTTTAATAAAGTACTGTGTAATTTCCTCATATTTTAAGTATTTAATCCCAAAGAAAAATTCTTTAAGGCTCAGAAAGTTCTTACTTTAAATACTTTCCTTCAGAAAGAAAGGAATAAGGTTCTGTGATTCTGGGAGTGAACAATTCACAATGCTCAAGAAATTCCTGAAACAAACAAATGCACACTAGATGAAAGCAAGAAACACCTGCTTAGAGAGAAGACATTTGCACCAGCTGTGCTTCTGAGATTATCTCTCACATAGTACAGTTTCCAGTGTGGTCATTGCCCAGCTTCAGAGGACACTTTGGAGAGGATTTTGAGTCCTTACTTATAAATAACACTCAGCCATATACCTTCTATTCATCATAATGAACTCATTGATTCGTCAAGATGGACTTCTTTAAAATTTTATTCTTGAGATTATAATCTCATCAAAATTTTACCTTCCATTTTCATCCTTCCAACCCTCTCATATACAGCTCCCTACTTTCCTATAAATTTATGGTCTTCATTAATTGTCAATGCAAAAAATAGCAGTTGTGTGTTTTTCTTTTTGTGAGGTTGAAGGCTCCTGGGCTTCCCCCTCCACACACACACACAATCTTAAATGATTAAGAGAATCATTTTCAAATCAGCCATTGTCTTTTGTTGGAGGTATTTAGATATTCATGTCAAGTCTGCACCAGAAAAATATAAAACAATACACTGTCAGTAAAAATTGCTTGATTTCTAAAGTGACATTATTTTCTAATATTTGTTCTTTAAACAAATGCTTCTAGATTTTCAAAATAAATCTTTTTCTTATACTTTTGCAAGAACCCACTAGTCTTTAATTCAAAAGGTGGTTGGGAAATTTGTATGTATTAATAAATATATGCAAATCTACACATTGAATCATATGTAAAGTATAAAGATCCTTTTTAGATACCAGCTAAGTCTCTAATTTATTAATATTTTTGAACATTAGTAAGACAGTTCTCCATGTCAGTGTGCAAAATGTAGATTTATGACGACTCACACAGATTAGATGAACATATGCTAAGATCATCATGTTCTATCACATGCCACATTTTGTCATCTCTCTGAATTAGAAAATAAGAGATGAACTTGTTATTTTTTCTCACTTTGTCATAAGCTTTTAGCACTTTTATTCTTAATGAGGATGAAAAGTTCAAAAAATAACAGAGCTCATAGTCTTTATCATACAGTGAACTTGTGCCATTCAACTGTGTATACATCTCTCATAAAAAAAGAGATACATTTAATATTTTAAAGAGGCATATACAGTCAATTAAAATATATACTGACCTGTAATAATCTTCAGTATACATTTGATAATTTGTAAAATAAAAAACAAAGAAAATAAGTTAGAATCTACCACCCTCAGAATACAGCAGTCCCTATGGCTAATTTAGCTTCAACTAAAATGGATTTTGTTTAATTCATGATTGAACTAAATCAAGGATATTGAATAGATAGAAGAAAATGACAAAGTCATATATAGTAGAATGATTATCATGAAGAACAAGATTTTCCTATATGATCATCCTTAGTTTAAATTAAATTTAAAATAAATTGAGGAGGTATACAAGGTTGAATAAAATCATGCCCAGATTCATGTCCAACTGAAGATCAGAGTTTTAGTTTAGATATAAATTATGTCTTAGAAAATGTAATTCTTAAGATGAAGATAATATCAGAGGAGATACAATGGTTGTAGCATTGTAAGGAGTTCCATGAAGAGACAGAAAGAAGCATACACTACTACAAAGAAGACAATAGCAAGGGAGGCATAGATTTCAATTACACAACTGCTGGTGAAAGGATACTGAAGGCTACTGGTCATATTGGAGCAAGGAAGATAGCATAGAAAACACTAATCTAGAATTTTTGGAAGGAACAAGATATCACCAAACACCTTGAGTTCATACTTTTGCCTCCAGAAGTACTATAGAACAAAAGTTGCTGCTAAACCAATTATATAATAAATAGCATCTTAATACACATAATAACAAACCTGGGAACCTAATCCAAATAGTTATGGTGTAGCTATGGAGTGATTCTCTGCTGAAGCAAAACTACTGAATCTGTAGTAAAATAAGATAATGAAGAAAAATGAAAATGTAAGAGAAATTTAAAACACAATAGAAGTTTAAATAAGAGTTAAGAAGACAGAGGGAAAATAATTTGGTTTTTGACTAAAAACAGGAAACAAAATTCAAATCAAACTATTTAAAGACTTATGTGGACATGATTATGAACTAAAACCAATAGTAATGTGTGAAATATACAAATTAGATTATAGATGCTGGTTCTGAAATGTTCTAGGTAGAAGTCCTTCAAAGAGATACCTCTAGTCTACACAGATGATGTGATTCCTCTTCTTTCCCTGTGAAAAGAATTAAAGAGGTGGGCATGGACCATAGGAGGTATACAGTGTTGATGCTAAGAGCATCCAGGGAGAATTAGCCTGGGAGGATGACATCTCAAAAGAACAAGACAATTAAATTCCAGTTTTCATGCTGAATATTCTGTATGCTATTTTCCTCCTCACATCAACCTCTTTGTCTGATAACATCCCAAAATCCTTAAAACTGGAGGCCAAGGATGGACAGTGGTGGTACATGCCTATAATCACAGTGCTCAGTAGGCAAACGGAGGCAGATCACTGTAAGTTCAAAGCCAGACTAGTCTGCAGAATGAGTTCCAGGACAGCCAGAGATACAACAGAGAAACCCAGTCTCAAAAAACCAAAACTGAAAACAAAACTCAAAACCAAAACCAAACAAACAATTCATCTTTGAATCTACTCAAACTCTGAAGTTCAGACTAACCATTTATTGTGGTGATTTTTGAAAAAACTCAAGTATAGCCTTTTTGTCAGGCCAAAAACAGTTTTGTTTTGTTTTTTTGTCTAATTCATGTTGGGTGCCAAGTGTAGCCATAAATTCCAGATGTCAACATTGATTCAGTATAAATAACTTTTTATTCTTTGGTGTAATTCAGTAACAAGTCTTAGGACTAGAGCACTGGCATATTTGGGCCTACATACAAAATAGCCCTATACCTCTGAGACCCACTGCTGACTGAGCCACACTGACTAACTCCCTCAGAACTCAGAGTTGTACTGAACTCAAACTCTTCTCTAAGATGTTGGTTCAAATCGACCTTCTGATGCAGCCTAGTGTTTCTGACTGTACTCTCTAACTCTGGCTGATTCTGGCTACTCTCTGACTGCCTCAGACTGAACTTGTTCTGATTAGCTTCAAGCTGACTCACTCTTCTATCTGACACTGATTTCTGCCCAGTTTCCTCTGTGTCTCTGTGTCTCTCCCAACCTTCCAGCTTCAGAATGCTTACCTTATACTGCCTAAAACTACATGCTGTAACTGGCTACTGTAACTAACACTGCTCAGAGGTGAAAGCCTGCTTTTATAAAGTTGGGTGTATCCTCACTCAGACTTACTCTGCTAACTCTTCCTTTGATTAGTCACTTTGCCTGTCTGTTACTCAGACTCATCTCAGAAGTCACTTCTTGTGTGACACTGACTCCTGAGCTCTGCTTCCTGTGTCTGCTTCCACACTCTTTCTGTCTTTTTAATTCTTTGATTAAAGAAGTTTGCTACCACTGCTTTCTGAATACTGGGATTACAGGTGTGGACCAATAGTCCTTCTACATTCCACCATGACCACAGAGGCCTCTTAATATGATCCTTCAAACAGACCCCTGGAATATAGACCTTTCCTAGCTTTCACACATGCCTATTCCTCTACACTCAAGGTCTGCACCACATTTGTTTTCAGATTCAATTCAGTGCAAACAGGAGACTGGGAATCGATAGATTCTTGAGAACAAATTAAAATGAAAATCAGAGATCTAGGCAAAGAGAAATGTAATTATACTAAACCTAACAATACTTATTAGTAAGAATAATGAAAACAGCAGTAATCTTAGGACTACAGACTCTTTCTGTTTAATGGCAGACGTGAAATTGTGGAGTGAGTAAAAGAGTTAATTCCTTAGCTAGATGTGATAGTGTGCATTTGTATTTACAGAACTCTGGAGGCTGAGGAAAGTGGATTGTTATGCCATGTTTAATGACTAACAGGAACTATGTTAAAATCTACTTCAAAAATTAAGGAGGAGGACAAAAAAGGGTAATGACTTATACCTCATAGTTCAAATGGAAAGCTTCAGACAAAATAAACATGTATTCTGGAATGAACTTTCAGACAAAAGAGACCACGTATGGATTCTATTTCCACATTTTAATTATTTTGATAAACTAAAATGTACATTAAGAAAATAAACAAATGAATCCTGGTGGGGTGGCACACACACCTTTAATCCCAGCACTCTTGGGAGGCAAAAGTAGGTGGATCCTTGTGAATTTGAGGCCAACCTGGTCTGCCAAGTGAATTCCAGAACAGGCAGAGTTACAACAGAGAAACATTATCTCTAAATAAATAAATAAATAAATAAGAAAAGAAAAAAAGAAATGAAAAAGACAAAGTAATTGGCCTAGTGCTCAGTGGGGAAGAGTACTTACTGTATAACTACAAACTAAGTTCAGATTCACAGACTTACATAAACCCCAGGCATGACTCTAAGAGGTGGGGGTGCGGGAGAGATATCTGTGGCTTGCTAGCCAGGCAGCCTAGCCAAAAGCCATAGAGATCAATGTTCAGTGAAAGATTCTGTAAAAGGGAACAAGACAGAAAGCACTGTCAAAAAACAGATTTTTTCTGTCCTTTACAATTTCATACACTAGGACACACACCACACATGCGTATACCTCACACATGGATATGACTCTCTCTCTCTCTCTCTCTCTCTCTTCTGTCTCCTCTCTTACACTCACACATAACACACACTCACACATAACACATACACACACACGCACACACACACACAGTATGGCTTGTGAACAATAGCAAACACTTTGTACTCTCTCTGTAGTCATTAAGCTTGATTCAAAAGTCCCATGATATCTTTGAAAGTTGAGAATTTGAAAACCTAAATGAAACTTCCTGAGATTTTCATTTCATAAATGGTCCAAACTTTTGATGAAAGAATCTTTAAAAGCATTATAAATATCTCCAACCTAGCGTGATAAGCAAAATTATAAAACTTTGTTATGGTAGGTACATAAAATTCAAGTAATTTAATTTTGTCAAGATGATAGCCCTCATATTGCCAAAGAGCAAACAATTTAAATAGGTTTTGAGAAGGTAACCTATAAATATGAATTGTTTGTTAGATGACTGGCTTGTGCTCAATTCAAAATATAATTAAATGTGTAGTCCAAGGGGTAAAACCTGTGTCCCTTTGAGGTCTGAGAATAAATAGGAAAGGAAAGGTGAAAGAATACAGAACATTCAGAATAGAATGAAGTCCAGGTCATTTAGAAGTTTAAACAATTTAAGAGAATCAAGACCCCAGAAAGAAATCAAATAAACAAACATTGTAGCAAAGTACTGCTTTCAAAAATCTGAATTTCTGTTTTAGTAACATTTCTAAAGTTTTGGGGAAGCTGAATGGAAGGAAGAATGGCATATTAACATCATTCATGATGTTATATGGACTATGTAAACATATAATTTAGAAAGAAAAAAATAAATTAATACCTTTGAAAAATTAAAAATCTATTTTCATCATGAAATTTTATTCTTGGAAAATTGTGGAAGAATTAAATTTAAACGGAAAACCAAATGATACATGCATATTAGAACTAAGTTGTAGGATTCCTATGAGGCACATTACAGAATTATATTTATGCTAAATTTTAGATATGTTCAAATCTCTTGCTTGGGGATAGCAGGCAGAAATGTTTCTTCTCAACTAGAGAAGTAATTTCTCTATGATAATCTCCCCTAATTTGAAAGGAAGCTTCATTCTATTATTCCATTTATTTATCAAAAAATTATAATTTTTTGAGCATATTTCATATCAAGACTGGGCATAAGTTCAAGTTCATGTAGAATTACAAATGTAAACTCTGTCTTTGTAGAATGCAAGCAAATACACAACTATTTACAGCATGCATTCCTAATATATTAGAGAATGCAAAAATATATCAGAAAGAACCTGACAGAGTCTTTATAATACAGTATCTTACAGGAATATAGTTTATATAGATTACAATTTTATATTCATAAATACGGCATATGAAAATAAATTACAAATTACAAAAACAACAAAATAGGCATAGCAAGAAAGAAAACAAATATAAATGTTTGATTTGTGCATCCCACCGATTTTACACAATTTCATTATCATATAAATAGCTCGCATATATAATCCTCCATCCGTTAATTCTGATAAATACAAGGGTAAAAATTAAGATTAATACAGTGTTCTGTGAGAGATTTGCTACATGTTGTATCAGCAGCACTTCTCAGAATGTTTATGTTGCTCTCTGAGAAACTTCGCGCATTCTGTTAGTGATTTACAATATCTGCTTGCTTGTGATTTTATAGACTGCTAAGCTCTGTAAAATTGTTATTTTATTCTTAACTTTTGATGCTTACATTTTGTCAGCTATGAATCTTTAATTTTGCTGATCATAGAAGAATGAATGCAGAACCCTGTGGTACGTTCAAAGGCAACAATTAAAAAATGCAAATATTCATTACACTGTTCCTTAGTCTACAGCTATCCTGTCATTTTTTTTCTTATTAATATAATAATTCATAATATTTTATCCCGTTAAATTAGTCCTTTGTGAATTTGATGAGCATTTATCATACATCTTTCAAGCACTGGCAGTTCAACAATGGAGAAAAGTTCACAAAAACTGTAATGCATTCATCAGACTCAGGATTACTTCCTACTTGGAAAACGTATGTAAAGAATTAATTAAAAAAAAAAAAAAACCTTCGTAAAAGCAAGTTGATGGTATTATTGGAACCTAGGGAATTTGTTCTAGAAAAACAAGGACCAAAGTGACCATTCAGGGATCAGTTAAGGTAAGGATTTTTTAGTATTCATGCGGATTCTGTGGAAAATGGAAACTTGTATATAGAGTATCGATTTCAAAAGAAAAAAGGAAAGGTTTGTGAAACTTGAGATAGCAGATTCTGCTGAAGTATTATATGCTAGAGTACATACCACTGGAGTTAAGGCTTGGGATACTAATGTACATGAGATTAGATTAAAATTCAGACCTGAAGAATTATACACACATGTATAAGAAAGGATAGACACTGGAACATTTTAAACACAAAATGCAACTTTAGTATGTGTGCAAGCTGATGATCAACCAAATGGATTTCCTGCAGACATTTTTAGAGAACCTAATATGATAGTACTTAAGCTAAACTAGGGCAACCTAAGCAGAGAAATCGTGTAGAAGAACCATAAATTAAATTAAATTAAAAAGTGATTCCAGAATTAAAAGCTAATCATTTGGATGAATGGAAACTCAGGTGCTTCCTAACGTTTATCAAATGATATTCTTGTGCTAGATAACTTTTAAAAAAAAAATGGTTTCCAAAATTAACAGTTATACTTATGGAGTCTTTCAGTAATATTGACTTTATTTTATTCATGTCCTCATTATTTTCCAGATTATTCCTTTCAGGCATATTTGCATTATTTAATGTTTTGTTCTTTATAGAATAATATTTTAAGTAGTCAATATCTTGAATTCATTTAAGCTAAAACTCAAAAGAAATAAAGGGCACTTGCCTTGTTTTCTTTTTAGAAATATTTTATTATTTTTTATTGAAAAAAGTACACACAATATATTCTGATCCTGGTTATGCCTACCCCAATTCCTTGGATCCTCCCCATCACCCCACTCACAAAACTTCAGGCCCTTTTACTCTCTCTCTCTTTCTCTCCCCTCCTTCTGTTTGCATATTAAAAACAAACTAACAGGAAAATGAGCAAACAAGAAGCATATTCAAATAATTAAAAACACGAGAAGCACACATACAATATTCGTTAAAAACACAAAATGGAAGCCATAATGTATGAGCAAAGGGTCTGTAAGACAAAATTACTAAAATAAAGCAAAAAAAAAAAAAAAAAAGACTACAAAAACCCATGAGTTTTTTGTAATTGCCATCTCCTGTTGGTCATGGGGCCTATTCTTAAGTGTGGTTTATACAACCAGTGAGATCCAGTGGAGAGAACTAACTTTTCCTTTGACACTGGAATGGGAGGCCATGTTCACTTTTCCTTCCCCTTTCAATAATATGTTTACTACATTTTTTCCCAGTTTGTCCCTTTATCACCCTCTCTACCCTTCGGTCACTTCCACCCCCTATTTGAGATCTCTCTCTCTCTCTCTCTCTCTCTCTATCTATCTATCTCTCCCTCTCTTCTTTTTCTATGAAGTCCACTTCCTATTGCCCAGCTATTCTCAGGTATGGAATCTGCCATGGCTTGTGGTCAGCCTATCATGGGTTCTAAAATTTACAAAACCTCACCCTCCCTTACCCAGCACCAATCAAATGTCAATAACTCCTCATCTAGTGATGATATTGTACATCTGCTTTCCCACTTCTATGCTGTAATTTAATCTGGATACAGTTTACACAGGTCTTGTTTATGCTGTCACATTTGGTGTGAGTTCATATGTGAGTTCTGTTATGTCTGCTTTCTTGATGTTATTGACTACATCTGGCTCTTACAATCATTCTACCTCAACTATGCAAAGACTCATGAACCTTAAAAGGAAGGGTGGGATATATATGTTACACTGAGAGATGAGCACTCCAAAGTCTTTTATTTTCTGTAAGTTGACTAGTTGGAATTCTCTGTATTAATTTCCATGGGATGCATGGAGAACCTGCTTAGATAGGTTTTGGGAAATGCTCTGAAATACAGATATAGCAATAAGCAAGAAAGAGATGTTTATCAATTTTTGTCAACAACATTATTTCCTGGGTGGAAGAAATACAGAGTCACAAAATAGGAAAGAGAAGGGCAGTTAAATTCTATCTTCAGGACATGAGAAGCCATTGAAATCATGAACACCCAGCAGTTTCACTATTTCAACTGGGTCTCCATGATACTAGTTATGTCTATAGCCAGGCATGGATGAGCAAGTAGCTATTCAAGTCTGTGAGGGACATCCTCAATAGACTTGGGTCTATTGGATCCTCAGTTGGTGCCAGTTTGAGGAAATGGTACAGCCCTTTTGGAGGAAGTATGTCACTGGGGGGTCAGATTTAAGAATTTAGAGCCTCATTCTAATTCCATTTATCTGTCTTGTTTCATGTTTGTGCTTGAAGATGTGATCTACCTGCTTCTTTCCCCTACCCCATATGTGCCACTTCTTGCCACGCCTCCCTCCCATGATAAACTTTTATACCTCTTGAACCATGAACCAAAATATAATTTTTATTCTGTAAAGTTCTTTCAGTCATGGTATTTTTATCATAGTAACTGAAAAAGTAACAGGCCATATCTGTCCCTCTCAAACTATTGGCTGTTGATGGATTCTAAGAGAACACGAATTATGATTCAGATGTGTATCCACTGGGGAACCCATCAGGCTTTCTTGAATAGTTCCATATTCAGGATGACTCAGAATGCCCTAGTTAAACTCAGATCACACATACACAACAAAAAGAAATTAACATGGGAAAGGAAGATTTGACAGGAGAGTTTTAAAGAGGCTTCAGAGGGATATAAAAGAAAATTGTTAAATATAAGGAGTCAGAATGCATTACCTATATGCATGAAATTATCCAAAAAAGGCTTCATTAATTTTTGAAAATGAACAATAGAAAGTCTTGTGTTTTAAGTTTTTGATTTTGCATTGTTCTCTATTTTATTCATGGATATCCTTGGCCACACGTGACCTAAACCCAAGGGAGAGCATGTTTTCAATCTTTGGGCAGAGCATTTTCTTCATTAAAAAAAAAGAAAGGTTTCATATATCTCATATACTTTGTTTTCTTTCTTTCTTTTTTTTCCACCTTGCCTCTTTGCATACTTATTGATTTATTTTTAAGATAGTGTCTCATATATCCTAATCTCATCACAAACTCTTGAATTTGTTATGAGAATGATTATGAACTTAGATTTGAATCCACATGAATCCACCTCCTTAGTGTTGGGATTACAGGAATGTATCACTTTGCTTCATTATTGAACATAAGGCTTTGTTTGGAGGAGGTTAGCACTTTCCCAATTTAGATACATATAGAACTGCAATCTGCATTATTGCATGCTTACACTATAAGATCAAGCAGCATTACGTATTTCTGGCTTACTAGGAACCAGTGTTTTCTTTCAATAATGTGTTTCACACAATGGTATGGGAGAGAAAGAGAGAGAGAGAATAATGAGACCAGAGAGAGTAAAACCAGAGCCATCCTTTAATAAGAATCCATTATTCATTCAATTTAGTGGAGTCCTATGGAAAGCTCTCTTAATCTCACCAGGTGGTGGTAGAATTACTTTTAATCCCAGCACTTGGGAAGCAGGCAGATCTCTGAGTTCAAGGCCAGCCTGATCTACAGAGAAAGTTCCAGGATTGCCAGAGTTTTAACAAAGAAACCCCATCTCAAAGAAAAAAAAATCTTAATTTCTACAAAGGACAATAACTCTAATAACCTAGCCACCTTCTACTGGGTATTTCCTCCTTTAAAATGCTCTACAAATGCACAAAATAGAACACAAAGGGAGAATGTCTCAACATGCAAACTCTAACAGAATATCATATCACAACCATAACAGTAATCTAAAGATACTAATTCAGAATCTAGCCCCATAACATGCTATAACATCAATTTGGCAGCATTATTCTCCATGTAGTATGAAACGAGTCTGTCCAAGTCATCATTATTTAGGAAAAAGAAAATTTGGTGAACATGTGAGATTATTCCCAAGTGGGAAAATAATGCACATACGTACACCCATATACACATGTGCATCTCTGTATATGAATACATAACTTTGTCCTATGCCTTATATCTTTTACATTTCTTACTATTTTATTTTCCACTAACTCATTTTGCTATTCCTTTTTCTCCTTGTCAGTTTTTATCTTATTTAAAATAGACCACTAGAAATACAGTTATTAAGTTTATCATCTCTTGATGAGCTATTTGTTCTATGTTCATTCCATTTGTGTGATAAAACATTTGGATCAAAAGCAACGTGGGTTTGGGTGTTCTTAGGTCTACACATCCAGGTTACAATATATACTGAAGGCAGGCAGGAGAGGAGCTCAAAAAAGGAGCCTAGAAAGACAAACTAGGAACAGACTGCTAGTTTCCTCAGTGGTTCAAGACCAGCCAGCTTTCTTATAGAGCCCAGGACCACTTCCCTAGGGATGAACCCTCCTATGTCCAATAGTAATCAAGACCACCCATAACAGACATGCCTGAAAGTCAATTTGAAATAAGTATTTCTCAATGATAGGATTATTCGTCAAAGAAAAACTCTTGAACATCTCAGTGCATACAACTAGAAGCTACCTTGATATTTGAAGATTTAATGTTATTAGGAATTTGAAAAACATGATATGATATTTCTTTTCCAATAAAATGTGGTTATGATGTAAAATTTTTAATTTATGCTATAGTGCATTAAGGGCCTTTCTTGTGGTTTGGTCTCCTGTTGTTTGTAAGTAATTTAAAATGCATCTCCTGTAGCACCTCTCTTAGAAGAAATAACAATCTGCCCATAGTAAATTCCTAGCCAAATTTCCAGTTTCAGTAACAAATATTTTGATACAAATGTATCACTGATGAAACCCATTAAAAATTAAAAAACTGAAGTAGTATTAAATGGCTAGCCTCTTGGATAGAGCATGCTTCTGGTATTTGAGTTTGTTGGGAATTAAGTAGCTATGAATTTTTAATGAGGTGTGGATGGATATACCAGTCACTTGAGAGTTACTGACACATCCATATCCATGATTGTGTCTGATGAAGTTATTCTGCCATTCTTCTTAAGCAGTTTTTACCTTCAGCTTTAATAATGGATGAATATTTATAATTCATTTATGTTCTTATAATCTAATTTGTGTTTTACAAATGTTATTAAAATTATATTTATAAATTTTCTTTCTCGGGATGACATGTAAAGGTATTATTCTTCTTTTTAAAAAAAATCTCTGTGACTAAAATTCCCAAATCATTGTAAATAAATTATTCATTTGTTAACTGTCAGATACAACTGTTTTCCTACACTGTTCTTAAAGGTGGCCTCAGGAATGACACATTCATCATTGTCTGAAAAATATACATATTTACTAGACATTTAGAGACATTACTCACCTTGGGTATTGATCTTTATTGAAATGGTAATCATGTCTGAGGTAATATTTATTTTGCATAAAGATATTTTGGAATATTCCAATAATCCACAAGCTTCTTAAAGCATCAATATCTATATTCAGTTTTATCCATAGCTAGAGTTATAAACTATGAATAAACACAAATAAATTTGTCCATTAAAGAAGTTTAAAAATAAAATATCTTATTGAGTCATTCATGAATTATATCAAATTAAAGTTTGTCTAAGAAATATATTTTCTTCCTGCTTAATTTTTTCTATCAAAATAAAATGCAAATAAAAATTTGCTTTGGGATTTAAATATTGAATTACATATACCTCTAATCTCTGTGCATATCTTGATCTTAAAAGGGATATTCTGGAGTAATATTTCTATACTGTGTACTTTATGAAACTGAAACTATAAGAATTATGGATTTCCTTCTTGCCAGAAAACTTTGCTATTGCTACCTCAGAACATAATTTAAAGAAAATTAAACAAGGAAAAATAAAGGAAATAACAATTCTAATTCAACACTTAGTCTTTGCTGTATAAAACTCTACCAGGAAAAATCAAAAGGAAGCAAACAGATACCCACAGCCTTGTTCTTAGGAACCTAGAATGGGAAAGATATAACTGATAGTCAAACAAATATAGATTAGAAATCATGATATTTGTCAGGAAGAAAAAGTACACATTGTCTGGAGAAAGCAGAATAGGGGGAACGTTTTTGCTTTGGGACCTAAGTCTCTGAAATCATGACAAATGCGATGAAGCTTCAGTGATTAAGAGGAACCAGTCAAGTACATTGGAAGGAAAGAATATTCAAAGAAACACAGTAATATGTGAACAAGGAGAGGATGAAGCTTATTGAAAACTTATTGCTCTGAAAATAACAGTTATTCCCAGAAAAATTTTATCATATTATACATAAAACTTAACATTTAGACACAGGTTCAAAAACACATATGTCTGGCACATGACAGCTGGAATTTGCAGTAGTATGCTGCTATGTGGGCTCAGCAAGAGAGACAAGGAAGCATTTTCACAAACTCAGATCTTGCCAGATCTTAGCAGAGGGAACCACCCTCATGGCAAGCACCATCCTCAACAGTGGAACCCGGAGTCTCTGAGCTCAGGTGTTTTTATTCATTCAGAACTCCACAGGTACAGATCTTAAGCAATCAAACATCCCCCAACAGAAATCCAACACCGGCAGACAATACAAGATGTCAAGACCTAGCTTAGCCATTCATCCAAACATTTTCTGCATAACCAAAAATAAACTTCCACAAAATTTTCCCTTTTCTGTATTAAAAAAAATTGTTTTACCTCTATAACACAGTTCAACACTATACCAGCAAAACTATTTATGAGAGGAACAATCACAAAGGTGGCTAATGCATAGGACCAAATGATACCAAACATCTATCAAGCTTTCCACAATGTATCTGGACAGCAGAAATACCTTATCAATGTTCATTTATCTGGAATTCACTCACCATCTTCTGGGCTCCTCCGAAGAACTTGGGTCTCTTGCTCTGCCCTCTGCAGCACACACAGCTTGTCCTCCAATCTTTGGCTGGATCCCCTCCACTGCTGCTGCCTTACTTTGTGGTCATCCCAAGGTACTAACTTCTCAAAATCTGCTGGTGTCCCTTGCGGCAACTGGGTTGCACTTTCATCAGTAGCCTCTTTTGAGCTCTCTTCCTGGTGCCAACTTATTTACATGATCCTTTCAATCTGGGCCTTCAATTGCTACTGAGGCTGCACCTTTACTAATAATCTCTCCAGGGTTCTTTTCATGGTGCTAATCCTCAATTTCTTTATATGACCCCCTTCTTCTGAGTCTTCAATTGCTGCTGAGGTTTCACCTTTACCAATGGCTTCTCACAGTGTCAAGCCTCAGTTTGTCTCCAAACTCCTTAATGCCTTCAAAACCAGTAATTCCTGGGTGACTCTTACAGGACCAAGTTCAGCTACCAACAGTGTTGTCCCCAGAATTCAGGTCCCCAAAGTCTACCAGAGAGCTGGAGTCTGCATGCAAAAAAGCAAGTAGCCTTTATTCAAGCTTGAGTAGGAGCTCTCTGCATCCACCAATGTAGCAGGTTCAGAGAGAATCGCTGAATCTGGGGTTAAGCAGGGGAGTGGGTTATCAAGTTTACAGGAAGGGGTGGAGTTTCTAACCCAGTGGTTACGGATTGGGTGTTGTTCTGTTCTATCAAGTTCTGCCGCAAGGGCATTGGTGAGATAGGGAGTGCGATCTCTGATTGGTTCTTTGGGGCATGATCTCCGATTGGCTCTTTGGGGAGTGAGTTTAGGTCCTTCATCTGTTAGTTTAAGTCCTTCAGTAGGAGACACAAACTTGGCTGGTTCTGGAAGACAGCTTCTGTGTGCTGGCTCTGAGGAAACATTTTTCAGATTTAGGATAGACTCTAGTTTGCAGGAAAAGCAACTAGTACTTATCTATAGGAAGGGTTCCCTCATGGTTGGTGCTCTCATCACCAATGTCTGGACCTCTGGTAGTCAGGTTTGTAGGAAAAATAAAACAAAATAAAACACTTTAAGTTTAAAAAGAAGCTTTTCGGCTCTAAGCCTCAACTTTCACAATAGCAGGGAGTCCTGGGCCAGAGGGAAGACTCTCCAGTTGAAACATTCTGGCAATTTGGCATTCCTTCTCACCACTAATAGGGGGAAACATACCATCCCATAGATCTCAAACACAACATCTTGAGCATCACACACATACAATGAAGCTATCAGAAACCTCTGTGTAGCATACTGTGAAAGTATGTATACTTACTGTGAATCAATATGCTACCACCAGCGACAGGAAGGAGTATCAGCTCCATGATCAGAAAAAAAGCAGTAAGAACCTTTCTTTTTCCTGCTCCCAGCTGAATTATTTATCTCTAAGGGCCTCCATTCTGTGGCTCTTACCTCAGAGAATTTTTCCTCATTTGTTTATTTGTGTATTAATTTCACAGCCTGTTCTCTTCATAGAGGCTTATTTCCTTTCTCCTTCTCCTCTTCCCTCAAGAGCACTCAATTAATACCTTAATTTCTATCTTCTGGTAGCTTCCCTGAGTGTACTTTACTGGGATCTAAGGACACAAATTTCTTTCATTCTTCCTTGTCTCCACATTGGATTAGCTGGTGTGATGTTCTACCCCACACCGGTGTACCACTTGTAGCAGTTTGCCACTGTGTGGACTCACCAAGGAAAATAAGAAAGGCATTTCCATATACTCAAACCCTGCCAGATCTCAGCAGAGGGAACCACTTCCACGGCAAGCACCATCCTCAAGAGTGGAATCCAGAGTCTCTGGTATTTTCATTCATTCAGAACTCCTCAGATACAGATCATAAGCAATCAAACATCCCCCACAGAAATCCAACATCTGCAAACAATACAAAAATACCAAGACCAAGCTTAGCCCCATCATCCAACAGTGCATAAAACATTTTATACATAACTAAACATAAACTTCCACAACAGCTATCATCTGTGAATGGCTTCACATAACATGCGTGTCCCATAAATGACAAACTGAAGTAGCCAGAAGGAAGATGAAGAGCTGTAAGTAGCAAATATGGTGAAGATGTGAAATGAATATTGTTTGACTACTGCAGAACTCTTTTTATACAAGTTTGCAACTTAAAATGAAATTTTTCAGCTGCAAAGACATGTACAGACTTGTGCTTTAACAGAAATATCTTCTTCCTCAGATAAACCAACTAAGCAAAGTGCTGAGTCTTACAAGTGTCCTGAATGTAGAGGGAACAATTAGAACACTTCTGTCATTTTCGGAATACTCCACGATAATTTTGTGTGGCTATAAAATTGGATAAAAAATTTAAAATTCAAAAGGAAGTTTATAATATAGACAAGAATTAGTAATTCTGTCATTTGCAGTAAGGTTAAACCAATATCCTATTTTTATACATTTTGTAATATACAAAATATAGACTTGTAAAATAATAATGATGATAATATATTTTTTAAAAATTTCTGGGTTTTTAAAGTGCTTATGATATTTATTAATTACTTTCCACAAACAGAAAAATCATGAAATGTTACATGTTATAGGAAAATTGTTTGCTATCTAATTACTTGAACTAAATACTAAGTAACCTGAAGTAGCATTTTGTAACATGGGGGCAGTAATAAATATAGATTAGTCCATTATTTTTCTTGAGAACAAAATTATATTATAGTTCTTTAAGGATTTGTTAATTTCATATCTGTGTCAAAGTATCTGCCAGAAAATTCTGGATAATATTCATGACATTAATAACATTGCTTGTAACCTCCTGCGGCTGTTTTTTACATAGTAAGCACATACTTTACTTGAGATAATATTGCAGTTAGCCAAGTTCTTCTGAAGTGGAAACACACTACACACTCTGTGGTCAATGCCAAGGGAAGAATTTGTGTTTTCTAGATTTCAGTATCCAGCTTCTTAACTGCAAGAGTGGATCTAATCTGCTGATCTCATCCCTATTGCTTAGTTCTTGGGAATAAAATAACACCTTGTACATAATCAGTGATCTATAATTGCAAATATTCATACAGTCTCTAATTCACACAGGATGCTACTAATCATTCTCACTGGACTCTCATTTACATGTTGATCATTTGGTCTGTTCCTGCCACAGGCTTAGTCTTTAGTTCTGAACCCCAAATTCCTGGCATAGATACTGACACCAGAAATATATCAGTAGCTGGAGTATGTGTCTCAGTTGCTGTTCTTTGTTTCAATATCCCAAATGAATCTTTCTGGACATACCATTTTTGTAGTTATCAGACACATGAAAGTCTTTTTAAAATAAGGCTCCTTTCTAGGTAGTGATGTTCCAAAAATAGAAGTAGCATGCATTGAATATTTAAGGCAGCCCAGCTCAATTTAAATTTTCTCATAAATCTTGTTCTTTGAGAAGGAGGTTTTATTTATTAATAAGTAGAAGTATGGTCTATATAATGTATGGAATGTATAATCCAAATGTTAAGAGCTTTTGTTTGAAATCATGCCTCAGGATTGGGAGATAGCTGATTCAGTAGAATCTTTATCTTGTAAACATGAGTATCTGAGTTAAATGATCCACTCTTGTTTTGGTTTTTCTTTTAAACAATATTTGCATTATTTTGAGAATTCCTTACAATGTATTTAAAAATAAATATTAAAAAATATATATGTCCTATTCCAGCACTTCCTGTAACCACCTCTCCACCCTACCATTGCTTCACACTCATCCTTGAGATTTATTCCTCTTTATTTTTTTCTTTCTACATAGAGTTCAGTTCATGTTGCCCAGCTAGTCCTGTGGTCTGTTTGGTGTGTCAGGTCTATCAGGTGTCATATCTCTAGAGAAAATGGACTTTCCCCCTCTAGCAGCTACCAAATGTCAATAGATCTATAGCTACTGGTGGGATTTCATGTGCCCCTCCACCTCTCTGTGCTGCAATTTAGAGCTTCAGCAGGTCTCATGTATGTTTTCATAATCATTGAGCTCATACTCCTGACTACACTGTTATGTTTGGAAAAGACTATTCCCTGTTGCATGGCTGCCTTTAGCTCTTATAATATTACTGCTCCCTATTCCTTGAAAGTTCCTCCATGAGCTTTGTATTTCTCATTTAATGCTAAGTATCCCTACAATATCTTATTTCTCCAAACTCACCAGTTGGGGATCCATGGATTAATTGCCATCTTATTTCAAAAAGAATGTCAGTTGAGAGATCTATATGTATAGTAATAAGTTATTAGGTGTCATTTTAATACTATGTCCATTTGTCAGGTTAATAGAATTAGGTTCTTACCTAGGGACTATGACCTATCTATCCCCAGGTTATTGCCCCTTTAGGAGTGAGAGATGTGGGGTCCATATCCTTATATCCTTATACAGGATTTTGATTACTCTAATACAATTCCTAAGATGCCACAGTGGAAAGTATATGTTGCTATGCCAGTCATTGTTGTAGGTTGTAGGGTTCAAAGATGGATGAACTTGAGGATTTCTTTTTCTTCCAGGAATGAGCAAAGAACTGTCCAGAACCAAGAATACTAGCCACAAGGTTATAATTTGTAGATGAGTGCCAGCTTTATGACTACATATTGGATGGTTCAATAACAGGATGTTAAAACCATGTTCTAAAGGATAACAAGTAACTTAGGCAATAGCATGAAATGCTATGAAATCTATGTAACTCTATTGGCCAAAAGCTCAGAAAGAGGCAACCCACCCCTATCACTGGGCTTATTTGCTAGCATGAAGTGTCTAGTTTTGATAGGGTCCTCCCTTGCAGTCTTGCTTCATTAAAATTCTTTGTGTACATGTCTAATATATGTTTATGTAGGTGTAGGTATAGATGTAGATGTAGCTATAATGTACATGTACACACTTATCTTTGATGTTGAGGTGTGTTTCATTAACATAAGACAAAAATAAAACCACACACAAAAAAGATAAAGACTAAAAGAATGGATTCGAAAACAGAATCCATCCTTCTGCTACATACAACTTAGATGTTAAGGTGTGTTTCTTATATGCAGGAGAAAGATGGGTTCTGTTTTTGAATCAATTCTGTTAGTCCCTGTCTTTTTATTGAGGAATTAGGACCATTAATGTTGAAGGATATCAATAACCAATGACTGTTAGATCCTCTTATTTTGTAATTGTTAATGGTGTGTCTGTGTGTGTGTGTGTGTGTGTGTGTGTGTGTGTGTGTGTCTTTTATTGATTATGATGATGTGAGATTATTTATTTCCTGCTTCCAGTTATTCCTTAGGTTTGACTTTTCCTTCTAGTACCTTCTGTATGACAGCTGTGTAGATAGATATTGTGTGAATTTGGATTTGTCATAAAATATCTTTTCTCTGTCTATGGTATTGAGAGTATTGTTGTCCATGGTAGTCTGTGCTGGCACCTGTGTTCCTGTAGAGTCTATAGTACTTCTGTCCAGGTCCTTCTTGCTTTTAAGGTCTCCACTGAAAAATGGTGTATAATTCTAATAGGCTCTACTTTTGTGTGTTAATTGTTGTTTTTCTCTTGTAGCTCTTAGTATTCTTTAATTGTTGTTCTGATGGAAGTGTTAAATGAGTCATCTGCCTACCTTTACTTCTGGAGGCTGGTTAGTTGCCATCTAGTGAAGACAATGTCTGCCTGAGTTAAGTGTGGGATTCTGGCCAGTAGAGGCATGCATGTATATTTAAGGACAAATTTTATTTCCTCTTGTCAGAGAGTCATAAAAGAAACTTTCCCATAAATTTTCACACATTCTTTACAGAACACCTACCCAAAATGAAATCAACATTACAATATCAATGAGACAGAAACATGTTGTGCTATCTGTAGCATTACTTGCGCTTCTGAATTGCCATAGATACCTTTAAGTTATTGATACATTAAGGTACTATCAACATTGTCACATTATACTTTTAGAATATCTACTTGCATATTTTGAAGTTTATAAATGTTTATCATCTCTGTGATCCTGTGCTTGTTTCTTTTTCTCAGATGAGAGACAACAGGTGAGGTTAAGTTAAGTCAAAACAGGTCACAGGTTTGTAAGATGACATACTACTTGTAAGACTACTAGTTTCAGTACACATCAATAGTTCTGTGCATCCTTTTTACCACTCCAAACCCATACTCCCTTGCTCGAGTCTACTCTCACTTCTTATTCTATACGTGTCACTCAGAGAACTTCATTAGCCCTAGTGCAGTCCTTAATTAATTCTTTGTTAGCATGAATGCTTTGCTTTATGGAATTTTTCTTTATCAGATAAAATGTACTTGTTTCTACTTAAAAATCTTTTGTTTAACCAGAGCCCTGAGATAATGAATAACCATATTTAAGGTTATATAAAGGTCTTTAAATGTTTGTTAGTACTATGGAATAATTTGAAAATTTGCTGAATTTTTGCATTTATTTAAAAATATTAATAGCATTCACTGGAATGAGTTCAACCTCATTTTCTTTGGAAACATATCTCTTTAGACTGCGTACTCAAAAACTACTTGCTAAATGAAGTGTCTTTTCTTAAAAAGAAAATATTTGGGAAGTTAGTACCACATTAAGTGTCCCTTTGGGGCTGGAGAGGTGGCTCAGCAGTTAAGAGCACTTGATCCTTTCCATAGGATGAGGATTCAATTCCCAACCTCCACATCAAGACTTCCAACCACTTATAACTTCAGTCTCAGAAGATCTGATGCCTTTCAGTTTCTGACCTCTTTGAGGGTATAGGAATACATGCAATGAACAGATATATATATAAAAACACAGCATCTATGCATCCTTTGAAAAAATGTTAAAAAGAACTGCTTCTTATTGATAAGAATCAAAATCTATATTTGTCTATTCGACAACTCCCAAACAAAAACCTCTAAAAGGTATATGGCAAGATAATTTCTTCTTTCTCTCTTATAATTGTTTTTGAGAGAAAAATCCCATAATAATAACTTGAAGAGATTCTTCCTCCGAATTTAAAAATCCTAATTTATTTAAATTTATTTGCACCTATGTTTCATTTATATTTTTAAATGTGTTTGTGAGCAGCACTTATTCATAAAAAACATAATAAAGAGTCCACTTTCTTAGAAATAAGTTTATATTACTATGTATTCATATTATAAATTCAGAAGTTTCTGAGAGACTACATAAAATGTATCAGGTGAGTCCAATGTTATAAATAATTTCAATCTCCCCTGGGATATAAGAATTAAACATATTCTATAAAATGGTGGATAAAGAGAATCAACAGATTGATTAATAGAATTCACAGTTTATGTTAATAATCTTTTTTTCAGTGATATTCATACACTGCCCTTCTGAAGTCTGTTAAGCTTCTATTTTTTATGTGAGAAGCATGATGTTTTATGTTCTAATCCTTCTGACTTGTATGTAATGACACCTGTCTGCAACAGCACAGCTTCAATATCTTGCCTTTCTAGAGCACATGAGTAGAAATTATTTGTCTGCAACAGGATTCAAACTCATGCAAATCCTCAGATGTTTGTGATTCATGAAGAATAATTGTTTTACCAAACAAGCAGAAGTCTTGCTGGGTTTATATATAACACATATTAAAATATTCTCCCACCACTTCAAAATTTGTCTCAATGTCTAACTGTATAGCAAAAATGAACGCTTAATTTCTACACAGTTCAGTTTTCTCTACAGCAAATTGAGTGCAAAATGGTCTAACTTGAATGATGGAAGAAATAATATATAAGTTAACTATAATGAGAGCTATAAAATAAATGGAGCTATGATTAGTAATTGAATTACATGCATATTCCTTTAAATGATAGATAAGAAGTTGAAATATTAATTACAAAACTGGCATATAAGTTTTGTTAACATTGTCGAGGAATAGCCCTGTATGAAAGCTAAGATCTACATTCCAGGAGCTGTATGAAAGCTAAGATCTACATTCCAGGGACTACATTCAGAGGCCTGTGTGGTCTGGATGTTATGTAGACACATCTTCAAGCCAATATTCAGAAAGAGAAGGTAGTAAACACTTTTAATCTGAGTATTCAGAAGGCAGTGAAAAAACAGTGTACCCAGACACAGGAAGCAGAACTCGGAATGAGTCAGTGTCACCCAGGAAATTACATCTGAGATGAGGCAGATTGAATGGTAAGCAAAGTGACTAATTCAAGGAAGAATTAGCAGAGTAAGGATATATCCAACTCTCAAGAGAAAAAAGAAGGCTATCAACTCAGAGAGCTAGTTACAGATTTGGTTAACAAAGTCTGTTAAAAGAAGTCAGACAGAGGACTCAATTGAAGCACTTAGTAAGAAGAGTCAGTAAAATGAGTCAGTTGAGGAGCAGTTAACAGAGTTAAGTTGAAAAGTCAGTTACAGATGAGTAACAGAAGCTGAGGTTGGAGGAAGTTACAGAGCAGTTAGTTGAAGCAGTCAGTTACAGGGGCAAGACGGAGCAGGCAGAGTTCAGGGAGAGACACAGAGACACAGCAAATCTCAGCAGAAGAAGCCCAGAAAAGAGAGTGAGTTGAATCAGAGGAGTCAGAGTTCAGAAGGAGCTAGTCAGAGTGCCTCAGTTAGCAGAAGGTCTCAGGAGGCTAAGTCTGAAGACTTCTAGATTTGGACTAGCAGTTTAATTATTCTAGATTGTACTCACACTGAAGATCTCCAGTTCAGGGTTTAAGGATAGACTATAAAGACAACAAAATGCTCTCAGGCTCCATAGCTCCCAGCTAGAACATTGATTTAACTAGACAAAAGAATAAACTCCCCTCTGCCCAGAATCAATATCAATCAATGTTGTATACATTCACGTATACAACAACATAATATTATTTGTTATTATTATTGAGATTAAAATTTTATTGCAAAATTTCTTCCTTTCCTTTTGTCCCTCAAAAACCTTCCCACATATACCTCTCTGCGCTTCTTAAAATTCATGGGCTCTTTTTTCAGCAATTGTTATCCCATGCATGTATGTTTATGTGTATTCATATATTTTCCTAAATATGACCTGATCTATAATGTTAACTGTGTGTGTTTCAGTGCTGACCATTTGGAACTGGAACATTTGGAGTGTTCCTTCCTGAAGAAGACTACCACTCCTACTCCCAGCTTTTTTCACTGGCCTACACTTCTTTGTGAGAATTGAGGCCTTGTGGGATCTTGTCTATCCAGTGTTGCATGTTCATTGATGTCATCCTTGTCAACTCACTTTGGGGTGGGTCATACTGTTGAGATGTTATAGGTGTAGCTTCTAATGTTACTTGAAGACACAATCGCACAATGAACTCCCTGATCGTCTGGCTCTTACACTCTTTCCACACCCTCTTCTACAATGTTTCCTGAACATTAGGTGTTGGAGTGAGGTAAATACAGTAGAAGGTGGAAGGAGTTTAACCAGGAAAATTAGGATATGAAGTGATCTTATAGTAAAAATGGAAAAAATTGAGTACTTTTTAGAGAAGGAAAAGGGAGAGATGTAAAATAATAATAAGGATTTTGGAGAAGCCAAGAGTAATCATACTATGTGTTATACATAAAAAATCTATACATATAATTCCATGCATAAATGTTCGAATAGAGGTTTTATAACCTTTGCTCACCTGGGTTAATGATGCTCCCTCCAAAAGCTGAGGATCAATTAAAAACAAACAAACAAACAAACACCCAATATAAGCCAAAAAAAGTTCCCTTTAGAGTTGTTAGTCAGGGCTGCCTAAGAGACTCTCGAAATATACAGCCCATTGCTGTTGTCCTTGCTTACTCCCCAATGGTGGAAGGTAACATTTCAAATATTTTTATTTATCTTTGAATTTTATTTTACTTCTATGCAATATAGTTTGATCATATTCATCCCCTACTACCTCTCTCAAACTGTTTCTAGAAGTATTACCTGATCTTTCTCCCAACTTCATGTCCTCTTATTGATGTTATTAAAAATCCCAAGTTCAATTAGTGCTTTTAATATGCAATTGAGTGTGGGACCATCAAGTAGATCATGGTAACATAACAACAGTTAGAGAGTTTCCCTTTCTCAGCTATGGACTTCCAGTAGTTCCTTCCATGGGAGTGGAGCCTCAGAGAAGTCTCTGGAATCCATTATGGCTCTTAATTCACTCCAGTTTTTGCTTGTCATATGCGTATAATAAGTGCTGTGAGGTGGGTGCTATGGTACTTTCATTTCCAGAAGTCAGGTTTTCGCAGCTCACCTTTCTATGTCCTGACTCTTGAAGTCTGTCTTCCCTCTCTTCCACAACACTCTCTGAGTCTTAGACAAGAAGAGTTTGATATAGATGGCCCAGTTAAAACTGAAGACTCACAATTCAATATACTAGGCACTTTGACAAGTCATGTGGTAACCACTGCTGACTGAAAATGAAGCTTCTTTGATCAATGTTCAATAACTTATTGGAATAATCTTTTACATTTGCTTTACTCTCTGCCTATACCAAAGAGAACAAATCCTATGGTTTTATTTATTGGTTAGTAATAACCATAAAATTAGGATATTTAGAAACCATGGGAATTGCAATGCTCCAAAAGTGTGTGTGTGTGTGTGTGTGTGTGTGTAATATATATTTAATATTTACTATTGAATTGGTTGAAATAGACTATTTTATTATAAAATGAGAAGGCTAAATGATACTAGTCATTTCATGGATTGTACAGAGGTGCTAGTTGCTCTGGTAGGCATGAGATGGTCATAGAATAAAATTTATGTATTTTATGTTTCTTTCATAACTTTCATGCACCTTTATATATCATAGATTGTTTTGCATTTCTAGTTTATAAATTCAACTTAATTTTAATATATTTTAAGTCAAAGTACAGTAAAAATGAAATCCAGAAAAATGTTCTATTTAATTTTGTTCAGAACTTTCTCTATAGTGATTTGGTATTAAATTGAAGCCATGGGTAACCACATTGTTTTAAGCAACTAGAGCATCTACACTGAGTCACTGGTGGCTTCAGACAATTGTATATGAGATGCTATGTATTTTATTAATTCACTAAATCATTTAGTTTACACATCTTTATTCGTATTATAAAATATATAAATTTTATTACAAAATATTTTAATTTTTTTCTTTTAATTGCAAAGGCATTCTATCTATTTTGAAAACTGTGTGCATAGATGAGCTAATTTATTATGGTATAAAAACAAGAGTATAAAGTAGGTTGAACTTTATGTCTCCAAAGGATATATGAAGTTCTAATTCCGTATACCAATGAATGTTTCCACACCTGGAAAATATGTCTTTGCATATGTGCTCACTTATGCATCATACCTAATTAGAGTACTTTTTACATTCTATGAAGATCATAATGAATGAAAAGAAGTTGAAGAGGCAAAATTGTGCACAAATACACTCAGATGCAAAGAAGTGTGTTTGAAGACAGTGAGGGAAATCAAGCTGCTGCCACATTCCACATCCAAACACCAAGACTGACCTTAACAGAGAATGCCATTACAGAACTCAGTTCTGCTGTGAGCACCAGTTGTTTATATCTCCGTCTTATTAAATAATAATACTCATGCTTACCCTCAGTCAACCTCTGTGCCTCTATAGCCCACCAACTGGATGTATAGTGAATAATGCAGGAAGCACATAAACACATCTAAAACTAGTTCACAGGACACAACACATTTCTTTACTATTTAATAGGAATGGGAATTGTCTTTATATGTTTGCATCCTCCAATAAATCTTTTATAATTTTCTAAGATAAACAGGAAACAACTATAAAAAATATTTCACAGCACAAATAACATGGCTTGCCTATATGATTTTTGCTTCTTACTGTTAAATAAAAACTGGGCCATCAACAATGTTACTGGAAAAACGGGAAAACAGAAATCAAGACTATAAACACTAAGGAAAAAAAAAGAACCTGAGAATTATCTTGAAAGCAGACAGTGGAGTTAGAGTAAGACATACATTCCAGTATCATTACCAGACAATGCAGGCTGTATTTATGTATACATGAATGTGTAGGCTTAGACATAGAAGCCAGATGTAGCTGTAGTTTCAGGGCAAATCCTTTTATTCTTTTGTCTAATTAAATCACCATTTCTTGCCTGAAGCCCTTGAGCCCTAGAGCATTCCTGCCTCCTTACAATCTATTCTTAAGCCTAGAACTGAAAGGATTCTGTCACAGCCTTCACACAATCTAGAACATTTAAATGCCAGTATAATCTAAAAAACTTCCAAGACTTAATGCTGTCTAAGCCATTCTTACTACCTTGTTCTGAACCCTAACCTTTCTTGTTCAACTCATTCATTGCTCTGGCTAAAACTCTTTTCCAAGTTGCTGGTTCAAACTGAACTCTGAGCCAGCTGACTGGTTTTGACCAAACTCTCCTGACTTTGTTAGATTCTGGCTGACTTCTGCAACTTCTCTGACTGAACTCTGTTGGGTTTCAAACTGACTCACTCTTCTCATCTGATATTTACTTCTCCTGAGCTGCTCTGTGTATTTGTGTATATCCCTAGTCTCTCATTTCTCCATATTGCCTCAGTCAGCCTCTCTGCTCCTCAAAAAGATCACTTCATTGTCTCTGTGTCTTGTGCCCCACCGGACCTTGCCCCCATCTGCCTGCTACAGACTGCTTGACTCATATTGCCTTTTCCAACTCTCCTGACTCCTGAAGACTCCGGCTGAGTCCTGCAACTCTTCTGACTGATCATTCTGCTAACTCTCCCTCTGATTAGTAACTGCCTGTCCTTCACTGTGACTCATCTCAGATGTTACTTCTAATCTGACACTGACTCTTTCTGAGCTTTGCCTCTTGGGTCTATTTCCACACTATTTCTGTCTCAGGGATTAAAGACATGGACCACCACTGCCTTCCGAACACTGGGATTAAAGGTGTGTAAAAACTTTCTTAACATTCTTTCTACATCCCATCCAGACCACACAGGCCATGGAATGTGAACCCTTCATATAGAGCCCTAGAATATAGACCCTTCCTAGTTTTCACATAGGCCTATCCCTCTACAGGTATGTATGTGTGTATATATACTGTAGCTCAACTAAATGTGAGAATATTCTGAAGATCGTAGATAATTTAGGGTAGGAGAGTCATGTGAATCATGCATGTAATCTTTGTAGGCTGAATCGGGGAAGGTTAAATTTTGTTAATGACTCACAGCACTCAACAAGCAAGGCTCTTTTTTTCTTGCTGCTTCCCTTAGGACATCAAGGAAAGTATCCATGACTTGAGAAGTACAATTTCCAAAAAGCAATACACTTTCAGTATTGATATCCACTTCAGCACTTATTTTGTAAATCTTAATAATATCCTACTACGCCTACAGTACTTACTGTTTGGCTGTGACATTTTCACTGTTTGCATTATCATGATCTCTTACATAGGCATATATTACAATTTTTGAAAAGAAAAGCTTCCATAAACATTTTGACATTTGATTGAGTTGACTAAATTTAAAACTATGACTTATTAAAAATAACCTCTGGAGCCAGATTTCTATTCAAATGCAGTGTTAAGAAATCTGCAGTTGTAATTGCCAATGTTCCTTCTAGATGGGTAATATGCAACTTCTTATGCTGATTAGCAGAAGGCTATGTTATATGCCTTTCTCTCTCTCTCTCTCTCTCTCTCTCTCTCTCTCTCTCACTGGACATTGCTTACTGCACTGTTCAAAATCTAAATAGAGAAGAACAAGTTGTTGTTCAACACTGAAAAGAGCACTTTAAAAATACTCCAGAACACACCTGAATATTTAACTCCTTTATTATTATATATGTTTAGCTGTTTAGAAATCAGATATACAGATAGAGATACAATATATATTTGTGTTCACTAGACTTCAAGCATTGTAGAATCCAACATGATATGGAGATTCCCATCAGAACTTCCCAGTAGTCTGTTCTGCATGGGACAACGCCCCAAAAAACACTTTCTGTCAGCTGTACCTCCATTTCTCATGTGTTTGTCCTTTTCCTAGAGGAGCTAACACATCTGTTTTCTATAGCTTAGGTGAGTGGAAAGATAGTAAAAGTCTCCTCTAGCATTTGAAAAAATTGCCAATAGTACACAAACTGTCTTACACAAGTTTGTACACAGACTGCTTAGGCAGTTCATATACAACACACCATTTGAACCAAGGAATCTCAGCTACACTTGATTTTGACAGGGCCTAGAATTGTTTTGCCTGTCACTACCAAAGTTTTGCTCCAGGTATTTTTATGGACAGTGACTAAGTGTGTTATGTACCAATGCTGATAAATCTGCTTGCAAATGACAGGATAGACCAAGTTCTGAAAATAAATGTTCTAATTAAAAATCTAAAAAAAATTCAAAAAAATGACTATGTAATTCATACATATTGTCACAATTTTATCCTCAAAAATGAAGCAATTATGATAAAAAAACTGTCTAAGGTTACACAAAAACAGTATATTTGGAAAACTAATCTCAAGAAACGAATTAAAACCATGTACATAAAGAGAGGAAATGCTGTCTGCTCTCACTTATTAACAATTCTTCTCTTTATGATGGACTTCTGTAAAGGTTTTCAGTGATTCTCCAATCCTTGTATCCACACTTTACTATAAAACCCTTCACTTGTGGTTACATATTTTTTTTCAAATGTTGTGTAGCTTCAGTTTTGAAATGTAATTTTTTCCAAGACTGTCTGTTGTATCTTTGGCTGTCCTGAAACTCACTCCGAAGACCCAGGCTGACCTTCAACTCACAGAGATCTGCCTGCCTCTACTTTTCTTGTGCTGGGATTAAAGGCATGAGCCACTACCACCTGGCTTGAAATGTGACTTTTAGTAGTAATTTTTAACAACTTTGAAATAACTTTGGGTAGGACTCAGTTTCCTTGCTTTTTATAGTTTGCTTCTTTGGATGAAGCAAGTTCCCATAATGTGAGAACATATAGAACAGCTCATACTGCAAATATCTCAGAGGAACTGATGCCATTCCTTGAGAATGTGAATCCAGGCATAAGTGATGAATGTGAGTTTGGAAAACAATTGCTTCTCAGTCTAGCTTTCCTACAAAACAATGAGCAGAGCTAGCTTCTTGAAGATACTTCGTAAATATAAAAAGCCAGAGAACTTTTAATCCTGGCTTAAGAAAATGTATGGTAATAAAAGGTGCAAACGCACATAACTTAAACAGATATAAATGTTAGGTTTCATCAAATATCTGTGGAAAACGCTGTCAAAATTTTATCTTTTCAATGAAAAATTGTTATTTTTTAGTATCATGGCATATATATATATATATATATATATATATATAATATTTTTATTAAGATAGTTGGTGCAAATAAATTAATGAAGTAAAATAAATTAGCAGAGATTTTCCATTTGTATCATTGGTAATGTAAATGTCACATTGGCTATAATATATATATATAAAGTCATCATGTAAATGTAATAGGTCAATCATAGTGATTGCAGTTGAAAGCAAAGTTTTATCAGTATTTCAGTGCTGTCACCATGCTGATATAAGTTAAAAACTAATGCAACTAATGCATATTATAATTGCTTCAATTTAAACAATGTGTCACTGGGTTTTAATGTCTAAAGAAAAATATTCTAGTTAACTAATAATCTTATAGTGGATTAAAAATTAGAAAAGTAATATGGCTACTCTTCTTTCAAAAATTCACTTTGCGTAAATAAAAATTCTTCAAGATAGCAACTATATATTATTGACATGCCTTCATATAAACTTCTTTACATTTAAATATCAAGTTTCTATTGAACTATTGTTCTTCAGAACATAATGTATATAAATAATATTTTCACATGTAATGAATGTTATGACACAGAATAACGGTGTATTTCATTCCAAGTATATTTTCAGGCTCATTGATTACTTATTTCTTATTTCATGATCAAATAGTAATTAAATAGCTACGGTGCTTTAAATATGTATTCCAACTGAGGGTAGGCTGTAAGAAAAAATATAGCCATAATTTCTATTACTATGTACCAATATAGGATTGTAATGGCAGATAGAAAACTGATAATCACATAGGTATATGTTGCAGAGTATACTCAAAATGTATGAAACAAAATTCTACAATATCAAAAGATCATTATATTTATGGAGAGAAACTTCTAGTAAGACCTACAGAGGACATTTTCTTTAAGATTTCAGTCTATTTTTTAAAATGTATGTTTGTATATCTGAGTAGTCATATGTCTCTAGAGGCAAGAGAGGCTATTGGATTACCTAGAGTTGTTGTTATTGGAGGTTATGAGATGCTCTCATTTGGAAGAGTAGCAAGTGGTGTTAATTACTGAGCCATCTCTCCAGCCCTCAGATGTAACTTTTAGAATGGGTAGAACTGAGTAGTATGTAAGTGACACTAAAAGATAAGCACAGTCCAAGTATTAAATTAAAAATTATCTGTAAACATAAGAAACTATACACTTGCTAGAATTTGGGTCAATGTCAACAGTCCATCAGAGGTCAATTGAAGGGAATAAAGAAAAATGGACTCTAAGGTCATGAAAGCAGTTCATCCACATAGTTGAAAACAAGAACAAATCTCATACTTCCTTAATACTTGTGAGTTTAGATCTAGGCATAATAAAAAGATACATGCTATACTTGAATTGCATTCTTCATAACCCTCTTGAGAACTGCCAATTTCTATGTTCTAGGCTTTCACATGAAGTCTATGCTGACTAAGTTTACATACCTATGTGTTGCAGAACAATGTGACTATACCTGTAAATGAGATGATGGTCTCATTGAGATCCACACATAAAATAGACTGTAGATTTAGCTGGCAAGGTAAATAGGCTTTGCCAAAAAGAGCATATCAGCTCTTTATCTACCACATGGTCAGCACTGAAAACAAGTAAAATATACAGACTGAGATGGTTGTATTTGTATATTTAAGAATGTGGGAGGGTTGTAGGGGGGCTAGAGAGGGAGACAACAATTAAAGAAAGAGGACATGTATTTGAAAGAAAGCCTGGAACATACATTAGTGTGTTTAAGGGAGGAAAGGAGAGGGAAGAGTGATTAATTATATTATGAACTCAAAAATAAAAAGGAAACATAAAAGGTGACTAAGGCTAGGCAGAATGGAACATTTACTTAATGCCAGAACTCAAGAGACAGTAGCAATCATGTTATACTTTGGAAGTTCTAGGCGACTTACAGAGTAAAATCTGAAAAGCAAGTAGAAAGGAATAAGCCAAAATCTACTTCTCTTCAGTCAACATGATTCTAGAGTTAAACTTCTAGCAGGATACAAATTCAACATACAAAACTCAGTTGTTTCTTTTTTTTATACATTAATAATAAACTTCCAGAAAAAGAGATCATAAAGAAACCCCCTATTTACAGTAGCTTCAAACATGTGTCTAATATTAAAGCATGCTATTGAAAACCTCCTCAATGAAAATTTTGAACTGAAGTAAGAAGCTGAAGAAGACAAAAGAAGATGGAAAGACCTCATACTTAGAGACTGGCAAATTTAACATTGTGAAAATCAGAATATTTCCAAAAAGCAATATGGAGATCGAACAAAAACACAGTCATATTTCAATGCAAGCCTTCACAGAAGAACTAGATATTAATTCTAAAGTTTACAGGAAATGTAAAAACTCTAAAGAATCGAACATCTCTAGGAAGAGAAGCAATGCTGAAGTTTTCACAAAGCTAGAAGTAAGGGTATCTGGAAAAATGTGGCCCACGAACCTTCTGTCTCTTGTGAACTTACTGCTATTCAACAGAATCTGAAACTGTAGAAGGACACAATTGTGTCTCTCTGTGTTTTGACAGAATACTCACAATAGTTACTTTAAAAATATACTTTAACTCTCATTCATTGCTTACTTTTAGTCCTTCACCACCTATAATTTAGCCTTTCTTTTTCTTGTTTCTCACGTTATACTATATCCATGTGCACATTTTTATATATACACATT
Source organism: Cricetomys ansorgei (assembly GCA_026225945.1). Classification (NCBI taxonomy): domain Eukaryota; kingdom Metazoa; phylum Chordata; class Mammalia; order Rodentia; family Nesomyidae; genus Cricetomys; species Cricetomys ansorgei. Next base: position 12,758,105 of record JAMJFZ010000713.1, read on the forward strand.
GGCAAGATTCTATATACAAGGGAGGGCAATTTTTCTTTCTGAGATTATGTAACTATAATTTAATATTATACAAATCAACTCCATCCATTTTCTGCCTATTTTGTGACTGCAATATTTCAGAGATGAATAGTATTCATATACATATGGATGCCATATATATATATATATATATATATATATATATATATATATATATACCAAATTTTCATTCTGTTTATGGAATTAGGTTGATTGCATTCATTTTCTAAAGTAAATAAAGCAGCAGTAAACAGGGATTTGCAAATATCTCTATGGTATGGATGGAGATCTCTGGGTTTATGCCTATTAGTGAAATAGCAGGATCATATCCTCATTCTCTTTTTAAGTTTTGAGAAAAAGGAGTTTTAAGAAGCACATAAATCTAAGTATTTTTATAGTTCTGACAGTAATAGGTCTTCCATTTTGGTGGAGAATAAAATATATATTGAATAGTTAAAATATAAAATCCAATGTGAAGTTCCACAGCTTCCATTTGAATTGCTTCTATAAGTATATAGTTCATTGAATTGTATAGTCTTTGAGTAAAATTAATTTTGGTCTGTGTTTTTTATTTGCTATTTTTTGTAATACACCTTAAAATAAAAAAATCTATAAAAATAAAATAAAAGTACTTTAAAATTTAGAAACAGAGACTAATATAATAATATAGTATCTTACCCAACAATATAACACCTTTAAAATTATATTTCCAAGAAATCCTCATGGACAAAATGTGCCCAAGATTTTGTAATAATGTTACAAGTATGTTTTCAATTCCATTGACCAATTCATTATTCCCAAATGAAACCTCATAAACATTGTTTTTTATTACTCATCCCTATAAGCACAGAGGATCCCTGAGCCCCAAACATATTTGACTATTATGCTTTATTACAGTTTTGGATGGCTCCTCTACCCTGAATTTTAAACTTTTCAAAATTCAAAAATGCCTTGAACCTGACTCAGGGTCTACACTGGTGAATGAACATCTACAACAAACCAGCTGCAAAGGACTTTCAACCACATGGTTAGACAGTCATAGGCATAATCATGTTCTTGGTACAAATTTTGTTATCCTTTTTCTTGCTGAACCAATACCTACCAATTATTTTGCAAGGTAGGGAAGATTTTAATTTGTTTTGGCTCATAATTTCACAAGTTCATGCATTCTGTGTTTCTGAGATTGTAGTGTGAAAGAGTAGAGCTATTCAGCCTTGTAGTAAAAAAAGAAAGAAACAAAAATAGAACAGAGAATAATAAGTCACTCAAAGGCATGGCCTAGTGACTAACTTTTTTTTAACCAGTCTCTATAACTTAGTTTCTACCACCTCCAAACTATGTTGATCAAGGCACTCAATCATTGATTAAGTCAAAGCTCCTCTAATCCAATTCACTCCTAATAAATGGAGCCACAAATTGATAACAATGCTTCAACACATAAACCATTTAAACCATGGTGGATAGCAGATGCTGACTGTTTGGAAAGCATTTAAATTGCCTGTTAAAGACAAAAGCAAAAATCATATCAGCAAAACTGGTTTATATATAAGCTGGTAAATTGTTAATAGAAATTATTTTTGTAGGAAAACAGGAATTTTAAAAACCTCTTATATAAGACATAAAATGATACTAAAATGAAATTCATTTTCTAATTTATATTCTTAATCTGTGTAATTTTCCTCAAGTTTTATTTCTCACTAGGGGTAAAAATAAGATACCATCTTTCAATAACTATAAATAGAACAGGAATAATGTCAGAAAAACAAGGAGAGTACATTCTAATACAAAAATTCAGTATATTCTACTATTGAAAACTGAATGGATATTTGATTATTCAAAAAATGTCATTCTACTATTTACCCTTTCTTAATTAAAAATAACATTATTCATATTGTAAAATAATGATATATATGTAAATAATTCAGTGTAACAAATAAGAATGCCTTTTTATATACATAAATCCATGCATTTTCAAAAGGCACATAGGACAATTGGTATGACAATTACCACCTAAAATAGCAAATAATATGCATAAGTTCAATAAATAACAAGGATTATATTGCTGGTATTATCTGCACAAAAAGTGAAGATTTAAGGCTTGGGAATAAATTTATTCCTAGTTTTGAAAACATTAAAATGATAAAGAAATGATATATATAAAAAAATACACTCTGTAGAATGTATGCCTAGTAGATGCTCTCACACACTCAGTTCTTCAAACTCTGTGTCTTGCAATGACTTGTACATGACTTGTCGATGTGTATTGTTGATTAATTTAAAGACTTCTTATGCAGCACTTTTGATAAGAAAGCTTATTTTAAAATTTTATCTTCACTGAAAATTAATTTTTTCCCCCACGTAATGTACCCTGATTATGGTTTCCCCTCCTTCTAATCCTTCCAGTTCCTTTCCACCTCCTTCCTCTCTTGTCCAGATCCACTTCCTTTCTGTGTCTCATTAGAAAAGAAGCGGGCTTCTAAGAGATTATAATATAATATAATATTATATAATATAATAAAACAAACAGACAAAAAATCCCTGCATATTGGGATTGGACCAAACAAACAAACAGAATAGAGCCCACGAAAAGGCGCTATTGGAAGAGACCCACGTCTTCCCACTCAGGATTTCCATAAAAACACTAAGCTGGAAGCTGTAATATATACACTAAGGATCTGATACAGGCTCATGCTGGCCCTGTGCATGCTGCTTCAGTTTCTGTGAGTTCATATGTGTGTCGATTCTGTTGATTTAGAGAGCCTTGTTTTCTTGGAGTCCTCCATCCTTCCCTGACATGTTTCCTCTTTCTGCCTCCTCTTCTGCAGGGTTCCCTGAACCTTGAGAGGAGGGATTTGATGGAGACTTACTATTCAGAATCATGTTTGGTCTGAGTATTCCAAGCTCTCTCATCTTTTGAATTATGTTTGGCTGTGGGTTTCTGTATTTGTTCTTATCTATTGCACGAAAAAGCTGAGAGAGCATTCCCAACTGATTTACTGAACATAAAGTTTAGACAGATATTCTAAAATCCCTCTGATTGGATTGTATATGAAAAATTTGTAGTGAATATTTTTTTCCTTGTGACATTCAAACTTACTGAAGAAATGTCATACATAATGATTTCCTTAAAAATGAAAGACAATTTTATAACATTTATTTGTCCAAACCTGATGGCACAAAGTTTGAATAGATGTTCAATTACTCAAAATTTAACTAGAAATTTTAAAAGACTACAAAACAAATGTCAGAGAAAACAAAAGTCAGGTCTTGAATTAAAAGAAATGATTGTGTGCATTACCTGGACTGCTAAATGTAATGTCTGGGAAACTGTAAGGATTGTTTGATGTAAAGAAAATTGCAAAGTGGGTTCTACAGGCAACTAAGGAATGCTGAGAGTGGGAGAAACAATCTTCACAGTGAAATGCACACCAATCACAATACTTTGGTACTTGCAATGCCAAATGTTCAGCCCTAAAAGCATAAGCATAAAAGCAGCATTATACAGACTAAGCAGGTTGTGTTTGTGCATTTAAGAATAAATGTGCATACACATGTACAGATATGCATGCAACAACAATTACTTTTTTAAAAGGCCATGAATTTGAAGAAGAGAAAGGAGGGGTAATTAGAGCATTTGGACATGAAGAGGGAAGGTAAAAATGTTCTAATTAAAATCTAAAAAAATTAGAAGAAATATTTTAAAATAATGACCAAGGAAAAGAAAAGATACAGGGTCAGTAGAGACAGAATCTCACTTCTTGCCAAAGAGTAAGCCAGTGTGTCAAAAATGGTCACTGGATCAGAGGGCATGCTTAACAAATGAAGGTTCTCAGGAGGTATTATATTAAAGAATCCATCTTCAAAGTGACATAGCTAAAAATAGTAAGGGCAATTTTAGCTTGTATCAGTTTGATTACTCACCTGGTATATTTTATAAAATCCCAGATGTTAGAAGCTTGGTGCTTAAGATGGTGCTGTGAGAGTTAATAGAAAATTAGGAGTTAGGGCCTCATGGACCATTTTAGGAAATTAACAGTGGGAACTCACTGGATGTGCATCTCCAGTTTGGATCCCCATGTGGCCATTTTGCTCCTATATGTTGTCCAGTCATGCTGTGTCACTATCACTGCCTGCTATTATCACCAGAGCTGAGCCTGAGCATGTGTCATTATTCTGAACCTTCAAAAGGGACATAAAAAGCAAATAGTTGCCTTGAGCACTTAGGAGTAATAATACAAACTAAACAGTGTATCACCTAAAATGCTTACAATTATAGTCTCCATGCATATATAGTTACCTTGACTACAATATGGCTATATTTTTAGAAAAATTCTACAGGGGATATAACTTATTTTCCTGTTATTGTACCTGTGAAACAAAATTTCTCAGAAGACTAAACAAAACAATGAATATTGAAGAGAGCATAACAATGTAATAATACTTAAAATGATTCAAAAAGTATTTATTTGAAAGACTTATACTTTTGAATTTAAGATAGAAAAACAAATGGAGTACATGGTAGCTTCAAAAACTTTTGAAACAATTTTGAATAAGAAAACTTCACATTATTGTCTTATGTTAATGTACAAGCATATTTTAAACAAACGTTAGCCATTTAATGGGAAAGGAAAAGAAAGAGGAGGCTGTATATAAATCGGATGTGTATATAAATCAATATCTAAGGAGATGGCAGAATGGGGAAATTATACCAAGGTTGTTTGATAAAGCATCAAAGAATCATAATATTTTATATTTACAAAAAAATATTCATGATGAATAAAGTGTATATGTCTACCCACACAAAATATATACATAAAATTGTGTCACTTATAATGGCAATGTTCCCTAAAATAACCAAAGGAACTATAGTTTTCACCTGTACCAGGACTACAAACCTCCTTGTAAATTGTTGGCCAATGTAGTTCATATAATTTCTAATACAATGTAGTCTATTGCAGTTGCCCTTGGTTGCCTCTCAGAGGTTAAAGGTAAAACCCTATTGTTTAAGACTCCACACATATAAGACACAGGACTTGAATATATCAAGCTGAATCTACCTTCAATGCTTCCTTCCTATGGTCTATCTTCCATGGCACCAAAAATACTATGAGAGCAGAAAAAATAGGGAAGCAATTAATAGTCTTACCCAGATGCAACACCTCTGAACTACAGCAACGACCAGTGTGGCAAGAATTCCATAAGAATACAAATAAAAGGCCCTCACATATTGGAAACTACAGCTGTCTAGTTGGACTTAGAAAACATTCAATATTAGAAAAAACATGGATGGTCCTAAAAACCAACTTCCTGGTTCAAATGTGGTCATGAACCTCAAAAAATAATTGAATATCTAAATCTAATCCAATGTTAGCAATTTTCTAGATCACCATAATTTTATGCTACATTTTAACCCATATATCCTCACAAAATCTTTGCTACTACTCCTCACCAAACACTGTCCCTTTTCTGCAAGTGGAGAACATTACAGAAAACCATAACTGGACATAATCCAGGGGTGGGTCATGGAGAGTCCAGTGCCCATGGATATATTTTTATATAACAGCTCCTGCATCTTTGTCTCAGGAAAAATTGTAGAGGAGAAGGCAAGATAATCACAAGATCCAGAATGCCAGAAAATCTTAGATGATATACTTTGTACTAGAAATAACTGAATAAACAAGACCAGACAATGACAGTATTGATAGACATGTTATCATGGAAGGAGGAAAATTTCATGGCATAAATACATATAGAAAGAACTATAGGCAACTAATGGTTGTTAGAAGATGGAGAATTAGCCCCTCCCAGAGGTGTGCCCCATTTATTGCTTATCTAATACAATGGTTAGCCCTGAAATTATATACACACAAACTACTAAAATGCACTCAGCAGGATATGTTGATACTTTTTTGCACACACACACACACACACACATATAGATATGTGTGGGATAATAATAAAGAAAAAGAGATTATCAATTTGATAGGTATGACATTAGAGGGAAGGTACTTGAGAGAGCCTGGAGGGAGGAAAGGGGAGAGGGAAATGGTGTAATTCTATTTTAATTAAAATATATTCAAGTAGTTTTTAAATAGTGAAAGAAGTAACTCTAAATCATCAAAGTGATCTGTACTTGTACTTCACTGCAAGGGTATTCTTAAGACATTATATGATCAATACTAGAATATATAATTTTAAGTTATTGACCATAATTAGATCAAATTATATTTAATACATACTGAATATATTAATTGTAGCAGAAATGAACTGTGTCATACTTTTCAATCACATTTCATAACTATTCCTTTTCAAAAAGATAATCATGATTGCATTTAGATTAAATATTCTGCATAATATTAGACATTGGAAATGTAAATCAAATTGTTTAAGAGTTTTATGTCTATAGAAAGAGAAAGTTAAAAAGAAAACAATTTTTGTAACAACAAACAATGAAGAAGGGGCACAGACATAAATATGTGTAGATTCACTCAAAGACCGGCTGCTCTGTAAGGCTCCTGGTTCTGCCCTAAGTATCCATTCTTTCTTTAAAGGAAGGATACCCCATAACGTTCATGGATCCTTTCCCAGACAGGAAGCAAGGGTTTCTAACTGTAGCCAAATGTCCCTCTCCAATACATTCTTTCTTTCTGTCTACATCTTCCACCAGGTTCTCAGATAAATTTTAAAATGCTACTTTTTTAAATACTATACCTTTTTAAAATTAATTTTTTTCTTACTTTCTACAGTACATATGGACCTCAACCTCCTCTCCCTCCCTCCCTCCCTCCTTCCCAGTTCCACTCATCTCCCCCTTTCCCCTAATCCCTCCATCCACCCCTTGCTTCTTCTCAGACATATGCTGGCCTCCCAGGGTTACCAATACAACAGGCATTGTGCCATAACACGATGGACCATGGCTGGGGTATGGCTAATCAAGCAGTCTAGCAGGAATGTATATATATATGCCTGATGTTTGGCCATAGGCCTCTGCATCTACTCCCATCAGCCACTGGCGGAAGCATCTCTGATGACAACTGGAATAGGCACCTACCTATGAGCACACCAGAATATCACTTAGAATCATCTCTGGGCTATCCAGTCTTTAAAACCTGTATCTTAATTTGTACTTAAAGTGAAGAACTCTCTAATTTTAGAGGCAACCTGCCATTTCTTTGAAGCTTGTTGTGATGCTAAAGACTACACAAAATAGAAGAATGTTTAGTTTAGATCCACTATAAAAAATTTTTTCTTTTTACTGAAAATTATTCTTTCTTACATAATATATCCTGACTATGGTTTCCCCTCCCTCTACAACTCTCAGTATATCCAACCACCTCTTCCATCCAGATCCAGTCCCTTTCAGTTTCTCACTAGAAAACAAAACAAGCTTATGAGGGATAATAATAAAATATAATAAGATAAAATAAAAACTAAAACATTGGGATTGGACAAAACAAACAAGGAAAAGAGTCCACAAAAAGACTCAATTAATTGAGGAACCCCTCCTTCCCAACCATAGAAATCCCATAACAGCACCAAACTAGAAGCCATAATGTATGTGCAGAGGGCCTAGTAGAGACCTGTAGAGGCCCTGTGTGTGATACCTCAGTCTTAATGAGTTCATATGTGTGCCAATCATATGTGTGCTGTTTTCGAGGACCTTGTTTTCTTGATGTTCTTCATTCCTTCTTGCCTCACATTCTTTCCACCTCATTTGAAGCTGAGCTCTGAGGTGAGGGACTGATGGAGACATTTCATTTAGGTCTGAGTGCCACGAGGTTTCTACTCTGTATATTGTATGGCTACATGTCTCTGTATTTATTCCCTATATCTACTATGAAATTTTTTGCTCCCAGTAATAATGGAATTTAAAATTTGACTTGTAGTCTCTCTCTCTCTCTCCCTTTCTCTCTCTCTCTCTCTCTCTCTCTCTCTCTCTCTATATATATATATATATATATATATATATATATATATATATATATATATGTATATATATCTCCAGGGCAGAATTCGTTGAGCATATGTAGGGGATTTGTCTTTGGAGAAAAAAGAGCATCCTGGATCCACACAAAAGGCCATGCAAGGTCCTGAGTGATGCCTTTGGGAAGGAGGAAAATCTCATGGCTCTTTCTTTATTCATGAGAGAAAAAACACAAGGGCATATATATGAGGGAGCACAAAACAGATAGTCCTCTGCTAAATTTCAGAATAAATTCTGTTTCAAATGATTATTGAAAACACAGCTTTATTATAACTACATAAGGTCAATTAATATCAAGTTACAATGATATATTACATTTAAAATGCAAGAAAATGTGGGAGTGTGCTTATTTGATGCATTCTAATATTTGCTCTTATTATTTGTGTGTCTTAACTGATTATAATAAATAATTTACATGTTTATAGTTTTATAGAGTTTGTGTAAATGCCACTCTGTCCCAGTCTAAAAATTTTAAGCAATTTTTTGGGGTGGGACAGTACAACTGTATAATAAAATTCAACTTCTACAAAGTTCCATTTGTTTGGAGGTTGACATGCATGAATAAAAAGATGTGAATCTAATGAGTCAGCAACCTTGAGATTGTTTCTGGAGGTGTGGCTCAGCTGCAGAGGACTAGCCAGCATGTGTGAGTCTTTGCTCTTGATAGCAGTGAAAGGAATAAAGTATATCTTGTATTCAAGAAAATAAATAAATGAACATAAAATAAATAGGTAAATATAAGCAATCTGTTCTGTCACCATTAGGAGGAGAAATGGAACATCCACCCAATTGTCAAAAATACGCAAATTCCAATGAATGCAAATGGCATGATAAAAACAGGGACCTGTCAGTCAAGCATCAATAAGAAATGAAGAAAACAGAAATACATATCATGATCAAAATATAGAATATGTTCACATAGAGACATGTCCATGCCAACATATATATTGACACCCTTATCACTTCCTGTAGTTTGTTTCATTTACTAGCAGATGATTTAGCCTCTGTGCTAGGTTACAAAGCTGTAAGATTCAATTTCAGCTGAGATAGTTCATTTTGACTGTTTCATGCAAAGTATTCGCACAGTATATTGAAAGTAAAGAAAGAATATACCATTAAATCTGTTGAAATCACTTTTAAAATTTTAGTTAAAAGACAAGAACTTTTGAAGAAAGATGTGTTTTCCCAATCTATGAGATATAGTAAACTTTTGTATATATTTTCTTATACTTTTGTTTTATCTTTCTGTTATTAATTTTTATTTGACAATTTAAGTGCTGTTTACCTAGGACGGTATGGTACAATTTAAATTACAATGAGAATACTGATAAGTAGTCCTAGCTGCAGGTGAATAGTTCAATCTCTTTTCTACCTTTGTGAATGCTGGAAACTGAGATGCCTCCCTGAAGCAGTGACACTAGTGAAGATGGATTTTATAATGTGATAGGGATGTGAAGTGATATTGAGAAGCTTCATGCAGAGTTGTAGCAATACCCATACTCCAAACTATGGGAGTGTAATGTCAAATTATAAGAAAATAAAAGCAGTTTGATTTTAAAGGAAATAAAACCACGCACATTATAACTATTTCATCATCATTTTCTATGTTTGTGTTTTAATATTTGATGTAATAATAGAAAAAAGCCATTAGAATTGAAAAATAAATTCTAACTAACATCTTCCACAGGGACTGAATCCTTCTTGTTTAACCCACAGCTTTCACGATTAGAATAAATGTTCTTTTCTTTTTATGCTTTACTCTTTTAATCTTTTTTCTGTAGTTACTTTTCTGGAAAACCAACTGGTATGTGGAATTGTTTCCAAAGAGGTAAAAGATCAGCTTGTTTTAGGTTTTTTTGTTTTTGGTTCTTTGGTCAGTGGATGATACATGCCCTAGAACTTTAGCAGACAGAAATCATTTTCATGTTTTACACAGCAGTATTGGGAAGGGAAATCAGGATTGTCTTCTCTTACAATTGCCCTGTCTGCATTATCCTGATGCTAAAATATACCACACCAAAATAGCAGAATCTCCTTTTTCTCTCCCATACTGGTCTTAACTGATCATTCCTTTGTGCCTGCATTTAACGTTTTAACAATTTAATAACTGAAAAATGCATTTTTGTGTGTTCAGTATTCCAACTTTTATAATTCTCAAAATAGATAACCTTCAACTAATTAATATTTTCTTTTAACTTCTAGCCATTTAAATATTTCAAAAATGAAAGCTTTGTTTCATAATAAGAGGCATCTTTTTTTATTTTTTTTTATTTCCAACCTGAAAAAGTTAGATTCTATGCCAAGCTTTTTTTGGTTAATAATTATAGTTTCCATAAGTAGATGCACAAAAGAAGAGAAGAGAAAGGAAAGGGAATTACATAGGAAATAAAAGGAAGATTAATGTAAAAGTAAAAATGCTGTTTTATTTTTTTTAAAGCACAGAGCACCAAAGAAATACAGTCAGAACCATATTTTCCAGTCTCATTCTTATTAAATATACCTAGGGATGTTATTTTGATTTCTCATGTCCTCACCTTCTATTATTAAAGAAATAAACCAGTTGGCTATTCACCAGATAAATGCATTTTCAAAAGCCTTTAGCCAACTATGGCTTTATTAAAAAATACAAAACAACACTAAAATACATAATTTAAGGAACTTGAAAAACATACATAGTAGAGCACAGAATGAAAGTAATGTCACCAAAAATTGGTGTCCGCCACATTCAAATCAGAAGAAAACTTTAAGGAAAAAAATATATCTGAAATTCACTGAAGTCACAGTAGGGATAACATCATGAACAATTTCCAAAGAATTAAAAGACTACCTTTATTTTTTGCTCTGAAAATATTGACATGTTATGCATCATAATTAATTCACATGTGAAACCATACCAGGAGTCAAAGATGATTCAGGAAGCTAATGAGAAAATGTAGCTTTTGGCCATCTTGCTTTCAGCTTATCTGGACCTGACACTTGCTGCTATGTGCCATGCTTATTGTGGCGGTGAAATGATTTTCGTAAGGACACAGTGTTGTCAGTTTGTTTCCAAAATTCGATCTTGGCTAAAAAGATATTCCTTTTTGAATATCCACCACCCAATTCCACAGGATTTATATTTGCTTTTGTTGAATATTCAGTTTCCGGTGTTTGATTGTTAAATTCTCAGAGAAGAAAATGTGTATGTTTACTAAAGAAGGTTATGGAAATACTACACAAATAGAGAACTAATGAACTCAGATAAGTTCTATTCAAGTGCAACATAATTTTGCTAATTGTATAAATACACTTTTTAATAATATTGCTTATTTTTTGATGGATTTCTCAGGCTTTAATGCCCCTGCTCAGGGTGGCAATTGCACAACATGATATCACTCAGGGGTTTTTGGTTTTCTGGGATTTTCCTTATTTTTCTCAATGTTTTTCAAATGAATGCAAATGTCCTTTTCCTTGTTTTCAGACATTTTGTGGAATGCCTGCCTTTTTCTTATATATAAAAAAATTGCATAATTAATAGAAGGCATGTGCTTTCCTGAAAAATAAGAAAGTGATGTGTAATGCATTGATCATTACTCATCAGTTAACATAATTATATTACATTCAAGTTAAGTATGGATTTGAGTAACTCATTTGTTAATATATTTGTAATTCAATAATATTGATATAAAATATCAAAAATGTAAAGACATCCAATAATTTGTGATACCTTAAAACAAATTTGAAAGATATGCTAAGTTTATATATAAAGAACACTCTTTATAACAATCAAAACAAATGGTTTAGAACTCCTTTTTATTGTTTATAATTCAGTCAAAAAATAAAACCTAATAAATGTCAAAATGCTAAGATAAAATGTGAATACAAATGTTTTATTCTTTGACAAAAATATAAAAACCAATATTAATTTAAAGATTGTTAGTGAGTGGTATTCAAAAGAACTTCCAGTGTTATTTAAAATATTGTGCTTCTTCCTTCTGCAGGATTATATGAATGCAGACAACATGTTCTACTTGACTTGTAATAGATATTTTCATCTTCTACTTTATTTCTACCACAACAGGACATATATATAGCTTTGAAATTAAGTTGTTTTTATTGATGAAGAAGTATTGATAATAATGTTCTAATGTTTGAAATAAAATTGATATGGAAAAGAAGAAAAAGATTTTTCCTGAATACCTTTCATTGTATGATGGAATGAGAGTACATTTTTTATTGTTATTACTAATTGCTATGTTTTGAGCTATGAGGCATAGTTGTCTTTAGGATAAAAATACAGAATAAAGAAGTATTACAGATAAAAAGCCCAAAACCAAATGTGTCAACAATAAAATGAACAATAAGAGGCATCACATGTATGTATATAATTATATCATTAATGTTTGAAAAGCAAAGGGGAATGTGTGAGAACAAAAATGAAAGCTACAGGCAAGAAATGTAGCAGAAATGAATGAGACAGAAAGGATAATTCCGTTCTATAAATTAAGAGGGGAATAAAATTAATGATGAAGTTTTAGTAGCCCTGTTACTGAACTAATATTTTAAACTTGTCTTTCAGGGGAAAATGGTAAAAAAAATCTAGACATTTGTAGAGTAATGGAGATCAGACTAATTGCAGTTTATAAAACTTGATAAGGAAATAGAGTGTTCTTTGAATTAAAAATTGAACATGATAGAGTCCAGGTGTAATTTGTAATATAGTAATAAAATAGTTATAAGCACCTAAAATGTCTCCAAAATCATATAGTACAGACAGAAAGGTAGTCTCAGGTTCAAAAATAGCTAGGAAAATATACTCAGGAAATAATTGCTAGAATAAATCTACTCCCAGTAGATATCTCAGTAATGTAAAATATTTAAGACTGAAATTACAAGCACTTTTGCCTACCTGCATTTATTTATTGAGTTATTTCTTTATAGGTTTATTTATAATTATTTTCTTTTAAACTAATTTGCTTACTCCCCACATGTAATAAAAGGCAACACATATTTTCAACTACAATAGCACACAACTGTGAGAAAGAAAAAGAGGCTGAGGAGATGGACGAATGGGTAAGAGTGCTTGTTGTATACTCTTCAGAACATGAGTTTGAATATTTTTCCACTTTGCAAGTACTGAGCATGTATCTCAGTATATGTAACCTCGTGACCAGGATTGAGGCACATGGATCTAGTGAGCTCAGTAGATAACCAACTCTGTCAACATGGTAACCATTCAGGTCAGTGAGAAATCCTGCCCTGAGAGATCGCTGGCATTCATGGGAATATGCACACATACTCTTTATTATCTTTAATCTGCACAGGTGTTAAGCACATGAAGGGGTGACATGGCCTGTATTTATTTAAAAAAATATAGGCTTCAAAGATGAATAAAGTTAAAAGCAAAGTATATTTTCATGTTGACAAGATTATTTACAAAGTGCACTTACAGAGTGAAAAATGTCCATGTGCATTAATCAAATATATCAAATAGGGAAAGCAACAAAATTAAAAAAAGAAAAGTATATCCCTACAAGCACACAGTTGTTGACTTCAACATTTTAGTCAATGAGAGAAAAAATGGGCAAGCAAATTAAAAATGTAATTTGATTAACACTATATGTAACAAATAATATTAAATACATTATAAATAAGATTTTCTAAATGTAGACTAAAATAAAAATCTCTATAAAAAAAAAATAGAGCTGGAGAGATGACTCAGCACTTAAGGGCACTGACTGCTCTTCCAGAGGTCCTAAGTTCAATTCCAGTCACCACATGGTGGCTCACAACCATCTATAATGGCATCTGGTGTCTTCTTCTGGCATCTGTATATGCAGATTTAGCATTCATAAAAATAAAATAAATAAATCTTTTAAAAAATGACAAAAATAAAAATCTTATAAAAATTTTCAAAAAGTAAGGGCAAGCCTGATGGCAAACCAGGAGAAGTTTGTGTATCACAAATATAAATTTGATATTGAAAACCATGTTGGAGAGAAACAACTCCTGAAACCTTAAGAAGTCATTTGACTACCTCACGCACACACATACTGTACCATGCATGTGCCTAAACATACACATCATATACATAAAAACATATACAGCATAGTAATACATTAAATTAAAACTTATAAACAAAAATCATAACATGAAAACTCCTTTGTAAAAAAATATGCTGTTGGAAACAAATGAAAAGTTACTGTACTTAGAGATTCATGAAATTATTTTAAATCAGATTAAGCAATCTGTTGAATATGAGTCAAATGAAGAAAGAAGTTTAGAAAAAAAGTTATTAATAATGGAAATGTGTAGAGGAGTATTTAATCATTTAATCCAGCAACATATTTGCTCTGGGAAAGGATCATATTGAAAGGCCTTTGTGATAGTTAGGAAGGGATCACATCTAAAGGTCTATAGGAAGGATCCTATCCAGGGGTCTATATGTAGGGATCACGTTCAGAGGTCTATGTGTCCTGATGGAATGTAAAGAGAATATAAGTGCACACCTTTAGCACAGTATTCAGAAAACAGTCGTATCATACGCCGTTAATCTACAAGACAGAGTGCGGAAGCGGAGCTCATAGACAGTAAGCACAACTCAGAAGGAGTCAAACAGAAAGTGACATCTGAGATGAGTCAGAGTGAAAGGCTGGCAAAGTAACAAATCAGAGGAAGAGTTGGCAGAGTGAGAGTGAGGACACACTCAACTTTCATGATAGAAAAGTAGTGTCTCATCTAAGAGTGCACATAGAGGATAAGACACAGAGGCAGAGCCACAGAAGTAATCTGAGGAGTCAGAGGCAGAGCCACAGAAGTAATCTGAGGAGTTAGAGGCAGAGACACAGAGACAGTTCATCAGAAGAAGTATCAGACAGGAAGAGTGAGTCAGTTTGAAGCCTAGCAGAGTGGTCAAGTCAAATAGTTGTAGGAATCAGCCATAATCTGCCAAGGTCAGAAGAGTCAGTCAGAAATATTTAGATTCCTCAGGTCAATTTGAACTGTCAGCTTGGAGAAGAGTTTGAGCCACAACCTTAGTGAGTTGATAAATACAGCTCTGAGTTCAGAAGGAGTTATGTTCAGAGTGGCTCAGTAGGCAGTAACATCTGGAGGCTTAAATGTTCTAGACTGTATGGAGACTGAGACTGAAGCCTTCCAGATCAGAGCTTGCAAACTGAAGATTGTACAGAGGCCAAAATGTTCCAGGGCTCCAGGTCTAGGACAAATGATTCAAATAGGCAAAGAATAAACTATCCTTTACCCTGAAGCAATGGCTACAGAAATGTGACCTCTCACTTTAAAATATTAAGCCATGCTAATTATATTGCTACATCAGATAAAACAGAAACATCACCTACTTTTAAAGAATATCAACCCCAAATCTTGTTTCAAACATATATGTTTTAGAATGGGTTTATTATGTAACTGTTTAATTTAAATGGGAGTTGGAAGCCATTCAAAAATATGTTACTAGTAAAATAATAAATTTTAAAAAATTAAAATGTTGATATTTTCACTGTATAAAATATAATCTAAAATACAACATTAAGCAGATGTTTATGCAAGCATGAGCCAATGTCCTAAAAATGGTAGTCCTTCAGTGATTATTGAAATAAAAAGCAATTTCTATGTGAAAATAATATTTATTCAAATTCATAATAAATGAATTGGTTCAAGTGTAAAAATGCTGAGTATCCCAGAGTCAGGATTTGGAGAGACTCTTTTAGCATACTATATTAGCTGTATGGATTAAGAGGAAAGTTTGTATGCAGACAGTTGTTCAGGTAGAGAAGTAAAGATGAAAAACCATGACTCTAGATGCTGTACAAAACAAATATAATAATAAAAATTTCAGGTAGTATTGAGGTCCAGCTGAGGTCAGTGACTATGAATTTATATTGCTAACAATCTTCTCAGTGGGTGATTTTCTTTTTTCCCCAACAGTTTTACCTACCCAGTAGGAACTCTGGAGAAATCTGACAGTGAATCAGTCAAAAAAACCAAAAAAGTAAGAAAGCAGAAGTATTGACAAGTGTACAGATTTTTCCACTATTATTAAAATACCCTAGACTTTAATATCTCACATTTATCCAATAATCTAAGAGTGGACTGTGATTATAAATGACAGAAATTGTAACAGGTAAAAAAAAAATCTTCGACATGTTGAGAAATATAATCTAAAGGATATTTCAAGTAATAATTTTATAAAAAGTTCTTTGAAATGGGAGATACTATGCAGATAAGGAATGGATTTTTATTCAGGTGCTATCATTTGTGATGTGTTATATCCAGGCACTTTGTGATCCTTTGAAAACTAGTATCCTTCTCTTAACACAAGTTGCTTCAACTGCTCTATCTCACTCTTCTAATGACTCATAAAGCCAAGCATTTCAAGCTGCCATTGTAACTAGAAATACTTTGCCAAAGGTTAACTCTGCTAAAATTATATAAATAATAGTAATGTGAAAAACATTTTACTTCATACTGAAATTCCCAAGATTTTATATATATATATTTGCATCAAAACCACTTTTAGAGTCTAATAATTACCAAAGAATAAACCTGTATCCATTTATATAAGAAATATGTAGATCCTTACTATTTTTTAAATTAGTTTATTTATCTCAACTAGAACTATTATTGCAGACATATCAAAATCTTATGGCTCCCTCTTCATATGGGATTTATTTAATCATAAATACATAGTACAAAGCCTGGTATTGGTGTCTCATGCCTTTAAACCCAGCACTTGGGAGGCAGAGACAGGAAGGTCTCTGTGAGTTCAAGGTGAGCCTGATGATCTATATGGTGAGTTCCAGGACAGCCAGAGTTACATCCGAGAAACCTCATCTCAAAAAAAAAAAAAAATACATAGTACTGAATAATGGAGGTAAAGATAATAAAAACTTAGTTATTTTAGGATTCCATTCCACTAAAAAAGTATAAAGTGAATATTAAACAAATTTCAAAGTATACACAAAGAAAAGGAAGACATTAAACATAATAGTACAGCATGCTGAAGACTTTGCCTGGTATATGGAGATGAAACTTTCAAATTCACAAATCTGATATTCTGATCAAAGCTCAAAGTAATATTTTTTATTTGTTTCAGACAACAAAATTAAATTGTCATAAGTAGAGGTTCTGTCTAAACTGTTTTAATTTTAAAACATTAATTTAGCCTTACTTATGTGCTTCCTACAAAAGTGAAAAAAACAAAAGAGTTCTGGGTAATGTTTTGACAAAAGTGAAATTCAGACTTGCTGTTTCGTGGATATAACATGACTACTAAGAGAGATGGCAATAGCAAGTATAAAGTCGTAAAATTATATACACGTTTGTTGTAAATATGTGTATAGTAAGTTTGTCTAGAAATCAGTATACTGTCTAATGCCTGCTGATCTCCAAAATGAAGAACCAACTATGTAATATGGAAATGTACATGTATCGGTCACAGATGCAAACACACATTCATATACATATCAACAGTACCTTTGTAACTTGTAAGGTTTTATTTACTCACACGTATATGGTTAATGTTTTTATTCTCTTTTACCTATTATTTAACTAGATAGTACTATACAATAAATTTTGGGAAACATATTTAGTAGTTGGAGTAAAAATTTTCTTCTTGTGGTGATCTTAAGGGAATGTGTTGAAGGAACCATAACAAGAAAGAATGCTCACTTCAGAAGCTAGACCAAAGTGATCTTTTCTTGAGCAAAGACAAATTACAAAGGTATAGATACAAATAAAAAAATCTTGATTTCTCATAAAAATATTTTTCAGTAGTTATTGAGGTTAAGATGCAAATACTATTTGGAGATAGATGTAATAAACTTGAGTGTTCACTTCATTACTTAAAATTAAAGTGCAGAAAACAAAACAAAACACATATGGGCTATCATAACAGTAACAATTTGGTGAGCTTAGAGAATAGAATGCTTCTGGACAAAAATAATTCACAGTAATAAAACCTAGTTAACTGTTGATTATAGCTTCATAGCTTTACAGAAAGCTTATACTATTTGTGATTCTAGTTACCTAGAATATAATTTGTATCAATCAAGCTTTTGTTGCCTGCTGATAAAACTGTGTTTTAATGCCATTTATGTCTCGACCACAGCATATTCAAATTGCTTTTAAAACTATACTTATTTAAGTTGTTTATCAAGTAATATGAACTTTCATTCTGAAATATGTTATGAGATAGATGATTTATAATCAAAGCTCACCAATTTTGAAGGACATGTATATGATGTGTATACACACACACACAAATATATATATATACATATTTAGCCTTACTTATGTGCTTCCCATATAATATATATATATATATATATATATATATACACACACACACACACACACACAAACATATATGTATATATATACATATTTAGCCTTACTTATGTGCTTCCCATATATATATGTATATATATATATATATATATATATATATATATATATACACACACACACACACATATATGTGTGTGTGTGTGTGTGTGTTATATAAACTTACATAGGTATATGTCACTGCACTGTACCTGTTTTAGAAGTTGTTTCATAATTCACTTTAATATAAGAGATATTGTGGGCACTATTTTAAAAGCAGAAAAATCTTAATTGCTTATCGTTTACACTTTTTTGAGATTGTTCAAAGATAATTATTCACATTTTGAATATAAGATTTTACTTGTATATTCATTTTTACATTTATCTGTGTCAAAGGTAAGCTTTTGTTACAAAATGTCAACTACAGCTATTTAACAATGAATCAATGACCTCTTAGAATTCACAGGTATTGATACTACTGTTTCAGTGCAACTTATTAAGAGGATTCAATAAAACTAAAGAAAAGAATGAACCCTCACGGAAAGGTTCTGACCAACATTGAAGAGGCTATTGCTCTTCCAAGGACAGATGGCTGCATGAGAGCTCATCCAAGATATCCAAACAGATGTCTGTCCTGAGGTCATCTGATGGTCGATTAGAAAATGTGTGAATGCTAATCCAGATCTGAGCTGCATGGCCTTATTTCTCAGTAAAATTGGATTGAGTAAATAACCTAATTTTGAAAGCTTGTTTTCAGAAAACCAGAGCTTTTTCAAAATTAAAGACTAGCATCTCCATTGTAACACAACATATATTCTACCATTAACATTTTATGATGCTCAGAAACTGTTTGCATATTGCTTTGCTACATTCTAAAATTCTCTATAGAAAATATCACAAAGGTTCTTTTGTTTAAAACTTTGTTAGAAGTGACATGGAAATTGCACACAAAAACTCAAAGTGGCATGAAAACATGCAATAGGTCTGCATGAGTGTAAAAACATCCCATGTCCCAGCATGAACAGAGGAAGGGATCATAAAGACCCAACTCTAGGTAAGAGGATACTGACATTTGATAGCTGCTGGAAGAGGTAATAGTGAGGTGTGTGTGTGTTTTTTTGTTTGTTTGTTTGTTTGTTTTATACCAGGAATGTGTCTCCTGCAATGTTACTCTAGTTCCAGTAGAAGGTCTTACACTCATGCTCATGCTGGCAACTCTAAGAGGAGACAGTGAATAAATCAAACAAACAAACAATTAAAAGCAGACAACAACAAAAGACGGGAACACATGAATTTGGGAGTAAAAGGTTTGAGGGGATAAGGAAGAGATTGGATGGGAGACAATGGGGGCAGATTTGATAAAAATATATTATATGATTGAATGGAATTCTCAATAAAATTTAGTTAATTATGACTTGGAAAAAAGAATTTTGTCAAATTGTTGGTAAGTACCTAATTGTAGCATTTGAGTGGCTTTTTAGTAAAGTTATATCTGGAGTTGGATACAAGCCCACCAACATTTGAGTTATGGTAAAAATTTAGCTGTAGTGAAACTTTAGATGCGGTCATTTTACTTGAAAATACTCATAAAAATCTGGTGCATGCCAGCGGCATTTATTTATTAACTATTAAAGTCACCAGCAACAGAGATAAGGCTGAGGGAAGGGGTTGGGTTACTTTATATCTCAAGGCCAGGTTTGCATATCTGTGGATTCTATAGTAATCATAGCTAATACGAATATATCTGGAAAATTATTTTTGAGAGATGTTTTTACTTTATTGTAATACATACTTTCCAGGATATACAAAAACATATTCACATTAATAATACCATTTTTTAGTTCTTCTGAATAGTTAAGGTCTGCACATTTACTCTTGCACTTCTCTACTATTTCATTGAGCTATATCTCTCTCCTCTGGTTGCATATTTTTAATTGTGTGTGTGTGTGTGTGTGTGTGTGTGTGTGTGTGTGTGAGATGCCAATATAACACACAGGCCAAAACCATAAAGCACACGATTTCTCTCAGTAGCTTAAGCATAGTGATGATCTCTGAACATGGTCTATTTTCCTTATTTTCTTTTCTAAAATGTTTTATCCTGTTCCTAAAGGGTAATCTGAAATTTAATGTTACTCTTTTTCAGAAATTTAAAAAATAGGACAATTGAAAAAAATATAGTGTTGAATTAGAGTAATTTACTTCAGTTACAATCTTGGGGAATTTCCGTATACCTTGAACAGTGATAGACATAATTCTGTCTGTTAATGACATTAGGATGGTACTGAACATAGGAGAAGAGTGACTTCAAGGGCATACAGTAGCTTATTGTGATGCATATTTTGTTGTTTTCTAAGTATTATATATTAATTATTTCTATTTAATGCAACAATGGTTTCAACCCACTACTGAATACCAATTTAATGAATAAAATCATTGCTGCATAGAAGTTCCTTTTACTAGTCATTATTCTTTTAATAGCATGCCAATAATTTGCATACTATTTACATTCTATTTATTATCATAAGTAAACTAGAGATGACTTAAAGTATATGATACCAATTGAATAGATTATATGTTATATGTAAATACTATTCAATTTCATAAGATGATTTCAAGCATACTCCAAGTTTGACAACAGGATGGTTTCCTTGACTAAGCTTCTTCTTGATAGGGAATTATTAACATATATTTTTTTTAAGATTAGCTAAAGAAGTCTTCAGTGAAGATTGTGGAATATCTGAAAGTAGAGGGAACTACTCAAGAAAAGGGCTATTTGTATATGATGTCATTGTATAATTATGAACTTATCATATGTCAAACAACAGTGAATCTGTAAAGAAATATTTTACAAAGTATCTGATGTGTATTATACAATTTTCAACACTGTTGTAATTAAAATAGAAGCATTGGTATTATATAAGAAATATAACTATTTCTTATGACAAACTTACTTTTTATAACTCCCTACATGCTACTTGGACAATCAAGAGATTAACTGCAGTCCCTATATGTATTAAACTTAATATAGATAATTTTTATAAGTTCACATAAGTAAATTATTTATATAATTTCTACCCCTCCCTCTTCTTCCTGCCACTCTTATCCCAAACATCCCATAAATAATTCATGTAGAGAAATAGGCCTATTTGAAATCTAGTAAGGCTCTATATGAAGGAATTACATTCAGATGCCTGTGTGGCCCAGATGGAATGTAGAAAGAATGTTAAGAATATTGGTACAAACCTTTAATCCCAGGATTCAGAAAGCAGTGGTAGCAAATAAATTTAATCCCAGTATTCTGAAGGCAGTGGTGGTCCATGCCCCTAACCGCTAAGACAAAAACATAATGTGGAAGCAGACACAGGAAGTAGAGTTCAGAAAGAGTTAGTGTCATATAAGAAGTGTTGTCTGAGATGAGTCAGTGAAGCGCAGGCAAAGTGACTAATCAGAGGAAGAGTGACCAAAGTCAGAGTGAGGACACATCCACCTGTCATGATATAAAAGCAGGCTCTTAGATCTAAACTGCCTTTTTCCTGAATCAAGGTCTATATTTGGTGAATCTATGATGACTGCATCTGGCATCTATACTTATAATCCATCAACACATATTCTATAGTTATCATTGATACATAAGCATATACATAACATTTTGATTAAGAAATCAAAAGGAAGGCAATAAAGATACCTTAGAAGGTAAAGACATTAGCAGCCAAACTTGACAACCTAAGTTCAATGTCTGGATCAACATAGTGGAATATTAGAATCAATTTTCACAAATTCTCCTCTGGCATCCATATATAGTTTCAGGAGTTTTCTGAAACTAGCCAGATTCACTATTCCCCTTCCTCTTAGAGTAAGAAGTAAAGACTGCTGAGAGTTACTCTCAGACAAGCTATGCTGCAAGGAAAACATAGGCAAGTCCAGCTGCCTGGAAGAAGAGGAGACTGGTAGAGATGCCTGGAAGTTTAGATCAACTGAGACACTGGAGCCAACATTTTCCAGCCTGCTGAGCTATAACTACTGCCTGCAGGCTGTGCAGGGTATTCGAAGTTCCAAGATTTTGTGAGTTGTCACACAAGCTTAGATAGGCTATGGTGATGGAGTTATCTTTGATAATTTCTGCTCCTGTATGTAACCCTTTGCCCATTTTCCTGTAATTAACTGCAATAAAAATTATGGTTCATCAAATTGTACTTTGTTGGTATCCATACTTTGTTCTGTTGTGGGCTCTTTGTTTTGGGTGAGTAGACAGGTGTGTGTTAGGCCTCCCCAGGAAATGCTTGTACAATAACTATCACACAAAAATGCATGTATATATATATATATATATATATATATATATATATATATATATATATATATAATTAAAAATACTAAGAAAATCTAAAAATGTCAAAATCTAATCTATTGTTTTTGTATGATAAAGAAAAACAATTTATAACAGAAAATATTTAAATTCTATTATTGTATTTGTTTGTGAAACAGCTAGAATTAGAGAATAAGATAGATAGATGATAGATAGATAGATAGATAGATGGATGATAGGTGATAGTAAGATATATGATAAATAGATAGATGATAGAATGGTAGATGATAGGTAGTTAGGCAGAGATAGATAGTAGTGTACAATTCCACCTGCATATGTGTTTCTATATTATATAGGCACATATACACCTATGTGTGCATTCCTGTGGCAGCGAGAGATTGAGGTAGAGTGTCTACGTAAGTCTCAAGTCTCCCTGCACCTGAGATTTCAAGGCGTCCTCTCACTGAGCCAGGACCTCATTTATTGACATATGGCCCAGCATCTGGCTTTCTGGGGATCCAAACTCTGTTTCTTATGCTGGTACAACAATCACTTAATTGACAGAGCCATTGTCACAAAACTAATGGAATAAAACATAATTATAGAATGAAATGTGGTTGCAGATAGGTAAATAATAAATAAATACATAGAGAAATCTTATTTTTCTAAGTGACATAAAATAATATTTCAGATATTATTTAAACACAAACATATATGCATATATATAAAGAACAATACAAACATCCAATTGAAAAATTAGTACATTTTGTGATCTAACTAAATATTTTATGACTTTCCTTTGGGCAAGAATGTGTAGAACATAAGTTCATGGAGAAGAAGGTTCATTCATTAGTGCCCAATTTGACTGTCAGGTAGTAAAGGGCTAAGACATTGGAGAAAATCTCACTTATTATTTCTGTAAGTCAGTGAGTGATCAAAAACCAACACACCTCTAGCAAATATACCATGTTCTTAAGAAGCAATGAACTGACTTTGTTCTCTCACCAGGGCTGTTTGTGCTAGAAATGGATAATGGTCATGGGTGGTCTGATTCAGTCTTTTCTGATTTTAGGTGAAAAATAACTTTCACACATAGGACAATTCACATTTATTTAGCTCTGAAAATGAGTTATCCTTACATTTGTCACCAAACAGAAGACAACTTCCTTTTATCCTGATCAAATCATCTCATAAATAGATCTGGGAAAAAGCTCATACTCAAAGTGGGAAAATGTAACTTTGTAACATTGTGACTTTGTTCCATATAAAGCAGAAAGTGACGTGCTGACATAGTCTTTGATCAGTAGTTATTATAAATTTACTTTCCAATTTCTATTTTCAAAACATGAAAGAATTTCTAGAAATGGTTTGTTCTAAATTTTTGAAGTAAATTCTGATATATTTCCAATATATCAAGAATGATTTATATATTATAACCTTTACTTACATTATTATGTCAAATATAACTGTGCTTTTAAGTTGTAATGCATTATGTAAAACAACTTAGGTTATTTCTATCTGAATAAGTATAGGAAGAAGATATCAAAGGGGTAAAAATAAAATCATTAGCTCTACGGTCAGATATTTTCAGCTTCTTTGATGGTGTTTATGTGTATTAAAAAGAAGAGATGATATTGACTTCTTTTTTGCCAGAAATGGAGACGCTAATTTTCCATCATTCACGTAAGAATCATTTCATATCAGCAGTAGTTATTCATTTGCATTTAACTATTTCTATTTAGATTCTGATGATTAATAACTAATTGTGAGAACTCTATCCTAAAGACAGATTAAGATGCCTGCTAGCAATCCTGAATTTGTAAGTCTTGAGGGCTGAACTTCATTGTGTCTTTGCTGGTAAGGTTATGCTATGTAAAAACATGAGTGGAGCTTAAGAGGATGAGATTTTCTTTATTATTCCCCACTTATATTTTCTCAAGCTCTGTTAATTTATAATTTTAGTCCATCCCCTCCTCTATAATGATCTTCAAATCAATCCATACACATTAATCTTTTCAGGCATCTCAAAATTATATTATGCTCAAATAGATTATAGGTAAGAACCCAATCTATACCTATTTGATGATATTCTGAAAGGGAAAGCATTAATTGAAATATCAAAATATGTGTTATTTTTGAATGAATAAATTTCTGTGAAGATTTTTGCCTGGGAAAATGAGTAACTTTTAAGATTGTTTGTACAGATCATTTTCCTTCAGAATTCTAATGCTCTTCATTTCACATAAAGCTGTTTTAAGCTGTGTATAATTCAGAAGCATAACATCACCTTATTTACAATATAATTTAACTCTCATAAGAACTCAAAAAAATAAAAATACCTTCTATAATGACAAACATCCAGAAGACAGAACCACACATGTGTTAATTGTTTCTGCTGCCCTAGTAAACATCCCTTGACTGGACTTAGATTTCAGTGGTGTCTTTTACAGAATTTAGTAAATTTTATTCTCAAAAAACAAATGTATTGGTACGATACTTCTACTAACTCTTTATATCAAACACATGCTATGGAATTCCATTTATATCATTCCAATTTTTTAAACTTACAATTATTGTAAGATAATATTCTTTCATAATACTTTAAAAATAAGTGACTGATGTTCTATAATTCATTTTATAACATATTGAGAACCGATTAAAATGTGTCTTTCTTTTTTAAGACTTTTTGTAACAAATTGAAATTCTTCTACTAGCATCAGAAAGTTAATGTTCATGTTTGTCTATCAATAACATTTTCCCACATACTAGCAGTTGGCAATCACTCATAGAAGTCTAAGATGGATTTGTAATATACATAATCTTAATTTTTAAATTCAAGCATATGAATTTACAAGTATATTATAGAGCACTTTGCTAAACTCAAAACAAGTGTTATCTTTCCTAATATTCATAATTAGCCTAGTTTATGAATGCATTTTGCTTTAAAATATTTTCATTTATTATGCATGATTCATTTGCCCTGTTAGGGATTAAACTAAATACATATTTATAAGTCCAAGCATATGTTGTTTCCTTTATTCAACAGTTTCAACAATGCATTAAACTTTCTTAGCTCTTTAATTTTTGCATCTTGTAAAGTGCATTTTGTACCAAAGATATGCTAAAATGCAATTTTGATGATGTTCCAATGATTATTTCGATTCAAGGTTCTAAATAATTGATACTTGCTACTTTATTGACTTTTTATTCCTCTTTCTTCAAAGGGGGATTAGGAGTAGCTGATTAAATTATGATTTATGATGCATTCGATAGATACGGAATAATGCATGATAAAATATCTTTGCTTACAATTGTGTTCTAATAAAATACAATTTTAATAGCTTTTTCATCAAGAAATTTAAAGAAAGAATTATGTATTTGGGTGACCTCAATAATATCTAAAATATATATAGCATAGGATTAATATTATAAGGATAAAACCAAGATACAGAAAGATTACATTTCCTGTACTGATCAAAAACAGATTATCTACATTTGTCTTCACTGATACAATGTATACCTGAGAGTAAATGTTTAGAAATTGACCACTGTTTTGACTTTTGTTACTTATGACAAAATGACAGAGTAATTATTCTCACATTTTTCCTATGTATTTTGTTGTAGAAGGAGCTGCAGAGTGAATCTAGGTCCTCTTCTTTCTACCACTGATCTATTCCTCAGTATTTGTTTTTCAGTTTTTTGGAGAGAGTCTTGTTAGGATATCTTTGAAGTCACTCTTTACCCTAGGTAAGCCTTAAACCTATGATCTCCTGCTTTATCTTTCTGGATTGCTGAAGATAGGCTCATTCTTCTCACTATGATTTGCTTTCCTTCCACGTTGAATGCATTGTCTTACTTCTCTCTGTTTACCACTGCTGTAACTTACCAGTTGTTAGACTAGAGGTTACAGAAGATAAGCTAAAGGACATAATTTTCATAAAGCCTGTGAAAAATTCTCCAAAATTACTGAGATGAATCCTCTGAAATGAGTTGAAACTGTTAATGTACTCAGATGTTCCAACATTGATGAAGGTTCTAGGCACAATTAAAAATGACTATTATTGGTTTAGACTCCATTATACTATGTTAATGTTGATCAATATGGCTGATAACATGTTAGGTCCTCTTTAACCTTATTGAATTTCTATGATTTGTCATATACTTTTATATAAATTTCAATTTTGATTTTTTTCTCATTTCATAATGTCTTTAGGGTTAATTACATATAGAATTTTACTAAAATTTTATTATACTTATTTATTTGTGTGTGTGTCTGTGTGTGTGTGTGACAAATATGGAGGTCTTAAGACTACACACAGGAATCAATTTTCTCCTACTATCATGTAGAAGACCTAATTCAGGTCATCTGGCTTGATAGTAAGTACCTGTAACTGATGACCAATCCCATAGGTCCTCTATAACCTACTCTTTTAAACAATAAAAATCTACCTTCCAATAAGAATCTCTGCATGATGCTTGGCCCTGGATCTCTCAAGAATTTCCTCTCAGCTGCCGAGGAGGTCTTTTCTGATGAGTATTGGCTTAGGTACCAATCTATGAGCAAAGCATGACATCCTTAGAAATCATCTCCAGGTTATTCAGTTTCTGGTTCCTGTATTGTCCTGCAGTTTCAGGCATGGATTCCCTCTTTGGCATGGAGTCCTGCCTTTCTATTGTCAATGAGGATCTTGCAGGACAGATAGGCCATATGTCAGGGGTTTTGTGGCTGGGATGGTGTCCTAGTCTCACCACTGGAAACCATGTCTTGCCATAAGAGATGGTATATTCAGGCTCCCTATCCCTGATTACTAGGGATCCTTGCTAAAATCTCCCTCATAGATTTCTGTGAATTATCACTACACTAGATCTCCTGATCACCCTCTAATTGTCTCCCAATTCTTATGAGAGCTCTACATATCTTTTCCCTCTGTTCCTCTCCTTCTTCTGGTCCCCTCCACTACCATTCCTACCCTCTCCCACCCTACCTATAACCTCTGTTCAATTTCTACCCTACTAGGGACATTCCTATGTTCCAACTAGGGCTCTTCTTATTGCATGGTTTTTCTGTCTGGGAATACTAGTACATTTATTCTGTTTTTAGCAGTTAGTATCCACATATAACTGAGTACACTTAAGCCTGGAACTGGAAGGCTCCTGCCTAAGCCTCCATATGATCTAGAACATTTAAACTTCTATATAATATAACCAATCTCTGATACTTACTACTGACTGAACCACTCTAACTAGCTTCTTCTGAACTCAGAGCTATACTGACTCCTTTCTAAGCTGACTGGTTCAAACTAATCTTCTGATCTGGCTTACTGTTCTGACTATATTCTTCTGATTCCAGCTTACTCTGGCTGACTCTCTGACTGGCTCAGATTGAACTGTATTGCTCAGTTTCAAATTGACTCTTCTTATACTGACTTGTTCTGCCAAGCTGATTCTGTGTCTCTGTGTCTCAACCTGAACTCTCATTGATCCATACTGTCTCAGTCAGCCTCTCTGCTCCTCAATCAGACAACTTCATTGTCTCTGAGTCTTGCCCTCTGTCTGCCTGCTTAAGACTGCTTCCCTCATACTGCCTGGTATAACTGACTCTGCACTTAGCTGAGAGCCTGCCTAATATCATGAGATTTGGGCATGTCCTCATTCTGATTCATTCTGCTATCTCTTCCTCTGATTAATCACTTTGCATGTTCTTCACTGACTCACCTCAGATATTACTTCCTGTGTGACACTGACTCTGAGATCTGTTTCTTGTGTTTGTTTCCACACTCTGTTTCTGTCTTAGGGATTAAAGGCATGAACCATCACTGTCCTCTGAATCCTATGATGAAAGATGTTTGCTACCATTGCTTTCTGAATATTGAGATTAAAAGTGTGAACTAACATTCTTAGAATTCTTTCTACATTCTATCTAGACCACAAAGGCCTCTGAATTTGATTCTTTCATATAGACCCCTGGAATATAGATGTTTCCTAACTATCACATAGGCCTATTCCTCTACAAAATCTATTTCATCCTGTAGAAGAAAAGGCCTAACAATGTTTCTTCTTTCTTTATTCTATTTTTATGCTACTAATATATGTTGGGATATATTTGAACTTATTCTCAAATATTAAGCTATTTAACTAGCAACTTGAACCACTGCAAAAAGGTCATCTTCTTCTGCTATTGGAAACATTTTCTTTGGAGTGGACTCTGGAATACAGAAAGTATGCTAATTTGGAGCACCAGCAATTGTCTACCCAATGTCCTTTTGTTGGAACAATTGTCATTCTAATTTTGTTTACCTACTGAGATATTTGTGTTAAAAGCATCTGATTGTATTATTGCTACTGGAGGAAATCTATAGGACCCTCCTTCAACCTAAGCACCATACAGGGAAGACCTTGGTGAGGACTTGACAGACTGCTAAATTGGGATCATATCAGCCGGTTGAAGCTGGAGGTTGGTGGACTGTAAAAGTTCTACTCATTAAGCATTAAGTCTTGTGCAATGGTGGACAGTGCTTCCTTTCAAAAAATACCGAGAAGTCTTGTACTGGGGGGCAGCTCCAAAGAAGAGAGGTCAGAGGCTGAAGAAGCTGATCAGATCAATGGGAAGCTGAGGCTTACAAGCCATGTGAGGTGAGACACTGTGTCTTGGTTGTCCAGGTTTTCCATTTCAAAACAGTGTCATGGCTCTTTATTGATATCTAATGTTATTGTTAATAGTAATTCTTTAACAAACATATGCTATTTTTATGCATGTTATTGATACAAAATACATTGCTAGTAACCTTATGAGAATATCTATTATTTTTGTCAATATAACTAGAGTCTAATAGGTCTCCCTGGAAAAGAACTGGGAACTCATTCAAATTTACCTTGTCTTCTAGAGATTTTTTTCTCATTTGTAGTAGAACTCTCATCAAGGATAAACATCCCAGGATCTATCTACTAATATAGAAACGAATGAAGGGTTATGACCATTCTGGGGCAGTTTCCTCACTATCACAATTATTCACATTGAATAATGTTTTTCACCTCTCAGTAATGAGAGTCTATATCATCCCATGTAAGTACTGTAAATCTTCAAAGACACTGTGCACATTTAAGACTTGTATAACATAATGGAGATCAGAAGAAAATAAATACTGAGCAACAGATGCAGCCTATAACCTGTGCTACAGTTATGTAGTAAATCTCCCACCTTCTGATCTCTCAGGGAAAACAATGACAAAAATGATTTTAAGGTTTCTAGGTAGGATAAAAACATTGTATAAAGCAAAAGTACTCAACAGATGAGAGAACAGACTGTGATGTAAGCTATGGTATAATCTCACCTTTATCAACTTGACTCATTTCTATATACAGACTATGGGCTGCTAAAGGTTCTAAGTTATACTTTTGCACTGTGCTTTTACAATTGTGTGGATTCAGCTGCAGCCTCAAGCCAGCTAAAATGAGTAACAAATAAACTAGATCTTAGGTAAATTCTCAGCAACTCTTGGTAACAATCTGAACTTCAACAAGCAGTCTTGGGAATGGATTATTTGACTTCTAAGACCCAGGATCACAAAGTTCAATATGTTCTTCCCTTTCTATCAATCCACTTACCCCTTCACATCTACTGTTTCCAACCATACTTCATAAAAAATTTGCTCATAAATCTTAACCTCAAAGTTCATTTCCTAGAAAAACTGGCTTAAGAATCTATGCGAACAGACTATCTCATCTAACTCCATGTGGTTTCTGTTTCTTGAATTTGTTTTCATCCTTTTTTAAATACTCTTTTTTGCCATAAGGTTCATGCCTAAAGATATCAGCAAAGACTTCTTTTCATATTTCCTCAACATAATGATCCATTTGTTTTAAATTCACCATTTTCAAATGTAACAAACTTTACCTTGATTGCGGTTGAAAAGTTGAACAATAAGCATAATGATACTTGTAGGGAGGTTTTGAGTAATAAATTCAGTAGTCTATTCAAGTTGATTTTCAAGGCATACTCAGCAGCTATAATCATTAGGTTATATGTCCCTTTTCCTACAGCTTAACATAAAGGAAATCAAGAGTCTTGGCTCATGGGATGGTTTACAGTGCAGATCCAGTAACTCAGCTGCAGATTGAGATTAACCAGTATCTCAAGGGAATCATCAAAAACATTAAAAATCAGTGTCCTTTAAAAGGAGATTTCTTTTGTCTCCTATTTCTGAACTGTAAACATGGTAATAGAGCGCAGATAGTTTGAATACTAAAGAAGGTAGCTTTTTTTTTCTTTCAAGGATACATTTGAATATACACTGTATATAGAAACTTTAAAATGGCAAAGATGAGACCACTCAAAATGTGTTAATAGTAGAAAAATAATAATAACTCATTCCTCATAATTTTCTTTGACTACATATTCTCAATAGAAAATAAAGGACATTTTATGGCATATTTTCTTTCCAAATCAATTAATAAGCATAAAGATTGAAAATAATTAAAAGTAATAGTGGGGAAGTAAACATATCATTTACTAGTTTTTGTTATCAGCTTAAGCATAGTATATGATAAACTTCTGTTTATCACTTCTACATGTCTACACTGTCATCTACACTTCTGTATTTTGCCAAATGAATAGAATTTATGTCTACATAAAATTCTAAACACAGATGTTTATAGCACGTTGATTCATAATTGCCAAAATCTGGAAGCAACCAACAGTTTTGCAATGAATAAATAAACCGCAGTAAATTTAGGCAGTGTAATATTATTACAGTGTAAAAGTAAATCATGTATAAACACAGAAAGGCAAGAGTGGGACTTAACTTCATGGAGCTGAGTTAAAGACACCAATCTTGGAAAGTTGTATACTGTCAATAAAAGATAAAAGCAATAAAAAATTCAGTGATTGCCTATGGTTGAAGGAACACAGAATGTCCCACCACAGAGCATTCCTCGGTTCATAAAAATATTACTTCATACCATACAGATTGATAAATATAATAATAACTTACATCATGCCTCTCAAGCTAATAACAACATGAATGAACTCTAAACTCTGAGCCTTTGTTGATAATGTATGCTCATTGTATGTAATGATGCATTTCTCTGGTATGAATGATGGTAATGAGGGAGATTCTTCCTGTTGTGGGGTAAGAAAAACAGGAATTCAGAAAAAATCATATTTTCTGAAAGACTACAGCATTCTAAATAAAAATATAGTCTTAATATACCTTTTTAGAAAGACTATGATTGAATAACATACTACTTTCTGGAATAATAGCAACATTTTTCCCCCTTTTGGCTGTAAAGGCAGGGCCACTTAATAAATATGTTAAGCTTTACTGACCATCTGTAGATTCTTGTACATTTTGTTTAGTGAGATACTTTTGGGTTCATTTGGATTGTTCTTTACTTTTTTTATAAAACTTTTCAAACTGTTAAAAATTATACAGGAATAGGCCTCTGGGAAACCTAGGAAGGTACTATATTCCAGGGATCTATGTGAAGGCACAACATTCAGAGGCCTGTGTGATATAGATGGAATGAGAAGGAATGTTGGTAAATACCTTTAATCCCAGTATTCAGAAAGCAGTGGTAGCCCATGCCTTTAATCCCTAAGACAGAAATAGAGTATGGAAGCAAACACAGGAAGCAGAGCTCAGGAGTTAGTGTCACACAGGAAGTGATATCTAAGATAATTCAGAGTAAGGGGCAGGCAAAGTGACAAATCAGAGGAAGAGTTAGCAGAGTGAGTCAGAGAGAAGACATGTCACACTCTCAGGATAGAACTGCAGGCTCTCAGCTCAGAGCAGAGTCAGTTAAAGCAGGCAGTATGGAGCAAGCAGTCTGAAGCAGGCAGATGGGGACAAGACAAAGAGACAATGAAGCAATAAAGTCTGACAAAGGTGCAGCGAGGGTGACTGAGGCAGTATGGGGCAATGAGATCTAAGTCTCAGTGTTTGAAAGAATAAACTGCCTTTGACACTGAATAAATAGCTATAAAAATATTGTTTTTAAGCTGTAAAATCAGGTAATGAACTGAACTGAGCTGATGAGTTTAGACTGCCAACTGCAGTTCTAGGGAATTTTATATACTTTAATTTTCTGGTAGCAAGGGCATTGAGAAATCTGTGATGTCATAAGGGTCTAGGAAACGTGAAAAGGATTCTTTAGGCTAACAAATATGACTGCTGCCAAAAAAATGGAATGTGACGCATGTTTGCCCTATAAACTATCAATTGATTCTGGATAGGTTCAATCAGAGAGCTATATTAGACCTAGATTCACCTTGATGCAACATTCCTGAGTATCCACATGGAATGCTTTCCTGCACACTTTCCCTTAAAGAAGTAATGGTAGCAAACTTAGAGTGTTTTTTTGGTTTTGGTTTTTTGTTTGTTTGTTTTGTTTTGTTTTGAGAAACAATAACATTGACAAAACCATGAGAGTGATCAAAGATGACAGTGACAGTTTAGGTAATGACACTGCCCACAAGTGTGTTAAACTCACCTGAGCTGAGAATGTTCTATGGTCAGGGCCATTAATGCACTGGATTCTTTGTTGTGAATAACTGACATAAAGCTATGGAATATGGAACGTAAAAAAGAAGTTGTAAGAAAATCTAAGGAAAAAGAGAACACAGAAAGAAATTCCCTATATTATGATGCAAAAAAAATATAAATTTTAGTTAATTTAGGAAACTTCAAAAAGTAAAGCAGTTTCCTTCTCTAGCTCATAAACCTTTGGTGAAATTTTGTCTATACTTTTTTACATTAATTTTCAGATGTCTAACCCAGAAAATGGCAGAGTTACTGTGTGTTAATTTAAAAACATTTCAATTTGTTATAAATGCAACCAAACTTAATTTAATTTCTTCATCAGTTTCAAATATATCTTCATACTAAGATGAGGAACAATTCACTTTAAAATCTGGTATATTTATCATCATATTGAACTGAATGGAAAGTTAAAAAACTAAGGTTAAAATAATAATATGATTTATAAAGTTGAAACTTAGAAACTATTATTAGAACAATGATGAAAAGAGGATGGTCCAGCATTTATTAAATAGCTTCCACAATAAAAACACATATTTCCTCAGAATACAAGAGACTTTACATAAATGACCACTAGCTATGCAATATGCCCTAAAGAAAGATTCATTTCTATCAGTCTATAATAAGGATTTACGTTTTCCTTGTAAAGGTTTTTGGGTTTCTCACAGCAGTATTTCTTCATTTCTACTGCTAATTTTAGTGTAATTTCTCAGAGTTGAGTCTATTATTCTGAGTTGTTAAACTACTTGTCTTAGTAAGCCTGGGTTTATATTCCTAGAATCTGAGCAATCACATTTAAAGTACTTATAAAAGCATGAGATTATATTTTTCTCTCTGGTGCACTAATAACCAAACGAATATGGTAAATTTTCAGAACATATATTCCTTTTATGGTGAATCAGCTAAAAAATAACTTTTAGATTTCAATGTTATTTATTAAAAAATAATGTATCAATTTTCTTAATATTAAAATTCATTAAAATTTGAAAATGTGATTTAAGAAAAACATTTTCACTAAGAACATGTGCAGATTAATATAATCAGAGATGTTTCTCAGCATAAGATAATTTACTATGGCTATAAAATTTTACATAAATTATAGTAGACCTAAAATTCATTATTACTGCTTAGGTATAGGAGATGGTATGCTTATAATTTTTTTATCTTGAAAGACATATTCTAAGTCTCATTTCTGCCTTAATGATAAAAATTACTTTATTTGTAATTGAATAATATTTATGAACAACTTTCACTTAAACTGTAATTCATTTTGAGGAGTCAGGACTGCTACATGACACATTTCAATGTTTTTCCATTGTTGAACAACAGAAACAAGCTGTTGAATGGACCATTCTTTTTCCATCATCTGTTTCTTAAAAACTCTAAAGCCAATTGTGCATTTAAGCTAGAAAAAGATCCTCGGGGCATGCCCATCTGTCTAAACAAATAAGCACATTTCCAGTAGAGCCACAGGGACAGACTGCTCTTTAAATTGATGTGATCGATGTGAGTGTTTAAAAAATTATGAATTATTGAAAAGTACACCATTTTAATGCATTGCTTTTCATTCTTCTAATCTCATTTTAGAAAGGTGTTATTGACTTTGGAATATTTTTATTATTTTAAAAATTGCATTAACATTAAATTGTTTCCAGGAAAAAGTAACTACAATCATGGAAAAAAAATACATAAAATGTCAATTGGACTTTGCAAAAATAAAATCTCCATGTACATAGCAGGAGGAATACATATTCTTATGCCTAGTAAGTAAAAACAAACTTAAAGTGCATGAATTATATATTAACTAAAATTTATGTATCAAAAATAGAATAGCATAGTTGCTATTCTATTTTTTATTCAATTAAGCACAGCAGCAAAACATTTATTAGTTTGTTTTGTTTTGGATACATTCAGAATTGAACAAATTATCTAAAAACTTATGCATTAGCCCTACCAATGTGCTTCACCTCCAATCAAAAGACAACTATTCTTAAAGTGAAATGTTGACTTCATTTGCAGCCCAGGAATCACGTAAAATCCATGTAAGAATTGTGTGCTAAACTTAAACAAAATATGTTCTATTTATTTTATGTTCTATATTTATTTATCTATTTATTTATTTATGTTCTATGTTATTTATTTGTTTTTAAACAGAAGTCTTTCTTATGTAATCTTTAAAATTAAGAAGTGTGTGTATGTGTGTGTGTGTGTGTGTGTGTGTTTGTGTGTGTGTGTATGTATGTAGTCAACCTCCTATGTCATGTTAAAAATCTTTGGAACCGCAGTGTTAAGTGTTTTTATTCAATTGGTTTTGTATCCTCAGAGTTCAGAATTTCTACTAGAACATACTACAATATTAATTGACTTGCTCTTAAATTTTACATGCAATCAATTAACAACAATCTTTATTGAGTTGGTTTCTGGTCTTGCAATATAATAGTTGTGAGATTTCTCCACGCTTTAAACAATTTAAAGTATTTATAATTTATCATGTAAGTAGTGCTGAAGAAATAGTAGCTATCATTTCTTATATTTCTACCCTGTCCTTCTTTTCATTATCTTCTCCCTGTTGCATCTTGATTAACACAATAGTGATTGTTCTCATCCCTAAGCACAATTGTTTGAGAAAAATGATCCCACGCATTCATGAAGTTAGATCTATAGGAAATATCTTTTAAAATGTGCAGCTCAATATAAAAGTTTATTTTCATTTCTGATACTTGATTAAAATAAAAATCTTAATCATTAATTCATATCAATAAAAAATTTGAAAGTCTTTCTTGTTGGCTTTACGATGTTCTCTTTACTTACAGTGAGGTCTATGCACTCTTTCTTTTGCTTCAGACTTATTACACATGTATTGCATTGATTTTTTTCTGTTGTTTCCAAAGTTCATATTGATACACGTCTTGGGTAGAAACTTTTTTGTATTATTTTCCTGGTAAACTCCTTTAAACTTTTCCTTGTTTAAATTTATTATCCAACATCAAGAAATGTTTTCTTGTGTAATTTTTAATTTTT
The DNA here is from genome assembly GCA_026225945.1 of Cricetomys ansorgei. Lineage (NCBI taxonomy): Eukaryota > Metazoa > Chordata > Mammalia > Rodentia > Nesomyidae > Cricetomys > Cricetomys ansorgei. The sequence continues at coordinate 12,794,289 of JAMJFZ010000713.1, forward strand.
TTCTTGATCTTATGAATTCTTCCTTAGAATATACATGTATGTTGAAAGTATCAGACTTTTTAACTTCATCATTTTTCTCAAGTTTTATATTTTGATCAAGGAATAATATACTGTAAGGTTTTTTATTCATTGAGCTGATTTCAATATAAGCTCCTGCTTCTAGTAGTTAAATTGTGATATTTACTTTGTTTATGCAGCTCCCTTGAAACATTTTTCACCTTTAACCTCTGCTTTGTACATTCTTGATTCTTAGAATAAATTGAATAGAGAAAATATTAGAGTTTCACATTTGTAGCTTTCTGAGTGCCTACCATTGCTTTGTAGATAGTATAAACCACTATTTTACGTTTTCACACTTACTTTAAACTTTTTCCTTAGTATCAAGCCACTGCTCTTATCATATTTCATAAGTTATTGGTTGGAAACATCTTGGTTCTAATTCAGATTTTATAACACACAGCTCACCTTTCATCGGAATCAAGCACTTACCTCTACATTACCTCACTTAAAGATCTGTGCTTTAAGGTTATTTTCTTCAGTATCATCAAATATTAATTTGTCTATATTTTTTATTTGTTTCCAGTGATATTTTTTAAATTCAGAGATATTTGTTAAAACTCATCTTCTTGGCAACTTTTTCAAATATTAAATAGCTGTAGTTATAGGTATTCATTTTTGGATTTTTGAATTTTTTTCCCATTGGTGTGTGTGTGTGTGTGTGTGTGTGTGTGTGTGTGTGTGTGTATGCCAGTACCATATTGTTCTTATTACTATGCCTCTGTCATAAATCTTAAAATCTGCAAAGGTAATCATTCCAGTATTCTTCTGTTTTACTCATGATTGTTTGGGCTACCTGGGATTTTTGTGATTCCATATGATTTGCCTTTTTTTAAGAATTGAAAATAGATTCTTCTCTCAAACATCTCAACCAGTTTCCCCTCTTTCTACCCCGTCCCAACTATACACACACACAGTACATCCCATTTCCATCAGATCAACTCTTCCTCCATTTCTTTTCAGAAAATAATCAGGTCTCAAGGACATAGCAGCCAGACAGTACACAAGAAGATACAATACGGCAAGGTACAAACAAACGCTCATACGGAAGCTGGATGAAGCAACCCATTCAGAAGAAAGGTGTTCAAAGGGCAGGCAAAAGAATCGTGGACAGCCCCTATTCTATTGTTAGTAGTCCCACAAGCTAACAGCCCTGACATACACACAGAGGACCTGGTGCAGACCCATGCAGGCTTTGTGCTTGTTGTTTCAGTTTCTGTGAGCTCATTTCTGCCCTGCTTAGTTGATTCTGTGGGCCCTGGTCGCCTGGTCTCTTTGAACCTATTTGGCTCCTGGAGTCTTTTCCCACAGCTTTGGTGAGATTCTCTGAGCTCCGAAGGTAGGGACCAGAATGGAGACCTACAATTTAGATTCTCTCACCGCATTATATGAGCAGGTACAGAGACCTACAGCCAGGAAATCGTCATTTTCACCAAGCTAATTCTACCATCCTTTAATTATTGGATGCATTTCCATTTTTTAGTGTTTTTCTCTTCTGTTTCTCCAACAGTTAAAGTTTTCATTATGAAAGTCCTTTGACTCTTTGGTTTGGTTTATTCCAAGATAGTTGTTTTATTTAAGGCTATATTAAATTGGAATGTAGCCATGATCTCTTCTTCCTATGTTTGTTGTCAGTGTATAGATAAGCTGTTAATTTGTGTGAGTTCATTCTATGTCCTATTTTTTCTGATTTTTTTCATTTCTAAACTTTTCCTAGAAAATTTTGTGTATAATATATCTTCTGCAAATAGGGATATCTTTTTTTTTTTATCCATTTAATTTCCTCCTCTCATTCCTTCAGCTAGTTCATCAAGTACAATATTGAAATGGAGTGGGAACAGTGGGGAAACAATCTGTCTCATTCTCCATTCAACTGGGATTGCTCCAAGGTTTTGTCCATCACGAATGATGTTGACTGTGGGTATCCACTTTATAGTTTTTATTGCCTTTAAGTATGTTCCCTGTACTTCTACTTTCTCTATGAATCCCTAAATTTAACATTACCTTATAATATATAATCAGAAGCTCGTTTGTTCTATCTGCTAATATTCTATAGGATATTATATTGAACAATTTCAATAAAAAGTCAAAATTATATCAATTGTAAAAGTAATAGACTAGTATTTATCTGTGGATCATATTTGACCATTCCTAAGTTAAATAATATAAATTAAATTAAAAGCATTTGCAATCACTCATAGTAGGTAAAAATAATTATTGATTTAATTCATGAAAAATCATTACAGTTGATTCTGTTGAACTACAGATTTTAAAAAATTGATTTTGTTGCTGAAAATGCTTCACAGTAGTTGAAGAGTTTTATCAATAATATCCAAGATGCTATTGCTTGAGGGTGTGGTGGATGGATATATGGTTCTGTTGTTGAGATCATTCAAAGCAATTGCTGCTTTTACAGAGAAACCAAGTTGGGTTCCTAGAACTCATATGGCAGCTCACAACCATTTGTAATTCTGATTCCAAGGTATCTAATGCTTACTTCTGGTTTCCACCGTCTCCTACATGCCTGTGGTACAAAGAGATACATGTATGACAAACACTCTTACATATAAAATGAAAACAAATAATTCAAGACAAAATACAAAGAAAGGAAAAAAGAGAGAAAGAAACAGAGGTCATATTGCTGATGATAGAACACAGTTGAGTCATAGAACATGGAGGAAATTAAGTTCATACTGACCTGAAACATCCTTGCCTAATGACTAGTTGTCATAGAGCTCTAAGGTGTTATGTACAGTACTGGTGGAAAAAAAGTAATCATCATTCTAATCCAGCTGTGAACACCATGAGCTACAATAACAAACAATCTAGCAAGACATGTCCACTGATATAATAATACATGAATGTCAAGCAAGTAACCAAGCAGTTTTGGATAGCATTTATAGCCTAGTCCGCCACAAGCTGAAACCCATGTCTGACACTGATTATCAGGGGGAAGAACCTCTGGCTAGACAGATCATTGGACCCATGGAAGAACCTACTACTCTTTTCTAGGCGTAGTATTAATCTGATTCCTAATGACTTAGTGTTAAGCCAATAGATAATGCATTTATCAACTCTCAGAGAAGCTTCTATTTACAGTAGGTGATGATTAATACAACAACCAATAAGAATCAAGAAAATAAGTGATTGTAGAATTATTAGCAATAATGAGCGTGTGTATGTCATATCCCCTATTCCCAAAGCTCAGGGATTACTATGGTGGATGAGTAGGAAGAGGCAGGAGCAAGAGGTGATAGGAAGACTTCAAGGAAAGAATGTTTTCTGGACATAGCAGGGCAGTACAGAGATGAGCTCCCAGCACTCGTAACAGCATGCACAAAAAAATTAAAAGCATGAGCCAAAAAAAATCCCTGTATGCAAACAAATGTGTAGTAAATCTGAAAGCCCTCTCCTAGATATTAGTAATTGATAACTTCGAAATAAGGAGAATCAGTCTTGTTTGTAGGTGTACTCTTGGATGTGTGGGTATTTGCTGGAGCATCCATGAGCACAGTCCAAATTATACTTGATGAATGGAGAGAGAGAGAACACAACATTGGGTGAGAAGGTGAAAGAGGGTGCATCTTGGAAGAGTTGGATGAATATGATAAAAATAATTATATGAAGTTCTCAAAGAACTAATAAGAGTGAAAAACAAAAAGAAAAAAAAATACCATGATTTTTCTGCTATTCTCTTAGTCACTGTATACTTGTATATATATCTTATCATTATTTAGGGCTTTAGTAAGAAGAAATGGAAAAATATATGTATTTTAAACTGTTCAGAATATTTTGATCATATATTTCAAATTATTTCAAAATAATCACTCTTAAAAGAAAGTTATATTTTGTTTCAATTGTTTGAGAATAATGTCTCAAAGATTATGTTCAAATAGGTATTATTTAGATAGGTCATTGCCTTCTTCAATAACCTATCTGCTTAAAAATTACAGTAATATTATTACAAATATAATTATAAGTTTTATACTAATATATATATATGTATACATATATATCAGAGAGTGAGACTTCTTATATTTTGAATAATTTTATATTTTTGCAAATAAACTTCAGAAAATGCGAGTCAATTTTTATGTACTTGATAATCCAGGGAATTCATTTGATTGTAGATTAATAGTTCACTGAACAATTGTAGAGGTCTGACTTTCTGTAGCAAACACCTTCTTTTATTTGGGTATTTTAAATTGAAAATCTTGCCATAAGTAGACTTGCTAATATATCTGAGAATATCAGCTTGGTTTGGTGATACACATCTTTAATCCCAGAATTTGGGAGGCAGAGTTAGGAGAATTTCTGTGAGTTTCAGGCCAGCGTGGTCTACATAGTGAATTCTTGGACACCCAGAAGCTACAAAAATGATATTTAGTTATATTCCTAGATAGTATCACACTTAAAATTGATTACATTTATTTCTTAACAACAGCTTGTTAGTGAAACTCAAGCCATTTAAAAATTTGTATCCAAAGCAAATTCTTACATTGTAATTATGAAGAGAAAAAAAAAACAAGACTTAGCAACAAAAATGCTGATACATGTATATCTAGGCTCCTGTAAAGACGCTTTGCTATAATAAAGTACAATTTTATTAAACACTTAATTAATTGCCACATTATAATGATAGGGGACAACTCATGAAAATGACTTATGATAGTGTTGGCTCCTTTTGCTGTGTCAACATAAAATACAAGTTTTACGTACAGTCTAATTAAGAAAAATATCATCATGCAGTAGATTGCATGGGTGTATAATTTGGAAGTAATAGTTTCAGGTATAAGAGGAGGAAGAATTTTTCACCATGAAAAGACTGGATGAAAGTGTACCTCACAAAAGTAGATTAAATTCAAAAGTTGTACAGGAACAGCAAGTAGCCATGGGTTTAATACTGCAAATATATTAGATTTAATTTTTAATTTGCAATTGTTCTTAAGAGGTACTCTTAATAATTCCAAGTCTATAGTGAATTGCAGTGATTTGTTCAAGCGAGAGTATTGAATTTCATTTTCTATCATTAATGTTGTGTTAAGGATTTTATGTGAATTAATTTAAATTTCTTTATACAAATTATTTTCACATTCATTTTAGATTTATAAAGCTTCAAAACATGTAATAGCATGAGTACCTTATTAAAGAAGCTCATATACTGAGATACACAGTTTTTACTGTTGATTGTTATTCCCACTATCTTTATTGTGGTGGTAATCATGATGGCAGTTGTTAGTTCTATGGTTGGTTTGACAGGGTCTTACTATGTTGACTAGTCTTACTATATTGCCACAAATTTATAGTACCTATTAATATTTCTGTGCTGTGATTACATGAATTTATCATAATACTCAATTTTACCTCTAATTTAAATAAAACCTGTAACAGTCTGTTTCTAGGTCTGTAATTAAAAACAACAACAACAACAAAAAAAAAAACTTGGTGTCTTGTGTATGAAACATATGGATTACTCTAAGTTACCTTTAAGGAAAAAAAATAAGTTTTGAAGGATATTCAATTACAATATGGATGAACATAGATATAGAAGAAACTGTCATGGGAAAATACAAAATAAGTGGCAAACAAACAAAAAGATCCAGAAATATTAGTTAATGTCAGAGCTGCTCAATATAAAACAGGAAAAAGTGCATTAATTTCATAAATAGCATATTTCAAATAAAAAGTTAGCAATTAAAGAGAAGTGTTACAATAGGAGTAGGGGTTCAGTTCTTCAATAATATTTGACAATTTGAACTACAACTTTTTCTAACAAAAAAAGAGTAAATATTTGATACAAAAGAAATACTTAACTGGCCAGGTGGTGGCGCATATCTTTAATCCCAGCACTTGGGAAAGAGAGGCAGGTGGATCTCTGTGAGATGGAGGTCAGCCTGGTCTACAGAGTGAGTTCCAGGACAGCCAGAGTTACAACCAAGAAACCCTGTCTAAAACAAACTAACAAACAAATAATCAAATAAACAAAAAAACCTTAACTTAATATAGAAATAGATAAATTCACTATTTAAATGAAAGCCTTTTTTGTTTTCCAACAGAAAAACAAACAAAATCATTGCCACACTGACTATCCTTGAAAACTTAAAACTCTCGGATTTTCTTTGTGTGTGTGTTTTTTTGTTTTTGTTTTTGTTTTGTTTGTTTGTTTTTAAAATAGTGCAGAAGAAAAAGTTGAAAGAATTTAAAAGCAAGAGTTTAAAATTTAAACATTGGGAATATGTTGCCTTTTAGACACAATGTGACTGTTGCACTGATAAGCAGTGAAGTAGTGGCTATCTGCAAAAGACTATGTGCAGAGTATCATCACAGACTAGAGAATGTTGTAATAAAGCCTCATTCTTCCTTGAGGAAGGATAAACAGTCAGTGGTTTCTGGAAGGTGAGGGAGTGGGAAGACATTCTTTCGTGGTACATCCATTGGCATTGGTAAGGTGTCCCCATCCTGACTCATGCTTCAGTGAATAAACTCTGACTCATGATACCCTAATTAAATGAAGTGGGTTACATGTCTGTCTGCATGTGCACACACACATGTAAATTCTCACACACATCTACAAGTACACATACACAATGAAAGTAGGAGATGGTCTTGTAATGATAAGCTTCGTGGGAAACAGAAGATAACAATAAATCAGGAAATTCGGTCATAGAACGTTTTATATATGTGCATGCATGAAATTTTCAAACAATAAATTTATAAAATATTCACTTGCCAAATTTGATTCTTCCGGTTCCAAGGGCTCTTTTAGTTCCTAAGTGTGAATATTTCACATAGAAACTCACTCCATGCATTTTTAAGCAGCTATTCACCTAAAAACATAACTTTGAAACTGCTGTTTACTTATTTTCCACTTAATTACTTTTGAACTTCTTAAGATAGATTAGGTTTTATTTTTTGTGGGTTTTGTCTACATGTGTGCAGTGCCCACAAAACTCAAGTAGAGTACCAGGCAACTGTGAGTTGCCATATGGGTCAAAGGCACCCAATCTGAGTTGTCTCAGAGAATGTTGAATGCTCTTAATATCTGAGATATCTGTCCAGACTTCTAAGAAATTTGAAAATATAGAAGATCACTCATGTTGCCTTTCATAGGAACAGTAACATTTTCTCTCTTATTTTAGTCTGTCTCTACAAGACTTTTGACTTTTAAAATATGAATTTTGAACCTCAACTTTAAAAATAATTATATCTTATTTTACTAAAATGTTTTATATAATTTGATTATTGCCTCTTCTTCATTTCTTCCCAAATTGGTGTCCATCCCTACCCAACTAACTTTACGTTCTTTTATCTTTCTGTGGTGGATTGAACGAGAATGGCTCCCATAAACTCATATACTTAAATGCTTGATCTTCAATTGGTGAAAATATTTAGGAATGATTAGGAGGTATGGTCTTACTTAAGTAGATGTGATCTTGGTAGAGGAAGTATTTCACTGGAGGATGGGATTTGAGGTTTCAAAACGAGTGACAGGCCCAGTCTGGCCCATACTTCCCTTAAAATGCACACAATACACACACACACACACATACACACACACACACACACACACATACTTGCCTGCTGCCTTTAGATCAGAATTCAAAGCTCTCAGCTATTGCTCCAACACCATGCTGTCTACTTCCCACTATTGTAGTCATGGATTAACCCTCTACATCTGAGAGCAAGGTCTTTATTAAATGCCTTCTTTAAAAGAGTTGACTTGATCATGGTGTAACTTCACAGCAATAGAACAAAGACAGTCTCTTAAAAAATAACAAAACAGATAAAAAAACAAAGAAAATAAAATTAGAAACAAAATAAAAGAAAGCAAGAAATAAAGAAAAGACAACAAGAAAGTGAAAATCCAAACAATATGTCAAATATTTCATAACAAAACAGAAAGTCTGTATCTCATTGAGTTCATTTCATTGGCCAATTAGTACTGGTAATTGTAGTTTGTAACTAAAATTGTAGTACAATTGTAACTACCCAGGAGTGTAGTTAACATACGTACCCAATGACACTCTAATTTGATTTTCCCTTATATAGTGTGTATAAATTGCAGATAGCGTCTTTACTAGGGTTGAAACCTTTTGTCCACTTCCCTTCTCATTTCTGGGACCCTGTCAGGCTGGGACCTGTATAGACCTGAAATTTCATTAAAGCTACTTTGCCCATGTCGTCCTCCTTTAAAACCACATCACTTCAGAGTAATCATGAGAAAACAAATCAGAAAGTGGCAGTCTATAAATATCTGACAACTAGTCTTTTAAAATTTTGAAGACTATCAAAGCATAAAGTGTGAACAAATTTTTCAAAATTAACCACAGCCCAACACAGATGAAACTATTCACAATATCTTAGAATTCTGAAATAGAAGATAGTTATTTCAAGAAAAAGAGTTATTTAAAAGTATCAGTATTTTTTGTATTCTAATATTTACTTATTAATTTAAAAACTCTATCACACAGGTATAAGATATTAATAAAGATGAAGTTCAATGGACTGTATGAAGGACTCTGTTTTTTTCATTAATATAATTACTGAGGTAAAATTCATACAGCATGAAGTTCATTACTTTAAAAGAAATAGTTCAATGGTTAATCACGTGTATGCAGATACACAAGTTACACACAGGGGCATAGTTGGGAACACATACAGAAACTAAGGGGAGCAGCATTAAATCAAATATGGATCAGAGCATCATGAGGAAGATACCTCATTGTATCTTCCAACCTAGCTGGATATCTAGTTTGAGTGACCAGAGTTTTGTTTATAGGCTATTGATGGCCCACAGTCATTAAATATTATTTTATTAAGATTGGGATGAAATATTAAAAGTTTCATAGGATAAAAATTTGTGGAACAGTTTTATAACCATGAGGAGAAGACTTGTATTCTTAAATTCTTAGTTAGGATGCTTCCTTCTGTATCTCCAGGCATATTACCTCGAGTCCATTTCTGTCTCTCTATTTCCCTTTATTCCTTATAGTAGAGCCAGATCGAAGCCCAATGTATATATTGTCTTTGGTTTTTATTATATTGCACTTAAAACAATGTTTAAACCATATCCAGATGGTAGTATATATCTGTCCTTCAAAATATAAAATGGCCTATGTGGAAATAATAAATTTTATAAATTTACCAGTTAGAGAATATTTGGGAAGTTTTCACACTTAAGGTATTATAAATGATGCTATTGTTAATATTTGAGTAGTATTTTGTATAAGAGTTAGCCTCAACTTGTTGTTCCTTTAATAACTTTGTTATTGATAACCTACCTCATATTGCAGTTTGTGTGCTATATATATTTTCTATATTAAAATACTTGAAATTTTTAAATTTATTTCATGCAATATATTTGAGATTATATTAAGCATAAAGGAAGACACCCAATTGTTTTATCTTTCTATTGTAAGAACTGAGAGACCACAGGAATGATTTATTGACTAAATATCTATATCCAATTTAGATTCATAAATTTTAAGAGAGTTCTTTCAGAAGTATCTGTCATATTGACTTCCTTCTAGTGTTATCCTAATTATAAGCATTTGAAAAGAAGATATTCTATTATATGATTCATATCCCCAGCAGAAATGTTAATTTCCTCCTTCGTGATTTTTGACATATGTGCTATATGGTTTAGAATAATTCTCTATTAAATGTTAAAAATGTGTGAGTTATTCTCAGACTACCTAATGTTTAGCCATAAATGGGACACCTATGTCACACCTTCTAACACACTGGGCACTCACATGCCAGAATAAGGACAAGAAATATAATACCAAAGGAAGTGTCGAATGCTGTCTCTCATTGTCTTCCTTTCATAACATGGTCCTTTATTCTTTTTGTTCTTGTTCTTGTTTATTTTATTATCACATAATATATCCTAGTTAGAGTTGACACTCTCTTCATTCCTCTCAGTTCCTTCTCCCCTCCCATTTGGGTCCATTTTCTTTCTGTCTCTGATAAGAAAACAAACAGGTTTCTAAGGGACAAAAATAAAACAAAAATGTCACATCATAGTTGAACAAGACCAACAGAAGGAAAAGTGCTCAAGAAAAGGAACAAGAATCATAGACCCATTCAATCATGCACTCAGGAATCCTATAAAAACATGAACTTGAAGCCATAATATAAGAACAGAGGACCTGGTGCAGACCCTTGCAGGCCCTGTACATGCTGCCACAGTCTCTGAGAGATCATAAGAGCTTCGATCATGTTGAGTTAGAGGGCCTTGTTTTCTTATTTTCCTCCATCTCTTCTAGCTCTTACACTCTTTCAGCTTCCTCTTCTGTGGGATTTCATGAACTTTGAAGGGAAGGATTTGATAGAAACACCTTACTATTTAGGGATGATTTTTCCAATATCTCTCACTCTCTGCATAATCTGGTTGTGAGTCTCTATATTTATTCCTATCTATTTCAGAAGGAAGCTTCTCTGATGATAGCTGTTCAAGGCGCCAATATACGAGTATAGCACAATGTCATTAGGAGTCAATTTATTTACACATTTCTTTAAGTCTAGTTATATCTGTTTACACCCAAGGTCTTTGGGATATCTAATCTCTTGTTCTTAGTCAAGCAAGTAGTGTTGGGGATGGGTTTCATCACATGGAATAGGTCTTAAGTCAAATTAGATATTGGTTGGTTACTTTCACAGACTTTGTGCCACCATTGTCCTAATATTTCTTGCAGATAGGACACAATATAGATCATAGGTTTTGTGAGTGTCTTGGCATTTATGTTTCTCTTTTGATAGCATGAAGAGTACCTTCCTATACCAAAGATTGTAGTAAATATTTGTAAAGGCTATATATTGGCAAAAGACTTCATGTTCAATTATTTGTGTTGGTGTTGTTTTCAGCAATGGGGTCTTGCTGTGAGTTTTCTTATTTCTTATCAGATACACAGGACTGAGCTAGTCAACTTTCTATCAGGAAGATTAGAGAGTTTCATGATACCATATTTCTCCCTTAAAATGAAACAATAGTTTTAGTTATTAACTTAATAGTTAATAGTAGCTCTATGAGGGAGAAGTATTTCTTCGTGGGCCAAGAAAATTAAGTTACCAATACTCTTATACCCACACTCAGTGCCCACATCACATCTCACAACTGCCTACTACACCAGATGTATGGGATCTCATTTCTTCTTCTATATTCTGTAAGCCAGACATGCAGGCAGTATACATTAATATATGGAGAAACTAATAAGGAAACTAATATGCAGTATTACGGTTCTGTGGTGGCTCACCAAGAAGACAATGCTGAGGTCTGGCAGAGTTTGCACCTATGAAATGCTCTTTGTCTTCTTGGTGAGCCACAACAGAACTGTAATACTACATATTAGTTTCCCTACTAGTTCCCCTCTGCTGAGGTCTGGCAGAGTTTACACCTATGAAATTACTCCAAGGGACCCACCTTATAGGCTGGTGTTCCAGACTGGACAGTGGAACTCCAAAAGACTCAATTAAAGTGTTTTTTATTCATTCAGAACTCCTCAGGGTTAATAAGGAGATAATAAGCAATCAAACATCCTACACAGAAATCCAACACCTGTAGAAAATACAAGATGCCAAGGTCTATTCATCCCTTTTTCCAACAGTGCACAAAAATGATTATTTTAAACACCACTAAAAATAAACTTCCACAACATTTCCCTTTTTTTGTATAAAAAATTGCTTTACACAATTTAACACTACACCAGCAAAACAATTTACAAGAGGACCAATTATGAGGCTTCTATTGCACATGAGCAAATGATACCAAACACCTATCAAACTTTTCACAATGTCACTGGACAGCAGAAAAATATTATCATTGTCCAATTATCTGGAAATCACTCACCAAGTTCTGGGCTAAGATCACTCTGCCCTCTGCAGCACAGGTAGCTTGTCCTCCAGGCTCTGGCTGGTTTCACTCCACTGCTGCAACTGTTCTTGGTGGTCATCCTATAGTACTGGCAACTCAAAAACTGCCAGGGTCCCTTGCTGCAACTAGGCTGCACTTTTACCAATGACCTCTCCTGGTCTCTCATAGTGTCAAGCCTCAGCTGCTCTCTGTGAACCTTTCATCCCTTCAAAACCAGCAACACCTTGGTGACTCTTACAGTACCAAATGCAGCTACCAGCCTGAGATACAACGTTGACCAGTTCTGGAGCACGGTTTCTGTGTGCTGATCCTGCAGAAACACTTTCCAGATTTTGAGATAGAGTCTGGTTTGTAGGAAGAACAACTAACAAGTCTTTGTCTGCAGAAAGGTTTCCCTCACGGGGTGGAGAGCTCATCACTGTCACCAATATCTGGACTGCTTGTCTTTCTCTTAGAGTCAGGTTTGCAGAAAACACACACACATACACACACACACACACACACACACACACACACACACACACACAACCAACAACAAACTGGTCAGTTTAACTAAGTGGCTTTTTTACTCCAAGCTGCTGCTTCACAAAAGCAGGGGGTCCTGGGCCAGTAGGAAGAATCTGTAGTTGAAATATTCTGGCTCATTGGCATTCTTTTTCTCCACCTTGACAGGGAAACACAACATCTTAAGCTTTACACACATACAACACAGCTATCAGAAAAGTCAGTTTGTGAAACAGCGGGCTACCACCAGTGGCAGGAGGGACCTTCAGCTCCATAATCAGGAAAAGTAATAAAACCTTGCTTGTTTCATGCTCCCAGCTGAATTCTTTATCTCTAAGGGCCTCCATTCTGTGACTCTCACCTTGGAGCTTTTAATTTCACAGCCTTTTCCCTTCATAGAGGCTTATTTCTCTCTCTCCTATTCCTTCAATTATTGTCTTCCATTATTATCTTAATCTCTATCCTCTGGTAGCTTCTCTGAGTGTACTTTACCGGACTCTATGAGGTCTGGAATTTCTTTTTTTCCTTGTTTCCACTTTGGATTAGCTGGTGAGGTGGTTCTGCCATAAATTGATGCACCATTAGTAATAGTACGGCTGCTGTGGAGTTCAGCAAGGAAGGCATGGAGGCATATTCATTGGTTTAAGCCCTGCCAGACCTCAGCAGAGAGAACCACCACTATGACAAGTGCCAACCTGGACAGTGGAGCCCTGAGAGTCTCAGCTAAGGTGTTTTTTATTCATTCAAAACTCCTCAGGTGCAGATCATAAGCAATCAAACATCCCCCACAGAAATCCAACACCTGTAGACAATACAATATGTCAAGGTCTATGTATCCCTGTTTTCAACAGTGCACCAAAACAATTATTTAAACACAACTAAAAGTAAACTTCCACAACACTAATATATATTAAAATAAAATGAATGAATATTTTTAAAATAATCAAAAATTTAAAATGTAACCAAACCTTGTTTTTAAAATTTTTCTTCTCTCATACAACTTATACAGTACATCCCAGCACCCTCCCTCCACTCCTCCCAGTTTCCCCATCTCCCCTCTCCCTTAGATTTTAGTAACCTCCATCAGTCACCATCTACATTATATGTACATTCCCCCTCCCTCGCTTTTTCCCAGAAAAGAACAGTCCTCCTAAGGTTACAACTCAAACAGGGAATGGCATAGCAAGATAGAACAAGGTCAGGTACTAATCCCTATACCCAGGATAGGTTAGTCAACCTGGAAGGAGCCAAAGGGTCCCAAAGGCAGGTAAAAAGAGTCAGAGACTCCCCCACTCCAGTCTGTAGGAATTTTGAAAGAACACCAAGCCAGACAGCCATAAGATATATTTTGGGTACCATGCAGGTTCCATGTCTGAACCTTCCGTCTCTGTGGGCCTTTAAGAGTGCTAGTCAGTTGACGATGTGGGGGTCTCTTCACCTGGTGTCTTTGACCCTTCTGGTCTCTGCCTTACCTCCTCTTCCTCCTCCATCGGGTTCCCCAATATCGGCATGACATTTGGCTCTGGATCTTTCCAGAAACAGTTTTTAACAAATGGAACCAGTACTGGAAGCACAGACATGTAATCCCAGTTACTTAGGAGGCTGAAGCAGGAAGAATCCAGATTTAAGTTCTGCTTACCCTACAGATTGGGTTGAAGGACAGTAGGGGTAATTCAGTAACATTCTGTCTTAAAGTTAAAAGTATAAAATGACTGTGGATAAAGTTCTGTAATGAACCACTTGTCCAAAAAGTACAAAGCTCGAGTTTCAATTACCACTATTTTTGGCAGTTTGCTACTGTAATTAGAAACTTCATGAAATAAAATTAAATACAAAATTTCTTAAACATCTTTACTTTGTATTCCACTTATCTCCAAATATTCCTAGAATTTTGCTTTCCATACAATCTCTCATACACTTCTCTAATTAGTGTAGTCTGGAAGAATGTATAATAATAGATATAACAATAAAATAAAATAAATGATTTTGCTATGTTGTAAGGTACAAAATTTGCTTTTGAAAGCTATCCAGGTCAATATTTAATCAAATTTAAAATCAAAGACATTCACATTGTCATTTAGGACAGAGTTAGCTTTATTGTAAGAATGAGTTAAGCAGTTTAAGCTATTATCATAATTTTTGTAAAGTTAATTACTTCTTAGCCGGAATATATATTTGGAATAAGAATGTCCCTTATTAATATTATAATTATTTTCTTAAGATAATTTCTACAAAGTATGTTTCGAAAGGAAAACAACCACTTTTATATTGGATTTGTTTTTTTCCTTAATTGTGAGCTCAAATTTCTCTTGCTTTTACTTAATGCAAATGCGAAAGTAATGCACTAAGTCTTTAGTATATTTACAGCTCAGGTGAAACATCTCTTCCATTAAAGACACCAAATTGTATTGGTTAGGCAATGTTTTATCAATCAAGATATACGAAGGGCCATATCAATGACTAATAATCTTGATTCTTTCCTGCTATCTCTATTAAAGACTTATTACAAGTAAATCCTTATAATAAATAAGAAGGATTAATTACGACATAGATGTATTATATATTGTAGGCAAAAGAAATAGTTATGATAATAGATTAATAACTGGAATTTTCCCTAAGTAAGCATATTAATGTGTAAATCGCAATCAGAATTTCAAATTTTTATGTATTTCAAATTTGCAAAAAGACATTTTAATGATCCTGAATACGAAAAATAAGGACATGAAGTGATGGATATGTTCATTTCATTTAATCTTAGTAAAATGTCTACATGTATCAGATTACTGCATTTCAAAACATGAATTCATAGAATATTTATTAAAATCAAATAATTATAAATCATATATGAAATTAAATAAATACATACAGTTTCATGTTATTGGTTACATGATACCAAAGCAATGAAACAAAAACTCCAATAGGTATGTCTAAATTTACATCTCCTGGGTCAGTGAAATGGTAAAGTTTTTTTGCTCACAGCCTAATGATTTGGATGCAAACCTAAGATGGAAACTACAGAATGCTGTGTTATCTTCTGACCTCCACATGTGTTCTAATCCATATGCGTGCATGAGTGCAAACATGCACACACACACACACACACACACACACCAGTCTAAATAAATAAATTCCTTTAAATATTATTATTACTGTATATTACTTTAGTTTTTGGTTTTTTGAGATAAGGTTTCTCTGTTGTAACTCTGGCTGTCCTGGAACTCACTCTGGAGACCAGCCTGGTCTTGAATTCATAGAGATCTGCGTGCCTCTGCCTCCCAAGTGCTGGGATTAAAGGCATATACCACCACCATCCGACTAATAAATTCTATTTAAAAATTAAAATTGAATACACTTTATTGCATGCCTTCTGCAATTGCCCTAGAATATGTTCATATTTAATTGTAATTACAACATAGAAATGTCAATGGAAATATCTCTATGTTTCCAAGTTGTGTACAAAGACCACATATATAAAAATGATTAATTTACAAATCAGAATGGAATAAAATCCAGGTTCAACATTTCATATTACATGTACACGATAAAAACATTTGGCTAGCTAAACTGAAGGTTCTTCAATTTTATTTATATCTTCAAATATAGTTTTCTCTCTTTTTCTTTCAGAATTCCATATAATATATTTTGATCATACTATGCTCCAACTCCTTGCTCATCAGATCCTAGGTTCACTCACACCTACCCATCTCCCATTTTTTCTTTTCATCTTTTTTATTGAAGAACTAACAAACTGCAGTATAGGCTGATTTAGACTCCTGGTATGGGGCCATCCACTGGGGCATGAATGCCTTACCAAATCCCACACCCTTAAAACTTACTGACTTTCCCATCATGGTAGTCACCAACTATCCATAGATCCTCATTTGGGGACACACAAGCCCTTTCTTATTCCATTCTAGAATATTGACTGGCTTGATATTTTACAGGTCACTACAGCTGCTTTGAGTTTATGAATTCAGTTTTCTGTTATGTTCTCAAGATTCAGTTTTGCTCCAGGAGTCTTGATCTATGTCTTTTTGTTGTTATTGTTTGGATGGTTTTTATTTTATTATTCTCTCATACAATACATCTTGAATGAAGTTTACCCTCCCTCTATTTTCCCAGTCGCCCCACACCCACACTAACCCAGATCTACTCCCCTTCCATTTCCCTTCAGAAAACAGACCTTCCAGTGATATCACCCAAACAATGAAATATCAAGGCACAAACCCTTACTGAGGCTGAAGGAGGCAACCTGGTACAAGGTAAAGGGTCCCAGAAGCAGCCAAAAGAGTCAGAGATACCCCATTCCCACTGGTGGGAGTCCCACAAAACACCAAGCTAACAACCATAGCATTTATGTAGAGAACCTCTCTCCTGAAGACATATTCAGGCTCCTTGATTGCTATCTCAGTCTCTGTGAACCCCTATGAGCCATGATTACTTGATTCTATGGACCTCTATTTTATATAGTCTTTCCTTATCTTCAATGATACCTGAACTTGGGGAGACGGTATAAATTAGGTGTCACACTTCTGGCTAAGCAATCCAAAATCACTTCCTTTCTAACTTGAATCACATGTGAGTTTCCATGCTTACCAACATCCACTGAAGAAAGACACTTCTCTGACATGATATAAGAATAGCACTAATCTAGACTCTGAGCTATCATCCTTATTATTTACTTATTATTTATATTATTACCTTTATTATTTCTTTCATTATGATAATTTAGAGTTTGTTTTATTCTTATTTTCCTTATTTCTTAGATGCATTGTTTTATTATTTATTTGAGACATCTCTGAATTTTAAGGTAAGCAATCACAAAGTATAAACTCATCTTAATTGCCTTCACTGCACTGAAGATGTTATATTTTTTATCATTTGTAGAGCAAAACTTAATGCACTGGTATTGGATGTATATATGTTAACAAGTATTGTATGTTTCTGAAGCCTTGTTCCATTTGTTAGTGATCCATTTTATTTCTGCAGGCCAATTTTGTCTTAGAATCAGCTTTGCCAGCTTGGAATATGTTTCCTTGCTTGTCTCCAGAGAACATTTACTTTAATAACATTCCCTTATTCAAATTGTGTATTGCTGTTGAAATGAGATAGGAAATAATTAAATCATGTGCTAAAATTCTGCCAACCAGCCTTCTAATTGGAAATTTAAGACTGTTTGAATCTACTAGGAAAAAAAAAAAAACTAGGGAAAACAAGTCAACACATAGAAGTAGTAAATGAGGAAACTATAGATTTCCAATAGTTTAGGGAATAGCAAGGAATATCAAATAAAGTTGCATTAAGTACCTAAAGCATAAGCATAGGAACCAGCATAGTGATGAAACAGATAAGACTGAGTAAATGTCTTTGCCGGCCATTCATCAGAGAGAATACTAATAGCCAAAATCTGTAAGAACTCAAAAGTAAACATCGAATGAGCAAATAATCCATTCAATAGATGGACAAATGAACAGAACAGATGCTTTTTAAATGAAGACATAAAAACAGCCAATAAATGCATGACAAACTGCTCATCCTGCCTAGCCATCAGGGAAATGCAAATCAAAACCACATTGAGATTCTTTTTCACTGCAGCCATAATGGTTATTGTCAAGAAAAAACAAATGTTTGTGAGGATGTGGAGAATAAAAGGAACGTTTATGGAATTTTGCTGGAAATATAAAATTATTGAAACCAATATAGAAATAAATGTGTTCTTTGCATTGCGTCTCATTTTTTGTCACATGAAAAATCATAAATAAACATCAAAATTCCATATGATGCAACTAAACCACTCCCAGTTACACAGCTAAAGAATAAAATCAAATTAAAGAACTATTGAAAATATCCAAGCTGAAAATCATCTTAAGTATCCACCACCAAATGAATTGACAAATGAAAATGTAAAGAATTTACATATATATATATATATATATATATTATTATATATATATACACATACACACACAATATCTAAATATGCAGATTATGTGTGTGTGTGTGTGTGTGTGTGTGTGTGTGTGTGTGTGTGTGTGTGTTTCTATGTCTGTTTATATGTATCATGTGTTATTATCCTAAGATACAGATGAGCAAAATATGCTTTGGAATGACTAACCCCATATCAAATGGATTCTTAATATTAATGAAAAAAAACACAAAATTCCTTAAATCTTCCTTATAATATTCATTGATTAATAATTGTCATTGAAATAATAACACAAATCTAAAAATTTAGAATTCATTTATTATGCATGAGTCAGTACAGGTGACATTGGTCAGATTAGTGGAACATCTTCCTCACAGTTTCTCATTAGGAACATTATTTTTGTTAAATTTGGGCTCTCTTGTAAATATGACTACAGAGGGATCTCTTTTTAAATCTATAAATTGCCCTGATCAAGATTCTCTATTTCACTCTAACCCTTTCATTCTCTGGGTACCTGAGGCTATAATTGTTTTCCAAGCCATTCATTTTAGCAGTTCTTGGAAAAAAATTATTCAGTGACAGAAGTAAAAATGCATTATTGCTAATAATTATTTGCCTGTTACTGAGCTCAAACACAGTGATCAAAAGCTAGTTATACAAGAAAAAGCTTATTTTGACTTCCAATTCCAGAGTCAAGAGTCCATCACTGTGATGGACTTGCAGAGTGCTGGCCTGGCAGCAGGAACAGGAAGCTGAAAGGTCACATCTTCAACTATGATGACAAAGCAGAGAAAGAGAGAACTTGAAGTAGGGAGAAACTATGGATGTCAATTCCTACCCCAGGGACATCCTTCCAGCAACAAGTCAGCCCTCTGCTAAACTTCTTTAAGCAAGAATACCTGGGAACCGGGCATTCAAATCCCCGAGCCTATGGGAGATAGTTCTTATTTAAACCATCACACGTATTGATGTCTCTTAAATACTATTTTTATAATGTGTAAGATAACCCTATCTCACATTTTGTTAACAAAAGATTCCTACTATCTTCCTTTCTACATTTTAAAAACTTGATCCTGGGAGAAGAATGTACATGGTTCAGTTTTCTGAGAGATTTATCTCAGCAAAGACAAAAGCCTTCAGGAATTTGAAATGAAAGAATACATGAAAACATGCCATTTAACAGAAAATCTGGGGTTAATACACTGAAAACCCAGCCTGGAGAGAACAAAGTCAAGATGAAATCAATGGCTAGAGGGAGATACTAGAATCAAGAACATGAAGCAGGGGATCAAGTTTGAAAGAAGGTGAAGGTTTTAGAAAGCAACAAATAGGTCACTGGAATAAGCTGAGAAAATAAGCTAGACGCTCTCAGTGGCACAGGAGACACATGAAGTGCTTCTGAGTACTTGCTATTGAAATGTGAATTTGCAGAGTGCTAGCCCAATGGCTGATGTGAGAGCTTCAGGTGAGACTTCTTTTTATGGTATCATTAATAAGACATACCCACACTGAATGTCATTTAACCAATAAACAATATGCTGCTGAGAATTCACTGATATATTCTCTAAAACTTTCCTAAATATCAACATAAGTAATTTAAACTTTTGAGTTAAAAAAATAGAGAAGGAAGTATCTTGTATTGTATGAGTATTTGTATATTATAATTTTAATAGATGCTCTGGTAATGAACTAGTATCTGGTTTATAGGTCTCTATAATATATCTCTTGATAATGTAAAATCTGATTTACATTCTAAAATTAATAAATTAATATATTAAAGAACAATTTACCTCTACATCTATAGTCCAAAATTTTAGCATCATCCCATGATATTACTTAATGGATTGTGACAGAAAAAAAATTTCCTTTTCCGTTTTTAAAGAACAGTATTTAAAAATGTAGTAGTTCTTACTACTTCTGTTCATTGACACTGTCTAATTATTAGCTCCACAGGAAAAATTAAAATTTAATTTTAATGTCATTGTAAAGGACAAAGAATTGTCTAAGCATTAGAAAGTATCGTAAAGGTTGAAGGTATTTTGTACACTAGCCACCTGTTCAAATGTTAAAAATTTATAGAAATTTTAAGGCTCATATGTGTCTGTGTTTTATGCTGAGATGCTATATTGCAGTCACTATATTAACTATTGGTACTTGAAATAGATTCTCTTTAGGAGGACTACTGAACATGAAATTTAACCTTAAAATATCATTTAAATCTTACAAGTATGATATAAATACACACACACACACACACACACACACACACACACACACATATATATAAATACAATTGATAATTTGTGTTTAAACTTCATATCAGTAAACTAAAAATAGGAAAATATTAATATTAAAGCATATCAACTAATATTAAAGCTTTATAGACTGTGATTCACATTAATATACAAAATAATAGCATAAAGTATATATAATTATTTGAGATTATGGTTCAACCATCAGATAAGGCAAACTGTAAATGTACTTTTTATGAAGTTCTCCATGAAGGAATGCAAATGTAAGTTGGATATTTAATGTAGTGCTTTAAATAACTGCTTTTTTTCAATTCATATTTTATGCAGTTATTTTATATCTTAGGTCAGATTTCTTGCTTTATTATTTAAAGTTTCCTCAGTATACTTGCATCAGAAGAAAAACATTAGTGATAATTGAGACCTTTGTGTGTTGTACAAATAAAATAAGATATAATTGCAAATATGAAACTAAGTCTAAAATAGACACTTTCCTGCAAAATCACTTATGATTTTAGATGTTTAAAATTTAACTGTATATAAATAATTTCTAGAGGTCCCACAAACCAATGCAAAGTTAATGTAAGATAAATACGTTGCTCTCAATTAACTTATATTTTATATAGAGTATTTTCTTTGTGAAAAAAATATCTAAGACTATAGTTTGACAGTGTCTGTTCTAAAAGAAGAACCTCTTTTACAGAAAATGAGGAACCTCATTCAGAAAGATTGTATAGGCTTTGGTGAGGCAGAGAATCATCTCCAGGGACAAAGACAAGGTTTAAAGGACAGTATGGGTTTCATACTAGAATCAAACATTAATTTATTTTATAATTCAGGAAATTTTTATTGAAAATCCATCCACGGGTCAGACAATTTTATTGGCATTGGAGTTGTAACTATGAACTTTGGCCCTACCCTTGTTAGATGTGAAAAGAGAAGTAAACTCTCCTAAATATTAGGAGACATACATCATTTTAAAATATCATAAGTACATACTATGTATGTGAGATTTTGGGAAGGTGATTAAATATAAATTTAAAAACAATTATTAAGAGCCCATGAAAAGTGGAAGATTTATAGATTACTACTTCATATTGAATAAGCATTTGGTAGACTCATCCTTGGGAAAGACTAATTGTCCTTCTATCAAAAGCCTTTAATTTCCATAACTTCATCATGGGGTGGGGCCCAATGCAAATTTCCCCATCCATATCAACTTGTGTTGTCAACATTCTGATCCTGTCTACATACCCATATTGTAGAGATTTCATGGGTGTGTCTTCCTTTATTATGTATAGACAGATTCTGGCATCAGAATTTAGGGTCTTCTGGCCTTTACAACCTTTTTTCCCTTTCCCTTAATGTTGCTTGAATCTTTGAGTATAAGGATTGTTAGAGACGCAACAAATGGGATAGGCAGCCAAGAGTAAGTTGTTTTCTCACTTATTACAGTGCTTTCTGTAATTATCTCTTTTGGTGCAAAAAAATAAGCTTCTTTGATGAGAAATGAGAGTTACACATACATGAGGATATATTTTCTAATGCAGTTAGGAATTATTTTGGTTTAGTAAAGTGGCAGTGGGGTATTCTTCAAGAGTCAGGACTTCACTAGTCATAGGTGGTTGGCTAAGTTTCCAGTACTGGGCACAATTTCCTTCTGGTTGAGTTGGCCTTCAGTTTAATTAGACATCTGTTTGTTACCATCAAGTTACAGGTGCCACTATGAGACTGAGCTTTGCTTGCTGTGCTGTTCATTGTCAATACAATTTTAATAATCATTTGACTATAATTTGATAGTAGTTGATACCAATATTTTACTCTCTATTAATTAGTAACATCTTCTATTAAAACATCATTGCTGGGAGCTGGAGAGATGGAACAGTGGTTAAAGTACTGGCTTCTCTTCCAGAGGACTTGAGCTCAATTCCCAGTACCCACATGGCAGCTCACAATTGTTTGTAACTTAAGTTCCAAGGCATATGACACCCTCCCACAGATACATGCATGCAAAACACCAATGCACATAAAATAAAAAAAATATTAAAATATCATAGTTAAATTTCTAGTTATTTCCTAAGATTACATTTAAGTGGAAATGACTACATCATATTTATCTACTTTTATAAAAACAACAGCTGCAATGATTTAAAATCATCTCACTTTGTAAGGAAACTCACTCCATTTGTTTCAATATTTTTCTATTACTATTTACATAGCTGCTAATGAGCAATGCTTTGTCCATTGATTGATTACTTTTATTTATTTTACTTGAAAAATTAGAACACACTTTTGCTTGTTTGCTATTTCATGAAGCAATGTTATATTCTGTGCTATTACTTTTTATCAACTTGATGTAAATTAAAGTCACCTGGGTAGAGGGAACTTCAATTAGGGAATCACCTCAATCAAATATGAGAATTTTTTTGATTAATAAATGATATGAAATGGCCTAACCTACTGTATATAACACCAGTCCTGACAGGTGGTCCTTGATTGTGTGAGAAATCAAGCTGAGTAGAATCACTACATGATCTTTGGTTCAGTTCATTTCTCCAGATGTCTGTCTTTAGTTTACTTAATGATAGACTCTAACCTTAAAGATGAAATAAACTCTTTCCTGCCATAGTAACTATTGGCCAGAGTTTTATCTCTGCAAAATATATCTAACCAGAATACATTTCCTAATAATTATTGACGTTATTCTCTTCTGATATATATTTAGGTTTTATAACTTACATTCACTGAGCATCTACTATATGCTAGCTTCTGTAGATACAATATTATTGTTCTAACTATGGAAGAGATCAGAAGGCAAAGAGTATAGTATAATATCATTGTATGGCTAGAAGAAAAGAAACCATTGTTCCCCAAATCTTCAAACACGGACACATATAAGACAAGAAGGCTGTTGCACTCAGTTGAGAAAGAAGTATATTTAATGTTACTAAAGAGGGTTAGTGAGATGGCTCAGAGAGTAAGGGTACTTGCCACCAAAGTTGGCTGAGTTCATTACCCAGGATTAATATTATGGAAGGAAATAAATGACTCCTACCATACACACACATACACACACACACACACACACACACACACACACACACACACACACACTCTCTCTCTAAATAAATAAATAAATAAATAAATAAATAAATAAATAAATAAATAATTTAAACCAATATCATTAACCTAAGTTCTTCATCCATGCCTTAAATGAGTTCATTGCATTTTATTTTAATTATTGTGATATACCAAATGCTTAATAGTTGAAATGCTGAGCATGCATATAATTTTGTAGTAAAGTCTGCCTACTTTTTATCATGTTTCTTCCATTTTTCTATTATTTCAACATATTTTAAAAAGTAAATGATGTTACTACTCTGCACTATAGTGTTTGTGTCTGAATTAACTCAGAATATTTTACACAAAATGGACTTAGAGGAAAACTACATATTTTGAATGAATATATTACATCAGTGATTGTGTTTATATGAACAATTAAATTTGACCATAAGCAGAACAGTAATTTCAAGAAATAGACATTGTTCCCAGTAGTTTCTCATGAATATTTCATAAATTATTGGAAATGCTATTTCTAAGACTTCATAGGTTGTTTGGCAGACCCATATAAATTGATAGGGCTTCATATTGAAATTATGGCTCAGTTGATGATAAAGCCAGCTTTTTCACAAGTTGAAAGAGTTGTTTGTTTGTGGAAAACTAGAGTGTTTGATAGCAGCGGGATGGTTAAAGCTGTTTATGTTGGAATGAAGTCTCATTATAAGAGATTTAACTCATTGTATAATGTTTTCACATAGATTCAAGTTGTCACTTCTTGAAGCATATGGAAATTGACAGGGTATTGAAAAATCCTTTACTTTCTTTATTGTTATAGATTATTATAATACTTACCAGAAATTTTTAGGAAAAAAATGTTGATATGCCCAAAACTCAATACTAAAAAATACAAAAAAGAAAGATATTTTGTTTCAAATGTAAAAAATTTAAAGACTTGGTGGTAGCTAGTGTCTCTCAGACAGAAAGAATAGAAGATGCACTGATTTATGCCACTGTTGCTTATTACATTCATAAGCCAAGGGGAAAGTTAATGAAAACCAGTGATTATTGAAAGCTGAACCTACAATAGAAATGCCTGTGCTTTGTTACTGTCATTTTATTTTATGTTCAACAAAGGAGGTTCTATTTCACCAAATGTCAGAAAGAAAGTGTAGACTACCACTATAGATTTGAGCCAGAATCATAATTTAAATAATGGCACTGAGTCCTTCCCAACCACTGCTGAGGAAAAAGACAGGTACTATTTCAACATTTCACATGCAGGAGCTCATATAATAAAGAGCTTCAGGGATAATAGCATATTAAATTACATATTATATATACTGGATAGAGAACTGGAGCATACATATCATGTGAAACCACTCCAATAATAGAATTTGAGACTAAGAGCAAAAACTCAGATCAAGTACTTGTCTCATAATTATGAAAATATATGATCAGAAACTATGTCAGGTTCATTATACAGAAGAATTGCTTCATATGACAATATTTTAAAATAACCATGTTTAATCAGTTTAAATAAATGAAGTCACTAAGACTAATAGTAAATTCATAAATGGTGAGCTCATGATGAGTTCATGATGGTGAGCTCATCATGAACACTTTGTAAGAGGCATGGTTATCTTGTCTGTATTGGCCTTTCCTACCCTGTTCCAATCTCTCCTTAAGAGAATTGTTTCTAGTACAAACCAATGTAAAACTATCTAAATAGACATTAAAGGATTATTGCAGTCATGAATATTGAATATTATTTAATTCATTTACTTTTGACTTCCTAAAACTTTATAGAACAAGAAGAATATTTACAGTTTTGTTTAGCTCTCTATCTTTTCTTTCTCCATAATTATTATGGATATATAGTCACAAAATAAGAAGCACAAGAACAAAAGGCCTGTTCATTGCAAATATAATTAGACATAAAAGGATAAGAATTTTCCCTTGAATGAATGCTCTGAAATCAGAATAAAGTTAATCCCTTTGAACTTATGCAAAATGAAAAAGAGGGTAACATTTATGTAAAATACTCAGATTCTGAGGGAAATTCTGGATTTTGACACTATGGATACAATTTAATCTTTGATTTTGAGACTCTATTAAGTATTATCAATTGATAATTTATTCTTATGATTTATCACTTGTATATAGTATAAAGTAGTTCAAGGCACAGAAAAATTATTCATCTGAAATGTAGAAACACAAAGTTATACTCACCAATGGAGATTTTTATTAGTATATATACACACATAGTGGTTTCTCCTTGACCCCTGTTATAGAACACACTATCAGATTATTTCTGCAATTGGGAAAGATAAGGAAAAAGAATTATAAGGACATTTTTTATATTGAGGAAAAATTTGACCAATGTGTCCATAGCTTCAAAAGCAATCAAATATTATTTTTATTCCCAAGGCTCTAATTAATACATTCAATTCTGATACAGGCACCATCTTCTGGATGAGAAACTATTTTGAAACTGTGTTGGATATTTTGTTATTAAAAACTGTGTCAATAATAATATATTATAATCTATGAGGGAAATAGTTAATATACAACATGATATACTGACAGAAAATTATATTTATAAAACTGTGTTCCATTTAGATGTTTACATATTCAAATTAAATAACAGTTAATACTTGAAAATGTAAATAATCACTTGATATCACTGAGTATAGTTTCAACTTTCAAAGTTCTCCACCTGGCTCAAAGGCTAACTTTGACAATTGAGTTGTTGATTCTATATCAAACCATGCTCATTCTTATTTGTTTCCTGTTTCCCCAAATGTCTTTTCTAATCTATATGTTCCACTAATTCCTTCTTTGTGTATGGAAATTTATTAGGTAAATTATCTAGTACAACTTTCCCAAAATAATTCTTTATATGGTAATTTAAACATAGTTCAGGCCTGTTCTGAATGAGAAAATCTTGAGTTCAATGGCAGTATCATTTTTTAAAATCTAAACATGCTGTATTCTAGTATTTGCTACTATATTATGAGGCTTAACATTGTATTCTATCAGAGAACACCTGGCCTTCTCTCATGCTACTGATAATGAGAGTGAAATGTAGATGTCAGTAATGTAATTCATCCAAAGTCTGTTGTCTGTTATTTCACCCAGATTGGTTTTCAGTTGACAGATCTTGCTTGAATTGGTTCTGAATTGCCCAAAGTTTCTCATTATGACATTGGATGAATATATTCCACCTATATACTCAGATGACAGTTCCCAGACTTATAATTCCAGATTTCTTTTGTTTCTGAATATGTTAGATATCGCCATCTCCAAAGTTAATAATTTAGAGTAAATTAGAAATGTAAGGTGGTAAATATCTTGTTGTTCTAACATCGAAATGGACTAAGACTAATAAAAATGCATGTGTGTATATGCATATACATATGACATTTATAAACTGTGTCTTATACAAGATATATTACTATAAAATGAAGAGTGTTCTTGCACGTGATTTTATTATATTTCAAAGTCATGCCCAACACCCCCCACTGGAGTATTTCAATGAGAATAAATGGGTAATAATGTCATTATATAGCATAGCATTTTGCACACATTTTTATTCATGTTTAAACCTTAAATTATTGGAAAAAAAACAATAGTTCATATTAAATTTGTTGAGTGCCTTCTAAGTCTCAAAACTTCTATCTAACATAAAGATAAACAGTAAAAAGTAGTGAAAACTTCCTACCGTGAAAAACTTATATTCTCATTCACTTGTAGATATTTTCTTCTGTAAAACTTCCCTTATTTTCTACAGCATTCATCTGGTCTTTATGTTAAGTGTTCAATATGCAGGCATATTGGTCTGAGCTAATGCAGTTTACCCTTCAGATTACATTTCCAAAAGACTATAAGAAAGTGAATCATAAGGAATATATTATTTTTAAAACCAACCAAAACAGCTCTCTAGTATATTTGCAGTTTAAGAGGGGATATTTGATTACCTTTAGAAAAGGCAGTCATTAGTCTTTAAGTGATACATATTTACTAACCTTTGTTGAATAAAATGGATGGTTTGCTAACATATTATAATTCACATTGAAAAGAAAATAAATTATTTATGACTGACCATGTTGTATTATTTTAATAGGTAAGGATATATTTTATTTTATCCTTAGGGAAATTATTGGAAAATAAGAGAAAGAGTAAGATGCCCTATTAGTTTCTCTAAGGAGATTAAAATTTTAAAATAACTATACATATGTTTCTACAAGAACTAATAGAATAAATTCAACTGAGAAATAAAAATGTAATTATTGGCTTTGTTGTAAAATTTCCATCTAGGTAAAAGGTGCTGGTACTCTGAGTATTCTCATATTCAACACTACGATGAAACACAGGATAAATATAAATGGAATATTTAGCCAAAGAGCATAAATTAACATCATTTATGCCCCTTTTTACCTGGAGAAACTCCAAACTCACATTAAATCAATTCAGAGCAGACTGCTTAAATCTAGGGTATACTATCTTACTCTAAATACAATTTATAAGAAAATTATTCTAATGTATTTCATAATGTCTTCAGTCACTATTTCTGACCTTGACAGTATTCACTGTTCCTTTAAAATTGTATATTAAATTAGCCTTTATTTTCAGAGTTACATATAAAATTTCACAAGAATAATTCAAGGTATCAATATTACTTAAGTGTGCCTCTGGCCTATTATTGATGCATTAACTCAGACATACTTCTGTTTCAGATACACTATCAACTTTCAGAGATCTTTTTATCAACAATAGAAAAGAAACATGAAATGAAATTCATGTAGCACACGTGGCAATGATTACAACAGCATGAAGCAGCCTAACTAGCTGAAGAGGTATAGAGGAAAGCACAATGATTTCCACATCACTACAAATGGATCTCTCTTTGTATGAAGAAAGCTCTCTTCTTCACAAAATCCCAAACCAGTGTCTGCAACTTATACTCTCATTATTGATATAGTCAATATGGAGACAGTTGACATATATTGGCTGTAGAAAGTAGAGGGCTTAAATGATAGAAAAAGAACACAGCAGATGCTCAACATGACTAGAAGAAATAAAGTAAGGTATGGTACAGACAGAGGGAATGGAAAGGAAAGACAAGAGGGGACAGAGAGAACGTAGGAAAGTCGGGAGAGGGAAGAACATTCTAAATAAAAACATGGCTTTGCTGTTTTCAGCTTCCTCAGGTCCGAGGGCATGTAATATTTGACGTTTGTCTGTGTCAGTATGATTTCATATGACGTAATATCCTCCAGCAGCACTCATGATACTTACATTCTATTTTAAATTCATTTTTTTATTTTTAGACTATAATATAATTACACCATTTTCCCCCTTTGTTTTCTTCCTTTTAAACCCTACTTGCTCTCATTCAGATTTATGACTTTTTTTTCATTAATTGTTGCTACATACACATACGTATGAACATATAGATTCCTAAATGCATATGTACAACCTGCTCAGTTTGGCTAATTTATTTACTTGCATATATGTTTTCAGAGATGACCATGGTTTAAGACAATGGCCTCCACTCTGGGTGTCTAAAGATCACATTTTCTTTATCCATTAATCTGATGGTGTACACTTTAGTAATTTCATATTTTATTTATTGTGAACAGCATTATGGTTCATATAGCAATATAGATGTCTCCTGAAGATTAATTTTCTCTTCCTTTGTTATATACCTATTTGTGGTTGTGTTGTATAATTTTTTTTTCTTTTTAGAAATCTCCATACTATTTTCAAAAATAGCATTCCTCTTCACAGGAACAAAATTAGACAATAAGAATAAGCTCTGGAATTGTAAAATGGCAATAATTAAGAAGAGTTTACTGTAAATTTCAAAATAAGTATGAGACAGAGGGTTAGACTATTTCTGCTTAAAAAATGTATTTCTCCCTTATTTGATTATTACAATTGTATGCATGTGATCAGTCAAGATTATGCATGGTTGAGGAGTAGTGGCACACAACTTTAATCACAGTATTCGGTACTCACAGGCAGGTGGATTTCTGTGAATGCGAGGCAAGCCTGGTCCACAGAGTGAGGTCCAGGACAGCCAGAGTTACAACAGAGAAAACCTGTCTTTAAATAAATAAATAAATAAATAAATAGTAAATAAATGAATAAATATTATGTAGAGGAAGAAAACCACTTAGATGATTACACATATATAACTTATATATTTTATGAATAATATAATTTATTAAATTATCTTATTTAAAGAAAAACTTTGAAACAATCATCTTACACACTGGAGATAGGCTTGTTGGACTTCAGAGATCCAAACTGGGACCCCCAGGGCCCAAACCGGAACACCGCATCCCCACAGAGACTCACAGACGATGCAAATAGCAAGAGGATTTTATTCCAGTATACTGGGGCCGTTCTAACACGCAGGATAGAACCGACCACCAGGAGCAAATGGTGAAGCTTTTTTACAGTTGAAACGGTTGCTAGGGGGCTGTACAGTTGTTAGGCACAGACCGAGTTGGGACAGGTGGATTGGTCCACAAATTGTTTTCCCATTTTGATACGTAGGGGCCAGTTAACCTCTAACCTGATTGGTGTTAGCATATAGCAAGGTCGTGGGCAACTGGGAAGAGGGAACTCCTCAGCCCAAGGCTGTGGGACCAAGATTATGGACCATCTGCAGGAAGGGGAGCACATTTTCTAGCCCAAGGCTGTCTAGCTGCCTTGTTTTTCTTAGAAAATGTTTTTCTTACAGAAATTGTTTTTGCTTTAACTCTGGGAAACTCTGGGAACTGTTCTGGGTCACACTGCCCCTGGCTTGGGGCTATACAATTTTGGTGCTCTTAGAAGCCTGACTAAAGTTGGCTGCTTTGGTCTTTTTCTATACTAGGGACCTGAATCTTAAGGTGGGACCCCCACATCTCCCCCCTTCTCTCAGGTAAATTGATTCCAATCATGGAATCAGAGGTTATTACCTGTAGGAATCTCCTGATATTGTTGCCTCAGCATTAGCACCTGTACTGTGTCAATGTGTTTTTTAATAAAGGTAATTAAGCATTTAAGAATGTAAGGGCCAAAAGTAAGCAGTAAGAGCAATATTATAAGTGGTCTCAGAAGTGTGGAAATCAGAGTTGTAAACCATGGGGACTGATTGAACCAA
The DNA here is from genome assembly GCA_026225945.1 of Cricetomys ansorgei. Taxonomy (NCBI): domain Eukaryota; kingdom Metazoa; phylum Chordata; class Mammalia; order Rodentia; family Nesomyidae; genus Cricetomys; species Cricetomys ansorgei. Next base: position 12,825,113 of record JAMJFZ010000713.1, read on the forward strand.
GACTCGAACCATCCATGGTTTTGGTCTCTTTCTTTTTGTCTGGACGCCAATCTTTCCCGCACCTTAGCCATAGAGTCTTTAACTACTCTTGAATGGTCTGAATGGTCTATGTAAAAACAGCACTCTTTTCTGAGAGCTGCACACAATCCTCCCTGTTTTACAAAATCCTCTCCGGTTTTGTAAGACTATTTCAGAGAGAGAGGTTAGGGATTCCTGAAGTTTAGAAATTGAATCTTTTATGGCTCTGATATCTACATCTATGGCATCTCTTAGTCCCCTGTAGTAGGAGGGCTGGAGGGCTAGAGCAGTGCCTCCTGTGGCTACTCCTGCAGTCACTCCTACCCCTAGAAGTACAGCTAGGGTCATACTTATAGGCTCTCTTTTGAATCTAGCCTGCCCCTCCCAGATATCTAGCAATTCACTCTCTTGATGGTAAATAATCTAGGCACCAGCTGCACCATAACACAGAAGTCTTTGGTTAGATTTAGGACACTTAGTTCAACACAGGGCGTTAGACCAGACCCACATACCCACCATCCATCTTCTGGTGGGAGGAGATATCCAGAACTATATTCAGTTTGAATGGTGGAGTGACAAAGATGTGAATGCGTGGAAGGGACCTGTTCTGTACAGATCCCTTGTCCTGAAACAGAAGTGATAGTGAGCCTGGGACCTCGGGAGTGCCATCGGCACTTGTTAACATCTGTTGAGTGTGAGGAGTTGCTTATTAATCCTATAGCTTCTTAATAAGGGGGAGCAATATCATAACACAGCCAGCAAGCCTGAGTGGCAGTTGGGTTAGTAGCATTCAGAACTTTAAATGCCTGTTCAACCATATAAGTAAGATTTAACCCAGGAGTTATAGGGGGCCGTGGACTGGGGCTCAGAGCCATCTCAGTAATAGTGGTGGGGACTGGACTGAGTGGCCTAGGTTGGGGACGATACAGTACAGAATTGGGCTCTACAGCCAATACTTTTGGGGTTTCTATTTTAAGTCTGATAGTTAAAGTGAGCCCTATATCTGTCCCAGTAACATAAAACCTCAGTCCCCAAGTTTCTCCTTTTAGCCATTGTGCTTCGGCCTTTTTCCCTGGTCCTATGGATGTCCGTTTTACAGTAATTAGGTCCCAGGTGGAGCTAGGGTTCCAATGGACGGTGCCAGTAGTTTCACAACCCCAGGCTGCACAATAATAACTTTCCAAACTTCCCACATTTATGGATTTCGGATCTTTTATGTCCATCCCTAAGACACAAATAAAATGGGGCACTCCTAAGCTTGTTTCGTAGGTGAGGGTGTTTACAACCAATTCCCGATTCTCCGATGCCCTCCTCAGAACAGGGCGCCTTGGAACATTTGAGTTTTTTATCACACTCAGGCCTTCCCAGCTCATTGGGAACCACCCCCCTTCTCTCAGGTATCCGGGGATATCCCAGGTGCTCAGTCCTGCTATTAATTGACAGAGGTCTGGAGTAAGGTCTGGCCACCAAGTGTAGGGGGCAGGGGTTTTGGATGTGGACCATACTGTTTCCCCAGTCTTAGGGAGTTTTCTTTTGACTAAAAGTTCCAGCCTGTGGAAATGGGACGTTGTAATCTCTCAGACTGCTTCCTGCTGAGAGGGGACATCGTCAGGGGCCCCAAACAGGCTGGTATTAGTCAAAAGCAGTGGGGTACATCTGGTTTGCTGATCCAGTGGAGTGGACAGGGGTGGTCACATCAGCTGGACTGGTCATCAGCTCTTAGCAGGTCCAGGACTCACAGTAGTTGAAGCAGTTTGATGTCTGGATGGTGTCTGTTAGTCAAGTGGTGATCTATTGAGACAGATAAAAACTAAAAGCAGAAGTTAAAGTTTACAGAAGCTTACATTTGGAACTTTTTATCATTGTAATTCACATTGTAAAAAGAACAGTTAGCAAAACAGCTAATGAGAATCACCTCAGACTTGGGCCTATTTAGGCACTTAAAAATATATGTTCTTAGGGACTTTAAAGTGGCCCATAATTTATATAACACAGAATCTGTTCTTTTAGTCAATTAATATCTTTCATATTTAAATGTAGAGAATGGCTTTTGGCTTCTTTTAGCAACAGAGTATCTAGAAGAGAATGGGTGAGCCAAACAAGTCTCTAAACTTGGAATAATCCAGATAAAAACAAATATACCAGCTCATCAGAACGTGTATTCAGGATTTTAATGTTATAACTCTGAACCTTTAAAGTTTACATTGCTCTCTTAGCTTTCTTATATCTTTTTAACTTTTATCTCAAACCACCTTTTCACTTTCTCAGACCTTCACAACTTACCTAGGCTTTCATATCTGCAGACTTTTAAACCTTCACATCTTAACATTTTCTCAGACACTCAAAACTTAAATCATTCTCTTTAGACCTTTGTATTTTAAAAACCTCATAACATTCCTTTAAACTTTCTTTACTCTAACTATCTACCAAATACAGAGTTGTTATTACTGAGAGCAGTCATTTTTAAAAGTTATATCAAAAACCTATTTATCTTTTAACATCCTAGGAGTGACTCAATCCAGAATGGTTGGTTTCTCCGAAGTCCCAATATGGCACTGCAAACCTGGAAAGTTCCTGGAAACCTCTTTTTTCCTTATCAAAGATGGAAGCCTGGATAGTTTTGTTTTGATATCAACAAAGGAACCAACAGTATCAACAACACTATCCTGTAAATCAATTCTGTAGGAAAAGGGAAGGCTAAGCAGGGAAGAACTGGGTAAAGGGAAGACAAAGCAACATAATCTCTTTCTTCTTCCATGTCCTATTTAAGTCTGTGTCCCACACTGAGGGGAATCTTCGCAGATCCCTTAAGGCAATCAGGACAACTCTTTAGTTGAGGCTCCCTAATGAGGTGCTTCTGGTTTGTGGCAATAAAACTAACTATGGCAGCATGAATTGGGATATTGCACCATATCCCACAAACATGTTATCGTGCCCTACTTACAACTAAGCTAAAGTTTAGCAGATAATTACCTTTAATGAGGGTAACAATTCAAACTTAAGAGTGTTTTTGTTTTTATATCTGTTAATAAGTAGTTTCTACAGTAAGTTGCTTTACAAAAGCAGGGCTTTTCAATCACAGGTGAACTATCTGCTCACTCAGCAGCAGACTTGTGGACTAAGCCAGGCAGACACTGCCCTTTGGTGCTTAGTTGCCTACACTAGACTATGCACGTCTGCCCTTGAAGAAGAGCATTCATCCACTGGAATTTCTGCTGTATCACCACTCACCATCACCGTTCTCAGGGTCCCCATTTAGTCCTCTTCTAAAAAGAATAGTATTCTATGACTAAGCTGTTTGGAAGAGCTCCCCATTTGACAATTCTGCCTTATGGAAAGTGTTCTGACTGGCTTCTTCAGCCTTGTGGTGAGCATCGCACACTGGCAGTGCTCTCTAGAGCAGAATGCAGTTGTCCTCTTCTGGTGACTGCAAATAAACTGGTCTGCTCTAGGAGATGTTCTCAAATCAGTTTGGCTGTGATTTTAATCCATGTCCCTTGTTCATTTGTTCTTTTTTGCATACCAATAAAACTCAAAATTTGTTCTGCATCTGTCTTAATTTGTTGTCTATTTCTCTGTTCATTCCAAGCATGGACAGTCAAGAAGGTTCTTATTTGGGGATTGATTAACACTTCAATTCTCAGTTCAACTACTTTCATAGGTCGGTATTTAAGTAGGTAAAGTTTGTATTTAACAGTCATTTCAGTAACCAAGAACCTTCTTCAGCTTCAATTTAGGAACACATAACTCATTATCCAAGTCTTGGACAAGAACTACATTTTAATATTTGTTAGAATTTTTGAATTAACGAACTTGTCCATCAGCTTTCATCTTTGATGAGTCTTAGAAGTAACAGTAATACATATGTTCCTTATTGAAAAGCATCTATGAGCAGGTGTAATATTTTGAAGGCATTGAATCTATTAATGACTTGAGTCAGCTCACGCTGTCAGTAACAAAACACCATGCACAGAATGATTTCAAATACAGACATTTCTCTTGTCATTTCTTTTATTTATTATCCATTTTTAATGTGCAAGTTACAGGTTTCACAGAGATCGATCTTGAAATTTTATCATATTTTATGATCTTATTTCACCTGACACCTTTCTGTCCTTCACCTGATTCTTTTTCTCTCTCTAAAGAGATCCAATCGGCTTTCTGATTTTTTACTTTTTAAGTGTAGATTCCACAATAATGTACTGTTTGTTTTTCTTTCTTGGCCTTCCTTAATTTCCTTCACAGACAACCTTAAGTTCCATCTTATCATTTTGATGGTGGAAATCCGAGATGAGGAAGCCTGCATGTTCTCTTTCCAATGAATCCTTCTCATTCAGTCTAGAATCACACGGAAAAAACATACCCTTGTGAATAGTTTCAAGGTGGTACCAATTCTATGCTACTGGCTTACCTCATCTCACTTCAGACTCCATTGAGTTTTACCTCCTTATAGGCAATATCAGGAAACATAGAGGGGGTTGATTAAGGTTTTTAACATATAAATTTTGAAGAGGCAGCACAGTTCAGACTATAGTAAGAATCTCTGTTAAAAGGAATACTAATTAGTGGTGCATCTTTATTCATCCTTCCCAAGTTAGTTCTTGCATTGTGTTAAATTCTGTTTCATTACAAAATATTTCAGAAAATGAGATTAAACTTAATTTCATAATTTTTCTCAGGATCATTTTGTGGTAGAATTTCATTATAAAGCCCTCTGTTTATTTGTTGATATATCTCATGTTTTGATAATTCCTCTTCCTGTGTGTCTTCTGTAATTGTCAGTTCATGAAGGTGTAGATTCATGCCAGGTGTAGACGTTGATTGGGGCAGAAAATAGTTCATTCTTTTGTCTAATTAAATTATCATTTCTAGCCCAGAGGCCTGGAGCCTTAGACTGTTTTGTCCTCTTTGCAGTTTAGTCTTATTTCTTGAACTGGAAGGCTTCAGCCTTCATACACTCTAGAATATTTCAAGCCCCTATGAGTCCTGCTTCATTGACTCTGTAGGCTATATTCTCCTTATGATTTTGACCCCTGGTCTCTGCAGGAAGGTAATCAATGGAGATCTCCAATTTGGACTTTTTTCCCACTAAATGTCTGGTTGTATCTGCTCCATAAGCTGCAGGAGGAATCGTCTCTGGAGACAGTTGGGTTATTCACCAATCTATGAGTAAAGCATAATATTAAGAATCATTTCAATGATTTTTTTTTTCTTTTGTCAGTCGTGTTTGGTTCTAGTCTAGGTCTCAGAGCCATCAGCTTCCGGTTTCTGGTCACCTAGACAGTGTTAGGCTTGGACTCTCTCTCATGGTGTGGGTCTCAAGTTAGACCAGTCATTTGTTGGCCACTCCTCTAGTTCTCTGTCACCACTGCCCAAGCACATCTTTCAGGAAGGACAGATTGTAGGTCAAAGGTTTTGTGGCTGGGTTTGTATCCTGGTCCCACCACAGGAAGCCTTGCCTGGTTACAGAAGATGGCAAGGTCAGATTGTGTATCCATCATTACCAGGAGGCCTCACTATAGTCACTAATGTAAATTCCATGGAGTTTCCATTGTACTGGTTTCCAGATCTCTGCAATGCTTCCCAATTTCAGTTGTTTCTTCTCATACTCACTAACTCACTCCTTCTTTCCCTTCTTCTTCCCTTCAGTTGATTCCTCTTGTTTCCATTCAAGCTGTCCTCAGTCCACCCACAAAATCGCTTCTATTTCCCTTTATTAGGGAAATAGAATATCTATGCAAATATCTATGCATCCTTTAATTGACAGCTAATATCCACTTATAAGTGAATGTATACCATGTTTATCTTCCTAGATTTATGTTCCCTCTCTCAGGGTGATTTTTTTTTTCCAGTTCTATCAATTTGTCTTCAAATTTCATGATGTCATGTTTTTAAACAGCTGAATAATACTCCATTGTGTAAATGTATCACATTTTCTTTATCCATTCTTAAGTTAAGGGGCATCTAGGTTAATTCCAGTTTCTGACCATTATGAATAAATTCACTATGAACAGATTTGAGAAAGTGTCCATGTGGTAGTATGGACATTTCTTTGGGTATATGCCCAAGAGTGGCATAGTTGGGTCTTGAAGTACATCCATTCCCACAGTTTTAAGTAACTGCAAAATGGATTTCCATAATGGCTATAGAAATCTTCATTCCTACTAGTAATGTAGGATTGTTCCTCTTGTTATGCACCCTGGCCAGGATGAAATATAACTTGTGTTATTGATCTTAGCCATTCTGACAGGTATAAGATGGAATCTCAATATAATTTTAATTTGCATTTTCCTGATGGCTAGGGATATTGACCATTTCTTTATGTGTTTCTCAACCATTTGAGATTTCTCTATTTGGAATTCTCTGTTTAAATCTATACCTCATTTTTAATTGGATTATTTGGTTTGTTGATGTCTAGTTTCTTGAGTTCTTTATATATTTTGTATAATTCCACTTTATCACATGTGGAGATGGTGAATATCTTTTCCTATTCTCTAGGCTGCTGTTATCCTATTGATAGTGTCCTTTGCCTTGAAGAAGATTTTCAGTTTCAACATGTTCCATTTATTAATTGTTGATCTTAGTGCTGGGGTTATTGATGCTTGTTCAGGTAGTTGTCTCCTGTGTTAATGAGTTACAGATTATTCCCCACATATTCTTCTAACATGTTCAGTTTATCTGGTTTTATGTTGAGGACTTTGATCCACTTGGACACAAGTTTTAAACAGGAAGATGAATATACATCTATTTGCACTCTTTTACATGCAGACATCCAATTAGATCAGCCCCATTTGTTGAAGATTCTTTTTCCAATTTCTGTTTTTCCTCTATACAACTGACAAACAGATTGAGAAAGAAATCAGGAAACAACGTCCTGCACAAAAGCTAAAAAAATATGAAATATCTTGGGGTAAATCTAACAAACAAGTAAAAGACTTATAAGGCAAACACTTCAAGACTTTGAAGATAGAAATTGAAGAAGATATCAGAAGATGAAGAGATCTCTTTCCTATGCTCATGGATCAGTAGGATTAACATAGTAAAAATAGCCATCTTAGGAAAAGCAATCTACATATTCAATTCAATCTCAACTAAAATTCCAACACAACTCTTTACAGACCTTAAAAAGACACTACTCAACTTCATATGGGAAAAACAGAAAAACGAGGATCGCTAAAGCAATTTTCATCAATAAAAGACAATCTGAGGTATAAGTATTGATGATTTCAAGCTGCACTACAAAGCTATAGCAGTAAAAACTGTATGGATTGGCATAAAAACAAATATGTTGTTCAATGGAATCAAATTGACAACCGAGACATAAATCTATATACTTATAGACACCTGATTTTTGATGAAGAAGCCAAAATAGTTCTTATGATGAAGGCAAGCATAGAGAAAGTATAGATAATCTGACATAAAATAAAAATTTCTGTTAGTATAAACACTTGATCCTAAATAGTAAGTATCAGAAAGTGTTCATTTGTTTCCAGAGATATGTCACAGACATGAATATTAGCTAATAATCAATTGTATTATAAAAATAATATTCATAATTTATATTGTTAAATTAACCTTACTCATTAAAGAAGATAGTAGCTTATAAAGATTAATTTACTTCTTCAGATTCTGGGTTACTATAATACCTGAAGGTTTTGTGTATGTTTCAACAATAAATACATGAAATTACTCATACATCATTATTGAATTGCCATTAATTTATGCATCAATATTTTAAGAATAAACAAACTCTGCAAATTCCTAATGATGCTCAGAGATACATTTATTCACAAAATATTTTCAATATGTTCTTGCTTTCAGGGTTTAATGCTGATTCACATAAAGATAAAACAAAATTTTTGTTCCTTCCTATTATTTTATTTTCATTTCCTTATAATAAAATTTTACTTCATTAACTGTCTTGATCTCATTCATAATTCAATTCATTTTATTAAGCAAAAGGAATAATGCCTCAGTTATTATTATTAACATTCTTAACCAGCATCTGCTACACTAACGATTTTTGCTGAACCAGTAAGAATCATATAACATTAATCAGAATTAACTTTATTCAAATAGATTGGGTAGTCAGAATACCAGGAAAAAATAGAGACTGTATAAATAATTCATAAGGCAGTATTCACAAAAGGTATAATAAAAAAGATAGCTAAAACAAATGTGTTTCATTCAATACAGTTTTGCTCCCAACGTGAAGTAAATAGTTCATAGAATATGTTATTTGACAATGCTCATAGAAATTGCCTTTAAAATATGGTGTCTGAGGAGTTAAGTTAGGAAACATGTTAATAAATTATTTTGTTTTCTTCTTAGAAAACCAATATTATAATCGGAATCAATTGAAACCTTCTTTGTACCTCTAAGCAGAGTACTTTCTGAAGCTAGCCTTGACTTATCATCAGCAGTGGGATTTGTGCTCATCTTCTTCCTTCTTTGTCCTTGAGTTGAAGTCCACATCTGTCCACTGATCTGCACCATGCCTTAAGGTCAACCTAAAATGAGTAAAACATGGATAGTAGAGGCTGGAAGTACTGTGAACTTTTCAAGTTTTTTTCCACAAAAAAAAAAGAGATACATTTCAAATTGAAAACTCCTGTAAAATAAGACAAAGCCCATAGTGCTCTTTTATTGATGTACTATGTAATGCAGCTTTTATGCTCTCATATCTCCTGTAATAGAAAATATGACCTGGAGCTACACATAAGAGCAGCATTTGGAACCATTACAGGCCTTTGTAAAGTGTATTATGCCTCGGTGATACATTCAGAGAATCCACAAGCATATAAATCTAAATATTGCCCTTAAACTACACCTTGGGGTGAGATTTCAAGTTCTCAGAATATGAATGTTTCTTACCAGGTTAAAATTTCAGAACCACTGGCTTTTCGTCAAATGAATATTTGACCTCTCCCCAGATAGGAACTAGCAAGTATAGCAGAATAGTGTAAAGACTGAATTGTTAACTTCATAATAAATACACAGTACTAATAGTAAGCGATACTAAATATATATGTGAAAGAACATACACATTGATGAGTAAGCTTCTATATATACACACACTTTTGTCACCGTTATTCTTTTGCCTCAGCTTACTTTTATAAGTAGCCCTTCTTTCTCTCTGGTGTATCCAATAGTCACCAGTCTATTTACTGTCCTTTTCTTTACTGTCCACATCGACTGCCACAAACTAGCTCTTTAACAAACATCAACCAATAACTCAAAATTGAAAATTCAGGGACACTAAAGGCTATCATCCTCTTTTTCATTTCTCAATTTTTGAAAATGCAGGCTGACTATTTGAAGCATTTTGGCATTTGTATCCCTACTGTTGGTTTTATAGCTACTCACTATGGGAGTCCACAAATATAAGAACAAAAGGAAGTTTCCAACATGTTTTTATAAACACCCTTTGTATATGTTGAGTTCAGTTTTTAAAGATTTTTCCCCCTATGTGTGTCTGCTCATGCATGCCTGCATCTGTATGGATATTTGTACATTAGTGTGTGCAGATGTCTTTGTCTGTGCATATGAAAGAAGGTCTGGAGAGAATGTCAGGTGTATTTCTTCAGCAAGCTCTTCCTGAACAATTGATCTAGCCTCTCTCCATGAAGCTTTGTTTTAAGCCTCAGGACTCATCCAAGCTAGAATCCTGAAAGCTTTAACAATTATCCTATCTCTATTCCCAGGGGATCTGGGGTAATAAGATTGTAGGGAACATGTGACTGAATGTTGGTTTCGAAATGCTGTTTGTTGTGAAGGAAGTGCTTTGAAAACCTAACCCATTACTTCAAAGTTTAGTTTTGTCAACTGATTATTACTTCCAACATATTATTATATGTGAAACAGATTGCCATTTTTTGCCTTCTATGGAAGTGTAAAAGGTATATACACAAATCAAAAAATAATTAAGAAACACATAATATATACTATATTAATCGGAGTTTTAGGTATTTTCTAACATAAAGGGATGGATGCACTTTAGAGAATCACCTTAGTTTTACTCAACTTACTATTATGCATCATCATCAAGTCTTGTAAAAACAGTCTTAATGATTCCAATTCTTTTAATGCTAATTGATGCAGTACCAGAATTTCTTACTATCAAGTAAAAAAACTGATAAGGACCCAAATACAAGATCTAAAATTTTGACATTTATCGCCTGAAAACTTACAATTATGTTAGCACTATACATGCTTTTCTCTAATAAGTAATTTCTTAATAAACTGAATTTATTTATATAGTGCATTAAAGTTAGTATCATTCCTTCAGATGCCATTTAATAAACTGCTGGAATTTGCTCTCAAGTTCCTATTATTGCTTTAAAGGACAATTAGAGACCAGGGATGCTTGTCAATACTACTGTCACTGTCCAGTGGTTCTTGGACAGCCCTATGTTATAAATAAATATCTATGTAATCTTCTTCTGGACTTATCTTTCTCTAGTCAAATTTTAGCTGTTTTGTTTTGCTTCTATTGCTTATTATAAAACCAAAGTGGAAAGCAAGTTGGGGAGGAAAGAGTTTATTTGGTTTACACTTTCAATCTTAATCTGTCATTGAGGGGTGTTGGAGAGGAGGTCAGACTTCAGCTGAAGCAGAAATCATGGAGTAAGTAGCTGAATACTCAGGTGAACGTCCAATGACCCTGCTCATCCTACCTTCTATGGATGAACACTTGCAGGCAGCAAGTTCAGGTGTGCTTTCATTTTTATTTGTGTATATATATATATATATATATATATATATATATATATATATATTTGAAAGGTAGTGTTGTGCAAAGCCTTGGTAACAAAGCAAAGCTTAGTTAAAACTATATATATAAGTTAATATGACAAATTGTGATGATTATCTGTACATATATTTTAATTACCAAGCTTTTCATTGTAAGTCTCAAGCAAATCTTTTCACCCACCCAAAGCACAGCTTTGTTATAAAAATCTGAGAGTTAGGAAAAATTTACATTTTAGCTATAGTTTTAGTGTATTATCAAAATGACCTTGATATGAAAAAATACTCTGTAAAGATGAAAAAGCAAAAAAAAAGGCATAAATTCTTAAAATATATCATATGAGTAGACAAATAAGCCATTGATTTCCTCTCAAAATACACAAGCCAGGTCTCAATTTTCTCTATTTCTTCCAGACCTTCTGTCTTAAGACTCATTTATCTTTGAAAGCTTTGGGTACTTCCAATCCAAAGTTTGAACCTTTCCTCAAACAGTATGGTCATATCCACCACAGCAGTATGCTATTCCTGGTAAGCTAATCTGTGTTAATCAAGGTTCTCTCTACTAATGTACATATAAATATATATGGGAATTTGTTAGATTGGTCACATGATATATCAGGGTAATCCAATTATGACTATTAAATGATGGAGAGGCTCAGAAATCAGATGTGGCTCTGTTCATGAGCCAACAGTCAAGCACTGAAGTCATGGAAGAATGGAGAGCTGCTAATCTTCAGTGTATATTGAAAAACTGAAGAAGCTGGTTTGAAAGGGAACATGGACTTGCTTTATTTGTACAATTTATTTTTAATTGCTTATTTGTCTCTAATAAGAGAAAAAAAAGGAGTTTGTATTTGAGTGGGTGGAAAGGTAGTAAGGATGTGGCAGGTTGTGGGATGGGAACTCTGGTCAAATATATTGTATGAAAAAGTTTTTATGTTTCAGTTTAAACAACAGAGAGAGAGAAAAACTTCTTTGTTAGAAAACAAAATTAATTAATAAGAGAGACAGAGAGAGAGAAGGAAGACAACAGACAATTTTATTCCCATTTAATCTAGGATGCAACCAGAAGATGCAATTGATATTTATGATGAGGTTTCCCCCTTCAGCTAATCTGATCAAGAAAACCCCTTTTAGGGATAGTAGATCCAGTGTATTTTGAGACTAACAATCACAGCTCTGTTACCTATTCATTCCATTCAATTCATTCATTCAATCTATTCATTCAAACTAATCAGTTCTCATATTTACATGTGAGATTATAACATGGATCAAGTTTGAAGTTCAGAAAAAAGACCTTGAGAAAAAACTATAACGTGTTTTTTGTTTTGGGGATAAGATCTGTTCAAACACACTGGTCAAGATGTAAGAGATTTTTAAAATCATTTGATATTTTATTTATTATTTAACTCATTATGTTTTTACAAATAACAAGGAATTTAAAGTGTATTTTACACATATGACTTTGCTTAAACTCTGGCTTTTCAAATAAATAATGTTAAAATTATTGGATTATACTTATTGAATGTGATGTAATGAGCTTTGACTTTCTCATTTGGTTTTCATTGCTATGTAATTTAAAACATCAATACTTATTAGAGACGGCACAAAAAAAGAATTTCTAGATGAGAGACTCATAATTGTATAAAGTCAGATATCCAGAAAGACAGTTTCCTCTTGGTTAGCCAGAAGCATATTGCAAACCATGAAAATCTTCTTTATCAAAGAAGAATAAGTTCAGTTATCTTGATTCCATAGGAAAAGAATACCTATTTTATACTTTCCTCAGTCTTTGTTATGTGTACTTGAGAAATACAAAAGTACTTAAATTTAAGGCTATAAGGGGATATATGTATGTATATATATATATATATATATATATATATATATATATATATATATATATATATATATATATATATATTTACATACAAGATACACATTCAAGCTATATAACTTATGAGACACAACTATTGGGATATTTTTGTATTGAAAACACATAACTTCTACTCTCAATAACTTTCAAACATCCAATTTTAAATTTAATATTAAAGGTGCTTATCTAAAATACAATTTTTCTATCTCCTCTGCACATACACTCCTTGATGTAATGTTTTACTTCTGTGCTTGCTCAGTGTATCCCTTAATCATTTTCCTTCTCCATTAAAAAGGAATAGTTTTTTTTTTCTTTACAGCTAAGTTCTGAGGCAAGCAAAACATCATAAATACATGGCATTCTTTGACCTTGGAAAAGCTGAAGGGATTAAGCAGATGTGTCTGGGATAAAAAACATATTCAAAATTCTAAACCCTCTTTACTATAAATCTTTTAGAGTAATACGTTGCATTCTAATGTACTTCCCTTGGAGAACTGAAACTCATAAAAGTTGCTGTTAGCTAGTCTAGGGGTAGTTTCAGGTTCCTCAGAAACTGCCCTAAATGTCCTTAGAATCTAGTATATAAGAAAGACTTGTAATAACATTATATACAAATTTTAATTATGTGAAATAAGAAGAGGCATAGGATGAAGTCAGACCTGGTAGTGCATGCCTATAATCTGATTACTTGGGAAAATGATATATCAGCTTGGATTACATATGTAGACCTTGTCTCCACCCAAATACAAGCACATAAGTAACTACTTAACCCCAAATATGTTAGAGGCTACGTGGGTGTTTGCAATGTTTAAAAAAAAAGATAAACACAAGAAGTTAATATAGTGTTTAAATTATTAACCATTAGTCGTATAAACAGATACCAATCCTGTTCTATCTGAATTGTGATAGAATTATTGCACTGGGACATTCTCTACAGAGCCTGAATCAACACACAGTGCCCTTTAGTAAGATCTACAACTCTGTCACCCATACTCTTAGTGACTATTCATTACAGATTTTCTTCCATCAAATCTTTATCTTTTTTCATTAATTTATTTGGTTTTAGTGATTTACAAAAAGACTTTTAGGATTATGTGGGGGATTCAAAACAAGTTTTTTTTATTAAAGAAACTTTTTAACAGCTTTAATCTCCATGAAGTGATAGGATTAATTTCAACAAATCATCATTGTCTCAAACATAATTATTCAGAATTAACCTACATATGTCTCTAATGATGAAACATATCCTTTTATAAATTTGTACTAGTTGATATTTAAAATAGACCCATGATACTTTGCACATTGTTTTAAACTCTCAGTTTCTCAGAAAGAAATAAAAACCTATACACTGGCCTCAGAAAGTGAATCTGTTTCCATGAAACAAAAGTACGTAACTATAGGTTGTACTCCAACACTGTAGCATAATGATCTTTGTACATTCTTAGGGTAATAACGTTACCATAAGAAACATGAATTTTCCATTAGAAATGTAAATGTGCAGTTACTTCACCCATCTATGCCCCATTGAGGCATATGGTTAACACCCAAGGTGGTGACCTAGTACTTCCTTAAACAACAAGTTCATGACTCTCCTTTGTAAAACTTTTGCCTTATATCACTTGGTTTCCTCCTGACAAATCTAAAAGCATACTGTGACCAAAATATAACTACTCCTTTACCAGGGAGGAATAAAATTATTTTCCATTCATATACATTTAAATACTTATATGTGTTGTTCTGAACCAATGCCAAGCAAGCATACATTTTTTTTATCTTTTTCTTGAAAATAAAATCATTTGGATTCAAAGAGAATTCATTACTATAAATTGAAGTTGCTTTTAATTATCTATACAATATCCACATTTTGAAAAAAAATAACTTCAAATCCATAACAAATTTAAAAGATAGAACTAAAGAGTACAATAACTTTGATATACTTTTTATATTTAAATTTATGCTTTAAGGTATAATGACTTAAATATGTAAATAATAAGTTATAGGTAACTCCAAGCATTTGAGTAATATATAAAGTAAATAAAAGAGTAGTTATTCAATAGTTTGTTTAGCTACACTTCTATCTATCATCTCTCTCTTTAAACTTAAATTTTTCACTTTAATCCAGAGTATTTTAGCATTCTACCACTGTCAGTTGATGATAAGACAGTCTGAGTCTAAAAGTATAGCAGTAAGAGTGCCTTCAAGTGTGAATACCAAGGACCAACAGCCATACAACCTGACATTCAACATCAGAAGATGAAGGGCTCCTTTGATCTGCAAGAGAGGAGGGAAGATCCAGTTGCTCATTAATCTTTTGACTATCTGGAGCTCCCAAACATTGAATTATGTTCACCCATGAGGAGGGTATATAATCTTCAGAACCATACTAATACATTTTCCTCTCCAGTCACTCTCAAAGTCATACGTAGAAATAAAGTTTTACAACACATCACCATATCTCTTTATCCAGATATTTGGCACCAAAATGAATTGTTGTAACTGTCAGCCATAGAATGAACAAAAAAGAAGTTATTTTTACAAATAATAAAAAAAATGGCATTGAAATGAATGTTTGTAATTTCTTAGAATAAAAAGAATGATTTTATTATCATAATCATAGAGTTGAATACAACTTAGAAGGAAAGAATATATAACACTGCAAATCTAGAATATATAAAAGAATATTTCTGCTGCCCAGTATCTGAAGAGCATGTTGAATGTTGAGAGTCTGAAATGGCTTGTGGGTTCCTGAGGTGATAGTAGTATCCATCTGTAATCTGAGAACTCTGCATATGTGTATGTTTTCATTTTATAGAGAGCACTGATTTGTAAACATATGTATTTGTGCGCATGTTTTAAAATTTGATAAACCATTTCAAAAAATGTTCCAAAACTTCAATATCAGCTAAAATGAATTGACAAAGGAAGAAAACACAGAAAAAGAAAAATGGTGCACAATATATTTTTTAAAATATTCTAGAAATAGCAAGTTTCTGTAAATGGATTAAATTCATTTTAAATTTAAAGTGTTCATCCAGGCAACTTTCTTAAAGACCCACTTACTGAAAATAATGTATATAATACAAGAAAATTGTGATGAAAACTACAATGCTATTGGCTATGTAAAGGTTTCCATAGTGACACTAGTAATATGTAAGACAAGATCATTTTTTGAGTGTTTGAATGGCAGACTATTTAGATACATCTTTGTTTCTGTGCAATAGATGGAAATAACCTTCCCCCAAACCTATATTTTGACCACTAGTAACTTTTTTAGACATTATGAATGATTCTTTGAATTACAGAATTATATCCATTTGAGAACCAGTGGGCTATATTAGATTTGCATGATACATACTATACTTTAAACAGAAATATCACTAGACTTAAAAAGACCTCTTTTGTAGTATTAAAATATTTAACTCACATTTGTTCTCCTATAAATATTTATTAAGTAGCTGTAATATGCTAAACACCAGGGACACAATAGAGAATAAACAGACTTAAGTTCTGTTTTCACGGAACTCACACCATAATGAGGATCAACACACAATAAACAAATGAATAATTCAATGATCACAGCTGGAAAGTAAAGTCAACTACAAAAAAGAACGGACATTGATGTGGTGAGACAGTATTTTCTGCCATGTTCCTGACAGGATTTCTGCAATAAGTTGACATTTGCAAAAGACGTGCCAAGAAAATCATACATGGCCCAAAATGTTTAGAAAGAAGAGAGAATGAAGATTTCATAGGGTGTGAAAGAAAAAAGCAGAGGCCCCAAGAACAATGAAGAGAACAGTGAGGTTTACATAGGGAAAGAGTGACTTTCACAACAGCATTAGCAAGGTGACTTATCAGAGATGTGATTATAACCAGATACAGAATGTAAATGCATGAGTGACCTAAAACTTATTTTAAATAAATAAAATAATTATCATCAGAATTTCAAGCAAAAATATAACAATCCCTAACTATAGCTAGAAATTTTAAACTTCCTTCTTTGCAATTAGAATTCCAGCTAATGGATCATTAGCAAGGATTTAGAAAACATGAGCAAAATATATAAATGACCTTCTCATAATAGGCAAAGTGCTCAGTATGAAACAAACATTTTTCCTTTATCCCCTTGAACTTTGAATCTTGAGGAAAGCATTACATGATTCAAAATGTCACTAAATCTAAAGCTTCAGTTGTGCTAACTGTTTTTCTTCCTAACTCATTTCACACATTATTGTAATAACTCCTTCACTCTATGTCTATACTGTAGTCCTTTACCTACCATCATTTCCCTTTGAGAGGAAATCCCTCTGACCACTCAGCAACTTGTGCCCACAAAATGATTCTGGGGGCATACAAGTTGTCTGCTTTCCACTTATTTTCCTTATTCTCAAATAAACTTTTCAAAGCACAATTATAACTGTATAACTTCTGTCTTGTCAAGGTTACTATTGCTTCAGTGAAACAATATGACTAAAACAACTTGGGGAGGAAAGGATTTATTCATCTTACACTTCCATATCACTGTTCATCACCAAAAGAAGTCACAACAGGTAGCAATGGGGCAGGAACCTGAAGGCAGGAGCTGATGCAGAGACCTTGGAGGAGTTCTGTTTACTGCCCTGCTCCTATGGCTCGCTCAGCAGGCTTTCTTATAAAACCAGTACACCAGCCCAGGGATGGTACCACTCACAATGGGCTGGGCCCTCCCTTATCAATCTCTAATTAAAGAAAAGCCATATAGCTGAATCTTATGAAAGCATTTTCTCAGTGAAAGTTTCCTCCTTTCAGATAACTGTAGCTTATGAGTTGACTAGCCAGCACAACTTCCCTGTTTTTCCCTTTCAACTAAGGCACAGGGTTAAGCCCAAAGTGGTTGCGGCAACCTCTCCTTCTCATCCTTTCCATTATCTAATAATAATTCTATAATAATTCTAGCCAATTCTTTATTTGGGTCCATTCTGAAACTGAAAAACAATAACACACATATTACTAGGAAATTTAAATCAATTTTCTTGTTAATATTTTATGCTAGCTTTCTAAACCTTCTGTCAAGTTTTGAGCATATTCATTCAGGGTTATACAATTGATCACTAAGTATCAGACCTTCATGGCATACAGAAGCTTACATGACTTTAAAGACATATTTTGTTTGGTTCACTCTGTAAAGCTAGAGCAGAAACTGGTTGTCTGGCATCTTTCATGTGGAAATTCTAGCATCCTGTGCTTGCTATGTTCACTCTATTCTAATTCAATCACATTCCTCTACGTACCAAAAGCAGTTGTGATTTATTTCACAAAATTATGTTTTACTCAGGAGCTTTACTTACCACTCTCCCAAAACTCTCTGTTACTCATATTGCAAGTCTTCTAAGCACCTATACTTCTTCCAGTTATCAATAAGAAACATTCTCTTTAAATTATTTCAACTTGCATGGTTATGTGTTCACTCTGCCGTGAGCATACATGTACTGCAGTTTGCATTATTTGGAATTCAATGTGAGCATAACATCCACAATTACTCTAGCAAAGATAATCAAACATAAAGGTTTCCTAACTAGGCATTGAAGAGTTGAAAGCACACAGAAGGTACGAGAAACTTTTCCTTGGGTAAACAACAAGAGTAAATTACTAGATTCCTTAAAGCCGAAAGAAAGAAAAAAAAAAACAGATTAGAATTTCCAAATCTTTATAAACTTCAAAAAGAGAATGTTGGATTGCAATTTAGATTGTAATTTAGTTCTTCTACTTCAGATTCATGGATGCTCTACAGCCTGAAATATTGGAACAAAATACCTCTCAAATTAAAGAAATTTGCTAAGGTGCTGATCCAGCGCAAGAAGAAAATTCATGTTCTTTTCTCTTTCAGCCTTTCATTACCTATATATCACACAACATGGGACATCCTTAACAGGGGACTACATAACCAAGAAAATATTCTTAAAGGAAAATACTAAAGGAGACACGTTTAAAGAGGCAGAGAATAACTTAAACAGGACTTCTAATAGCTTAATAGCTTTTAATAGCTTAAACAGAAGAGCTTAAACAGCACACAGCACTGTATACTGTGGTTTGTTTATGTTTTTTTAATTACTTATATATTCAATGGCTATGTATGGAGAGATGGATTCAATGTTGAGTACTGAGTATCCTCCTGGTGTTTTATTCTAAGTTTTCCATTACACTAAATGTTATGCTCTTAAAGTCAGAAGACACATAGTTTACATAGAGCATATGCTGTGTTTAAAGAAAATATTTCAATATACAAAACATACTGAAGAATACCATAAGATTCATTACATTGTTCCTTTTAAAACAATAATTCTCAATTAGAAATGAGTTTATTCCCTAACAACAGAAAACATTAATTATGAGCCAAAAGCTAACAAAATTAACCCATCAAAATTTTACCTAAAAACAGTAGCGCTCTCTCTCTATATATATATACATATATATATATATATATATATATGTATATATATATACATATTTCTTCCACAGTCTCCAGTATTAGGATCTATGACAGAGATAAAATGATTTTATAAGTTTAAAGCATTTAGTAGTAAACCTTTAGAGAAAAAGTGTAACAGCCTCTAAAGCAGATAATTAAAACTTACATCTAACACTTAAGAGGACATCATATCTGTGGAATCCTTTCCTATATATCTCCATATGTATTCTACTAAAACTAACCACATGACAGTAATTGCACCACTCTTTAAATTGAAATAAATTTTGTATAATTGATCAACTGCTCTATACTATTAGAATATTCAATTTTCAGTTAATTATAGTTTCAAACACTTTTGGATGGCACTTTTGGGAAATGCAATTTTAAAGCATAGTAATATAAATTTTATTAAATATTTTAGGTAAAATTATTTTAATTTATGTGTAAGAGTGTTTTCCCTGCATTTATAGATGTGTACTCATGAGTGTATGATGCACATGCAGGCCAGAGAAAAGGGTTGGACACTTTGGGACTTGAGTTACAGGTAGTGGTGAGCTGCCATGTGGGTTCTGGCAACTGAATTCAGGTCCTGTGCAAAAGCAGTAAGTACCTTAATAGCTGAACTATCTCTCCAATACTGAAGTATTATCTTTGTTTCTGTGGTTTTCAAATCACTGTACTATTTGGTAAAAGTGTTTTCTTATGATAACTAGGTATGAAACATGTTTTCTGCAGGGAAAGTCTCCTTTATCCCAGAAAGTATAGCACATGAATATGTACTTTGAATCTTAAGTATATTTTCATTTCTAAAAGGACAATTTTTTTTTAAATTTGCACATTAATAATTGACTCATCATAGTATACTAGTATAAAAGCACAACCAACAAACACTAATTAGAATCTTAATCTAATAGCAATGAAATTTCTGAACAACACTGGAAACAATTTCATTTTTTTTTTTTTTATTTCTCATGATGGGATTTTGGCCTTTACAATGGATTTAAATAGGTTGTAGTGTAAGTCAATATAAAACTACAAAGCTGAACTTAATCATACTTAATCTAAACTTATAATCACAATTTATTTGACTACTTAGTAAATACCAATTTCTATGTATTTGAAAGCAAACTGTAATTTTGGACCTTTAAAATATCCTTCTCCTTTAATTTTACTTAATTAAAAATATATTACTTCATTGTTTACATTTCACTTAAATAATTCATTTAAGATAATTTTACTATTTCATTTTAACATTTCTACGTTTAGACTTTCTTAACACATATCATCTTACAAAACATCTATTGATATTTTTCTACTTTTAAAGAAACTAGTAACATTTTTCTCTGTCCATGGAAGAAATATTTTCTCTTTCACAGGTTCTATGAAATAGAAGTACATATCATCTTTGCCCTTTCAAACAAGAAAAGGGCAGAACTTTCAAGTATTTTTTTCTAATTGCACGCATTTTTCTTTATTTTCTTCTATCAGTGAAAAATATAGTAATCTAACTGCCTTTGAAGCTGAAGTTATTTGGTGACATTTACTAAATCAACTCTATTAGGTCTTTTGGTCATTATATAATTTATTTCACTCCTTCAATGCAAAAAGAAAAATAGCAAGTATTTTTACCTGGTAAGTACAGCTGAGTTTGTATTAGATCTCTATAGCTGAAATGATGTACTCCTTGCCAGTGTTTACAACATGGAAACAGACAAACATAATGACAAGAAATCTGAGTAAAAACGTACTGCGTTGTGATTTTATATTGAAGGAAACAAGAAAAATTAATTACAAGCAGAGTATATATATAATAAAAATTTAATATACAAATATGAATATTAACAAAGCCAGGATACACACAACTAGATGAGTGAATGTATCCACAGGTCATATTAATAATCACATAAGTGATGTAGAAGAGGAAAAGTATTACTATCATATTCGCAGTAATATCATATTGTCAAAACTCTCATATTGCTAATCTCATCATATGGACATTATGCTACTGACTTGTCTATAACAGGTTAATCATGGTACCGTTAGTAAAGGTTGTGTTGGAGAATCTACTATGATGAATTTGATTGTTACACATAAATTTTGAGGAAAAAACTCAGTGAAGAGTACACAAGAAAGTTTCTTTATGTATTTGTTTGCAATGACTAAGATCATTTTATATGTGTGTCTTCCCTTGGATGCTTATGATAAGTAAAGAAGAACATATACAATGATGTACTTGAGAACATGTAATTTTATGAGATACCAAAGGGAAGCTGTCCATTAAACTCATCTAAATGTTGCCTGTACTGCTGGAGAAAGTAAGGGTTACAATAAGGTCATGGTATTTTAATGGAAATGACCTATTAAACAGAGAACAAAAATAATGAATTATAAATTCATCTTAATGACAATAACATAATACAGTTTATTATCTTGTAATCATGTATCAATTCTTATAAGTCAACATAGAATCATACTACATTAGTACAGGTTTCGAATCGAGAAACTGAGGAACAGAGCAGGGATCTGTGGGAATTCCTGTACTCTCTATAAACGTAATGCTATCCTAAAATAAGTCTCATAATATGAAAATAAGGAAAATTACATACATAAAATACCAAATGGCTTTGCAAAAGAAATAATTATAGACTAGAATTATTTTCAAGTACTGAATGGAGACTATTAGCTTTTATAATTGAGAAGTAATTAATGTCTGAATATAATATGAAAAATTAGTGATCACACATGTTTGCAATGGGCAGAGGGTATAATGATTATTCTGAAGCAAAAGATAAATACATGTTTCAGGTAGGGAAGAAGAGAAATGTCTTTCCAAAGAAGAAAAAAACATTGTCAGATGACAATATATGGCACAATTTGAATTTTGATATATAGTACATTTGTATCTATTGAATGAATAATGAGAAGTCAGAGTATAAATATAAATATTCGTTAAGAAGAAAGAGAAAGAGAAAAAAGTATACTTCAGGAAATTAGCCTGAGTGTACTTATTAACTCATTTAGAAAAGGGGATATATAGAACCACATAATAGAAACAAAATGTTATTTGCATCCTTTTGTACATGTAGTTTCTATGAGTATTGTAGTAGTACACTGCTGTGGGAGCATAGCAAACAGGACAAGGAGGCATTCTCATACATGCAAACTCTGCTAGATCTTGGCAGAGCAAACCACCATCCTGGCCAGTTTCATACCTGATCAACAGTGGAATCAGGAGTATCTGATCAGGTTTTTTTTATTCTTTCAGAACTCTTCAGGTATTCTGCTGACATTAGCAATTAAACAACCCCCACATAAATCCAACACCTGTAGACAATACACAATGCCAAGCACTATGCATTCCTTGTTCCAATAGTGCACAAAAACAATTATTTTAAGCACAACTAAAAATAAACTTCCATAAAGGTATGGTGATCATGTGTGCAGATGTGTGTACGAATAAATGAACTTGAATTGTTGAAGAGAGTGATACATCTGTATTTACCTTTGAATCATTCTATCCTCATTCATTGTTCTCAATATAAAATGAACAATAAATATTTATTATTCACATTACAGTAATTTTTACCTCAGCTAATAAAATATAAGTTTCTTTCCCAGACATCTTAATTTAAGAGTATTGATTTCAGCATTACAGTTGTGATTATTCCAAACTGTGTAATCATGGAAATTTCTCAGGAAAACTAGAAAGAGTTCTATAATATGACCCAAAGATAGATACTACTCTTGGTTGTAGACACAAAGGAATCTATGTCGGCATAACACAGAAAACCTGCAAATCCAGGAAACATTATTTTTAGAAAGCATTCTTTGCACAAGAGAAAACTGGATAAATAAAATGTGGTTTTGCCAACAATAAAAAACAATAAAAAGAACGAAATAATATTCTTCACAAAAAAAGGTTGACCTGGAGATCATCATATTAAGTGGTAAAAAAAAATGGACACTTAAAAAGTCTATTTTCAATAAAAGAAAGAAAAAAAGAAAAAAGTTCTCTTGCATGTTTACTTTCACTTGTGGAATCTAGTCCTAAAAAAGACATGAAAATCAAAGGGGTAATTAGGAAGAGAAATGGAATCTGTGGGAGTTGGGGTTTCAAACCAGCACCAGGAAATAAATGCGAACAAAAAAATATTATATACCTGCTTGAAATTTTAATGATGAAGTCTATTGTTATATTTATCATTAACGTATACTAATAAATGTCTACAAATATTTATAGTAGTTCTGTCAATGAATATTGGAGTTTCATAATTACAATGACTTCAGAATTTATAATTTAAATATACACTGCTGTGAAGTCTTGAGATATACATTATCCTGTGATTGTGTGGTGTTTAGCCAGACTTTTTGAATCATTGCTTTGCGATATCATTGTAATAACACAAAGAATTATTTTGTGACATCAGTTGCAAGACATTAAAAGTAGACCAATAATGGAGTTAATAAAATAAAATAACCCTTAATAATTAACATTCTTTTTGGAATGCTGAAGAACTATTTGCTCATAATTACAATGAATAGACCAATTGGAAGTATAGTGCCCTCAAGTACTAGATCCACTAGATGTATTCTCCTGAATTCATTTTCAGTAGAAATTATATTATTCTCAGGCTTGAAAAGAAATCTGAAAATTATAAAAGTGGATATTTAAGTAATATTTTAATAGGAAATATTTAATGAGCATCTTTAATGATTTCAGCTTATTTTCATTATGAAATTAGTAGTGTCATTAAATTTTGATGTTAGATTAAATTTCATAAAAGCAAGAATATCTTGTACCAAGGAAAAATAATCCATAAAAATACACATGGATAGTCAAAGAAAAATTATTAACAGTAATATCACAGACTAAACTGGCAAGTTGAAAAGTTAGAAGAGAGAAGATATGGAAGCTGAGGCTGCAATGAGTTACAGCACCGTCAGTTTCAGAGGCAGGATGGAGCAGCGAGAACTCAGTGAGAGAAACAGAGCCACAGCAGATCTCATTTGAAGAAGTCCAGGACAGAGAGCCAATTGGACCACAAGATAAGAGTTCACAAGGAGCTAGTCAGAATGGCTCAGTCAGCAGTAGTCTCCGGGGTTAAGGCTGAAGACTTCTAAGTTCTGACTAGCAGTTTAAACATTTTAGATTGTATGAAGACTGAAGCCTTCTAGTTCAAGGATTAAGAGTAGATTGTAAAGTGGACACAATGCTCTAGGGCTCCAGGGTTTTGGGCTAGAACCAGTGATTTAAATAGACAAAATAGTAAACTGTCCTCTGCCCTGAACCAACATCTACATCTGGGTGAATTCACATCAACATCCACATCTGCATCAACACAAGTCAACCAAACCTTTTCATATATTGTATAAAGTTCTAATAGAATATTTTCAATCTGAAGTGAACAATTTCCCTTTCCCCTAAGATGATCTCTAAGAATATGTTTGTTAACTGTTTTCCTTTAAACAATCAAAAGGGATACAATTTACTAAGCCACATCCTAAAGTGGAATTTTTCATGTATTCAAATTTTGTTTATAAATGTTTTGCATATTTTTGTTTATTAAAAGTTTTCAGTTGAAATAGAATTTTATTACTTCTTCACCCTCTTCTTCCCCATTAACCTTCACAGCTACCTTCTCCTCTAATATACTTGACTTCTAGGTTGATAACTTCCTATTTATTTGATTATTTTTACATTTATGTATGTGTGCTCACAAATAAATAAATATATCATAATGATTCTATTTTTGTTGTTTGTATGTATATGATTTCAAGGCTGACCATGATGAATTGGGCAACCAAAAAGTGGACTGATCTCTGGGGGAGGTAAATTCTCCTTCTTCAAAAACTCAATAGTTGCCTACAGTTCTATGTCTAAGGGTGGGACATTGCAAATTTTTCCCTTCCATATTAATACATCTATTGATATTGCTATTGTTCTGGCCTTGTTTTGTATACTCGTTTCATAAAAGATCATATACAATTGCCATTTTCTACTGAAATTACATCTGTATATATCACTTCTTCATGCTCCCTTCCATTTTCATGTCCTTAATGTTAGTGATGTTATTACTTTTCATATTACTTCTGGTCATTGCATATTTGCTTTTAGATTATGTCTGCTCATGTCCTATGGGAATTATTTTATATTCACAGTTTGTTGTGAGACTTTATTTATATAGGTATTGAATTTACTTCCAGACACTTGGTTGAAAGAATCATGAAATTTTTGTTCTGCATTCTGCTAATTTACTGTATTTATACTGGTTGATATTTATATATAAACCATGATTATTTAGTCATTTGTTATTATGGAAAACATGCTGATTTGAATCACCAAAGAATATTACCAACACTACAATAAGTATGCAAAGTAAATGATGAAGGCAGTAGCCAAATAGATGGATAATTTTTAAATAATTTAAATTCTATACTATTTAACAGACCCTTAGGATTTTTCTTATCTGCTTTTCTATAACATAATAGTAATTATAATATCTCAATATGAGTTCAATTTGTAATAGTAAAAATTTAGTGCTAAAGAATCTTATAAACTTCTTATAAAACTCAATTACTAGTAGAGAAATGTTTACTGACATAAAATGTACTTTTGTAAAGATGTTTAAAGCTATGATTACTATAATGTTATATACAATTAATTTAGAAAAACAGTTTTACTCTATTCTTATTTCTCTGAAAACAAACAAGAAATGAATTTGAAAATAGAATGGAAACATGACAAAAGTGCTCTTTAATTTTTACTGTAAATGTAATAGACATTGTATATAGTATTCAGAAGTTTGCTTGTTTTTATTTGCATGAAAAGGGGTCTCATTATGTAGCTCTTGCTTTCCTTGAACTCACTATGTAGACCAGGCTGGCCTCAAACTCACAAAAATCTACCTGTCTCTGTCTCCCAAGTGCTGGGATTAAAGTCATGTGCCACCATGACTGGCTGAAAAGAACTCTACTACTTAAGTAAGAGTATATTCATTTGTAAGTAAAAGCATATTAATTCGTTTCTCAACTACTTGGCTACTTGACTAATCTAATGCATAATATAAATGTACTATAAGACAATAGAAATGACATTCTATTGAGTATTTGAGTATTTCTGAAAAATTTTCTCCTCTCTCTCTCCCCCCACCTCTCTGTCACACACACACACACACACACACACACACACACCTTCTCTCTCTCCCCCATCTCTTTGTGTAACTCAATTTTCTTAAAACTGCTAAAGTCGCCACTTTTCTTTCTTTTGTACAGCTTCAAAACAAAATATTTAAAATTTAAAAACATTTCTCATTGTGTATACAGCTCATTACTATTTCATGATCCTCTTAGCCATCTCAGGAGCCAAAGGTCAGTCTAGGAATGTGCAAGGAGCAGATGCTTCATATAAGTGAGGATTATATTGTCATCACAATAAAATATTAAAAATGTATGGAATTAAGTTTGTATAAGTTAATGCTAGAAAATTTAATTGGGACTCTCCAATTTAAATTATTTTAAGACCTCACTGCATTCTAAGCAATAATCTATTTCTTAGAGTTTAGAAAAATGGCTATTTCTAAATTCCTAAAATTAATCTTAAAAACAACAATAATCTTACTACTTAGGTGGTACATTTATAGTCTCAGAGATATCAGCATTCATTAAAAAGCTGTTTGTTTTTAATTAAGAATAAACAAATTTGGAATGGCTAAATTGAGCTCTAAATTACACTGATCTTATATTTTGTCTAATCTTTAAAGACAAACAGCTATGAACAAAGACTAAGAAACATACTACATCAGAAACCAGGGAGTCAAAATGGAAGACACTGCATTTCTCCTTGATCTATTAATGAAATGAGGCAAATCCAAGTTCTCATTTCTTCTCAAATATGTTGCCTCATATTACTTAAAGAAACCAACCACCTGAACCTGCAGTTAAGGGAAGTTGGATACTGTTACAAACACACGGAATAAACATAGGCAATATAATTCTGGCATTCACCCGTGGAGTTATCAAATAAATAAGACTACTGAAAACAAAACACAACATAGATATACTGTGTCTCTTGTTTCATTAAAGCAGAGAAATATTTAGTGGCCTGGCTAGAAGATATCATTTCATTCAAACGTGTATTTCTTCTCCATCCTCCTATTTTTAATGAGTCACAAAATATGCCATACCCGGATTACACGAACCAAAATAACCCATCTCCAGCACTATTCACCACTGAGGTTTCAAAAGACAGCATATATGATCTCAGCAGTTCCAGAATATTCTTAAAAGAAAGTCCTTAGAGCTTTTACTGAGGCTGTGGACCCTATGATGAAAGGAGGAGAGGCATAATTACCCTAAACTGGAGCCTCTGTCCCCAGCAATAAGTTTCTATTTCCTTGAAGACTAGGTCATTTTCCATCTCTCAAGTGTCTCTCTATGCATACATATTACATGTCAAAGAAATGTTTAGGGGCCTATTCTTGATCCTACCAACTAACAATCATTCTAATACTTGGCCTTCAAATCTCTGGACTTTTATTTACAGCTGTTTGTGTGCTCATGAACCACGGCAGTTATTTCTGTGTCTGTGAGCACTCTAAGTGCCAGAAGGGATTCTTAGAAGCAATATAAAGGAGTGAATGAGTCATTGGGAAAGGAAAACACATATTTTGCTAAGCATTACTATGAATGTATTATTAATATGTGATGGCTGTGCACCCTAAAGTTAAACCAAAACAAATGGATTTTAACTCCGCTATATTCTAAAGAAACAGGAATTTCATACTACAGTTGCTACATCTCTCTTTCTGAAATAATTCTTTGTGGGTGAATGTCTTGAGGAGTCATTAGCTGCCATGCTGCTGACCTGAGGGAGTTATATCCTCAGTACCTCATGGTGGAAGGAGAGAGCTTCTGCCCCAGGTTTGTCCTCCAATGTCCACGTGGAATTTCATGGCGCTACCCTACCCCCATGCACTAATAAATGAGTGTAAAAATAAGAGATCATGCCTTTCTTTTTACTGACTACAAAAAAATCTCTCAGTCTTCTTTTGGTGTCATCATTTGTTTTATTTATTCTCAAGTCCATGAGTAATTATTCCCATGCTTAACATATCCCTTGATCTCAAAAACCAGTGCACACAGATTGAATTCTTCCCATCATACAATTAAATGGAAAATTAATTTTTGCACTTGATGTTTAAAAAATATGCACTCAGAATAAGTTAGTCATAGTAGATTGAAATTCTGACTTTTGGGTCTGCCTTTTTGTTACACTGAAAAGCATTCGATTCCTTGTATAAAAAAGTAGTGATGGTGATGGTGGTAAAGGTGGAGCTCTGGAGAAATTAGATTACAGGAAAGAAAATGACATCTATCCTTTACAGAAATTCACATGGAACTTCAAGAGTTATGGTACATTTTATCACTTGTGCACATTTTGTATGAGGTCATTGTCCTTTTCCTTAGTGTTTGTTTTTTGTTTGTTACATTATGGATTTTCTTAACTTTTATTTCATATAAACTCTTCCTATTTTTCATTACATTTGTCAATATATTTTAAATCTAAAAGATGTAGAGTAAGTCTGTGATCTAGCAAATTAGATTTGACATTATTAAAACTGGTATATATTTTTTCTATAATCACCTAAACATACTATATGCTTTTGATTGACCATTTGGCTTAAGGAGACTTAAATTTAAAAACAGAAGAAAGAATATAAGAGGTTCCAAAAATCACTTAATTTAAATAAAGGGTTATGTTAATAAGATGCATATTATTTTCATATAGTAATATTAACATATTCATTATTTATTAAATAAACTCAAATTGAATAGTTAAATATAATACCTAAGACTATGCTATAATGTCAAAATTTCTTTAAATCATTTTTAATAGATAAAATTACTTCTATACAGATACCACATATAGTTATTATGTAAATAATACCATATTTACTGTCTTGTAAATTTTTTTCTTTTATTTTGTGTAGGGACACAGGTGCTATAGCTCATGTGGAAGTCAGAAGACAACCTTTGGGAGTCAATTCTTAGCTTCTACCATGTGAGTATTAGGGACTGAACTCAAGCAATCAGGTAAAATAAGCAGTTATACCAAGCTTAAGAATTATGAATTTATTATAATTAATAAGTGCATCCTTATACAGTCAATAGTCACAGAAAATTAAAAAAAAATCTTTCTTGAAAGTTATATAACTAGACTTCATACTGTGGTTAATCACATACATTTTGAAAGAAGAAAGACATGATTTAAACCCCAGGCGTGGTGATTACTAATTGAATAATCTTGAGCAAATCACTTAACTTTTCTATATTCCTTAGTTTCCTTGTGTAAACAACTGAAACAGTCTTAAAGGGATTTCTGGAGATTAAATGATTTGAGTGCTGTCCGCATAACAAGCATTATATAACTGCTGGTTAAATATGCCTTCATTTGTCATGAGATCTATTAAAACAATGCTTAATAAGCCTTTGAAAGAGGGTTAGATGTGTAAACAAACATATTCACAAAAAATGTTTAACAGATAATAACGTCGTATCCTTTAGCAATTTGGTTGTTCAAGTCAGTCATTCAAAATTCATTAGCAGGATAAAATGTATTTTAGCACAATTATTTAAAGTTATGATTATGATTGGCAATAAAAACAAGTTTCTACATATTATTGATACAGTAAAGTTTATGATTATTTTTGGTTGAAATTTAAATCTCTTGAACCCAATTCACAACAAACACATTCTTACTCATACAGAGACATGCTCATGTCCATGTTACTTATGTTACTAATCAACGCTTTCTCCATATGTCATATAAATTAAAAACTTCAAGTACTTGTGTACATATTTTTCTCCAAAATTTAATAGTGCAGTTTTTAGTTTCTTATACCTACATGCAATCAAAAGGAAAAGCTAAGCCAAGTTACTGCTTAGAGTGGATGATTTGCTTCAGAACTGGGTGCCAACTGCATTACAAAGAAGCAGCTTTCTTTATTTCCTCTCCGTGGACTTGTACATAGAACAATTAACAGATGTTTAGGGAAATATTTAAACAGTTCACATTGGCATAAGTATGAGGCTACAACAAAAATAATTGTTTCTACTCTGGAAATCATGTAGCTACACAATTTCTTAATTCTGTGGGGAGTTTTCTAAATTGCATAGTTGAAGTCAGGCTCTTGCTTGTATCCATTTCTGCTTCTAGGTCTATTCACTTGGAAATGGGAAGAATAAGTAGTTGTTGGACTTAAAGGAATGGGAGAAATATATGTAGGTCAATGTATTTTCTTGAACAAATTGAATGACTGAATCATCACTATAAGATTCAGAGACTACAAATATAAGGAGAGAAAGCAAATTAAATGTTATAAAATCTCCATCAATTATTAGCAGCATGCTTTTAAAATTATAGATTAATGAGTATGTCAATGTTTAAGGAAGTAATTCTTGTAAATAATAAATAATTTGGAACATGTTCATAGCAGGTGCCCGTACTAGGTAAATAACAGGAATATATGCTTCATAAAACTAATAAGAATTATGAAGTCTATCCTATCTTATTATTGATGTCCTAATGATTATGTCTTTTTGGTGAACATGTTAACCCATTATTATGTATTCATTTGGTAAATTTCTGTTCATATTCTTTTTGTTTCAATCTTCTTGTTACCTTGTTGAGCTACATTTGTATTCCACATATCAAATCCTTGTGTGAAATAGATGCTTTGAAAATTATTTCTTTCCTTGTGGATTCATTACTCACTTTTAGAATGCTGTGTCCTTACATTATATTTTCTTATAAAGTCTCAAAGAATCAGTTAACTATCAGTTAAATATTTGCCAAGAACATGGATAAAACAAAATATGTATACTGAAGATTAGAATAGTCATCACAGAAAACAGTGTGAAAGTGCAAACACAATTAATACATGATTTGACAATCCCACCACTGTTAACATATCAAAATGAAATTGAAATCCATATTTCAGGGCTATACATGGAGATTGATATGGTTTTGGATATCCAAAATATCAGGACTCAGGAAACATACACAGACAGATTGTTGACTAGAGTCCATCTTAGATTTGTAGCAAGACCTTGTCTCAAAAAAAGCACATCAAATGGTACACACATACATGCTTGAGAAAACATGCACACATGTATTGAATCAACCAATTTTAAAATAAAAGGAAATATTTATCGTGTGACAACATGGATAAACTGAAAGATATTGTATGAAATAAAATTTATAGTCACAAAATAAAAGTGACATTGTTTGTCTATATAATAACATTAGAATTCAGATGTAAGTCAATGATAGAACATTTGCCTTAGTTGGTACTCTGTTATAGCAGAAAGAAAAACAAAAGTTAAACACATAAAACATGGAGATTAAGGGCTCTGAAGTTTCAGTTATACAGTGGAAGTAACATTTGAGTTTTACAGCACAGCAGGTGATGAACTCTCTTAAGAGCTGTGATATGATTTGAAGCAGATAATAATAAATTTCAAATGCATCTGTATGAAAAAGTTAAGTAATGAAGAGACAGGTATATGAATTAGTTTTACTTAATCTTTCCAAATTACAGTGCAAGTTAAAAGATCACATAATATTATTTATATATATAAAATATATATATATAATTGATATAAAATATACAAAATGCCTATAGAATAAATACAGAATTGCCAGGTAAAATAAAAACAGAGCCATGAATTAACTCATACTAAGTGATAATATTTGTTTATATCTATGCTATAATACTAATATATAATTTACAATTTTACATACATTAACAAAATATATATGCTATTATTTAATCTTCACTATCAAATTATGTCCATTTTGAAAGACTGAGCTACAATACCCATTTATAATATAGCATGATTTGAGAAAATATAAGATTAATTTCTTTTCATGTTGATCTAAGTTTTTCTTCACGTGATTGTTCACGGGCACAGGCTTCAGCATCTTCCCTTGTTACTTTTTAATGTTCTCAATTCCATTCCAATTAGTTTAAGGTGGAGGTAAAAGGAAGATACTCTGAGGGTTACGGAATACTATTAAAATGATGACTATCACTTCTACTATGTAACAAAAAGTAAACAATTTTTTGAAAAGCGTATTTTAAGATATTGTCAGACTTTCTCTAAAGCTAGCCTTATAGTGAAACACTTTCAAATTTACAGAAAATTTTCTAAAAAAAGGAAAAAAAAATCTATGGAACTCCTTCCTTAATTTTATTTTAGTGTGTTACAGCAAACTAATATATTTACCAAATTAATGAAGGCCAACTTATTATTTTTTCATGCTTGCAATCTTCATTTTACATAAGTGAAATTAAACCTGTATCAATCACATTACACAAAAACTAAGTTAAAATGCATCAAAGACTTAATGTAATACTTGAAACTGAAAGTTCTGAAAAAAAAAAAAACATCATCAGTACTCTATGTGGTACAGGAACAGGAAATGAACTGGGCTTCAAAAGGTACTCCATTTGCCTTAACATTAAGGCCAATGATTTTGGGTATGAAAGAAGGAGCAACAGAGAGTCACAGCTCCAGCAACAGCCTTTGTGGCATTTCGTAGTAGCTTCACCTACTGCTCCTTCTTCTCTCCCCAACTGCATGCACGCTTAGAAAAGGTCATTGCCTGGCGACTATGGGTACCATTTGCTTTAACTTTTCATTTTCTTTCTTTCTTAAATCTTTTTTAATTAAATAATTAATTTTCCTTCTCTCATATAATACATACTGACCCCTCCTCCTCCCATACCTCCACTCCTCCCAGCAATCCTCACATCCCATCTTCTCCAAATCTACCCTCACCAGCCCACCCCCAATTTCCAACCCTGCCTCTACCGAGAGAAATAGTAGTTCTCCCAGGGTTATTGCTCAAACAGGACACAACAAGGAAGAGTGAACTAGAGAACTCAACATGAAGAAAAGGGGTCCCAAGGGCAGGCAAAAGAGTCACAGACACCCCCTACCCCCACTCACATACACACTCACTCTATGCTGTTAGATATCTACAAAAACACCAAGCCACACAATCACGAATATATCTAAAGGACCTTGGAGGCTCTACGTCTGAAGATTCAGTCTCATGGGCCCCTAATAGTGCTGGTCAAATTGACTCCCTGGGGCTTGTTCTCCTGATGTCCTAGATCCCGCTGGTCTCCACAATCCCTCTTCCCCCTCTTCTGCAGGGTTCTCAGATATCTGTACAACGTTTGGCTCTCGGCTTCTACATCTGCTCCCACAAATCTGGATTTATCATGGAATATTTTGCTTTCTCCATCTATGGCGATTGAGAGTTTGCCTGATAGTAGTTAGCACTGGCACCTGTAGCCTCTTAAGAGTCTGCAGCACATCTGACCAGGCCCTTCTGGTTTTTAGGGTCTCAACTGAGAAGTTGAGTGTAATTCTAATTGGTTTGCTTTTATATGTTAATTGCTCTTTTTCTCTTGCAGTTTCTAGTATTCTTTTAATTTTGTAGTTGTTCTGTATGTTTAGTGTTTTGATTATTATGTGGCAGGGGAAAGTTTTTTCTGGTCTATTTGGTGTTCTGTGTGCTTCTTGTACACAACTTTATAGGCATCTTCTTTAAGTTTGGAAATTTTTCTTCTGTGATTTTATTCAATGTGTTTTCTGGGCTTTTGAGCTGGAATTCTTATCCTTCCCCTCTTCTTATTAGTCTTAGTTTGGTCTTTTCATAGTGTCCCACATTTCCTGTGTGTTTGTGTTAGACATCTTTGGATTTGATATTTTCTTTTACTTATGTATCTATTTTTCCATAATATTCTCTATTCCATCTCTTACAAGCTATTTCTGTAGTTTGCCTCTGTAAACTTCTTGGTTTTTACTTCCAACATTCCCTCAGTTTGCGTTTTCTTTACAGCTTCTATTTTCATTTTCAGCTCTTGAACAATTTTGCTCATTTCCTTCAATTGTTGGCTTTCTTAAGGAATTTATTCATTTATTTAATTGTTTGTGATTTCTTGGGTTTCTTTAATTAATTTACTTTTTTCCTTCCGTTGTTTTTCTCTTCATTGACTTCTTGAGGAATTTTTTTCCTCTTTAAAGACTGTCATTATTATTATTATTATTATTATTATTATTATTATTATTATTATTATTATTATTTAGTATAAGGTTGGTTTTAATATCTTTTTCTTTTGCCTCTGCTGTGTCTGGGTGTTCAGTGATTGCTTTAGGAGAATTGTTGGGTTTTGGAGGTGTCATATTGCCCTGGTTGTTGCTGGTTATGCTCTTATGCTAGTGTATCTCTGTTTGGAGTGTTTATAGGTTTATGTGCCAAATTCCTAGGTTTGTCTTTTTTTGATGAGTATTTTGTTTCTTGATTTCTTAATCCTCTCTGGTCTTCTGTTCTTTGTGACCTTTTGAAGAGCAGAGGTCTCCACCCAAGGTGGGTGCTGCAGCTTTGATGGCCAGCTTGGCCTTTGGTCCAGCAAAGGTAGCTTCCATCTGAATTGGGGGCTGGGTCTTAGAGGGTATTCTTCTGGATCACATGGCCTGTTCTGGAGCAGGGGCTAAATGACTGGTCTCCTGGCTGTCTTGTGTTGTGTGTTCTGGGGCAGGGGCTGTCTGTTCAAGTTAGTCTCCAAGACTCAGAAGCAGTCACTGGAAGGGATGGGGTGGGTGGGAATATGGAAGTAGTTTTGGGTTTGGGATGAGGCTGAGGAACTATAGTGGAAGAGGTCAGCAAATAGACCTCCTATCTGTTCTCCTGGAGCAGGCTAGCATTGTCTTCCCAGTGTATGATTTTCAAATTATAAAGACAATGAGAGCAAAAAGATAGCACAGAAGAATAATGAGACAATACAGTACATGTATGAAAGTAAATACTACTGGATGTAGATCTCATACATTAAAAATTATACATTATAAGAAAAGGATAGCACATATAAATATGTGACCTTTTTAATGTACAATGTATGAACAATTGTCGTCAATTCAGTAAATATTCATCAGTTATATGATGCCCATTATTTGAATAAATTTATACTGATTGACATGAGGTGTTCAATCATAAACAATGAGGTGACAATAATCGTGGATCTAATGATATCCGAGTTACTCAGGAGGAAAATGAATATGGCAAACTGCTAAAAGAGGTAAGTTATAAATAGGGACCTGGTGAAATATTATCTTGAATATAGAGGAGAATCCATCAGTTTCCCATGGCAGGAGATGGTCACGAAAGTGACCTAAGAAAAAAAGACAACTTTCATTTATTATTTGAGTATTTTTCTTCCAGTATGTTTGTTTATTTGGTAGCATATTTTTACATATGTTCTTTCACACTTGTCTAGGTTTGTGGACATTAAAACAAAAATCAGTTAAGGAAAATATGTAGCACTATTTAAAATTATCTTCCATATGAATACTGATGTTTTATTATCATATTCACTGCTTGCACTTTCCTTATTTTCAAAGCTTTGCTGTTTTAACATTTTAATTTTGAAATTTTAATTACAGATATTTCAATTTGTATTTTGATAAAGTTGTAGTCATCACATACATTGGGTGCCAAATTTCGTTATCCAGCCATGTTGGGGGCCAGTTATAAGCATAGATGTAAGCATTGACTTATTTACTATTAATCTCATGAATTTATGGTAAAAGACAGCTTATTCTTTGCTAATTCAATCCCTGATCCTAGAAGGTTTCAGCCTCCATATAGTCTAATTTGCAAACTAAACCTATAATGTTTCAGAGTCACTCTGACTAGCTGTCTTCTGAACCACCTCTTTCCACTCTGATCTGTACAATGGACTCCAAACTGTAAATCGTAAACTGTCTGTTTCTGATTTTTTACTTTCTCTCTGCTTATTTTGGACGAGTTCTGCATTTCTCAGCTTCTCCTTCTGTCTGTAAGCTGACTGTACTCAAACTGTCTTACTGAACTAACTCTCCTTTCTCCAACTCTTCTTCTTTCTTGTCTCCAACTCTCTTCCAAACTTCTGTCTGAACTGAACTCCACTCATTAATCTTAGTAAACACACATGCACACACACACAAACACACAACAACAACAACAACTAGATTATTCACATACTTGGAGTTCAAAAGTTCAGAGCTTTGAATACACCTTTGCTTCCTATTATCATTATCACAATTATACCCCAATGTGATCAATACAACTAGGGAATCCCTGGTCACTGGCAGGTTCTCTGAAGTAAAAATATTTTCACAATACCATTGACAGTTACTGACCCCATTCATTAGATAGACTTCTGTGCTCTTGATACATAGGTGTGGTTCTGGAATAATGGTTGCTATGCCAGAGTCAACAAGCAATTCTAAAAACCATTCTACTTTTCTCTGCTGCAAACTTAGAGCTAGTTTTTTAAAGTTGTAGTTTCATAGACTCATTTAACAATGCTTTTGATAAAATGATAAGAATACAAATTTTATCTAATCATGACCATTGAGTCTAGCTATTTTCAATATTTTTTGTGTAAACAGTACAAATTAACATAAAGAATAAACAAATGATAGCTATTGGATGAAAGTACTAGTGTTCACAGCTGAACTACTCAAGTTTCCAGTGGGCATTAATTTGCAAAAGCAACAAACAGCCAAGTTATTCAAACATAGGTTACTGTCAGAAATTTTCTCAAAATAAATGGTCACTTAAAGGAAAACAAATATCCGAATGCAATGAAAAAAATGTTCCCTTATAATTTAAAAGAGAAACTTTGGGGAATTTTGTATGTTCCATCCTTTGATATTTAAAGACTTGGTAGAAACATTTGTGGTTGATTACACTGATGTTAGTAACTTATTCCAGGTTGAATTATATAGCTATATGGTAGAGTGTGATTCTTTATGACTTTTCCAGACATTCTTATTGATATTTTACCCTCCATCTACTCTATTTCTTTCCCTCCCACCACCTTAATTAGAGTCCCGACCTATGTCTGATTGTCCATTTCAGAACACTTTTACTCTTCTTAGCCCCCTCTCTGTTGCTACTTCTTTCATACCCAAAATCATTGGCCTTAATTTTAAGGCAAATGGAGTACCTTTTGAAGCCCAGTTCATTTCCTGTTCCTGTACCACATAGAGTACTGATGATGTTTTTTTTTTTCAGAACTTTCAGTTTCAAGTATTACATTAAGTCTTTGATGCATTTTAACTTAGTTTTTGTGTAATGTGATTGATACAGGTTTAATTTCAGTTTTCTGTATGTGGAAGTCCAGTTTTATCAACATTATTTGTTAAGGACACTATCATTTATTTTTCTAGGACATTTTTTATGACATATATTATGACATTTTTTATCAAATATTAGATATCTGAAGTTATGTGTACTGAGTTATATGTATGAATGTCTTTAGGTTTTTTTTCCTTCCTCTTGGAGTACCTGTTAGTTTTCCTGCTGGTATCCTACTGTCATTGTTCCTATGGGTGTGTAATATAAATTGAGATCTGGAAAGGAGATTCCCCTAGTCTTGTTCTTTTGTTCAAGTTTGTTTTGGCTAGTCTTTAGTGGATCATATAAATTTTAGAACAGTCTTTTTTTATTTCTTAAGAATGGTTTGAGGTATTTTTAGAAAAATTTCTCAGCACAGAAGAGAAGAATGTATATATTCTTGCAGGTGGCCTGCGTTCTCTTCCCAGCACCCATTTCAGATGACAGACAACTCCTCCAGCTCCAAAGGATTCTGAGGCACCTGCAGTCTGAGTACACCTGTAATCATGTGCACATACAGACATGCACACACACACACATATAAACTAATTAAAACTAATAAATATAATCCTTAAAAACAGTTTTAGGTGTATTTCTGTAATCTGCCTTGTATAGCCGATAGAATAAAATTAACTATTTTCAGGTAAATCCTGTAAGAAGTGTAAAATAGAAAGATAAGAACAGAATATATATAATGATGCCTTTAAGGGATATCACCAATTTTATAGTAGACAAACAGCATAATTGAAGCAGTAGGATTCAATTTCTAAATTAGACATGCTAAATTTATTAGCCTATTTTCTTCCTCAGTAACTTCATGGGAAAATCTGGTACAAAAATAAACATCAATTAATTGATATAGAAATTGCATTCAAATTATAATGTGATACCTAATTATCTTTAGTGTGAATGTTTTATGATGACTAGAAAAGGATAAATTTAGTATCATTTGTTGTTAAATTTTCTAAATAATGAATAAAAAGTACCTCAAAAAATAGTAAAATAACAATATAATGTATAATATTGCTATTTTTTATTTATAGTATTTTAAAATATAGGCATGACAGTAATATCTTCTAGAAAGTTGATATAACTTATTCAAATACAATAACGTAAATAGATTTTTTTTACTTTTATTCACTAATTTTATTGTTTCAAATCTTCAGCTGTGTTTTAGTCATCTAGATCTCTAATTTGTGGTGAGATAAATATCATAACATTTACCACACTGAAATTTGGCAAGGAAAAGTAAAGTTTTTCATTTTTGTGCTTATTATTTTAAGATTTTTACCTATTTCACAGCAAATTCTGCTTTTATGTTATATTAATAGAAAACTTAAGATTTTCACAACTGAAATATTGTAGCTACATACACATGTATAATTAATCAGAGTAAAAGAGAAGAAAGATAAAACATAAATATTGTGTCCTAGTTTAGAGCACATATAATAGTTTTTGAAAGTATAAGAAGGCTTTACTCTTGTACTTTCTTTCCATAAAAATGGTTGATGACAATTGCATGGCATTTTTAGACTTTAATGGGATTTTCATATAACATAGACTGGGTCATTGTTAGTATGACATTTATTGACACTTAATGCATTCAAGAAGTCCACCAGCAGAAGTTCTCTTTAATATCAGATGTTCTTTCATAAAAACTGGATACACTTTAAATAAAGATCTTAGACCTTCACCTAACTCCTGGACATACACATCAGTAACCTCTGATATGATTCCTAGTTCTCCAAAGTCTGCTGAAATTAGATTTATTATGTAAAAAGAATCCTCCAGATACTTCTTCATCTAACTTTTCCACATAGCCATGTTTTCAGTGTTTATCCAGGTTGTATCATATGTCAAGGTATTGCTTCTTTAAAATCTGATTAATATTCTATTCCAGCTATGGATTATGTTTATGCATTTATCTGTATGTGGCACTTAAGTTATCTTTGCCTTTGTTAATAATAAATAATGCTACCATGATCATTTGTTTACAAATTACTATATGTAGAGAATACCTTTTTTATTTGTATTAGGCATAAGAATGGGATTTCTAGGCATTTGATATGTCCATGTTTAAATTTCTGAGAAACATATTATTTGTTACAGTAGTACAATAACTTGACTTTTCCACTACCAGTGTACAAATATCACTATATTCCTATAGGTTAGGTAGCACTTGATTTTCATTTCCATTTTCATTGTTAAAGCTATCCTAGGGGCAAGAAGGGATAATATATTGGAGTTTTCAGTTTAATATCATTAATAATCAACTATATTGACAATATTTTCTTGAGTCTTTCTCATTTAAATGTCCTAATTGAAGGAATATCCATCTTTTCCTCATTGTACTAGATTGACATGCTATTGACCTTTGCATTCTTTACATATTCTAGATAATAAGCACTTGGCTATTTATCTGGTGTTCTTTTCATTCTATATGGTGTGTATCATATTCATGATAATTCTTAGTTGAAGTACAAGATGTTTAGCTGTAACATAATATGATTTTATATATCATGCTATTAGTGCAAGTTTAAGAACACATTACTAAACATGATCATAAAAATGTACCACATTTTCTTCTAAGAACGTTCTCAAAAATGTTATCTCCTAAATAGTTTCATAATCTCCCATGTTAGAAGCAATTGTTTCTTTTCTTTACCTCATATGTATTAGGACTTCCCATACAATGACTAAAATGCTTTCATTGGTGACAGCAGGTATACTAATCTTATACCTGAATTTAAGATGAAAATATCCACAGTTTATTGAAAATAAAGTCTGCTGTGGGACAGAGGAAGCATACCTCAACATAATATATGTTAAATCTGTAGCCAACATCAAACTAAATGGGGGGGAAAATCTGTGAAATTTAGGGACATGGTGAGAAGGTCGACTCTCTCCATTTCTATTCAACGTAGTCTTTGAAGTACTAACTAAAGCAACATATCAAAAGTAAGAAATGAAAGTAATGGAAATAGTAAAAGAAATCAAGATAATCCTATTTTAAATTATATCACACTTTATATAAGATGTCCTAAAAACTCTATGAAAAAAAAATGATGAATAATTTCAATGAAATCTTAAGATAAACATTTAGAATACAACATTAGGAAACTTATTTACCATTCACTAGCACACTGAAAAATAATCCAGAGAAACAATCACTTTATAATATCCACTATATACATATGCATATATCTATAAATGTAGCTATAACATGCAGAAACAAAAAGCAGGACCGTTTTCCCTCTTGTACATAAAATTGAACTAAAAATGGATCAAGGACCTCAATGTATGACCTGATAACCTGAAATTATTATAAGAAAATAAGGGCAGTACATATAACTTTGTAAGTCCAGAAAAGCACATTTTGAATAAGAATCTGCTAGTACAGAAAATAAGACTAGGAACTGAAGAATGGCATCTTATAAAACTAACAGCCTTCTGTATAAAAAACAAAACTGAGAATTGATCAAGTAAGCAACCATCAGATGGGAAAAAAAAATTGCTAGCTATGTGTCTGGCTCAGGAGTACTCTCTAGAATATACAAAGATCTAAAATTATAAAATAAGATAAGATAAAAATATCAGAAAAACAACTCAAAAAAACTGATCATCAATATGAACAGAAATTTTTCAAAAGATTAAATACAAATTGCTAAGAGACACAGAGACATTTCAACATCATTTCATGCAAATGAAATATAAATTACAACTACTTTAATATCCTTATCACTCCAGTTGGAATAGTCATTTTAGGAAATACAAATTACCTGCATTCATAGTTGCGTGGAGTGTAAACTAGTGTGCCAATTTTTACATCAGGAGGCTTCTCAAAAAATTTGTTAGGAACATTTATATTGGTAATTTAATGTGCTTATTAATCATATATTGTGAGATATTGTGATTGCTTTTGTTGTTGTTTGATAGTATATGCATGTGGTAATTGAACACATTAATGGGATTCAATGTGACATTTCAGCACATTTATAAAGCACACACTAATTCATTTAGTAACGTCCTCTCATCACCGTCTCTCTATATTTGGTTCCTTTAAGCTCCTTTCTTCCAAGTCATCACAGAATATAGTAATAACCTTCCCATATGTACAGACTAGAACTTATTCTTTCTATTCCAAAGGTTTTTTTTTTTCCTGTTATGGAACTGCCTTGTATACTCGAAGACCCAGTGTTCCTAGTTTCCAATAACTGCAGTTCTATATGAAATTATTGAAGGACTACAGAGATAGTTCAGTAGTTTAGTGCTCTGGGTGCTCTTGCAGAGGACTTGTTTCAGTTCCCTGCAGTAACATGAAAACTTACAATCATTCATAGTTCTTGTTATAGGAGATCTCATTTCCTTTTCTGACCTCTTCAGACACCACTCACTCACTCAGTGCTCTTGTCTACATTCTAACAAAAACACTAAGAAACATAAGTAAAAATAAGGAATTTTTCCTTAAATTCTTTTTGCCAAGTTTTACTTTTTTTCTCAAAAGTTAAAGAGAAAGCAGTGCTTGTATTTCTGAGCTTAGATTATTTCTATAACACTTATTTTGCTACAACTTACAGAATTAAATTCTTTTTTTTTAATATATGAAGGGTATTTCATTTTAAACTGTATCACATTTTTCCAGTCATCCATTGATTAAAACCTAGGTACATTCTTTATTTACCATTGTGAAGAGACACAAAACACACAGTGCCAAAGTTAAGATTGTGAGGATCCACTGAAGTCTCCAATGTCTAATATTTGACAACCTGTCTATGGTACTCTTGAGACGTAGGGAAAATATTGGGTAGTGAGACCTAAGGAAAGTAAGTTACATAATTTGAGACTTGAATAAAACATTGAATATTCATTTTTGTTTTGGAGTTTTGGTTTTGCTTATTATGTGAGATATCTATGCTATGGTAAAACACCATGACTAAAAGCACATTAGGAAGAAAAGGATCAATTTTAGGTCATAATTCCATATCAGAATATATTACCCAGAAAAGTCAAGATAGGAACTCAACAACTCAACTCAGGAGCCTGAGCAATTGTTGCTGAAGAGCTAATGAAGGAATACTGCTAACTGGCTTGCTCTCCATGGATTGCTTAGTCTGATTTTTAAACCACCCAGGACCACCAGCCCAGGGATTGTACCTCCTACAATGGTCAGGGCCCTAAAATGTAAATAGTAAATCAATAAGATTCCCTGAAGGCCTTGCTCAGTCCAATCTGGTAGGAACATTTTCTCATTTTAGATTCCTTCCTCTAAAATGACTCTGGTTTGTGTCAAGTTGAGATAAAATTAACCAGCACCCATTGTTTCTCTTTCTTTCTCTCTCTCCTCCTTTTCCTGCTGAGAATCACTCTCCCATGACAAAGACATTCTGACTCACCAAATACTCAAAGACAGAGAGCTCAAAAGCCATGTAACCATGAATGAAAGACTCTGAAACTGTTGGTCAAAAAGATTTAAGAGAGGAGAATATGTATAAATAATTACTGATTTCTAGGAATTTATTGATTTGTTGTAGCTTCTCTGTTACCACTCATATACAAATAGTGTCATCTTGTAATCATTTTAACACCAGCAGATTCATAAATAATACCCCACTGTTACTTACCATCTTATTGACTTAAAAGTTCTTAGTTTTTTTCAAGTTTTTGTTTGAGAAGTTCCCGCATGAATGTGTGTTAGGTCAAATCCACTCACAAAACTCTTCTCGAGTTCCTTCCCTATTCATCAATCGTTTTTCTCTCCCTTTTTATAAAAACCTACTGAATCAATTTAATGCTGTCCGTAGTATACATGAAGTTAGAAGCAT
This sequence comes from Cricetomys ansorgei, assembly GCA_026225945.1. Lineage (NCBI taxonomy): Eukaryota > Metazoa > Chordata > Mammalia > Rodentia > Nesomyidae > Cricetomys > Cricetomys ansorgei. Next base: position 12,868,261 of record JAMJFZ010000713.1, read on the forward strand.
TTGTAAAGCATAGATAGCCACTCATTTGTCGAATCCCTGAATAAAACTAACTGACCCTCCTCTAGCAGCAGTCATTGCCAGGATCTCCTAGTATAGGAATGGGACCTCATAGGACCCTCCTTCTTCCATACTGGAATCTCTGATTTTAAATAAAACTATAAAGGTATAGCAAAGAAACAGCATGAGAGTGGCATACAAACAGACACATGGATCTCTAGGATGGAACTGAGGATCCATATATAGGCCCATACTCTTATAGCCACCTGATTTTTTACAGTGGTCCACAATACATACTACAGAAAAAAGATTCATTATATGATTCTGAATACACAAAATGCCTACCAATAGAATAATGAAACTAAATTCGTAGCACTAATCATGCAGAAAACTCAACTCCAAGTGGATCAAGGATCTAAAAATAAGGCTCACATAGGTCAGGCATTAAGATCAAAGATTAACAAATAAGACATTACGAAGCTGAAGCAGTTTTGCACGGCAAAGGACACAATCAGTCAAGTAAAGAAGCAGTCTACATCAGAGTTAGAGCTAGTGTCTTAAATGTAGAGATTCTGGAAGAAGAAATACAATGGCTAAGAAATAGTCTTTAAAGTGCTCAATACTCTTAACCATCAGTGAAATGAAACTTAAATCTCAGTCAGTATGACTAAAAATAAAAATAGATGATAACAAATGCTTCTGTGGATATAGAGAATGGGGAGTACTTATTTACCATTTTCAGAAGTGAAAACTGGTAGAGCCAAAAAGGAAATCAATGCGGAATTATTTTCCAAAAGTTAGAAGCAGACTACCATATTATCCCACTAAACTACTCTCAGGAAATTTTCTAAAATACTCTATATACTAGGACAGAAATATGTATTCATCCATGTTTGTTGCTGCTCTATTCACAATCACCAGAAATATGAAAGAGCCTATATATCCATCATCTGATGAATGGATAGTAAAAATGTGACACATAAATACAACCAATTCTAATCTGCCTTAAAGAAAAATTAAATTATAAAATATACTAGTATACAGATGGACATGAAAACTATCATTTTCAATTAGATGAAACAGACCCAGAAAGACAAAGGAAACTGATCTTTCTTATATGTCCATGTTAGCTTTATAACTTTATATATGGTGTTTTAAAATTGGTATACCCAAAAAAGTCAGAAAATTAATAAGAGGGCATTAGCTAGGATGGGGATATCAGAGAAGAGCATGAGTACTTGAAGAAGATTGAATGCATAAGGAAAATTAAATCTGGAACAGGAGAAATAAAGTAGGGTAAGGAATGGGAGATCATGGCAGAGGAAGGAGCAAGGGGAGGAATAACAAACACTGAAGATCTTTGAAAACTATATATAGAAAATTAGTACTATAGAAGCTTACTAAAATTGTTCACTGAAAATACTGAGTTGACAAATATTTAGAATACCTAACAAAAAGGAAAAAATAAAGTCCTAAATTACTAAAATTACAGATCAAAAAGTAAACATTGCAACAGATAATTCAGAATTTCAGAAGAGGCTTTTTTATTTCATTTTATTTTAATTCTGTTTTACTACTCTTTGTTTTTCGTTTTTTTTTTTTTGTTGTTGTTGTTGTTTTTTTGTTTTGTTTTTTGAGACAAAGTTTCTCTATTGTAACTCTGGCTGTCCTGGAAATCACTCTGTAGACCAAGCTGGCCTTAAACTCACCCAGATCAGCCTGCCTCTGCCTCCTGAGTACTGAGATTAAAGGTATGTCTCACCACCATCTGGATAATTTTTTTAATTGAAATATTTAAAAATTTAAATTCCATTAAAATGAGAAATATGAAAGAAATGGATGATATTTAGATAATTTTTACCTTTAAAATTAAATCAAGATGAAGTAAATGATATAAATGTTCTATCTCAACCAACCAAATATAAAACCAATAAGTAAAAGTTTCCCAATGGTTAAAACAGAAAAGCTTACTGATAGATTCAGTATTGAATTATACAAGAACATCCAAGAAGAACTAATGCCAATACATCTCAAATTGTTCTGTAAAATAGAAAATGAAGAAAATTATTTATTTTTCTACAAGGCTAGTTATTACTCTGATCTCCAAAACCATAAAAAACTTAACAATAAAGACAAGAGTTTCAGGCCAATTTTATTAATAAACATAGACACCAAAAAATTCTCAATAACTTATTTTCAAATCAAATTCAATAGCACATACATAATATCAAGTCCACTGTCAAGCTCAATTTATCCCAGAAATGCAGGTTGGTTCAACACTGGCAAATCAATAAATGTAACTCATCACATAAAGTAGATTAGAGGATAGAAATCGCATGATCATCTCCTTAAATAAAAGACTTTGGCAGAATTTATCCTCTGTCGTAATAAAGTCCTAGAGAACCTAAAATTCAGGAGCTATGTCTTGACCTAATAAAGCCAACTTACTGAAAGCTCACAGCCTATATCATACTAAATAGAAAAAAAAATCAAATCATTTTCAGTAAATTCAGGAACAAGACGCAGATGTCTTCTCTATTCATAGGAATATGTGTAAGAAAAAGGAAAGTCAGATATTCATATTTGCCTATGACATAATAAATACAAGAGCCCATAAAACCTCAGAAAATTTATACATGTCAGAAACCCACCAGCAGAATAGCAGGATACAAAATTAAGAATAAAATATCAGTCATCTTTCTTTATACCAACTACAAACATATGGAGAAAGAGTAGGGAAGAATCCTACTCACAATAACTTTATGAAACAAATAGGAATAAATTTCATCAAGGAAACATTAAGAAAGTGAAAAGATTATATATATATTACCAGAACATGGAAGAACCCCATTGCTCATGGAATGTCAGATAGATATTTCGAAAATGCCTGTCTTTTCTTTGTCATTTATTATTATTATTGTTAGCATTTTATAACTTAAATATTTAGAGACTCTCAGGCTAATTAACTACCTATTTATCCCCTAATAAGCCATCTTTGCAGATAACCTTCCCATGGTTTAATAGATTTCTCTTTTTCACCAATGTGAATCTGGAGTGTTATCTTCATCTTTTTGTTTGCTTTGTATTGAAGTTTCTTGTTATTTCATCTTTTAAGGGGACAAGTTTAAGGTCATTGTTTACAGTACGATATTGAGAGAAGTAAATTTCCCTAAGTTCTCAGGCTATACTGTCAGTTTTTTTCATTTCTATACATTTTGTAATTTTTTATGAGATTTTTTTTGACCCTCTGGATATTCAAGACTGTCTTATTTAATTTCCATGAATTTGTGGAATTATTATAGTATTTCTTTTTATTTCTAATTTCATCATATTAGTTAAAAGAGTATAGAAGCATAATCTATACATTAAAAATTTGTAAATATTTGCTTTATGATATATACTGTAGAATTTTCCCTTATTCCACAGAAGATTGCCTTTACTTCTGTTCGTGAAGTGACCGAAGGAATCTGTTGGTATATTTGGTTTACAATGCCACCAAAGTGTTCCAATTATTTTGCTGACCTGTGGCTGCCTCATTAAAATCCAGAAAAATCTTTATCAGAAATTAAATGTACAAGCACATGATCTTATTCTTTCATACTTGTAGAACTATGGAAATATTGGTCTATTGTTTATACTGTACACTCTAAATTAAGTAGTCAGAGTTCTCTGAGATATTTTCTCACAGAAATTTAAGGATAATGTTGGATAATTTTTTTTGTCCTTGGAGGAAAGATACAAGGTCATAAGACTAAGGAGACTAATAAAAGAAGGTTCAGGAATCTCATACATCTTACAAAACTCACAAGGTCCATTGTTAGTTTATAGAGTGCAATAAAATAACTGATGAGGAAGACATTTTGGAGGGATTTCTTGCGAGATGAGTTGGGAATCCTATAGAAGCATGACTCATCACTCATGCTGAACTGAGCTTTCCAGTGATGCATTTGCCTTTGAGTATCATTCTCCTTTAAGTTGTCCCTGTTACCTCACTGCATCACCAAGCTGCAAACTGAGAGTCTTCCCTTCTGTTTGTTGGTGTCTTATCTGGAATATAGCTATTTATTCATGTATCCTCTGAAAAAAAATCTCACAACAGTTAGCCTCAGATATAAATAACAAGGATGAATGCCCTAGTAACATACAAAAATGTACGTTCTTTATTTTTAGTTTTTCCTTTTCTCATTTATATTAGTTTTTAATTTATATTATTTTAATATATTTTATTATATTTTATATATATTTATATATATTTAATTATAATATAATTTTAATTTATATTAGTTTTGTATAATGCGTTGTGATCATATTCACATCTCTCCCCCAGTTCAGTCCAGATCTACCTCTTCTCCCTAAACATCCAACATTGTGTCTCTTTTATTTAAAACTATCAACACCAATTTGTCTCCACTCCCACTCTCCAGTTGAGAATCTCTTCATTATTATTGTTACATGCATACATACATGTGTATTTATGTATCTACTTTATGTTTGTATAAACACAAACATAAAACAAGCTGTTAGTCCACTTTTGTTGTTTGCATGTATATTGCTTTAGGGCTGACCCTGTTTTAGACAACCAGTAAAAGGGCTCATCCTTGGGAAAGAGCGAATCTCCTTCTTCCTATAGTTATTAATCACCTGTAGTTTTTTGTTTTTGTTTTGTTTTGATTTTTGGCTAGGTGTTGGACCCTGGGAAAATTTTTCCATTCTATGTTATCACGTCCAAATTTTTTGCCATTTTTTTCAGTCTTGTTTGTACAACTACTTCCAAGAGAACTGATTCATAGCAGAATCCCTAGTATTCTGGCCTTTAATTTTTTTTCTGCCTTGATTCCATGATGTTTATTAAGATGTAGATTAAGAAGCTGTGATGTACGTGTAGGTTGATGCTAGGTTTACTATAATTTGTTGATATCTGCATTGTATTCAATTATGGTTTTCAGTTACAGTCTCCATTTTCAGTAAAGAGAAGCCTATTTGATGATGGGTTGTAGCTACGCTTATGTCTGGGTGTAGGAATAATATTTAGAATGTAGTAAGAAATTATTCTGGTAAAACAACGTGGTGATAGCCCTTCCTTTTCTAATGTCCACAACCTCAATTGTCATGAGAAGAGAGCTAGTTTTTCAGTGGTGGGCATGAATGGACCTTATGTGCAGTTAGACTGGATTGTTTGTCACTGACATATGAGTGCCATATAGTACATTTATGCAAATCTTTCAATGCTCACAACTGCTGTAATTCATAGTAGGTCCACACAGGTAAGACTATTTAATTTCTTCACTCCCTTGGCAGCTTGCATAGTATTTTCTGTAACAATGGAACTTACATCATAGGAAATAGGTTTTCAGGCCAGATCAAGCTTAGAAATTTCTGATCCTGTATCCTAAACATATGGTGTCTTCAGGAATAGGGGCTCACTCTCTAGGTCTGAAAGGCAAACAGAGGTACACCAATATTCTATAGTGTTTGGGAATCACTTGAAGTACTCTGACTGACAATTTGAAAGGAATTGTTTTTGGTGTGGTACTGGATTTCCTTTATTAATCTATTGTTCTTGCAGGTAACATTGTCATATATTCAGCCCAAGTGTGTGTATATATGTGTGTGTGTGTGTGTGTGTGTGTGTGTGTGTGTGTGTGTGTGTGTATGTGTGTGTATACATACATATAGATAGTATATATAAAAATAGTATATATAAAAATAATGTACATACCTGTGTGTATAAATATTAGCATATACATACACAAATAGGCATTGTATATTTACATGGTGCACACACACACATATATGTATGTATACATAATCTGATTCCTTGAAGCTTTATCATACAACTTTGGTGTTCTCTGTCCATCATCTCTCCTCTTCCTTCTTTATGGATCATCCTCCCTTCTCCACAGTCAAATGCCTCTTTTCCTTCTCCTCTTTCCAACTTATTATCATCTATATCCTGTCATTTCACCCTCAAGCCTTGCTCCCACCTACAGTCCTTTTATAAGTTCCTGGTTTCCATATTGTAGATTCACATCTCAGATACGGTGATAGGAATGGCAGGTGAGAGAGAGTATATGTGTCATTTGTCTTTCTGAGTCTGGGTTCCCTCACTCAATACAATCTTTACAGATCTAGCCATGTATCTGGAAATTTCATAATTTATAGGTGAAAAGTATCCCATTAAATTTATATACCACTTTTCTTTTGTCCGTGTATCTGTTGAGTGCATTTAGAAAATGGTATCAACTGCTTATTTAGTTATTTCAAGTTTTAGATAATTGCAGCAAACGAAATGTTGGCAGTTTATGTGCATTACTTTTAAAATGTACCAAAATAAATAAAAATATTGAGTAGAAAATGTGCTAATCATAATTTTTAAAGTTTCAACATTTATGTCATTTTATAAACAGATCTTCTAACACATATTTGCTTGGTATTTCTATCTAATGTACTCTGCTTCTGTTTATGTTGTATGTAGAATGTTTTCAATCTGGGCAGTTCAAAGGCCATTTTCATCAAGCTTACAATGAATAATCATTGAAGTAAACTGAATATTTCTATTTTGTTGAGCCTAACACATTATGTTAGTTCAATAGACAAATATGCTTAGACATAAAAATTCCAAAAGCTCAATGCCATCAATGAATTCAGGTATCTTCAGGAATGTCATCAATTTTAATAATGAAATAAAATTAGAAGTACTTTTGACATACTTGGAATTTTTTCCTCCAGAGAACTAACCAAAATAGTGTATGTAATTATAGTGATCTTTTCAGAACAGAAAAAAAATCTTCAGAACTCAGAGAATGGTTTCTAACACATGGGATTCCATCTGCTGCCTGCTCCACTTTTAAAGTACAAGGCCCACATCATGGGAAGTTAGTAAACTGCATTCAAAACCAGAAAGGAGCCAAACTCTGCTGTTCTGCAGCAAATGTGTGCATTGATCCAGATAAAGGAGTTTGACGGACTGGCCATCTTCTTCTGTCCCCCAAGAAAGCTGCTTTAATAGCGTTCCACAAATTATGATACATAGCTATTATTTTTGGAAAAAGCATAAGCACTAATAAAAATTACCTGAAATGTTCATGTAAAAATATATATGTCACTCATCAGCATTCAGGCTAGCCAAGTAATATAGTTTTAATCACTGGAGTCCTGTAGATACTTGTACTTAGTAAAGCCTCCAGTGAGCATTAGCCTCATGAGGGATGTAGCTATGTGCATTTACTCTTAGAATCCCAAGCTGATGAATTAATAGATAGAATTATAATTAATTCAAAACTAGCAGCAAAAATGCATGTTAGTGTATCAGTATATTTTGATGAATTAAAGCAAAATACTGGTAAATTGAAATTAATTCAAAATAGCAACAACAAAAATTTACTTGTTAACAGAAAGAACATGTTTTAATGAAAAAAATTTATAATATGTTTCATTATTTATTTAAGGCAGTCTATTGAGTTATCTTATGAGATTTGCATGCTCTGTCTTATTTTAAATCCACAATACACATTGCTGCATTGAGAAAATTCCACCTAGCAAATTTAGTATTATAATAGTTTTTTAATGGATCTGTATCCTAACCAAATAATCCTGAAGACATGAGTAGATACTTTGCAGTAATTATTCAGAAAAACAAAAAAACATGGAGCCCCAAAGTCAACCTAAAATGTTACCAACGTTTCATGAGTTTGCTCTATCAAATGACATACTGATAATTGAGACAGAATAATATCCTTAATTTTTCCTTTTTTTTAAGGTTAATTTGTTATCTTGAAATGGAAACACCAGACTAAAATTACAATTGTACATTTCAGGAAAATGGCAACACTGCACGTAGAACACTATCATGTCCAAAAGTGTAACTTTTACCTTCTTATGAATTACATTCCCTTTAATGACATGGCAAAATAGAGGAACATGACTAATTATGAATAATTATTTTTCTATTAGGTAAATACTTTTCTCTTTAAGTTGAAATGGTGTAAGGCTAGCCACTGAGATCCAATTACTGTACATCTTAACAGTTTATCACTTCCCTTTATACTTGCTTTATTTACCAGATCTTTCCAGGCAAAGAAATGTAAATTAAATTATCATTTGTATAGTTTATCAGGGCATTTATGGTACATTATATACAAAATCAGAGTGACTTTTTAAACATACTTTTTATGTATACCATACCATCTCACAACCACCTGTAACTCCAGATCCAGAAGGACTTGGTACCTGTGGTATATACATGTGTCTCTCTCTCTCTCTCTCTCTCTCTCTGTCTCTCTCTCTCTCTCTCTCTCTCTCTCACACACACACACACACACACACATTGAAAGACAATAAAATAACTTTTAAAATTATTGTTCAGGATATCAATTTATGTTAGAAATTGGCATATACAACAATATATTAAAATCACAATATCAAGAAAGGAAATACATAGAAACAATTGGCTATTAAATACAACATGTGTTCATTCCAGGTCAGCACATCTCCTATAAGATGATTTACTCTGTCAGACATGCCATTAGGGCATTGAAACAGATTACACAATGTTAACAGGGATTCAGAAAGAGCTTAATTCCTTCCTGTATTTCTGTGAAAGTCTTCCTAATTGCTGTTTTGAAATAAACCAGCTATTATGTTGCCAGGAGTTTAAGTTCTGTGGCCTCCATCCAAACAGCCTCAGCTTATACAGTCTCTGAGGTCTCTAAGGACAAGACAAAAGAGATAGTCATTCAATCCGTCTGTTGAAATTCTATTCTACATCAGTGCAAACAAAAAAGACACTGTAAGAAAAAATACAATATTTGAGGTTTCCCCATCACCAGTGAAGATATATAGAGCATGTGAGTTACTTTAAAGTAAAATCATCAGAGACTAAGGCAAGCCACTGTCAGACTTCAGAATATTTCATCCTTTCTGAAGGAAAGACTTTTTTAACCTGGAAAGCAGACCAGGTGCAGCTTAGTACAAGAACAGGATGTGAGAGCATTTGATAAGAACATCTGCATTTGTATTTTGATATAGAATATTATGGAATCATTCTGGGTTGGGAACTTGATGTTACAGAAGTAATTTAATCTAAAAGAATGTAAAGCAATAACTTAAAAGAACTTTTGGCAGAAATTATGGTTGATTTAAAAAATGGAGTCAGTGGTGTTTGGTTATAAATGTCAATCTTTTTCTCACATGAGTTTCATGCAGCTTTACATGGATTTCCATTATCACTATTTTTGTTAAGGCTATAGTTTGGGAATGCATGATGTGTTTGGTATATATAATCCAAATTGAATATCATTGCTTTGTTTCCTAGGCCAGGGAAGAAAAGAAACTTCAGTATTAATATCACCATTCCCATTTGTTCACTAGTTTTTTATTCCTTCCCATAACTTTCACATATGGTGCTCCAAATTTTAGCAACCATGGTGCAGGTAGTGAATCCTTACAACAGGTGTTCATGAATAAAACCAAATAAAAAGTTAACAGCTCTTAGATTTTCAGCAGCATGATTCCACTGTTGCGCTCTCTAGGCAGCTCATATAGTTGCTCCCCAACACTATTAAGTAGTACAAGCATGCTGAAACCAAATGACAACATCACATCTTGCTGTCTATCAGCTTCTGGATACAGTATTCACACAGTATCTTCTCAGCACCATGTTCATTTACATATATTTAGTAACAATACATAGTAATCTTGTCTCATATTGAAGCTAGTTGTAGACTTCTAAACAACATTGAACTACTAAAATTAAAACATCATTATTAAACACAGAACTTATGTATAAGCCTAAATCATTTTTCTGTCTCTTATTAATATTTATCTATCTACTTTCCTCATCAGGTTTGAATCAAGGGTTAATAAATGTAATTGAAACTTATAGAAGATATTCCACATAAAGAAGTTAGACTGATTTTTTAAATAGCTGCAAATATTAGAAGCAACAGCTATTCCCAAGTTTGAGAATTTGATTTTTACTCTTTTGAAATTGAATTTCTATCTGCAACACGTAGCCACTCTTCAAATTCCATGGGTGGAGTTTTTTATCTGTTGTTTTAACAAATTTGCTGTAAGAAAACTGCATCTCCAACAATGTTTTAACTCCTGAAAAAATGGGCCTTCCATTAATTTTGAAAAGTCCTTACATTATTATGTATATAATAATACTTTAAAAAGATATTTCTTAACAAAATATGGTAAAATTTGAAATGTGATTTTAAAAATTGGCATACTCATGCTAACTTATATAAAATCAGTGAACTATTTCATCACTAAAACAAAATTAGTAAATAAGAGCATTTGAGACAGCTCACATGAGTTTGTGAAAAACTAATTATTAATCCTGATACATTCTTTTAAAAAAAAAATCGATGACAAGTTTTAATTGTTATTGCAAAGGATTTACGAAAAGCTACTTCTAGTTAGGAAAATATGAGTTAAAGCAACTTGGTGATCTCATCTTACTCTAGTCAGAATAACTAAGATAAAACTGACCAACCAACCAACCAACCAACAAACAAACAACTAACAACAAATAATGGTTAGGAAGTAAGAATGGGGAAACACTTACTCGCTGTTGGTAGAATTGCAAATTAGTCCAACCATTCTTGAAACTACTGTTAAGAATTCCATTCCCAAAAAACTAAAGACAATCTACAGTATGACTCATTTATATCACTCTTGGTATATACCCAAAGGATTTGACATCCTACTCCACACATACTTGCTCAGCCAGGTATATTGATGGCCTATTCACAATAGCTAGGAGAAGGAAACAACCTAAGTATTCTTCCAGTAATGGATGGATAATCAATATTTCATGCATATAAGTAATAGAAGACTATCCTGCTATAAAGAAAACATGGAATTTACAGATTAAAACACAGGTGGACCTAGAAAAATATTTTATTGAAATAACACAGATCCATATATTCATTGGCACATGTCCTTCCTTATCTGTGGCTTCTGGTTCTAGTTTTCATATATGAGTACATAAGCTGGAACACTAAAGAAACAAGGAAAATAAAAAAGAAACCAGGGAGTATGGAGAAGAGTTTTAGAGAGGAGACTAGCATGATACAGGTGATATGAAGAATGATAGGAAAATGAGGAAGGCTTTAATTTGGGAGGAAAAAATAATAATATTTCAGTATTGTAAAATATACTAACTTAAGACATGCCCTCAACATATCTCAGAATTTACATGATAAAGTAACAAAGCTGAGTGAATTTAAATATTTTCAGCCAGAAATACTTTTCATGTAGATGTGTGAAGACAAAATACACACCACACTGATTTTTCTTTTTAGTACTCTTTGGTGAGTTTTCTTCACCTGAATTTCCTTAGAAATTTTACTATGTCAAACTCATTCCTATGTGTTCTAAGTTTACGTTCTCCCTCACTGTACCTACTAAGACTATAATTAGTTAACCTCCTCTCTCAAATTCTTCTGTCCTAACAACTTATTTTATAATCAACATTTAAACCAGAAATTTAGTAGACACCTGACATATGATAATTAACTTTAGATTTTAAGACAGGACAATGTTCATAAAGAGCTTATTTGCCAAAACTTTATCTTCATGTATAACATATGGCCACTGCTTACTCTTTGGTCTTCTCACCTTGGATAAGAACGTGTCAGTATCAAATCCAGCATCCTATCTCCTTCAGAGAACATTTCTAAATCTCTTTACGTGCTCCATTATTGTGAGAATTGAAGTTCATTTTCTGGCATGCATTTGTTAATATTGCTGCCATTTTTTCTGGTCACTGGCATATTGATGGGGAGAATACTTCTTTTTCTTCTCTCCCTTTTTGTCTTGTGCCAGCTTCTGTTCCTGTAGTATAGAATGTACTCATCAAAAATATTAAACTGCAATTACATCTGTGAACTTTATTGTCAACTGACAGTTTTTTACAAAATCTGTTTGTTCCATTAGTCATCACACTGAAATATCACAAGTTAGGATTGAACTATCTTATTTCTTGTTTGATTTTTAAACTGCCTATAAAATGCGTATAGTTAGAAATGTAAAATCTTCCTTATGCTTCTACTAACACTGGTTGATTTGGAACATAATAGCCTACCTACTTCTATTGAAGATTTATCACTTACCTTAAAAATCTTCCATTTCACAGGAAGAGTGTTCATAGAGTTCATTTGATATCACGTTTCTGTATTGAATGTCTCCTATATCTCCAATATGCTTTTAATCGTCCTTCTGTTAAATATTCTTCTTCAGTAGCTTTTCTATGATCTAAAATTTCATGGTTGTGAAATGACTTTATAAGAAAATCATGTCTCTTCTGAGTTAATAATCCAAATGTATTCAGCATCCACAACCTGTCACTTCACTGAAATCAGTGTTGCATGGCTAGCCTTCCATTTGCTTTCTTTCTTGTCATTTATAATTTCAGCTATGTCTGGTGATCTGTACCACATACCTTGCCCTTTATCCATTGATACTATAGATTTTATACTCGCTGCCTATTATATAGCAGTCTTCTAATTACAACCTATTTTAATTTGTTTTTATCACACTATATTCTGGATTCAAAGTAATTTATTCTAAAATACAGATTCCATTCCATTCCATTCTTTTAAGTGTTATTTATTTTATGAACATTTTGCCTGCATGGCTGTGTACTACATTTAGCCTGGTGTCCACAGTGGTCAGAAAAGAGTATTGAATCTTCTGGAATTAGTGTTACAGATACTTATGAATCACCATTTGGGTACCAGGAACAAACCACAAGTGTTCTTAAACAATTAGCTATCTCTCCAGTCCTACATTACTTTCTTAATTAGAACCCACCAATGTCTTTATTATTGGAGAGATGGCCAAGAGAATTAGTGAGTTTTTGCACCAGTGGGGGGGGGCATGATTTCATATCTTTAGTACCCACACAAAAAGCAAGGCATGAGTGTGTGTATCAGTGCTGGGATGAGAGGAGGGCAGACAGTTGACACACAAGTGTAGCTGGGCCTAATGGCCACCAACTATGTTTGTTTAAAAAAATGATCCCTAATTCAGTGAAAGAGAAAGACAGTCTCTCAATAGAATTAGTCAATTGATCATAAAGCAATACACCCAAGATACCACTTCCGATGTTCCCATGCTTACATGTTTTTATTTACATTATTCTTATCCTAACACTTTTATCCTAAAGTTCAGAACCTTAAATTTACTAGAGGTATATGACTTAAAGTGCAGACCCAAATTACAGAAACTGCCTTTTCTTAGTTCCCTTTGCTGCTTTTCATTTGCCTTGCCCCAATTTTGTTACTATTTTTTTATGTCTCTAGAACTGAATTATGCCTTAGGTTTTAATGTAAATATTTTTTTCTCCAGCAAGCCTCAGATGTCTACATCACACCACAGAGACACATCTGTGTGATCTTTCTATAGCACTGTGTCTCCTCTTTAAGCCACTGCAAATTTTCTTCCTCAAGGAGTTTCCCCACGAACCTAAGTTCTTTGCACATAGATAGCTTTGTTTACTTTGTACACCATAGTATCCATAGCTCATGTATTGCACCTGAATTGTTACAGAAAAATTAACATATTAATGATACAGTCTATACTAGACTTACTCTAAAAGTATTAGTCATTTATATACCAAGGTTAATATATATTAGATATGTACAGCTATATAAGGGCTTCTTGTGATAAGTAAAACATTTAAAAGATAATTGCTATTAATATATTTAGTCCATCTACTCTTTATTGTATTACTTCATAGCCCAATTATAAGATAACTATACATGATTCTAAATTTGTTGCACAGTATATCAGCATCGTGATGTAATTATCTGATGTTAAACATTCACACCCAAAGAAGAGTATATAATTCATGCTCCTTTAAACTTTGGAATCATGTTAAGTTGTAGAATGCATGTGCATGAAAATGAATAAAGTTGTTTCATCTCCATCCCCACAGAAATTCTAATACCGTAGTCACCTGACAAGTGTATATCTGGACTACCCCGATCATCATCTTTGCCTTTTTCACACTTGGGACATGTGTCAATAGTAACTCTCTATATTTTTTTCTTTATTTGCTTTAGGAATTAATATGAAAAAAAGAGATACACAAGATAGTAGGAGAAGGAATTCTTTTAAATTGCCCAAGCCTAAAAGATTCAAAAGGAATTCCTTAATTTGAATGAATATGTTAAATTTTCATTCAACAGTGATTCCCTTTTACACAGAAGATTTCTGTGTTCCAATCCTTATGAAGCTGATAACGCCATTTGCCAGACATCACTAGAAGTTTATATATGAAAAGATAAATTTTGAATTATGTTAATTTCTACATAAGTATATAAATAGGTATATAAAGTACTTACCCAAGGTCCTTTATTTTGCTTACATGTAACACTGAAACTATAGCCAGGTATAACGGTGCATAACTTTGATTTCAGCACTTAGGAGACAGAGGCTAATTGATCTCTTTCAATTAGAGAGTCTCAGGGTAGCCAGGGTTAGATAGCGAAATCCTGTCTCAAACCAAACCAATGAAAACCTATAAATTTCTATGGCCCTTGTTAATATGGCTCCTCAATATCATTTGATATCACAATTACATTACCAAATGCATCATTTCTTCTCTTTGCCATATTTTACTTAATTGACTTCGAAGACACTTCTTTTCCTTCCTGTATTTTTATTAGTTCATCTTGTTTTCTCATAAATGTTTTCTTTCTAAATACTTGAAAGTACCAGGACTCGGGCCTCCTTTTTTATATTTATTATTTTTCTTAGCAATCTCTACCAGGTTTATTTTTTGGGTTGTTTTGTGTTTTTTGTGTTTTTTTAAATGTTATAAACTAGATAAATATGTACCTCTATAGCAGCCCTGTGTTCCGAGAATGTGATTTGTGTATCCAACTCTGTGTTTGAAAGATCTACTTAAGAGAGAGATCTGTTGCTAAAATTCCTTCCCAGTGGCAGATATAATCAATGTCCACCTAGCCCTTTTCCCAAGGTCCCAACAAAAAACTGAGGCATGATTGAAAAAAGGTTCACTCTCAAAGAACCACCGAGATTATTGGACTTTCTTCAAGAGAATACATGAAGGGTTACTTAAATGGTTGTTAAAGATCTTCCCAGTCTCCACAACACGCACACCTGAAAAATCTTTAACCAGCAAGAATGAAGGTTTCCAGGAGATCACAAAATTGGAACCACCACCCCTAGTAATCCCATGTCTCTATATTCTAATTTCTCCCAAAGGCCATGTGCAATTAAGACAGAGTTACATACAACAAGTAGTATACTGTGGTCAGGGTTTCATGACCCTTTCTACCCTTCCATGAGTGGATATGAACACTAAATAAGCCAGGCTTTGGTAAGCCTTTTGCTAGTGAGTGCAGCTGAACTTGCTAAGAAGATAGTCACATAGTTTGGAGGAAAGTCATTGACAACACTATCTAGTAGTGCACTTCTTTTCTTTTTAAAAAAGAACTGTTTTTTTTTTTTAATTTTTACATCATGGAAAGATTTTTATAGACACTAAGTCAAAAACTGGTGAACCTTTCTTTCATTCCTATAAAACTTTATATCAAATCCCTTTACTAAGAGTGTTGGTTCCACCCAAAAAGTCTAATCAGAGGAACTAGTTGTCACCTCTATAGATGGATCACATGCTTTTGAGAATGTGATCACAACCTGTTACCTTGAATCAATAAAGCTTTCTAACATGTGTAGGCCCCATTTTCTCATCTTCAGTTTATTCTTTACAGAGTTGAAGTTTTATGATTATATTAATTTTACAAGATTAAACCACACAAATCTCAGTGTACAATTATTTGGCAGCATCTGACCAGGCACCTTTCATTCACATACCCATGAATTATCTGTATTTTATTTTCATAGAGTTTTATCTTCTTTGCATACATTTTCCGATGTCTACTCATTTGTTGTTTAATTACAAGATCACCTTTTTCTTTAGTGGTGATTCATATTACAAAATATAAGAGTGAGTATCCTGCCTTGAATCACAGAATGGCTCACAGAAAGAGCTTAAAAATGAAAAGGGAGCTGGGAGATGGTGGTGTATGCTTTTGATCACACCACTCTGGAGGCAGAGGCAGGGGGAAACTCTATGAGTTTCAAGACAGCCTGGTCTACAGAATGAGTTCCAAGACACCCAGAGTTACACCAAAGAAACCCTCTCTCAAAAAAAGGAGAGGGGGAAAAAGAAAGAGAGAGAGAGGGAGGGAGAGACAGAGAGAGATGGAGGCCAAGAGATAGAGATAGATAGAGAGAGATGGTGGGGGAAGACTTCAGTGTGTCCTGGCTAGGAAGCTGTGACAGCAAGAGTAAAGCAACTCTTGGCACCAGGATCACGGAGCATAACTCCTCACACAGCAACCTAATTTGGGAGCAGAGAAAGTTGGTCCAGAATTATACATGAGTGTAACCCTTGAAGTCTACCTTCAGTGACCTATTTCTGCCAGTCAAGACCAAATTTGAGAGCTCCCAAGCCTTCCCAAAGCAGTGCAAATAGTTGCAGGCCAGACATTCAAATATATAGGAGCCTGTGGAGGAAACTTTACATTCAAATATTAATATATGAATATGGAAGGATTTATGTAGCCATATCATCATAGATGTGTATTTGGACTATTTATGTTTGGAGTCTACAATGAAAAAAGTTTTTATGGAGATTCATGTACATTGTTGTTATGTCAATAAGCTTTCAGTTCCCTTGGATAAATTTCTAGCAATAGAATGACTCAGTGTTAGCTTTGTTATACTTGATTTTCTAAAAACTACAAAGCTGTTTCAAAAGGATGTACCATCTAATTACTTTCCCGAAAGCAATTTTAGAGATTTTTGAATGGTCTTGTATTACCAGTATTGATTTAATTTAGCCATAATAAAGGATGGTAAATGGCATCTAATTGAGATTGTAATATTTATTTCCCTTATGGCTAATGAAACCAACCATCTGTGTTTGCTTTTGGCCATATATGAACTTTTCTTTACTAAATATCTCATCAAGCTCCTGCTTTAATGAGCTATTTTTCTTTTGTTATTTATATGTTAGAGTTTTGTCAGTGAGTTCTTTCATTATACTGTACTTAACCATTAGAAAATAAACATCTGTCTTTCAGTCTTAATTTTATAAATCCACTTTCAGTAAAGTAATATATTCCTAACTGCACATTGAATCTTTCCATATTTTAAGGTATTAAGTATTTTTTTATAACATAAAAAGTTGCTGGTTCAGCTAATTCTGTCTGGAAAAATACTTTTCCTGGATTTATATCCAGCTCACATTTTTGCTGTCCTCACCATAAATATTGATATTATTATTTGATATATCTAGGCACACTATATTACCTTTTATCTTCTATACAGAACTGACCTTTTATCTAAGTGTTAAATATATAAAATTATATCAATTTTCTATCCCATTTCCTCCATCTTGCATCTCCCATGCTCCCCTTTTTCCAGTGATATTTTTGTTTCTTTGATAATTATTGTTACACATATATATGAGAATACATGTTCTAAAATAAATTAATACAACTTGCTTAGTCTGTTTTTGTTGTTTGTGTGTCTATGACTTCAAGTCTTACAACTACACCAGAAAACCAAGAAGGAAGACTCATCCCTGGAAAAGGCTAATTCTCCTTCTCCCCACAGCCGTTTCTCAGAGACAAGATTTCAGAGTAGACTTCCTGACATTCTGGCTCTTAGAATTATTCTGCTTCTTCTTCTGCAATGTTCTATGAGCCATCAATGCAGGAGTTGTGATACAGATGTATCGATTGAATCTGGAACTTCACAATCAGTTGGTCTCTGGATTGTGTTCAATTGTGGCTTTTTTCATGTTTTCTACTTGCTATAAAGATAAACTTCATTGGTAAAGGTTAGTTATCTGTGAGTAGAAGAATCTATTTTAAAATTAAATAAGGAATCACATTGGTCAGGATAGATTCTTTTCTTTCTTTTGTATAGTGTTAGTGGCTTTCTTCCTTGACAATATTTTTTTAATTATTTGAGAGTTTCATACAATGTATCTCTATCACACCATCTTCCTGTTCCTTCCATGTCTACCCTTCTATACCTGTGTCCTCAAAGAAAAAGGAAAAAAAAGTCCAATCTGTGTGGTATAGATCATGGGCATCACTATGGTTGCAGCAGGGAGCTTCGATTACTGGCATCCGCATGGCTCATATTAGCCTGAGAATAAACATGACAAAGTTCAACCCAAAGTTTGGCTTC
Organism: Cricetomys ansorgei; assembly: GCA_026225945.1. Classification (NCBI taxonomy): domain Eukaryota; kingdom Metazoa; phylum Chordata; class Mammalia; order Rodentia; family Nesomyidae; genus Cricetomys; species Cricetomys ansorgei. The sequence continues at coordinate 12,886,501 of JAMJFZ010000713.1, forward strand.
CCTGTCCAAACATGCAGGTACCTGGACAATGCACAGTCACCCAGAAACTGCACAGGCACCCAGATATCATGCAGGATACCTTGACATCTTGCAGTACACCCAGGTTTGTTCAGGCACCCAGATATCACACACCTGGTCATCCCACAAGGGTCCTAACCCTCGCAAGCCACAGGAACCTTCCTAGGTATCCAAAGTCAGGAATCATTTCCTTCATTTTGAGTGGGGCTTACATCTGATTAGACAGCCACTGATTGCCACCAACATGTGACACCCACTTATTGCACTTTTACAAATGACTTTCCATTCTGGTTCATATTTGTCAAGGTTAGTAGATATTGGCACTCCCCTTTCTTGTCAGAAGATATGGTCCTTTCTGGAACCTCGGAAACTAGACTACAGGAATGAGTTTTTGAAGTCACATTCTGCTCAAATAATCTGAATTATGTGTCATAACTATGCAATGTCTTCAGTAATAGGGCCCCCTTATATTTACATAAAGTTATATATGTAATAACTTTACTTATAACTTTATGTGCATATAAACTCCTTGAGGTTTTCTTAAACAACTTTTGGTGTTACTGGTCCTGCCTTATCCTACTATATTAACTTTGCTCTCTTCTCTCCAGTTGCCGCATCTTTCCTTAATTTTCTTTTTTCATTTCATATCACTTGTATTCTGCTAGTCTCCTCTCAAGTGCCACTCTCCGTTGTTTCTTAATACTTTACTGGTTTCAATGTTTAATCCATTTATAAGCCCCGATGTGAAGATCTAGAGCTAGAAACTGCCCATGAGAGACAGCATGCAGTACTTGTCTTTCTCTGTCTGGGTTACCTTACTCCGTATTCTCATTATTTCATTTTGTTTGTGTTACAGGTGAATAGTGTTTCATCGTGTATATATACTACATTTTAATTATCAATTTATCTGTTGCAGGACATTTAGAGTATTTCCATTTCTTGACTATTGTAAATATGACAGCAATGAACATTGCTGTACAGCTGTGAACAGAAAATTAAGACCTTTGAGCACATGCAAAGGAGTGTCAAAGCTGGGTCATATGGAAGATGTTTTTTTAAGGTTATTTTTTCCAGGTTAGCTTCAACAATTTGCATTCCCACCAAGAGTGGATAAAGGTTCCAGTTCTCCTCAACTTTGTCAGCATTTGTCAGTTCTTTAATCCATCTTAGCATTTCAGACTGGGGTAAGATGAAATCTTACAGTTGTTTCAATTTGCGTTTCTCTAATTGCTAAGGATGATTTTGAGGTATTTATCAGCCACTTTCATTTCTTCTAGCTTATTTTTAAATTGAGTCATTTGTCTCCTGGAATCTTTGCTTTTGAAGGGTTTTTTTTTTGCATTTTTTAAAATTTTTTTATTCTGGGTAATAATCCTCTGTCAGATCTATGACTAGAAAAACTCCAGTATCATTTTCTTAGCTATACGTAGCTTTTTTAGTTTCATAAGTTCCCACTTCTACACAGTTGGATTTAGTTTCTGGGCAAATGGAGTCATTTTCCATTTTGACACCTAAATCACAGAGTGTACTTCCCATGAGTTCCTCTAGATTTTTTTTTGTGTTTTGTGTTTCAAATTCAGCTATTTGATGTGCTTGGATCTAATTTTTACACAAGGTGATAGACACAGGTCTATTTTCATTCTTCTGAATGTGGGCCTCCAGTTTTTGCAGTAGCATTTATTAAAGGTGCTGTCCTTTCTGTGGTGTATGTTTTTCCTTTCAATCAAATATCAGACATCTATAATCCTAAGTGCATGTATGGATTTTTTATTTTACTTCATTGGTCTGCATGTCTGTTTTGCATCACTATAATATTGTTTTTATTTCTGTAGCTCTATGGTATATATTAAAGTGGAATAGCAATATTTCTAGGATTCGATTTGCTCAGGAATTCTTTGCCTATTTGGTATCTTTTTCGGTCTGATACAAATTTTATGATGGGTTTTTCTATGTCTGTGAACAATGTTGTAGGTATTTTCATTGTGAGTGTATTGAATTTGTAGATTGCTGATTTTTGTTGTTGTTGTTATTAAGCAGCGATTTTCATAAATTCAATTCTATTAATCCATGAACATGGGATGTGTTTCCATTTGCTGGTGTCCTTCTCAAGCTCTGTCTTCACAGATTTGAAGTTGTCATTGTAGGGTTTTTCACTTTCATGATTATCTTCATTCCATGATATTTTATTTTCTTTGACATTATTGTAAAGGACAGTGTGTGTCTGTTAATTTTTTCTCAATTTTTTGGTGATATACAGAAAAGCTTCTGATTTTCATACATTGATCTTGGAGCTTGTCACTTTACTGAAAATATAAATGTATCTACTAGTTTTGGGGTATCTAATAAATTTGGGGGATCTTATTTATAATATCATATCATCTGCAAATAGATAATTTGGCCTCCTCTTTATTCCTATCTATATCATTTCACTTCCTCCTCTTGCTTCGTTGCCATAGCTTGTCCTTGCATAATTATATTGAGAAAGGGGTGAGAATAGAGGGAAATCCCATCCCATTCGTGATTTGAATGTGATTGCTTTGAGTTTTTCTCCATTCAGAATGATGTTGCCTGTGTTATATATGGCCTTGATTATGTTGATATGGTTCCTGCAGTCTTACTCTCTCTAAGATCTTATCAAAGGCTTTTTCTGAACCCATTGCGATAATAATGTGAATTTGTATTTAAGTCCATCAATATGATTTATTATTATATTGACTTCATATGTTGAACCGACCCTGATTTTCAATGGTAAAGCCAATTTGATTGTGTTGTATGATAATTTTGATATATGCTGGTGTTTGGTTTGCTAGAATTTTATTGGGGATGTTTGTATCTATGTTGATCAGATAAATCAGACTATAATTGTGAATATGTTTTTTCTCTGTGTGTACTTTTACCTGATTTGGATATTAGAATAATGCTGGTTTCAGTGAATTAATTTTGGAGTGAGCTTCTATTTATATTTTTCTTGAAGACTTTGAAAAATATTGATTGTAGTCCTTCGAAAATCTGATAGAATTCTACTGTAAGTCTATCTGGGCCTAGACTTCTGAAAGTCAGATGGCTTGTTATTAGTATTTCAATCTTTTCCTTAGTGATGAATTTATTTAGGTGGTTGTTCTTTTCTGGAAAACAAAGCTTCAAATATTTAATCTGCGCAGAACATTTCTGATTCATAATAAAACATCTCACAAGGAATTCTTTTTGAATAAAGTAATTCATCCTTTCTCCTGTTTTCCTTCATATATACAAAATATATTTACATATGCCATCTTGAAAATATTACTGTGCATTTTATGTGTTCATGTAATTATGTTCTTCTACTTTGTATCACCACTGTTTGTTAAAAATCTTGGCTTATGATAATAACACACAACTTTCTTCCTTTAAAATTTATCTTTGCTCTCTTTATTGTTACTCTGTCAGGAAACAAGTAAGTAGTTTGTTTTAAGCCTCTTAGCTTCTTCAAAGTGGTAAAATTTAGATGAAATAATTAATCAAAACGTTAGCACTACTCAATAGTTTTAGAATTTGAGTGAAGCACTTATATTTACATTTCTTTCAAAATCATTTTAAACATATATTTATGCTTCAACATAGTTCACAAAGAATTTGTTAGTGTGTTTAGAAGTTTCCAAGAAACAAACATTAAACATGTCATTTCTTTTCAGACAAGTGACATATGAGACACATTTCCAAAATTAATAACATTATGATCTATCTAAGAATGAATACATAATGCCTGTAATATATCACATTTTATATGATGAAATTCTCATAATTTCATAATGTAGTATCTAACATGTACTTTGGTTAAATATTTCCATATTCAATGAGAAGTTATAAGGTACACCTTACATGTTAATGTGAGACCACATTGAAGGTATGCTTTTGAAAATACAAAGTAACTGTGCATGACATATCATTCAGTGTGTGTGCAAGGCACCATACACTACAGAAAACATCAAAATCAATAAGTACTGTCCTCTCTCATAACTTGCTTTATTATAAAACACAGAGCCAGTTAAATCAAAGGATTAAAATCATATAAAATAAATTTGTATTTTAATATCATGACATTCAGGAGGAGAATAAGATTTTATCTTTAAACCAGAAGAAACATCATGAAAATAACATGATGCTGTTGTTGAAAATTCCAAAAATCCAGAGTTTTTATCAAATGTTAAACCATCTTTTCAATGCCTGATTTACACCTGAGAACTTCCATGTTTCCATATTTATGACACTTAGCAGAAAGTGGAATCAACATTGTTTTTAACAGTATTATTAAAAGGAAAGATGAGTATATTTTCCACCTTCGTGAGAGAAGATTATAAAACTGTTTTAAGTGTGGAATGTTATATCTTTAACATGCACATATTAACAGGGAATATTTAAGAATCATTATATGTTATATGATGTGATTGTTTTTCAGATATCAATATTTTGTGCCTTTCTGAGCATGATGATGTTTTAGTATATCAATCACCAACAATATATTATGTTATTTATATTTATTTTTTACAAATATATCCCCAGTCTTTTTAATTGTCAGTTCACAAAGTTGTCCATTTTTGAAGCAAAGTATATTCTACACTAAGGTTTTCTTGCTTGCTATCATGGGTTTAGTGTGTAAATTACATGAGTCAAAATTTCTGCATTTTATTTGCAAAAATTTCTAAGGCTTCCTTCTGTGTTGTTATAAAATAGACATTTATAGTAATCATTATCTTATATACTATTTTACTAATGGAAATAAAGATGATACGATATGTATGTATTTAATGCATATTGAAAACATCTGTCTGAAATTTCCTTCCTTCCTCCATTTAAACTTCTGGTTAGATGTTGTCAGGCAAAAACAGGCGCATTAGAGGATATCATACAATGAAGCTTCCATTAACGTTGGAAGTGCATACATATGTCAAATCTTTCCATAGCCTGTGGATATTTGGAAGCTCAGTTCTTTTGTGGTACATAAAATAATCACAGATAGAGGAAATTAAATGGGGGAAAACAAAACATATTCTCTCTATGATAAATATTTCCTTAGGATATGATTTTTTGTAGTATTTAATGAAATTAAAATATGCATATATATATATATATATATATATATATATATATATATATATATATATATATATATATGGCTAAATGTTCTAGTAAACCAGTGGATAAAGTTTTGATTGTCTTAAAATATCTCAAATTCCAGTCCTTGAAAATAATGATGTTGGGTTTCAGAAATTTAACCCACACTTTCTTATTTTAAATTGTCAAAAATCATCATTGCTTTGTATTGAGGATGGCCACAGTTTTCAAGTATCCTGAAATTAGTCCAAAGAACTTAATGCATTTTTTCCCAAGAGAGATCTGTATAACTGGGCATAGAAGCAAATGCCACAATTCACCAATAAAAATTTTCACATAATGGCCCATCAATTTTTGTTGAATCAGGAACGATTCTGCCTGTCTGAAAGTAGCTATAAACTTGGTTGGGTCATTTACACTTTACAGAGGCTCATCAGAGCTCAAGGTAATCTTCCCTAACTTGTGCAAGTTGTATAGAGAAGTAAGACCTAAAGAGAGGTATCCAGTAACAAAAGTTTATGGTTTTGCAGTTATAGTATTATTTTCAATTGAAATGGTAGGGCCCTTGACTAACAAGGGAGTATTCAAAGAAACTCTGTTGCCATGGTGACAGTCTGGCTTGACTCACAATTTCCACTTAAATGCAGACCAAAAAAGGTTGTACTGTTAACTGTCAATCATAGTTTCAAAAAATTCTAGTCCCTAACAGTTTCACTTATTTGAAGGAGTACTTACAGTCTATTGTGGTGGTATATGCCTGTAATCACCACCTTTGATGTAAGAGACTTAGGAGATCAACTCCACCTTTACCTACACAGTGATATTGAAAAGAGTCTTGGCTACATGAGACTCTAACTCTATTCTCCTTCTCCCAATTAAATGATATGTACATAAAATAAAACCTATCAATCATGACATTAACAGTTTTAGGAGTCCTTAACACTTCTTAAGTACCAGCCAAATACACTTAGGGAAATTATTAACCTCTGATTTGTCTCAAAAATATCCATATTCACTAATCAAAATGATTTTTATGGATGTCCACTTTTTCAGTTATATTTTTGAATCTGTTATTTATGTATGCTAAAAACTTGTTAATCTTTGCTAAAAGGTAATTGTTTGCATTGTAATGTTTTATATGTTCATAACATTAATTTTATTTTATTATAGAAATAACTATGCAAGTAATATACCTTTTTAGTCATTTTCATAATTTGTCATTGAAATTAAATGACAAGTAAAGAGAGAAACTTGAAATAGATCACCTGTGTGAGCTTCCACTCTGCAAGCAGGCAAGGATTAAAATTTATACCAGAAATTTAATGTGAACTTCATCTAAGTTTATTTTACTTGAATGGAGGATAAAGAGAAAAAAATCTTAAGAAAAGAAACAGGAAAGGAAGGCCTGCATCAATTGTTTTCTAATATCAAAACCACAGCATTGAGGTCCTCGGGGATAATCTACCTCACTCTGTCAATCAGGATGATGGAAGCTGATCCTCTCAGAGAGATTTTTCTGTCCAATGCCTCTTGGGAGATTCTCTTCCTTATCTCATTAGTGAGATCTACAGATGTCAAGAAAACATAATGTCTGGAAGCATATATCCTAACCCAGAGGAGCAACTTGGCCTTTCCTACTTTAGCTCAAAGCCTACTTTGAAGCTTCATTTCTGTGGGGCTTTGCCCTAGGGCATCAGGGTTGAAGAAAACCAATAACAAGGAAAATTTCCTCAGTTATCTCACACCACCTGGCAGACTGAATGGGTAACATTAAGAAAATCTAGGAAATAAGCACCCCTTCTAAAAAAATAGCCAAGGAAACCTAATGAACACTATCTTTAATTTTCTCTATAAGGAAGTTGTATTCCATCTTTGGCATATCTGTGTTAGTACAAACTACATGTTTCAGATTTTCATTGAATAACAACTAATTATGTACTAACTATAAATTTTACAGTTGAAAAGATAATACTATGAAGGGAATTTGGGGAAATGATATGTTGAAAGTCTTTAGAAATAAATTTTTTAAAATATTAACATTACAAGTCAGGAAACATTATTCAAAAAGCATAAATACATGGAGAACAAAGTCAAGTGCTTTGAAAAATAGGATGCAGTAATTTAAATATCTTTACTCTTGCCAGTCTAGTTAACTTTCTGTTATTTTTTTTTAAGAAAATGGAAAGAAATGAAACTATGATTAAGTTTTTTGAGGAATTAACAGTCTTATTTTAGAAGCATCAAAGAGTATTCTGAAATATCCTCATATTAATAAAAATAATCTATGGACATAGAAATATAATCAGGGTTCAATAAAGTCTGACTGTGTCAGGGTAGAATTGGTAAGAATTTTCCCCTCTCAGATATTTATAGAAAGCAGATGATTATTAATGAACAAATGCTGTGTTTGATAGTTATTTTTTTTAGAAACGATGTTTATTGTACCCAGATGATTATCTTTTGTTTGTACTGGGGATTCATGCACATAAACATGTGGATGCTCAAGCTTTTGTTTGTACATGCAAACTCCAGAGCATGGTAGGGTATACAGTGTCTTCCTCTACTGCTCTTCAAGATTTTCTCTTGAGACAGTGTGTCTCTCGTTGAATTGAGAGCTCACCATCTTGCTTTCCATAGCTGGCAAGTGAGTTCCACCTGACTCTGTCCCGCAATACTAGGTTTATACGCATAGAGTCAAACATAGCTTTTTTCATTATTGAAAACTCATACAATATATTATATTTACAGATTCTGATCTTCCATCTCCTCCAAGATACTCTGTACCACCTCACCTACCAAATTCCATGCCATCCTTTTCTCTCTCTAGAAAGTAAACAGGTTAAAAAAGTAGAAGAAAATAAGCAAAGAAAACCAACACAACACAAAACAATATTTAACACACACACATACACACACACACTCACACACTTACACACACTTCATAAAAACATAAAATCAGAAACCATAATTTACAAGCAAAAAAACTGGTAAGAATTCTTCTTAAAAAGTAAATAAAGTTTCAGCAGCAAACAACATGAGATGAACATATCTACATAAAATCATTGAGTCCATTTTGTGTTGGCCATCTACTTCTAGGTGTGTAGGCTTCACTTAGATCTGGCTTATTTAATCACTGAGACTCCATTGGAGAAAACAATTTTTTTTTCTTTGCAAGCACTTGTCAATTGGAGATAGCTTCTATTTTATATTTTGCTTATTTTTGTTTTATTTTACACAGATTTTTTTTTCATATGCTATATTCTGATTATGGTTTCCTTCCCAGAACTCCTCCAATATTCTTTCTACCTCCCACACACCCAAATGAACATTGTTTCTTGGTCTCTCTTATTAGAAAATAAACTTCTTCAATTTCTTTCTTGAATGTCTTATACAGTTATTATCATATTAGCTTTTTTCTTATTCTTTAGATATTTTTGAGACTCTTGTAAATGATATTTCTTTCTGTGATTTCTTCCTCAGTCTGCCATTTGTACATAGAAAGCTACTGATTTATTATTAATTTTGTATCTGCTGTTTTTGTAAAAGTATTTATAGAAAAGTGTTTGTAGAAAAGACCTGGGGAACTTAGGGTCACTTAATTATATAATCATATCTGTAAATACATGTACTTTGACTTTTTCCCTTCATTTTTGAATTTGCTTGATTTCCTTCAGTTTTCTTATTGCTGTAGCTAAGACTTCAAATTCTACATTGAATAGGTAAAGAGAGACTGAATAATCTTGTCTTGTTCCTGATTTTAATAGAATTTCTTTGATTTTTCTCTCCATGTACATTGACAGCTGTGACCTTGCTGAAAATTGTCTTTATTATGTGTAGATATGCCCTTTATATCCATAATTTCTCCAGGTATTTTATCATGAAGAGGTATTGGGTTTCATCAAAAGCTTTTACTGCATCGAATGAAATGATCGTGTGTTATTGCTTTTCAGTCAGTTTATTCGGTGGATTGCAGTTATGGATTATATGTGTTGAAGCACTCTTGCATCTCAGGGATGAAGACTGCTTGGTCAAGGTGTGTTTGATATGCTCTTGGATTCAGTTAGGAAATACTTCGTAGATTGTTCTTACATTTATGTTCATATAAGGAAATTGATCTGTAATTCTCTTTGATGGGTCTTCGTGTTGTTTAGGAATCAGGTTCCTGTTGTGAAAGTTTATTTTTAATTGTTTATAAAATAATTGTTTTATGCACAACAGGTGGGATTCCACTGTCAAGGATGGCACTTAGCATGATGATGGTTTACTCTGCTGAGGTCTGAAAGGGTTTGTACCTATGAAAAATGCCTTCTTGTCTCTTTGGTGAGCCAAACCAGTAGCATACTATTACAAGTGGCACACCAAAGTGGGACAGGACATAACTCCAGACAATCCAATGTGGAGTCAAGGAAGAAAAAGAAACTCCAAACCTCACAGAGTCTGGTAAAATAAGCTCAGAGAAGCTACCAGAGGCTAGAGATTAAAGTATTAATTTAAGGCTCCTGAAGGAAGAGGTGAGAGAGAAAGAAAATAAGCCTGTATGAAGAGAAAAGTTTGTGAAATAAATAAATGAATGAGGAAAAAAGCTCTGAGGTGAGGGCCACAGAATGAAGGCCCCTAGAGATAAAGAATTCATCTGGGAACAGGAAAAAGCAAGGTTCTTACTGCTTTTCCTGATCATGGAGCTGATGTTCTCCCCTGCAGCTAGTGGTAGCATACTGTTTCATAAACTGAGTTTTCTGATGGCTGCATTGCATGCATTTGAAGCGCAATATGTTGTATTTAAGATCTACGGAAGGGTTTGCATGTCCCCCCTTAGTGATGGTGAAAAAGAATGCCAAACCACCAGAACATTTCATTCAGAAATTCTTCCCAATGGCCAGGGACCCTCTGCTATTGTGGGAGCCCCGGCTTAGAGCCAAAAAGCAACTTACTTAAACTGAACAGTTTATTTTTTTCCTTTCTTTCTTTTTTTTTTTTTCTGAAAACCTGACTACAAGCAGTACAGACACTGGTGATTGTGATGAGAATTGCACCCCATGAGGAAACCCTTCCTGCAGACAAGCTTATCACTTATTTTTCCTACAAACTAGTCTCTCTCTCAAAATCTGGTGTTTCCTCAGGGTCAGCTGACAGAAACTGTCTTCCAGAACTGCTGAAGTTGCATTTCCTGCTAGCAACTGAACTTGGTACTGTAAGAGTTACCTAGGTGTTGCTGGTTTTGAAATCATGAAGCACTCATGGATAGCAACTGAGGCTTGGCAATATGAGAGACCAGGAGAGGTCATTGGTGAAGGTGCAGCCTTGGTAGTAGTTGAAGGTCCAGATAAAAGGGGTCATGAAAAGAAGTTGAGGCTTGACACAATGAAGAGAACCCAGGAGGAGATGTTGGTGAAAGTGCAGCCCAGTTGCAGCCAGGGACCCCAGCAGTGTTCTGAAGAGGCAAGTACCCTGGAATGACCACAAAGATCATCAGCAGCAAGTGTAGCCTGGACAAACTGCGAGACTTCAGAGATCAAAGCCAGAGCAGTGACCCAAGCCCTTTGGAAGAATCCAGAAGATCATGAGTGAATTCCAGATAATTGATATTATTAATGCTTTTCTGCTGTCCAAGGCATAAAAAGCTTGATAGATTTTGGTTTCACTGCATCCTGTGCATTAGCAACTCTTGTGATTGTTCCTCTTATAAATACTTTTGCTGGTGTAGTGTTAAATTGTGTTGTTAAGGTAAAGCAATTTTTTATTCAGAAAAGAGGAAATGTCAAAATTTATTTTTATTTATGAAATAATTGATTTATGTACTGTTGGATGAGAAGCTATCCTATGTCTTGGCATTTTGTAATGTCTGCAGTTATTGGAATTATGTAGGGGAAGTTAATTGCTAATAATCTGCATATGGTATCAGTAGAAACCTTAGGAGTTCTGTATCAATAAAAACACCTGAGCTCAGATGCTCTCAGTTCCACTGTCAAGGATGACATTTGCCATGATGGTGGTTCCCTCTGCTGAGGTCTGGAAGGGTTTGCACCTATAATTATGCTTCTATGCCATCCTTGGTAAGTGCACAAAGCAGTGTACTACTACAGGTTCCTGTTTGAATTCCTAAAATTTTCATTTCCAGTTTTCCCCCAGTTTGGGTTTTCTTTACTGGTTCTATTTCAACTTTCATATCAGTAGTTTTCTTTATTTCATTCTACTATGTTCTGGAGATACTTTTCATAGATTTCATTTATGGGTTAATTCACATCCCTTTTGAGGTCCTTAATAATATTCATTATAAATATTTTGAAGTCCTCCCTTGTGCTATTGCATTTTTGGGGCCTACTGAAGTAGAGTTTCTGGGCTCTAGTGGAGACAAATTGTCTCACTTGTTATTGATTGTGTTTTTATGCTGACATCTAGGCATCTAGGTTTGGAATTATGGTAATTATAGGTATTGGTATCTCGTGTTATGTTTGTTGGGTAGGTTTTCAGTTCCTTGGTTTCTTTTTCCCTCTCTGTATTTTAAGAATGTTTGATGGCTATAATTTGCATAATAGGGGTGCTCCTAAGACCCTGGTATGTGTGAGCACTAAAGGTCCCAAGTAGAATTTGTTTCTAGATATTCATAGCTGCTACACAGGAAATTAAATGAGCTAGTGGAGCAGGGTGAGGAGGTGAATGGGTCTAATGAGGAAGGAAAAGTGGGTCTACCATGAGAATCTGATTCCATAGACATCCTGGCTAGCGGGTGTCCAGGAAAAGAGTGTCTGGGATGTTGGCAACTGAGACAGAGATGGGGTAAGGAAGGAAGATGTAGGAGATAATCTGCTTAGTTTTCTGAGAAAGGAATCAGAGAGAAAGGAGAAGCTGGTTCAAGTAGTCTACTAACAAGCTAGGGATATGACTGGATAATTGGCATTGGAGAGTGGGAAGCAGAGTGAAAATCATCTACCTGAATCCCTGAATTACATGGCCAGAGGGTTTCCAGGGAGAAGTAGCCTTGGATAGTGGAGGGTCAGACAAAGGAATGGGGTAAGGAAGGAAGGCTGTAAGAGAAAGTCCACTTTTGGATATAGCTTCTTATGTGGGTGCTGGTAATTCAAATTCATATCAGTGGAAAGAAAACTACTATAGTCGTGGTTTAGTAATACAGTAAATTGTTTCCTGTGTTATTCATCTCTGTGTGTAAATACCTGCACTGTCAAGACCGTCTTTGCCATATTCTTGTCCAAAGGAACCATCAAGCCCTGTGCATGAATCTTGTCTAATTCATTAATGTTAAAACAATATTGAAACTAGATTTGGATATCAGCTTAAGAGAAATTAAATATGAACTAAAACTTTACAATTTTCTTAGACAACTATACACTAAAAACCTGCTCAATTTTTATTGATAACCCATTACCGATTACTAATAGAATCTTGTCTGAGTTTTACATTTTACATTGTCTAAGTTTTACAGGTTACTATAACTGTATAAGCTCAAATTTCCTTGTATTCATTTTCAAAAGATCATTCTATTGCCATATTAAAATAGCTAATTAGTTACTAAGTATATAATATAGATATACAGTTCATTAGTGTCATTCTTTTGGTGACATGATTTATGAATCTGACTTAGGGGCAGTACCTTATTTATCGCCTTTCCTTAGTAAATGGAAAGCCTCTCCCTTGGAAGAACATCTTTGCAAATAAACAAGGACGTTCAAGATATTACCTGACTCAGTTGCCTCCACCAAACCATTCTCCTAATCACTTACAACATCTAAGTTTCACCTTCATCCTCTTACTTTACTTGTAACTCATCTGTGTACATCAAACTACTTTCCTTCATTGTTTTACCTGTACATTATGATAATTGGTGTTCTTTAAAATGTTTTCTGTCTTTCTCTTTTCCAACACATTATTTCATCAACCAGTTTCTCACAGAATGAATTAAAACTTGTTAAAAAAATCATTTAACATTTCATTGCCTTATCTCCAAACTTATTTTCCAAGATGCCCGTTTACTTAAACTAAACACTCACATTTGGTAATCACCATATGTTACAAGGAACTGTTTCCTCTCTGAGTAATTTAACCAGGTTTTAAGTTTTAACTTTAAAGATCATTCTAATTGCAATCTGGAGACTAGCTTAGACAAAAGTAAGGCTGATAGTAAGAGAACTATTCACAAGATGGCCGTAATCCTAGGGAAGAGAGATAAAATAAGAAAATGCTAGTGAGTATAATAGCTAAGACAATGAGATACCTGATACCAAATGTTAAATCAGCTTTTTTCAACATTTTCTCCTGAATATAGTGCATATTTTATTATTTGTTTTGTTTTAAAAGATTTATTTACATTGACTTCATGCATGTATGTAAGGTGTGCTGTGTGTGTTTCTGGTACCAGATCATCTAGAGTATTAGACAGTTGTGAGCTAAGTGGGTGCTAGAAATTAAACCTAGGTTCTCTGCAAGAGTGACAAGAACACAGAAACATTGAGCCTTTTCTCTAGTCCATTCTTTAACATTTTTTAACTCTACTTTGCCTTTTCAAATTATTTAAATAAATTGCAAATCTCTTATTATTTCCTAAATATTTGCTGCTGTTTTTTTTGTTAATGCAACATAACAGACATGGCAGTTTAAGAAAGAGAACATAAGAATCAACATTTTGGAAGCTGCTATTATATAACAGTCATTATCCTACTCTCCATTGGACGGGGTGTGGAGGATGTCTATATACTATTATACTGCAAATCAATATTATTTATGAAGCATTTCTTCAAATTCTTTTATCTGCTATATTTATAAATTAATCACCAAGGATCCTTTGTGTTTATATTTTATCTCAACCCCCTCGCTGACATCGATTTTTGATGATAAACAATTTCTTTTATTTGTTTTGTGAATTTTATAAAAAACATTTTTTAACTTTTCTTCAAAGTTTCATATATGAATACTGAATTTACATTTATCCAATGCACTAGCTCTGTAACATTTTTTAATGTGCTGGTGTCATCCCTACACTCCCCATCAACTTTTTAACCTCTTCTATAATAATAGACAATGGTAATTTACAGAAAGCCAGTAGCCAGCATCAACTTAAATGAGAAAAAGCACAAGCAATTCCACAAAAATCAGAAACAAGATACTGTTTTGCACTATCTTCAGATTTATTCAATAGGGTAGATGAAATCTTAGCTAAAGCAATAAGGCAATTGAAGAAGTTCAAATGAATACAAATGGTAAAGGAAAATATCAAAGTATCTTTATTCTCAGATGCTATAGTAGCATACTTAAATGACCCCTAAATTCTACCAGGACACTCCTACAGTTTATAAACACATGTAAAAAAGTATCTGAATACAACAAATACAAAGGATACAAAATTAATTCACAAAAATCAGTAGCCTTCCTATATACAAATGACAACAAAATTTAGAAAGAAATCAAGGAAACACTTCTTACAATAGCTTCAAAGAAGATCAATTACCTTTAGATAACTCTAAACAAGCAAGTGATAGATTTGAATAATAAAATCTTTGCAGCACTAAAGTAAAGAAGATATCAGGTAATTGAAAAATTTTCCATGCTCATGGGATAGTAAGATCAACATAGTAAAAATGACTATCTTAAACAATAATCTACAGATTCAATGGAATTCTAACACAATTCATTACATATAAAAAATTTTTTCAGCTAAGTGAAGAAACACAAAAAATACTGGATAGCTAAAATAATCCTGAGTGGTAAGTGAAATGCATAAGTAATCACTATTCCTAATCTCAAATTTTACTAGAGAACTATAGTAATAAAAACAGTTTCTTATTGATGCAAAAACAGGCATGTTGATCAATGGAATCTAGTTAAAGAACCAGACATGAATCCACATCTTTATGGACACCTGAATTTTGAAAAAGGAACCAGAAATATACATTAGCAAAAATGACAGCATCTTCAACAAATGGTGCTGGTCAAGTTCTATGGTTGTATGTAAAAAAACCTAAAAGAACTATACTGATTTTCCTCATAAAACTCAACTCCAAATGGATCTGAGACCTTAACATAAAACTTGTTATGCTGAACCTGATAGGAAACAGTATGGTGGACAGTCTTGAACTCACTGGGATGGGAAAAGACATTTTGAATAGAACACCATTAAACACCATAGGGACTAAAACCAACAATTAATAAATGGGTCAACCTGAAACTAAGAATCTCTGTATGTCATAGGAAGGATACCATCATTCAGACAAAATGCCAGCCTACTGAATGAGACAAGATTTGTTCCCTACAACACTATAAATAGAGGGCGACTATCCAAAATATATAAAGAACTAAGAAAAATAAATAACCCAATCAAAAATGGGCTACAAATATAAAAAGAGAATTCTCAAAAGAAGAAACTCAATTGACTGAATAAAACTTAAATATACAACATTCTTAGTCATTAGGAAAATGAATCAAAAGTTCTTTGCAATTTTATCTTACAAGTTCATTAACACAAAAGACAGCTCATGCTGATGAGGACATGGAGCAAGAAGCACACTCTTCCATTGTTGGTGGGAGAGCAAACTTGTATAAACACTATAAAAATCAGTGTGTTGTTTCTTCAGGAAAATGAGAATCACTCTACCTCTAGATTAAGCTATATAACTCATTGACATGTATTCAAATTCACTCTATCCTACCTCAAGGACACTTGTTCAGTAATATTCATTGCTACTTTGTTCAAAATAGCCAGAAATTGGAAGCAACAGAGGTCTACAGTGTGGGATTCCCACTTCCTTGAGGAGCTCTGACACACCTACCCACATTCATCTATGATCAGCCTCCATAACCCTGTGAAGGAAGCTCTGCCTTAGCTCCGCCCCCTTGCCAGGCCCAACCCCCAGTTTGCTAACTGTCAAACAGAAGGAGGACCTGATTAAGGACTGTGCTCACTCCTGAGTGACCCCTCCCCTCCCAGATGGAACCTCAGCCATCAGCACTCCTGGCTGACAGTCCCCCCCCCAAATGGACCCTCACAGTCATGTGTGTATCTTCCAGGAAGCAAAGTTGACTTTATCAGCAAACCTAGCCTCTCCTGCTTATCCAACTGCTATTCAAGACTAATGCTTGACTCCCTCACCACCCTGTTGGGGACTCTGGGGGCCCAGTTACCATTTCTTGACCCCACCAGGAACCCCAAATGGTGCCAAAGACCACTGAGGAGCCAGTATATTTTCCTCTTGGGAGAGTCTAGCTCTTCAAGGCTGGAGAGCTCTGGGACTTGAAACCCCTCATAAGAAAGCTCCCCCCTGGGACTATCAGGGACCCCACTCCTATCTGACTGAGGGGTTCCCCAACCTGACAGTATAGCACAGAAGGGGTCCCAACTAACACAAATGACCTTGAGCTGGGTCCCCCAACTCTCTCTGGACTGAGAATTCCACCAATTACAGGTCAAAGAAACTCCACCAATCACAGGCTATGTTGATAGCTCCACCCCCTCCAGAACCCTTTAAAAAGGACTGAGCAACCCTCAGTTTTTGCTGTTTCTCCTCGGAGCAGAAGCAGTCACTGGCCTGCTGAGATCATCAAACAGAAGAAAGAACAGCTTGCTTGAGATATTTCCCTACAGAGCTGCATCTGAAGAAGAAAGAAGAACAGCTCGCCTGGGATATTTCCCTATAGAGTTACAACAGTAGGGACACCTGGCCAGAAGCTCCTCGGTCCTTTTGGGGTACTCTCCCTTTAGAATTGCATCTCCAGGAGGCAAGGCAAGACAAGACAAGGCAAAGCAGAGCTGGATACTTCACCTCAGCTCTGCGGGGCTGAGCAACTCATCAGTCCTGTTGGGATATTCTCCCTTCAGGACTGCATCATCTCTATAGGGAGGTTTCTCGCTTTGGCATTGTGTGGTCCCTGGACCATCACAAAAGAGCTTCCCTTCTCCATATATCTTCTATCTCTGTTCTATCTCTTTCCATCTATTCCACCTTTTTTTAATAAAATTAAAAAAAAAACTTTTCCAACAAGATCATTCTAGGAAAGGGAAATAGAATAGATAGTTATGAATGCATGGGGAAAGTCTGGAATAGGAGGATAAAGTATAGAGAGCAAGAGAAGAGGGAGACAAAAGAGTTTGGAATAAGGGGAGAGGTCACTAAAATAAGGGGCATCTGAGAAGAGGTATGAAAATCTAACACAGTACTGGATATCTCTTGTCACCAAATGAAGCTTTCAACAGGAAATGATTTGTGCCTATTAGAGTTGCTGATCAAAAGGGGTAACATTGGAAGATACACAAAACCCAGGCTGTTACCAAAACTATAGGTTGCTCTCCACAAACTGAAGACCTGAATACAACTACACAAGTCATTGAACATGGAAAAGTCAAGCTGGTATCTAAATAGAACTTCTATGCCTACATGCTAGTGTCTTTGGTTGAGGAAAGTGCTTTGCATGCTACATAAGAGTAAATGTAAATCTCACTCCAGCCACAAACACTTTTAACTAGTTGGTGTCCTGCCTGTAAGATAAGCTAGTGCAATGATTGCACAAATTTATGGTGGTAACCAGCCAATATCTGATTTGATTTATGGAACCTATACCAAACACTGTTTAATTAACCAGAACCTGAGACTACATAGTCTGGAAACCCTTGGTAAAATCAAAGTACTGTTCTACAAAGAAAAAAGTACCAATAAAATGACTAATAATGATATTCTGCTTTAAGGTGGATTAATGTTTTGCTCTGCCATCATCAGAGAAGATCTTCCTGCAGCAGGTGGAAACAATTAGCCCACAGACAGTATTTATGCAGAGAGGGAGAAACTGTCAGATGGTGCTAAATGAGATATGTTCATGAAATCTCTTCCCCTCAGTGATCAGAGTATCCCATGGAAGATAAGGTAGAAGATATGTAAGAGCCAGAGGGTATGGAGGACACCAAGAAAACAAGGCTCTCTAAATGAACATGATAGATGCAAGTGTAAAATCACAGAGATTGAGGCAGCATGCATAGGGCCTGCATGGATCTGCACCAGATGTGGTTCAAGAGCTGAATGAAAAAATGAACTCTTGCCCCTCACCCATTACCCAGAAGAAACCTCCAAGGTGGTCTCACTGGGCAAATAAACTACTCTTAAGTTTTTCAATAGATGGCTAAGGGCATGTTTGAAGGTTCCTTTTCCCATGTTATGTCATGACTTTTCCATGTGTTTTTTTTCCTAAAATTTTACTTATTATTTTTTATATTTTATTTTTATTAGACTTAAATATGTGTTTCTTCTCTCTTTTTACCATATTGTTCTTTGCATATATATTAAAGCTTCCAATTTAGTGGTTTTATGGAATTCCTGGGTATGAGAAAGAGTGGGTCTCTGTTTCTTGTTCTTCTCTTGGGCTCTTTTACTTCTGGTTTTTTGTTTGCTTGTTTGTTTTCTTCAATTCCAATATGTTGCTTTTTGTGTTATCTTATTATTTAATTTAATTTAATATCTTAGAAGATTGTTCATTTTCTAATAAAAGACAGAATGGGATGTATCTGGATAGTAGAGGATTTGGGGAAGAGCTGTGAGGAAATAGGGAGGAGAAACAATAATCAGAATGTACTATATAAGAAAAAAATCTAATTTCAATTAAAGGAAAAAATTTTTTAAAACATTACTAATGTCTTTAGGTAAGTGCTCTGATCACACATGGAATTATCTAAGCTGAAATGCCAAAGACAAATGTTTTAAAACATTAGTGGCTCTCAATATTAAAACAGTATGCAAATACTTCTATACTGTCAATATTTGTGTGTGCTTATTATGTTTTTCTTGTTAATTAATCTAAAGTATACACACTACAATGGGTATAGTTCCAGTACAACACATATCAATACCTACATATTCTGATCAGATCTGGGAAATTAGAGTATTTCCTCAAACATTTATTTTAGGAAATGTTCAAAGACGTTTTCTGCCAGCTATTTTTAAATGCTCAATAAATTATTACCTGACATAGCAAGCCTAATGTGCTAAAGAGAATTCGAAGTCATTTTATCTATCCAACTCTATACCTATACTCATTAAATATCTTCCCCAACTCTCCTTTTAAATCTACTTCCCAGACTATGCTTAACACTCTTCTACTAACTCAGCTTCTATGAGAATTTTTTAACTAGTGCAAATAAGTGGAAAAGCATTATTTGTCATTTTACTGCATTTTATAAGAAATGTTCCTGATACATCAAAGTTATGAAAAATGGTATGCTATATAACATAAATAGAGATGAGAAATCCAGAGATGGTTTTAGATAATAGAACTTGTGGTTTTAAGATCTCATTGTTAAATTGTAATATTTTAAACTCTCTAGTAGTAACTCCAAAATACTATTTTTTTTTTTTTGTAACAACTGATTTCAGAGCTTCTAATCTGGATTAATGCAATATCCTCCAACAAGGTATCTGAAAATGATCATTTCTATTTTACATTATTCTGCACATTGTAGCTAGGAAGCCTCCATAAGAGAGTAGTATTCAAATTTTCGGTAAAAGTTTATAAACAAACCGATGTGTTTTAATGAGCAATTATAGATGAAATTGTCTCCAGGGCTTTGTGCCCATGTGACATCGTACTTTGATGGTACCTCACATTCACAAGGGTCCTGCATTTGTTTGAATGTTTAGATTTTGTAACTGTGAAATTAATAAGTTTTAAATTAAATAGTCTACATTTTCATTTTGCTTTGGGCCTTATAGACTATGTAAATTCTCTACTCTACAGGGCTACTCTAAAAACTAACAGAATCCACGCTGGTAATGCATTCAACACCCTACCTTGTGAATTGAGTGGCAATCCCTGAATTAATGCCAGCTGTCACCACTCTACTACAGATATTCTTATTATTAATACTATGAGTATTATTAATCAAACCACTTTATTTAATAACATTTAATTATGCTATGCTCATTATTCACCCTTTTATCAACAGAAAAGTGTTGATTTCTTATTGTGTGTTAGATAATATTCTAGGAAAGATATTGAAATTGCCCATTTATCTAAATTCTTTATTAGACAAAATTATTTTTGTGGAAAAAGAAAGGTTATTGTGTTTATTTTAATAGTCTCCTGTTTTTCAAATATAATTACTTCAAAATTATTTGTTGGAAAATAAATAATGGAATATATTTAAGATTACATTGTATGCTATAATAATAATGAAATTTAAATGATATTCAGTACATTGATTTCAATAATATGTATGAGTGCCTTATTATTTACATATTTTAGTTCAAACTACTTGCCCAATCTCTTGGCAAATAGTTCTTTTGAAAGTAAGGTATTTTTATATATCCTAGATTATCATATGTAGTACATTAGGAAGTAGACAAAAATTCTGAAATTTTTTCTCTTTTAATATTGATAGGTTATAATCCAGTAGGCCACCAAAGATGTTACATTATCTTGCAGTAATGACATGCCTTAATTATCACTTAGAAACCCATTACTCTGGCTAATAGCATGATGCCATGGTGTCCAATGATACATGAAATTTAAGCAATTATAAAATTGAAACATCTTTTGCCACAATGTACAAATAGCACATTATAATTATGCTCACTGCTTTAAGAACATGGCTCCAGTCTTAGCAAAGAAAGAGCAGAAGGTCATTTTAACTTAAAGATATTTTCTGGTAAGAAACTCAACATTTAATTACAAATATCCCTCCTTGGGAAATGAGACCAATTATATTGAAGGTTTTTGGGAAATTACATGTGCTAGAGATACCTGGAGACTATTATCAATATCTCAGACATTTTCTTTCTGTTTTTTCAGATTCCACAATGTTACAAGACTGTGAATGTTTATAATGTGTTTCAATTCTCTGATCTGTGGAAACCACTGTAGTTTAACTATGTGGACTTTATTACTTGAAGAATCTTTATTGATCTAACAGAAATTTTTTTTTGCAAGGGGATACCACAGAGCATTTGTGAGTTTACCTTGAAACTAAATCATAACTGGAGTTTTTGTTCTGTATCAACAGCTCTTTGGTTTTGTGGCTTCGGCAAGTTGATGGATCATTCAGATTCAATGCCCTCTGTAGATGTGGATTCAGGGCAAAAGACAGTTTATTCTTTTCTAATTCAATCCTCAGTCCTTAAGGGGTTTTAGCCTCCATGCCATCTAACCTGCTAGCATAGACCTAGAACATTTTAACATTTAACACCTAGAACATTTAACATCAGAAGGAGCTTCTGACAAGCTCCTTCTGAACTCAGAGCTATACTGAACTCAACTGACTTTTCTAGTTGGCTGTTCACTTGCTGTTCTAGCTTAAACTCCTTTCCAAGCTGCTGGTTCAAACTCACCTTCTGAGTCAGCTGACTGTTTCTGACTGAAGTCTTCTGACTCTGGCTGACCCCTGCAATTCCCCTGAGGAAAACTGCTCTGTTAGGCTTCAAACTGACTCTCTCTGTTAGCTGACACTCTTGTAAACTCACTCTTCCTTCTGCTGATCTGCTTCTGTGTCTCTGCTTTAGCGTTCCTCAGACTCCTTCTATGAGCTGAGAGCCTGCTTCTATACCATGAGAGTTGGACATACCCTCTCTCTGATTCAATCTGACTCTTCTGAATCATCACTTTGCCTGACCTTCACTCTAGTTCATCTCAAGTGTCACTTCCTGTCTGTGCTTCCTCCTCCATATCTACTGACTTCTGTCTTGACGATTAAAAGTATGTGCTCCCACCTCCTCTGCAGCCCTCCATGTAAAACAAAATAAAGAGCTAATAATAGTGGTCTATACATAGTTATTGCAAAGACTAAGTGAAATGAAATATGTATAAGGTATGAAACAGTACTCAACAAGGGTGAGGGTTAGTCATTACCTGTTGTAGCATAATCTTATTTAGATTATATTTTAATGTAAAAGATGCTGAAAGTTCTAAAGTTAAGAAAACATGTAGAAATTACAAAGAATTAAACCACTGGTCTGAATTCATCTAGCATAATTAGATGTAAGAGTTAGAGATTTACTAAGGATATGCTGGTATTATATAGTGAAGCCAGACTAGGGTAAAAGTAATGATAACTCTTATTTTCAAAGATATAGTACACTAGCTCTTTTCACTTAGCTAATTGTCTCACAGCTTCATAAGATAACAGGAATGTATACATAAAGAAAGCGAAAGTCTGAAATTATTCAGATTTTAAAACACCAATTTGAAAATGGCTAGAGATACTCGAAATTTTAGTCAATTGTCACTCAAGTGAATTGACTTAAAATGTAAATAAAATTTGGCACGTTTATATTTAAAATTTATTTAGCAAAAGATGAAGAGGATGAATAAGAAGGAAAATCTTTTTTTAATCTCCCTCACTTTAGATTGTGAATATCATAAACCTAAATCATTGTCAAAATCTTGTATAAAACAGAAAGTAAATAAATTAGAGCTGAAAGACACAATTTTTATTATTTTCACTCATTTATGGGAAATAAGAGATTTGAAGATCAAAAACTGACTAAGATAAATATCATTTATAACATTGTGGCTGTATTGGTTTTTGTGATAATATTGTTATCTTGGCAGAACCTGGAATTATCTAGGAGGTAAAACCTCAAGCCTTCTGCATTTAGCAGTTATGTTGATTAAAGTTAGCCATTAGGAATATGCTTGTGATGTTATCCTGGTGGCATCCATCATGGTAGGAAGAGCTGCTTGTTGGGATATATTTGAAATTGTTCTCAAATATTAAGCTGTTTATCCAGTGACCTGAACCACTGCCTGAAGCTCACCTTCCTTACCTTCCTTAGCTATTGGAAACAGTTTCTTAGGAGTGGATTCTGGAATGCAGAAAGCATGCTGGTTTGGAGCACCAGCAATCGTTTACTTAATGGTCTTTGATTGAAACAATTGTCGTTCTAATGTTTTCTGTCCACTGAGATATTTATGTTAAAGCATCCAATTGTATTAATGCTAATGGAGTGACTTTACAGGGCTCCCCCCTCAACCTAAGCAATAGATAAAGAAGACTTTTTGGAGGGACTTGACTGGCTGGTAAAATGGCATCATGCCAGCCAGCTGAAGTTGGGGATTGGTGCACTGTGAAGGTTCTATTCATTATGCATTAAGGCTTGTATGTTGGTGGGTGGTGATTCCTTTCAATAAAATACCTTGAGGTCATGTCCTAGGGGTCGGCTCCAGAAGAAACAGATTGGAAGATGGGAAGCAGTGCTTGTAAATAAGCCATGTGAGGTGAAACACTGTGCCTTGGCATTGCAGGTATTCTATCTCAGAAAGTTGTTATGACTCTTTATTGTTTCCTGACGATACCAGTGTTAATTTTAATACTTTAAAGCTGCTCACTGTGGGTTGTGCCATTCCTTGGCTAGAATTCTTGACCCCTGTAAATGAAGAAATAAAATTGAGCAACAGCTGGATTCACTGTTTTCACTTTTTCCTGACTGAAGAAGGATGCAAAGTGACCAGCTTTATTAGACTCCTGCTGCCTTGATTTCCCTATCATGATACACTATATTTAACACCTTAAAGTCTGGGCTGGAGAGATGGCTCAGGTTTTAGAGGCTAGGTGCACAACCAAAAATACCTTGAAGTCTAAAGCAAAACCCCAACTTTACATTTTTCCTTTCTGTAGTTGTTTTTTTCTGGGTGTTTTATCATAGCAACAGGAGAAGAAGCTGAGAAAAATATATATATTCAAAGTCACAATTTGTTTATTGAGGCAATCAAGACCAATATGTAGAAACAGACACACCACTTTGAGTTAGACCACATAACAGTAAGCAACTGCAGCAGCAGCTTCTCCTCTGCCTTTGTATTCTGCCAATATATGTTTTTGCAAATTTCTATATGTGTAAAAGACACACATAGAATTATTTAATTCTGGCTGTTCTGATTATTGGAGTTTCCCTATTTCCTCATCATCTTCACAGGTTGGCAGCCCAGTTTTCACTTCATGCAAAGAACATGAGCTTCTGACTTCTCACGGGCATAGAGCAATTCTAGGTCATTCATAAACTTTTATTTCACATGAAATGCTTATTCCACCATTCAATAATAATGTTCATTTCCTTGCGACAAAAGTGTTGTGTCTGAGTTTTGAAAAGATCATGTGGCTATCTATTTCGGCAAGCAAAACCATATACTGTATTTATACCTATTTGAGAAGTTGTAAGTTCAATGTTTGTTAAGTTGCTTTTACTTTAAGTTACTATTTAAAAGATAAATCCAAAATATACTTGGAACTACACATTATGAATGACATTAAATATGTGCAAATATAAATATTGTTCTATATTTTATTTAATCATGTGAATGAAGACTATCATGTTTTGCTTGCAGAAAAACACTGAATTCCATTCCATTCAGAAGCAAATATCTCATCAGCAGAAAGTGCTGGTGCTAACTTCTTGTGTATTATGAAGAATGATAGCTTTCTATCTTGACATATTTTTAACTTTCCAATTTTCTAAAGCAGAATGAAAGTGTAAAATGGGAGTGCTGTGTAAACTATGTGAAAATAACTGGAAATTTATTGCTAAAAATTATTATAAAAGTTCTGGAATTTTTCTGAAACAATGATTAATTTCTAAAGTTAGCCCAATTTAAAAGTTCCTGATTCTTGTTTTCTATCCATTGTAAATGTTATGAGTCATTTTCATTTTTATTTATTTACTTTTGGTCAAGGAAATAAAGACAATTCTTGCATAATAGTCACTTGGCTTAACGTTTTTAATGCAAAAATGACATAAAACTATTCTTATTCAGTACAAACTGCACTTTCAATTTTGATGGTTGATAAATAACCTCCCAAAATAGTGTTTGGTTTATGTGGAACTGTACTCTGAGAACAATGGGCAACTGACTGTGAGATCAGAAGGATAAACAGTCAATTCTTGGTTGTTTACTATACTACAATGCTGTGTGAGGTAGGTCAGAAGTATCAAACACATTTTTAGTCATGACATTCAAGTATGATTCCTAGGACAAAAGCTAGTCTTGCACCAGGAGTATCTTTACTACATAGCAGGCTCTATCCTGAGCATTCAATGCATGAAAATGGATCAGATATTGATGCTTTGTCAATGGGCTTTTACTTAAGAAAAGGAAAATGCAAACATAAAGTTTAGCTCAAGCACAAGGTGACAAACCTTTAGAAAGATAGTTTTCAGAAATTAAACAAGTAGTGATGTGATTGTAGAAACTGGGTTTTGCTTAAGCCTATGAAGATGACAGAAGCATCAACTAAATATCAAGTAAAGAGATATTTTTGGTTGAATAGACAGCCAAACATCACAAGTAATTGCATTGTGAGGCAAACTTGCAGAAAACTATTACAAAAGAAAAATAAACCATTTGCTAGCTCAAAGGGAGGGAAGTCAGATCTTTCTTTAATAGCTGGTGACTGGGGAGATGACTCAGCCAAAGAACGTGCTAGCTGCCAAAGCCAGAACATCCAAGGTAGTTCTCTTATAATCTCTATACAAAAACAGACAAAGTGATGAGCATATATAAATCTCGCACTCTATGTGTAGATGAGAAGCAGAGCTAGAAAATTCTCAAGCAAGATTGCAGGCCAAAGTACACAGTCTAGCATTAACAAAGTGGAGGGCAATGACCAAGTCAAAGCATTATCCTCTGTTCAGAATGAGGGATTTTGACTGGAACTATGTGGATAACTGTGCTTCTCATCCCTCACCAAGAAAACATCCCTTTGCAACAGACTGAGATAATTAAAGAAAACCCCAAATATTCAAAATGAAGAGCTGTGGAGCTCAGTCTTAACTGATAAATCTACAACACAACTTTTGTACCTAAGGTTCAAGGATTACTGAAGGAGAGGAGAAAGAATACTGTGATAGCCAGAACAAGGAGTTTCTTGTAAGATTGTATCTCTAAGAAATGCTAGAAGCTATATACCTATAGAGTCTCACCAACACAACTGCCTAAACACAACCTAACCAAAGCTGACTCCAATAAACTTATCATCACAGACAGAGGAAATATTACATGGTCTCATATCATGACAAAAATTATGGACAATTAAGTACTGAGCCCCAGATAAATAGTCTTCTCCAAGAAGAACACACTGATTGGTTATTAAAGAGTGAGCCCTGAATGCATACAATTAACAAAATATAGACTAAGTAGGTGTGTGTGTATATATATATATATACACACAATATATATACATAATATATATGCATATATTATATATTACATATATAATGTATAATTGTATATGAGTATATATAATATAATCATATCTATGAATATAGCAGAATATCATTAGGAATCATTTTATTGCTACCTTCTTTTTCTTAGAACAGAAGTATTTGGTTTTACCCTAAGTTCCCGAGCAGTCTCAGATTCTTAGTCAACCAAGCAGTGTCTGGTATGCTAACAGTGTTCTGTTCAGAAAGTTTTTTCTTGTGCCAAAGCTATTCTCTTTCTTTCTCTACTGTTAGATTCAGTAGATATGACTTTATGTTGAGTTTTTATATCTATTTGAAGTTTTGTACAGGGTGGTGAGGACAGATCTCTTTGGATTCTCTAACATGGAGCCAACAAATTTGATCAGCACCATATGTAGACAATGCTGTCTTATTGTTCCATGTAACTATCTGACTTCTTTATCAAAAATTATATTTCAATAGATGTGTGAACTTCTGTCTTGATCTTCAATTTGATTCCATTAATCAACATGTCTGTTTTTATGACAATATAATGCTGTTTTTTACTTTTTATTTTATTTTTAATTTTTTTAAATTTGTATTCTCTCATATAACTTATAAAATACATCCTGACCCCTCCTCCCTTCCATCCAGGCCCTCTATTCCCCCCATCTCCCTTCTCTGCCCAGAGCTATCCTCCATTGCCACCCACAACACCCTCCTCCAGCTTTTCCCCAGAAAAAAACAGTCTCCCCAGGGTTACAGCACAATCAGGGCATAGTATAGGGGGATGGAACAAGGCCTGCACCAATCCTTACATCAAGGGTGGGCTAGGCAGAAAAGCAGGAACAAAAGAATCTCAAGGGCATGTAAAATGATAAGAGACACCTCCACTTCAGCCTGTCAGAGTTTTTCAAGAGCACCATACAGAGAATCATAAAATGTGTTTAGGGAGACAGAAGCCACAGACATAGTACCTGTAGGATCCCTTAAATATGTCTTATGTTTTTATTTTATATCTCTGTAGTACAATTTGAAATTAGGAATGGTGATACTTCCAGCTGTTCTTTTATAATTCATGATTGTTTTAGATATTGTGGATGTTTCCATACAAAGTTGAAAACATCCTTTCAAGATCTGTGAAGATTTGTGTTTGAATTTTGATGAGGATTGCATTTAATAAATATCGTTTATATTTAGTTTTATCTTGGAATTTCTTATTTTCTCTGTCTATTAGTATCTAAAGTTTCTGTATATAGCAGTCTGTGCTGACCTATGTGTTCTCATACAGTCTGTAAATCATCTGTACAACACCTAAGGATTTTTAGAGTCTTTACTGAGAAGAGAGGAGTTATTCTAATAGGTCTGTGTTGATATGATACTCAGTCTTATTCCCTTGCAGCTTTTCATATTCTTTCTTTGTTCTGTGTGTTTAGTGTTTTGATTATTAAGTGCTCGTTGGACTTTCTTTACCCTCCCTGCCTATTCAGTGTTCTGTGTGCTTCTTGTGCCTTAATTGACAGCCCCTTCTTCAGGTTAAGATGATTTTTTTCTATGATTTTGTTGAAAATATTTTTGGGCCTTTGACCTGGGTTTCTTATCCTTTGTTTATTCCTCTTATTCTGAGATTTGATCTTTTCATAGTATCCCAGATTTCCCAGACTTTTTGTACCAGGATAATTTTTTAACATTGAACATTTTATTGACCAAAAATGCCATTTTTTCTATCTGGCTTTCCTTGCTTGGGATTATCTCTTCCACCTCTTGTAGTTTCTTGGTGAAGTTTGTCTAAAAGTTCTTATTCAAATTGCTAAATTTCTCATTTCCATTGTTCCCTCAGTTTGAGTTTTCTTTATTGATTCTGTTTCTATTTTCAGGTCTTGAACTGTTTTATTCATTTCCATCCACTGTTTGTGTTTGCATTTATTTCTTTAAGGAATTTTTATTTCTTCTTTAAAGACTTCTATCATATTCATAAATGCTATCTTAAGATCTTTTTATCATGTTTCAGCTATGTTTCAATACTCAGGATCTGTTGTGGTAGGGTTGTTGGGTCTCTTGGAAACATTGTCCTTGTTATTGATTGTGTTTTTATGCTGGTGTCTAAGCATATAGATTTGGAAAGATTGAAATTCTAGAAGCTGATATCTGCTCTTTTCCTTGTTAGGTTGGTATTTTGTTACTTGGTTTCTGGTTGCCCTCTCTCTAATTTAGGAGAACATGGTTGCTGTTTGTTGCCTGATAGGAAATTCTTCTGGAATGCTGATAGTTATGGTCACTGGGGTTCTGGATAAATTGTGTTCCTAAGTATTGGGAAGTGACACTTAAGAGTAGTGATAGGTTATGAAGGAGTGTTCAGGGGATCCACAATAAGGAGAAAAACAGAATGTTTTATTAGGTTCTGTTAGTCCTCTCGGAATGGAGTCAGAGAGTAAAGAGAAACCACAATAGGTAGTCTTCTTCAGAGCTGGGAATGAGTCTAGGGGATTTGACATGGAGGAGAGGAGAGAGAGAAGGATGATCTGAAGCTAGCCTACCTTCTTTGCTAGCGTACTTGCTTCTCTGTAAGGTTTGGTTGCGGTTTCCCAGAGAAAGCCTATTGAATTTTGTGGCTGGGATAACAAGATGACTGAGAAGGAAAGTTGTTGGAGATCTGAGTGATCTGCTAGAGAAGGGAGAGGTGAAGATCAGCTGTTAGCTAACCTGTTTCCATGGCTGGAGTGGCCAGAGGGATCCAATGGAATGACTGCTAGATTTGGGGGCTGGTACAAGGCAATGAATTGGACAAAAGTAGTTTGGAGGGGAAGATTTTTGTAATCCACTGGAGATGAGGAAGGGCACTGCCACAGGTATTCTGTTACATATATAGGGCTAAAATGATAAAATGAGGGAATTACATTTGGAAAAGAGGATAGAGACATGAAATACTGCAATTAGTCCATCTGCTTCCCTGGCCTGAATGCATGAATACATTCCTGAAATTATACTAAAAAAATGATTAAAATATAAACTCAAAAATACATTTTCAAATTAATTCACATTAAATAGAAGCAAATATCTGGTAAAACTTATGTACATAGAATAATAACTTAGAAATGTCTTTTATAAAATACTTATGTATGTGTATAACCATCTATTATTCCACTTATTTGTTTAAAGTGAACTGCTATTTGTTTGTGTGTATGTTTCTCTCCTTGTTTGCTTGCTTCAGATGGGCTCTCCTTCAGCTCAGGCTGGCTTGGAACTGACAATAAAATCAAGTGTGACTTTGAACTTCTGATACTTCTTCTTCCAAATCCCAGTTGCTGTGATTATGAGGACATACTATAATGGAGTTTATATTATGGTGTTGTGAGCCAAAACTGGGGCAGCATGCATGCTAATCAAGCATTTTATTAATTGAACTACTTCTCTAGCCTGAATATGGACCTTTTAAAGGAACACAAATACTTTCTATGTGGAAATAAAATTTGGTACATAATAATATTGAAAATTTGAACTCATTATTACTACTCGTAGTTGTAAGAAGCATAACTGAATAACAAAAGTTCAATCATTCTTCTAAATGATCCTTGTAGCCATGGATCACTAATTATCCTCCCCCCAAAATATAAATATTTAATAACCATTTTATATCTATTTCTATTTGTGATATAATGTCAAATTACAAGCAGAAATTTATATTATTTTCAATAAAGTTCTGTCATATAGTCGATATTCTTAAAATTATATTTAGATGACTGGTGTACATCTTTTTGAAAAAAAATTGCCCTCTATGGACAAAAGCTGGATAATAGAAAACAATTTGAGAGACAATACATTAACAATTACTTGATGCCTAATTTATAATTTTAAAGTATTTTGTATTATTTTATGAATTAAAATTACTAGCATAATCATCAAAACAGCTGTTACATACTTTTTCAAATTTTATTTCATTCAAATTTAGACCACAAATTAAAATTGCTGGTATATTAAAATTAATACATACAAAATTCCAAATATAATAATTTATCTTTATTCAGAATCAACTGAAAAATTCTGAGGGAAGATTTGTTTTAAACTGTGAGATATACTAACCATTAACAAGCTTGTTTTGGAAAAACTACCAACCTCACAGTTATTCAGAACTTTGGGCATAGTGACTCCTAATTTCCTACACAAGGCAATAAGAGCAAGCAGGATTAATTAATTGATTAATTGCCAAATTGATTAATCTTCATAGAATTTACCTATTATAAAGTCTTAACTATTAGCTGGAAGAGAGGGGGTAAAGAAAACCAAGATGTTTTATATATTTCCTGAGCTTTCTTATGATGACATAGATACAAATCAGTTGAAGAGATATGATTCCTAACAGCTAGATTACTATCACAGAGATGATTTTCTTGAGACTGGAAAGTAATACTCCAGAATTAGTAACTATTAACAGCTAGATCATTAACTATCACAGAGATAATCTTCTTGAAACTGGAAAGTAATACTCCAGAATTAGTAGCTGCTTTCAGTGCTTTATTCACAGTACACAAGCAGCCCAGACTGCATTGGGCATTTTATTCTTTCTAGCTGTAAGCTTCACAAATTCTTCAGTGGACAGAGGTCACTTAACGTTGCCCTTTTTCACTAACTCCTCTAGCCATAACAAGTCACAGTTTCATTGAATTTTAGTTGTACATACCAAAAAACATCAATTGTATAAGCTCAAAATGCTTTGCAATTTGACATAAAGGCAAATAAAGGGAACCTTATTACTAGAGCTGAAAATACAATGGTGCCAAACATACAACCAGAAAATAACAAAAAATTAATGAAATTGTTTGCAAAATAATAAATATCTTGCCGTGCACATCATTCACTAATGAAAAAATAAAAAGACATTTGTTTAAATTTAAATTTGTTTTTTTATTTATGAGATTATAATTAAATTACAACATTACTTCCTTCTATTTTCTCCTTCCATGACCACCTGTATATCTTCCTAGTTCCTCTTCAAATTCATGATGTCTTCTTTCACTATGATTAAATGAATATATGTATATGTATATACATTTTTATTCATAAATATAACCAGTTCAAGCCACAAAATGCTACCTATATATATGTTTTTAGGGCTGATTTTTTGGGACTGGAAAAGCAATTGATGTGTTCATTCTGGGAAAGACCACCTATTTGATTACTAGATTTCTTTAGTTGCCTATACTCCTTTTTGTAGGGTTGAAACGTCATGGGCTTTATTTCTCCATCTGGCTTGCTATGAACTACATGAACAATCAGCATAAAATTATAATCTTAAGGGTACAATAATGGTATGCATTCTTTGGTGGTAAGTAACAGCACTCTAGTAGAACTTAAAATCTGCTCAACAAAAGGGAGACCATGTCAAATACTAGAAATCTAGCTAACTACTCAATACTAATGAAGTCATGGTTAGTGGAGAATGGACAACCACTAATCTGCAAAGCAACATAATCGTTAACAACAATCTATAAACACTTATCTCTATACCAACAGATACCTGAAGTCCTCACTCCTCATCAAGTTTGTAAAATTATTTTTATTTGTGGGGATTCAATCTTCAATATTCAAGCCTGGACTTTAGAGGGCTTCAGCTTCTGAGAATGAACTCTGATTATCTGCCTTCTCCACAGCCTCTTCTCTGCATACCTGCTTCTTCAATCCCTAACATCTGAGTCTCTTCTCACTCAACTTATACCTCTGTTTCTACCTTTCTTCTCTTTCTACTTTTTTTCTCAACTCTCGTCTTCTACTGTCTCCTTTTATTTCCCAAGAGTTGGGATTAAAGGCATGTGTCACCATTCCCTTCTGAGTTGGCTTACTTAAAGGAAGGTGCTCCGTTGCCTTCAGATACAAAATATTATTCTAGATTGATGAAGAGAATTCTATAATTACCTTCCCAAACCCCAAATGTGAGGGCAGTCAATCTTGCTGCCATTACATGAAGGTTAGACTGAGAGATACAAGGTGTTCTTCATATCTCTATGTTAGTCACTGGAGAGGAACTACAGAATTCCCTTGCATTTAACATTAGTATAGACAGGACAGGATTAACCTGAGTTACATTGCTTCTACCCTAGAGAAGCCATGCTCCTAGATCAGAAATCAAATTTCTATCACACAGATACTTGAAGGTGATCCTTTCCCATAGCAGCCATGCTGCCAGATCAAGGATGAAGTGTTCCTCTACATGAGTCTCTTTGCCAAAGACCGAATCTACTACAAAAACCACAATCAATCAAAATGTATACTTGTGGAGCCAGGTTCAGTGGATATATCTAGAAAAATCTCCTACACTTGAGTCTGAGGGAACATTGCAGAAGAGGCTGTAGAAAGATTTTAAGTGTCAGACCAGGGAGTTTGGCCTGAGATTGTGTCTTCAATTAACATCAGAAACTGCATATGAAGTCTCACCAACATGACTGCCCAAATATGAACTGAACAAGGATGAGACTTATTAAATTGTATATTGAAAAGTTACAAAGCTTCTTTTATAAATGCACTGAAAATAAAAGTTTTCAATTTTATACTTGCATTTATTTTTTCTTTCTTTTCCCTTAATATTTCTATGGCCTCAAACACATTGATATTAGTTTATTTCTACCATAAATAACTTAGATAAATTTTAGGTGTGAAGCCAATCATCTCAGAGAATAAAGGTACAGATTCTTAAGAAAAGGTTGGATAGACTGAATGTCTTTAGAACTCTTGTCTGAGTCTTACTAACTTCTAATTTCTTTTAAGAGTACCTCAGTACCCACTGCTAATATCCATTCAGTTCTTCAATAAAGTTGAACTGTACTTTGATCTGTGAACAAAAACTCATGATATACTGGAACATATTGGGGAGATGGCTTCTATGTATAATTATAATGACTTACATCAAAGCACTCTTTAGTCATGGTTACCACTTCAAGGGAAATGTAGATAGATTAGATGTAGTACAGGAAAATATCCCCCAATGACTAGATGGCATTACCAGTAGAAAAATTTTAAAAAATACAAAAAAACCTAAGTATATAAAGATGAAGTTATTGATTTAATAGCAATGAAGCAGTTACTTACAAACATTCTTGAAACTGTTTCAAATAATATGGAAGAGAAATTGAGTATAGAAAGGAGAGGTTAATATGACAAAGACATGCAACTATGTAACACAAATACAATTCATTGCTCTTTTGTTTATATTTATATTCATACTCTGTTTCCTCTATGGATATTTACTGAAATATATTTTACAAGTAAATATTCTAACACCTGTACATCAAAGTAAAGTGGTACTGTAGGTTTCTTATAATCAATAAAGTAAGGAGTAGATGTGAATATCTATGACGTCCTATAATTATTCATTTCAAATTGAAATGGCATCTGAAGTTTAAGAATCCAAAAAATTTTCTAAAAAAATTCAACTAAACGTGCTTAGATTTTAATTTTTCAAGTGTAATCATCTTTAGCACATTGGGTTAAATGAAATATAGTAATAAAATTAATTCAGGCCCAGAAAAACAGAGATCTACATCTTCTTTCTTATATGTGAATGCTAGCTTTAGTTTTCAGATAAGTATATTTGATTACCTATGGAAGATAAAAACTAATAAGTTTATATGGGAAAAGGCTCAATGAGAAGGAGCCAGAACAGTTTCTATGAAGAATGTTTAACTTATATAGAGGAATGTGGAAGGTCAGTATAAAAGAGTGTATACAGGGAGGTATAGATAACACCAAAGGCCTCTGAAAAGCCATTTGGAAAACTACTACTGTAGAATCTTTCTATATATAATATACAAATGCATTTATATATAATTCATTATATTTAAATATTCTTAATGTATAAAATATAAATCCATATACTATATGCAAATACATTTAAAAGGATTTTAAATTATCTTACCCTATAGTAGGAGGATAATGTCTTTCCCAGATACCATGGGTATCAAATGAAAATTCCAGTGTGAGCTATGGGTCTCCCCTTTCTTAGTTGTTTTTCAGTGGGGTTCATTACTCAGAAATATTGCACTTTGATTATATTGCTCTTGGTTACTCTCCAGAACTTAATAATCCTGCTTTATGGCTGAATACACCACAACCATGAGTTATAGGATGGAGAAATCAAGCTGGTATTTTCAGATCTCATTCCCATTAATTAGATTTTTATAATGCTATGAAATATGAGTCATGCAATGGAAGAAACAATGAGCAATCTTATCAAGTTGTGAGCTCTTGGAAGTACAATAAGAACTAGCTCAGTAACACATTACCAAGCAGGCAATAATGGCACAAATGTTATGGGAATGACTAACACCTTTTTAGGGAGAACTTAAAATTGGCTGTGTAAGAGGGGAATCATGTTTGGTACCATAAATGGACTCAAAGCCTTTGGATGATTGAGACATAGGTTTTAGAAGATATCTAGTACTATTTTTTCACTAAATAGATATTAATAAATTTCCTGTAATTTTTATCTTTACACCTGTAGTGAGGTGAATCTCTCAACTCTCATCAGAGAAACTTTTGTTTTTGCAGTGGTTGGCAGTTAGTAAAGACCCATTACCAGTCAACACGCATAGAATAAGATACTGTGGAGTTTTCCACCATAAATAAGACATCTTTCCCAAAGACTCAGAAATCACCTCTGAAGAGGTACCACAGAGGCTGAAGTAGGGAACATGTACAGAGAAACTTCTCCTGAATATGATAGCACAATTTCTCATATAAATGTATACTAGCAACAAAGCACAAATAACACCTGCACAAGATGAAACTAGCCAAATCCACAGAATGCATGAGCCAGGGGCTCATGATATTAAAATTCTACTATATTCTAGTATAGATTTATTTATATAAATATTCTATATTCTAGTATAGAATAGAAATAGAATAGGCTTCTAGGGAAGAGAGAGTCAATTTTCTTAAGAGACACAGCCCCTGAGAGGTTAGTCATGTTCCAGCAGATGCACCTACACACATACACGTAGTGTAGCACTAGGTAGACTCAGTGAGTTGAATGTAAGAGCACATGAACCTGGAAGGGAAAAGTAGTCAGTTTGGCGGGACAGGAACAGAATTGGATAGGAGAGGATGGGTGTGGCTTTTATCATTTTATACATGCATGAAAATGTCAAACAATCAAAAAGTTAAAAGGAAAACTCTAATTTACAAAACCATATGGAACAATATTTATAAATTTCTTATTGAGTCATATTAATAACAGTAAAAATTATGAAGCTAGATTTAATGGTACAGACTGATAATCTAAGCTTCTTGGGAAGTAGAGGCAGAAAGATCAGGACTTCTTGATTATCCTTACTATAAGCAAGTCTGAGTTAGACTGAGGTAAAGTTACCCTGTCTCAATAAGACACCAATAGCAAAACAGACATAAAAAAAAGAAAGATAACCTTGACTGTGTATGTTCTCTTCCTTAAGGTAGCTATATAAAATTTTGGAATGCATATGTGGTTTATCTTTGCAAATAACATTACATTTCTGTTGAACAAAAAATTTAAATGGAACCTTTATCCTTCTATATTACATGCTTAGAGTTCTAATGAACTACTATAAAATGAGATTTTGCAAGTTAATTTGAATAAAATTGTAGTTATGACTAATTTGTTGATAAACATGAATATATGAGTTACTAAATTTATTTTCTCCTTATTTTGTTAGATATTAGAATATCCCTAATTGAAATAAAGTGAACTATTTTAAATGACAATTTAAATTCTATGTTATAATAAGTAGCAAGAAAGACTGTTTTCAACATACCAGTTTTTGATTTATTGAAATAGCAACTTAAAATTAAGTTGCTCTGAGGAGTAAACAAGCAAGCTTAATTAGAGTCCTCAAAAGGACTTAAAGTTTTCAACTTTTCATTTTAATATTTATAATAGGGCAGTGCTTTAAAATGTAAACAGTTATAACTTTAATACAATTATTGTCCTTTTAAAGACCAACCTATGATCATCAAAGAGTGAAAGGAAACCTAATTTGTTTTCTCAAAACCATATTGTATTTGAATTAAGTGTGGAAAATTGAGAGTCGGATTGAATTTGCCTGAAAGCACTACCAAATATTTAATGTGCTGAATTCAAAATGGATTATATTTTCTTCTCATTTAACATAAATTTTTACTTTAAATTCTGCTTTGGGTCCATCCCCTGCAGGAGTTCAGTGACCCAGGAAGGAGAGGCAGAGTTGGCAAAATCATATGAAAAAACCACACCTCTTATGGATGGGACAAGGCTTATCTCTTTATTTGGATTTTTCTCTCTTCTCTACTCTATTCCTTCTCTCCTTCTATTCTTACTACTGTCTGTCAGGTTGTCCATATATCTTAAAATTTTTTGTACAAAACCCCTCATGGGAAATGACTACATTTCAATCACATCTTAATCACATTAAAATCACATCTTAATCATAAGCTTAAACTTCACATAATAATTATAGGCTTTATATTTCAGTATATTTCAGTATATATTATAAGATTTATATTTTTTTAAACCAAGGTTATCTTAAGACCCATACCTAAACTCCCAGTTCCTCAAATATTTTCTCCCCGCAATACAGCTATATCCTAGAAGCAATAGTTATTCTACTGTAGATTAACAGACTTTAAGCAAGCCAAGAAATTTCACGGCCAGCTTCTATTGTAGTTTGTAGGTAGCAGTCTTGCTGTTGGTAGGGAATGAATACATGTCAGTATCCTAACCTAACACAATTCTTATTTAGTTAACACAGCGAAACAAATTTATTATAACTAGAAAACTTTATTTAAGTCAGGGTTCTTTTGCTTTTCTTGGATAAAAAGAGAATCTTCTACACAGCTCTATATCCACAAGGTGCACCCCAAACTCATCTTTTAATTATAGAAACCAAGAAAGAAGCAATTTTATTTGTGGTCGAGGAAGTACAAGTCTAACAATTGGACACTAAAACTCATCTGTTAGTTCTTGATCATGGGTCTGTTTTCATAGGTGAAACTCATGGGCCCTTGCAATTAAGCTTTCTTTCTTCTGGCTTTCCTAACCCTGACCAAACAAGTCCCTAGCAAAAATATGTTTTATTACTTTTATTCTGTTTCTTAGGTAACTAATGTTTCTTAAGTTACTGATTCCAAGGCAGCTGGCAGAACATCCTGATCTAATTCCATAATTATATGTGCAAAACACCTACTGTTCTTAACCATACATTTTTTTTAGTTATTCTTTCTGGAGTTTTAGTTGAATCACTAGGTAAACTGAGTGTCATTGCCTTGCCCAAGTGGCATTGCTCCAGTGAAAATCATCACCATTTTGATGTGTGCCAGTAACACTGCCCAGTGATTGGTTGGAGACACCTATAGAAATTTCGTATCACAATGGAGACAAGGAGACCACGGTAGCAACAAGCACTATGAGGCCAAACAGTGGCAAAGGGCATTCGGGAGAAAATCTCCAATGACTTTGTAAAACTAAGGTAGACGCATCTTATTCTTTGCTAAACCAGTGAGCTGTACCCCTGAAGCTCCAATGCTGGGTGCTTTTGTAAAACTATTTCCTAACGTGACATATACATTTTCAAAAATATTTTTGTTATTGTACTCATGCTTTCATGTTAACCTCACCTTAAATTTGTTTTCATGATCTTTAATCAACATATTAATTTATTAATTGGATTATCTTTGATTTTTAGTCACCATTTTATTAAGTATTTCTCACACTATTTTTAACTAAGAAAATTACTAAATCTATTTTATTACAATGTTTAAGAAAAATATAAAATCCAGTTTAAGCATAATATAAATATGCACACTACACACACTAAATCAAAATTTACTCATGTTTAGAAATTCACTAAATAGTAAATAGAGCAAATATCAAAATGACATAAATGATACAGCTGATATTTGATTCCTTGTAGCTTATGTCTAACAAGGCCTCCCTAAATCAGCTATCTTTCATTCACAAGATGTTATTATCCCTGATTATGATGTGAAAACTTATCACAATTTTGTTCAACGCTCGTTGTAGAGATGTACTTCAGCCAATAATTGAAATACATAGTTTATTATTCTGCTTAACCAAGCATACAGTAAACTATCTCAGGATGTTAGGAGTTCATCTTTGAGATAGTTTCATTCATGCTTTTGTTATACTTGAAAAGATTATTACCTCAGAGATACATTTTACCATAAATCCCAGGGTGCTATGTGACAATGCAGTGTAAGAATTTTAGGAGCAACATTTTCCACATCGGTGGGATTGTTTCTAGGCTTATAAATTCCAAATAACCATTAAAAGTTTTTGGACACTTTTGAATTGAAGAAATTTGGGGAAATAGGAAATAGAAAATTTTAATGTAATAGAATTTAACTTATATCCCACTTGAGGGCAGAAGAGGAAACTCTGTGTGAAGTACTGATTGTATACATGCTGTTGATATGAATCTAACATATCAAAGATCATAGCCTCAGACCATAAGAAGATGGTGAATATCCCCCCTCCGTCCGAGAGGATGAAGCTCAGAGGGATGAAACTGTCTTCATCTGGTATGTGAACAGATAGTGTGTGCAGAAAATGTCCATGTAAGCTTTCTCACCCCAGATATTTATAGTCTGAAGGTTGACCTGCTATAGAGAGTTCTACCTGTATAAACCTTCTCCTTTATCCAGATGTATATCAGAAACACTGCCTCCATGTTTATCTTTTTGTAATAACCTTACCACCTTGTTCAGCTGTATGTACTAATCACACTGAGCAGGTACTATGGGCTCTCCATCAGAGCGTCTAATTGACCCAATCCCAGGTATTTTGTGTTCTATTTCATGGATCTCTGTGTGTGTTTGTCTTTTCTTCAGTCCTTTACCACTGAAGTAAGATCCTTCCCTGGAGCCTTGCTGTACATAGCCACTGACATTGATTGATACATTGTTCTTTCAATTCTTTTTTATAAGTGAACATATAATTACAACATTTATTCCCTTCCCTTAATTCCTCCAAATCCTTCCATGTAGTACCACTTGCTTTTTACCTCAGATTCATAACCTCTTTTTCTTTAATTGTTGTTTTGCAAACATATCTGTCTGTGTGTAAATGTAACTTACTCAGTATGTATATGTATAATATTATTTATATGTATATAAATTCATGGCTGACCACTTGGTATTAGGTAACCAGTTAAGGGTGTTCATACTTGGAGAAAACAATGCTGCCTGCTCTAAGAATTCCTATGTTGCCTACAGTTATTTGTTTAGGATTGGGATCCTGATCCCTCTTCCATGTTAGCATGTCTATTGTTATCTTCCTTGTTCTGGTCTTGTTTAGGCAGCCATGTTATTGAGACTGCATGGTTGTGTCTTTCCTGTCATTTCTACTATCCACAATCTCACATCAGGCTGCCTATTCCTCTGTCTCTTGAATTGTTCTGACAGGTTTTGTAATGGTAAGATATTCATTCTGTTTATCTTTACACTTTATTACAGTTTATTTAAAGATACATTTTAAGGTTGAATTTTCCCTAAGAAATTCTTATAGTGTTCTTTCATTTGTTTTATAGTTCGGTAAAATCACTAGCTGGAATTATTCATTTATTTTTTGGACATAGGTTTGAGATTTGGGGCAAGAATATTTCACGGTATTGTTATTTCTTACCTTAAATGTTTTCTACGTTATTAACTTGTGAACGTAACTCAGATTTTCAAAACAATTCAGTGTCCTAGGTGATGCTGAGAATTTCATGCACTAATAATTACGAAAATATTCACTAGGTCCATCCACTTACTAAAATGTTTACCATTGAAAATCTAATAAATTTTCAGCACATGAAAAGTATATGTAGCTTCTCCCATAGTTTGAGTTATTTATTTAGAGGTCTCTGATAATAGTTGACAGTGATAAGGAAAAGAAAACATGAGTAAATAAATCAAAAGTTCTGATTAATTAAAACGCTAAGAAGTCTAACAGAGATCTTTATATATTTGCTGTATTATTGTAGCATTCCCATTTTAACAAATGCTTGGCAAGTCCTTAGAATGAAATAGAGACATTTATGGGTGTTTGGCATGTATCTGTGAATAAAAAGAAGAAAAATGACCAATCTCAAATAATACTTCTGCCATTCAATTTAGCCGATGGCTTCTTCTCAGTAATCTTTGCATGTATCATTATTACTTTGGGTTTGATAATATAGAAAACATGCTCACAAATTCATGACTTTGTATTCATATCTTTTATTTCAGTATCTATAATAAAGATAATTAGATTTATATTGGAAATAAAGTTAATCAATGGTACAAAATTCTTTCTTATACTCTTTTGTCATAAGAAATTCATTATAGATTATATATACATATGTTCCTATGCAATTGGTCTTTCAAGTTGCAGAATGACTAATTCTACATAATTATTCAAATCTTTACAGTACACTAGGCTTTGGAAATACTAAGCATATTATTATAATGCTTTCAGTCTATGATTTCTTTTCCCAAGTTAGTAAAAATAAAATAAAATCTTTTTGAAATATGTTGTAAATATTTTATTTTTACTGTTTTATTAACATCTTAGTTGTTATTTATTAATTAAGTTTTACCATTTGTTATGTAGGACTATAATAATATTTAAGGTATTTTGTTACTGTTTTGGACTATTCTCAGTTTTAAACTTCCTTGGACATCCAGGAACACATCTCCAACAGGTGCAGGGATTCAAGTGTAATTCAGACAGCAAATAAATCTAAGGACCTATACCTGTAACAGACACTCCCGGCTTACCTAACATTATCTAACATCTTTCAACCTTCCCTAATAAGAACTATTATTATCATTGCTGTGTGAGACTAAGAACATTTTCTCATACTAGATAATAACCACGGAACTATTCAACACTACATCCCATTCTGATAAGGACTAATGAAAAGAATGCATCCCATACACAAAATAACTCTTCTCATAGAAAAGCAAGCTGTTTGAAAGTCCTAGATTTGTGAGAAAAGATCCTTATTTCCTACTCAAGTTAGCTACATGAATTCATTAGGAGATAAGAGCAATGATATTATCCAGAGAGGAATAAAATAGTTATTTCTCTATGGCCTTAGTATTGATCAGTTACCAAAGAATTATCCAGAATAATACTTTATTATATTTGAATTCACCTACTTAATAATTAATTTACTCTTTAATATCAATTGCAAAAGCATTTAATATAATGTTGGTTTGGATCATTAGCAATAAATCATATACACATTAAAAATAGAAATGATCACCCTTAAAGTAGTCATAACAAATGGATTTCTGTGGTATCAAATTAAAAAGAAATCTGAACACTATACTTAGATCTTGAAGAACAATTTAGATGATTTTCATGCAATATTAGATGATATTCATGTAATATTAGATATTATATCATCTTTCTCTTTATATTTATTAATTTCCAACTTTGAAGATAATGGAAAGGGTCTATTCCATTTGTCCTACCTTATTTTACTAGAAATAAGGAGTAATTTGTCTATAAATTGTACCCACTCTAAATAAACAATAGGAGTACTACATTTCTCTGTCTCTATCTCTGCCTTTGTCTCTCCCTCTGTCTCTATGTCTCTCTCTCTCCATGTGTGTCTGTGTGTGTGTGTGTGTGTGTGTGTGTGTATGTGTGTGTGTATATATACATGCCTTTACATATTGGTTTGTGTAGATAAACATATATGTATTTACTCCTAATTATTACACTTAATTACTACAACTAGTAATAGTTGTATAATTGTATAGTTTTAACTAGTAAAATTCCCTCATCATTCTTTTTCAGAAATATAGAAAGGTGATAAACACATCCAATTAATAATGTACTTTTCATTCTATCAATTCTTTTGAAGATTATTATTTTCTAAGATACACATCCTTGTCATTAAAACAGATGAATCAACATCCTTCAGGCTATTATAGCGTTTGGCAATTAATCCATTCACTTTTTAAAAGTTCTCAAATTGTTAACATAGAAAATGATAAAAATAGCTATATAAAATCAATCTAGTCGATATTCTAGTATGTCAGGGGAGGGGCTAATGAACTTCCACCTGTAACTGAGGAGCTACTGACATTTGATGCGTCTAGGAGACGGAGAGACTGTTTTCTTTAAGAATGTCATCCTTAATGGGTGTTATTGACCACAATTCAGTGAACGACCACATATCTGTTAGTATATGGGTACCACAAATTGAGCTTGATGGGTCAAGAAATAAATAAGGAAGGAAGACACAAAGTTGGGTGACATTGGAGTGTAAGCATAGAGGTAAACAGTGATTTATTTATTGTTCTTGTGGGTTTGTGGCAGAGTACAGACTATTCTTATCTAATTCAATCTCTGACCCTAGAAGGTTTCAGCCTCCATACGTTCTAATCTGAAAGATACAAACTCAGACCTAGGAGGCTTCAGCATTCATACAATCAAATCTGTGAACCTAGAAAGTTTCAACCTCCTAGACTTACTGGTGACTGAGCTCACTTTGACTAGTTGTCTTCTGAACTCTAAACTGTAAACTGTAAACTGTAAACTGTCAGCTTCTGACTTTGCTTCATCTCTTAGCTTGTTCTGGACTGGCTCTGCTCTACTTGGTTTCTCCTTCTGAACTGAACTGTAAGTTAACTACACTCAATTTCCCTGACTGAATTAACTCTCTGCTAATCTCTGAGCTCTACCTTTTTTCTGCTTCCCATCTGCTTGTACTTTGCTTCCTTCTCTAACCCAGAACCCTACCTCTACTATCTCTGATTCTCCCTCTGAGCTCTGCTTCTGCCTCCCAAGTACTGAGATTAAAGACATTCACCACCACTGCCTTCTGAATTGGTATTAAAGGTGTTAAAGGTGGAATTAAAGACATGTACTAGCATTCTTTCTAGCAAACAGCAGCAATGCTGACCTATTATTTGTTCCTCTAATTTGGGTAGGTATGCAGTGGGCATGGAAGAGGGTAGAGAAAAGAATAGAAGGTGAATATGATAAAAATACAATGTATTATAATATTAATTATTTACAATTAATTATACACAATTATATATAATTGTAATTATATGCAATTAATTATATTCTTAAATAATTATAAAAATGTATTAAAATGATAAAACATATTTTCTTGTCATCTTTGAGAAGTAAATTTGTTATATACTTAATTGTATGATGTAGCCATTCAATCACATTGGGCAATAGATATAGATGTAAACATAGATTTAGGGCAAAGACCTGTTTATTCTTTTGCCAAAAATTCAATCACTGGTCCTAGTCCTGGAGTCCTGGATCATTTCATCCTCTGTACAATCTAATCTTAAGCTTAGACCTGGAAGGTTTAAGCCTCAGCCTCCATATAATCTAAAACCTTTAAACCTCTGAGACTTAATTGCTGACTGAGCTAGTCTGACTAGCTCCGTCTGAACTCAGAGCTGTACTGATCAACTCACTTGTTCTGGCTCTAAGTCTTCTCCAAGCAGCTGGTTCAAACTGACCTTTTGAGCCAGGTGACTGTTTCTGACTGAACTCTTCTGACTCTGGCAGACTCTGGCTGACTCCTGCAACTTCTCTGACTGAACTGCTCTGGTCAGTTTCAAAATGATTCACTCTTCCCATCTGAAACTGACTTCTTCCAAACTGCTTCTGTGTCTCTGCCTCAGACTTCTCAGACTGAATCTATATCTCCTCCTTCTCTGATCTGAAAGCTTGCTTTTCTATCTATCATGAGATTTGGGCATGTCTTCACTCTAACTCATTCTGCTCACTCTCTTCTGATTTGTCACTTTGCCTCATCTGCACTCTGACACAAATCAGATGATACTTCTTGTTTGACACTGACTCCTTTTGAGTTCTGTTTCCTGTCTAAGAGCTCTGGTTCCTGTTTCCCAGATGCTGAGATTAAAAGGTGCACCACCACTGCCTTCTGAGTACTTGGATTAAAGATGTGTATTAACATTCCATCAAAATCACATAGGCCTTTGAATGTGATCCCTTCATATAGAACCCTGGACATGATTCCTTCATATAGACACTTGGATTTGATCCCTTACTAGCTATCACACAGGACAATCAATGTGATACTTTCCCAGAGCAGCTATGTTGCTGGGTAAAATGATTAAATATTCCTCTACAGCATGAAAATTTTATTCAATGTAGTAATAAGGACATATTATACATATGAATTTTAAAAATATACTACTATGTTACCTGAGTACTGTATAAAATTTATCAGAGCAGATACTGTCTGTCCTGAATGTAGCCAGCACTTCTGACAACTGATAGTGCTCAGATATCATAAAATGGAACAGCCAGACTCTATTTCAAAGACATTCAATTTCAGTGTAAGATTAACATAAGTAATAGATCTATAGTAATTGAGGAATACAAACCTGAAAATATCCATACAGGTGTCTAAAACCCTTTTAAAGAAAGAATAAAATACCAAAAGATTAAATGTTTTTCTTCATAAAGTAAATAGTTTTACTGCAATTCTATAAATCCAAGCTCACTAAATGAAAGAGATTTCTTGTG
The DNA here is from genome assembly GCA_026225945.1 of Cricetomys ansorgei. Classification (NCBI taxonomy): domain Eukaryota; kingdom Metazoa; phylum Chordata; class Mammalia; order Rodentia; family Nesomyidae; genus Cricetomys; species Cricetomys ansorgei. The sequence continues at coordinate 12,931,264 of JAMJFZ010000713.1, forward strand.
CATATATGAGTTCATTAAGTCTTGATTATCAATAAGCATTATCTATGAATGTGGGTCTCAAGATTTTCACATGTGAGTTGCTATGACAGATTCCTTTTTACCTGCAAAATTTTTAAAGGAAGGACTAAAATGCAAGACATACACAGAGATAGGAGTTATGTATCTTAAAAGTAAACATAAAAATGTATCTAGTGTTCATTAAATGTGCAAGTGAAGATAAATTCATATTTAATGAGGCATATAATTTATCTTAATAATTTAGATAACTAATGCAAGCGATCTTCATTTCCTTAGATAAACAAAATAAAACAATGTTTGAAATAAATAGCTTCCCCTCTTTACAGCGTGACTGCTACATACCTATAATATGGTCTTACTTTCAACATTTATGTATTCCAAGTACATGAGATAAAAAATGCATTTTCTCTTTGAATTAAGGAATTCATACCTAATAAATCCCATCAAATGGTCATTTTTTCCATTTCCCACAAAGATGAAGCACAGTGTGCGGAAATCAGTTCCTCTTCCAAGATACAAACCCTTACTGCTCTTAATCTGCATAAAACAGTAAGTTCAATAAATCTATTTCATGAATAAAAGATAGAAAGCATAAACAAACATGCATATGTGGAAAATATAAAACAAACAAGCCTCATTCTGATGTAGTAACCCGCCTCTCTTATTACAGCATCTGTGTGGCAGAGGCAGGTGGATCTCTGTTAGTTTGAGGCCAGCCTGCTTACGTATTAACATCCAGTCCATTAAGGACACATAGTAAAAGGTTTTCTCAAAATAAAAAAAAAACAAACCTGAATCTCATTATTATAAATGCAGGTTTCTTAAGAAAATTAGTTGGAGAAGACCCAGAAGTAAGTAATAAGAAAAAAAAGTGGGGTTTATTTTATTTATTTTTAGAAAAAAAAGATAGTTTCTTTTTTTTGAATTACCAATAATGGAGAGTATAGTTAAGATGGAACCAGAATTTTCTGTAACTTATTTTCTAAGTTCTACCTCTGCATAAATCATTTTATATATTCTTGAATAGTAAAGATACAAAAAACACAACAGTACTTTACATCATTCAGTATTTTTCATACATATTTTGTCATTTAAAACCAGTCATAACACTTCAAGATCAACATAGTCTATAGTTTTTGGATTCAAATTTGCGTTAAGGTATAGGTAATCCAACACTTGTGGGCAAGTGCTATGAATTTTATATAATATTTGATCAATAAATATGTTTTCCCATATTAGTAAGACTTATCTGTAACATCTAATTAATATTCAACCATTAGAATTATATGAAAGGGTGACTTAATTAGCCTTAATTATCAAGGACAGCCTAACATCCCTGCCATTTGGATAGCTGCCCAGTGGGCTGCTGAACTCAGGTGCATAACCCCAGTTGTGGGATCATTTCAGAAGACCATCTGTTTTGAGCTCTGTCCAGCTTTTTTCTATCCCCTGAGTTCAATTTGTTAAAACGTTTCTATTTCTCTCATTCATTTAAGGTCATATTAGATAAAACTATGAAGTAAGTGACATCTGCCCTTTTTATCAATCCATTGGCCCTCTTAACTTTTTTGCAACTTTCTAAAAGTTTCCTAAGTCACTCCGTATGTGTTCAGACAGTTCCAAATGCACTAACCCATCCTCAAGCTGGCATTCCTACCAGCCCTCTCACCTCTAATGCTGACCCCTGCCAAAAGCTGCAGTCAGCATTCTTAGTTGCAAGTTATAAAAACAAAAGTTGGCTTATATGAGTGTAATATATTGGGAAAATCCTCAGTTTAATATATATTTGGAAGACTAGAAGCAATTCTAAGATTGACAAGAGAAAAGAGAATAACAAGGTAGTCTGAGATTCCACACTAAGCTTATTATTTGTTGAGGGAAAGTCATGATTCCAAACTATGAATATTTCTCATAACATCTTAACTTTGACTGTCTGGTAGAGTAATAACAAAAAGGGATGAAAAAGACCAACCAATAAAATCTATGCACTTTTGCCATTTTGTTGATAAATTTTCCAACTTGTATGTTAAAGGTCAGGATAGTTATAGGAAGGAACAGAAGTTTTAAATTCATCACTATTGTCTCTAGAAACTTATGTAAGTGTGTGTCTCTCGTGATTTGAAATAGAATCAAGAATCTCTCTGTAGCATTTTCATGTTACATGCTGGCAATGAATCTCCAATAGAGCTAAGTCATTCTAGACTCTGTTAAGCCATATGTAATGTTTCCCTGGACAATCAAAGGAGGGAAGATTTGAAGTATTGGTAGTAAACAAACCATAAAGACTATAGATAGATAGAGAGATAGATAGATGATAGACAGATACAGATAGATATACGTATATAGAGAGAGAAATCAAGAATTTACAGTAAAATACCATGATTCTAGAAATATTTAAGGAAATAATATTAAGTAGTAACCAAATAGCTATAAATTAGAATACAAGATTCCATCTTCAAGCAATTAAATTTACATATATTTAAAAAGCAAAACTGCTTAGAAATAAAAGAATATGCAGAAGTAGGTATTCTCATGTATGAATAGGTTGCTATATAAGTTGACACATCATTGCTAGGGGCTGTTAAATAATTGACAACAGATTTTAGAATATGAAAATAATAAAACCTAACAAATTATTGCTCTAAGAACCTATCAGAAAGTAATCACAGGTGCATCAATGCAGTCACACATTCATTATTATAGCATTCTTAATAAAAAAAAAATCTGGCATTCGAAGCCATGTAACAGTTGGAACACACTGTACTATTAAAAGTCATATCATAAATGTGAGTTAATGTTCTCAATATATTAAAAGAGCAATGTTCTATAACTTATAGATGAGATGTGCTATGCCAAAGCTGTTAGTTTGCTAAAACTTTCAAGATCTGAACACCATAAAAATTACCACAGACCAAGTAGATTGAAACTATATTTGCTAGTTCTAGTCCAGAAATCCAAGGTTAAGGTGTTACTGTAGTTGGTTCCTTATGAAGTTCATGAGAGAAGGATCACCCAAGCATTTTTCAAAGACTATCCCTTGAATTTCTCATGGTGACTGCTCACTTCCAACTTCTGTTTCCACACTGTCTCCTCTTCTGCCATCTCAAATTCTTAGCCATCTCTCTCTCTCCTTGTCAGTACCTCTGTTGTGTTTCTTGGCTTCTTAAGATTTCTACTTTTCATGTCTGCCTATAACTCTTCACCTACTTCATAGTGTCATTACTTAGATCTTTGAGTAAGAAGGCCTTTAACTATGTGCAGGTGTTTTATACATCTGAGTTCTAATTTTAGGGGTCCTTGGATCCTGAATAGTAATATCTTTACTCTGGGGCTACTAGCCTTAGTTCAAATGTGCTTTTCTAGAAATCAATTCAGCTTGCTGCAACCTGAAAAACAAATTACCAATAAGCAAAACCACCAAGAAGAAGATGACCATAACCCTTAAAGAAGTCAGAATACAGAGTAATATCTTTTAACAATGACCTGTGATGTCTGAAAGTTATTATTTGCTTAACTACCAAAAAAAGGTCTACACAACACTTGCACTCCGATTCCAAACCCAATGAAAGCATAATTTCCAGTTACATTGAGCAAAAGGTTTCCTTTTTTTTCTATCTCAAACTTCATACTGTGTCCTTGATGAAGATGAAGATGCTTTTTCGTCTCTTGAATAAACTGAAAATAGTTATAAAATCAGGAACAGCCAGGAGCAGGACCCTCAAGATATAGTTGCAGAGAGATCATGTACAGGTCACAGAGGCTTCGCAAGGCTAAACTGAGGGGTCTGGGTATTGGTGCAACCTGTAGAAGTTGTAACAACCTGTAGAAGTTGTAACTGAAACAAAATCTCCTACCTTTAGTTGAAGGGTAGCTTTCTCAAGTGTCCAAGGATTTTGGTTGCCATAAGGAGAGTCTGAACAAAAGTAGAACTGCTCGGTTAACAGCTGGGCGCAAAGGAAGTTTATAACAAGTAAAAACAAATTCAATCAACAGGACTTCATCAACTTAGATAATTCAAAAGAAAAGTAAATATTAAAAGCACTTCCAGTAAAGACTTATTATTGACATTCATTCTGAACAGAATTTAGCTGTGCTTAACTCCTAGACAAACAATCTCAGGGAGGTCATGTCATCTGTAAAACCGTTAAAGAAAGCTGTGATAATATCTATATTGATTTGCAAATGCTATTTCTACTCTTCTCCTCCACAAGATAAGTTTGAGGATGTTTTAAATATTATGAAGAGCCTCCCTCATGTTCTCTATTCCTCATTCCCTTTTATTTGGCAATTTCATGCTATGCATGCATATTCCTTGGTCCAAAAGACTGTCTAATCTTTGAAAACTGTATTTACTAGCTACAATGTGATTTGTAAATAATATGACAGAATATGAGGAAAACTACTAGTCTAAGTTATAAGATAGTAATTTCTAAGCTTTTATTTCAATGAATAAAATGTGATGACCAAATAAAAATCATTTAAGAAACCATAAAGGAAAATAAATATTTTATTCAAATAATGGAGGGGAATTAACAGCTTACCAGTACCCACAAGGTATATTGTGGCCTAATTTGTGCTTCATCACTGAGAGAAGTTTAAAATAGTATGAAAGTTAACTTTAAACTTAGGTAAAATTCTTCTGTTTTGATTCAAGTATATTTTTTCAGTATTTCTGGCATCATAACATCAGTATGATCCTTCAAATGCATGATCTTTAAAATGTGTATCATTTTAATGGTGATTATATTTATATGCTTAAAGGATTAAATCACTTTAATGCTCACACATATATTTAAAATGTTTTGCTTACTTGTTTATAAATTATACAGGAGCAAAAGCTCAATTACTCTTCTATTCACATATACCTTACTGTGTCTCAGGATGTAGGAAAAATCTATTATGTTGTTGTTGTTGTTATTATTATTATTATAATTATTATTTTTTTATTATTATGTGGGTCAAATATGTACCAGTATTATAAACAGCCATGAATTTCTTAGGGATTCTATATCTCTCTACTGACGTGAAGCAAACAAGGAATAAAAACAGTAAGAAAAATAAGGAAAATGTAATGCTTTGGACACTTACCATTGGATGTTAGTAATCATTTTATCATTGATAAACAGCACTCTTTTTGGTTCATGATGTTGCTCAGTGCCAAATTCTATAGAGTAGAGAACAAAGACATTTTACATTGACAATTGCTACCAATATCTACTTATCAGTAATCACAAGCACTGAGAAATTTTGTGAAAATATTGAAAACTGATAAGGGATAAATATTTTAGAATTTAAACCTATAAGGAGTTAGAGTATATTTTAAGACGTATATCAGTTAAGAAAATGATGTGTTTTGAAAATCAATTTGTATTTTAACTATGGTAATTTTAATCAAATGAGTCAATTCTTCATTTTCCATAGGAATCTAAGTCTTTCAAAATCCTTAATAGTTTTGCTGATGAATACTAAATAAAATAAGATCTGTACAAAGCAAGGAAGCTGTGATTAATTCTAATTTAAAGGCAGTTATACCTGTTGGTCTAAGTGAAGATCAGTTTGGCAACACATAGAGTAGATTAATTTTATGAAAACTTTCACCTTGAATTTTTAATAAGTTGGAAAATGATTGTAAATTTAATGTACACAGGAACTTGCTTGCAGTATCCCACAGGTAAAGTAGTTCATTTTGTAGGAAGACTCTGAAGTGATGGGATAATGAAAAATATGATTCACAAATTTCCAGTGATGTAAACAACACTAATGTATACAAATATATAATGTAAAATTGTTGCTTCTGTAGCATTCAATTACGATACCTAAAAGTAAAAAAAAAAAAAGAAAGAAAGAAAGAAATAGAAAAAGAAAGGAAGGAAGGAAGGACATAGCATAGAAACAGGCAAATTTGCTTTACTTTGTCTTTGACTGCAGAGGTTAGACTTCTTGCTAGTGTGTCATTTTCAAAGCAACTGAAGCCTAAAATTATTAGTAAAGCTTAAGGAATGTTTTAGAAAAATACATGCTTCTGAAAGTCTATTATTTGTAGTTTCAGAGCATGTATACTGCTTTGGAAAATATATTTATTGTCAAATATTTGCTTAAAAAGGCAGTAATTTATGTTACTTCAAGTTTTGTTTTGTTTACTAAATGCAAGTATTGTGCTATTTCTCCTGAAGAAGATTAGGAATTAAAAAAGCACTTTTGTGGAGTCTGCAACTTACAGGAGCACTTCAGAGCCCCATCAAGATACTGCTGATCTGATTAAGAAGTAAAGTTGCACAGGTGCATTATTCAGTGCACTTTGAAAGGAAAAGCATCAGACTTGATCAAAACCAGCCTCCCATTGACAGCATTGTCAGGCAGGACCACTTTTAGAATCTTAACAGAAAATGTGAATGAGAATTGCCATTTCCCAGAATTGTTAAGTGAGTATCTAATAATGGGAATCAGATGTTACTTCCATTTCCTCCCTTTCCGAATTGGGGAATTCAATAAAGGTATCAGTAATGTTTGAATGCAAACAGAGCTGACTTCCTGCTACCACCTGCCTAAGTTAATTCAGTGTGCTTTATATGTGAACAGAGAAGCACTGTTTTCTTTTTACTTCTTCCTTTTGGAAAATGTTCAAAAGTATGATTTTAAATAACATATTTACTATAGCACAAAATGAATCCAATATTAATTGGCTACCGAAAAATAGATTTTACAGTAATGAGAAAGTCTGCTGATATTAATGAAGTTGCTAAAAAGTATATTAATCTGATATTTAGCCACATTATGTGAGACATGTTTGTTATATGTCAGTGCAGCTCATGCTCTGAGCAATGGTTCACAACTTTCTACTAATAGTAGAAAAATAAGTGAATAAAGAATGAAAAAAATGTGTTTGTGTAGTTTTTTTTGTTCAAATTTCAGAGCACAATAAAAGGATATTACATGAAGAGACTATCATTGTTCAATATGATGGTAAGAACAGTTTTATCTATATGAACATAATTTGAGATCTGAATGAAATGAGAGAGTTGTCTACGTTGATTTTAGAGGCAAGCGTGTTCCAGGATAGGCACCAGGAAGTGACAGAGCACATGTCCCTGCATATATTCCAAGAAAACACATAAAATAAAATAAAACAAAAATAAAACCAATCAAACAGAAGAGCTGCATCAAATGGTTAAGGAAATATGAATCAATAGTTAGGACAGGTAACAAAGAAACAGTGTCTGTGGTTCTGAAGATCATTGTGGAGAGGTTAGTTTTCCTTTCAGTAAGATGAGAAGTTATTGAAGGATTGAAAACACAGTATTGTGGAAGTGTTCTCATGTGGGCATAATGGGTTTAGAATAACTTATTGGGAAAAATGTGTAATTAAGCAGACAAGATAAAACTACAGCAAGTGTTGAGATAACAGATGAAGGGTATATCTTGAATGAGGTGAAAGGATTTGTGCCCTTGTTTTAACATCTCCTGAAGACAAACGAAAATGCAATGTCTATTGGATTTGAAGCTTGATATGAAATAAATAAATGTGTGAAGACTGAGCACAGTGTTTAGCTCTAGATCCCTGGGAAGTGGGAATTAAATTTTCTAAACTAAAACTGCGGGAAGAAGAAAAACATTTTGGGGAAAAGAAAAGAATAAAGTAAGGAAGCATGAAAAAAATCTGCAGGCTGTGGGGCAGGTTAGCTTTCAATGTGGCCCAGCACAGTTGTGGATGACAGCTACATATAAAAGTGTCGAAAGCTGTATACCTATAATTACTATAATACAGTAATAAATAGTAAATTTGATTTTCAATTATTAATACACACCTGTAGCTCAAAAATATGAATACATCTAAGTACGTGTGCATGAAGTTTTTTCATGTATGTGTACACACACACACACACACACACACACACACACACATAGTAGGGGGCCTTGGAATCTAGACATTGAAGACATTTTATAAAATAAGAATGAAATAGAATTATCAGTAGAAGGAGTATAGAGGAAAAACGTAGTCGTGCAACAACTGAGAATTGAAATACCTCAGAACTAAGACATTGAGACAATTGGTAGAAACTAAAATAAAAACAAAAACAGAGTAGCTGGTCAAGTAGAAAAAAACTTATCTATTCCAAATAAATGCATGAATCATCTCTGTTATTATGTCAAACATGATAAATTACTAATGAAATCATTCTATATTTTAACAACTTATCTATATGTGAAATAAGCCATGTTTTATAATATATGACATATATTACAGGTGGATATTTAATTTATTTTAGAACATATTTCACATTAGAAACGATAACACAGAAGAAATGAAGGCTGAGGCTGATGCTATCTTGTGTCTGTTGCAAGCCCTCCCTCTAGTGGAACCACCTTATTCACCCTCTGGCTGGGAGAGCTTATGCTTGTTGCCCAGTTGAAGCCCTACTCCAAATCACCCTCTAATTACTCAGAAAAGTAGGGAGAAACAGAGCCAAGGTAGATACTCTACTAAATCTGGTAGAACAGCATGGTCCACCATTTTAGAGTAAAGTTAGAGGTTTCTCTACCCTTTAAGATCTCCATCTAAATAAAGCCTGATTTCAGCCTGTACCACAATGATTTCAGGTATAGAAAAGTCTGACAAGCTCAAGATTATCTAGGAAGGGCTATTTCTGCTTTGATTTTCCTTCATTTTTCACTAGAAGAAACTAATCAATCTTTGGTTGTTGTTTTATAAATGACTTTGTCTTTCTACCTACTGTAACCTGCCTGGAAGCATATATATTTATCCATTGTATTTCTTGCACTGTATAGTCTTGGGTAATTGGGAAAGCTAATGAAGGAAAAGACACTCAGCAAGTACTGTGGGTAGACTGTACACTCTGGTATATACTCCAGAAGTATACTCTGGTATACTCCAGAAGGGGACTGGAATGGGGAACAGACAGGGCAGTAGTGATCACTAGATTTATGACCCAATTCCTAGATAAAACAACACGTACCATGCCCCTATTAAAGATTCAGTGATAGGAGTATTAATGGCTACTTCTCTTACTTGCCTTATTTTAATTCTGTCAAGTTCTAATATGATTTTACTACTTATAATTAGGTCAGGTTGTTTGTGTAAAGTTGATGGAACCCTCTCCTTGGGAATAGGTAAATCACTACAAAGCTAATCAGAACATTTCATTCCCATAGTCAGGAAAACCATTAACTAGGTCAAAGGGGTTAGCAAAGGCCTCATTTGGCCCAATTCAGGAATCCTTTGGCAATTGTAATGAAAAAGATGCGTCTCCTGCCTTTTGTGAGGATAGCCTGAAATGCTTTGAGCTCTTGACATCCACAGTAGAACTCATTGTCATAGCCTCCCTCCTGTGATGCAGCTCAGCATAAAGAGAGCCAAAACACTGACACAGCTGTGCCCTCTGGCCTTTTTTGACTAACTACTTCCAGAACAACCCAATGAGGGAATTTCCCAGGTTAATGTTCTCTTATGTACATGCAAGGGAATCAATCACTTCTAAAAGAAGCCATTCACTGTTACAATATCTTGACATAGCAGCACACACAGGGAATACAATCTCATGCAATCTACAAATGTAGGTGGAAAAGATATTTTATAGCAACAAAGAGCACTGACGGTATTCTCTCTGTAGGTGTAGTTTTGGGGTAAAAAGATAGGTTTTTTTTGTTTTTTTGTTTTTTTGTCTAATTACATCATGGGCCCTAGTCTTGGAGCCCTAGAGCATTTCAGCTTCCATACAATATAAACTTCAAGATGCTAGACCAGACCTAGAACTGGAACACTTCAGCTGCAGCCTCCAGACAACCTAGAACTTTAAAGCCTCAAAGAGTTACTGCTAACTGAGTCACTCTGAATAGCTTCTTCTGAACTCTTCTCTCTTCTGGTTCTTCTTACTTACTGTTCTGGATCAAACTCTTCTCCAAGCTGACTGATTCAAACTGACTCATTCTTCCTTTCTGATACTGACTTCTGCTGAACTGCCTTTGTGTCTATGCCTCAGACTCCTCAGATTGCTTCTGTATCTCTGTGAGCTCTCACTGCCCCATACTGTCTCAGTCAGCTTCTCGGCTTTTCTGCCTTCTCCATCAGACCATTTCATTGTCTTTGTATTTTGCCTGACTCTCTGAGCTAAAAGGCTATTTTTCTATCATGGGACGTGTCCTCACTCTGATTCACTCTACTAACTCTTCCTCTGATTTGTCACTTTGCCTGACTTTCACTCTGACTCATCTCAGACATCACTTCCTGTCTGATGCTGACTTTTTTCTGTGTTCTGCATACTGTCTCCCAAGTGCTAGGATTAAAAGTGTGCACCACCACTGCCTTCTGAGCATTCCATTAAAGGTGTGTACCAATGTTCTTAACATTCTTTCTACATTCCATTTGGACTACATAGGCCTTTAAATGAGAGGCTCTTCGTATAGAGCCCTGGGTGTGATTCCTTTATATAGACCATTGGATGTGTTTCCTTCATATAGACTTTTGGATTTGATACCTACCTAGGCCTTTCAATATGATCCTTTGCTAGAGCAGCTATGTTGCTGGATTAAAAGATTAAATATTCCTCTACACATACTCTCTTTTTTAAAAAACTTAACTGGAAAAACAAAGATTAATAAGATAAACATGTCTTGAAGGAGTAACTGAGTTTCAGTCATCATTTAAGATGAATTATGAAGGGGAAAAATCTGAAATCAAATTTATTCACTTCATGAACTCATTCTACCCTAAAGTCTTATTTGTCATACAGTCTTTCCAACAGTAAGAACTCTAATCAATGTGTTAGTGAGGCATGAATCTAATATATATTAATCTCTATATATGTATATTTTATAAAAATATGTAAAAATGTATATATATATATGGATTATCAATAAAAACGAGTGCAGTGTGGTTATATAGGTAAATATAGGTTTTCACTATTTTGCATACTAATATAAAATTCCTATCATTTTGTTTCTTTTTAATTTTCTTTTAAAAGTATTAACCTGTAAATGCAAGTTTGACATCATTAGACATGGTTTGATTTGTTTTCTTCGGCATTGATCTGAAATGTGATCCTGAAAAACATAAGATTTTTACTTAGTATTCTAAACGTTAATACTCTCTGAAAATGATAAACCAGTTTAAATAATTTTAGATGAATATAAAAATTTTCAAATTTACAATTCTATACAAGGAGTAACTTATTTATACAAATAGAAAGAATTGTTCTTACAAATATAAATTCTTATTTTAATTCAACTAATTTTAGTGCTTTTGGTACCAAAACTTTGGTAATTTTAAATATTCTGCCTGAAAATAATTGTTCTTGGTCCCATTTCTACTAATGAAATACTGGTGCACACAGAGATAAGAGTAGCTGGCTTAGCCATATTTGGTAATAAACCACAGAATGTGAAAATATTTTACAAATTCTTTCTTTGCAGTGTTCAGTGCATTTATTCAACAACATGCATAAGACATTTTCCCAGAGGAGGGACATGATGCCTTGATATAAGAAAATATCCAGTCAGATGTTAACATAGTACATAGTATATATATACTATATAATATATACATATATATTATATACTAATAAGACAAAATTATGAAAGGGATACAAAGTATAAATATTTATAGTATTTAGAAGATGAAAATATATCAGTGATTTTTTTATAAAGTTAATTTTCTTAACCATAACACATATGGTACACTCTCAGAGGTTACTACAAATTCTGAGGTGAAGAGTTAAATTTGGCCTCATACTGTCCTGATCTAAGCACAGGAAATGACAGCCTTCTTTAGGAAATTAATAGTACTAGTAGCGTTGTAGTTAATATATTTGCAAACACAACATTTTCCTAATTACTTATTAATATGTATATTAGAGATCTACTACATCAGAAAGTCAAGGTTCATTCTGAAAGAGTCTCTCAGGACCCTCTGCGTAAAAATAATAAATCTTCTCACTATTTGCATGGTAGAAGACACATTGGCCTAGTTCACTCACCTTAGTAATGTTGCTTTGCACGTAGTCACTCCAGAGTTCATAGCTGAAAATAATGTATTACAGTATCATGTCTTACTTTTTATGTACCTTCTCCATAAAAGTGAACCTAATTATATTCTATAATGCAAGAAGTCACATTGACCAACACCTTGGGGTACAAACATGAACAGCTTAGGTGGGAAGACTCCTACTTGTCACTCCCTATGACACCAGGAAGTCAATTATGTATCTGGCTCTTTGTAGTCTTTTCTGTAAAAAGCAGATCATAACTTAGGGTTTGTATGCTAAAACCAAGTTCTCAGAAAATTTCCCAACACATGAAACCTGGATGAATATTAACCTTTATTACAATATTATCTTTTCCTTAAATAAGTAATGTTGTCTTCCCCATCTTTTCCCCTCCTTCACTTTCATATTTTCACTTATTTAATAACATGTACTCAATAATATAATTCCACATACAGTATTACTTTAAATGTCATCATCTTTCCCAGTTATCAAAACACTTGAAAATAATGGCTATCACTGTGTCGTTTTTTTTAAATACTTTTAAAAGATTTACTCAAGTAGAGTGATTACATTTCAATTGACCTTTAAAAATATCTCCTTAAAATGAATAGAGGATAGGAAATAAGCAACATGAGTTTAAAAAAAAAAAAATCTATGCTACCTCAGACTCGTTAAGGACTTATATTTATAAAACACCTATACTTTCTATGGATTCAGAAAGTAGAAAATATCTACCCATATGCAAGAGAACTCAAAGGGGAAAAGGCAGATGGAAAATACTTCAATATGCATAAAATATTTAGAATTATTATAAATACACATATATAAAATTCTTGAAATATATCTCCCAACAGTAGTCACTTTAGTAATATTGATTATACATTTTAAACATGGACTTTTCATAGTTCATGCTTAGAAATCATATATATATATATAGATAGATATAGATAGATATAGATATAGATATAGATATAGATATATAGATATATATAGATATATTCACCAGATGTTGACACTGATTCTGGGCAAAGTCACTTTATTCTTTGACTAATTAAATCATTGGTTCTAGTCCTGGAGCCCTGGAGCTTTTTGGCCTCCATACACTCTAAAACGTTTAAGCCTCTGAGGCTTGCTGCTGATGGAGCCACTCTTACTAGCTCATTCTAAACTCTGGCTCTTCTGGTTCGACTTAGCTCACTCTTGCTCTGGCCCAAACTGTCCTCCAAACCACTGGCTCAAACAGATATTCTGAGCCAGCCAACTACATCTGACTGAACTCTTCTAATTTCTGCTGAAATGCCTCTGTGTCTCTGTACCTCTCCATGAGCTCCAACTGCTCCATACTGCTTCAGTCAGCTTCTCATCTCACTGAGACTTCATTGCCTCTGTATCTTGCCCATCTACAGCCTGCTTCAGATTGCTCACTTCATACTTCCTGCTGTAACTAATTCTGATATAACTGACGCTGCTAACACTTCCTCTGATTAGTCACTGCCACATCTCAGACATCACTTCCTGTGTGACACTGAATTCTGATATTTGCTTCTTGTGTCTGCTTCCACACTATATTTCTGTCTTAGGGATTAAAGGCATGTACCAACACTGCCTTCTGAATACTGAGATTAAAGATGTGTCTCTATTCCATGCAGCCTGCACAAGCCTGTGAATATAGACCCCAGAATACAGACAGTTCCTAGCTCTCACACAGGCCTATTCCTCTAGACACACAATCACATACACACATATATATTTATATATGAATATTGACATAGTATATATTGTCAATTCTGAAAATAAAAGACTTGTGGAATGGAAACAATTATCATTAATTATAAACCACATATATATGGCTTATATATCACCTATCAATTAATGTTTGTTTAAGACTGAGACATCATGAGACATGGTTTCATTGCTTATCCTTTGCTAATAGATAATATCTTATAATTAGATAAATTCATAAAGGCAAATATGTATCAAGACCTCTGTGAAACAATTTTAATAGTCACATAGTCATTTATAATGAAAAACAGATAAGACACAAATCAATGTAAGTTCTGGAAAATATAAATAAAGAGAATAAAATAGTTTCTTTATTATATTTAACAACTTTTGATCACTTTTCAACTATTACAGTAAGATATATATATATTCCTGTGGTTTAGTGACTAATTTCTAAATAAATTGCTCACATTTGGTGAACTTTACACTGTTTTTAGTAAGACTTACAAACTATTTATAAGGACTTTAATCACACTAAGACAATTTTCTCAAAGAAAAGTTAGTCTTAATTAAGTCTTGCTTTTGGATTGAGATGTCATTGTCAAAATGAACGCCCATGCAGTGGTCAAACCAAACAGGGAGATAGTATGAGCCAGGGCATTTGGATCAAGATCAACTACTAAAAGGATAACAGATGCTATAGTCAGATGACCTTCCCAGGTGATCCTCCCTTTTTAATTTTGAGGAAGCAATTTATTTTAAACTTCACAATCTGTTTAGTATTTGGTGAATCTGTGTTTTTCTTCCCCATTCCTTCATTATCTCTTAATATTGTGATAATACTGTATCATTACTATTTATATTACCAATCACTGCCATTGTAAATTATTAGAATACTGTAAATAAGATTTATGAATATTGACATTAATAAATGAACACATTTTTCTAGTAAAGAACAGCCATTAAATGTGCAATATGTTGACTTAAATTAATACTTGAAACCTCAATAGCATAACATATATAGTTCATGTTTTGTCTATTTGTATGAAAGAGATATTTTGCTGTTTCTTCATAATTTTGGGTACGTGTTTCAGAAGTTTATTTCTAATTTTGTTTAAAATAGTTGTTTCATGCATTGTTGCGGGAAAGGCTGCCTAGGTCTTGACATTTTGTATTAGCTGCAGGTGCTGACTTTATGTAAATGATGTTGTTTGATTCCTCATGATTTGCACATGCTATCAATAGAACATCTGAGGAGCTTCTGCATTATTAAAAAGAAAAAAAACAATAACAACAACAAAAACCTTGAGATCAGACAATTGGCGTTCCATTGTTCAGTATGGTACTTGCCATAAGTGGTATTTCCCTCTGCTGAGGTCCGACAGGGTTTGCAACTATGCAAATGCCTCCTTGTCTTCTTTGTGGCCTGACACAATAGCTAACTGCTACAGTTACATATTTTCACCCAATTTTATTCAGGCCATTGTTTTGTTACCGTGCATTGTTGTATTTAGAGTTTCATCAATCATAATCATACTGATCTTTCAATATTTCATACATATAAATGTATATGCATATATTCATCCCTTCATTGCTTTTATAGTGTGCACGTCTGTGAGATAGTTTCTTCATGTAAGCAAGATAACCATAATCATATTTATCAAGCTATCATCTCCATAATTAATTATATCTAAAAATAATCTATTAATAAAAATTTACTTCACAATACTTATGCTTTTAAACAGCTGACATTTAAAGATATTTAACACATTTACATTACTATTCTTTATTCTACTTCTTTAAAAAGCCTCAAACTTGAACAAATGTGTTTTGACTTAGTGAGCATTTGTTGGGTTAAGAAAACAAATTTCAATGGGTGGTGGTCATGCTTGCCTTTAATCCCAGCATTTGTGAAAGAGAGACAGGCATATCTCTGTGAGTTCAAGGTCAAATCTAGAACCTGGTCTACAGAGTGAGTTCCAGGAAAGCTAGATTTACAAAAGAGAATCCCTGTCTCAAAAAATAAAAAAAATAGAAAACAAATTTATTTTCTTTCCCATCAACTTCCCATTTTCACATCTATCCCTGTCATTAAGCCTTTATATGATTCCAAGAAGCATTCTGTAACAGGACTTGGGTTAAGAAATTGCAAAGACCTGAAGTCATTACAATGCAGAAAGTTAAAACTGTATTTACCAGGAAGGGGGTGGGGGGGGATAGAGAGTCTGGTTTTTCATTCATATGCAAGCTATACTAATTTTATACAAATTAACATATTATATGGAGACATGTAAATATACTCATAGAACTAGCAGAATTATATCTATAAAAATACCTTTAAAATATTGAAGCATATATGCCAGGGTAAACTTCTCTGAGCTGATAGTCTCTCTTGCCTTTTCCTGAAGCAGAAACTGACAATTGAGTATGCCCCCATTACAAACCTACAAGACATATCTATGTTGTTATCAAATTTCCTATGTTATTTCAGGAAAGAAAAAAAAAGTCAGTGTTTTATATTTTGGTATATTAGTATTTTCAAACAGATAAAATCTCTTAGGAAATTTAAAAGCATTTTTGTAAATTTTGAATTCTACTTTTCAGATTTATATCTTATATTTAACTATTATTTAAGCTAGTATAAAAAGTAACATTATCCTTATTACTACACATTAATTTTAAATATTCAAGGTAAAATGCACACCATTTCAAATTATAGAGAATTATGATAGGGAAAAGATAGGAAAAGGAAAGAGATAATTACTACTTAATGGTTTCCAAAGCAAGAATATCATATGACTTTTACAAATCCCTTTCAGATATACTCATTGTCTCACTCTTGCAAATGAAATTAGTCTCATTGCCTGACCAAGTGCATGTAGGACAGGTATATAACCTAAATCTAGTTCTAAAGTGTCCTCACTGTTAAAACACACAATATCTTCTCAAGTATTAATTTGCAAGCCAATTGCAACAGTCAAGGAAATCCTACAGAAGCACAGTATTAGCAATAAAATGAAATGTTTAGATGTTATTCATTAGTCAGACTTACATGATAAGATCCAGTTAGTTCAATAAGGACTGTCACATTGGAGATGCTGAGAATCTGGTAGTTACTCTGTCCAGGAGGTTGGATGTCTCTATCATTCCACTATGGTGCTGAAGGTCGAAAGGATCACTGGAGAGCTGCTAGTCTTCAGTAAATGCTGAATGTGTGAATAAGTTGATTTTAAATCAGTAAATGAAGACAACAGGAGCAGGAGGATCCTATCTTTAAGGACAGCCTGAGTTACATACAAATGTCTGGGCCAGCCTGGTCTACATAGGAAGGCCCTGTTTAAAGACACATTAAGTTTTCAAGTTTATTTTAATTTTCTTTTCATCTTACAGTCCTAACCATTTTATATAAAAAAACATTTTGTGCTCATTTAAATGCTAAGAATGACTGCAACATGTTCAGGCATTACACTAAAAAGAGACACATAAGCATAATTATTTTTGTTTCTTACAAAGCACTCATCAAGCTTCCCATGACCTACTTGCCATTGCAAGATCATATACCATAGGTTTTGTCCTAGCCCCAAGGACGGTTTAGAGTGTCTAGTAATTTGATTCTGTGCTGGTTTACTTTTGTCAACTTGAAACAAACATACTTGGGAAGACGGGATCTCAGTTGATCAGATTGTCCTGTGAGCAAGTCTGCAGACTTTTTCTTAATTAATGATTGACGTGGGAGTATCCCACCCACTGAGAGTAGTGCCACTTCTAGACAGTTGGTCCTGAGTTACATAAGGAAACAGGCTGAGCAAGCCACAAAAAAGCAAACCAGCAAGCAGCTTTCCTTTAAATCTCCGTCTCTGTTCCTACATGAATTCCTGCGCTGACTTTCCTCAATCGTGGAGGACTGATTTCCAGACACGTAAGCCAAATGAATCTTTTCCCTCCAAAGAAGCTTTTAGTTACAATGTTTATCACAGAAATATAAAGCAAACTAGGATGAGGCTCTGATCATAACAAATATCTATAAGCTAATAAAATAAAATAATTTAAAGCAAACAAGTAATTAATTTAAGAAATAACAAAGCAGTATGAATATAGACTGAGTGAAATTTCTAGTAAGTTTTTTATAGTTCTTACTCTGTGTTGTCTTCCTTAAAGCACTGTTAAAATTTTGAAATATTAATTATACTTGGGCAACATTTTTTACATTTACTCATAACAAAAATAGTTGCAAATAAAGTTTAAATAATTCTTATTAGTATATCTGGTCTCTAAGCTTCTTCTACAATGAAAATGAAACAAATTATGAGGTTCTCTCAATGCTATTAAATAGAACCTAAAGAAGGAAACTAAACTCTCCTCTTAGGTAATTCTTGCTTGCCAACCTCAGGCACATTCTTTGTATTTTAAATTTCTAAGCAGGTCTTAATATTATAAAAGTAATTGCAAAGGTGGTTTTAGCATGAAGAAAATAAATCTCACAGGTTTGGGGAAATGCCTGAACCTTCTCTGAGGGTTTATAATTTTAAATTCTGTTCCTTAAGGATATCTCCATAAGGCTCCACAAAACTTAAGGCCTCCACTGAGGATATAAATTATATGAAATTATGACTTCATAACTGAGATAGGGTTGTTGACTCATGCAATTGCCTCTGGAAGCACCCTGGTCTCCATATAGATATGGTTCATCAGCCCGAAAGCCTACATTGGCCATATTATTATTATAGGTCATTACGCTTCCTTCTCTCTGGCGACAGAAGAGAGAATGATATGAATCGATACTCATCATATTCCTTCCAGTCTCAAAGGAACTCTGCACAGTGTGACATTTGTCTTTAACCCACTCCTTTGATTATTTTTACAATTATTCTTCCTGTCCTCAGTGGAGGTAATTTGTATGTCAAAGTAGGCCTTGAGAAATTTTGATGAAAGTTACTTTAGACTCAGTCCCTACTCCAACTCACTGAAGTTCAATTATCCCTGCCATATCGGAAATGAATGATCAGACTTGAGTAGCAGTGTTCATTGTTCCCCAGTATGCCCTTTGAAGTTTGCTGGCAAGGTTTTCAAAGGGATTTCCTCCTGATATCCTAAATCAGAAGAGGCGCTGAGGTCCTTCTACATGACTGTCTTCTCTTCTTTCTCTTGCAACCTGTCACTCAAAAGAATGAACTTGGACCACTAGTCATCACCTGTAATTCCATTGCTCATGGTCTGTAGCATTTATATCTATAGGCTTTATATCTCTCTAAATAATAAATTTTAAGCTTTTCCACAGTCATATCCATAGAAAAACGTATGCATATGTATATATCAAATTGAATGCTGGTGGAATACACAATCTTGTTGTTACTTTATGTTTAAGGCCATCTTGTTTCTCTTTAAAGTTTATTCTTTTAAAAATGTTAGCTATAATCTGAAATCTGGTAGTTGGGTTTGCTGATGGCTTCTAGGAGTTAGAATTTCTCCTACTAAAGTAAGCTGGAAAAGAGTATAATTTGGCTTTAATTAGAAGAAACTCTATGACATAACAGAACAGATGACCACCATGTTAAATAAGGATTAAGGGCATTTTGTGAAAAAAACAATGTTTTTAAAACTTCTCAATATTTAACTTTCACAGGAATTGAATCACGGAAAACAAAAATTGAGAGCTAGCATTCAGACTTAAAATGTTTATCCTGAGTCAAGTGTTACTAGATTTTACTTCAAGATCCAAATAGTACATATTTTGATTTGACATGTCATGATGACTTCATTGTAACTCCTCAGCTCTAACTTCATTTTTCACAGAAAAAATGCCCATAGGCAAATGTACCTGTGTTCTATTATTAGTAATGTAGTAAAACTTAAAATAGTTTATCACCCTTGTCTTATATTAAAAATATCATATTTAATTTTTTTCATAATACTTATTACATTTTAGGATAATTTACATATTCATGTGTTTCCCTATGTTTAATTTTTTCCCACTTGACTCCAATCTGATGACAGTACAGTTCCTACTGTGTTATTATTTATTTTGGTTCATTTTCATTGGATCCACAGTGCCTTTAACACAACCAATTTAATACATTTTTTACTGTGACTGCTATGAACTCTCTAAGAATTAAAAGAGTAACCTGCTAGGTAAACAAACCAAATATATTAATTTATATAATAGAGCAAACCATCTACATAAGACCTTACCAATGTTTCTCATCAAGAGACAGAAAAATATTTACACAGTTTTATGACCAAGACTGGGTAGTATTTTATTTCATTCATTTTTATTTTTAACTAACCATGAAGTCACAAAATTTGCAAGAATAATAAAGAAAATAACTAGGTTGTTTAGTCCATTTTTTTTTTCTGTTTTCTTTCCTTTTTTTTTTTTTTTGAGACACGATTTCTCTGTTGTAACTCTGGTTGGCTGTCCTGGGTCACATTCTGTGGACCAGACTGGCCTCCACCTCCTGAGTGCTGGGATCAAAGGTCTGTGCTGCCACCACCACCTTATAATGGTGCCATCTTGTGTGGGTGAAGAACAACATTCAAACTAGAGGTTTATATTGGTAACAGTTACAGATTTAACTCATTTTTTATAGTGTGTGTTCATCTGTGTATTTTTCCTCATGAATTGATCTCATGTGAACCCAATGATGGTGAGGATGCCTGTGGTTTCATCATCACAAAGATATCTACAAGCATTCCTCCAAATTACATGCTATATGTATTTTTTTCTCCATGTCTAATTTTGAGATTGTTATAAGACTAGGATAATACAGTACATACTATTTCCATATTAGCTTCCTCAATGAGTAAAATTAAAATACCCTTATGATTTGTTTGAATTTCTTGTGTATCATATTTACTTTTGAATAATAGCTCAATTTTACATCATATTTGTTTAATGGTTGGCCTGTGGAATATGTTATTTTACTGAAAATAAAAATGAGATGAACATCAACACATAGATTTTTGATGAGTAGAAGTGTACCATACTCTCAGTTAAATGAGTATGAGTTCCATTTCTGAGTGTTATCATGTTTTAATGAAATTTTCAATTATTTAATTAATGACTAAATTAATCATTTGTTAATTTGTAAGAGGTTCAATTTTTACACATTCTAACTGGCATATGCTGTTATCAGTATTTCATACTTTAGTAGTTTTAATGGGTAAGCTATACCATCTTAGTATGGCTTAATTTGGATGTATGAAGTGGTTAATAATGCTGAATATATTACAGGAATATTTTGAGTTGTTAATTTAATATAATTGTCCTTATTACTGCATATTTCTAACTTTGGGTTGATATTCTTTCTGAGTACTGGGATTAAAGGAGTTTGCTACCACTACTTTCTGAATACTGGATGAAAGGTATGTCTACATTCCATGCAGAACACACAAGCCTCTAAACATAGCCAGCCCCTGGAATGTAGATCTTTCACATAAGTATATTCCTCTGCATACACTTAACTGCTATCCCTACTTGAACCATCTGTATAACAGGAACTGATAGGGATAGATGGTGCCCCCTTTAGTACTTTCCATTGATAATTGAATAAATTATTCCAAGAATTTCAGTGCCTTGCAATGATCCAAGATTAAGAATTTACATTATGATTGTGGCAAGGCTTGCAGGTACTGCATAATATTTTTGTTAATATGAAAAATCACCTTTACAGGGTTGTAATCTGTACTTCTCCAGAAGAAGTCTTGTCCAAGAAACCTTCAAGTACAACCTTTAATAGGTTAAGTTTTTTACTGTGTTGCTAAAGTGGAACCAGTGATGGATTCTACTGTTATGTTTTATATACAACTTCCAAATGTTTTATTTTTTTCAAATATCACATACTGATATTGTGCCCATTTCCATTGTTTGTGCCAGTACTCTGTTGTAGCTAACATCATTTGGTCTGGGTCCATAGTTCTAGCTATAATCTTCTGACCTACTGGTGACACTATTAACATGGAGGATCACAAAGCTATTGGCACACATAGCTGATTACCTTAGCCTCCAAAGATTTCTACCTGCTCAAAACTCTTTTAAACTCTTCTAACCAATTTCCATACAATCCCTCTTTTAATCAATGGGATTAAATGAGATGAGAAACTCTAGCAAACTGAAGTGTAAAAATGTGCTGATAGCAGAGTCTCAAGAACACTTGTAGCAGATTTACATTTATAGGAACAGGCTTTTTCAGGAATTTCTCATTAACTATGTCAAGTATCATACATGTCTTTTTACCTGACCATAATACTCTTAAGAATTTGTCAGGTGTGCTTGGCCCCTGCACCTTGTTTTGACTGCTTTTTATTTCTCTTCTTTTAGACACAATTGTATTTTTTAGTCATTTCTCTAAATAGAATAGAAACTGAGAAGTTAGCATAACACATCTATACCAGCAATACTCAACTTATGGATCATGACCTATTCACAGGGGTCACCTAAGGTCATCTGCATATCAGATATTTACAGTATGATTCATAACAGTAGCAAAATTATAGTTATGAAGTAACAAGGAAAATAATTTTATGGTTTGGGGTCACCACATGAGGAAATATATTAAAGATTCACAGCATTAGGAAGATTGAGAACCACTGATCTATACAGAATGTGGGTGAATAACAAAGCTATGTCCTGAACCACCTTCCTCTGAAATATCATACTTCCAGTAAATGAAAATTCATCTGGGTATGCAGCAGCTAAGGATATGCTAAGAAAAAGTATTTAACAATGACCAATACAGGCTGAAAATATCCCAGCACAGATATTAGTTGTTTTGTCAAGAAAATGATATTGAGCACAGTAACATGGAGAGATTGGAGTTTGATCACTATCTTATTTAGTTCTCTCCAACTGACAGTTCATCAGGATTTCTCTGTTTCCTTTGAGGGTATTGATACCTGTGTGTAAAAAAGAAATCTTCAGATGGGGCAAATACTCTCTACCTTATATAATTTCTTGATGGTTCTGAAATTTGCTGCAGCTATCATGAAGTCAATACTGTTTTAAATTCATTAAATTTAAATTCATTTAAAATTTAAATTTTAAATTCAAGTTGGCTTGCAACTTCCCTGACCAGGAATGGCTGCCTTTACAGTTTGTGCTCTCAGATGAAGCTATCCTATGGTAATGTGCAATACTTCTACTACAATATGTTATCTTGAACAGAAGAAATGAGCATGTATACTCTGGGAGGTAGAGTAATTTAGCACTTTAATAGCATGATTTACAATCTTGCTTAAATAATTCAGAACTTCTAAAGCCTTTTCTTCTTTGTAAATATCATATCCCTCCAGGAAACCCAGAAAAGCCATGGGATCCCCATAGCAGTCCTAATCCAAGACAAATTATTTCATTTCTTAATTCTCCTGTGAATACAGTTATACTGGCCCAATGAGTTGGACTTCAAGCACCAGCTCTTGTATGTCTAGTTCCATCAATGCTTCTTTTCTTTCTTCAGTTGTCTCAGAATCCCTGGTATTAATAGAGACCTTCAACTGTTACAATCATGTGTCCCTAAGCCTTGTAAAAGCCAGTCTACCAGAGAGTGATTTCCCTTATATTGTCTCAGACTATATAGCATTTTCTTAAAGATGGTTGAGTTCTTCAGGTTACATGGTACTCAGATTGATCCCATGCAGCAACATGTCCCACATTCGCAAAAGCTAAGGTCTAAGAGACTTTATAGTTTCCTCTTTAAAATTTTTTCCCACTCCAAGAAGTTCAAACACAGGATATTCTTTTATTCTTAAATTTCCTTCAGTGGTCCATTACTAAGGCTTATATGTACATCCACATAGAGTTTTCCTTCTGCTTTGCAGATCAGACCTGAAAGAGCACCTTCTATCATTTCTGCCTCACTTTCTCCTCACTTTTTGATTTTTCATATGGCTTCCAATGTTTCAAATGGCAGGAAAGACTCTTTAGCACTAATCTACTCTATGTTGTCTTTTATGGCTTACCAGCTTTAAAGAGAGGCAAGCCAACATCTATGTCTCATCTTCTCATGTGTCTGCTTATCAAATTTGAGATTAATGAAACAGATAGAATCCACAAATTTTTCCATCGTAATTTTCCCTAAGGGGATATAACTGTCCTACAATCTGTAGGAAACAGATACTGACTGAAGTCTTCAGGTTTGCGTGCAGTTAGCTGTAATTTCCTTGTTGATAGTTTGAAAGAAGCTCTGGTAGACCATTGACAAGTTAATTCTGCAACATAGCAGTTCCTTATCTAACTCAGAGGAATCTAGAGCTTCAATCTGATAAGGCAGTGTCTTACTGCAATGTAATCTGAGTGACATTCTATCACTTTGCCACATAATTTAACATAATCAAAAAGGTTATCCTATCACTTTTGCCAAATTCTATTTGTACAAAGAGTGTAAGAAAACCCTCACATTCAAGGGGAGATTGTTATGAAATTCATAAAACATAGGATATATAAATCACTTTGAGTGTAAAAGGTCTGGCAAATGTATATGTGAAACCAATACAAAGACCAATCATTTCCTCTGTAAGGTTCCTCCATTCTATGACTTCACTGTTTAAATCATTCCATCTGGACTATACTCACATAGCCAGTTTACTCAAAGCCTTACAGAACCCCAGAGTACTGGGAAATGAATGTGAAAAAGGTAATACACCAGAACTCAGGCATGAAATTTATAGTTGGTGACCTGAAAGGAACATAATTATTTCTTTCATAACTTGACAGATTCTAATAGCATCTTTTTAAACTATGTATAATATCCTACTAGAACCAATAAAAAATACTATCACTGTGGTTTTGAGATGCAGATTGCTTTAGAAATTGTTCTAAAATGGCTTGTTTTTCTGCAGACCACTTAGCAATATGAGTTCAAAGATCACTAGTTGAATAGCCCATAAAAGGTCCATTATGTCATTTTATATGCATCTCACTGCCAAGCACTCAAGATCATAATAAGAAATTAAATAGTTCAAAAGAAGACGAAGTTATGAAAGTTAAATGGTGAGACAATGCAATGCTCTGATGATAAAGAAGTTATTCCAACAGTTTATAAAAACCTGACAGCTCTTTTCCTACTTGACATTAGCATAGCTCTGTCTTATTGCCAACTCAGTACACTCTATAGCTCACTGGAATCAATTTTCTACCAATAGCTTAAAAGTCTCCCATTCTTCTCTTCTAAGTTACCATTCCAATTGCACTATCACCTTTAGCAAGGATAGTCCTTCATGGCCAATATGCTACAATTAAAACAAGCAAACAAACAGGCAGGTCTGGAGACATGGTTCAACAGTTAAAATCACTTACATGTGCAATCATGAGGGCTCAGACTCAGATTCCAGCATCAAGTTAACAAACCCAGACATCCTGAAAGTGCCTGTAGTTTCAACTCAACACTAATCTACACAGAAATATAGTACCCTCACCTACCCATCAACCCACATATAGAAAATAAATCTTTAGAAAAGGAAAAATTAATTACATCCATTCTTTTAGACCTTCATGAAGTTTGCAAAAAATAAAACTTATTACCTTCCATATACCTTTCTTTGTTTTTAAAACTTTCTTCAAATTTCAAATTCTCCATGAGGAAACATGGGCAATGAACCAGATTTGAAAGCCTTTCTCCTGTTATTAGAAAATAAGAAATTAATTTTAGATGCATGAAAGAAAGAAAATTGTCCATTTTTATCTTAATCCTGAAAGATAACTGGCTTGCTCGTTATCCATTTTGCCTACTCCGACCTATCATAGCTGTTCTTTCAACAGTGAAATTTCCCAGAGCTACCTTTTCTTTTATCAAAGTCTTTGGAAGATTAAAAATATCTCATTAATCTGAGTAAAATACAGATTTTCAAACTCATTAACATACTGGTAAGTTCCAGTTTTTCACCTGTATTCATGCATCTTAGTATATTGATATGTTTAGGACAGCCCCTTCTATGTAAACAAAGCTGGTCTTGAACTCACAAACTTCTTACTTCTAACTTCCAAGTGCTGACATTTCAGGCACAGAACAAGATGCTTAATCACTTTTACCAAAGCCACTTTATATGGAACTAAATGTGTGACAATATGCCAATAAGGTAGAAGAAGACAAGGAGAGACAGAGGAAACAAGGGAACAAAAAGAATCAACATTTAAAAATTCCATTATTTATTTGTTCTCTTTTTTATGAACAGGGAGGAAAAATTTAATTGAAGAATTACCTCCATTAGATAGGCCTGTGGAAGGAATTTTTTTATTGCTAATTGACTTAGGTGGGTCCAGATAGTATGGATAAAAAGTGAATATAAGGCTGGAAGCAAGAAAGCAATCCAGTAAGTAAGCTTTCCACTATGGTTTCTGCTTTGGTTTATGCCTCCAGATTCCTGTCAGGAGCTCCTGACCTAACTTCCATGAAGGATAAACTGTAAGCTGTTAACTGAAACATATCATTTACTCTGTATGCAAGTTACGTTTGGTTATGGTATTTAACACAGTAACAAAAAACAAACTAGAACAGAAGTTGGTACACAAAGAGTAAGACATTGCTATGATAGACCTGATCAGGTTGTTGTGTGAGGATTGTGGAAGCATTTGGAACCTTGGCCTAAAATAAATAAATAAATAAAACACTGAGTACTCAGAGCTTAAGGGCTTTTCTATGACAGCTTGGAACATAATGTGAAAAATGCAGACAGTGGAGGCCTGACTTGTGAAGTTTCAGAGAGAAAGACAGTCAGGCTTGTGCTTGTGTTATTTTGATAATTTAATATACTCAGAATCGTATAAATGGTAGCAATGAAACACGTTGTTTTGCCATTTCCTATGGAATGAAATGTTGAACTGTTGATAATAGTTATTTCTTTTCTGATAGTTGCACCATGAGATAACAGATTGAGATAAAGTCAACAACTGTTAGTCTAGTCTATTTTCCTTTTTGAGGGACTGTAACTAGAATTTATATGTCAACCTTGGAAATTATGCATGAATATGTATCAAAAGTATGTCAAGAACAGATATGTGACTATGTACTCCTATCAATCCTTCCCAATGGATGATACCATTTATCATGATGCTCTAGATTGCCATTTTGTTGGAAATCAAGTCACAAAAAACAAAGCTAGTGTAGTTTTAGATTCAGGTTCAAAATCTTTTATTCTTTTGTCTAATTAAAGCCCTAGTTGTATCCTGAAACCCTAGAACTCTTGAGGGTTTTGGTCTTTACAATCTAGTTTTAATCCTTGAACTGGAAGGCTTCTGCCTTCATACAATCTAGAACATTTAACCTGGTAACTGGACCTAGAATTCTTCAGCCTTAGTCTTCTGAGACCTACTACTGACTGAGCCACCTGCCTAGCTCCTTCTTAAGTCTGAATCTTCTGGTTCAACTCACTCTATGTTCTGGGCTTCTTCTGGCAAGCACTGCTGTGTCTCTGTCTCTCACTGAGCTCTCACTGCTCCATCCTGCCTTTGAAACTGACTGCTTAAACTTATTCTGTTAACTGTTCCTCTACTGACTCTTTAGTCTGCTTTCCAATTGACTTCTCTTACTGACTGCTTCAACTGACTCCATAACTGACCGACATTTACTCCTATGTAACTCTCCGCCCCTGGAATGTAGAGCCTAGCTTTCACACAGAGCAATTCCTCTATAACTAAAGCAACAATATGTGGAACTAACTTTGGGAGGTAGTAATCTTAGAAAACAGAAATTTTCTAGATGTGGGTATTATTAATAAATAAACATGTTTTTGAAAGAGAACTGATATTTCTGAGGTTTATTTTTGTAGAAGTGAACAGTTAGATGATATTTTACACTTCAAGTTTCTTAAAATTCCACTGATATTATATTCTAATAATTATGTCTATTATATGCACATAAAAATCTATATTAAAATATTACGAAAGGAAAAACTCTTGTTATCAGGAAAATTGTGTTTAATTCTAGATAAATATTGCACAAAATGTTGTTAATTTGTCATTGTAATTCAAAATTGCTTTCTAAGTTGTCAAACTTACTCATTTTAATTTATTACAATTTCTTCTTTTAAAAAAATTTGTGTTTCTTTATTCCTCATATTTGTCATTCATATCCTCAAATATTCCTAAAGGTAGCCCTATAGAAACTTGGTTTTTTTTTCAAATAGATTAAAATATGAAAACTTTTAAAGAGCCAAAAAGATTTGTGTTTTCTCATCCCCCAAACTGTCTTCCTTAGAAAAGAATAAAATATATAATGTTGATAATCAGTCTAGTTTTCTCATAGATTCCTGTTAATCATAAAGTGGACACATTACAAGGAAGAATACATTAAACAAACTATGTAAGTATAATTTGGATATTCTATTTTCTCCTTTTTTTAAATTTGAAAAGGTAAAATAAAAAATAAAAATAAATTACTACATAGGAGACCAAGTTTAAAAAAACATTTAATTTAATACATATTTATAAACTACATGTAAAAACTATGGATTAAAGAATGAACTCAGTGAATTTGCAATGTTTCCTTATTAATTTGCCAGTGATTGCATAGCAGAGTAAAACAAGTAGAGAATCACAGTAACTGCTAATATTCCAAAAGCAGTTTAAGAGGAAATCAGAAAATTTATTTTGGAAACAGAGAAAGAAAACCTAAAATGGTATAGAGACTATTAGACTTTCTGTTAGTTTTCGACCACATAACTATGGTGAAATGGTAACAATTCTGCAGTCAGTGGTGGAGGTGGCAGAACTTTCAGCTAAAAGGGAAAAATACTGGTAAATGTTGTAATAAAATAAAGCATTGGGAATTCTTCATGACATGTAAGAAAAGAGGAAAATATCAATTTAAAACATCTATTATATTTCAGTAAGAACAGTGTGATTCCACAACACTTGAGTCACAGCCATTCCAACCCTCTTCTTCAGAACAGCACGATAGGAATTCTATTTTGAGTAGATGCTGTGAAGGAAATAGGCTCCTCTTCACCAAATTCAAGATCTAGGTCTAATTTACCATTGAAGTATGGCAAATGGGGATCTATCTCATATCCTTATGTGTTTCATATGGTGAAAGTTAGATATAGGAAAAGAACAGCTGAGCAGGATAGACTACCTCTGTTACACATTTCCCATCAGAGTAAAGTCCTGAAGATATAAACAAGCAAAAGAATGAGGGATAGCCCTGTCTGAAAAATCTGAGGAGCAAGATTAAACTAAGTAACTACATAGAGTTGTTTCAGGTTATGGTCTCTCAGCAACACAATGACAAATAGGAGGCTGTGGAGATATCTCATAGGTAAAATGCCTGCAGCTGGCATGTTGATGTAAGTTTGAGTCCCTAGTACTCATGCAAAAAGCCATTTATGGTGATTCACCATAATGTAATACTAGTGTTGCCCAGTTAGAAGTTCAATGAGAGACTGTTTACCATGTCTGAAAACACAAGATGTATAATAATAGAGGACAAAACTGATGTTGACCCCTACCCTCCACATATACTTAAACACTCATGTGTGCATGTGCACCCACACGTTTCTCCACATATGTGAATAAGTTAGCACTTATATAACACACAAACAAGTTGAGCAAGATGATAGTGACTAATATCATGAGTTTTGAAAATTTAACCAAGTTGTGTTAATTTTTAAAGAAAATATATACAAGAAAAGTGTGTGAAAATTGCATCTATGCACAAAAACAAATGATCCCACACTGTTCTTTGTACTTGAGGTAACCTAGATGATGCTTTTGTTGGACAAAAGTTACAAAACAGCTATTATATTTATATCATGAATTTCTAGGAAATTGTTTTTTGTTTATTTTTCTCTTCCAAAAGACTAATAAATTATAAAAAGAAAATAGTAGAAAATCTGGAGTTGAACAGCACAATGACTGACAGGGAGAATTGACCTACTCTGTTGAAATCTGAACAAAGACCATGGAAGTCGAGATTGCTGTACCCTGGTTATCCACTGATTTCACTCCAGTGAGACTGAACACAGTCATAAGCAGCAAGTGTCAATTCCCTAGACAAGGGCAGCAAGATGCTCCAAGGCTCTGAACAAATACTGGTCTAAGCCCCACATTTCTTTATGGAAAATCAATTCAACATCAGTTTGGAGGATGTACTTAATATCCAAACAATAATATAATCAAGGCATGCCCTAATGAAAAATACTGATGAGAAAAAAAATGAGGTTCAGAAAAATGGCTCAGCAGTTAAGAACCCTTACTCTTCTTACAAAATGTCTGCATTTGGTGCCAATTATCTATTTCAGTGGCTTAAAATCACATATCACTCCAGGTAGAGGTCATCTATTGCTCTCTTCTGCTCTATGCTGACATATACAAGCATGTGATATACTTAAACACACAGGACAACCATATGCAAAGAAATAAAAATAGTTTGCTTAAAAGAAAAATGGAAAATGAAAATCTGGAAAAACCAAGAGAGTATCATTATCACTTACAGTGGACACCCACAAATTTAAATGCTGGCTGTTCTAGTCTCACATGAAAACAAAGAAAAAATGAGAGCAAAAAGGAAAGAATGCTGTCCCAGCCAAAGGGTTGAAAGATAATCTTCAAACTCTAACTAAGGGTATCCCTGACAGCAATCTATAAACATTTGTCTTTATACAATTGTGGTCTCCATCCCTCATTAACAAAACTTAACTGATGGAGACCACTCTAGAAACCCACAAGCAAGGAAATGAAGAGTTTTGGATCTCAGTTAGTCCCAATATCTGCATCTACAAAAGTCTATCACACCTAATGCTCAAGGGACATTGTAGACAAGTGAATGCAAAGAATGTAAAAGCCAGAGGATAAGGAATTTTGTTGTGAAATTATATTGCAAAATAACATAATGAGTCTATACCCAAAACGTCTCACTAAGATCACTTCTCAAAGATAAGCTGAGCAATGATGGCACTAATTACGCAGAGAAAAGTCCATGAAGCCTCAATCATACACATAAGAAGACTATAGGCAATGGAAGAAAGGTTAGAGTTGGAAAGTTGGTCTCCCATAGGGTACAACAAAATAATTGTTTGTCTAGTGCCAAATGGTCATCCCTAATAATATACATAAAAGTAACATTATGTGAACTGATCCAGTTATATTTAGGAATATGTATGTATGTGTAAATATATTCATGCAAGAACAATTGATTAAAAAATAAAGAGATTGCAAATTGATGCAATTTACAGTAGAGAGGTGTGTATTGGATGGGTTGGAGGGAGGATAGAGAAAGAGAAAATTTAATTACTTATTATCTTAGAAATAAAACTATAAATAAGTGAAGGTACAAAGTAAAAATAAAGATGGAGATAATTCATTAAAAGAAGGCTCTTCTTGTTAAAAAACATGAGGACAGCTCTTTGGGAAAAGTATATGAATACACAGAAATTCAAATGTGCATGAGAAAACAAAATCATAGGTTAAAGGTCATTACATTCTATTATGAGACACTATAACTTTATATTATTTTAATGTATAAGTTATAGTATTGAACTTATATCCTGTAGATAGAAATATATTTATGTCAAAGGAATCATGGAGAAATAAATCTGTAGAATTGAGGAAATGACAACAGATGGTGACTAAAAATTCAGAAGCAAGAAAGATATACATAAATGGAAAATAATAAGTTTAATGTAAGAGTCACTATAAATACAAACTTGTATTCCCTTCTCTTGTATTTTTTTTAACTTAAAAACTTATATAACTAATGTTGGAAGGAGACTATAAAGACATAGGAAAAAACTGTAGGAGGAGAAGAAGGAACTCTAAAAGAAGAGAGACAAGAGAAGATAATGTATGAATGAAGCAGGAAAAGGAAATTATGACATCAAAGAAGATGGAGAAGCGATTTGTAGAAGAATGAGGATCAATGAGAGTGCTAAATAAGGTATGAAGAGAGGATAAAATGAACAAATATATAAATATACACACACATACATATCTCAATATATATCATAATATATATGCATGTGAAACCTTCACAGTGAAACACATCACTTTGTATACTCACTAAAATTTATCAATAAAATATTTTAACATGTGTTGGTTAGGCAAAACAGAAATTCTGGAGATTTATGATGATGATAATATACAACAATATAAGTAAAGTTGAATTTTAACTTAAAACATCTATAAATATATTATAAAATATATTTTAACACAATTCCAAATAAATTATAAGATAAAACTTTTAATATCAAAAACAAGGTGTGAATGTGTTTGTAACTCCATAAATGTAGTAATGTGTATAATAAAATAATAATAGCATAAATAAGGGTTAGAGCTATGTATAACATTTTATTTTCTCATCATATAAACTGTACTAAATTAGGACATATGTGGCAAATCATATAACAACCACAAGGTATAGGACTCAAATGCTACCACAAAAATGAATGAATTAAAATATTACATGAGAAAATATCCACTTAATGAAAACTAAAGAGAACTAGAGAAATATGCACTAAAGAAAAGCAGATGTAACTTAACCATATCATTAATAAAATCCACTGTGAATGGAAAAGTAAAATGATTTTTTAAAAAGGCATCACCCTAATTAAAAAAAAATACCAAGCATATTTTGCAGGGTGAGAAGTATATTACATACAGTTACATACAGATAATTAACATTATAAATAAATACATCAAAGATGATTGTCCATCCAAAAGGCACTTGTCAGAAAGTGGCACTGGGAATATTAAGTAAGAGGAAATATGACTAGAGATGCCAGAATAAAAACCTAAAAAGAGGAAAACTAAAGGTATTACTACATCATTCCTATGTGACACAAATTTCTCAGCTCTGGTTCCTGTGTCTGATTCCGCACTCTGTTTGTGTCTTGGGGACAAAAGGCATGGACCATCATTGCCTTCAAATACTAGAATTAATGGTGTGTGCTAACATTCCTAGCATTCTTTCTATAATCCATCCAGAACACACAGGCAACAGGCCTCTATATCTAGGTCCTTCATATAGACCCCTGGAATATGGACCCTTCCTAGTTTTCACACAGGTCTATTGCTCTATACATAAAAACACACATTGCATATATATATATTGTGTGTGTGTATGTGTGAATAATGCTACAATAAACATTACATACAAATATTTCTGTGACTTCCAAAAGCTATTTTGGAAGTAATAGTGAAAATTATTTAACACAATATATAGATACATAATATATGAAACTGAAGACTGAAAGTACCTCAAAAAGATTTATAATTCGATCATGATTTATAGTGGTTTGGATAAAAATGGTCCCCATAGGCTCATAAATTTGAATTCTTAGAGAGTTATACTATTGTTAGAGTAGGTTTTGCCTTGAAGAAGGAAATGTGTCACTGGGGGAGTGGGATTTCAGGTTTCAGAAGCCCAAACCAGAACTAGTTGCTCTGAATCTTACTGCTGCCTATGGATCAAGATGTAGAAAACTCAGCTACCATGTATGTTTGTGTGCTGCCATGTTCCCCACCATGAGTATAATGTACTAAACCTCTGAAACTATAAGCAAGTCCCAAGTCCCAACTAAATGCTTTATTTTTATAAGAGTCTCTGTGGTCATTGTGTTTCTTCCAAACAATAGAACACTAATTAAGACATCATTTAAATAAATAATAGTGGATAACTAAGCAGAAAAAAAGAATATGACCATTTTTCATATTTTTGTCATATTTTAACATATTTTGTCATATTTGCCAAATTATACAATAATTGTGATATATTTAACTATGGAAAATAAAAAGGAATTATTTTAAGATTCTTTAGTAGTCATCTCAGTAATATTTACACATGCACATATAGATATAGATGTCATACAGACTATAGATATAGATGTCATTAGATATGTGTAGAGGAATAGGCCTGTGTGAAAGTTAGGAAGTATCTTTATTCCAGGTATCTATGTGAAGGGATCACATTCAAAGGGCTATGTAGTTTGAGGGAATGTAGAAATAGTGTTAAAAATGTTGGTACACACCTTTAATCACAGTATTCAAAAGGAAGATCAATTAGGTAGTTATCTATAGAGATTAAATGAAAACATTTCATTCATTCTGATTCTTAGGAAAAGAAATAACATTATACCCTGCTTTTCTTAAAAATTTTTCTAAGAATCATTTCATGCAAATTATGTTTTTGTACGTACAGGTGTATAAAGAACCTTTAAATGACAAGCACATAGCTAGTTTTCAAACATAGGCATGATCTTCTTAACGACATAAAGAGTCAGGTATTTGAAATACAATTAATAAAGAAAACAATACACTTATCCTTTGGTTCCCATGTGAGACTAAAGGGTCTCTAACTTCTATAACTTCCTCTTGAATCCAATGTGTAAAATGTGTCCCATGACACCATAACAAGGAAAGCCTGTTATTCTTTGGAGATAAGCCAAAACTCCTCTTGCCCAATACATTAAAACATAAGTGTGATGATGAGAGTAGCTGTTCCTCTGTTCTGTTCCTTGAGGACTTGTGGTTTAGAACATGCCTGAAGTATGCTGATATTTGTTGCTTGCTTGTACAAAAAAGGAAGATGTTATTTTGTCATGCAAAATTTTAGTAGCTTGACTATGATATACAATTTCATCTAGATTAGTGGCTTTATTTTTAAAATTTGTGCAGTACAATTTTTGTATTAACAGGATATGTAGTTTTCCCTCAAAAATCAACATTTTATATGAGTCTAAACTCAAGATAAAAATAATAACTTTTTTCTAATTATAAATATTGTATCATTTTGCACAGAATAAATGTTACTTGATAAATTCTGTAAAAATTTAATATGAAGCAGAACTACCTACACACACACACACACACACACACACACACACACACACAGACTCACACCCTCACATACAAATCATTCATTCTTATCCTTCATAGAAATATAGATATATGTATGTATACATACATATATAAAATACATACATATATATAATTCTAATGGATCATAATGCACAAAGCATCTAGCTTAAAATGAAGAGTTTGTTTTATCAATACCTCAAACCTCTTCTCTATGTAATTTTCAAACAAATCCAAGATATCTTATTTTACTTACTTATGTAGATTATTTGGATAAACAAATTTTTAATGTATGTAGTCAAATATTTACTAAACTTCAAATTGACAACAATACATATCCAAAGTAAAGGTAAATTTCTAAGAATTCTTGTGCAAAAAATTTTAATACTAGATTGGTTTCTCTTTCTATTTTCTATACTGTCCCTTAATGTTAAAAGACACTAGAATGTGGTTCAAAAATGCATGAATTATTAAATGTAAAAAAGTAGGAAACATTTTCAGATTGCCTTTACAACATTTATCACCGTGAAATCTAAATTTAAATATGACAGACTGATTTCAATTTCCTTTCCTGTGCCATTTTTCTTTTCTTAATTATTTTTAAACCAAGGGAAGTAATTGAATAAAATTAATGCATTATGCAAAAATGTACTTCTCAGATTTGGAAAATCTGGTAATAGATTTTCATACTATATATCTATGTAATCTTACCCTTTATGATCATAGTACTAATTCAACATACAAAAGAATTAAAAAACATTAAATAAATAAAATAACCAAATGAATTAACAATGCATTGGCATTTTAAATAATTCAAGCATATTTTGAAATAATTTCATCATATGCAAACTGATTTTTAATGTTTTATTAATTCATGAATTATATACTTATAAAATTATAAACATATTAAAATGACTAGTTTATGCAGGATAAGAGGTATTTGTTTATGCATGTAGTATACAGTATAATATACAGTATATATAGACAGAAAATATACAGTATAATAGAAAGGAAAATTTTTTTTGAAAAAACATGAAGAGAAGAATACTTTGAGAGGATAAACATTGATTCTCATATTTCATGTAAGCAAAATTAAAAAGGAAGAAAATTTTACTACAAAAAAATTCTAGATTATTTTTGGTGGAATTTCATATATTAAAGATTAGTCTTGTACTGCCACCATAGCCTAGCCATGGATGCTATTGTATGTGTGACCTTCCTGCTTCTATATCCAACATTCTGGCATTGATATTTTGAATACCACCAAACCTGGTTTTAAATGATGCTATGGGTCAAACCCAGATCTTCATGCAATCCTCCAATGATTATTCCAACTCAAGTATACCCCATAACTCTCCAGTTTTTAACATGTAAAATAAGGCAAGGGGTCTACAGGAAAGATGAGTGACTTTCAGAGTAAACACTAAACTTGAGAAGGCTAAGTGATGTGTTTTTATCACAGGTTTCTCCTCTCTTTAAGTAAATATGAAATTGTGTTTCACTTTCCTAGAACTTCATCTCTGTTGCTTATGTTTACTTTTTTATGAAACAGTTATAAATTTCAAGCCAGGAATGGTAAAACATGCCAATAACCCCAGTTGGAAAAAGAAGCAGGAGAATTGCAGGTTGATTGTCAGCCTGACCTTCAGAGTGAGACAACATTTCAAAAAGTAAAGAAGTTTGGGGAAAATGGCCCAATTGGTAATCGTTTTAATACTGCACAAGCACTAGTACCTGTGTAGAGTCCTAAAACATATATAAAAATCTGGGTTTAGCAGATTGCACTTCTACTGGAAGCCCTAGCACAGGTTGGAAAGAGGTAGTGCCCTGGAACTCATGATCCAGGCAGCATAGCCAAATCCATTATCTTCAGATTGAATGAGATTAAAGTACAGAGGAATCCATTACATTGACCTCTGCACTTCACACACATGTACACAGGAACACACATAAACAAACAAGCGCACACAGAGAGAGGGGGAGAGAGAGAGAGAGAGGGAGGGAGAAAGAGAGAGAGAGGGAGGGATGTATGCAGTCACAAATTTAAAAATTGTTATTTGAAAGAAGAATAAAATAATATATTTCAAATTCCTTTCTATCATTTTCATATTCCTATCAGTATTCTTTCCTGGCAGGTTTTAATTCATAGTTGAAGGGCAAGCAAGTAAATTTTTATGAAGAAGTGTAGTAACAGGTCCTTGAAGCCATGAAGGATCTTGATATAGGCTTCTGTGTTTAAGTTTAGTACAAACAAAGACAGAGAAAATCTGTACAGTAGACAATAATATATTTGAAAAATTATAATGATTCTAAGATCAATATCCATTAGTCTGATACCTTATCAAATATTTAGAGCTAATTCTATTATAGATATTTATAATAACTGTGGAAGATGGATGAAAAGACTTTGCATATACTGTCTATCTTAGTTACTTTTCTATTGCTTTTTAAAATCTCCATGACTAAAGATACTTATTTTTTAAAATATTTAATTTGGGGATCATGGTTCCAGAGGGTTAGAGTCTATGATGGTCATGGCAGAGTGTATGGTGGCATGCAGGCAGGCATGGCTGGAGCAGTCATTGAGAACTTACACCTTGATTCATAAGATGTAAGTCAAAGTTGGCAGGTTCAGACATTTCTGTCATAAAGGATGCATGAGTCTTTGTGTTGTAGAATCTTCCTCCCTGGGTAGGGAGAGAAACTGAAGCCAAGTGAGTATCAGTGAGTACCAGGTTGGAAACCCTGAGAAGACATTGTGTGAAACTTTGAAAGTGAAATTAGACCCAGAGCTGTTGGAGATGCCAGAGCCTGAGAGAGCTGTACATGGCCCAAAAGAACCAGACCAAAAGAGAGAAGTGTGCTGCCGACAAAAAATTCACAGGGCAGAGCTGTCTAAGCCCTTTGACGTCAGACAAGGAGCTACAGGATTTAATGTTTCCTCTGCTGGGTTATGGTCTTAATTTAGTCAAGTATTTTCTCACTGTGCCCCAACTCCTCCCTTTGGGAATAGTAATGTTTATTCTATGCCATTGTATGTTTGAAGTATGTTATTTGCATCTTGGTTTTAATTTTAAGGGGGTTACAATTAAGAAGTTCCCTTGAGTCTCAGAAGAGATTTTGGATTTTAAACTGTGTTGAAATGGAAAGACTTTGGAAGTCAAGCTAAATTTGTTTTGTAATATGCTATGGCCAAAAATCTATGGAGGCCTTGAGTGTCATGTGGTGGTTTAAATGAGATCTATATGCAACAGCAAAATATGATGAGTTGTGACATTTTCAGAAATTTCGCCACAAAAAAAAGAGCTTACTGCTCTTTTATCCTCCTCATACCAACCAGGAACAAATTTAAGGACATTAGAACAAATGGAAGTAAATTTTCAATATCATTTTCTGTGCTAATAGGAAAATAATTTAATTAATTATGTCTTACTGTTTCACCAATCCAAAGATTCTGAAATGGAGTCAATAAATACCTATCCTTGTAAAAAGTATCAGTACAATACACCTGTACAGAAAAAAGAAATACTACAGCTATGCCTTCAATCACCCTGTAAATCGCTCCTGCTTTACTCTATAGATGATCATGGGAATGAAAAAAATATACTGAATGAATGAATGGTAGCATATTCATGAAAGCTTCAATGGAAACATACAAGAAAAACTTTAGTCTCAATGAATCAATGATAATATGAAACAATTAATATAATGACAACTTGCAACAAATAGTAGATATTAAAATGGTAGGTTTCTAAAGGTTGAAGATGGGTAAAGGGACAGTGTCATCAAAAAGAAACTCAAGTCTAGTGTATCATTTTTAAACTTGCTAAGTCTTCTCTCTGTGTGTGTATGTGTGTGCATGTGCGTGTGTGTGCGTGTGCATATGCGTGTGTGTGTGTGTGATCAACAAATCATGATTATTTTACATGCTCACTAGAGAAATAAAACTCACTGTCTTTTCTGGTGAGAAAATTATCTTACCTAAATGTCCAATTTAAAAGTTATTAGAGAACAGGCAGTTGTGGCATATGCCTTTAAACCTAGCACTCAGGCAGCAGAGGCAGATGGATCTCTCTGTGAGTTCAAGGCCAGCCCAGTCTACAGAGGACAGACAAAGTTACAACAGAGAAATTCTGTCACAAAAAAACAAAACAAAAGTTATTAGAAACCTCATTAGCTTTATACGTATGTTCAGACAATTATATATAATATATTCAAAAGTTATGAAACTATAAATCTAGAAAGTAATTAGAAAACATGGAATTCTGAAGAAATATAAAATAGTTAAACCAGAGGCTTTACAAAGGCATGGATAAATTATGAGTGGTTTCTGGAACTATGTTCTTAAACCAAGGAATTTACAGCAAAAGGATATAAGATTTAAAATGATGGTAATTGAACATAGGACTATTTAATATTACATGTGCCTTCTAGCTCTAAAGTGTTATGTGCTATAAGTTCTAGATGGCTCATAGTGTTGGAATACACAGTATTATACTCAAATGCTAATGAACATTAACTTAATTTGTTCACTTGTTTTGTTATTTTGTGTTTTGCACTTCTATGATCTATGTACATATAAATATATGCACAAAATAACAATTAGTGAAAACACAGGGCATGAATTTGAAGGAGAGTGAGGAGGAGTATGTGGGAGAACTTGAAGGAGAGGGAAAGGATAAATGTTGTAATAATATTATAATCTCCAAAAGAAAAAAGTATGAAAAACCCTTAAAACTATAGTTTGTTATCATTATTGAACACAATTATAACATTTGTAACTCTGGATACCCTGGACATCATTCTGTAGACCAGGCTGGCCTTGAACTCACAGAGATCCACTACCTCTGCCTCCTGAGTACTGGGATTAGAGGCATGTGCCACTAACGCCCATTTTTTACTTCATTTTCAATTGTCTATTAAGTATAGCTTTGAAAATACATAGAAAGCAAAAATATTATATGAAACAATATATCCTCCCAAACTATAAAAATAGTTATAATTTTCGTATGTTCACAGAGTGGCAAAAATAAGAGCATCATATTGTCTGTCCATGTGAGTTTTAGTTATGGCCATCTTTGCACTATTCAGTTTAACTTATTTTTTAAAAGGACAGTAAAATTATATTTTAAAATCATTAAAAACATCACTAGAATTACAAAAATATTTCCCCTGACATAATACATATTTATTCACTGTTCTGTAAATATTGTTTATTTAAAGATTTACCCAGAATTAGATGAAGAACACAGAGCTTTGAATTA
This sequence comes from Cricetomys ansorgei, assembly GCA_026225945.1. NCBI lineage: Eukaryota > Metazoa > Chordata > Mammalia > Rodentia > Nesomyidae > Cricetomys > Cricetomys ansorgei. The sequence continues at coordinate 12,971,043 of JAMJFZ010000713.1, forward strand.
GCTGCCTGATGGTCTGGGAATATACATTTGTTTTAGTTTAAATTTTGTACTCATTCTCTTCAGGAAATTCTGTACTAGTCAGTTTTGATTTGTTAAGAAAAGCAATAAAGCTTACAACAATGTCCTCACTCTATATTATCCTCACCTGTTATGCATTTTCTCTAATTAAAGAAAGCAGCAGCTTTTCTCGAACTCTACTAATTTGTCCATTGTGTGTGTGTGCATGTGTTTACATTATGTATGTGTTTTATTTATATATGTGTGTATATTTATGTATGTGTGTATATTTAAATGTGTATATATTTATATATGTGTGTGCATGTGTTTTTATATATGTGGGCTTGCAGTGTGTATTTGTATATGTGAATAAGTGTGTTTGTGTGTATGTGTGTAGTTAATAATTTTGTTACACGTATTTTGTATGTGAATTGCTATAGAAGAACATACCCTGTTGTTTTGTGTAGAGGGCAGAAGAAAACTTGTGGAAGTAAGTTACCTACTTCTATTTTGTGGGTTCCAGGGAAGACAAAGCTCATGTTGTGAAACTTGGGAGCAAGTGCCTTAACCACTAAGCCATCTCACTAGCCCCAGTACTATATGTGTCAAACAAAGAGGTCTTGCAATTGCTTTGTTTTTCAAGGGCTCAGAGATGATCATTCGAGACTTATAGGCAGCATTTCAAATCAGCAAATACCTCGGAATTACAACTCGGAGTTTACAAAGATGAGAAGGAAGAATAGCTTACCTGCAGTAGAAAGTATGGTTATATCTATAAATTTTAAAACTTATTTATTTTTCAGGGACAATGCCCTCCAAAATTTACCTCATGTCATTTATCCCCTTAACTACCCTCCTCAATCTGACTGGCCTCTAAAGAGACCAAATTTATGTAGATTCATGCAAGGTCTTTTCAAAATAAATCTGAGGATAGAGAGGTATATAAATTGCATATGAAACGTCAGCTGTGAAGAGTGATCAGGGCCAGGAGGATGGAATAGCAAAGGGCATGAAGGCTGAATTTTGATAGAAACCTGGTGCCATTACCTACTTCCAACTTTCATCTATCAAATATGTCTCTTATATGCCGAATTATAGATAATGAACTGGTATATGAAATAATAATTATCACTGATCATTATTAATGCTCAAGAATATAAATAACTCAAATCACTTGAAAATATAATTATTCTCCTCCTTAATGTGGTTAAATCTCTCTAGTTAATCCAGAGTTACTAACTATGTAACAATACAACTGAAGCAAATAAAGTATAAGTCACTCAGAGTTCAGTTCAATGACTGCAATAATTTAATGAGTTCTTAAGAAGTCTTCTGTATACTCACAATGGTAAAAACACTTTATATGTTTAAAATAAAATTAATGAGTTTCTGGCCTAAATTAACAGCTCCTTTTATTATGGGTTCAACATATTTCATCAAGTACTATCTAAATTAAACACTAGGTTTTACTCCGAATATAGCAAAACACAAACATTCACAGAAAAAACATCTGCAGCAAAGGAAGGATCCTTGACTTATGATCTGCAGAGCGCTAAAGAAAAATGAGGAGATCTGATAGTGTTTCTATATGCTATGGACATTGTATTTTTATCATTATACAGATATGACACTTTAAAGATCTACACAACTGCTAATCTGTTCCCTGAAGTCACTTGCAAGTATATGGATAAAATGCATAAATTGTCATATCGCTGTTTAAATTTTGTCTAAATTGAATTGGCTTAATATTTTTAGAGAAAGTGGTAGAGAACTTAACACAATCACTTCTTCTAGTTTTTGACAGTCTGAAATGGTAGGTTGTATCCTTAAGCAGGTTTTATTACTTGGATGTAATGAAAGTGTATCAAAATAAAACTTTCCACTTGCAATTTTCTCACATCAGTGACTGATTTAGTAATTTATTTTGAAATTCTTTTTTATAGCATGGATAATTTATCTAGCCCCTGAAACGAAGACAGAATTGGTTTTGTTTGTAACTGATAAAACAAGATAGTTAGAAATGGATATGTCAGCACTTTTATGAGTTTTTTAGTAATCAGGAATGTAAAAATAGTTCTGTAGAGTTCCAAGAAATAAAACTGTTTTGTTACAACATTGAATGCAGACTTTGAATCCTTTGTAACAACTTCTAACAAATGAGATATTTCTGTGCAATCTCTTCAAAATGCTGTATTAAAATAATCACCTCTTGAACTGGGAGGCCCATTTTCTAAGCTTACTTTTTTGACATACTTTTGAAGCCAGTGTCAGATAGTATATCATTATCCTGTCATAATTTGTTTTCTGGAAACATTTTCATAAAATTATACATACAGGTCTTCAGAATTTTGGGAAAACACTTAGAGTCTACTATTTGTGTCTTCTATTCAGTGGCAAAGAAAGATGATAGGAAATGTATGCATGTTAGAACAATCACAGAAACTAAAAACTAAATCATTCAAGAGGCAGCTGCTGAGTACAGAAAATGACAATGTGGGTTAATTGCTTTATGTTGGTATAGGTCTTGACAGTTCATAATATATGTACAAGTGCATCTTTTTAACTAATTCTACATAAATTCAATAGCATTTTAACATTACTTATTTCTGTTAATTCTTAAGATAATGGAGAATCAAAAAAGACAAATTAATTGACTTAAGATCATCAAGATATGGTCTTGAATGAATCAAAACAAGGTAACTTTGTTCTGCATGGCAAAATATTTTGAGCTACAAGACTACATACATATATATATATATATATTTTTTGATGCTATACTTCAGTGACTGATAGCATGTCTACCACGAATAAGGTCCTGGGGTTAAACTTATATATTTAACAGATACATGCATGAATGTAAGTTTCTGTAGAAATTACTAAGCTTAGTTTTCTAAATAATATTTTACTATAATTTACATGCCCATAAAAATGTATATATAGTTTATTGGTGTCTGTATTTAACATGATTCTACTGAATCTTTGTTGTTATAAATTATTAATGATAAATTGCTTGACTATGTTCTGTTTGCTATATTAGATTTGCAGAAAATATCCTGAAGCTGAGTAACATCTGAACTACTAGAAAAAAAAAATCAGTAGTAATAAGTTCATAGGTCATAAAATAGTAACTACTCACAGTATCACAAGCCTGGCCCTAGTCCTGTACAACGTTGCATTGACACTAACAGTGCCACTCAAGAGCCCTTCTTCTCTGAATCCTACATCTCAGAGACAGGAGAAATGACTTCTGGACATATTCAGAAGAAGGTTGTAGTAGTTTAGGAACTGCAGCCTGGTGATGCATTTTTATAAATATATCTTTTACATTCTAAGAGATGGAAAGTTTTATTAGACCTAACAGGCAGAGTTAATAGCATTCCTTGAGGTCCTGTAAGTCTTAAAATTGATACCTTACCTTGTACTCAATCTGCTTGTTTAATCTGCCTTTAAGGGAACAATGTAACAACCAACCTTACTTGCCTTTAGATTTTCCATGAAATAAACTTTTACAACATAACCTAATGCATAGCTATAGTCTTAAATTATATACTCTTCCATGCCCATGACCCAAGAGTAATGCGAGTTTTTTGTTTTTGATTGTTTTTCAGCAAATGTGTTATGATAATCATTTGTTCTTGAAAACAGCAAATAGAATGAAAGTGGTCTCATAAAATTATTATCTACCATAAATGTTGAATTCAACATACAGACATTGCTTAATAACATTGGTTTGTTTGCTATCTGGGTAACATGGGGTCAGTTGGAGTTAATGACTTAATCCTCCATAATAATACCCCAGAGCTTTCTGCAAAGTATTCCTCATTCCTTCCCCATGTCATACTTTCTGTGCTATTAAATACAAGAGAGGGGAAAGCCATTTGTTAAGGCAGACGCACAGAGACACAACACAGTTGTGGACAGACATATTCACAAGACAGCATGCAGTCAAGCACAGATTTGTACTCATACAACAGACAAGAAGATGGAAGACTCAGGGATAGAAAAGTAAAAAATTCAAATCTGGGCCCATTCTTGGATAAATGACACCAACGGGATGTACTTTGTTATTATTTTTTCCTTAATGCAACACTGAGTTTATCATTAATCCATCAAACTCTGGGCAGTAAATTGTAATTTGGGGCTGAGATGTCCACAAGCTCCCCCGCCCCCGCAATGCTAAATTTATTTTTTAAACTACATCTTTATTTGAATTTTTTTATTTTTCTTCTCTCATACAGTTTATACAATATATTCCAAATGCCTTTCTTCCCTTCCTCCACCCCTACCTCCTGCCATCTTCCCTCCCCCTCCGGAGATCTATACCCCATCACCACCCACAAACCACACTACTGCCTCCCCTGTATTTCTACCCAGAAAAGAACAGTACCCCCAGGGTTACAGAACAATCAGAGCATGAATTAGCAAGATGGAGCAAGGCCAGGCACTAGTTCCTATATCAAGGGTAGGCCAGGCAATGCTGAAGGAGCAAAAGAGCAGGAAAAACATCAGAAACACTCCCACTCCCGCTTGTAGGAGTTTATCAACAACACCAGTCGAGACAACCATAAGACATATTTAGGGGATCCTTCAGGGTCCATGTCTGTGGCTTCAGTCTCTGTGAAGCCATAAGAGTGGTAGCTAATTGATAATGTGGGGCTAGTTTTACAGGTGTCCTCGACCACCTTTGGTGTCCATGATCCCTTTCCCTCTTCAGTGGGGTTCCCCAATCTCTGGCCCTGGGCCTCTCCATATACTCCTATCAGCTGCTGGAGAGAGACAGAGGGAGAAAATATGTGGGGACACAAGTTTTAACAAACCAAATATTAGCAGAAATATTAGCAGAAATGATGAGAGATTTGCAATGAGGATTATCAATAGGCAGCCAATCTAGTAAAAGAATTAGGGATTATTGATCATGATTAAATTGATCAACTATGCAACATGAATGTAATTGTGTGGGGAAAATATAAGGCAGAAAAAGAAAGTGGGAAACTTTAATAATTCAGAAACTGAAAGTTCTGAGGATAAGCCCAAAAAGATTTGCCTTAAAAAACAATAGTGAAAAACTGGAATATAAATACAGGGGCAATGCAGCTAGTGTTTAAAATGAATTCACAAAAAGATTGTTGAAATCAGGCCCCTAAATGCTCACTGTAATTCAATATAAATGACATAATGTTTAATGTATAACCGGAAAAAGGAGACAAGTATTTTGAGAACTAGTGAAATAACAGCAATAGCATACTTCAATATTCATCTAACAAATATTATTAGCAAGTTCCATATGTTAAATACTGAAGGCATTATGAAGAAAAAGTGGTTCCTTCAGATTTCCAAAGCACCTAAAATCTAGTACTGTATGATACATATAAATTCAAAATATTCAAGCAATGCACAAATTCTAATTCTGAGGATAGATCTGAGAGAAAGAGGAGAAGGGGGAAACTGGGAAGTGTGGAGGGAGGGGAGGAGGGAGGTCAGGATATATTGTATAAGTTGTATGAAAAAATAAAAATTTAAAAAATGAATATTTCATGAAACTAAAAAAAGAAAAAATTCTTATTCTAATACTAACTTATTTTAGTCAATTAAAATATTTTCTTTGATGCTATATGTCCAGTTGAATGTGGGTTGAGTCTCTGGGTCTTTCCAACATAGCAGCTTATAGATCTAAGTTAATATACGTTTTATGTTTTATTGCTCTTCCAAGATCTTTGATTAGGACAAGAAAGATCACTCATTGATAGACCAAGTAAACCATTCACTGATATTTAAAACTTCAGTTTAGAAATGACGCAGTATCTCCTCCTGATATTTCAGGGACCAAAGTAGGTCACAAAATGAATAAAGGTAAATAGAACAAGAAATTACAAACTTACCAAGTACCAAGAAGTAAAATATGTGAATAATTATGATTATTACAGACTTTTAAGGAGAGAAGAGAAAGAAGAAAGAGGAATGTTGTGATCTCTTTTGTGTTGTTTGTATTTTTGGACAGACACAAATAGGCAGTACATAACAATGAAGTATGTTATTTCAGTGAAAATGTTAAACAAGATAGTAATATTTGACTGACTTCAAAATTCTTCTGGATAGCTCTGGTGAATGTGGCTTTGTGTTACAAGTTAGCTACAGAAAAGAAAGAACCCTGAAAAAACTAGCAAGTAGCAGAGGTTCTCCTAATGCAAGCCTAAACACCAAAAAAGGAAAACAACAATTACAGGAGACTGGAAGCACATATACTTTCTATATAAGAATTTTCTCCTGCTCAATATGATGGCTGCAGCTTCAGAAAGTTCTCAAGCAGAGAACTTTAGGACAAACCAAGTTCAAATGTCAAACTAACCAAAGTTATGAGACAGTAGGTATGTGTTGTTTTAAGTTTCTATACTTGTTATCATGTTATATGGCAATACATAAAGAATGTACACATGAATGCTATGCTGACTAATTTCTTTGTAGGTTGTACCAAAGAATGTTTCAAATTCAATATTAAACATGTTTTAAAGAATGGAGGAGGATAAATTGCCATATATGAATGGATGGCTAAGCTCTTTATCTTCCTATAATGAGCAGAAAGACTATATCTAATATTATCACAGCATTAGACAAGAAGAGAATGTCTGGAAAATATTGGCTATATTGCAGAGGAATGGGCCTGTCTGAAAGCTAGGAAAGGCTTATATTCCAGAAGTCTATAGGAGGGATCACATTTAGAGGACTATGTGGCCCAGGTGAAATGTATAAAGAAAGTTGAGAATGTTGGTACACACTTTTAATCCCAGTATTCAGAAGGCAGTGGTGGTCTATATTTTTAATCTCTATGATAGAAACAGAATGTGGTAGCAGACACAGGAAGCAAAACTCAGAATGAGTCAGTGTCATAAGAGAAGTAATGTCTGAGATGAGTGAGATTAAAGGACAGAGAAAATGACTAATCAGAGGAAGAGTTAGCAGAGTAAGTTCAGAGTGAGAACACACCCAACTCTCACAATAGAAAAGATAGCCTCTCAGCTCAGAACAGTCAGTCAGTTGCAGAAGCATTTACAGAGGCAGTATGAAGTAGTCTGAGGCAGGCAGACTTGGATCAAGACACAGAGACAATGAGGCACTAAGCAGTCTGATTGAGGAGCAGAGAGGCTGACTAAGGCATTATGTTGCAATGAGAGCTCAGGGAGAGACATAGAGACACAGAAGCAGCCCTGCAGAAGAAGTCAGTATCAGACAGAAAGAGTGAGTCAGTTTGAAGCCAAGCAGAGCAGTTCAGTATAAGGTAATTAGATAATCTACCAGAGTAAAAAAGAATTCAGTTAGAAATAGTCAGCTGGCTCAGAAGGTCAGTTTGAGCCCATTGCTTGGAGTAGAGTATGGGCCAGAACAAGAGTGAGTTGAGTTTAACCTGAAGAGTCAGAGTTCAGAAGTAGCTAGTCAGAGTGGCTCAGTCAGTAGTAAGCCTCAGAGGCTTGAATGTTGTAGATTGGAGGTCAGTCTCAGAAGTCCTAGATTCTACTGAGGGTGAAGTTTTCCAGTTCTAGATTTAAGAGTAGATTCTACAAGGTCAAAATGCTCTGGGCTTCAGGCTATGACCAAGAATTCAATTAGCCAAAGAATAAATAGCTATGTCTAGAATCTATGTCTATACTATATTCTATATTCTAAAAGAATGTAATGCAATATCTGAACTCAGGCTGTAATATTTTTCAGAGTATACTCATGATTAACCAGTTTTAGATTCCCTTATCACCAATGTGACATGAGGAGGAATGTAGGTAAGAGTCTGTTCACTAGTATCATTTATATGTTAAAACTTTCTAGCTTTACAGAAAGAATTGAATCTACTGGAAATAATGACCAGGTATTTTAAATGTTTGGATTAGAAATCCAAAATAAAAACATTATGAAATAGAATATGTCCAGCATGGTACAGCTTTCTCAGAGTTGAGGATGGATGGCTGTGTTTCCAATCTCTGATTTCCTTCACATCCATTTATGAACTATTAATGTACTTGCTTTTCATGGGAGAATTTTCTAAACTAAATAAACTATGCAGAGTTAATAAAGCCAGAACACTTTTAAAAATCTAAGAATGGAAGAAATGGCAGCTGCAGCAAAGCTTAGACCCATAGGAGTATTTATGAAGAAAAAATAAAGGCAGTCAGTATGACTGAAAATAATAGGAATACATATAATGAAAGGTGAAAATATTATTAGGCAGAAATCCAGATAATGGAGACAAAGAAGAGCTTGTTGAAAATGACTGACATAGTTCAAAGTATTACTATATTAGCTGCACAAAAGTTATTTGTCTATTTTCTCTAAAAGCATGAATAACTTCTAGTTTTTATTCTTGATTTCTATGGTTTGTGATTTTTTAGTCAGTCTTGTTTTACAGTCTAAATTGGCCATAAGTTTGTAATCTTCCTGCCTCCCAGTTGTATTTTAATAACTGACATACTTCATTTTTCATATTTTAATATAAAGGTAACATTTCTCCCCTTTCCTTTCTTCCTGGTAAATTTAAGGCTGACAAGTTTGTATTGAATAATCAATCGGTGAGATCTTTCTAGAAAAGATTATTTCATCTGCTCTCAGCATTCCTTAATTGTCCATAGGCAACCTGGGCTTTTCTCCAATTGTGTTTGCATGTCTGTTACTGTTGTCCTTGTTCAGTTCATGTGTAGGCAGCCATGATGGTGACACACTATTGGTGTAGACTCTGACTTTACCAGGAGATACAATCTCACAACAAGCTCTGTATTCCTCTGGTTCTTATAATCTTTCTCCCCACCTCATTACTCCATAATAATCCCTGAGCCTTAGGTGAAAGAGTTATACTGTAGATGTATCCTTTGGGACTGTGTTTCATAACTCTGCATTTTGACTGGTTATGATTCCCTATAACAGTTACCATCTGTTTCAAAGATGAAGGTTGATACTACACTTATTTATATGTATAATAATGAACATTTAGAATATAGCTGGGAGTTATACAGGTTTACTAAAGTGGTAGTTTTAGGTTCTCCTCTCAAGATCCATTACCTTTAACACAGAAAGGTTGGTAAACCATGTCTTATCAAGATACTCAGGGAAGTTTTGAGAGTGTGTACAACTTATATGTATATCTTTTCTAAAAGAAAGCTCTCTAATAATTTTTTTTTACAAAATACCTGGATATTTCCAAAAATTTTACATATCCACTTTTCTAGTATGAAAAGCTGGATTTGAATCATGTTTTAAATAGGACATTTTTGATCATTCCTGCCCAGACATTTCTTTTTTTTTATTTTACCTTAACAACAGTGGTGGAAAAATGAGGTGTTACTTGTGAAAAACTGGTAGAATATTATTATGTTTAGAATTTTTAAAAAGCTTTTAGTTTCTTCATATGGCCTGAATAACAATAACTACTTACTAACATTGTCTTGTGACAATACATCTCTTTACTTATTTAAGTGTATCATTTTATTTTATCCTTATAGATGAAGCTTCAAACGCATTTATAATGCTTTCAACTTTAAAAAAATTGGTAAACTAAATATTATATTTTAGGATTCTAGATTTTACTACAGGATAAGTGGATATGATGATTGATGGCATTTTCATCAATACAGAAAATTGATTCCTTTAGAAGAATGACATATTCCTTGTTACACTTAGATAAAAGTGTAAGAGGTACCTGTCACTTAAGCTCTCAGAGCCATCGTAAAATTTCTGATTCTCTTTTATCTGCCCCTGTGATCAATGAATATACACCAAGCACAACCACTGTCAGCCTGGATCAGGAATAAAAAAGACACCCCTGCCCCTTGAAAATCCCAAACCAAAACTCATTAATGAGAAACTGACCTCATTGTCTCAATCCAGTAAAGACAAGAAACATATTTGTTGTTAGAGCAAAATGCATATAGTCTGACCGATAACATACAGCAAGCATATTGGAGAGATCCATCGGTACTTTACATAGTTTGGCTTCTGGATCTAAATACTTGACTTTGTAGCTATATTGCTATTCTTGATTTTACAAATGAGCATTTGTTTTTTTTCCAAAGTAGGGTTTTTCTTTAAATTTTCTGAAGAAACTTTTCCTTTTTTCTTTTTCTTTTTTTCTGCCTGGTTCCAGTTTGGAGAGAACAATAATTAGATATAAGCTTGTCAAATTTTCTCAAAAAGCTATTTTGAAGATGGGAATGTATTCTGACGTTAGAATAGAAAATCTGTGTGAGGGCTAAAAATATTTATACAAAGCTAACTGAAGGAAACATGAAGTATATGTGTCCCATCAGTGATTCATAAAATATGTACTATAAAATCAATGTTGTGTTGTTTAAAAATAAATAAGTAAATAAAATTTTGTAAAAGTATTCAATTTTTCCCCTTTTACTTATACAACTGCTAAATTTCTGAGAAGAAGTGGGAAGGAATTTTTCAGAATATTCTATTTATGAACATAAGTGATAATAGATGTTTTAAAATGCTGGTGAAAGGATAGAGTGAGTTGCTGGCATCAGTTGCCAACTTGTGATGTGCCAGGCACTAGGAAGTTTGTCTGTTGCAAGCTTTCTGGGGAGGGATGCAATTGTGCTCTAAATAATATAAAGCAGACACTTGCTAGAACCAATCCCTACAAAACTGACTGAGAGTTCCTATATTTAATTGTTCTTAACCACCTATTAAACATTTTCCTCTGCAACAGAGTGGAAATCTCAATTTCTCTAACACTAACATTTTTTGATGGTACCAGACCACAGACTGAAGCTCTTTAGTCAGAAAAGTGTAGTTTATTTTTCATGAGAATTGGCAATTCTATAACTAGCAAGCACAGAATCAATGGTCCTTCACTTAAAAGGATGCAAAAAGTATGGCCAACCATCATCAAACAGAGAAGCACTGTTTATTTATAATTAGGGACAAATGAATGTATTTCAACATTAAAGAATCATACTGAAACAATATGCAGAGTACCCATATAATGTAGATCATAGTACATGATCCTACAAAAGTAAATAATAATTTGAGCTTCTCATCTCAGAACTCATCCCCATCTAAAGTGGGGTTGAGTCAATCTGGATGCAACTGAAATGCTTTCAGGGGTAGGGCTGAAGAAAAAGGAAAAACATTTCTGTGAAATGCTCTGTCTTTGATTTACTTCCTTGTTCAGTATAGTTTTACAAGTCTGAGTTTAAAGCCAGTCAAACACTTGTTTAATTATGTTAAGAAATTACTAATGCAATCCCAATTTATGCCTGAGAAATTTGTTTTATTATTATACATAAGCTTCTGTATGCAATAGGCCCTAACTTTTGGGAAAAAAAATATATCAACTGAAATATATTTGTTCAGTGGATTTCTTTTTCTGCATAAATTATCTTTGAGAACAGAATATTATGTAAAAGGGTTGGTATATTTCTCCTCCTCTTCCCACAGCTCAGTTCTGGGGAGGGAAAATTAATTTAAAAAAATGAATCCATACAAGTATTTGAAAGGCTTTAATTCTGGTAAATCGGGAAATACAAATAAAGTATTTATCAAGGCAGAAAAGTGAGTTAGTTTTGCTCTTTGTTGTCTTCCACGTGTTTCGAGTTGCCATGGCTTTCTGTCTGTCATGTTCATGACAAGCATTTAAAGCAGAAATACTGTAGGAGGATTACTTGTCTGAGAACACACATCCTACAGAAGGCCTTTATTTCTGGCTCACTGACACTATTCATCTATACATGCAATGAATGGCCAAATAAGCTGCACTTATCTTTTTCCTTCTGTTGTCAGTGTCAAAACCCTTTAACCTAGCATGTTTGTTTTGTAGAGTAGGTTTTCTTTCTCATGAGTTAACCAGCCTCTGCCTCCTAGTGGTAAGTAGGGGAATAACACAATGTCACTAAATGAACTTTGACAAGCCTCTCACTGCAATTTGACTCAGAATTGTTGCCTAATAGTCTCCTGATTACACGCTTTCCTCTGGATACTTTAATTATACTATCTACACATTTCACTGAGTAAAGTTTCATATATGTGATGTCCACTTTGGTCACATATGAATTTTTAAATTAAAATTAAATTAAATTTCAATAGTCAGAAAGTTCTATTACACAGCACAGCATTCTAAGGCAAAGATTATATTATATGTAATAAATGTATACATTAGTATAAAAATGTATTAGTATTTTGAATTAAGCACTCTTATACATTACCCACAAAACAATCTATAATATCTAAGTATAAAACATTATTACAGTTCAATGTTATTATTTTTTGTACAGAAATATATTTTTTTAATTTTTACATTATAGGTACAACTTTGAAACTTTTTTCTTCTTTTCTATAAGTTGAGTTCTTTCAGACTTTCTCCAGAGAGCATGTGGCTTTTTGATCTGAAATAGCCAGCACTTGGGGCCATCATTTGTAATTGTGAATTTTATTATAACCCATTGTAATTAAAATAACTTTTCTCTCAGTTACCCAACATCAATTATGAAGATAACATTAGAATATTATTTTCATCAGAATTGTTAATATAATTTGAGCTTATTTTCCTTTCTAATAAAATTTTTGTTTGAGATTGATTGTACATACCCCTGTTCATATGTATGCCATATATCATGCATGTACAATCTCATATGCCTACTTCTTTTGGTTTACGTTATAGTAAATGTTTTGGAAATTAAACGTAATTCAGAGCACACAAACCTGTGATGCTATGTGAAAGTGAAACGTTGAGGAAGAAAGAATTTAGCAAGGGATGTTGGGTCAGTAGGAATATACCTTTAAATGGAATATAATTTCTTAGCAAAAATGAGATAAATATTTCCCTGCCTCAATGGTCTGCCTCTGTCCAAGGCAACAGCAACAAACAACAAAGGATAAAAACTTTGAAAAAAAAAAAGCTAAAATAAGAATTTTCTTAATAAAAATAGATTTAAATATTCAATACACTGAAAGCTGATAATTGAAGAATGAGTTGGCCATTATAGAACCTTCAAAATATTGTCTAGTGAGTCTTAGGTCGTGAACTATAACCCACTTTTTATTTTGCCTTGTTGTCAAATTATCTTCTAAACATTTGTGTTTGTACCACAGACCCTGGCTTCTCTCAATCTTATTCAGAGACACTTTCTTTTTTGTAGTGAGCAGAATTCAATGCAGAAAATTTTTTTTGGTCAAGTTATTGAGAAGAGATGGACACTTGATCTAAATGAGTATCTTTATGAACTCCCATGTACTGGCAAGGCTAAGGAAACATTACAGAAAGAGAGGAGGAAAGAATGTAAGAGCTGGGTAATGGTAAGACAGGCTGATTATGCTGTCTTCCATATACGATATGACTACTGTACTCACGAACTCGTGCACAAGACCTGCATAAGAACTGCACCACATCAAACCAGCCAAAACTTCCACATAAATGGGAGAACTGCTCTTCAGGACCAATCCATTATTGAGGAGCTGTTGGCAGTAGATAGCTACTGAAATACAGAGAACCATTCTTCTCTGAAGGTATGGATACTGATAGATTTAACATGCCCCACCCATGCACATTGGGGCAGCACTAATTAGACATAGTGAGTTTCAAATAATAAAGAAAAGAAGTAAAGTTAGGAAGGGAGAGGTTGGAGGAATGCAGAAGGAGTGGGGAAGGGGAAATGGAGAATGAATATGATCATAATTTATTATGTACATATAAAAAATTCTCAATCAATAAAAACCCTTCACATATTCAAAAATAAAATATACTTCCTCAAATATGCTTCAATTTAAGTCATGTTGTATTTATACAAAATTTATAAACACATACATCTTCAGGCAATAGATGTAAGTATATTTTTCTTATAATTATTTCTGTATGACACAGAAAGGAACAGCAAGAAACATTTCTTTTAAATTAGCTCAACTTTCAGAATTGTAACCCCCAAGGATGAACTTCTACTTGGTCTTACTACTTAAAATAATCTCTTACTTTTCTACTATTTGAGGGTCATTGACTTCACTGAGAAGTAATTTAGTAATTATCTTCAGATTGTGATGAAAGTATCAGCCTTTTTCAATAAATCCCCCTTCAAGTTGTGACATATTAATTACTAATGAATCAGAGTTTTGTTAGTGGACATTTCTGTCTTCAAGAGTGAAAGTTTACTCCTTCTCTGCGTGGAGGGCAGATTGTGGGGAGCAGGGCAGCCCATAGTCAATAACTGAATGATAGACACCAAGATGTAACAATTTGAACCTCTCTACTGATTTGCAGAAGGGCTCACAAGCATCTTAGCTCTACAAATGCATGTAGCATGGGCTGTGCTTTTGGGGCATACATCTTAACCTACATTTTCCTCCAAGACTGTATCACTGTTTCTCCTTCCAAAGGCACTAGTGACACAAGTGTATCCTTACCAATGTATTGCTTGTTGATGCTATGTTTTCTGTCCTGTGTGCCTAATCTCTGAAAAAAGGACACATCTTTTTTCTCTCAAAACATAAATTTCCCTTAAAATCCTGATATTTATATGATATCTCTTGATCTCTTGTATAGTTGGTCAAGTTATTAAAATTTTCCATACTGTTATTTAGTTTCCCCATTCTTAATATGGGCCTATTAAATTTTAAGTTAATTTAAGCAGTAAATGAAAAGATGTGTGTGTAAAACAGTTAACCTGATATCTAGCAGTGAGAAAGAATAGGGTTAGAATAATTAGAAATTTTTGACTCATACTCACACAAATAGAAAGTAGTATTTATTACTGAACTGTGCATTTTGCATAAGCTAAATAATTATATTTGTAAATTGGCAGTTTCCTGATAGACAGCTCTGTTTTAGTTAGCCAATTATAATGTTGTTTTAGGGAAATTAGGATCACCATATATCCATTGTTGTGACTGTATTGCAAAAACCATGAGGGTATATACAGAAGCAGACATTTCCTCTAAATAATTAAAAGTGAATGAACCTCAGGACAAAAAAGCTAAATACTCTGTAATTTGCATTTCTCAGTGAAAACCAATATTATGTTTATATTATATCACAGATAACATAATTAGCAGAATAATTGAGCCAAATGAATCATGGATAAAAATCTGATGATCAGAAGGCACCATGCTGATATTATAAGCTTTGCATGCTTTCTTCTTTCTTCTTCTTGCAAGATCAGATTTCCCCTGTTATTTAATAGGTATGCTTTGGTATCTCTTTCTGGGGTTTCTTGTAATAACCAGTGCTTTGATATCATGATACATTTTGTGTAAATGATGAGCCTATTTCAAAGAATTGCAATATAGACAACTGTTTCTAATAAATTTATTTACAACTAACTAATGTGCAATTTATTGCTTGTCAAAACATTAGGAATTGTGTTCTTTTTCCATGTAAAAGATAATTAGCTAAAAACTTCTCTAGGAAGTGCAAAAAAACCTACTAAATTAAGATTCAATGATCTATATTTAGTCTCTGATTTTTAAAATGAATTCAAGAAGTCTTATCTTCTATTAACATAAAATAAAATAATTCAGCATAATATCAACATAATATCTTCATGATCTGTTGAATCATGTTTTATTTCATGACAAGAAATATAGTAAATACAGCTTATGAAACAGACTGATTTGGAATTTGTTAAATAACAAAACATAATAAATATTCTTATTGGTAATATATTTTCATTAAAAGTGGAATCTTACTGTTTTGGTATGGTATTAGTGTACGTATTTTAGTACAAGTAAAACCTGAATGCAAAATATTTCCCAAGCATAAGATAAAAAGCTTCTCACATTCCTTAATTCTGTGGACCCTCTAAATCTATACTGAGTGCCTCCTGTTCCAAAGCAATTAGAAGTATCAGCTGTGTTGAAAATAAATAAATTCCAGATCACTTTTGAACCACCAAAAAATAACAAAAGTTTGAATTACCACTGTCAATTAGCAGTTATTTAATTCCACTGAGTTCTAAGAACCCTACTAACACTCCAATTTTTCTCTTTAGAAAAAAGTTTTGCATGGGCCAAGCTTGAGAAATATGCCCTCAATTCCAGCAGTAGGTAGGGAGAGGCAGGCAGAATGCTGTGAGTTAAAGGACAGCCTGCCCTGCATAGTGAGTTCCAGGACAGGTTGTGCTACATAGTAAGACCCTGTCTCACACACACACATACAGAGACAGAGAGAGAGAAACAGAGACAGAGACAGAGACAGAGAGAGACACAGAGACAGAATGAGAGAGTAAGAGAATTCCCTGCTTTCTCAGTGCAAGAAATAGCTTTCTCATGCTGCATAGAAAGGGAAGTCATCAGTGATTTTATCCAGCTGTGAACAATTCAAGGTTCAATGCAAATCTGACAAGGCAAATCTACTCACTTGGACAGTGGTGATATTACTATTTTAGGTTCAACTAATTACATTCTGATTGGATTTGAGGCTTATTCTAGAGACAGAAATTTAAACCTGGCTCTGTAAAGTTGACCAAAAGCCCATGACTGGAGAAGTCATAAGCCCCAGTGGAAAAGCCACTCTTTTTTTTTTTCCTAAGTGAGCATTTATCAAAATGAGTTTAGAATATTTATGTTAATGCCTACAGATTTTGCTGTTCTCATCCTTGGTCTAGGCAGGTTGTTTTGGCAGTGGTAAAAAAGACATAGATATCAGCTGCTGAGAATAGCTGCATAGTGCTTGGCCTTAAAGAGAAAATCTATTCCACTCCTTCCAAGG
Source organism: Cricetomys ansorgei (assembly GCA_026225945.1). Classification (NCBI taxonomy): domain Eukaryota; kingdom Metazoa; phylum Chordata; class Mammalia; order Rodentia; family Nesomyidae; genus Cricetomys; species Cricetomys ansorgei. The sequence goes on from JAMJFZ010000713.1 coordinate 12,987,718, forward strand.
CTCATACAAGATCACAGAAGAGGGAGGAAAAAGAATGTAACTGCTGAAGATGGGGAAAATGCTGAGAAACACTACTCTCAGGACATGGTATGACTCAGTGGTGGGTACCTACACATAACCTGCAAGAATACAGCCTGTTGGCATTCCTTTATGGATTCCAGACAGACTCTTGTGACCTCTTCCCTCCCTGAGGAGTTATTAGCATCTAATGATTAACAGCGGGCTCTGTTTCTTCAATGAAATTGCTACTGTAATGGTGTCCATGCTGCAGTAAATGAGTCCCACCCATCATTATGCAAACAAGCTTAATTAAGCTAGTGACTGATAAAGCAAACTAGAAGATGCATGAAAACAGGAGGAGAATTTTCCTGGAAGAAGAAAGTACTTAGCAAGAGTAGGAGAGACATAATCCCTAGAAAAACCAGCAGAAGCAAACATAGGAAGCAGAACTCAGAAGGAGTCACTGTCACACAGAAAGTGACTTCTAAGATGAGTTGGAGTGAATGGTAAGACAAAGTGATTAATTACAGGAAGAGTTAGCAGAATAAGGCCTTTTCCCAACTCTCAAGAGAAAAGGCTGGATCTCAGCTCAGAAAAGGAGAGTTACAAAGGAGTTCAGGAGTGTCAGTTAAGCAGTCAGTAAAAACAGTCAGTTGAGTCAGTCAGTCAGTTAACAGGAGCAGACAGAAGAGTTACTTGAACAGTCAATTGAAAAGCAGGCTGAAGAGTCAGTTGAACCATAAGAGGCAGATTTCAGAAGAAACCAGTGAGACTGACTCAGTCAGCAATAGGTCTAGATCTGGGCTATCAGTTTAATAGTTCTAGATTGTAAGAAGGCTGAAGCCTTCCAGTTCAAGGATTAAGATGATATTGTAAAGAGACTGGAACACTCTAGGGCTCCAGGGCTCCTGGCTAAAATTAGACAAAGAATAAACTGTCCTCTTCCCTGAATCAATGACTATATCTGCTGAATCTGTATCCACATCCACATCTACTACTATATCTCATACTACTATACATTTGATTCATTTCTTTATAAAATGTGAGTCACATTATAATTGTGTATTTTATAGAATTTTCCTCATTTTTTATTTTCTACCTTCCTAAACTAGACTTTAAGTTTTAAACATTAGACCCCAAAAGTGTTTTAACCTAAATGTCCTTCAATAAATATTAATTAGACACAGTAAATATCAGCTTAGATAAGAACTCAAGCATTCATGAAAAAGAAAATTATGGGGAAGCATTGTGAAAGGTTACATAAAAAAGTCTCATCACAAACAAAAAGCTAATAGGTTACTAGATTGAGTAAAAAGAACTTTAAATATGAGAACCTGAACTTGAATCCCGTAACACCAACTAAAGCCAGCAAAAACCAGTGTACACATGTAATTCCAGTGCTTGCCTGGTAAGATTCAGTAGTGGAGGCAGGAGAATCCCATGAAACTTTCATATCTATTAGTTTATTGGACACAGCACAACACAAACAACTAAAAGACCCTGCCTCACAAAAGAGGTTGAAGGAAAGTGTCACGACTCAAGGTTGTCCACTGTTCTCCACAGATGCACTACGGTGCATGCACTTGTACAAGCTCATTCATGAACACATACCACATATTAGACACACAACAACAATTAAAAGAAAATACCTTGCATTCAGATGATGTTCAATGTACAAGCAAGGGAAAACTAGTCACATTTTACAGAAGAATATTCTATTTCTGTATGAAAACCACAGAGGCTTAAGTGTTTCATTAGCAAAGCAAAATTAACAGCTTGGTTTGAAGCATGGAGGATGGACTAGAAAAGGCAAAACTAGAGCCATGAGAAGAATGCCTTAACTTAGCAATTATCACCCTGCAGGTTGTGACCACTCTGTGGGTCAAATGACTCTTTAACAGGGGTTGCCTAAGAGCATCTGCATATCAGATATTTACATTACAAATAACAACAGTTTCAAAATTATAGTTATGAAGTAGCAACAAAAAATAACTTTGTGATTGGGGATCACATGGGGATCACATGATGAACTGTATTAAAGGGTTTTCAGGATCAGGAAGGTTGAGAACCACCACCTTAACTGGAGAGATCATCTATAGAAAGTTAATGTTGGCTGAACTGTTATGGCAGACAGAAGACTTTAAGATAAATGAATGGATAGCAGAGAGAGTCAGAAGCTGTATGCAGCAAAATTTTGGAAGAATAAATGTTTAAGGCACAAGACAAACTTTAATTACGAATAGAAAAAGTGATATAATTTTGAACTATAAACAATACCAGAAAGGCAAATAATGCATCTTTTATTCTCTAATTTAAAATTTACTTTAAGGCCAAATCAAACAAGCAAATTAAAGTAGATAAGTTCAAAAACTTTTAGTCAAGAGAATTTTTTTCTTCATAAATAAATCTTGATGTAGTTGTCCATCAATCAATAAAGCCCAAATGATAAATAGAAAAACATAAGGGTTTCACATATGAGTACTTGCCAGTATGCAATAATTGCAAATAAACATTCAAGTGAATGAGTAAAAAACTACAAATATGAAATTATGAAACAGTTGGCTAGTATATGTGTGTGTGTGTGTGTGTGTGTGTGTGTGTGTGTGTGCATGTTTTAGTGATTTATCAACATGACAAAATTAAGCCAAAATAATTAAAATACAAAACAGGCATGAATATAAGTTGTTATACCAAATACTGACAAGATAAACTTTCTGAAGGACCTGATTATAAATGCAATTCAATTATAAAAATTTGACTTTGGATCCTAATAATTTCTTATTCCTGTTCTAGATTCCCACATATACTTTTTTCATATTTCAGTATATAATAGCCATTAAGTTATTCCATTTCTTGATTTTCCTTTATTTATTAGTGATGATAAACTATTGAATAGATAATAAGACTGTAGATACCTGTAAGTTTGGCCAGCAAGCCATGACTGTGGCACTCATAAACTCCAGAGAACTCACTACTATTACGTTAATAAATCAGCATAATATTAAACTGTTTTCTAAGTGCTTAACTTTATATTCACAGATTAATGCAGTTTTGAGCCTTCCTAAGAAAAGCTTCTTTTTGCAATGGAAACTGAATATTGCAGACTCACAACCAATTTTAGTACTCTAGAATACTACAATCCAAAATGGCTTTGGACATCTCCACCATTATCCCATCTACTAGGCTCAGGATAGATACATCACAGAAGAAATGGTGAAATTTTTTAAGTTTCTTGGAAGTTGCTGGAGGAATAAACAAGGCAGTTATACTCACAAACACATGACAGTTATGTTTGCCTTCACATGACATGAATAAGATTAACCAAAGCAACATTCCACCATGCATACAAGAACACATCAAAAACTGTCTTGAACTGAGGATCAGGTGAGAGTTGATGGCCACTAGGAAAGTGGGAGGCAGTTTTCTTCAAGAACATGGATCCTAATGTGTTCTCCATGCTTCATTAGACTGTATGCTTCTGCCCATATGAGCAACTATAAATGGAAAAGAAAAGAAAGAAGAGGATGAAAGGGGAGGAGGAGGGAAAGAAGGAGGAGAAGGAGGTGGAGGAGGATAAGGAAGAGAAGAAGATAGAGGAGGAGAAGACAGAGGAGAAGGAGGAGACAGAGGAGAAGGAGGAGGAGGAAGAGGAGAAGGAGGAGGAAGAGGAGGAGGAAGAGGAGGAAGAAGGAGGAGGAGGAGGAAGAAGGAGGAGGAGGAGGAATAGGAGAAAAAGAAGAAGGAGGAGGAGGAGGAAGGAGGAGGAGAAGGAGAAGGAGGAGGAGGAGGAGGAGGAGGAGGAGGAGGAGGAGGAGGAGGAGGAGGAGGAGGAGGAGGAGGAGGAGAGAAGAAGAAGAAGAAGAAGAAGAAGAAGAAGAAGAAGAAGAAGAAGAAGAAGAAGAAGAAGAAGAAGAAGAAGAAGAAGAAGAAGAAGAAAAGGGAGAAGAAAAAGATGAAGAAAAAGCAAGGGGGTTCAGGACGTGTTGAAAGGATGAATTATGTGATGCTTTGAATTAGAAATGAACTATATTGGCTTAGGTGCTTGAACACTTGGTGCCCAATTGTTGGTGCTGTTTCAAATGTTTAGGATTAACAGCATTGCTGGAAGAAGTATGCCACTGGATGTTGGTGAGGTTTATTTCTAGTTTTGTTTATGATTATTTTGTACATTGTTGGGGGAATGGCTGCCTAAGCCTTGGTAGTGTGTATTATTTGCAAATGTTGGCTTTATGTAAAAGATATTTTGCTCTCTCCTAAATGGCACTTGATCATTGCTCTCTGGTAGTCATTGTGGAAGAGCAAAATTACTGTGGAGGAATTCTTGTAGTCCCTCTCCCATAGTCTCAGGCAACAAGGAGAGAACACTTCCCTTAGGCCTTGAGTTCCTCCACCATAAAGTGACATAGTTCGGCTGTTAAAGGGTAGTAGGATCCTCTTGGGCCTCAGTTCCCTCACTTTAAATGTGACATAATTTGACTGCCAAAGGATTGCAGAAAGAGACTAAGCTACAAGTTTCCTTCATTATTCAAATAGGCTTTGGATGAGAGGGCAGAGGTTTTTATCAATAAAACACCACAGGAGCTTCTATATCAATAAAAACACACGAGATCAGATGATTGGGATTCCATTGTCCATTATGGTGTTTGCCACGACAGAAGGTTCCCTCTGCTGAGTCTGGAAGGTTTGCATCTATGAAAGTGTCTCCTTATCTACTTTGTGGACCAACACAGTAGCTATCTGCTACAAGTGGTGCCCAATGTCAGGGCTTGGCATCATGTCAGCTCTGCTAAGGTCTGGCAGGGTTTGCATCTATGAAAGTGTCTCTTGCCTTTATTACTGAGCTACCTACTAATTATCAACTACAACTACAGGCAAGCTCTGAGTCATATAGTCTCTCTTCACTTCTAGTTTGCTCTCTACTTCAGTCTTATATTTGACGATATGATTTCTCAGCTACCTGCTTCTATAGCCATAAATCCCAACCATAGTGGACTTTTATCCCTCTGGAATTGTAAGTTAAAATAAACTCTTCCTTCAATTAATGGTCAAGGTGTTTTATCATAGCACCAGAAAAATAATACAGATAAGAGCATGAACATAAAAAACATGATAAGTAGCTATGAAAAACTAATGTAGAACCTTTTCTTATTAAAGTATTTATTCCTTATAAAAATTATAATATATATCTGCATCATTAATTGCATATCATCAAATTTTCTAAAACACATTGGAATACTCCTTTGCCAAAAATGTTAAATAAAGAATATAAATCACAGTATAATTTTAATGTTTACAGAAGCTTTTAAGATAATTTGAATCACTACTGTTTATTTAAATGGCATATTCTTTTCAGTGTAATGAAATAAAAAATACTTTCATTTAGGTTTTCTCCCAATCCATGAGGCTTTTACCAGAGATTTAAAGTCTACTCAACCAAATCCAGTCTTGAGTTACAATATAATTAAAATGCCAAATCAAACATGCTGACTTGTTTTGGTTTCACTTGAAGACCCAGAGTTCAGCAACATCAAGAATTTTTTTTAAATTACAGATGCCTATAAGTGAGTTAAGTTTACGCAGTCTGCTTACTTGTTCTCAAATAACATGAAGCAAATGCCACCTTTATCCTCATAAAGGAAGAAAATTCATTTCTATGAACTACTTTAAGATTCTTTCTACTTTGTACTAGTGACAGAATAATCAGAATAAAATTTCTCAGTTGTAATATTGGATTTCTTTAGCACTTCAGCTGGAGAATTGGACAGAAAAAAAATTCTGTTTAACTCTGCTCTTATACATATATTTGAGAAAAAGAGTTTGCTTTTATTGAGAACACAAGGAAGTGTTGTTAACGAAACAGTGAAAGAAATGCCTTAGCAGGGAGAAAGGCATTGTACTTCAAATGCTCAAAACAGTGAGAGACTTCAGAATGGAAAACATACTACAGCACAATAGAACAAGCTAAACCTGCAGACAAGGCATGAACTGAGGTGCAGAAAGCCTAAGAAGCTAATAGAACGTTTCACTGCACCATTGGATATCTTTCAGGCCGACAAAAGCAATCCTCTTAAGAACGGGAATAACATTAAAGAAAACTCATAATTACATGGGTGGATACCTCAAACTACAAATCCTACAGACTCACTAGTCACTCTGTGATATGTATTATACGTACAATACAAGGTGGTTTACCTCACGAGTATAAAAATGAGTGTAGAACTTAAGATATTTAGTTCTGAACTGTCATCGTATCTGGCAGATCACAAGGGTTCCTTAGGCAATGTTAAACACTTTGATATTAGGAGGTGACAATGGCTCACTATGTCTTCACAGAACCCATTTAATATGGTAATGAGAAATATATTGCTATAGATAACATCTGTGAAGTAATAGAAAAGGCCACAAAGTGGCTAAAAATAATGACAGAAAGGAGATTTATTCTTCCCCTAAAATGTTGCAGTTATTATGAATCAATCTCATTTTTTTCCTCTACACAGAATTAAAATTATGGTCTAACGCAGGAAGATAGATGAGAACTAAATTAGACAATTATCACTTGCTGTGGACCAAACAATGTAGTCATTCAATCAGCCTACCAATATTGTATAATGATATTGTGTTTTTTTCTCAATGTACTTAAAAATTGGATACAACAGCTCAATAATGACTGTATTACTGAAGAAACAAATATTAACCTAAAGTTTTGTTTTTCTGAAACATGCTATAGGTTTAAAATTAGAAATTTAAGACTAAGATAAAATAATATTTAAACAATATTTTGTTTTGAGTTAATTTTATATTATAGAAAATTGATATTCAATGTTAATGTCCTTATATTGTCTCACCAATTTGTGGGTTGGACTATCATTTTTTTTTTCACAAATCCAAATCACCTGGATGATTATTTATAAGTAACTCATATCTTTTTCTTGAATTCCTTTTATTATTTTCTAAGATTTATTTTATTTATATGTATATGTAGGTATGTGAATACATCTCCTGTATGTAGGTATCCTCAGAGTCCAGAAAAGGGTATGAGATGTCCTTGAGTTACAGGCAGTTGTGAGCCATCTGATATGAGTTCTGGATCAGGTCCTCTGTGGGATCAGTAATTGTTCTTTACTACTGATCCATCTTTTTAGCTCTCTATTGCTTTAAAGATTTATTTTACTTACTCAAGTGTATGTGTGTGTTTGAGTATATAGGTGTTCACATGAGCATGGGGTGCCTGTAAAGGCCAGAAGAAGGCATTTGATCCCTTGGAGCTGGAGATACTGGCAGATCCATTCAACATGAGTACTGGGAATTGATCTCTGGTCTTTGACAAGATCAGCAAGTGCTTGTAACCATTGAGCCATTGATTTAGCTTCTCTTTATAAGACTAGAATATTTAATTTTCATTTGAAAACTCTGATAAAAATTGGGAAAACAAATCAGCAGAACACTTGTTGTTCAGGCATAATGACCTGAATTCAGATGGCCAGCATCCTGGCAAAAGTTGAATGACCTATAAACCTGTAACCACAGTGGTAGAGGGGCAGAAAAGGAAGAGAAGGCTACTGGGGTTTTTTGGCCAGACAGCCTAGCAGAAACACAGCAAGCAACTGATTCACAGGGAGACCCTGTTTTGAGGGAATAAGGCAAGGCACTACATTCTAGAACAGAGTACAAGATATCCCCCTCTGGCCCCTACAAATGTTCCTACCAGCATGTATCATACACACACATTCAAATGCATACACCACACACACACACATACACACATATATTATAGAGGAATATTTAATCATGTAATCCAGCAACTTGGCTGTTCTGTAAAAGGATCATTTTGAAAAGCCTGTGTGATAGCTAGGAAGGGACCAAATCCAAAGGTTTATATGAAGGGATAACATTCAGAGGCCTGTGTGCAGACAGAATGTAGAAAGAATGTGAATATACACCTTTAATCTGAGTATTAAGAAGGCAATGATGGTACCTGCCTTTAATCCAGCACTTCAGACACATAAAACAGAGCTCTTAGACAGGAAACAGAGCTCAGAAGGAGTCAGTGTCAGACAGGAAGTGAAATCTGAAATGAGTCAGAGTGAAAAAAAAAAGTGACACATCAGAGGAAGAGTTAGCAGAGTGAGTAGAGTGAGGATACATCTAATTCTCACAATAGAAAATCTTTCAGCTCAGAGAGTCAGACAGTAGGAGGATAAGAGACAGAGGATGAGGTCATCTGAGGCAGTCAGAGGATAAAAGAGAGAGGTAGAGACACAGGATTAGTCTGAGGAGTCTGAGGCACAGAGTCAATTCTGTAGAAGTCAGTATCAGAGTGGAAGAGTGAGTCAGTTTGAAACCCAGCAGAACATTTCAGTCAGAGAAGTTATGGGAGTCAGTCAGTCTGCCAGAGTCAGAAGAGTTCAGTCAGAAACAATCAGCTAGCTCAGAAGGTCAGTTTGAACCAAAAACTTGGAGAAGAAGTTGAGCCAGAACAGTGAGTGAGTTGAACCAGAGAGTCAGTTGAGATCAATTCAGCTTTCTGTTCAGAAGGTACTGGTTAGAGTGGCTCAGTCAGCAGTAAGTCTTGGAAGTTTAAAGGTTCTAGATTGTATGGAGGCTAAAGGCTTCAAAATCCAGGCTTAAGATTGTATGGAATAGATTGTATGTATAGATTGTATGGAAACCAAAACTCCAGGTCTCCAGAACTAGAACCTGGGATTGAATTAGCCAATGAAGAAAAGCCTTTGAACCTGAATCAAAGTCTACATTCACAAATATTAAAAAAATACCCTGATTAAAAAATACATTCTTAACAATCAATAAACAATGTATTTTGGAAAGACTGAGCTTTTCTTTTGTTGTTTTACCTGTTTGATCCACACATAACTATATGGTTTATATAGCAGAACTATATATCTTACATATATAAGAAATTCTGCTTAACATTTCTCTGAACCTGTTATGCAATATGGATATGCTTTATCCATTCAGCTAAGCTGTTTTTCCTGCTCTTTAAAAACAGGTGTGTCCATTCAAATTCCTTAATCCACAACCCTTCCCTGGGACTTTTATCCCCTAACACTACTCTCATGCTCATATTTTTTGGAATTGATTACCAACATTATGTAGTTTCTCACACATCTATGCAATTCACTTCTACAATGAATACTGCAACCAACACAGGTCCCAGAGAAAGCTCAGTATCTTCCCCTCCAAACCTGAGCAATTTTTCATAGTAAATCTACTAAATCATTTTCAATGACTTCAATTCTGTCTGATTTAGTTAACAAGTCCTTCCCTTCTTATAACTCCAGTTCTTAGGACCCTGTATTTCCATATATCACATTTCTTTCCTATGTTGTACAAAAATCCTTAACTACTCCATAAATTCCAAAACACTTTTGTGGCTCTCCCAGCATTTTTTTTTTTTCTTAAAATCTCAGTCAGTGGCTGGAGAGATGGCTCTGGTCAAAAGCACTGGCTGCTCTTCCAAAGATCCTGAGTTCAACTCCTAGCAACAACATAGTGACTCACAACCGTCTATAATGGGATCAGATGCCTTCTTCTGGCATGTACACATGCAGACAGAGAGTCATAGAAAATAAATAAATAAATAAATAAATAAATAAATAAATAAATAAATAAATAAATAAATAAAAAATAAAACCAGATTCTGAAGAAATGAACAAAACAGCTTGGCATTCATAGCACAAGGGGAATATACAGCAACTTACAGTTTTCTCTTGCCCAGACTTACTGTAGACATGACACAACAGAATAGTAAAAGTTTGATATTTCTATGAAAAAAACTGAATCCTGAGACAGTAAGATAGAGCATCCCAAAACTTCCATTGACTGGCTTTAGCAAATAACAGCAGGAACTCCCAGAATGGTATGCCAGGTTTCCTTGTGTTCCAGCATTTATGCTAAATATTATTTTTTCTTCTGTCCTTTATTTTCTGAAAAATCATTCATTTCACACATATATCCAAAGGAAGTTTTCCCAAGGTTTCACAGGGAAGGCTGAAGCTATTAATACTGCTAAGGAAAGCTCTCTGGAAGATTAATGAGATTAAGGCACTCCCTGCCCATCGTTTTGTAGCCCCTTTTTTATATAGGATTTATAGCCTTGATAAAATGAGGGTATTATAATTTACATAACATTTCTCCCTTCCAGGCCAAAGTTCTTTATAACTATGATCTCTTCAAAGGTCATGTTATCTTTGGCTCCAATCACTTAATTTTTCTTGGCAAGAAATATTCAATAAATATTTCTAATTATGTAAAAACCTGAGTCAGTTCTAATCTTATGGCTATACTAAGGCCAATGGACTATATAATTTTAAAAATATTGATATTATTAATGTCCCATAGTACTCTACTGCTGGCTACTTTTGTTACTCACATGTATATTTTGTGGCACTGCATACCTGTCGCCTTAGAGCAATAGCATTTGTTTCTTAGTGATTGTTTTATGACACTGTGTTAAGCACTTCGCATTGCTTCCATGTATGACGAGACAGAATGATGATGCTGTTAACACAAACCTAATAAAATGTAAACTCACTAAAATAATTTGTACACATGTTAATGTCACTAAGAATATTATATACTTAGAATTTAGAGGAAAAATATACTTTTTTTCCCAGTGTGTCAGAGAAAATGAGAAAATTTTAACTATGTTATTTAGTCAATCTCTATGATTTAAAATATATTTTATGGTGCCAGAGAGATGGTTCAATCCTGGAAAACACAACAATTCCTTTCAAGATGTCCTTTAACGTCCATATGGGGGCTTACTTGGTTCACTTGTGAGCATGTCTGAGCTTGCATGTGAAGGCGCGCACACACACACACACTCACATACATGAATACAATTTTAAATTTTTGAATAAACGCGCTCAACAATACCTACAAATACAAATCAAATATTTTTTTCCAAAATCAATATATTGCCTTGTTTAATAATAGGGACTTCAGATACCTTTTTTCTCAGGAAGAACACAACTGTTGTTCTAGTAATTGGAGCACTGGACAACAACTCTTCTTGGTGGGAACTATTCTAAAGCTACTTTTTTTTTTTCATGTTGCATTGTGCTATACTTCTGTAATTGCTCAGTATCCCAGTATTGGAGTCTGATGTATGAAGATGTCAGGGTGTGAAGGAGTAGCTGTCTCTTTGCATTGTGAGTCCACATTTATTACATCAATGTAGATCACACTGTCATCCCAAAAAGACACCTCAGCTTAAAACTTTCCTAGTTCCGTTTTTATGTAAGAAAAATGTATTATGCAAAATGAAGAATTGGCAGCCAGGAAGTAAATGCTGCTAAACGTCAGTTGACAAAATCATGAGTGCTTGCACATGGAAAACTATATATTTTTACTATATGACAGAATATTAACTGAAAGAGCAATTTTGGAAAAGTGGAGCAAAAATCTCATTACATGAGGATTTCTTGGAAGTAAGGTTTTTGTGAAAAAAATGAATGCAAGAAACTTTCCCTTCACAGTATTTATACATGACCATCCATGTTTTGTAACAAAAAACAATTATCGTTATCATCACATTCTGACATTTGTGAAGAAATATTTGAGAAAAATGCATAACTTTTTCATAAAAGGGGTTAGGAAAATGACCATCCTGGTGAGGAATTAAAAGGATGAGTACTTTTTTTTCCCTGTAAGGAATTTACTCAGGGGCCAGGTGGTTGTGGCCCATGCCTTTAATCCCAGAACCTGGGAGGCAGAGCCAGGTAGATCTCTATAAGATTAAGACCAACTTGGTCTACAGAGTGAGTTCCAGGACAGCCAGAGTTACAACAGAGAACCCCTGTCTCAGGGAAAAAAATTAAATTAGAGACAGGGAAGAGGCTCCAAACTAGGAGCCTCAGGTGTGCAAGGCCCTGAGTTTAATCCATAGTATTGAAAATAAATATTAGCTCCCAAAATGCAAAACTGCTAGAGGAAAGACTTTTAAAGTAATTATTAAAATCCCAAATTTATTATGGATCTCTGTAAGGTTTCAGTTTTGTTAAATTTAGGAATACAATCACATACATAATATAGTACAAGATAATTCATAATTCATAATTCATTTTAAATTTTTTAATAAAACTGGTTTTATTTTTTTCTTTCTCATTCTGTACCTACTTTTTTTTTTTTAACTGCCAGTATCTAGTCTCTTATGTATTTGAATTTTTTAATACCATTTGCTATCTGGCTGGATAGTTTTCCATTATTTTTTCTATATAGTGTTGCTTTAGTGAAATTTTACAATTTTTTTCTAACTAAGACATTCTATCCATTAAAACATTGATATTCTTTTGCAATTTAATGATCATCACTTTTTGTGGACCTTGAGAGAAGAACTTTGATGAAAACATCTGTTCTGTGACTGAGTACTCAAAAGTCTCTTACTGCATATTGCCTAGTTGTGAGTCTCTGTGATATTTCTCATCTATTGAAAGAAGCCTCTCTAATGAGAATTGAGTTTAGTACTGTCAGGTGTGCTTTTAATATCATAGAGTGTACTTGAAATCAAATAAAAAGTTCTTGTTTACTCTTATAACATTTATGCCACTGTTGTACTAGTATTTCTTGCAGGCTGATCACTGTGGTAAGTTGCAGGGGTTATAGTTAATTGATATTGATTGTTACCTTTTTCTACCTATAGCATGAAAAGTACCTTCCAGTACAATTTAGTGGAGATGAAGCTTCTAATTAGCTTCTAATTAACCACTAGCTTGACTTCTCAAAGATATAAGTGTTTTCTTCAACCATAGATCCTTACCATAAGGTTGTGGAGAGTATCAAATAGTATCAAATAGTCTGTGATGTTTGTGAATTTCCATGGAGGCCCCTTTGGCCAACAACTCAACAAGATGTAACCCATTTCTGAAAATTGAGGTTTAACTTAATGACATAAGATATTAAGCTGTGGCATTTTATTCCCTACTATTTGATGATTGAATAAATATTCCTTCCATATATGTGTATTTTAGGAAGCTTCTACAGTAGTAGATTTCCCCATGGTTTTTAAAATGGACTTTAGTATTAGTTGTCCCTCCCCATAATCCCCTGCTTTACTCTTCTCTCCAATACCCCTCACTATTCAATCTTTCTATTCTAGTTTTCCTTTGCCTCTCCATAACAATCTATTATATTTTCCCTACCTTTGGATATTCTTTATACTCCTAGTCTCTAACTAGATATCTAACTTCTGTGGTTATTAAGATTGTATATTGAAAATTCTAAAGCTAACATCCACATATGATAATATATACACAATATTTGCCTTTTGGGTTCTGGTTTACCTCACTGGGGATTATTGTCTCTAACTTTTTCCATTTACCTGCAATATCTTAACAATTGAATAATATCCCATTATATAGATGTACTACATTTTCATTATCCATTATCCATTGATGGACGTCTAGACTATTTCCAAATTCTGGCTATTATGGTAAAAGAAGTAGTGAAGGTGGATGAACAAATATCTCTAAGTAAGATGTTGAGGCTGTTGAGTATATGCCCAAGAGTGTATAGCTAGATCTTGAAGTAGATTTATTCCCAGTTTCCTGATATACCACCACTCTGATTTCCATAGTGGTTGTACAAGTTTATACTCCTACTAGCAATGAATAAGTATTCCCCACTGTCATAGCCTTCTTGATAGCTTGTGTTGTAATTGATTTATTAATCTTGGTCATGTCTGACTGGTATAAAATAAAATCCAAAAGTATTTCTCTGTTGGATAAATATGTTAAGCATTTTAAAAGTGTTTCTCAGCCATTTGTGTTTCATCTTTTGAGAACTCTCTGCTTAGTTCTGTACTTCATTTTTTTAATCATATTATTTGTTTTCTTGATTATTTTAAACTTTTATAAATTCTAAATGCTAACCCTCTAACAGATGTATAATTGGTAACGATCCTTTCCCATTTTGTAGGCTGCCACTTTGCTCAGATGATAGTATCTTCTGCCAGACATAAGCTTCTCAGCTACTTGAGGTCTCATTTATAAACTATTGGTCTTAGTGCCTGTGTTGTCAGTGTCCTATTCAGAAAGCCTTTTCCTGTGCCAGTGAACTCAAGAACATTCCACTCTTTCTCCTCTTTCAGATTCATAATATTTGGTCCTATGCTGAGGTCTCTGATGTATATGAAATTGAGTTTTGTGCAGAGTGATAGATATGTATCTAATTGAATTCTTCAACATTCAGCCAGCCAGTTTGACAGACAGTATTTGTTGAAGATGTAGTCTTGTTTTCCAGTGTGTAATTTGGGTTTCTTAAAGAACTGTCACTCAGTGTTTCTGTTTATAATTTTTCAACTTTGTTCAATTTCACCACCGTCCATCCCTTCACTCATTTTCCTTGACCATAGAAACATTAAGCTAGAAGCCATATATATAAAGAAAAAATCAATAAGATAGAAAGATAGAATATATTCATATGCACATATAATATTTATATATAATAAAACAGATATTTTTAAAAGGAAAAAGCATTAACATGTGAAATTACGAGATAAGGAACCTCCAATGATGCCACTGAGTTCATTTTCTGTCACCCATCTATGGCTGGACATTCAGGCTATCCTTAAGAGTAGTTTATTTCACTGATGAGACTCCCTTGTAGAAAACTAAATGAATGAGAGCTTCAGTTCAATTCTCCTTTCAGTTCTAGGACCTCAACTGATGCAGATCTGTGCAGGCCATATGCATGCCAACTACATCTTTGTGAGTTCACATGTCCATGTATCCTGTTATGTTTAGAGTGTTTGGTTCTATAGTGTCATTTATCCTTTCTTGCTCTGACACTTTTCCCACCTCCTTTTCTGCAGCATGAAGAGATAGACTTGGTGGAGACATCCCACTTAGGAATGTCATTAGGAGTCACTTTATTGCTATATCTGGGTCTCTGGGCTCTCAAGTCTTAGGTTCTTGGTGACCCAACCAGCATCCATTACAAGTTCGATCTGCTGGAGTGATGCTTAATTCAAATCAGATATTGATTCGTTGTTCTAACAAGCTTTGTGCCATCACTACAATATCAAATCTTGTGTTCAGAACACCTTGTAGATCAAATGATTTGAAGCTGGGTTGATGTTTATGGTTTTTATTTGGTAGCCTGCAGAGTAGCTTCTAATAACAAGAAAACTAGCCCAGAGGGATGAAGGCTTTGGGTAAGCACCAACAGGATTTCTTCATGTTCAAGTGTTGTATTAAGCAGTAAGGCATCGGCTTCAGTTTGTGCAGAACAACAGCCTGGATTATTTTTGCGTTCATACGGGACCCTTTGGTTAACGACTCAATTAGCCATAACTCTGTTTCCAGTATTGGAAGCTTCCTGGATGTTTTTAGTTGTGTTTTTATACTCTAGTCCAGGGTTGGAATGACTGTTTATGTAAGTACTGATATCCGATCCTGTCTATTTTAGGTCAGTGTTTGTTACTTGTTTTCTGCTGCTATCTCTGGTTCCTAGGAAGGTATTATGGCTGTGTATTACCTGGTAGAAATTTCTTCTCGGATCCTGAGATTTGTTCAGGGTCATATGTGTTTCTAGGTATTAGTATCAGACATTAGGAATTGGGATGGACTAGACAAGGTCAAGGGGCTGATGAGATCCAGAGAAGGGAGAAAATCAGGGTGTTTCACCAGGATGTACTTAATCCCTTGAAAATAGGGGTAGAGGGTGAGGAAGGGCTACAACAGGTAGTCTACTCCAGGGCTGGGGATCAGAATGCAGGATTGAAGGATTTTGACAAGAAGTGAAGATCTGCAGTTAGCCTACCTACTTCCCTGACTGGATTAGCTTGTGGCTTCCCAGGGCATGCCTGCTGGTTTTGCTGTCTGGAATAAACAAAGTCCAAAAAAGCATTGGAGGAGAACATCTGCAACATCTCCTGAACATGGAGCCAGAGAGGAAGGGAGATGTTTCTACCTCTTATTAAGATGCTAAATTGTAAATATGGAATGTGATTGAAAGGTACCTAAACTTCTATGAAGCTGGCATTCTTCTGAAAGTTTGGCCAGGGAACATAAACAGACCCTGTATTACACTCCATGTGTGGAAAAGAGAATATGAGGCTCCATGCTACTTTCCCTATTTGTGAACTTCCCCTTCAAAACTTTTATACCTGTTACTGTACGCCTCTGAACATCAAATCAATTCAATTCAATGAAATGTAAATAACATTCAATCATTTTAAGGTCCATTTAAAATAACTCTACCTCAAAATGTAAAAAATGATATTTACCATTGAAAATTAGAATATGTACGCTTAATTGGATGTAATGCATTTGATCTACATGTTCTTATACAACAACTATCAGACCTGCAAAATTCATAGGTTTTCATTAATAATTTGAAAGTTTGGCAAGAAATTATACAAATGTAATATAATATAATAATATAAAATAATAATATAATATAATAATATAATGCACTGGTTTATGGAAACTTTCAAATTGGGCTGAAGCATACTTCTATCTACAAATAAGTTTATAGCCAAATATTTAATTTTTTCTTTTGTATGTTATACATTTTCAAAATAGTTGTTGGGGAAGGTTATTTTTACTTCTGTTTAAAATAACTGTTTTTGTACACTGTTGGAAAAAGGGGTGCATAGGCCTTGGCATTTTGTATTGTTTGCAGATGTTGGATTTCTTTGGGGGATGTTTGATTGCTTATTATCTGCACCTGAGGAGTGCTGAATCACTGAAACTACCTGAGTTCGGATGCTCAAGGTTGCACTGTGAGTATGGCACTTGCCAGGACAGTAGTTCCCTCTTATTAGGTCTGGCAGAGTTTGCAGTTATGAAATTGCCTCCTTGTCTTCTGAGCAAAGCTACCAAGTATGTGTACTACTACAATAGTCTTGCAGATTTTCAAAAAAGTACACTATTTAATGCAAGAAAATAGAATTTAAAATATATAAATTTAAATGTCTTAAAACACAATTAAACACATAAAATTAACACAAAGTGAGGGTTATGTTGTTTCTTCAGCCACATACTATACTATTTGTACAAAGATTTGAACTCCAAACTGAGCAAGCAATGTAAAAATCAGTTACACATTTGTGGTAACCATAGGAGCTCAGCTCATAATTAATGTAGTTTTGTAAGCTGTAGTTTGTTATTACTGGCCTTTAACATTTGCGTTAATAGACATTCATTATCTAATGTATATTTTCCTCTAACAACCTCATTCATAATATGCTACATCCATTCATTGCTAATATTAATGTTACTGATCCTGTATGCATGCCTTTCCATGTTTTAGCTCTTGAAAGTATCTGATTTGTTCATGTACACACTGACAGACAGATGATAATCATAAGCCCATATATATGCCATGTGTCATTTGCAAATACTTTCAGACATAGGTCACACATTTTCCTTTCATATCATTTACCTAACAAATGTCATTGTCATCCCCTGGAGGACTTGCTCAGCATCTCCTCCAGGCCAGTGCTGTGTTACTGGTACTGCACTGTCTATCTTACATTTGAATCAGCATGTATTTCCTCTGTGGGCAAAGGTTGTGTCTAATTCATTTTCACACTATAAATTGGTGCTGAATATGCTAAATAATTATCAGTTTTATCAAACTTAAGGCCTATTGCTACTTGTAGAGAAGGAATTAATTGCAGAGACCTGCATGAAGACTCCTTTTGTTATTTAGTGTCTGTGAGTCTTCAATAAAATTAATGTTCACAGAGCACAGTCAAAATTTTTGCATGCTTCGGGTTATTGTTTCAGAAGAGAATTCGTTGTTATATACACAGCACATAGCAATGTCAATTATTACCCAGTATTATCCAGGTATGTTCATAAGATATTAAGTAGTACTCTGAAGCACAGCATGAGTGTTGATAGAATTGATCTGTAGTAAGTTGTTATGAGAGTAGATTTTAATATTTTGTTTGTTGTGACCCAATTCTAGTAATCAACATTAAGCTGAGTTTATAAAAAGATCAGGGGTAGATTTATATGACACAGCCATAAGGAAGATTGAAACTCCCAGTGCTTTGTAGTTCTAAAAAAATAAAATAAAATAGCTCATTAAGGCATGTTAACACATCCATGTTTCCAATGAGAATGCCGTGATCTGGGTTTCTATTACTTTATCAATGTTTACAGCTCTGTTTAGTGTATCTCTGTAGGCTATCTTTTCATCCTTAAGTTGCCTATACTGGGTACAAAGTTAGCGGACAAAGAAAAAATAAAGCAGCAGTGAGAAAAAACAAATCCAGAAAACACTTCTCTGCCCCTGATTTATTGAAAATAGCTTTTTATTCTTCATATAATATATCCTGATTAGAGTTTCCCATCCTCCACTCTTCGCAGTTCCTTTTCATCTCCCCTCCCATCTGGGTCCACCCCCTTTTAGTCTCTCGTTAGCAAACAATGAGAAAACAGATTTCCAAGGGATTGTAATAAATTAAAACAAGAATATAATAATGTAAAACAAAACCCAATGTGATATATTAGGCCAGAACAAACAAACAGAAGGAAAAGAGCCCAAGAAAAGGCACAGAGTGTAGAAGTAGCTGCAGGAACTCACTCATTCACACACTTAGAAATCCATAAAAATTCTAAACTAGAAGCTGTCATTCTGCCCTACAGGTCTTTTGCATATATACATGACATGTTATAAATAATATAAATGCAAATATAATGAAATAAGTATATATTTTACTGTATGTATATATCCACATATTCCCCATGGAGACTTCCTAGGAGAAAACTAAATTTTCATTTACAAGTAGTTATCCATTGGAGATAGCTTCTGGGTTAGTATGTGGGAATATGTCAACTTTTTCCTTTCAGCCCTCGAACCACTTGTTATAGACCCATGCAGGTCTTATGCATTCTGTCTCAGTATATGTGAGTTCATATGTGTATTGGTGCTGCTGTACTTAGAGGACCTTCTTTTCTTAGTGCCCACCATTCACTCTGGCTTTTACGTTCTCTCCACCTCCTGAGCTCTAAGAAGAGGGATTTGATGGAGACATCCATTTAGGGCTGAGTGTTCCAAGGTCTCTTGGAACTGACTGTTAGTCTCATATTTGTTCTCATCTATAGCGAGTAGAAAGCTTCTCTGATGATGGCTGAGCAGGTTACTGGTCTATGAGTATACCTATATCTTATCAAGATTCCCTTTTTTTCCTATTTTCTTTGTTGAGGTCAGCATAATTTTGTTTCACCCTAGGTCTCTGTGCCATCTAGTCTCAGATTTTTGGTCACCCAGTCAGTATGCCTTAAGTCAGCCAGCATATTATTGAGAATTTCTACATCTCTGTTTGTAAGAAAAATTGTTCTATATTTCTCTTTCTTTTTCTTTTCTTTTTGTTTTTGGATCTGTATGTGAATTGGATATCAGGGTAACTGTGGCCTTATAAAATAAATTGAGCAACTTTCCTTCTGTTTCTGTTTTGTATGTGAATAATTTGAGTCATATGATCTTCACATCCTTTAACTGAAGATAATGTCTACCCTGAATTTTAAGGTTCTTTTCTTGGATGCATCGAAGGATCCTGTTTTCATATCCATTCTGTTAGTCTATCCTTTTATTTGTCTGCTGAAGAGCTAGTGATAAGACTGACAGAATGGACATTTTGGATAGAAAGATATGAAGATTCTGAGCTAGTCAACCTGCTTCTCTTCCTGGGGTGGATTGTATTTCCTAGGGAATGCCTGATGGGGTTGGTGGCTGGGATTTTAGGATAGTAGAGGAAGGAGTTTGAAAGGGAAGATCTGTGTGATATGCCAGAGATGGGGGCAGAGGAAGGGGGAGGTTACAGTAGGTGGTCAGCTGCAGACCTGGGAATGAATGAGACTGAAAGAATGAGTTTGGAGGAGAGGAAAAGGAGAGGTAGCTAGCCTACCAGCTTCCCAGACAAGAGTCCAGAAAACACTTCTAAAAAGCCATAGTGTCCTAACCCAAAAGACAAATTATTAACAGCAAAAATGCACTTATTCTTATAGAAAAATTCCCGTGTGTGTGTGTGTGTGTGTGTGTGTGTGCATAATATATATATTGTTTTTATATGAGTATGAGTGTGAGTGTGAGAGGTATGCACTTGCCAGGGTGTGCTTACTTGTGTCAAAAAACAACTTTCAGAAGTGATTTCTCACCTTCTGCCTTCCTGAGGCATGATCTGTCTTGTTTGTGCTTCTGTGCTATACATGCCTTTCTACTGTACGAGCACACCTGATAACCCTCCTGTCCTCAGCTCCCATCTTGCTGTAGGGACATTGGGATTACAGATGCACACTGCCTCATCTGGACACTGAGAATGCAACACAGGTTCATCAGTTTTGCATCACTAGTGCTTTAACCAGCTGAGCTACCTGCCCACCACAAACCTTGTTCTACTAATTTATTTAGTATATACTATCATGACAAACATAAGTTACTCAAACTTTTATTGTTGCTTTTTAAAGTTGATTTTGTTTAAATAGTCCCTTATATTTCATGAAAAATACTACAATGAGAAAAATGGTCTACCAACTTTATTTATATTTTTATAAAGTGTTTTTAATTATTTAACAATATCTTGCTAAGATAAAGTAGAAATTCATTTAAACATGAGAATCAAAATCTAGATACTCTTTGCATTCAAAATTATAAAGACCATCATACAATAAAGTATGCTAAAGGAATAGTTCCCTAAAAATTATTAAACGTGAAAAAATAGATGAAATTTTAAATGTTAATGAATTTAGTTATTAAAGAACAAAATGTTATTAGACAAGAAAATATAAATTATAACATTGACTGTTTTTTTTAATTTTTAACTTCTTGCATTAACAAACTGTTACTGAATTATTAATGAACCTCCAAAAAGACATTTATGTTCATGCATATTCCATTATATTAAATGTCTGAAACATAATATTATCAGTGTAAATCTTGAGATATAAGTATATGTCAATTAAAATAAGTATATTACTGAAAACACATTTGTTTTCAAGCCATATAATGCTTTCATATTTTACTGTTATTTGTATCATGAGTAGTTCTAAATCATATATATATATATGATATATATATATATATATATATATTTCTATGCAACTGAAGACTAGAATCTTGGAGATTACATGTAGTTCTAGAAGCGTAATTGCCCTTATGTCGGCAATAATATTTTAAAATTATTAGCCTATATTCAAATGCTCAGGCTTTCATAACACAATAACACAGACTTGAGACAAGAATACACTTTTCCCAGGGTTGTAGACACGAAAATCCAAAATGGAGGAGGCTGTTGCAGTGGTTCTAGACACTAGAATGTTGTATGAAAGAGCCAGTGCAGGCAAGGTCTGTTTACACAGACTTAATCTCCTTGTCCTGAAGACAAATACTTTTTTCTCTCTGCTTGTTGTAGTTTATCTTCATGTTAGTCTGACTAGATTTAGTATGACTTAGGAGACTGAGGCACAGCTCTGGGTGTGTCTGCAAGGGCATTTCAAGGGAGACCTGCTAAGGAGAGAAGACCTGCTTCCAATGAGGTCAGCATCATCCCGTAGGCTGACAACTAGACTAAATAAACAGAGTTTTCTAAAGAAAGGATGAGAGTGGCTAGGAAACACTTTCAAAACGTTCAATATCCTTTGCTTTCAGGGAAATACAAACTAATAATAGTTTAAAATTCCCAAGGCAGGCCTGAAAGTTGTCACCAAATGAAACTTCCAGTTTAAGGATTGGGTTACACATTTAATTGGGTTGTTGGCCAAAGGAGCCCTGTGGAAATCCCCACCTCCCTTACCCCCCCCCCCAGGTAATTGCTAAGGTTGTTGGTTGCTTTCAACAAATTGATGGTAAGGTCCTACTGCTGAAGACTACATCTGCAGAACTCACTGAGCATGGAGAAGTCAAGCTGTGTCTACTTAGAGCCTTTACCTACCACTGAGTTAGTGTCCATGGTACTGTAGGATACCCTGTGCTGACTAAAGAGATAGGTGAACAAGCTATTTGATTTACAGTGATCTACCTGCAAGACATGCTAGAGTAATAGTAGCACAAAGTTTGTGGGATTATCCAACCAATAGTTGATTGGTTTAAGGCTCACTCCATGAAATGGAACCATCCCTTGCATTACTCAGGTGGTCAAGGACCTAAAACTAAATAGGCTGTGAACCTAGATAAAAAACAATCACTACTCTTCTGCTAAAGGAATATAGCAACAAAAAGACTAATAAAGGACACTCCATTATAGCCATAGGTCAGTGTTTCACTCAGTCATCATAAGAGAAGCTTCCTCCTGCAGAGATAGGAATGAATACAGACACCCACAACTAGAGGATATGCCGAGAGTGAGAGGCCTTGGAACACTGGATCATAAATAGGATGTCTCCATCAAATCCCATCACTCAGTTGTTGTGGGATATTTCACTCCTGTATGCTGTTTTGGTTTGTAAAAGGGCTTTGATGCCTTGTAGCTGTGAAGCCTTGCAGGGGTGCAGGCCTTGCTTCCTACCTATTCACATCCTTGTGCTAGCCCTGCTGAGATCTCCACAGATAGAGCTAATAGTTTATGGTTTACAGTTGAAGGTGACTGTCATGATCAAAGGTCTGCGGGTATGTGATCAGAGTCTTCTCTAGCCGACTACTATTGTGTTGTAATGAAGGCCCGGATGTGGAGAGGGGGCTGGGGAAAAATTTAAAGAGTCTAAGGAGAAGCAGTCAGGGAGGATGGAGAAGGGAGAAAGGAGAGAAGCAAGAGAAGATGATGGAATGAAGTCTCTGCCTAGCCACCTGGGTATTGAATTCCCTGAGATTTGACATGGCTTGTAATTAATAGAAAGCATTGAGAAAATTCAATGATGGACTCTTATTAAGCGATTGAACATTAACTTAACACCCAGGGTCCAGGATATTCTGTTAAAGAAGAGGTAGAAAGACAGCAAAAGCCAGAGGGGTTGGAGGAAAAACAACAGTACTAGTGCACATATGAACTCCCAGACTGTGGCAGCATGCACGGGGTATGCCCAGGTCTTGATCTCATGGAGTACCAGGACTGTGAGGGAAGGTGAACATATCTCTGCATATCTGACTTAGAAGCTATGTCTAATTGATAATCACTTGCAAATGAAAAATTAGTTTTCTCCAAAGGAATCATACTGAGTATACAAACTAATCTTAAATCCAGGTCTCATGTCCTAGTGGTCATAAGGTTTTAGTGGGCATAGATGGCCAAAACAAAACAAATCCAGTGGCATTTTTGGAGGTTTTTCATGTGATAATACTTTGTGTGGGCTTTTAAATTTTTTTCTAAGTTTTACCATACAGGTCCTTTGTATATATTTTGTGATTTCTGGTTTCTCATTTCTATGGAATTTCTGTGTGTGTGAACTTGTGTTTCTTTAAGTCTGTAGGTGTTTCTTGAGCTTTTTCTTTGGGTTTCTTCTGTTTGTTTTTGTGTTTTGTTTTTGTTTTTGTTCTATTCTGGTTTAATTGTCTTATTTAATTTAATTTAATTATTATTATTCTAGATTCCTGTTTGTATCCTAATGAAAGAGAAATTAAAAAATGGGTATAGATTGGAGTGGGGAGGGAAATGTGGAGGGTATGGAAGGAGCAGGGGAAGTAGAAATCATGATCAGAAAATATTGTAGTAAAAATATTTATTTTCAATAAAAATGTATTTCCCAGAAAAAAAAAGAGATTAATGCAATAAAAAAGGGAACACTGCTTAAAAGAAGATCTAATAAAAATAACAAAAAGAAGATTTATGGAATAGAGGAACTATAATTTATATTATTTACATTTGCAAGGGCTTAGCTTAGGATCAAAATGCAGTGACTGTGAGATTAGTGAAATCATCTTATTTACACTATTGTTCATTCTTCTAAAAGCACATATAAATGTGCTATAGTATTTTCTTTAATACTTAACATTTCTTTACTTGCCTACATAATCTGAAATGTTAATTGAAGTCAAATTATATTACATTCAAAATCTGTTTCGTGGACTTAATACTGCTCTGCTTGTGTGTGGAAAAGGTGGTGGAAGGAGAGACAGAGTAGCCAGGGATGAATTTATAAATTTTGTGGTGAAATTAGTAAATAGTATTATTAAACATGTAGTTAGTAATTAAAATCAAGTCGAAACTTCTCACAGTTAATAGTGTATTTTAATTATTCGTCTTACAAAATTAAAAGTGATGAGTGCATCAGTTACAAAGGCAATGCTCTTAAAGTACCAACCATTTCACCCTTTAAATCCTGAAAAAAAAAAGGTTAATTTTCAACGATATGAAGCAATCACGCTGATAGAGTTTTTTCTTTTCCTTGCATAGTAAGAAAATCTCCGTGGTGTAGTTAACCTTAGAAGAACATGACTCAATGATATTTCATTCATATATATATACATCAGGGGAGCTTTGCTTTGTTTTTTATTATCTTTATTTGAATAAGTTACAGCATGAGAAATGGGGAAAAGTGTATTTGAGGCTAAATGCTGTTCAAAATCACTTGTTACTATCATATTTGTGTTAACATTTATCGCAATTCCTAAGGTATCTTTAAGCTACCGAGTTGATGTCTCTCAGGCTTTAAGTAAGCAGAGTTAGTTTCTTTCCAAAAATAGGTATAGAATTAGCCCCTTTGTTGTCCTAATTGATTATGAAATCATCTACATCTGTATTTACAAGATCAATTAATCAGTTAAAATGAAAATTCACAAATTTCCTCGTGAAAAGCATAACCTTCATTTTGCAACCAAGAGGTCTAAAGAATCAATTGTTATGTAAAGAAAAATACTACAAAAATTAATGGCAGTGCAGAAATGTTACTTCTTTAGCAAGTGCCCCAGTCCTGCTCATATTTCACGAAGGTTCTCCTTTCTTCTGAACAAATGATCAGAAATAAGTATAAAATCAAACTCAGATGGACAGACACAGAATGCCTTATATTACATATGAAGCACTTTGACTCAGCTAAGTTTAGAATTTCTTCTTGAGAAGATAATATATTAATGATTTTTTTGTTTTATTTTCCTAGTTGCAAAACACTGAAGAGCCTATAAAATACTTGTTCTATGTTATCAGAAAATGTCAGATACCACAGTCATGTGCTATAGTTTGTCTTCATTAAATTTCCTTTCTTGGTGCATAGTGTGGCTGAAACCTCTTTTAAAGAAATGTTACAATAACCATTTGTACCCTAACTGAAATGGGGAAATAATAATTCTCAAAATAAATTGTTATATGCTGGCACTGCAGTTGGTGGATTTCAAAAACTTAACAAATATCTTAACCCTCAAATAAAAACAAAAACAAACAGGCAAAAAAAGAAACATGGCTACAAGCTGAAAACCCAAATTAATCTCAATTACTTGTAAATCCCTGTCTTCTGTTGTGGCTGGAATTTTAAGCTCTGTGACTGTCACTGTTGTACAGTGGATGTAGTGACTCAAAGCAGACTTTCTTTGCTGGTTCTGTGTTGCTGTATGTGGAATAGCTAGGATAAACACCACGAAAGCCCAGCAGTTTTTTAGAAGACAGAGTGTTAATCAACCACTAGGGAACTCACCCTATATTAGACCCCCTGAGGATTCTGAAAGTATTTTCAGTAGTGTAATCCTAATGCCTCTGGCAGTCATAGGGTTGGGTATGTTAAATTCAACTGCAATTTTCATTGAGTGGGAGGCAGGATGCTTTGAAATGAATGTGGCAATGTGTAGCTGTTAGAAAGGTGTAGGTTCTCTTGGGTTTTCCAACATTTATTTTATCTGACAGAATCCTAGGTGTGTCAAGGATTTTAAGGAGTAGATAAGAAGGAGTATCTGTTTCTGACAGTTGAAGAAATGTATATTTGCAAATAGAACTGGAAATAAAGAACAACCAAAAGATGCCACAGTTTTCAGATTCATTTGTGATAAATTGACTTTGATTCAATGTAATATTAGGTGACCATAAAAATAATTGTACATTTTTTTCCATTCACCACTATTTGAATTCCTTAAGTAACATATTCCATTTTATCTTCATTTAAACACACAATCCTTCAACTAGAGAAAGTCATTTTCAAAATATATTGATTAAAAGCTGTCTACTTAAACATAAAATGAGAATTTCACAACTTGAATATTTTTATTAAATTTGAAGAATTAGAGGTAGTTAATATCATATACCCAAAATGATTTAGTAAGGAAACAGTGAGCAGTCTCTCCTAACTCGCTCTTAAGCATACCTTTGTTTATTCATTTTAATCTCCTTTAGGGTGTGGAGATAAGGGGCAAGAAAGAAAAGTATGGGAGGAAAATCAGACAACGAAGAAGGTTCTCATTTATAGAAAAAGCAATTACAAATGAAAGTGCAGCAAAGTTAAGTTACCTAGAGATGTGGTTCTTTCCCAGTCCCTGCTTTTTAAAAGTTTCAATATCAAGATGTTGAAAAATAGTGTTATATTTTAGAGCATATATAACAAGGAGAAGAGACAGGAAAAGTATTTTTAAGAACTGCTACATCTGAATACAAAAAAGAAATAAATTAAATTCATGGAATATCATATGAATATTTAAGGATACAGAAGTCTAGAAGAGCCACTGATTTTAATAAAATAATAGTCAACAATTTCATTTGTGCAGAAGGATAGGAAGTGATTTTGTTACATTTATATTATCTATTGTACTGAATTCAGCTCTGTAGCTATAGCTGGCTCATTAACATTTTACAGATACATTCCAAAATTACAAAACATTACAAAAACTGGATCTTGTAGTATTGCATTCAGGAGTTATATATCAAACTGGCATAATTGGCTCTTAAAAAGAAGTGAGGCTTCTAAAGATATTGTCTCAAATTATCTGTTTAATTCTTATTAATTTGCTTTGTTTCTTCTGTATAAAATTTTAATCGAAGTTAAGTAGTTAAAACTATTTCTTGAATCGTTTGTCCAATTTTTATTCTAAATCAAGGACTCATTATTTCCATAAATATTGATATTTTTTGTCCCTACATATAACGTCTAATGTTATACTTATTGCTAAATGACACTCTGTTTCAAATTTTTTAACTTAACAGCTTCATCTTCCCAGATGGTCATCTGAAGATACCTGTTCATACAGGAAAGGATTTTTTCCCTTCTAGCAAAACAAGAATGGACATACTTGTTACACTTAATATTTTAAGGAAAGTTTCAATTGGACTCACTTCAGACATCCTTGAAAAGGCATACGAATGTGTATGGATGTATTAAAAATCATTTTAGTGCTTTTGATATTTTTTTCCATATTCACCAGATGTTGTTTTGCCTTCAAATGCATTTTTTTGATGTAACATGTGATCAGTCAGCCTGACTTTTGTGTAATAAACACAACCTAATGCTGTCTCAGGATAGTTGAAGAATTTTTCAGTCTTTGTGTGTTTTAAGGATAGCCCTGGCTATATGAAAGGGTGTCTTCAAACTTCTGCACTGCGGCCATTCAGTAGAAAGACCACTGCCCATACTTATTTTTCTTTCCAAATCTTGTATTGGAATTAAATTAAATATGGCACTCACCATTCTCTTTTCTGTGTTTTCTTTTATTCTATTATTTCCTCCTCTGCTTCCTTCTTCGTACCACCCTCTCTCCTTCCCTTGTTCCATCTTGCTTTCTTAAAGTCATAATAATTTTTGCTCTAAATATTTGAAAATTGCGTTAACTTCATCTTAAATATTACCAAAGCTTAATGTGAAGATAATGTCTTCAGTCACAGGACCACAAGTATTTTAAGTGTTGCAGTTAATAAACTTTTTGAATCATTTTAAACAAATGATTTACTAACATTTACTAACTTGTACATTATCCTTATTTATAAGCTAGAATAAGAGAATAAACTCATGGACTTTTATTGTGAATTAAGTTGAATTAGGAATATATCATGTCTGTAGAACAATTCCCTTGCTACTCTAGCCAGAAGTAAATTGCTATTTATCTTACCAAGGAATTAAGTTTGGTAGCTACTAGTATATATTCAATTTATTTGTTGATTTTTCTGTGTCAAAACTAAAATGACTTTGCTTGGTTGCTTTGATCCTTACTTTTCTATAATTAAATCTGGTTTTCTGTCTATGTGAAGAAATTCTGTAGGACATACTAGCTATGTTAGAATATTTTATTATCTTCTTCCTGAATTATTTATCAATGTGTTCTTCTTTCTTTGTGCTCTGCTATTCTCTATGTATTTGGTAATCTTTGATTTTGGTTCACTTCCACACACACATACACACACGCATGCAAAAACTTTGTCTTTATTATAAAATGTCATTATTTGAAAATGTAGATACAGGGTTGGAAAAATGGCTCAGTGAGTGAAGGACTGGGAGAGCTTGGCCATCTAAGTTTTACCCATGATAATCATGGATTGGATGAAGGAGAGAATTGACTCCATTAAGTTGCTCTGTAATATCCAAAAATGTACTGTGACATATGAGCCCATCATATTCACACACACACACACACACACACACACACACACAGAGTAATTTAAAAATTAATAAATAAATAAATATGGTTTTATTTTTCATTTCCGTGATTCTGCATCCAGAAGAGACATTTTCTTTTTTTAAGTATATAAGCATGATAATTAAGGTCATGGCATGGGCTGGACCAGAAACTTCTCCACAAATGACCAGGAATGTATGGCAGTTATGAAAGCAAGGAGAATGTTACTCTTTGACTGCAGTACTTCAGTGAACACCATTACAAAAAAAAAAAAAAAAAGTCCTCAAACTTAATTTTTTGTGTTTTCCACTGAAACTGTGAGTTCTTTTTCCAGGCCCTAAATTTTCTTTTAGCACTTCCTATATTTTATCTATCATTATCTTGAAAAGTGGCTCATAGTTTTAAATCGGAAAACTTATCCTATGTGTGGTTTCTGCATGTGTATGGCAATTGGATGTGAGAAGGACAGCCCAGGCTACCTCAGATGTCTAAATTAAATTCTTTATTGAATTAGCTAGGAATGTTCTGTGGCACACAGTTATAGACATGAGCTTAGCGTTCATCTGGGGCACTTGGGAAGATTTTTTTTTTCTAGTGTTCGCAGATGTTTTTGGTCATTTACTAATCCTCCTAAGTTCAAATCCAGTCTGCTTTTTCATTAATAAAGTTTTCACTGATCAACATTCTTTAGCATGTTCTGTTATACTTCTTCTTTATTATGGAGTTTCTCATTATTTGGGGATAGCCAGTTTCAATAAAGTAAATAAAGCTACTCAAGTTAATTACCTAAGACAGAAAATATTTATACATAGAGAGAATACATGATAAAGTTTTTATGTTAAAATATCTTCACATTTTACACTAATCTTTCATTTGATATAGTAACAAAGTATTGTTGCTTGTAACAAAGTATCTTATAAGATTAAACTGTTGATATAAATTTAATGAGAAGAATGAGAAAGAAAATAAAATTGCAAGTTTATGTCCAATATTTTTGTTTAAAAAAAAAATCTCCTATGTTAGTTCAGATATATATTCTGCCATGAGCAGATGGCCTAAAATATCTGTATTGCTGATGGTAATAATTGATCATAGCCAAAGAATAAGACTTAAAATAACTTTGTAAGTTTGAAATTGTGATAATAAATTGAATATTATCTTTAGTAATTATAACTCATATACACATAAATATTATGGAATGTAAAGTACAATTTGCTTCATTTTTCAGAAAATTCTAATTTGATTGTGTTCATTCTTTCAGAAGATAGGAAAGGAATGAAACAAAAAGTCTTATTAACTAAGATGAGAGAATGATTGATTGACTGCTTAATATTCAAACTGTTCTTCCATGTACATTGAATTAGCTTTGCTGTTGGTAGGGTAGCTGCCATGCATAACATTTAGACAACACAAACAATGATATATTACATTAGAAGAATTGCAGTATCATTGTTATTTGTTATTCATCCAAATTATATTAATAATTAGCATGGCATATTTTAAGAATTTTAAATCGAAGTCTCTTAAAATTAGGGAATAATTTTAGGATATTAAGCTATAGACTAGGATATATCATTTGTAAAATAAGTGTTAAATGATATATTACTTAAGAAGATTGTTTTTAAAACAATTCAGAACTTCTTGTAGAGGAATAGCCCTATGTGAAAGCTAGGGTCTACATTCCAGGGGTCTATATTCAAAGGGCTGTGTGCTTTGGATGGAATATAGTCACACCTTTAATCCAATATTCAGATGACAGTGGTAGCACATGCCTTTAACCCCTAAGACAAAACGTAGTGTATAAGCGGAAACAGGAGGCAGAGCTCAGAAGGAGTCAAAATCATTTTGAAAGTGATGTCTGAGATGAGCTAGAATAAATGACAAAGTGACTATCAGAGGAAGAGTTAACAGAGTGAGGATGCACCATAGTCTCAAGATATGTAAGGTGTGTTCTCAACTCAGACAGGGTCAGCTAATAGAAGCAGAATGAACATTCAGTTAAAGGGTCAGTCACAGAGTCAGTTACAGAGTTAGTTGCAGCAGTGAGTTACAGAAGAATCAGTTACAGAGGCATTATGGAGCAGTGGGAGTTCATGGGGGAAAGACACAGAAACACAGCAGAGCTTAGCAGAAGATACTCTGAACATAGAGTAACTCGAACCAGAAGAGTCAGAGTTCAGAAGGAACTAGTCAGAGTGGCTCAGTCAGCAGTAGGTCTTTGAGGCTGAGGCTGAAGCCTATAGGACCATGCTATCATTTTAAAGCATATAGATTATATGAAAATTGAAGCCTTCCAGGTCAAGGATTAAGAGTAGATTGTAAAAAGGCCAAAATGCTGTAATGTTCCAGGACTTCAGGGCTCCAGGCAAGAAAAATAATGATTTAATTAGACAAAAGACAAAAGTTCTTTAACCTGAATTTACAGCTACATCTGGAAAGAATCTACATCTAAAACTCTTGCATGTATTTTATATATCATTGATACATTTTTATTTGCTGCCACTCAATTTGTAATAATTCATAAATGATGAAATAGACATTTTATCTTGACCAATCTATATGCTCAAAAGTTACACAAATTATTAAACATTTTCTCACTGTTCCATATTTGGTTCAATTGTAACAAACTAGAGCTCTCCCTGCCACCTGGACTAGCTTCATAAATCTTATGATCTATATATAAGGCACCAAGATAGCTGAAAACTCATATGTTCTCAGATATTCCACTCAAAACTTAAATTTTCATGTGGATGCTTGGGGATCAGAATTTAAATCCTTATGCTTGTACAACAAGCACTTCATCTACCGAACCATCTCTCCAACATCCCTCCTACTGTTTTCATAATCTCAGTAGAATTGTAGTAAAAGTAATGGTTGGCTTCTACAGGGATCCTCAAGGTGTACAAATCCTAAGCCACACCACTGATAAAGTATCAAATATTTGGGCAAAGATAGTTTTAGTAATCCTCTGTTCTTGGCATTTACATGTAAGTATATTCAAGACAAACATTCTTAAGTGTCATGGGTAAAGAGCAGAAGTTTGACCTGCTGTAGCTAAATGTGCTCTTTGCCCACTAATCACTACCTGAAGACTATTAGAGTTTTAAATTGGCCTTCACTTGAATCACTAACTCTGAAATATCTGTGACAGAAAGGTTGAGATCAAATTTTAATGAGGTTTAAATATAAGCTATTATAAGCTAGTGAAAGCTAATGTTTACACCAGAAAAGAAAAATTCATTGAAGATTTTATATTCACTTGTACAATAATGAACATGTTTTCCCAATAGAAAAGAGAAAAAAAAATCTTCAATTCTGTTTTTTAATTGTGCTTTTTTTTCATGGTCTTGACCATAAATAGTTAATGTATAATATTAAAGTTGGAATATTTTAAAATTTCTCAACTCATTTTTGGAATTTATAATTTGCATCAGCAAACTGTCTTTATGATTACATTTTAAACAACATTGAGTCTTTCTCTGGCAGTGAGGTATTCAAATGATTCACAAAAATAATAGAAATATTATTATTTATTCCCATTAAAATATATAACATACACAGAGATCGTAGGGCAAAGAGATTTATCTGTTACTGTTTTCATTGTCATTACAGAATACCTGGCAAGAAACAACGTAAGAGGAAAGGGAATGAATTTAGATGAGAAATCAAGAAGAAATAGTGTATTGTGAAAAGTGTGTGACAGCAGGAAGGGGGTTGTGGGGAGGCTGCTGGTTATACTACATCTGTCATCAAGAAGCTAGAGTAAACAGAGAGTGAGGACAGTCTATGAAACTTTAAAGCCCACCATAGTGATCCACTTTCTCAAGTAAGAGTCCACCTAGCACAGCTTCCACAAGCTTTATTAACAATGTCAATAACTGAGACCCAATCATTCAAACATAGAAGTACCAGGCCAGGCAGGGAGCATTTCACATTCAAACACAGCAGTAAGATTTCTGCCTCAGTCTCTTAGACCAGACATGACTGGAAGCCATGTGGGCTAATTTCAGTAAATAAAATGTACGCACATCTTTGTAGGTAACTCCTCGTGGACAGCCACCTCATGACAATATTTCCTGCCAGATGAGTCAACAATTTCTATGAAGAATCTTTCAATGCTTGTCACTGTAAAAAGAGGAAGAAAAAAAAAGAGTCAAGAAGTTATTCTTAATTACAGGGTTTTGTGTGTATTTCCAGATAATTAATGTTCAGAACATTATTATTTAGCTAATTATTTCTGAAAATAGCAGATTTCAACATATAGCATAATGCTGTACATTCTTGAAGTCACAGAAGACTAAAACAGAGAGTGGAATAAATGGAGTTTATTGAATAGTTTTGAGAAGAATCACTTTGAAAAGAACAAAATTGGGACACAGAGCAAAAAGTCATTTTTATACAGGACATTTTTGATTCATTAGTAGTCTAGTTTTTGATCCAACTATTCTTAGACACTGTGACCTTTTTATTTCCTATTCATCACATACATTGTATTGAATATAATATATTATGACTTAATTCAAATTCATTAAACTACACAATTACCTGCATAATTTAATGCATTTTTCTTCTCATCATTTTTCCCAAAGGATTCTCAGAGTTTTACATATTAAAAGTAAAGTAAATGTCCTTGAGGAAGGTTCAGTAACTCGGCCTTAGTAAATATTATAAAAACAATAATTTGTTCATCAGTATGAGGAGCCAGCTGCAAAAGGTCTGAAGAATATGAATTACATCTTGTCTGGAAGAAATGGAAAAGGTTAAAATTCATCATTTTAACTGATAGGCTCTTACAGAAAAATAAGCAAGGCAAAGAATACCAAATGCTGTTTTAATATTTAAGGTCTCCTAACTATATTTTCTAAGGGAAATATGACTTAATTGTTTGTATTGTAAACAAGGTTTTTGTGATAAGCATTGATATTATTTTTAATTGGACTTAAAGTGATATGTTTCTGAGTTTAAAAATGTATTGAATGAAGCAATTCCTTACCTTTAATTTTTTCAAACACAGTGTAGCCTGTAAATAGTAATTTTAAATCCTTCATGATGAGTATACTATATTTCATGCTTATATTGGGTCTGAGTCTTCACTCTTTTGGGTCCTCCAAAATAGAATTAATTCTAATCTCAAAAATAGAAAATCAGATTAAAAGAATATACTTCATGATTTCTTTCCTTCAGTTGTCTTCAATAACAAGTTAATAGAATAGAATGAAATGCCAGGCTATCAGCACTCCCTGATTTCATTGGATTAAAAGATGGAAAATGGTAGACATAAGGCATAAAGCCATTGAGATGAATCATGTTCCTTGGTTTCCAGCCTTTACTGAACTATGCCAGGTCAACGTTGTACTCATGGTACTCTCTGAAATTATTCACCTTTACCTAGAAGGAAAGATTCTCAGCCAATGACTAAATACCAAACTATAGATTATCTACAGACATCAGGAAATGAAATCTAAGTAGATTACATAGATATCCCAGAGAGTTTGACTTTTCCTATTGTATTTATTTACTCTCTCCAGGAAAAAAAAATTCAATAGAATGGCTATTTATATAAAAGGGGTATATTAGATTGTCTCACAAAAATTACAATCTTGGGTATGCAACAATAACTGTCTCATACCAGAGAGGCCAAGAACCAGTATTTCTCAGTCAAAGAGGCTTGATGTCTCATAAGTAGCAATGTAGAACTGAAAGCAGGAAGGATTTCTTGAGAGGCACTGGTCTTCACTTCCAAGTGGAACCATCAGCTGGGTCCTAATATTATTAAAAGAATGTTGTAGTAGCAGTAAGAAGGTAGATAAACTTGTCAGTGGAGTGAAAGTAAAGAAGCAAAAAGCAAAACACTGTCTTCTCCTTTATCTGGGCTGCCACTGGAAGCAGTTGTCCACATTAGGATGGACCTTCTCATGATCATGAATATTACATGGAGCCAAGAAGCTTGAATTTAGTTCATTTCAGATCTGTTCAGGACTACAAACAAAAATCAACTAATCAAAAGCCCATCCTTTGTCAAAAAACAAACAAACAAACAAACAAAAAACAACCAAATAAAATGCATCATTGCAGAACATAGTCCCAATAGATATATCTTAAAAAAAAAAAAAAAAAAAGCAACACTCTGGCACCTGGTGCTCAGGGTACATTCTGTAAGATTGTTGGAAAGATTGTAAGAGCCAGATGACCAGGGAGTTTTTTCTGAGATTGTGTTTCCAAGTAATAGTACAAGCTCTAATCATCTAGTTTCACTAACAGAACCACTCAAACATGAGCTGAACAAGGATGGCACCAACAAACATGCCAAATCATAGGGGAAAAGTCCTTGAGGGCCCAACTCTACACAAAAATCTGTAGAGGAACATTTAATCTTTTAACCCAACAACATGATTACTCTAGCAAAGGATTACATCGAAAGGCCTGTGTGAGAGCTAGGAAGGGATCACATCCAAAAGCCTCTATGAAGGGATCATATTTAGAGGTCTGTGTGACCTGGATGAAATACTCTGAAGGTAATTGCTATGGAAGTTTATTTTTAGTTGTGTTTAGAATAATTGTTTTTGTGCACTGTCGGAAAAATGGATACATAGACCTTGGCATCTTGTATGGTCTGCAGGAGTTGGATTTCTTTGGGGGATGTTCGTTTGCTAATGATCTGCATGTGCTATCAGTAAGTAGAATCCCTGAGGATTTCTGAAAGAGTTAAAACACCTGAGTCCAGACACTTGGGGTTCCACTGACGAGTATGGCATTGGCCATGACAGTGGTTCCCTCTACTGAGGTCTGGCAGAGTTTGTTTGTATGAGAACTCCTCCTTGTCTTCCTTTCTTAGACACCACAACAGCATCACAATTACAAATGGTGTACCAACATGGAGCAGGACATTATGCCAGCTATTTCAACATGGAGACTAGGAAGAAAAGAAAGAAACTCCAAACCTCACAGAGACTGTTTTGTTTTGTTTTCTCCAAACCTGTCCAGATACAGGTGAGGTGAGGTGGTTCTGACAAGACACATCTAATATGGTGATGAGAACTCCACCAGACAAGGGAATTCTTCCTGCAGACAAACTTACCAGTTGTTTTTCCAACAAACCAGATTCTATCTTAAATTCTGAAAGTATTTCCTATGGGTCAGCACACAGAAGCTGTTTTCCAGAATTGATCGAGTTTGTATCTCCTACTAGCAGCCAAACTTGATATTGTAAGAGTTTCCCAGGTAGGAATGGTTTTGAAGGCATGAACAGGTCATGGAGGGCAACTGAGTTTGGGCACTATGAGAGGCCAGGAGACACCATTGTTAAAAGTGCAGCCACAGTAGTAGTTGAAGGCCCCGAATGAAAGACTCTCAAGTTGGGGCTTGGCACCATGAAGAGAGCCCAGGACAGGTTATTGGTGAAAGTGTAACCAAATTGCAGCAGAAGTCTGCAGTATTCTGAAGATGCCAGTACCAGGAGATGGCCACCAAGAACAGCAGCAATAGTAAAGTGAATCTAGCTGGAGCCTGGAGGACAAGCTGTGTGTGTTGCAGGACAGAGCCACAGAAGTGATCCAAGTCCTTTGGAGGAGCCCAGAAGAGCGTGAGTGAATTCCAGATAACTGGACATTGATAAGGTTTTTTTGCTGTCCAACGGCATTGAAAAAAGCTTGATAGATGTTTGGTATCATTAGGTCATGTGTATAAGAAGCTTCATAATTATTGTTCCTCTCTTAAATAGTTTTGCTGGTGTAATGTTAAATTGTGTTGTAGGAATAAAACAGTTTTGTTTTGGCTTTTGGTTTTTTGTTGTTGTTTTTTGTTTTTTTCTTATACAGAAAAGGGAGTTGTTATGGAAGTTTATTTTTAGTTGTGTTTAAAATAATTGCTTTTGTGCACTGATGGAAAAGGGGATGCATAGGCCTTGGCATTTGTATTGCCTGCAGGTGTTGAATTTCTGTGGGGATGTTTGATTGATTTTGATTGATGTCTGGCAGGGTTTGTGGTTATGAAATATGCCTCCTTGTCTTCCTTGCTGAACCACCCCAGCAGCAGCAATGTACTACTACAGGTAATGATAGGAACACCTTTAATTCAAAACTCTAAGATTGCATCAGAGTAAAGAGCTAGCAGAATAAAGTCCGAGATTGAGAAAATGAAGTCTGAAATTGAATCACAGTGAAGTTTGAGATTGATACTTTTGAGGACACGCTCAACTCTCAGGATACAAAAGGAGGATCTCAGCTCACAGACAGTTCCCTTTAGAAGAGACAGAAGAGAGATCACAAGAAAGAATTCAGAAGAGAACTGGAGAGAAGAAAGTTAGTACAGTCAGGGACTCAGCTCAGAGGCAGTTCAGAAGGAGAAGCCTGGAATAGCAGAGCCAGTCTAGAATAAAAAGAAACCAGAGAGTCAGAAACAAATGGTTTACGATTTATAGTCCAGAGTTCACAGTAGAGCTCAAAATGGAAAAATCTAGTTCAGAGCATAGATAGTCAGAGTTAGCTCAATCAGAAGTAAGTCTCAGAGGCTCAAACATTCAAGGATCTTGTGTGCAGATTAGATTGTATGGAGGCTGAAGCCTTATAGGTTTAGACTTAAGATTAGATTGTATGTAGGCCAAAAACCTCTAGGACACGGAATTGAATTAGCAGAGAATGAAATTCTTTTGCCATGAACCTACAAGAATAATTAATAAAATCAATGCATACATTTCCACCTATAAAAATCTACAATCAAATGAAGAAAACTGGGAATAGGAGAGGTGACTTTCCCCAGGGACAAATTTAAGCATTCGTTTCTAGTGCTAAATGGCCAACCCTGAAAACATACATATAAGTAACATATGAACTGAACAAGTTTTATTTAGGGTACTATATATCTATCTATATCTCTCTTTATATGTAAATATATATACATGTATATATACACATAGATATGTATATATGTACATATACACATGCACATATAAATACATATATTCCTAGTTCACACACATATATATGCATATATATGAATAAATTAAAAATTACTGAAAAAAAAGGCCATGAATTTGAAAGAGAATGTAAGGGCTGTATGAGAATGTTTGGAGAGAGCAAAAGGAAGGGAGGGATATTTTAAGTATAATCTCAAAAAAATTCTAAAAAACCAGTTTGGTACAATTGTAGTCAGTGCATTTTTGCTAGCTGGATTTTACACATGATACAATGATGACAAAATTAATTGCATTGCAACATGTTCTACTTTTCAGTGCTTCATATTCTTTGTTCATACAATCAAGAGTTTTTAAAGTTTTTTGTACTTCTGTGCATTTAGCTCAGCCTCATAGTGTACACTGCTCATGAAGTGATGGGCATGATGACATCTGTTTCCAGACCAATCAGTTTTATTCTGTTCACAGACCATAACCCAAAACCTAAGGTAACTTGCACTAAAATTAAATGTATTATATTATAAGGCAGCCAGCACTGGAATTACTTGATCCTTTTGTTGCAATTAAAGAATGTCTTGGTATCTTTGTAGATCTAGAAGTGCAGTATCAGACTGCAACATCTTATGTAAACGAAGTACATTATTATGAGATATAAACTTCATTGTCATATGGCCTTACTTTTTCTAAGATTTTTTTTCTTTAGAAAAACTAGTTCACTGAGATCAAAATCATTAATCTGAGTCCTTTTATTTTATTTCATTCTTTTAATGGAAATAATGCTTCTACATGTTCGTCTAGTCACACACATAAGTGGCAGTTTTTACTACAGGTATGCTACCTTAATCTGGAGCTCCTACAAAGAGTTTTAACTCCCATTTTATTCTCCTTGAGTCCACAAATGAAAATATTGTTTGAACTCCTAGGTCAGTTTCTGTTTAGCTTTGAGTTTGATGGATGATCTCTGGCTACAGCCATGGTGTGAGTTAGGTTTATGATTCCCACCGGGTGTGGAGCCTTTAGTACTGCGCATATACCTTTTGCCATTTGTTAGCCCCTAAAAGTGTGACTGCACATTTGAAAACACCTTATAAATCATCACAATTAGCAACCTTCAAACTGCCCATCCAAAGCAACTGGCTTGACATACCATCTGTTATTTTTTCCTTCAAAACCCTCTAGTCTGTTTATCTAAGGCAGCCATTAACATTTAAAATGATGTTCCTTTTTAAGATGTGTGATGGGCTGGTGTAGTAAAGCTTTTGTTTTAATTATCAACAATTTCTACGATGCAATATAATTTTTGCAGTACTCAGGGCCCTTTACAAATCAAAAGGAATCCAACTAAAACAGTAATTAATGTCAAATGACTAGTCACAAAAGGCCCTATTTAATTAAAAAGTTCTAATCTTTGATTACATCTCATCCTACATTCTACTGATTGCAAACTGTTGTCTGAAAAAAAAAAAAAAGAATATAGTTGGGGACATAGTCTATTGTCTCTAAAATGGCACCTGAAAATTACATGATATGGCTCTGGTGTTCTTAGAAGTTAGAAAATCATCCTAAGTCATATTTTTATTAGTTGTTTTCTCTTTTGCCATTAAATTTGAGACCATTATTTTTCATGAAAGGATATCTGAGGTATAAAATAAAAAGATGGAATAAAACACACTAAAGTTCAGTGTAATATTAAGAATATTGTTTAACTACTATATTTCTTACAGTTGAATTTAAAGAATAACTTTACCCTTATAAAATGAATTGAAAAATCTCTCAGAAAATGCAATATTGAGCCATTTCATTGTTATGTATCTTGGACTTATAATTAGAAATACTAACTGTGTGTGATGGCACATAGTTTGTTTTTAATCTCAGCACAGAGGAGGCAGAGACAGGCAGATCCCTGTGTTCTTGAGGTCAGTCTGGTCTATAGAGCAAGTCTCAGGATAGCCAGAAGTACATAGAGAAACCCTGTTTTGCAAAAGCAATTGTAGTAGTAGTAATAATAATAATAATAATTAATAATTAATAATAATAATAATAATACCAATTGGCAAGTATGTTTTTGTTACTTGAATGCAGCACATTCTGAAACTATGCTTTTGTTAACCCATAACTTTGTCTCCATTGCTATTCTAACCTAACTTGTGTTATTCTGACCACTATACTGTGTACAAAAGAAAAAATAAAATTCAGATTTAAGAAAAATCAAAGAAGATTGACAGCACTTATTAAATGCCCAGTGCTGCCTATGTTGGGCACTGGATGTACATCATTACCCTTAATGCATCAACTAGATAATTTACTGGATCATTATTGAAATTAAAAACTATGCAGCATATTTATAACAGAGAATGTCTGTACAATAGAATATGTAAATATTGTCATTATGATTATTAAAACCATATTAAGTGCAACTAAAACTTTTTAACAGCAAATGCTTTTGCTTAATACAATTTAATATCCCATAGCATGGTTTTAATACTAAGATGAAGCTAATGAATACAAAAACAATGTTTTCTTTTAAGATAAGGGAAGTACTTGATTAATTGACACAGCATATCTTAAACAGTAGCAACAAGTCATTTATATGCATGACTTATGTGCACTAGGCACTGTGCTAAAATTGGTGGAACTGATTCTTCAGTATCAAATGGAATTAACTTCTTGAGTATAACTTCTTGCTTTATTGAAACAATAAAGCAAGTTAAAAGGCATATCACAAAATGATTTCTTTTTTTTTTAATTTAATCATCAATGTGCATTTAAATTTTGTTATTTGATCTAGCTATGTCCTTGTTATCAGGTATCTTATTTTTTTGTTACTAAGACCTACAAAACAGCAACAAAAGTCTTCTAAGAGAAGAGGCTTATTGGGGTACACCATTTGCTTTGCTGCAATCCACCAAGGCAAGGGAGGTATGGCAGCTGGAGCTGATCCAGAATATGGCAATAGGAAGGTGTGCCATTTGCTATATCCCAGCTAGGAGCTAGTTGGAACACCCAACCCCACTATACCTTCAAGATTCCCTTTTCAGGGATCCCCCTTCAGTGAGGCTCCACCTCCTCTTTCTTCCATAACCTCCAACAGTGCCACTGAAAGGATTTAAGAAATATGAAGCCTAGGAATGCAGTCACATATAGGGGGAAATGCCTCCTATTGAGAAATGCCTTCCCAAGTACAACCATTAACAGTACTCTTCAGTCTCCTCCCCACCCACAGGGAAATGACCATTAAGTTTATCAGCAGGATTCGTCCTTCCCCAGCATACCAGGAGCCACCCTGTCTCAAGGACGGCTAGTCCAAGGGCACAGGTTGACCACGCCCCCCGATCCTGCCCGGGGAAACTCCCAACCAATGAGTTTAACAGAGAGCTCTGAGCCAATCAAAGCTGCACGAGCCCCCATCCCCAGACCCCTTTCCCCTAAACCCCATAAAAGGGCTGGGGGGGAAGGGATCGGGGGCCGGCCATGCTCATCTCCTGCGTGGGATAGGCAGGACCCAGAGCACTCCGGTTATTAATAAATGCGTCATGCGTTTGCAGCGGTTCGTGTCTTGTGGTTCCTTAGAAACCCGCCCGGCTTGCCCTAACACCACTACTAGCTGCAATATTTTCAAACATATGAGATTGCAGATGACAGGTACTTCATGCCAAACCATGACTGTCCTTGGTTTTTTTTTTTCTTTTTTTTTTTAATTTAGCGTTCTTATAATTCTTAGGTACTACAGTTAGTTTTCGCCCACCATTTTCTCGTCAGTTCTTAAATATTTCCATGCTTTTTCTTTATTGTTTAGAAATGTCATTTTGGAGAGTAGTATTTCCCTAACTTTTAGCTAGTTATACGTATTTAGTTATATGTGGAGGGAACCAGTCTTTTCCACAAACGGGTTTATGAAAACTCTACTCAGGATAGAGTACGAGTTCAGGAAAAATGAGGAATGACTAACAGAGTAGTTCGTTCTTTTATGGGACCCAAGGAAATGGCATGCAGGATCAAGCTTTAAAATGACATGTAGAACACTTTAGAAGTAAAATGCAGGAGCGTTTTAATAGGGAATTAACAGTATACATGCTAAGAAAAAAGAAGGGCAAAAAAGAGGCTGCTAATGTGCCTTACCAGTGAAAAAACCCACACCAAGAAGAGAAGGAGGGAGAGATTGACAATGTACATTACCAAGAGAAGGGGCCCACACCAGAAAGAGAGAATTGAACGGCTCTGTCAAGAAGCTTTAAAAAGCTAAGTACAGTTTTTTGGTATGCAAATGTTGGTCAGGCCTTCAGAAGTTGATCACACCCAGGGAGGAGCCAGGTGTTCTTCCTTCTTCT
The DNA here is from genome assembly GCA_026225945.1 of Cricetomys ansorgei. Classification (NCBI taxonomy): domain Eukaryota; kingdom Metazoa; phylum Chordata; class Mammalia; order Rodentia; family Nesomyidae; genus Cricetomys; species Cricetomys ansorgei. The sequence continues at coordinate 13,029,385 of JAMJFZ010000713.1, forward strand.
ACTTACAAAGTTTAAGGTTATCTTGTTTACTATGAAAGAATATTTGACTCAATAACCCATAATTTGTTGAATGTTACTGTTAGCTGAATAATATCTCCATCAGCCTCAAACAGAGCAGGGTGCCATGCAGCCACTGAAGAAGGTTTTTATTTTATGGTTTTTGCTCTTTGGTGCATATTTATTTTTCTCTATCTAGGATCCTTTTGCTTCTGTTAAAGGTGTATCTCTTCCTGGGAGGACCAACACCCACTGCAGGAATAGCCTTTATAATGTACTATCAGTATGAATAGGTAGCTTTACACATTCCAGGACTTATAAGCCTGCAAGATATTTTATAAAGACAATTACTTTTGAGTAAAAAATGGCTGCTTCCTCTTCTCAGCTAACACCAGCCAGCTAAGGTATTACTAGGCCATGCAGACATAATGAAAGGCCTTTGTCACCATTACAACAAAGAGGAGAAAGGGGCAAAATGGCTGGTAAGCCAAAATTCCTAGCCGGGGATCTGGAACCTTGGTAAGCAGGCTTCAATTATATTGTCAGGGTATTAGGGCTCCCAGCAGTTATAAATATTCATTGTTGACATAGCTAGTTAATTTCTTCCTTCATGTATAAATGAAATGTATAAATGTCTTTTATGTATAAATGGTTTTAAATATGCAAATTTCAATATTTAAAAAGTAAAGCGCTTTATCAATATATGTATTTATAATGTGTACAGTGAAAGAGTCAGTTTCATAGGTGTCAATATGTCTATAATATTACATTCTGTGACACCATTCAAAAGAGCAATGTTTTAGTATTAAACAACATAGTTGATGTCTTTCTATGGGGAAAATTAATTCTTTAGAAATGCTAGCATAATCTAATGTATTTTGTTTGATATTTCTTTTTACAAAAAGCAATTACTAGCTCCAGGTATGGTTACATACACCCTTCATCTCAGCCTTCAGGAGTGAAGGCAGATCTTTCTGAGTTCAAGGACAATCTGGTCTATATATGGAGTTCCAGTAAGGACGATATCTTGAGACATTGTCAGAAAATAAAGAGAATAAGCTATGAATGAACCATATTTTGACATATAATATTAAAAATTTCTACCAAGGCATTCAAATTATGAGTCTAATCTAAATTATTAAATTTTTTTCTGCATTCTAAAAAATAAAAATTTAAAAAATGGGCTATAAAGCAATTTTGTGATTTATAACAATTTAGCAAAATCCAGAAAGTACAAATACAAAATTCTGATTAAATAAGACTTCTTTTGGCAAATTTCCTCTACCAATTCAAAAAATAAAAAAAAAAAAAACCACTATTTGTTAGTGTTTTTAGATGAGGAGAATTATTGTTAACTAGTTTAAGTGATAAATTCTGATCATGATTCTATTATGTAATCAGACAAATGTGACTATTATTTGTATGTATATCAAGTATCTATCAAAGCAATGTATAAAAATTACAATTAAAATCATCAAGGAAACCTTCAGCAAAAGTACCACATAGAAATGCCCTGCCCATAATGAAAAGGCATGTCAATTACTCTTACCTAAATCATCAATTGGCAGCAGAATACTGCTGCTAATTGGTATGTATTTTCCTCAAGAAATGAGAATTCTAACCTTATATTTGACAGATATTTGTTAAATGTTATGTGATATTTTGAGAGTGTGCCTGTGCTCTTTATAATTTTGTTTCTGTTGTCACACGTTTAGAAGTAAACAACTAATAAAAACAGAAGAAAATTATTACTTAGTTATTTACAACTAAGCATATATTCTAGAAGCAAGCCATTTTCTAAATGTTTAAAACACTTGATGATAAATGGGATAATCAAGAGATTAGTCACTGAATGTAAACTGAATTAGAGAGAAACTGGGTTCAGTCCTCAATGCAAAAAATATGACTAACAATTAAATACTTAACATATAAATTATTATATCACTTTTGAGAATATTTTTGCAATTCTTATGTTCAAAGTACCTGTATTTGTAGTAATTCAGCTACAACTGACTAAAAACCATAAGAAATAATTGTTTACAATTTTTGAAAATTACCCTATTGTCCGATCCTATAAATGTGGAAGGGGAAATTAGGAATTTTATTAGCATTTATGAGAAGTGAAACATTGTTTTTGTGAAGTTAACTTATTTGCCTTTAAAACTAGACAAAAGCCAACAGAATCATTATTATTCTGAAAAGCTCTCCTCTATACTATCCCAAGATCATTTAAAAAATGTAAGTCCTATTCAGAATTCCAATGATCTCTGGGCTAAAACTGTTCCTTCAAGAGCCAAAGACTATTTAACAAATACTCAAATACCAGGTATGAGAAGTTCTATTTTGTGCTGTTCTTCAGGATTATCCAAGAGATTCTCAAAACATTCTCAAAAAAATATAGAATATTACTATGGCTCTTGGTTTTACCCAGGAAGTAGAAGGCAAATATTTATTACTGAAGACACTGTGTACTTTCAACATAGGGCCTATAATCCCCTGACCTGGAACTAACATGAATACTTCCTCCCAGAAGTGTAGTTCTCATAGTACCAAAAGGTGTCATGCAAGCTACCAAAGTAGAGAAACAACAAACAACCCAGCTATTGTTCCTATGAACCACAACAATGACTAGCATGGCACAATAATAATAATGGTGCAATGGTGATTTGCATACCTTGGTAGGAACCAATAACACTCTAATTGGATATACAACCTGATCAACAAGAAGGGAATCATTCCTGGTACTGGAAAGCTAGCCAGTAGCCAGGGCTAGTGAAATCTAGGAATTTAGAAAAGAACCTGTAATAGTACTTTACTAAACCAACCTGCAAAACTCCTAACTATTTTCTGAATGTTTGTCCTTTGACCCAGAGATAACTGTAGCTTCCATCCCTCATCAAGGAAATTTCTCTTTGCAGCACATAGGACCATTACAGAAAATCAAAACCAATCAAAATGCATAGTTGTGGAGCCTATCTACACAATACCTCCTAAGCTAGGGCTCAGAAATCATTGTAGGAGAAGAAGAAGAGTATTGTGAGAAGACAGGATACTTGCTCTCAGATTGTGTCTCCTAGTAATGTCATAAGCAATGCCTATAATGTTTTACTGACATTACTGCCTAAGCATTAGCTGAGTAAGGACAACAACAATAAGCATGCTACTATAGATAGGGGAAAGCCTAGAAGGCCTCAACTCTGGGCAAAGAACTATAGACAACTAAGAAATGCTGAGAGAGGGAGAAATAGTCTTCCCCACGAAGAGCATACTAATGGGTTATCTAACAACAATTGGTCAGCACTGAAAATATGAAAAAAATATTATATAGAATGAGGAAAGTTTATTCTGTATTTAAGAATATATATATATATATATATATATATATATATATATATATATATATATATATATCACAACAATTAATGAAAAAAAGACTTCATGAATTTGAAAGAGAACAAGTAGAGGTAATGGGAGGCTTTTAGAGGAATGGAAGCGACAGAAAATGATGTAGTTATAATCTCAAAAAAAAAGAATTTTTAAAAATTGTTAATAACCCCAGGTACTTTACTATGTAGCATAAGTTTATCTACAGATGTGTTGTTGAATAAATTTATGGATTCTTTCACAGATGTGTATTGGTAGGGCCTCACAAATCACCTTGTTCTGGTCATATATTGAAAACATGCCAAACCCAACTAAATATATGACAGATAATTTTAATTTGACATATGTGAAGACATCCAAGCCAATAAATTTTATGGATCACCACTCTTTAACATGAAAAACATTATTTTATTAACTATGGTTTCAATCTAACTGATGTACACAGGTAACTTATTAGGTATTATATATAGTATGCAAAGCAAACTTAACAATTTGTTGTACCAAAGAGTAAAGTCACAGAAATAAATGTGGAAAGTTTAGCAAAAAACTTCTTGGGCACATTAGATTATAACATAATAAATCATAAGTTCTTATTTTATTTACCCACAAATTAATTAATTCATTCATTTCTCATTACTTGCTTTCCTATCACTGTTTAAAGAAATATTATTCATAGGTCTTTTAAGGTGAGTATTTATTTACTTTCCACCTAATTGTTGGTGGGGGGAGAAAAAGTAGTAAAAAGCAATCAGTTACTAGTGGAACTCTATAATTTTGGAGAGCCAAGAGACTTCAGTGAAATAAGGAATTGCCTGGAGTAAGAACCAAAAGATTGAACAACAACAAAAAAATGTCTATATGAAAAGTAACAGCGTAATAGATATTAAGATATTGTTGAAGAAAAATTATTGCAAGTGTTTTTTCAGGTTGTAATGTGAATGTATTCATTCAATAATATAAAATTTATAAAACTGATGCCATTGAGAAGTCACTCACTACACTGTCATTTAGAGGAGTGTTTATTGTTTACATTAAACAAGTTCTGTGTTGTTAAAATTTGCTTAAATGTTACATTTTGTAAGGGGAAATGAGTTTTCAAATATAACTAAGGTTAAAGTCTTGATATATCTGAATTAGTAAAATGGATTGAATGTTATGACGGAACCCCGTAAAAACACAGAAATCTCTTGTTCCTAAGGTCAATGAAATTTGGAACAGAAGTAGGTAGGTTTCAGCCTAAAGAAAGAATAGATTTTGCTGGTTTAAAGATTCCAGACACCACAAACACACAGGAGACAGCTGAAAAACTCTTGTTACCCCTGTGGTCCTTAAGAAGTGAATTTAAGCAACAACCTTCTCTCTTGTCAATCCAGCCCTTCAAGTTTATATCACAGTTGCTAAGTCAAAGAATAATTTAGTTATCATCTTTTCTTATTCATTGCTCTTTTGGTAACTGGTAGAAGTTTTGTTTGTTTTTTTTTTTTTCTTTCACAAACAATTCTACTTCTCTTGATTTATAAGAGCTAAAACTTCCGTAAAACATTTAGCATTGTTAGGTTAAGGAATTTAGAAGAGAAGTCTATATTGTAGGAGACAAAGGGGTTAGTGCAAATCACTAAAAGGAATTATTTAGCAAATGTCATAGAAAGCCATACAAAAAAGAAAAAAACAGGCAGAATTGAAGAAAGTGTCCATGATTCTGACAAGTGAAGAAGAAAAAGAACTAACACAGAAGGACTTGCAAGTGTATAAGTCAAGGTCCTTGAAAAGCCTAAATCATTCCCTGATTCTGGTGTGAGGACACAAGACGTATAGAAACTGGTTTTATAATGTGAACTCATAGGGGGAAAAGTGTATTATCCATTAAAAAAAATTCAAACATTCAAACTGACTCCAAGTGAGTTTCTTGAATTTTGCAGAAGTTTGATTTCTTCCATGGTTTAAAAATAAAATATACTCACAAATCAAGCAACAAGGGATTGAGGTTTTAACCAGTCCTGTTCTTCACATCAAATGTCACTGTTGTCTTCAAAGCTCACACATTCTGAAGATGATAGAAGCCTCTCCTCCTGTTGATCAACCAGTTGGGAGTTTGGACCAATTTGGTCACCTGCAGCTCATCTTGGTCCTTGGCCAGACAGCAGAAACCACCCAAAGCAGCACTTCACAATCTAGAATGGGAATAGATATTTTCTTTAACATTTTTGAAATCCTACCATTGGAAGAACACATCTGTGAATTTTTATACTGTACATGATACCCAATGAATTGTTATAGTTTACAAACCTGGTCATACTTTATCTCTCACCAAAGAACCTTTGCATTAAAACTTTTATGATTGTACACTTTTCTCAACTTTACTATTTCTCTACCTTTAAAATTCCTGTTACTTAGTATTACACATTGGTGATGAAACCCTACAATTATTATTCTATTTATTGTCACCTCCACCTGCCTGTTTCTCCTCTGTAGCAGAAAACACATAGGTGTTCAATGCCTTTAAATAGTATTAAGTGCTACCTTCTTTATTTCTGTCATTCCTCCATCCTCTTCCTAACCCATCCCTTTCACAGATTCATGACTTTTGGGTTGGTTTTGTGAACTATTTAGTGTAATCAGGGCTATCTATATCACTACTGAATTAAAATTAACCATTAGAGAATGAGGGAATCTCCAACGGGTTTGTGATCGAAGGCGATGATTTCACCTGCCTCTGTTTAAAACTATTTCTAGTTAGCTATATAACAGTATTATGTTATCTCATAGGTTCTGTGACCTTATCTGACATGGATTTTTTACTAGGTTTACAGTATGAGCCATATATTCTCTCCATGAAGTTGGCTTCAAATCCAATCAGAATGTGGTAAGTTATCCTCTAATCTTTGTGACACTATTGTATGAGTTGCCACATCTTGTCTTGGAAGGCTGGAATTGTAGTTCGTAGGAGTCATGGCTAGCTAAGAACTTGGATTTTATTTCTCACCCATCAGCCTGCATAGTACCATCCATGACTATGAAAGCTATCTGTTAGTGAGAATGCTTTCAGCGCAGTTCAAGCTTATTTCTCAGCACACCTATTATCACCTATTTTCTAATTCTGGCCTATTTTGTTTGGAAACCTTTGGGAGCCTTTGTGACAGTCCACATAGAAGTCTCCCACTCCTGACACCTGCACTATACTGTAACGTTCTTTTTTGCTATTGGTCTACACCTTCTCTAGTTTTAAATTTTGCAGTCCTGATATTTAAAATATTATATTAATTTTCTTTTGTGAACTTTTGATGCAGTTTTTTTCCCATGAATTTTCTATCTCTAGAATCACTTTGAAAATACCATTTGTACTGGTTAGTTTTTTGTCAACCTGACACAAACAAGAAACAACCAAGAAGAGGAGGACCTCAAGTGAGGACTCGCCTCCATCAGATTGGCCCAGGGGCATGTCTGTGGGAATGGATCTTCTTGATTATTGGTTGATGTAGGATAGCCCAGCCCACTCTGAGTGGTACCAACCCAGGACATGTGTATCTGCTCTGTATAGGAAAACAAGATGAGAAAGCAGTTGGGAATAAGTCAGTAAGCATAGTTCTTCCATGAACTCTGTATCAGTTTTTGCTTCCAGTTTCCTGAGTTGAACTCCTGCCCTGGCTCCCTTGGTTGATGGACTGTGACATAAAAGTCTATGATAAGTAAACTTCTTCTCTTTCAAGTTTGTTTTGGTCAGTGTACAGAAATTGGTAACATGAGGAGTGTTTTTCCACGAGGGCATTCTTCCCTTTCTTCCAATACGAAGAAAAAGGCCTTTCCTTAACTGTGCTAATCCCCTTAACAATTATATCTTCTCTTCTAGCACATATCTTGGATTCAACTTTGAGCTTCCAGGGGCTCCTGTTTTGTATTGCACATTTGTATATTTTTGTCCCATTTCTCTTTTCATTATAGATCTTAATAAGCAAGTTATCACTAGCAAATGACATAGATTCAATATTATGCTGTCTTGAAATGTGTTCCAGAAAAAAAAAGAAGAAGAAGAAGAAGAAGAAAAATACTCCATTAATTTTCAGTGTAGTCTTAGATAAGTTTTTATGAAGGACAGAAAGCAGCCAGATTCTTTCCCAAAGTATCACATAAAAACAGTCTCCAATACAGTTTCTAATGAAACCTGTTGAGCTGGTCCTTCACATTTTACATTGCTGACAGTATTATCCTCATCCAGGCACCTAGAAAGCCACAGCATTCAACACTTTTTCAATTCAAAGATCTAAATCCTTCCTCCTAACCCCTCCAAAATAATAATATGCTTACCGCACCCCACCCCACACAGCAACAGTTTACTCTCCAGTAACCAACTTCTCTATAAATGACTTTTCTTTTTCTGAAATAAATACCATGGATATCATGACTAAGACTTATAGTGGAGTTTATTTTGGCTCTTAGACTCAGAAGTATGAACCCATAACGGGAGGGAAGCATGGCAGCAAGAGACAGACATCATATCAAGAGCAGGGAGCAGAGAAAGCATATCGTCATCCACAAGCACAAAGTAGAGAGAGTTAACTGAAAGTTCAAAGCTCCATTCTGGTGACATACTTTCTTCAGCGAGGCTGCACCACCTCTCCAGAAAGCATCACCAAAAAGGGACCAATTGTTCAAATGCCTAAGCCTATGGGAGGAACTTTCTCATTGAAATCACCATGCAGGCTATAACTTTTACAGAGATTTATTTCTATTACTATGTGAATTCTGCCTCATAAGAGGATATGTGTTTTACTTCTCCAAAACCTGACCCTTCATAATCTGTTTTCTGCAATAATGCATCTGACTTTTTTTTCACCTTCACAGAGGACGATCACAGACTCCAGATTTTGGTCAGATTTTAAAAATGGAAGACACAGGCCTCTGGCATAATTCTTGAACTATGAAGGAAATATGTACCCACTCTCTTCCCCATAAACCAACCCCCCTTTTTTATTTTTATAACCTGATAGCAATATTTAGTTTTTCCAAGTCTTTCTCACTCCTATACCCAGGGAACTGTTTCTTGGGATTTACAACTTGATAAATATGTCTTCATCTATAATCTTTATACCTATAATCTTAAATCACTGTTACTCTTCAAGTGTGTCAATGATGTTGACAATAGAGTAATGACCAATTTTCTTTACTTGTCTTTACACAAAGCTGTGAGATGAGAAAAAGAAAGATCTGGTAAATAATTTTAGTGATTAAGAATATTATAATGCATTAAATGTATTTCATAAGAAAAAAAACTTCCACAATATATATAAAGAATTCAAATGTACTCAAAGTTTCTTGGAAGGGCTTATGACTGAAGAATTGAGTTACAGTTTTAAAATATTGTGGATTCTACATTTGTTGAAATATTGAAACATAAAATAAACTTCTGTATTTTCACAATTGATTATGCTCTTGCCTGTTCATATTATCTGGAAGAGCCCTTCATCACTAACTAAACAGGATTATACGATCCTTCTTTCATCAGTGTGAGGAAGACAGATCTCTATTTCTCAACAGATATGCTGCTGCTACTACTACTCCTGCATAATAAAGAGAAAAGCCTGTATCTTAGGCAAGTAGTTATTTCCCTCATTCATACCACATAGCTTTTAATCTATTATGATTCCTACTGCTCAGGAAGGTTCTGCTCATAAATATAAGAAAATAAAAACTGAACTATTAAGTCTTTGATATATGCTTCATCTAGTGCATGCATTATAAAAATTTTCCTCTCTCAAGACTTTGATATTAGTAGAGCAAAGATGCCTTTTTAAAATTTACTTATCTATGTATTTGAGACTGGGTCTCACTGGGTAACTGACACTGGCTTAGAAGTCATGGTAGTCTTCTTCCCTCAGCCATTTGTGTGATAATGTTATAGGTATAAGCCAACATGCCTGGTTTCAAGATAGTTTTAGATAAAATCTCGAAACTGTGAGATTATATATAAGGAGTATGCTAATTAAGTAAATGTGATTCTTACAATTTTGTGAAAATATTTGTATAGTCTAAATTATTGATCTCTACCAAATTTATTAGGAAGGGATTCTATAACAGTTTTCAGATTCATGAATGGGTCTTTTCCAAAAGTGTTTAATTACCACTACTCTTATTGATATACTTTCAAAGGATTGTTTATTTATATTGGTACAAATGTCTGAGCTGTGTAATAAATGTAAAACTCTTTCATTTTTATGGCCTTCTCTGATTCCTGTGCTTTCATGAAAGGAAAAATAGATCACTCAGGCTCATCTAACTATCGTCAATAAACTTCTAAATTTAATCTGTATTGTTTTGAAAAGAATTAGTCAATATAGCTTTCTTCAGTATATTTATACTTAAACATCTAAATCCATTTTGATTAAGTTACAATTGTCACATATCAAGCTTCTAAAGACTATTTTAATAGCAAATAAAGACATCTCACTCATTTTTTCATCAAAGTTGGGCTTAAGCCCTTCAATGTTTAATTAAAATTGTAGGTCATCTCATTTCTATCAGTGTGGGTAATTTGTAGATGGGTCATGGCCTTTTCCATGAATGTTATCAGCTTTTCTCATTCAGAAAGGTATGGACATTCTTCAAGTATGTGAGTTCAGAAGCTACAAAAAAATCAATTCAGCCTCAGTGATTTTTTTAATGATGTTTCATTTCATTGATTCTTTTATTTAACATGATTTCAAAAATATCACTCAGGCAAACCCAGAGAGTATTTTCCTGGCTTTGGTCTTGTTTTTGAACAGGGAGAAGGCTAAAAGGAGGTGCTTTATGTAAAGCAAAAAAAAAAAAAAAAAAAAGAAAGAAAGAAAAAGTGTTATGTCCAGAGTAACAGACAAAAGCTGCTTGACAGCACTCGGTTTGCAACTGAAATGTTTCTAGCTTTTTTAAAAAGATGAGTGGGAAAAATATGCATAGCTCACTGAAAAGGGAATTTACATAAGGAGGCCATAATTACCCAAGTAGGACCTTGTCGCAGAAACTCAGGAAGGTTAACGATTATAATGATAATTAAAATGCAAAGCATTTGCAGACACTTATTTGTTTTCCTAAGAGCTCAGCTACGTCTAGCATATTCTTCTCATTGATCTCTGTATGATAGCTATATAACAAGCATGTTAAATATCTTAGAATGATGGAGAGAAATGTATGAGCCGAGCCCTTAGAACCATTACTGATCATAAGCCGCTGGTGTCGGCCTCACCTGAAAGGCAGGACCTCCTGTGACACAGCGTTTTGAAACCTCTTTTCAGGTCACCACTATAAAACTGACTCTGAGGAAAGAGTGCCACCTACTGAATTGAACGTCCCGGGTCCCTTCCAAGGGCTGATTTCCCAGTATCAGTCAGCACTATCCTAACATGATTTTAAAAAAAAAAAAAAGTAATAATGAGATTGCTGCACAGTGCATGAAATCATAATATTATCAGTTTTCCCAGTGTCAACCAATTTAATGATCTAGCAGTCACATCTATAAATTAACTATTTCATTCATAAGCTCTACATTTTAAAACATAATATACAAATATTAAGCAAATCTAATTTTCCTGTGCAGTAAATTTCCCGAATACTCAAATGTCTGCCAAAATGACCACAAGGGGGAGCTAGTGTGTAACTTCTTGTGGGGCAGGACAGTTGAGTTTATGGAATTAATACAATCTGTTCTTTTGACTGACAAGACAGAAAAGGTTATAAAAATGCCATTTGAAATTTGTTGAGATGCAGGTAATTTTACTATGAGTTACAATGGACTCAACTTAGTCTAACCATCTTTTTTTTTTTTTTTACATATATCAATATTTTTGATACATAGTAATATTTTGGGATTCCTTCACATCAGATACATTAATATATATTAATATACATTTTAAACTGTGGCTTAGTTTACCTACTTACACATTCACATACATAAACGCTTAAACACACCCAGATGCACATACACACTATCTCTCTCACACATACATCACGGACACTCAAAAAGAACATTTCATACTAAGTTACATTTAGTCATAAATTTTAAATAGAGAAATCTCACCTTTAAATTAGTCTGTGCAGTTCAGACTATTTGCCCTAAAGTTGACCACTGATTATTAATTTATCAATATTTTGTATTGACTCACAAATTTTAAAATTTATTAAAAATATACAGATGTCAGTTGCAGTTTTACTTCATTCATTGTGTGAATTGTAAACCAAATCCTTACAGATACAATTTTCATGTTCTTGTTGGGTTAACTCTGTAGCTCCATTGTTAAGATACTCTACTAAGGAGGGCACATGTATCTAAATGCACTATCATACTATAACATATAATAACAGAAATATCATTTAGAAAATAATTAAGATACAGACTTTTTACTTACTCATATTTGTTCAAGCAAGAATTTCCTAATTTTAATGAAAAAAATGTACACAATTTTACATTTAATTTGCATTTACATTAAATTTGCATTTAATTTAATTTACTATTTTTATATAATTTTTACACCTTTAAAATTCATTGTATTTGGGAGAATTCTTTTAATAAAATATTTAAACTATAAAGCCTTTCTCCTAAAGTTTAAAATTTACAGTTAATTTATCTTGCTTATCCTAATTCATATTCATCATCAAGGAGATAGACCTTTGAGTAGTGTGGTCTCATCACTGGTTATAAGACAATGCTTTGATCAAAAGCCAACAAAGAGTCAGCAGCAGTATACAATGAGCCACACATTATCTTTAAAAGATGGGAGGCCCAGCAATGAATATAATGCTGTCATTCTTTTGAGAATTTAAATTTGATGTGGTTTTGGTATTTATAATATTTAAACCTTCTGCCATTAAATTTTGGTTGAAATGTTTTATACATTAAAAAATAATAGCAGATAAATGAAATGAGACAGAACTTAGAAAACAATTTTCATTCATGTAAAAAACAACAGCTGCTTTTTTTTCCCCTCTTAAGAGCTATATACGGCTAAACTGAAGATTAGAGCCAATCAAAAGAAGTTACAAGAGCCTGCTATCACAATAGTTCTGGCTACAGGAATAAACTCTGGAAACTACAGCTATAATACATAATTATGCATTTTTAAAGAGTGTCTCTGGGCAGAAATTAAATAAATTATATAAAATTCCATGAAGTTGTATTTTAAGATTTTCCCCTTAATACTGTAAAGTCATTTATCAGAGAGGCATAGCAGGATTAGATATTCTTTATCTAAATGTAAAATTATGTAAAATTAACCTGTAATACCTGTACTCAAAGTCAATCCAATACATCAATCAGTTTATCTTTAAACTCATCTTACCTACACTATACTATTTTATTAAATAATAAAATGTCAAGTCTTTTATAATACATGTTCTCAGTGAGCTGCCCCACATAGACTCTAAATAAGCATACAAGATCTTTAGATGGTCAGAGTATGTGCATTTAAAGAGCAAAAGATAAAATGTTGGCTTAGGGTTGAATCTGTTTTGAAATTCCAAAAAAAAAAATGAATATCAACCAAGTTGTTTTTGAAAACTCTGAGATTGCTTTAGTATATGCACATCATTACAGTCTTCTAAACATCTTAGCATGGCAGTATATGTGATCTCACCTTCCATGGTCTAAAAACCAATGATGTTTTTAAGTGATTCATATGTCTATATTATCTTTTTTTTCTAATTAAGATCAACATTTTAGGAAAAGCTAACAATAAATTCTTAAATAAATATATTATGAGCACAAAATATACTTGGGGAGGAAGGGAGATAGACTTTGAAAACCGTTAAAGAGGGGCTGACATTTAGGACCTGGCTGCTTTTCTAGAGGACCCAGTTCAATTCACAGCACCCACATGGCAGCTCACATCTGTCTGGAGCTCCAGTTTTAAAAGATCTGACACTCTCATACAGACACGCATGCAGGCAAAACACCAATTAATATAAAATAAAATAAATAATTTTTAAAAGAAAACTGTTAAAGATTTAAGTAAAATTGTGACTATCACAACTGATCAAGGCAAACAATTGAAACTGAGATACAATCAATTCCATTTTTGTTATTTTAAATAGAGATAGTAAAGATAAAATTATTAGGATACATGTTAGTATTCAACTACCATGTTCAATACTACAGGTACATGAAACATGAGTAAATTCTCCCTATGTTTTTGTTTTTGGCAGATGCCCTAAGGCATTCACCATATGGATGCAGTTCTGTCAGCATACACTAGGGGGCGATGTGACATAATTACTCCAGTGGGGGTTCCTTCAAATGTTTACTTCTGAGGATACAGTTTTCACATCAAAAACTTTCTTAGGCATTGTGTTACCAGTCTTCCTTCAACTGCACAACAGTATATCCAATTAAGCCTAATCAATACACCATAATAACCTTCCTTAAATTTTCTTATTGTTTTGTTATTCTATTATAGTGAAACTCAAGTAAAGATTTTTCATTAGTATATAATTAAAAATAACTTTAAAATGGTCATTTTGAATAGGTAATTCACAATGCATTTGTGTTACAGGTCTTGTTTAGCTTTTCAGGAACCTGGTGCTTATCTTTTGTGCTGGGGCTGGACTGGGGTGAGGGGTAAAAATATAAACATTGATAGATGTGTATGTTAATGTGTAATCACTATTCTTTAAGGCAGTTTCTATTTTTAAAGATTTGAAGCCTCAACTTCCAAAATAACATGTATTGGACAAACATTACTAACCCTAGAGACATAAAACTGGGCTGTACAAGACTATGTGGCTAAGTACAGCTTAGCAAAGAGGCCAGATTCTACAAAGCTGTGTCCCCTGTTTAGTAAAAACGTAAGTATGAAAAACCACCTATTTAGAAAAGACAAGACAGGAACATTTTAAAATTTGAAGGAATGACTAAAAAGAACTTCCCTTTGAATTTTTGAGCTGTTAGTCTCCCAAGGGAGTGGTAAATTTGGAAAGAGACCAGACAGCAAAATCAGACTATAGGTTATCTTCTTGAAGCTCCAGGAAATTAATAGCTCCTTTACCTGAATCTTTAAACAATTATCCCCAAAACAATCTTCAGAACTTTCTTGTAATTGGTCTTGATTTGATTTTCTTTGAAATCCTGAATGATTCATGTTACAGATTTGTACGTTAGTCATTCACAATTTATAAATGGCAACTTAACTTCAGCATTTATGAATTACAATCAATACTCTAGCAATCAAAACACTCACCTTCTCTATTTCAATGCTCCATTTTCATTTTTTCTTCTTAACTCTTTTCCAGAACTGCTAGATCACAAACAAACCGGTCTTGACTTGTGGATGTTTGTGATAATAATTTAGACAAATCAATTTTTGAGATTCTGAAGTTGGAGAAGATGAGTGATTTAGAGCCAGCGTTGTGTGTGCATGTGTGTGAGTGTGTGTGTGAGTATGTGTGTGTTTTCATACTTATAAAACAGAAATCATTGCATCTTTGATCTTATATCTTGCTGATTTAAGTTCTTGCCTAACTGTTCAGATTCTGTACATAAGAGATTTTGTAAATGCTATCATCAATGGCTATTTGTCTTGAAATAATAAATCAAATTGCTATTTGAATCTTTAGTGAGATGAATAGAGGTGAACTGGACACCAAAGCCATCTATCGGGTGTTGAGGGTCTTTGGATTTACCTTGAATATGGATTGTGATAAGAGATGGCAAATAGGTAGACCGCTAAACACTGTTCAGCCAGATTCCAGTTCCATGAAGCTGCAAAACAAGTCTTAAGAGACGCTTTTTCCCCCTCCTAGGAGACACTGCCTCTCCACCGGCGTCTGCTTTTCTTCTGAAACACTTTCATAATCAAGTGACTTTCCTTGCATGGGTGCTTGGGGACAGCGGGGATTTCTCTGAGGATGAGGAAAGTTACATATTGATTGCTGTTGCTTGCGGCGTGTCTGCTCCCCAGCTAGCTAGCTCAGCCAGCTCTCCAACACTGGACTTCACAGGCAGTCACTGAAAGATACATCGCACTGTGCACAAACGGGTACCCCCCCCACACACACAGGCACGCGCATGCACACACACACACACACACACACTCATCTGCTCCTCCTTTAGATAAGTGCAACGAGGAGGCAGAAAATCTGCAACTTCCCTGGCCGGTGTGTGTGTGTGTGTGTGTGTGTGTGTGTGTGTGTGTGTGTGTGTGTGTGTATGTGTGTGTAAGCTGACGTCGTCTGTTCCTGTGTGGACCGAGAAGCGTCAGGAAGACCGCAGCTACCTCACTCCACAAAGTAATCGGTGTTTCCCACGCCTGGATGTATATCCGATTCCCCAAATAAAATCGAATCACTGTGAAACTTTTTTTTTTTCTTTCTGGGGATAGACAACCGAGCTGCCTCCCCCAGTAGCTAAGGACCCGGGAGACTGGAAGCTCAGCACCGGGCGCCGCTGCGGAGACTCAGCGCGGGCTCTGCGGGCCGCGTCGCTCGCGTCCGACTCTGCTAGTCAATGACTCTAAAGCGCTGGGGCCGCTGGCCCCGCCCCCGCCCCCGCCCGCAGTTTCCCCGCCTCCCATTGGGCGTGTGCCGAGGAGGCAGGGCCTGGCTCCCCACGCGGATTGGCTGGCAGAGAATCAGTATCAATGTTTAAGCGGCAGCGTGAGGTGAATAGAGTCAGTCAGCAAGAGACGCTGGGGAGAGAATCCGGACTGCGAGCCTGGCGGCTGCCGCAGCGGCGGAGGGCGGCCCGGAGACGCTACTCCAACTGTTGAATTGAATTTTCACCTTCCATTTCCTCCGCGCCTTGGCTGGCGGAGATGGATTTATTCGCTTTGAAACCTGCACGTCTTTCTCAGGCTTTGGGGTGATCCTGACAGGCACCAGACTGAAAGAGACCACCCGTGACAGACAAAAAAAAAAAAAAAAGGAGGAATTAAAAAAAAAAAGCCCTCCACAACAGACTGCACAATTAGCTATGCACACCGATGCTGGACTTTGTGAATAGAGACAATTGGGAGGAAAATCTTGAACTCTGATCCTGGGCTAAGCTGTGAATCATTACTGGAAACGTGCTTTTTACCCCCTACTAAGACTGAGAGATATGGGGGCATCTCACGCCTAACCAAGTGGAAAGGTTTTTAAAAACAAATAAATACTCGTAAGCAAAGCAGACGCCTTGTTTTGCAGAGCCTCGGACTCCTGCCGAAAAGAGGTAGAGTAAAAGTGCTGCTGGGTTCAGCTTTGCCTTCCTCCCCCACTCTCTTTTCTCGTTTTCTCCAACCCCCCCCCCCCCACATGAATCCGGCTTTTTTTTTTCTTCCTATTGAGTGAGTCAGAGAAAGCGTTAGGAAGAAGCCGCAACTAATGTCTGTGAAGGGAGGACCGTGAGGGGAGAGTGAATACGATTCGTTCCGCTGCTTCTGACTCATCCGGCAGATCAGAACACCTGCATTTCTGGATGTGTCATTCCCGTATACCGAGGCGCCTGGAGAAGCAGAAATAATGTGTAGATCAACCCAAGCCTAACCTCTCCTTGGAGGTGGAGGTAGTTTCCCCGGGTGGGCGCTCGGGCAGAACCGCGGTGGCCTCAGCTCCTCACCCTCTGCCCTCCCCAAGTCTACCACAAACCATGAGAACAGGACTGCAGAATGCATCACGCCAAACCTAGATGTGTTCCATCCACCTTACTCCTATTTTTTTAAAAAATAATAATAATAAGGCGGGTGCACTTCATTCTCTTCAAATATTCACCACTCTTGTTCCTCGCCAAGGTTTTCCTTTCTAAACGAAAAGGACTGGGAGGCTGGGCCCCTGGAAGGAGATGCTGAATAGAAAGAAAAGAGAGCCACTTGACAGCCCAGCCCTGTGAATGCAGAGACTGTTTCCCTTCTAGGGAGAGACAGGGCAAGTGTGTGTGCTACTGGGAGGGTGTCTCCCTCCCTCCTTTCTATTCTGCCCTCCCCCTCCTTCTTCGAATCTGCACATCTAACCATGAGTTGCCTGTTGATTTCCTTTTGCCTGGCGAGAGAAGCAAACTGGAATTAAACTGCATGGAGAGAAGTCCTGGCTTGCAGGAAGAGGATGGGATGGTAGTGGCGGCTCCCGGTTTGGCTTAGAGACACCAGAGTGTGTTCTACGAACAGAGGCGGAGATATATCTCTATATTTTCTCCTCCCAGTAGACTCTCAGCGCAAATGCTGATCAGGTTGTGGCTTTCTTGATTTGGGGGGAGAGCTTTCTCTGAGGAAGAGAGGGAGGAGCTTGGTAGGGGGAGGAAACTACAAATCGGGACACTATTTTTTTTTTTTTTTTTTTTTTTTTTTGAGCTGCATTTCCTCCCTCCCTTTTTCTGCTCGGAAAGGAGAGAGAAAGGAAAAAAAAAAGACTTGGCTGGGAGATGCAGCCCGTCGCCGTCGCCGTCGCCGCCGCCGCCGCTGCCTAAGCTAGCAATGCAAGATTAAATCTTTAAATGCAGCAATACACTGCCTGAGAGCCGACCATCCTGTACAACGAGCAGACATTTCTCGGTGCACCAGAGAAGCCTCAGATATACATATGTATCTGTGACTCTTTCTTCGTTCCTACTCATTCCCATCAATTTCATCACTGAATACGAGTAACTAAGGATTCTACTTTCCGATCTGCCTGGAGACACACCTCCCCGCGCCCTCCCCCACTCGATTTGAAGAGTATTCTGTAGGCTGCCGGAGGGAGTGGATTTTGCAGCGCCTAGCGGGAGCGAGGAAAACCCACCAATCCTTCAGCTCATTATCATCTCTTCCAGACTCGGTTCCCTTCTTATCGCTAGCCTCATCAAGCAAGTTTCAGCCTCCTGAAGTACAAGGCGGGAGAGACAAAGCCTTGGGCTCGCCCTCAGCCGCAGGGAGCCGCCGCCTTGCTCCGAGCTGCCGCAGCTTCGCTGCGCGGCTGCTTCTCTCCCAGTGCGAATGCTGTAGATCAACAGGTTCGGGCAACTTGAGCGGAATAAGGAGAGACTGCCTGGTGCCGCAGCCCGGGTGCGGAGGGAAGGAAGGACTCACAGACTTGTGGCTCGCTCAGAGCTCTGACGCTCCGCCCCGGCTCCAGACTGGCGCGTACCCACAAGCTCGCACCTCCAGTCCGGCTGCTCCTGCTCCCACCCCACCGGTCTGGGATGTACCTTTCCATCTGTTGCTGCTTTCTTCTGTGGGCCCCTGCCCTGACACTAAAAAACCTCAACTACTCAGTGCCAGAGGAGCAGGGGGCCGGAACCGTGATAGGCAATATCGGTAAGGATGCCCGACTGCAGCCCGGGCTCCCGCCGGCTGAGCGCGGTAGCAGCGGCGGGCGAAGCAAGTCCGGCAGCTACCGGGTGCTTGAGAACTCCGCACCGCACCTGCTGGACGTGGACGCCGACAGCGGGCTCCTCTACACCAAGCAGCGCATCGACCGTGAGTCCTTGTGCCGCCACAACGCCAAGTGCCAGCTGTCCCTAGAGGTATTCGCTAACGACAAGGAGATCTGCATGATCAAGGTAGAGATCCAGGACATCAACGACAACGCGCCCTCTTTCCCCTCGGACCAGATCGAAATGGACATCTCAGAGAACGCGGCACCCGGCACCCGATTCCCCCTTACGAGCGCACACGACCCAGACGCCGGCGAGAACGGGCTCCGGACCTATCTGCTCACCCGAGATGATCATGGCCTCTTTGCACTGGACGTCAAGTCCCGCGGCGATGGCACCAAGTTCCCAGAGCTGGTCATCCAAAAGGCGTTGGACCGCGAGCTGCAGAACCACCACACTCTGGTGCTGACTGCCCTGGATGGCGGTGAGCCTCCACGCTCTGCCACGGTGCAGATCAACGTGAAGGTGGTCGATTCCAACGACAACAGTCCAGTCTTCGAGGCTCCATCATACCTGGTGGAACTGCCCGAGAACGCACCACTGGGCACCGTGGTCATTGATCTGAACGCCACCGATGCGGATGAAGGTCCCAATGGGGAAGTCCTCTACTCCTTCAGCAGCTATGTGCCTGACCGCGTGCGAGAGCTCTTCTCCATTGATCCCAAAACTGGCCTGATCCGCGTTAAGGGCAACCTGGACTATGAGGAGAACGGCATGTTGGAGATCGATGTGCAGGCCAGAGACCTAGGACCTAACCCAATTCCAGCCCACTGCAAAGTCACAGTCAAGCTTATAGACCGCAACGACAACGCGCCGTCCATTGGTTTCGTCTCTGTGCGCCAGGGGGCGCTGAGCGAGGCCTCCCCTCCTGGCACAGTCATTGCCCTGGTTCGGGTCACTGACCGAGACTCAGGCAAGAACGGGCAGCTGCAGTGCAGGGTCCTAGGAGGAGGAGGGACTGGTGGTGGAGGTGGCCTGGGGGGGCCCGGTTCTGTCCCCTTCAAGCTTGAAGAGAACTATGATAACTTCTACACCGTGGTGACTGACCGTCCCCTGGACCGCGAGACACAGGACGAGTACAACGTGACCATCGTGGCCCGGGATGGGGGCTCCCCTCCACTCAACTCCACTAAATCCTTTGCTGTGAAGATTCTGGATGAGAATGACAACCCGCCTCGTTTCACCAAAGGGCTGTACGTGCTCCAAGTACATGAGAACAACATTCCAGGCGAATACCTCGGTTCAGTGCTCGCCCAGGATCCCGACCTGGGCCAAAATGGGACAGTGTCCTACTCCATTCTTCCCTCGCACATTGGCGACGTGTCCATCTACACCTATGTGTCCGTGAACCCCACGAATGGGGCCATATATGCCCTGCGCTCCTTTAACTATGAACAAACGAAGGCTTTTGAGTTCAAGGTGCTGGCTAAGGACTCGGGGGCGCCAGCGCACCTGGAGAGCAACGCCACAGTGAGGGTGACTGTGTTAGACGTGAATGACAACGCTCCAGTGATTGTGCTTCCAACTCTACAGAACGACACAGCTGAGCTGCAGGTCCCGCGCAACGCTGGGCTGGGTTACCTGGTAAGCACCGTGCGCGCCCTGGACAGCGACTTTGGAGAGAGCGGGCGCCTCACCTATGAGATTGTGGATGGCAATGACGACCACCTGTTTGAGATCGATCCGTCCAGCGGCGAGATCCGCACGCTGCACCCCTTCTGGGAGGACGTGACACCCGTAGTAGAGTTGGTGGTGAAGGTGACCGACCATGGCAAGCCCACCCTGTCCGCGGTGGCCAAACTCATCATTCGTTCAGTGAGCGGCTCCCTGCCTGAGGGAGTACCGCGAGTGAATGGTGAACAGCACCACTGGGACATGTCGCTGCCTCTCATAGTGACTCTGAGCACGATTTCTATTATCCTCCTAGCGGCCATGATCACCATCGCTGTCAAGTGCAAACGGGAAAACAAGGAGATTCGCACTTACAACTGCCGCATCGCCGAGTACAGCCACCCGCAGCTAGGCGGGGGAAGGGCAAGAAGAAGAAGATCAACAAAAACGATATCATGCTGGTGCAGAGCGAGGTGGAGGAGAGGAACGCCATGAACGTCATGAACGTGGTGAGCAGTCCCTCCCTGGCCACCTCCCCCATGTACTTCGACTACCAAACCCGCCTGCCCCTCAGCTCGCCCCGGTCAGAGGTGATGTATCTTAAGCCAGCCTCCAACAACCTGACTGTCCCGCAGGGGCACGCAGGCTGCCACACCAGCTTCACCGGACAAGGGACTAATTCGAGCGAGACCCCTGCCACTCGGATGTCCATAATTCAGGTAGGAGACTTTTAGCATAAAGGGGACTTCACTTGAAAACTGCTGGTGGTGCTGTCCCAAGACCTTTGGATAAAGGAAAGGCACATGGCCAGCAGCAATGTGTGTGGGGTGGGGAGTACTTAACTGAAGATGGTTCACACCTTTGACCCTGTGTGCACATCATATCCTATTGATAATCCCTTCCCTGTAAATAGTTTAAAATACACGCCTTACCTCTATTGTGTTTTAAAAGTTTATTTTTACAGATTTAAAACAATAGTCAATATTAAAACTTTAGGACTACACTACATTCTGTAGGACTACATTTCTTTCCATAACAGGATTCACATAGTAGAACAAAAAAATTCTCTTTAATAGAGTTTTTTATTTCAGTAAAACTTTATACGTTAATATGAAATTTATATTTCAAAACTGGAGCTAACTTCTTGAGTACAGAATCACCATTCAGTACTCCAAGCTGTGAATCAATATGAATAAAGTTTCACCCCCTGAGATATCAGTTTTACATTTTGAAAGTGTTTAGAGACACATGAGCCCCATTTATTCCTTAACGAACTTTCAGAGGAAGCTTTGGAAGTGTGAATCACATTCTGAAGTGTGTTGTACAGGTTAGGCATAGAGACCAAGAAAAATCTTAGGAAACAAATTTTTTTAGTCCTGTGGTTTTCCTACAGATTTCCTGTAGTCACTAGGGAATGAACAGTCTACCCCCAAAGAGTCATAAGATCATGTTTATTCCAACGAAGACATGGGATGAAATTGCCCTGAATTCTAAAATGTTTGTTTGTTTTTTTTTTGGACAGTGTATATTTTCAGGATATCTACATATATTATTGACATAAGTTGAAAACAGAATTATTGCCAAAGCATAGACATTGATTCTTTAAAAATGATGACTATGTTGTGATTGTTTAGTAATCATCTAGTTTTCTTTATTCACTACTGAGTTGTGTCACAGAAAAACAGATTAATTCTAGATTATCATAATATTCATAAACATGTGTTGTTACAAACTACTCTGAATGAGAAGTGCTTGAAGTTTGCAAGTCAGCATAACCAATAGTGACACTTGAGAGGGAAGTTAAGCTTGAAGTAAGTAAAAAGTCACTTGTCCATATTATTATGCTTTCAGAAGCTTGACTCAGAAAAGTTACTGTTGTTCAAATGGAGTGTTGAAACCCCATAGTCCTGCTAATACAATCCATCCGTGTCCTAATACTTAACAGAAAATATTTCCTATGGCAGCATAGTGTCCATGTGAACCAGACTCATCACGTATGATGCTATTGACTATTAAAGTGTCAAATTCCACATTGTGTAGTATTTGCTGTATATTAGTAATCATATAACCATGGATTTAAAATTTATATAACACATGAAAGAAATCCTCAACATTAAAAATTTGACTCCTATGAATGTCTTCCCTAAATTGCATGAAATTCATATTTATGATCACTAATAGCTCTATAGAGAGAATTATGATAAAATGCTTATTTATTATGTCTATAATCATTTTGGAATTGCAAATATTTATTATACCTTTCCTATATTTATGCCACTAACGAGGTTGACACAAAAGGCTAATGCTTGATCTACTTTAAATGCTGTGAGTGAAGTCTCATCTAATTTCCAGCATTTAAAAAAATAGTTAAATTAAGTTGGTACAGTAAAATCTCAGCAAGTCTGGATTCTTAGTCAGACTACTGAAGAGAACACATGAGTAGAAATATCCAGAACTTTGGAGGGAAATGGTGCTTTATTATGTTAACAATGTTGCCCTTGAAACTGGTCATTGGTTATGGATGATAGTGGTGACTCCTCACTAACAGTAAATCTCAAGCCAAGAAAATCACACATACTATCCAGCCCCTCAAACAATTTAAGCAGAAAGCAAAAGACTGTCTTTGCATTCTTTTACTTCTAAAATTTTAATCCATTCCATCCAAGTACAAAATGGACTTTAGTTTTAAGTTTGTATTTTTTCCCCAAAGTGGCTCAATTTTCTGTTACTTCTGTCTTTAAAATATCTCAACCCAAACTGCTAACAGAACCCCCATCTTGTTTTTGTGATCATTTAAAGTATGAGTTGCAAAATCCTGATAAGTTAATCTCTTTGGAATCTATCAAGTTTACCTTGATATTTATTGTGAAAATCACAATATATTAGCCAGTTCCTACCCCTTTCTCTTTCCCACAACAATTGTGCTGCATACATATCGTGCTCAAGAATGATGAAAGCCTGCAGGAATTCCATCATCTTGTATCAAGCTCATTTGTTAGTATGTCCCTTATTCAGCCTGCAAAGTAAATCGCTACTAATTTTACATCTCTTTCTTAAGGTAGACTCTTATTCCACAAAATCAAATTGGATCTATGGCTAGTAGCTTATTATTTTCCAGTATTTTGCATGGTGTTTTGAAAGTGCATTGTATATATTTAAAAATGGGTTAAACAAACTTTCATGACTGTGATGCCATACCCTTTTACAATAAGATATATGAAATATATGAACTTTGGGACTGTAAGCCTCACATTTCAGCTAAAGTTAAAACCGGTTTCAGTCCGCAAGTATTTTCATTGCAGGGCCTATGGTTCATACTTGCAGTTTTTGTTTCATCACAGGTATATGTCTATTAACATAGATTTGTGAAAAGAGGTTTTATTTTTATTAAATTTGGTAAACTTGTAGAAATAAAGTCAGAATATAAAGTGTTCAGACAAAAGATAATTGACTAAAATATCTACACCAGCACAGGAATTATAGAACTATTTTAAAGGTACAATATAACATTTTATTTATTTTAAGTTATAGAAGTTGTATTGAAATAGAGGAACACAGATTTTGTAGTAGGTTAGATAGACTATCATATAAACTTATAACAATTGGCGTTTTTCCTTGTGTATTATTTTATGTGATGATGTAAAGTGTAACAAAAATCTTTTATAATTCCGAAGAATAACTGTTAACTGTGGCTTAACAAGAGCAACTTCATACTTCTAATACCAGCATTTAGGGAGATGAATGAAGGAAGAACAATCAGTCAGTCATTCTTAAAAGTCGTTCTTAGTTACACAGAGAGTTTGAGGCCAGCCTGATATATACGAGCCCCTGCCTCAAGAAATCAAAATGAAACAACAAAATAAGTCAAGTCTCAGGCAACTTCCCAACAGGTGTTTTCAGTGAAGTCTTCATTGAGAAGAAGGGATACAGCTGGGACACCTTATTGATGATAGGATTTCCAGGATTTCTGTTTGTTTGTTTGTTTGTTTGTTTTTAATATCTGTTTTTTCTCATAGTACCTACTGTAGTTTTAATATATTCTCATAGAAGAAACTGCATTAACCCAGTAAAAAAGATTTCCTAAAACAAAATTTAAACAAGCATAGTTTTATGGATCAACTTAAAAAGTCATGTCCATTCACTTCAGAGTCCTTATGAAAAAAAACAAGAAATTTTTGAAATATGTACATAGGATTAACAAGATAAATGTAGCAAATATAAATTAAGCACAATATATTTAATATAAGTAAAGTAAATAAGGATATGGTAAATGCCTAGAGCCTGCCAAAATACATAAAAGTGGGTTGTAAAGGAGTAAGCTACTATGTCTAAGAGGTAACTGTATTTTAGGAAAGGTAAAAGTGGCTTAAATAAGATACTATCCATATTATCCACTGACTGTCTTTATTACCACTTCTCTAACACAGGAAGGTTCTTCACTGTAGAAACCTGTTCAGATGAGTTCCCAAGACCACACATAATCTTTCATAGTTTATACTTTAATGACTTCAGGAATAGATGCACAGTATAAATGTTTTCATGTCACTTCAAATTTTGTAGATACTTTGCTATAATTTTTATGCTAAGAAGGTAGCACTTGATTAGTCTTATATACTCATCACTCTTCATAAAGTATATAATCCTTACTTATGAGGATTATGTTGGGTTGAGCAGGAGAGGATTGGAACTGTCTTGCTGTTTGTCTCGGGGTATTTCCAACTTCTCTTTCCCCCCTCAAAGATTATTGAAAACATAGGGAGATTAATTTCTATATGAGTTTAATGAGTACATGCTATTAAACGTTTTTGTTTTATTATACATTGAGATTAAATGAAGCATTAAACAATCTAAAATCGAAACAAAAATTAGTGTTTGAAATTTCTTTGGAGGAGGGTTTTTTCAAAGTTCCAAACTTATTAGAGTTCCTATTAAAAAGCTAATATTATTCTTAGTCATTTGTGTTTCTTTGGATGTTTCACTTTTCCTGTAAATCTGTGTGCATTTCTCTATTTCAGAACTAAGGGAAAAAAATCACTGTAAGACTAAGAGTCACAGAATTTTATTTTTAATATCAAGTGAAATACAATTCTTCAGGAATTAAGAAGTTTTTTTCCCTACTAGCATCCGGATTTCAACAAAATGTTCAAAAACATAGCTGGATGATTCTTGATAATCCCCCTTGAGATGAAAATTTGTTAGGTTTTTAAACTGTAGAAGCAATAGAATTTTATTTTATTTTATTTCATTTGTAAGGTGCATTATGTTATTTCAATCCATATTTTCAATACATAGAACTGCATATACATTTATATCAAGACTTTTGAATTTTTTCTTAACATTTTTTTATTTGAAATTGTATGTACTCTAAGAAAATATGCCCTAAACTTCTTATCTTAACTTCTTAAATTTAGTTACAAGATAGATTTTCCACAAAACAGAAAATAACCATTCATTATATCGTTCACTCACAGGAAGTTTTTCTATAAAGTCAGTGTTACAGTAGATGATGTGTATAATTTACATCTTTACAGTCCCTAGAAATACATTTATATGTGAATTTAAAATAATCGCTCCTAAAATAACTCCCAACTGTGTTAAAGAATTAAAGAATTATGTTAAAGTTAAAGAATTATGGAATCTGAATGTTTTAAGAAGGAAAACACTCAAATTTTGGGAGTGAATGTTTAGTGTTGTTTTTAAGTGCACTATCCTTACTTTGTCATGAGACAGCACTATTGTCAGGTTTGAGATTTAGAATTTCATCGTGAGTGCTGCTTATGTAACATAGAGTGCAAAAGACATGCATATAGAAGCATAAAGGTTATAAGTTCAGAAAAATATCCTACCATTTCTTAAAATTAATATTACTTGCATTTAGTAAGGTTGTCCCTGCCTATGCTTATTAAAATATAAAGAAATAAACTTTTGGGCAAAAACAGTTATGTTTTTACCTATCTATGAGTTTATTTATGCATATGAAATATTTTCAGTACTAAATATGTGTGTGAATATGCAAGCACAAATATCCAATTTTATTGGTTTTAATTTAAAGGAATTCACTTTTCGAGAACAAACTCATACCTATATTTTCGTTTGAAAATACGTTAAGCATGGTAATTTGGAATTCATGGATTAAAAGAAGTTAAAAACAAATGTCAGGCAAATGTTTGGTACTTTGGGGACTGGTGGGATGCCTGGAAACATTAAAAACATATGGTGTAAGGTTGATGATGAAAGACCAAGAGGAACAAGTCCCTACAGCTTGGCTCAGGCCAGTGAGGAAATGAATCTTAACTCCCTTATGCAGAGAACTCTTGCAATCCACTCAATAGTGGGTGCATTCTTACAAATGCACTCACTAATTACGATATTCGTCATTGCTCTAGAATGTATTCCCCTAGGTAATACATCTGTTTAATAAATCCCAGAGGGAATTACCTTAAAGTCATATTTTAGTAAAGCATTAGTGAAGTGATTTCTTTGGATTAAATTCCTTCAACCAGTGATGTATAATTGTTACAGAAGAGCATACAGCTCAATTTTACTTATCATTTTGAAGATAGCATGACTTCTTCCACCCACTTACAAGATACTTTCGAAGTTCATCAGACCTACACTAATCTATTGTCAACCTACTTTAGTAAAGGAGACTTTGACATGAATTCCCCTCAATGGCAGCATACAGTATTTTATAGCAAGTCATGGCTTTCACCACTAGCTTTGACAGTGATGTATTGCTATCCTTTGGTCTCTGGAAATAAATCATCTATAATAAAGAAGTCCTTAACAGCATCAACGTTCTCACTGTGACTAAGCAGAATTATGCTTCTGCTTCATTGCTACTGCAGAGGAATCAGTGTAGTATTTTTAAGGTGTAGCAATAAAAGAAAAACTCACAGCAAGTTAACAATGCAAATTGTGGCTTTATGGGAAGCACGTTTCACTTACATGCACTGTATTCTGATAGACTATGAAATGGGTTTTAGGCAATGTTTGAGAAAATCTGTTGATATACATGTGACATAGTATTGTTTGTCTGTTCTGATCATAGTGACATTCTGATTACTGGTATTTTTAGGCCTTGCTCTGGATCTATTCCAGGCAGTTATATTGTTGTGAAATGGTTCTCATGGTTCATTGAGCATCTAGCATAACTATTGCTGAATATGATTGGCACATTTGAATATATTTGTTCAAAAAATAAGGCAGTTAAACAGCATAATTATGGGAAACTGAATCATGACAATAAAAGACTATTTAAGTTAACAAGCTTTGTGATCAAAGGATAAACACAGGTTGGAGAAATGAAACTTTATAAGTAACTAATCTACATAAATAGACTTTGGTCTGATTCGAGGAACAGACTGTATTAAAATACTTTAATGATATTGGAAATGCTTTTTACTCAGGAATTTTGAAATATTTTGAGATCCATGTTACCTAATTTTTTAATATTCAATTTTATGAAATAATCTCATCAACCATATTAATTTTGTATAAATCGGTATGGTAATGATAATATAATGTTAAAGATGATGCTTGGTTCTAAAACCAGTCTGCCTAAACAATATTTAATACCTTCAAACTTGTAATGTCTTTATTGACTTTTAATTACTGGAACACATTAAAGGGACTATTTAAAGGACAATTTCTTGTTTACTTCCTTTATCAGTTAAAAGCAGTCATTGTAGAATTTAAAATGCAAAGCTCTTAAAATGAATTTCAAATTTCCGAGGTATACATTCGCAGTTCATTGTGTAGATATTTCCTGTTATTGAAAACATTAGTTTATACTTACAAATTATGTTAGTACACACGTATAAGATTTATAATGTTTACATTCTGAACGGTAACAGTGCTATTTCAACAGAAATCACACGTCAAGAAAACAGAACTGGAGAACTGATTAATTAAGTTATATCCTTTACGTAATATATTTCTTTCATGTTTATTTTTATATAACAGTTTAAAACATAGTTAATATATATCACAAATATATGCACTGATAGCATTTCTGACTGAATTTTTATAATCATATAGATGCATAAAGTTTCAATATCTGCACTGAAAATCAAACCAAAGTTAAAGTTTGATTGTATCCTAAATTTCTGGGTTTTTATATACTTTTACAAAATGAAAATGTATAGTTATTTTATTGCTTAAATTGATTCAGGGATCATAAAGTTTTCTTATTGTTATAATCGAAATCTAGACTCATATGCAAATTCCTAAATTTGTTTATCCATTTTAAATATTCTTATCCATTTGAAATCTTGATATTATAGGTTTTTAACCATATAATATTGTTTTACAAATCATAGTCCTCCACAAAAATAACTTGTTAGAACTGTTTACTTTTCATATAGCTTATCACACTAATCTTTAAGAGTATTATGTGATTGAATATTTGATATATTTTACTTTTTGCAGTAGTAGAAAAATCAGATATAGAATTTAATCAAGCTGCTTTTAGTATAGAAAATAATTTAACCATGTGTACAAAGTGGACTGTGTGCTTCT
Source organism: Cricetomys ansorgei (assembly GCA_026225945.1). NCBI lineage: Eukaryota > Metazoa > Chordata > Mammalia > Rodentia > Nesomyidae > Cricetomys > Cricetomys ansorgei. Next base: position 13,058,237 of record JAMJFZ010000713.1, read on the forward strand.
TACCAGTGCTTCTATTTCAGTAGATTGCATTACAGTAAGAAATTAGAATATTTGAGAAATCAGTTGCGTATAAACTTATCAACAATTTACTAAGAAAAATATTTCCACTTTCCAGTTTTGAGAGAAAAGGAGATACGCTTTTATGAAAAGAAGTCATTTTCTAGCTCAAGCCTGATAATTCCTTAATGATATACATGATTTTATAAATATTAGTCATACAAACCTTCTGACAACTTTCAAAATAGGTTACTTTGATTTCTATAGTTAAATTGTGAAACATAGAATAATATGTCATCTACAATTCAGATGATATTTTTCTTGGAACATAGCAGTCTTACTTTCGAGCTGATTTTGCAGTTTTCATGTACTTTAAGAAAGTTTGTCCAAGATAAACTCATTTCACCAAGAACATACAAAAGAGGGATCATAAGGCACCAGAAAAAAAGGAGAAAGCCGTTCTTCACCTTTATTATCATTTTCATTGTGTCTCAATAAAAGGCTATATAGAAAATCATGTCCACCTCATTTCAAGGTAAAATATTTGGTCGATTGCTTTATTTTATTATTATTTGAATCTTTACATGGCTTTATGTTACGGTAAGAACCTTTCTCGATTTTTTTTGGCTCATATTGTAATCTGACCTCATTACTTCAAAAATCTTTGATTTAAGAAGTCAAGTTTGGATATATACTTGACTTTTACTAGGCATAGAATATGTGTGTTGCTCCTTTAATATCACAAAACAGTTAAATTATTCTATGGAATTAACTTATATTTGGAGTAATATATAGGATTTTTGAGAGCAGATATGTATGAAAATAGCAAATAGTTTAATATAAATATATCTACTAAGTAAACATCTCTAACTTTGCACATTTCATGATAGCACATCATAGATAGTAATTATTAGCTGTGTTTAGGTCCCGATCTTCTGAGAAAAGCTGCTGTTTATCCCTAGATGATAATATATTTGGAAAGAAGACAATGATCTTTTTAAACACACCAACAACACTCTGCAATTTTAAGAGTTATTACCAGAGGCTTGTTCTGAGATGTCATCCTGATATTAGATGTGCCTGATACCAAATGTCTACGTAGTGAAAAAAATGAATACACTTAAGACATTTTTTTCTTTCTGATTTTAAGCAATAGACTTTCCATGATTTTTTTTTTTTTATAATCAAGGCAATTACATAGTAATTTGGGTTAGAATGCATGCCCAGTTCCCCATCTCAAAACCCAATTTGTTACCACCTGTGGCTATTTCTATTAAAAAAAAAAGAAACATAATTACTATGAGTCTCAGCAGTCTTAGAGTAAATTTTGCAATTACAATACCTCCCTTGGGCAGATGTGTGAAAGTGGTAGATTAATTCCTGCCAGGATCTTTCTCTTCCTTGTGAGTTTTTAGGTTTGGTGTCTCCTTCTTATTAGAGTGAGTGTTTGCTCTGGGTAAAGGTTATGTCAGTGTTTCTGTAGTAAATCTCCAGAAATAAAGATCTACAAATCAGCCATTAAATTTTGCTCTAGGCAAAAAGCTGACATGTAACAACTCAGCTAAGGAGTGGATAATATTTTCCATCACTAGCCTCTGTGGCCTAAGTTAAGTTTGAAGTAAAACAGTAAGAATATTCTGCTGTCCTGAGAAACAGGATAAAAGCATGTCTAAATGAATAGAAGCTGTGGAGGTAATTTTATTTTGTGCTAGGTCCCAAAGCTATCTGAAACCTAAGAGTTCAAAAGACTAATAATAAAGACATTAGGACACAGGAATTAACATCTATCTTTTGATCCATCCCTTTTCTCTCTTCTTGATAAACACCAAATGGATTTACACACAACTTAGTGAATTATTTTAAATTTCAACAGTGTTAAATGTCTAAATCAGTGTTTCAACTATACAATAGTAACAGTCAATTAATGAATCTTGTAGATAGAAGAATATGTGAAGATGGATAAGATAACACAACTATGTTTTTTAGTTCTGTATATGAGAGAGCCCAGCACAGTGTGTGATATATAATATTCATTTAAAAATATGCATTCTTTATAATGAAATCAAAACTTCTTTACTTCAGAAGTTTCCAATGGTTACTACTTATATATATACTAAAACTCAAACAGTCATCTATCTAAAATATTTATGTATAATTATATACATATTAATATCCATACTATAAATATGGATAGATATGAAAATAATGGTTCTTGAGAAATAATTTGTGAGCAACATGTCTTGACAATTTTTCATTGACAATTGCTAACTTTTAAATAAAAGGAATAAGAATTCCTATGTTTTTATGTTGATATATTGCAACTTCATAGGGAAAAATAGATGTTCAAGGTTTGCAGTTTCTATTAGCATCAAGCTTTCTCAGTATTTCTTCATACTATATATAGTATACATCCATACACATGCATATGTATATAGCATTCAAAGAGACAATAGTGCTGATTTCACTTACTGAAATATTTCTTATTTTTTGCTGTGGCATTACAATTATGCCATTCAGGTGATATATGCATTTCCTAAAGCAGCTTCATCCAGTTCTAATAATTTAAAAATCTGAAACAAACATTTTGTTTATATTTTGAGGTGCTTCCACCCAAATAATTTTCTAACTGATTTCTAAATAAGATGAATTCATGGTTAAATCATAAACATATATATGTATTTATTGAGGTACAATTTTATGGTTTATTATTGGGCACATAGTGTCTGTCATTTGATAGTATGAATAGAAAATTACATTGCAATTATCAAATATGTATAAAATAAGCAAATTTACAAAAGCATTCACAAAATTTCAGAATCTGTTTTGCCTATGTTGATGCTGATGCAATTTTCATGCCTATATTACAAAAGCATTTATAGAAATATCATGCTGCCTATTTTTATATTTTATACAACTCACAGTCATGACCTATAGTTATTTGATTCATAATCATTAATCCAATGAATAGATAATAAAGTAGTTTAAAAGTAATTGAAGTTGTTTATTTTTATGATATTTTAGAACTTAATTATTTTCATCTGAGTTCTATTTGCAAAAGTCTTATCAAATGATAAGGGGGTTTAATAGAATAAACATTACTAGAAAATTGAATTTTCAAATCATCTTAAAAGTTCATTCAGAGCTGAGGGTGTATTTTAATGGTAGAATTGTTTCCTAGCATGAAAGGCCCTAAGTGTCAACTGTAAGAATAGAAAATAAATGTCATGCTTTCCTACCAGATTATGTAGTATATTATAAATAAAAGAATATAATAAAAAGGAGCATATAATTATAATTTCCACATTTTTATGATTTATCTTAAATTTTTATACAAAAGACAGACAGTTCTTGAAATACTAAATTAGTAGTGTTAAATATTGCATGAGGTGAGCCTGCAGATATAGCAAACTCTCATTGTAGACATTTCTGTCCACACTCATCTAAAAATGATGATTCAAGTCTATCTATCTATGAATTCATACTCTAACATTGGCCTTTTGGAAGAAAAATTCATTGACAATCACCCTAGAGGGTGTATGTAGAGGATTAAGATGTCTGCCAGGATGGCTGTTTTCCTTGTTGTTCCGAGAGGGCTGAAGCAGGTGTTATATCAGGTACTACAGACCAGAAACTGGGCTGTCATAATCTGTCCATGTATTATTCATTTCTGTCCTCTATGTCTTTTCTTTGAGACATTTTACATGTATATGCGTGCTCTCTTTTAAAGAATAAAGTTGAGGCATCTCCTATATCTGCACATTCTAAATAATGTCGGGAGCACTGAAAAATTGTCAAGAAACACAAGTTTTCAAGCATCTCTGAATCTTTTCACAAGATATATACCTTAAAATTTTCTATCTGCTTAATGACTGAAAAGTTTTTTAAGTATTTGAAATGTGTCATTTAAAACACCTATGTGGAGCATGCCTCAGATCTTACTACTTGGAAGTCAGAGGGAAGAACAACACAAAGTGTAAGCCGGCCTCAGTGGTACAGCCCTTTCTTATTGTGTCCAGGGCATTTAGTTCAATCCCCAGAACCCTTAAAAAGTATACAATATTGAGATAGATGTAAGAAAGTGTTATTTTTGCCTTATATTGACCCAATCTGACTCCTCACCCTTGTCATGTTGGTCTTTTTTCTATGACTTTGCAGTGGAAAATTCACTTAATGTATATATTAATGTTTCTTGCATATTGACATCGACAGGACTGTTTTCTATTTAAAACTCAGATACATGTGGTGACAAAACATGATGTTATTTGCCACCCGATTAACTGAAATATGTTTGTAGCTGGGATTGATGTAGTTGACTTTTCAGTGTAGAGATAAAAATGTATTGATTCAATTAAAGAGTTTCATATGTTTCATTTTTAAATGAAGACAAGACAATTTGGAATATTACTGAAAATAAAAATTTCACGGAATTTTAAAAATCCTGAAATGATTATATTTTTTTTAAGAATAAAAAATTTGGTCTTCTATTATATGGAAGCAATAGAAGAAACTTGGCCCACGTGAGTCTCTCTTTTTATCCTTCAGGCAGCAATGGGAATTAAAAAGATACAGTGAAGAAACACCCTACCCCAATCTGCCACATTGAAACATTAGAAAGTTATATCAAATTATGTTTTTTAGTAAATTTTTCTGTTTACCGCTTTGTATCTCAGCTATGTGCAGATCACAGCAACGTATCTGTTTATCATGTAACAAAGGAAATTTTATTTAAGCGTAGTCAAATATTCCTTACTTTTGTACTTTTTCCAGTGTGGCTCAGTATACATGAATTTTGTGTTTATATCGAATATTCACAATTTCACTGAAAACATAAAATTTCCAAGGAAATGTCAGTTATGTAGGAATATCATAGTCTGGGTTTAGAATTTCAGACTGAGTGGGTGGGAGACAGGAATGGTCGCTGGTTCAGCGTTCCGTAGAAATATGCTGATTTGGGAAGTGGAATATCATTTCACTTGGTTAATGGCAATAACCCATCATCTTGTTAGGGCATTAAGGTACAATCAACATGGTGCATGAAAGCTTTGAAAATCCAATCTTTAGCTTTCATTGAACCCATCCGCTCCCAGGAAACATCATTAGAAATTTGAGCTCATGACCTTTAGCTTCCATTTTGGACTACAGATCCAAAGCTGGTATTGTCACATTACACATTTTAGGATAATTTGGTGAGCACTCTAATCTGAGCATTTCTAATCTATTTACTTTTTAAAAATTGCTAAGCTGAAATCAAGCTCAATGGGCTAATGTGAATTTGACAAAGTGTCAACACAGTTGTTCAGTTTTGAGTCTGGTAAAAAAGCAGCTGATATTGGACACTATTAATGTCTCTATTAAGAAGGGGCTGCGGGCTGCTCAAGTTGTGACTTCTAATTCATGACAGACCTCTACATCTCACTGATTATTGGCTGGCTCTATGGCATCCTAAATTCATGCTTACAGCATCTAACTACACTAAAATAGTGTGTTAAAGCCTATGGGGGGAAAAATCAGTGTACCTATTTAGTATTTTCGTGAGTACTTTCAGGAGTCTTGAAATTTTACATGCCCTTGTAACTTTTTGTCAACTTAAACATGGTAATACAAGAACTTTCTAGAATGCATTTGTGTATTTGCTTAGAAGAGAGATGCATGATAAAATTATGTGCCTAGCATAAGAAGTGAATTATGCAAATAGATGAAGATTTCTTGTCAACATTCATGTACTGCTCTGCTCAGTGAAGTTCATGTAACTTGGAAAAGATTCATGATTAGACAGGTGTTTCTTCAGCCCATGAGATCAAATTTCTGAAATATTTATATAGTGGCAAGCCAGATGTACACAGTTTAACCTTGTAATCCCATTTCACAGCTTTTCTAAATACTTAGAAACTTGCTAAGTTAGAGACTGATTGTTTTGGCAGCCTATCTCTATTAATAGGATTCAGATATTCCTTATTTACAAGACTATGCTGTTAATATAATCCAATATATTAAATCACAGGGAAACTGAAACAGGAGATTCCATCCAAGGGCTAATTGACAGAGAAGCTTTTTCTAAAGCTTTCTTAATTTGTTTTTTATTGGCTGCATAATATCTAGAAAACACATAGCACAAGTGAAAGATATAAATGCTTTGGATGCCATGCTATTACCATTTTAGTGTGAAGTAGTTATTGCTCAGATCTTTTGTACTCTTATCATAATCTTGATATAAGCCACATAAGACCAGACATCTGCTCTTTAAAATATTTCTTTCAGTGCCCTCTCAATTGCAAGCTTACTGTCATTTGACATGTGGAAGTATTTTAAATGCACTCATCTGGGTTTTTTAAATGAATAGAGGCAATGCAGAATAATGTAATAATGTGTCATGATTTTCATTATGCTTATTTATTGGTTCTGCAATAATGGAAAACAAGCTTATTGTTATGCTTTTAGCTTGAGCTATTATGCACTATGGTACTCATGCTCCATTTTGTATTTCTGCAATTCTGTCTCCTCAAAAAAAAGTATATCAGGATTCTTTAACTTAATTAGATTGGGGAATGGGCTCCATTCTTTTGGATTTTCTATATTAAATGTTCAGCATTTATAAACTGGTTATACTTGAAACAACACTTGCAGGGAGAGGAAACTTTATTTTTCAACCTGTATATGACAACTCCAATTTTCCTGTTTTGAAGAAAAGTAAGGAGAAAGTAGGATATCGAGAAAATAACACCTGCCATCTTATTTCTTTTAGGGAAAATTATGTAAATTATCTTGTGTATTTATTTAAAAAAAACAACAAACTCTAATGTACTGCTAAGAAAGTGACAAACTAAAAAAATGAAATAAAAGTTTTTAAACCCATAGAGAATTTTCAAGAAGTGAAAGTGAGACATATATTTATGAGATTTCAGGCTCCATCTTTGTGTAGGGTGATAATCCTGTTCCACTGAGCATTTGTGTTTCCAGACCTGCATAGCTCAGAATCAAGAACTAGCAGTCTTCCATGCCTAGATTTTAGCTACACTGTCATTGAATCTTTATCTCTAATCACCCTCATGGGATGAAGCTCCTACCTGTGCCTCCAGGACTGGGTTCTCCTTTCCTGTATGGACTTTGACTGAATTTTTTGAAAGTTTGTTGATCCAAAGAAATTTCCTTTAGGGAACAAAAACTCACCTATCTCAAAGATCCAGATATGCAAACCTAATGGTTTTTTAATCAAGTAATTTTCCATTGTTGAGTTCTTTGTGTCTCCAAGCTTCTTTCTTTTTTAAAATAAATAAATAACTGCATTTCCCTCCCCACACACTAATTCATGAGAAATTCTTACTGTAAAAATTCTACCTAGTAGTCATAATAAAACTGTATCTGAGATATAGTGAGGACTCATTACATAATTGTTGACTGAAAATAGAACAGGTTTCATTTTTATTTTTAATTAGTTATAATTTACTACTCAAATATAGCTATTGCTCAGGTTTCCTTGTATAAAATGAGAATTTCAATTACAAAAATCCAAAGGACTCAAGTCTAAACAGATTTAAGATTATTTGTAGCTTTTATTCATTCTGCTTATTGTGAATTGGAGTTTCCCACGCTGAGAGATTAATATGTTCACTATTGAGATGTTTTACCAGTCCCTGCTGGGATGAAGAAATAAATAACTATACCTCCAAATACATAAAATGTGAAAGAGTTTTAGGGCTTACATATGGCCTAGAGTAGGGATTTAGGGAAGGGACTAATTTCTACTTTATATACGCACATGTGATTATACAACTTGCTTTTTGGTATGTATATTCTGAACATATTACATTAAGCCGTGTTTCTCTTATAATTATATGAGTATGGTAGAAACATCTTTCAGTGTTGATAATGCAGTTTCATGTTGTCTCTAAATGGGAGAATTCTGGGTCAGTCAGTGGATATGATTCATTTCATCAGTTACTCTCCAAAGACAGATTGTTTACAGAGAAGTTCTATTCCCATGATTCCTATTTTAAAAAAGTACAACTCTTCAGTCCTAGCAGAGATGCTTCTGTTTTTTATTTACTTTTCTGTTTTCTTGTATAATATAACCATTTCCATAATTCTGATAGATAAGCAATTAAAATGAAATATAATAATTCATATTATAAAGCACATTTTCTATATTAACTAGGTACTGAAGAAATATTAACACACATCACTGATTATTCTTCAAAATGACAAAATATTTTGGAGCAGCTAAACCTCAAGGAACTGATATGTAGAATAATTAATAAAAAAAACTCTGATATTCCAGTTGGTCTAAATTAGCATGCATATAAGACAAAATTAATAATCCATATCATATAAGAATGTTATTTTAGAACAGTTGTTATAATTGAATTAGCTTTAATGAAATAATTTTTTGTATTGCAAATTGTCATTTTGCACTCTTTAACTGTATTTTTCCTCTACTTTGATTTTTAAAAGACATTTTAAGAAAGTAACTAATTTTCTATAGATTCCAGTTATCTTAATATTTTTCTTTTTTTTTTAAAAGAATTTGTTTTATGGGCATTGTTGATTTGCTCTCATGTATGTCTATGTGATGGTTTTGGATCCCCTGAAAATGGAATGACAGACAGGTGTGAGCTTCCATGTGGAGGCTGGGAATTGAACCCAGGTCCTCTTGAAGAACAGCCAGTACTCTTAAATACTGAACCATCACTCTAGCCGTATCTTAATTTTCTTAAGCTAACAAATTAAACTTTGAAATGAAAAGATGTAAGTTTCTTTTATAAACTGCTGCTGCTGCTTTTGTTGTTGTTGTTGTTTTAAGCAAGGACACCTTGGAGAAAGAAAAGTTTCACAACAGGTCAATTCTATAAAATTCTAAAAAAGAATTATAAAACAATGACTATTAGAAATATCTGTACAGGGGCTAGAAAATTGGTCAGTTGGTAAAATGCTTGCTGCACATTCATGTAGACCTGAGTTTAGATCCCTAGTACCCAAGTAGAACACCAGGTGTGACACTTAATTGGTACCTGTAATCCTAGTGCTGTACAGAAAGACACAGGATAATTCATTGTGATTACTGGCCAGTGAAATTTAGCTGAACCGGGGAGTTCTGGGTTCAGTGAATGAAATTGTCTGGAAACATAAACAGGAGAGTTGTTGAGGAAGACACCGAAATGAGCTCCTTCTCTTCAACAAACAGTCATACACACTTGCACAAACACATGTAAATGCACTCACTCAAAAACTATTCATGTTTCTTTCATTCTTACCGAAATTGTACCATAGGTTTCTATGTTTTCATATGTCCTTATTCAAAGCAAAACCATTATAAAAGCAAAGCCATTTGATACTATATGCCCTGGCATTGGAAAATAAGGGATAATTGGTTAACATTTATTACCTGGATAAGAATCATAAGTCGGTAAAATGTACACAACAATGACAAATGTAAAAGTGTGGAATAGAATAGTAAATGCAATGTGCATAAAAGTCAGATGAGTCATGTACGACATTAGTGGAAACTTTGACTCAAAATAAATTTGATTCATATTGCTTTTAGTGGCCTTCCATCAACTCCAAAGATACCATTTTCATTTTCCAAAAATGATGACCGTATCCCTCTTGACCCTGTAGAAAAGATTGGAAGAAAATATTAGACTTGGAGGTGTTGCCACGCACTGGTATGATCTCCTTGTCAAGCAGGGAAGGGAATACAGCATCAAAGAAGCCCACCATGGATGTGGGATAGTGGGTTCTTTGAAGTAACAGAGCTGAGGAGCAGTGTCACTGGTGGGGGAAAAGACAGAAACCCAGTTACTTACTCTTATCCTAAGAGTTCTCCGGAGAAATCTGTAATGTACTTCAGGAAACCACGTGCGTCTAAGCACATTTCATTTTCAGGTGTTCCCAAGGCAGTACTGTTTGTGCAGTTTTAAGTACTTTGGAATTGAACATGTAACACTGATCCACTTTAAAAAATATGAGCAGGTTTTTCAGTTAGGTGCTTTCCAAACATACACACTACAGCAGTACCTATGTTCTATGGGGAAAAAAATGTGACTTGTTTTTGTTTTCCTAGGGTATAGCCTAATTTAAAATAGCTCAGATATAAACATTTCTTATCATTCTTTATGTACAGAAAGAAACGGTAAATGTTTTAATCATGTAATTAAGAACTGAGATTTATTTAAGAGATTTTTGAAAAAGCCTAGATGATTAGCACTTTTGCAGTCTTTGTAATAACTCTGCTCTGTTGCCGAAGCAAAAATGTGGCAATAAGCAGCTTGGGAATAGGCTGACATGCCAGGATAAGGATGGAAGTTTGCTTTTAAAAATGGAACGAGACATGGGCCACAATGTTATAGGGCATTAATGACTTTGCATTGCTGAGTGTTAGTATTTTTTTTAGTTACATGTGTGTAAATTATTCCATATGAATTCTAAACAGTTTCCAACAAAGTGAAAAGGTGGCTTGCAATTTCAAGCTAGATTTCAATGATCTGAGCCATGGTTTCATTAAGTGACTGCCATTATATCAGGACAGTTCTTTCACTAGAGGAAGAAGTTTCATGGAAACAAAATACCCAGGCAAAGTAAAACCTTGATGCTCTTAGGACTGGATATTCAAGTGACACCGTGAAAAAGAGTAGAGATACTTCAATTCACTTTTTGTTCCTTAGTTAACAATATCAGCATTAATAAAGGAACTTTGATTTTAATTTCATATATGAAATTAACTGAAGAAGATTATTCCTTTTGAATCATTCGGATTGGATTTTATACTTAAGATTTTATTTCATAGAAAAATGATATCCTAGTAATCAAAATACTTTCTGTGAATTCTTGATAGTATATTCAAAACTAAAAATACTCCTTGCTTTGTCATACTCTCTTCTGAGAAAAAGTCCACCATTACTTGTTTGTTTTATACATGACTTCCACAATTAACTTTTAAATTACTCTTTTGTTTTGAAGCAGGTTTCTGATCTAATGGACTAACATTTTGGAAAGTCAAAATTCTGTATCATTTGTAGGACTTTGTTTTTGCTTTAAGCCCATATGGAAGTTTGAGAACTTAAGATTACTCTTAACAATTTATTAGCATTTGTAAAATGTACTGACCAGTGATGGTTTGCAAACTTGTTTGTACTTATCAATAATTATTTACCTATGTTTATGAGGAGCTAAAGGAAAGAATATAAACAGAAATCCATGCATATTGAATTGCCTTGCATTTTTTTCTTTTTTGTTGAAATAAGAATTAGAATTCACCTGTAATGGTGATAGCATGAATTAATAATTGAAAATCACAAAGAAAACAAAACTCTTCCTTTTACATTTTGTTCTCGTTTGTAAAATACATCAACATTAAAGTAATAATTGACCTTATCTTTTTATTGATGATTTAATACTTTGAGTCATAAGACTACTGAACCATATTTAACAGGAAAGCATTAAATTCTTTACATTTTTAACTTCAATTGGCTGTCTTTTTAATTATATTTTTGCCTGGAAATTTTATATAATGATTAGTTTAAAGTAATGTTTTAAAGTTCATTTGTATTTATAAGGTAAGTGCTTAGAAGTGCCTATTTTGACAATCTATTTCAGTATAATGGTGGTAAGTAATCATATGGTTAAGCCTAAAACATGCATTTTAGTATTTGGTAATAAGTGGCCATTATAGTCCTCTTATGTTACTAGATGGAGGAAAAAGTCTAGTTACTAGAGTTTTGTGTATATGTGTACATATATTCAGTATATTAAAATAATTTAACATGAACGAGTAGAAAGATATAAATCACAGATACTTTGAAGACTTTTTAGGGATAATAATAGTACTATTTGCTTAGTATATAATAATAATTTGTAAAAAGCCCTTTAAGGCAAGTAATATTAATTTCTCATTAACTTATTTTTAAAATATTGAGATGGCATTGTCTGTTCTTATCTGAGAGAGGCAGCACGGAACTGAGGAGTCATAGCAAGTGTCTGCCAAGTGTCACTGCTTGGAAATGAATTGGTAGATGACAGGCAACTCTGTGGCAGTCCCTTAGCAGCAGTTTCTCTGTTTAAAACGAATGTGGACAATAACTCCAGTGTGTCTACTCTGGCAATTGAGATGAATGAATAATAAACACATAATAATACTGTTTCATAGATCCTAGTACAAAATAGAGCACTCCTAATCCACCACTGCCAACTGTTCAAAAAATACTCCAGAAAGAGATAGATTCAGAGCCATAGGGTTTTTTAGAATTTTCAAAATTCTTAAGTGATTTAGTCTACCAAAAACTAGTCTGAATATATAAATTGCTCCATAGTTGTTTTCTTGCCAAACTCTTTAAAATTAATGAATTCAGATTTTTAAGGAATGCATCCATCAGAAGATTCAGCATTTATCGTGGCAATAAGTAAAATAATATTGCTGATTATCTCCCTCACTTTTCTCCCCTGTCTCTACACTAATTGATGGCACTGGAATAAGCTATCTCAGAATTGTAATGACTTTCTACTAGCCACATATATTGTTTGACTTCCTAGTCCTGCAGGCTCAGTTGAGGAGAAACCAGGTTAGGTATCAGTTCTAGAGGACATCATCCTTCCATTCTCTTTAAAGAGACGGAAAGAAATCAGGCAAGGAAATAAACAGTCTCCAGATACAAAAAGTCTGCCCAAGAGATAACAAAAGGCAGGAAAGAAAAAACTCTGGGCTTCCCCTGAAATCTCTACTGCAATAACAAAAGAAGAATATGGCCTTTCGGGGCTGAGTGCATTGAATGAAGGCGGGTGGGTGTTAGAAGAGCAGTCGTTAAATATGATTTTATTTCTTTCATAAGATATCCGTAATGACAAAAACTATATCACTGCCAAGGAAGAAGCACATCTAGCATTTAGTGGCATATCAGTGCCTCTGGGTTTCATGACACAAGTCAGCAAATGAATAAAGGGAATAAGTTGCATTCTCTGTATTGTATCTGACTTTAGATAACAGAATACGACTCATCTTACCTTTCTATTATCTTGATTTTCTTCATGTCAAGGATGATTTTCTTCACAATTTATAAATTGCATAATTAAATTCTGGCACCTAAGTTATTAAAATTATCAGTGTCATTTATAGAACAGTTAACATTTGCAGAGAATTTTAACATAGCACCATATTACCTTAAAATAGTTCAAGTCATACTCATTGAGCTGTAGAGGCAAATTTTTTTATTTACAGATTGTAGCTGCTTCTGTTTTCTTACTTTGATTCAAAAGAACACAGACTTTTGCACAATGTGGTAAGAGTATTCAGTGTTTTATTATTCTTAGTAAGAAAACACGAATGTCTACCATACCATACTTGTATAAAATGTATTATTCTGAAAACCACTGATAAATGTAGTTATTGCCATACTTCATGCACTTTAGAAATTCCAAAGCCATAGTTGCTGTCAGATAACTTTATAAGTAGTGGCTTAAAATGATGCTGCCTACTTCAGCAATGTAGAAAGAACCACACCATATATTCTGTTGAAGGCAAAGCTATCAGAAAGAAAGTGTGTATGAACAGGCTTAAAATGAATTATTTCCCTCTTCACATTCCCTAGTGTTTAGTCTGCTGCAAAAAGAATGCTTGTTAGCTATGCGGAAAGCAGTTCCTTTGAATTAAAGGAAGCATTCAACTTGTTTTGTTTTGAAACCCCTGGCATCAATGTGGACAATCAACCTTGTGTCCCCAGTTGAAAGGAATTTTTCAAACTTCTTCTCCCTTGTGTCTGAATCCTGAGCATCTAACTTTAACTGTCTTTTAGACAAACATGTGGGTGTGTTATATCAACCCCCAATTAGTGTGTGAAATAAATTGTTCTCTTTATCATGTTCACACATAGTGAAAGACCTACTTTTGTTTTACTCAATATTTCATCTTCTGTATCTGGAGATCTTAGTGAACAGTCTTTTCATGTATATGGACTGGAACACAGAAAACAGTAGAGATGCCAATCTACCCAATAAGTAAGTAAGTAAATAAATAAATAAAACCTAATTCTATTCAATTTGTAGAAGGACTCCCTGTAGATACAAACATGGTAATTCTTAAATTTGTACAGGAACACACTTGAACTACATCAGCTAAAACAATTTCAAAAAAGAATAATTAACATGGATTCACACTGCTATATTGAAACTGTACTAATCAGGACACTGGAGCATTATCCAGAGAATGGCAACAAAGACAATTGAGCAAAAGAGACTGCTCAGAAGTCGTCCTGCACAAATGTGACAAATTGATTTTTGACAAAAATGCAAAGTTAATTCAATAGATAAATCAATGGAAATGAAAAAGATCAACACTTCACAGTTTATACAAACATGTATACAACCACAGGTCTGTGCACACAGAAAGAGAGAGACAGATACAGAGAGAGAAAGAGTGAGAGAGAGAGGAGGAATGAATCACAGATCTGAATGTAAAGCATTAAACTATAAAAGTCCAGAAGGAAAAAAAAAACAGTAAGAAAGCTTTGTCTATCATTATTAATCAGAACCTTCAGATGTGACCATACAGTGAGATTCAGAGAAGATTGAAAATAATTTTGTTAAATTATAATTGCTATTCATACTAATGATACTTGGTGAGATTTAAAGACAAGGTACTGCTTTGGGGGATACATTATATATAGTACAATGAACTCTCAAAATTAAGTGGCAAGATAACAAAAAGATTTGAATAATCCATTCATCATATTGATTAGTGTCCTACAAATACAAGAAAAAATACACACTCTAATTAGCAATAAGGAAATGCAACTTCAATTTAAGCCATACTACATGCTCACATTACTAAACGAATGGTTAAAGTAATAATACCAAGAATGTACAACAAATATATAATTACTCATTTTGAGAATACAAAAAATATACAGCTATTCTGGAGAAAAATGGCAATTTCTTATGAAGTTGAACATATTTTTTAATTCTCAAAATTTTGGCCTCCAGACTCTTTTTTAAAGATTAATATTATAGTCACAAAAAACTTTTCTTCCTAAAGTGGAGTCAACCTAGATATCTTTCAAGTAAATTAAAAGCTAGATGTATGTAAAGTGAAATATTTTACAAAATTTCATTGTGTTTGTGGGGGCGTGTACATATATGACCAAGTTTTTGTTTGAGTGGTTAGAAGGAGAAAACTTGCTGGAGTCAGTTCTCTTATCCCCCCTTTTTGTCCTTGAAACTTTTGCCTATTGAGCTGTATTGATACCCTAAAATTTATCTATTTATGCATGAACTATTATTATACAATAACCTAGATTGAACTAAGAAATGAATTCCCCCAATTGCAAACCATTTGATTCCATTGGTAAGATGTTTCACACACACACACACACATGCACGCACACACACACACACACACACACACACACACACACACACATATAAAATGGAGAAGAGATTAGTAGTTGTCAGATGTTAAAGATGAGCAGAAATGATCAGAGAGAAAAAGATGAAACTAAACTGATGCACAGTTTGCTTACTATACTGCTTATTGCATGAAACTCCAGCTGTTAAGAATTCAGAGAACTAGATGCCCCCTCAGACACTGGTATTACTGTATACTAATGAGTGATGATAGTCAAAGCATATCTAGCATGATCATCGAGATCTACTGTCTGCTAAGGATGCTACTGTCTACATAGTGAATGGTTATAAAATTGCACATTTTTCGAGTAAATATTCTTGTGGCCATGTATTTTTGCTTCTGTGTTTCAAAAAGATATTGAGTCAAATCCTAAAATCTTTAAAGAGAGCCCACATTCATTTGGACAGAAGACAAGCGTGAGGTATAAAAACTAACTTAACAACATCGGCAGATCCAACAGTTCTCAGATGCTTACTTTAAGGCCCCTGTGAAGCAGCAGCACCTATCTTAATGTGGGAAACAGACAGGGCTGAAATATGGAACACCTGGAGCCATCCTAGGAAAGGCCACCATTTTTCAAGTGAAAAATGCTTTGTAAAGTTGTCTCTACTCTTAGAAATAATTTTATATCACACGTTTAAAAGACTTAAAGGATATTTAGTATAGGTGATCATCATCTGAGGTATATTATACCTGCACAATATTGTCAAAATAATTTTTAACTTTGATGGTAGAATCAGGCTAATATCTAGAATGTATGGCTGTTCAGTATAAGAACACATGTACGAATTTCTTAGTTAAATAATAAATTCTCAGTATAACTTTTAAATAATTTTAAATCCTATTTACAACACAGCAATGATAAGAAATAATGATATAAAATGAAATTTGGATATTTTTTAAAGATTTTTTATTCTGTAAAGCACTTGTAGGATAAAAAAAAAAAATCCTACTATTTTACTATAATTTGTAATCAATGCTTAAAAATGTTGAAATGCTAGTCTTCAGCTGTGCCCCTGCTAAGGGAAGAGAGAAGAGTCATGTGAATTTGGGAAACTCAGATATTATATGAAGGTTTCACTATCATGCACACCATTTAAGAAAACATTATTTGAATGAGATCTATGGTTATTGTTATCAGACTCTGACGATTAAATATAAAACAATACGCTCCGTGCTTCTTTAGCCAGAATAATTTTACACCACCCACTCTATGTTAGCCGTTTCTACTAAATGAATGATTTTGACAGCCCAGGCAGCTCAGACATATTGGGGAGACTTTTTGAGGAAACATGGTTGCTATAGGTTGGAAACTACTGGTATTTTCTTGATGTCTTCATACCTTCCTCTACTCTTCACCAGGTGGAAGATCTGTGAGCCTAAGTCCTTCCCTCAGACCAAAGGATAAGTTCATATCATTAGTGCATATTTAGATTTAGATCATTCGTGTATATTTCAGATCATAGGTTGTTTTGAAACTATCTAGCTTTCAAAAATCTACAAATAACAATACCTGAAGCTGGATAAAAAATTTTACATTTACAATGTACATGGAAAATAAAAACCCATAATTGGGTCCAAAATCAAATGGTAAAAATAGTACTAAAGATGACAGAATTTACAAGGACCATATAAAAATGTAAAAATTTAAAAAAGAATGTAAAACCATAATGAAGCTAAATCCCACCTTTATTTTGAACTCTATATGTACCTTCTGTTCTTCATCTTACCCTCAAACTTGAAGCAGAGAGATATAAAAAAAATCCAGAAAGAAATTATACAATTTTTTTTATTAAAAAACACTAGTTGGGGGCTGAGAGATGGCTCAGTAGTTAAAAGAAATTGTTGTTCTTGCAGAAGTCCCAGATTTAGTTTCCAGCACCCACTTCAAGGCTCCAAAGTATGTGTACCTCCAGTTTCAAGTAATCCAATGCTCTCTTCTGACCATTGTAGGCATCAGGCATGCACCTGGTGCACATACACACATGCAAAACAAAAAAAAGAAAACCACTCATATGACCTCAACTAAAATGAATAAGCCTAAATATATTATTTTAAAATGTACTGTCTGGAAAGGACTAAAAATTAGATACTCAGGAAGAATAGATTCAGCATTACTGCTCAACCTCTGGAAACAAGTACCTTAAAGGTAATATGTGAGATTTCATTTAGATTGGGGTTATCATCATAAATTTTGTGTGTCAACACTGCCCCTGCCAATTTCAATACAATAACAAATAGGTACAAGATTATCATATACATATGTTGAATTCTTTCAAATATTTGATATTTTCAGAATTTAATATTTTAATTTATCAGAATTTATCCTATTTTAATAATAAAGAATCTTTTCTGCCTGCTTTTTTGGTCTACTTTATGTTCATTTCTAAGGTGCACGTAAATGGCATAGCATATTTTCTTTTACAAATAGGGTGTGGCTCATTTTGGCCAACATGATGTAGACTGACTGTACCCTTTTTTTCTTTTAAAGCCTTTCAGAGTTATTTTCCTTTTTGCTTTTATGATGTGTGCTTCATAATGCTACCAGAATAAGCATGTCTCAGAAGATGGTATATCTTAGAAATAGCCTGTTATTTATTGTTGTTGATACAAATACTTATGTGAACATGATATGTAAATGCTGTATACTTAGGTGACAAGAAAAAATATTACATTCTGCAAAACTTAATTAACTTAAGTGTTTGCTTGGTAAGGTGTATTGGTCTCGTTGTTTTTGTCCAGAGGAAAGAATTGCCAAGTATACTTTATTGCTAACAAATATAAAAATCATAACAAAACAAAAAGAGAAAGACACATTCAGTTTTATGTTAGTTCAGATATGTTCTGTTATGAAAAAATACTGACTTCCTCTGCAGAGATCTAGAGTTGTAAAAGTCTGAAGTCATTTTTTATTCTCTTCCAAGATTTAAAACTTAAGAGTCATCACTGTACAAGCTAGAAATCAACTTTTAAAGTACAACCCTTTAAATTATTTGTTAGTGATTCTACATCTAAATTTAATAAATGATGCTGGCTTTCTTCATTTTTATCTTTTCCTTGAAAATATTGTTATTATATAGTCAGATAATGTTTAATGAATTTTCAGACACCCCTGAGCATAGATAATGGAAATGTTACTGTTTATATTAAACCTCTGTGGCTTTTAGCGTGAATTAGTTCTATTCGTAAAAATCCAAAAAACTACTCTGCACTAATTACATAGAAACTAACACAGTCTCTTGCTTTCCAAACTATTTTAATGAAAAAGTACAGACATTTTCCTAAACTTATCTTTACAGCTCTGGGATCATAAAACATGGATTTTTGTCTTTCATTTCTTTCCACTCCCTCTCTTTCTCTTCCTTCATAGATAATTTTGTTTCTCTTTTCCTTTTCTCTGTATTTTTCTCTAGCTTTCCACTCTGTTTTTATCTTTCTTCTTGTTCTTTCCCTCACAAAATCACTTTTTCTTTACTTTTCTTTTGATTGTCTGCTTTCCTCTAAACAACTCTAGGTAGATGTGCTGACATGTTGTATTCACGCATTTATGGACACAGTCTTTTATAGTCCTCTATTCAAAGGAAGAATGTACTTAACTAATATGCATGACTTTTCAGAAACTGTCCTTAGGATGAGCTGAGAAAGCTTCCTTAGTATCTCTCATATGTCTCCCTGAACAGGAATCAATACCTAAGAAGCTCTGCCTAATTAAAATCAATGAAGTCATAATATTGTTTATAGTGACACCAATATTTTCTAACTAACTTCCAATCTTACTTTACTATTTTAATTTCTTGTTAATATACTGGACTCTGTTTTTCTTAAGTCTTCTAAAATAACATACTGGACTGTGTTTTTATACTTCACTTTTACTTAGCAGAAATAATGAACTGGATACTGATTTTTTTCCATTTTAAATGACAAATTATATTTTATCAAGCTTGTACTATTCATAAGTTTGTAAATACTTTTAGAATTTCCCGACACTTTTGAAAATATTGTGCCATCTATTTAATTTTAGCCATAATCATTTTACTAGAAGACAAAGTTCTATTTGAAGTTGTTAATTTGTCATTATGGAAATAAGAAGAACATGCTTCACTATATTCAGGTTCAAGAACATGTTGATGAAAAATACAGGCTACCAACTGTTAGTTATATGCAGTTAAGGTGTAAGATAAATCCACAATGCTCACCTAATCTTGCATGTAGCTTGATTAAGGTTACTGTGTCTACAAAATGGATTATACTTTAAGAAATTTGTGAGTTTTTTATGATGTCAGACTTGTAACAGGCAAGGAAACTTCTATAATATTTCCACCAATTTTCTTCAACCCTCTATACTTTTTCATTAACACTTCACAAAGCCAAATAAATTCAATTATTACATAGAAAGCAAACAAACAAACAAACAAACAAACAAATCCCAAATCTACTGTTTTAAAATTAGCCTCATTGATAAAGAAAGCACATATTTATTTCACGGCACTGAGCCTTACCTTGGCCCTCTTGTCTCAAGGGTTGCATGCTTCTCGTGTCTGATACTTGTATGCTGCATGGTCTTGTACTAACTCATAGCTGCTCCAGCCCATAATAGTGTGATATGGAGGAATGCAGAAAACAGGAGAAGCATTGTCACTAAGTCAGCTGCACGAAGAAGTAACGTGTGTGAATGTACAGTATAGGGAGATCTATGAAAGATCCAGTCTATTTCTCCCAAAAGACTCTGTTCCATGATACAAGGAGAATTCAGTTCTTGTTGGCAGACCTCCATGTCAGTGTGGAAGCAGTAAAAACGACAAGACTGGCTTTTCAATGTTTTTACATTTAATACTTTAAGTAACTTTATTTTTTTTTATTTCACTGTGTTATAAAGACCCAGAAAGTGATACCTATTTCCATTGGATTGTTTGAATATAATTTTTGTAGTTAGGATATAGTTAAGAGTGAATTAAAAATGAATTCAACCATTCGTGACGTGCTTATATCTGTTCCTAGTAAAATTTTGAGAAAAGACCATCTATCTTTTAATGAAGTAGATGACTTTACATGATATTACATCAGGAAGGGCATAGAATCCCAGCAGATGATGCAATTATGTATAGAAATGAGTGTTATTAAATAATGCACATTTTTAATATGGAGAAATTAGGTCATTTTCCCACTCCTCCCACAAATATTCAATCTTAATATCTGTGTAATGAAACAACATAGTGTTATCCATCCTGGTACTAATGGATAATACCAGTTATGACAGGTTCATTGTTTACTTTAACAGGTAATTTGTGGACCGGAATCATTTAATTGTTCTGAGTATATAATTACATGTCAGCAATTTCCAATTTAATTAAAATGTACAAATCTGAAGATTAAGGGAATTTTTGAATTATTAATCATTTTTCCACTAGGAAATCTTGTTGCTCTGCAGGAGATTTGTCCAGTGTACAACTATACGTATTTTTTTTCCTTCTCTTTCACAGACAGACAATTTTCCCGCAGAGCCCAATTACATGGGCAGCAGGCAGCAGTTTGTTCAAAGGTAAGGCCTATTAAATAACTTTCTCGGCTTCCCCATTTGCATTCATGTCAAAATTGCTTTGCAAGAGACTTCACTCCAGGTTTAAACTGGCAGAGACAACACTTTCTCCTCTTTTTCTTTATATGTATTTCAGTAGCTCCACGTTTAAGGACCCAGAAAGAGCCAGCCTGAGAGACAGTGGGCACGGGGACAGTGATCAGGCTGACAGTGACCAAGACACTAACAAAGGCTCCTGCTGTGACATGTCTGTTAGGGAGGCACTCAAGATGAAAACTACTTCAACTAAAAGTCAACCACTTGAACAAGGTGAGTGATGTCTTCCAATGCTTACCAAGTGTAAAGCTTAAGGCAGCTGATTAAGCCTATGATTACTAGCATTGCTGTTTGTCACAATAGACTAGACTGTTGATGAAATATCAGAGAATATACAAATCCCAAATCCCACGATGATCCTAGACAAAAGAAGTTTTTTTTTTTTTTGTTTTTTTTTTTATCACAGTCATAATGGATAGAGCTCTTGGAGTTTCTTAAAATGGGGACTTGATTATACTAAGTACGTTCTAATTTTATGGATGTTTCCTAACTTAACCTAATTTGGTTTTGACTAACAAAGAATTTTGGCATGGATCAGCTTGATATGTAGGAACAGTATGCTATAATTTATATTATTAACATTGGAAAACAATTTTAGATGAAAACTCTGATACAGATTTTATATTTTATATTTTTATATGACTCTGATACAGTCATGCTAGTTTATTTTTAGCTTTGATTGTAGTTTTAAAAGAGATTTTCAAGCATGCAATGATAGCCAAGCCAGTCGGGTGCTATGGATTTACATCTGTAAGTTCTCCTAGATATCAAATAAACATAAACTGCTTACACTGACATATATGAAAAAGAAATATAAGGTATTGTGTATAGATTAACTTTCTAAAAGTTTATCATCAGTCCAATGATAAAACTTCATATTTAATTTGGATGTTTTAATTATTTCAATCATGATATGTGCTAGTGATTTCTTCAGAGACAAAAGAGATACTCTCCTGTGTATGACGAAGAAGGAATTTTAATGTTGTATTATATAAAATTAAAAGTATTGTCACATAAATCAAATTTTATAAATAAAGATGTGCTAGCTAGATTAAATTAAATATTGGAATATTAATGGTATTTATGTATGTTTAAGATATGCTATTGTAGATTCCTTCTAGCGAGAGTCTGACCACATTTAAACTAAAGATATGTAGCTTCTAGGTCAATTAGTGATGTCTCATCCAAAAGAAGTTTGGGTTTGCATTTCAGTTTATCCTTAAGTATTTTTCAAATCATATTGATACTCAATTATAAACATGCATTGGCCTACATGTCAAAATGTCTATGCCTACTTATTTAGATATATTCAAAAAAGGAAATATGCATTCAGAAAAGAACAATAAATATCGATTCACTTCAAAAATTTTTATAGTATTTAAGGATGACCTCACATATATTCTTGTTTAAAGAGTAAGGTTTATGTGAATGAGTATTTTTATAATTTACCATAATAGAATCTTGAATAGTAAGACAACATTATTTTAAAGCTGATTCTCAGCAGAAGCAAATGAATACATTTCTAACATGCACACTTCCTACAGCCTTGGATGATGACCTGAAGAGACCTAAGTGGTCATGGGAGAGTGTGACTGTACAATTTGCATAAACTTTTAGGCACATTTTACTACTGGATCTCATTGTATGAATACACAGCACAAAACCCATTTACGTGTGTGATAAGCAAGGATATATAACACATGGATTATAGCTTACAAAGCAATATGCAGTAAGTGAAGTTTGTGTATGTTGTGACATCTTTATAAGTCATTTTTTAAAATAATAAAGCATAGAAAAAAATAACCCCTCTAAAGATTAACTCTGATACCTTTCTATCCATTAAGCCAGAGCAGTAGAGTATTTTCTCCTGTAGAAAAAGAAATGTCTAGCTAATTATTCCTGAAATTATAAATTAGAGTAAAATATTATGTCTTCAATTGCTATATCAAAAGGTAATGCCTTAGGAAAGTGACTATCATTCATGAAAGGTCAAAGTCATCATATATTTTAATTAATATTTCTCGTGAAATAATTGCTAATATAAGGGTGAGGTTGCCAAAAGAAATGTCTCTTGGAAAATAAATCACTTGTACACATAGCTGTGAAATGTACAGGAAGGTTCTTGTGAAACTGAAAGACAGACTCAGGAGATTTGATGCAGGAGAGAACACTGACTTGCATTAATAAAAAAAATACGTTTAGCTATATTTTCTTTATTTGTGATCTATTAATTTATTTAATTACTTTAGTAAATATCATTTTAATATGTAAAAGACATTGACTATTTTAGAAACATCAAAATAAGTTGAACCTGAGTTCTGCCTTCAAATAACCATATGTAACTAGTATAGTTAAGATCTCTTTCTTTTTCTTATCTTTCTCATCTCTAACCTACCCTTCCTGACTGTCTGACTTCCTTCTGTAACTCTGTTTTTCTTTCAGGCTATATTCAAATAGAATTTGAATTTCCTAGGCTCTTGCTATTAAGTATAAACAGTGGACATTTTGTTAAACCAATTTAACCCGAAATATCTAAAATTTTCTCCTTCTATCTTACATGATAGAGTAAAGGTCATTAAAATTTATTTACTTGTTTAACAGGCTGAAGTTCAGTAGTAAGGATAGATATGAACAAAATGTGCGTTTTCTATAAAATTTTGCATCTACACGGGAAGATTTACTCCTATAGCTGTTTTGACTCATGTTGAATGTTGTGATAAAATATCAAGACACCACTAATGAGTCCTTAGTTGATATCTGTCGAGCTACTGGAGGGAATCAAATTAACCTGTATGAGCCAATTGTACATGAACCACTCACTTTACTTAGTTAAGTATTATCCATTTAATCTTACCCATTTAATTTTCATAGCATTTCAAGTACATAAGTGTTACTACTCTCCCATTTAAAAGATGTATGTACTTTAATTGAATGCCAGTCATAGGCAGTGAAGGCAGTACTTGAAATAAAACAGCATAAAACTAAGCAGCAACATCAAAAATAGGATTTTAGAGGCTGCCTTTTTATCAGTGCTTTCCACAATTTACATGATGAGCAGTTTACTCAGAGGAAATTGGAAATGTTCAGCAAGTATATAGCTATTTTCTTGGTCAGTATATTCTGCTAATTTGTTTGAAAAGCATCATGACAGGCAGTACCACAAGTCCTTGAGTGTACACATGTACAAGATAAATTTCTTTACTGATGATGACAGCCATGTCCAAATAATGATCTCATGTAGAGTTCAAATATTAAATTCTAATCTTCAAAACACCCAACAGTTTCTAAAGAAAACATGAATAGAAATTAAATAAAAAGAACTTATTTGTCTTACAAAATTTATGAGAATACTTTATATGATTTGAATTAAAAATAAAGACCATAATTTATTTTGTATTTTTGAGTCCTTTCCTTTGGATGATTTTCTTTCTTAAGTGATGTCTCTTTAGAAAAATAATGTCTTATTTCTTAATTATAATATTTCAAATCCATAGATAAGAAGCAAGTTGAAAATCAGTCTTCACACTTTCAATGATACTTCTATGATAATATGGGGTGGTAGATTTTCTTTTAAAGACAGCTTAAACATCTTGAGATTTTGTTTTACTAGTTTAAAAGTCACTTTTTTCTCCACTTTAATAGAGTTAATTTTTTTCAGACATTTGTTTTGCTCCTGATAGCTCTGTATTTTTGCTGTCTTCGGCTTAATATTACCAAAAACAGAGCACTAGTATGCACTGCCCAATATATTAGCAAAAAATTCTGGAAAGGACTCTGCAGCTAAATGAAGGTGTGATGTACTATACTGAAGCTGAAGATAGCTTTAAAGATTTTATGTTAATAAAACCTCTAGGAGAAATAAGCTATTTTAGTTTCTTTTACTGTGTTGAAAAAAAAAATTCTAAACGAATGTACTTAAAATCTTTTTATTTTGACTGTCTTTTATATCCCCTTCAACTTTTGTTAAATCTATTTACCACATGGCTCTTTCAACCTTTATCAAATAATATAGGTATGTAGGTAGATGAATGCATAGACAGATGATAGACTGATAAGTCATTTGATAGCCATACAAACAAAACTTGTACAAGTTTAATAGCACATCTATTTAGTAAGAAAACTAAATATTTTTATAATACTCAATAAACCATTTTTATGAAGAATAACCAGAAATTGATCAAAATACACTCATTTTCCTTTCATTGATTAATATTGTAGAATAAAAAATGACTTAGATCAAGAGCCAATAAAATACATGTGATGCTGTGTTTTTATGAAGAAGAATCACATATGGTTCTTCAGTATACATATTGCTGGGCAGTATTGGTGTACACCTTTAATCCCAGCAGCTTAGAGGAAGAAGCAGGCAGATCTCTTAGTTTGAGGCCAGCCTGGTCTACAGAGCCTGTTCCAAGACTGTACAAAGATATCCTGTCTCCTCAAGCAAAAAACAAACAAACAAACAAAATAAAATAAATCTCATTTAAGAACTTTTTTGAATCTGAGATTTGTGATTCAGAATATTATTCATCCTATGACTTCTTTGGGAAGTATTTTACTTCTGAATTTCAATTCATTAGCAGTCCTATAAATGACTTTAAAATTTACAATAAGGTTATCATCCCAAATGATTAAGTATCATCCCAATACCCAAAATGTGGTCTGATTTCTAAATAGTAAATGGGTGTTTTTATCAACACCTGCCTATTTGCCTGCCTGATGCATGTTTTGAATTTTCCAAGGATAAATTGTTCTTGTGACTTCTTCATAATTCACTGAAGCCAGAGTAGAATTTTGTTTTGAAATTTTATTGGCAGCCTATATCAGAGGTGGCAGAGTCCACATCACAGAATCTAAGGTCTGTACTGGGAGGAGATCGTTCACCAGTGCCAGACTTCAGGTGATTCTTCTGATACTAGGTGCTGCTACACTGAAGTCTGTTCTCAAAGCTGATTCTAGAAGTAATTTCTATGTTTGTCTTAGTCTATGGGTATAGCCTATCCTTGCTCTACTTATAGAGACCTTGACTTCTTAATTTGCATTCTATTAGGAAGGACTTCACAATAGAATCTTTGTAAAATTCAATTGTTAAAATTTCAAAATAAATAGAGATAAAAATGCTCTTGATTTGCTATAATTAATTCCACGGTCCAAGCTAAGTTATATCATAATTGACTTCCCTCTCCCTAAAGGATATTTAGAAGACAACAGAAATTAAAGTTAGTGTTTGTTTGTTTCAGTCTGTATTTGAGTTTTCCTTGTGGGCAATGAAATGAAAATATGCCTAGGCCATCTTAAGTAACTTGTCTTTGTTTTATGATTTTCCAGTTTGGTAGAGACTGGTGCCAACTCTTTCAAAACTCCTACCCCAATTTCCTGAATATGGCTGAATTTCCACTGTATTTTTAATTATTTTAGAAGAAGACAGTTTTAAGAAGCCTTTCACAGCTTGCCCTTTGCCATGGTAGACTAGTGAGGGAGGCTGTAGGGTTAATAAGAAAGTTGGAAAAAATTCTCTTGCTCACATAATCAAATGTAGAATCTATATTCGGATTTGGGGAGATTATTGAACCAGAGGAGCTGAACATGTGTTTGATTTACTTTCAAAGTTCCTTCTAATTGAGAATGGGAGTCAGGCCAGCACTTCTTCATTTTCAACTGTTCTGTGTTCTGTTCTGTGTTATGGTTTCTGTTGTGACTCACAATGAAGCCCATTCCTCTTCCCAAATCTTCTTTGGGGGCAGAAGTAAATCCACTTTTACCAAGCAAGATGAGGTTATGGTCTAGTCCCTCCTCTTAATAGTTGTATGCCAATCTTTGATGCTAATTTAAAAATGCTGGTGTAACTCATTAACAAGAAATTTATCTTAGGAAGGAAATTGAAAATTATTGTCTTATAAGAAGAGTAAGAAGGAGCCATTGAATATTTAATGCTAGGAAAAAGTCATGTGGAAAACTTCAGAGACATTACTTCCTCATAATTCACATAAGTGACATTTTAATAATTGTATTTTTTGTCAAGACTTGCAAAGACTTGCTAGCAATGTAAGATTTTCTGAAACCCTTCCTACCCACCAGCATGTAAGTGTTAGTAGTGTTCCACTCCTTGTCTGCCTTCTAGAGATTTCAGTATTCACCTGGTCTTCTCTTGTATAGGAAAAACATTCACCAAGCTGAATATTGTGCTTTATTTTTGCTTATTTGCTATTACAGCTGTGCTGGTTCAGCTAACTAAAAGTTTCAGTGGTTTCCCTTTCTTCAGTGCAAACATCTGTTTCCACTATGCAGCAACTGATATTGTGCAAATTGATTTTATACTTTCATATTTGTTGCTTATTCTAAACACTCCTACTAACAGTGAAATGATTTATGATAGATTCATTTTGATAGTCATTTGATAGTCAATATGATAGTCATTTTGAGAAGGTCTTCACTTAGAAAGTATGTAAATGACTTTTCCTAAACAATGCATTCACGAATTGTGACCCACTACTTCTCCAAGGTAAAAGGGGTTACCTTCCCTTCCTTACCTTAGAATGGTTATACTCACAAATATCCCGGCAAAGCAAAGACCATTACTTTTTGAGTTCTTTAAGTAATCTTTTAGTAATACTTGGTGTATATTTATGAAATTAGGAATGTGCCTTTAAACTTTAAATATTCAGAATAAGATTTACCTCATCTTTTAATTAAACAAAAATAAAATAATTTGTAATAACCCTTTGGGAAGTGTGAATTTTGCATCAAGAATTACTTTAGATGCCATGTTGACTTCTTGTGCAGCATATACTGAGTTTTTGGTATATCCCAGGCACTTTCCAAACAGTAAGGATAGAGGAAATGTAGCAAAGATTCCTGCTCCTGCAGAACTTTGTTTCCTGTGAAGACAATATTTCTTTGTGAATTCTCAGAAATCATGGAACCTATAGTCTAGAGACAAGAATAGAACATTCAACACTACACAGAATGTGACAATTAAGGTCTTATTTGGGTGTCACTTCAGGATTGTAAGGATTGCAAAATGAAGTCACACAGCACTAATAATTGTTCAGCATTTAGCAGGTAATTCAAGCAAGATAAAAATTTTGCTAGGACTTATATAAACCACACAAGTAGCATAAACACAGTCATTGGATATGGAAAATATATCCAACCTTGAAGGATAACAGTTTGATGTATTCAGAGGAGAATGAACAGGAAGAAGGAATTATCAGTCACAGCAGGAAAGGAAAGGTCACTAAGGAAAGGGGGGGAAGGTAGGAAGCCACATTGTCATAGTGACTAAAAATAGCCAGGGAGAAACAATGTGAGACTCTAGGAAACACTTGCAAAGTGAGAGTCAAAGATCAGCTCTGCCTCTGAAAACTAAGGGGTCATGCTTGATTTCCATAACAGCAGCCATGACATAATCATCAAAATTAGAGATGCCTCAGAAGCACACACCATGGAAATATGACCAGAATTAGATATAGAAAGTCTGTCCTTGTGAGAAAATAGAAAATATTAGCCAAGAAAAATGATAGTGGATATGGAAAGGAAGGCACCTATGAAAGAAAACTCCACGGTAGAAAATACTTTGATTATTCCGAGTGATTGAAAGTCTATGTAATGATGCAGGAACTCTAACTAGAGGGACACATGTGAAGCACAGGATTAGAGAAAAGATACTGAAATATAATGAGGGCTTCAAATTTTGGGTGTGAAATTTGCCTCCCGAGGACCAGGGAGACCATGTATGTAAAAAGCAAAGGGACTTTTATACTGCAGAGGAAAAACCGGGATGCAGGGGTCAGACACTATAGAGATGACCAACCCAGAGCAGAGAATTACATCTTCTTTTATTGACAGAAAAGGGCATTTCCACATAGGTGAGGGAGTCTGGTTTCTAATTGGTGAACTTTTAATTGTAAGGTGCAGTTGCAAGTGTCCAAGTAGCTATGTTTTTGGTTAATATCTGGCAAGTTAGTCATTCGAATCAGGCATCTGGTTTTATGGCCTTTAGGACTATGCTATCTGGCAGGATGAGTCTTCAGGACTATCTGGCCGGATGAAGCTGATTACTGTTAGTATGGCCTTCAGGGCTGTCTGGCCAGATGAGGCTGATTACTGTTCGTATGGCCTTCAGGGTTACCTGGTCAGCTGCTAGATAGTTTTATGGCCTTCAGAGCTACCTGACTGGATGAGATAATTTGCCCTTAGGTGGGGAGTTATCCAGGTCAGGCTTAGGTAGAGACCTGGAGCACGTACACAAAATGGGATCTCTGAGGATATGCACAAAATATGGACTCTGGTTTCTACACAAAGAAATTCTATTCTTTCTAACAGAAAGAAAGAAGAGACAAATTTGGTAAGATGAATGTGGAGATAGGAAGAAATAAAGAGAGAAGAAAGAAGGAAGGAAGGAAGCAAGGAAGGAAGAAAAAGAAAGAAAAAAGAAAGAAAAGGAGAAATGCTGCTCATAATACTTGCTTCTAAATCTTCCTTATAGTGTCTCAGACAGAACTGATCTTATTTCAATCTATTCCATACAAAGTTTGTTGTATAAATGACACTTAGATATGTGAAAACCCAGAAACAATCAGAAAATTACAAAAGAGTCGATCATCCTTTAAAACAGGTAGGCATATGAGTTGTACTTATACTTGATAAAGATTTAAAAAAAAAAATTGAAACCTTTGATATATCAAATTAAGTATATTAATATCAACATGCAAATTTTATTTGCCTTTCATTTTTCAGTCTCATATGTTAGGAATTTTCTAAATCTGACATCATAATATATCTAGTAATTTCCAAAATAAGGTAATTTCGCAAATAAGAATTTTCCATAACTTATAAAATTGATACGTTTTCTCCAAATATCATCAAAAATCATCAAATATCTGTAATGCAGCCTGTGGCAGCATCCCAATTCAAACACAGTAGTTTTTAATGAAAATTCTAAATTTTCACACTAAGTGAGATGAATAAGTAACAGAACTAGTCAGTTCAAATCAATTTTCATTTCTCTTGGGTATTTTTATTTCCAAATTGTGTGTTAGGGATACATATACACTTTTAGTGAATCTATATGTTATAGACTTATCTTCCTTAAATTATTGACAATCAGTTGTAATGGTGAAGACTCAGTTGACTGAATAATGAAATATCTCCTCCAGAGAAGTTGCCATAACTATTGTCCTATAAAATCATAGAGGAATATACATGTGGGGTTCTGCATTGGACTCAAAAACAAAATCTATTACTTCATAATAATTTTAACATGATCAACATCTGTCTCTGGTAGCTATAAAGCAATATTAACATCAAAAAGTCTAGCTGTAGAATCATTTGAAGCAGAGTTGTTATGATTTGCAAATCAGTAACCTGATCACTGCCACCTCTGTGACTGGGATTATTTTTTAAACAAAAAAATATATTTTATGGAAATTGATTTGTCTCCTCTTGATTTTCATTGAGGTTTTGAGGTTCATACAGGAGGAAGATGTCGAAGCTATTTTTTCTTTGTCTCTCTCTCTTTTTTTTTTTTTTTTTTTTTTTGGTCTTGATCCTGTTGATCCTGAGTCATTTCCTTCCTCATTTTAATTGTTATGTAAGTATATTACACAGTACACAGTACTCTTTATGTAGATATCTGAACTTTTTCTCCTACGAGTTAACAGTATTTAAATAGTTAAGAGCGATGGCTAGCAAAGCCCTGGAAATTTTTAATGTATTATACAGAACAGTCTCATGAGATATTCAGGTGTTCCTTCACACTGCTAGAAAACAACGTAAAGTAAACTGAATATTAGGGAAATTTTGATCTAAAAATTTGTAACTGGTTTCATGAGGGTTTATGGAAACTTTGCTCAGGTCAGATATTATACACTTTAATTAATACATATATAAATTAACACAGTGCATAATACTTTAGACTAAATGCAGATGGTATTCTACCTACAAGGACCATAGCCATCAAGGATACTAAGCTTCCATTCACTTAGTTGTATACATATACAACCTACCACCTACTGTCCAATCCGCAACACACACAGGCCTTACTTTTTCTCTTTTCTTTCCTCATCTCAGCATTCATTCTCTCACAGGTACCTCTGCTGACTTCGAAAAGGACTTTCTGCCATTTTTGAACCTGCAGTGCCACACTGCTGAGATTGTCAGCTTTCTCCGGGGTACTTTTCTCGGATGGGCTTCATTTTTTCCAGTCTAATCACCAATTATTAGCAAGACAAGTATCTATCTCCTTGAGATGTATATTACATTACTTCTTTCCTCCATTTAATTACATAAACGTTTGGAAAGCCAAACCAGAACAAACCAGAATTTTAAAACTCAACTATTTACAAGTGTCACTCCCTGGAGCTAGAGATTTTTCACCAACTCCCTAGCTTAGTCTCTCTCCCCTCATTTCCCCCTCTTTCTCCTTCCCCCTCTTTCTTTCCCCTTTCTTTGTCTCTCTCTCCCTCTTTCTTTTTTTTCTACATGGAGATTTCTAATGCTGAGACATTTTTGCATTGATTAATCTACTTAATAGTC
The DNA here is from genome assembly GCA_026225945.1 of Cricetomys ansorgei. NCBI lineage: Eukaryota > Metazoa > Chordata > Mammalia > Rodentia > Nesomyidae > Cricetomys > Cricetomys ansorgei. Next base: position 13,089,787 of record JAMJFZ010000713.1, read on the forward strand.
TGCATGTACTATGTGCTTCTGATCTTCCAGAGTATTCTCAATGTCTAGTAAAATAGCAGGAAAAAACAATAAAAAACAACAACAGCTATTATCAAGAATAAAACATAAGGTTAATAACAGATTTTAGAAAACTTGAAGTCAATGGATGAATTACAGAAGATCTTGATTTTGTAAATATTCTTTAACCTTCAGTTTTAGGGAAACCAGTTATCATAGAACTAATATGTAAGAGGGTTTTAAAAGTACTTAATTATGTATTATGTACATTTCCCTCTTTTTCATATTTATATATACTACGTCATAAGATAAGCAATGAAGTGTTCATTTTGAGGGAAAAAAACTAACAAGTCACCGAGATTTTAAGAAGACAAAGACAAAATTCTGTCAGGATATCTCATTCTAATTTCATGAATTTTGTATATTTCACAGTGCACTAAGTCATATGAAAAACAGTGAAGTTTTAAGCCCAAATAACCACCAGGTAATGCAATAATTTGGAGACTGGAAACTGGAGCAGGAGGATTTGCATAACAAGGCCAGCATAGGCCAAATACACAGAAAAGTTCTCAGTAAATGAAACAAAAGAAGCCACAACATTAAGCCAATAAAACAAATCAATAAACAGAAAAGAAAAGAAAAAGAGAGAAAAACAGAAAGTATAGACACAATATTCTAACAATTTCCCAATCAATCAGAGAGATAATCATATTTTGAGACTGTTTTAATGATATTTTTAGGCAAGTGAATAGTGTTTGCCAAAAATAATGTAGAGAGAATACCAGTAATACAATAGGAATGGATCAGAAATATGAAAGTATAAAAACTGTGCACTATTTCATTTAAGTAATGTTGAGTGGACACCCTTAGACTATAATGAGTTGCTTTACATCTGAGTGGCTGAAAATTATTTCATATAAAGTATATACAAAAACATATACAATACGTACTATAAATTATATACAAAAAGTGCAAGTGGAAAACTGACATGTTTGGAAGAATAGTTGATCAAATTGATAGTGAAAAGAGGCGACAAATCAGCAAGACACAAACCCATCCTGTGAGTTAACACAGAAAAAGCCCTCAATGGGAATCTGATAAACATGTCATGGGACTCAGAAGTAGGACTGACTTCAGATTATTAGATCCAGAAGACATATTTGTAATGAAATAGCCAGATTTTTGAAGAGCCAGAGAGGAATGTGCACTTACTTGTAAGAAATACTACTGAAACAGTATATCATGTATATACACTGTTTTTAAAATCCATCAGTTTAGGTTCATGCATCCATGGTGAAAATAATGGTGGAAAAATAAAAGATCTGGCTCAAGTATAAGTATCACTATGAAACAGAATAGCAGAAAAATTTTCACTTAGTAAAGGCTAAATGTACCTCTTCAGGGCATGATATGAGATCCTCTTGAGTTTAAGGAGAATATGTACTTTAAATAAAAAAGGTTAAAGGACCATCTCTCCAGAGGCCAGAGTTTTTCAGCCTCCTTCCTTGCAATTTACTGAGAACAGCAGCTCTCTCTGTGTGAAATTCCTTTTGTAGTATATTGAGATTTTTTAAAACCTAGGCTTTCAATCCCTAGTGGTTAGGAAATAAGTTTCCACTTACAGTTATTTGAACTGTGACTTTAATTTTTGATATTTGTTTGATTACTAAAAATATTCCCTACCTCATACTCTCACATATTTTGGTCGAATAAGCATTATATTTCTATACATTTATATTTGTCATTAAACTTTGAATGTACAAAGATTTCATAGATCTATAAGTTTATGATTAGTCAACATTCAAAGAATAGAATTGTCTCAAAAATATAGTGATATGCATGGACTGTATTTCAGATCACTGGGAACTTGTTCTTGAAACTACAAAATGTATAAACAAACATATAAGAATGGATTTTCACATAAACCTCCTGGCACGAGACTATTCAAATACATTATTTATCGTCTTAATTATTTTGCATTCACATGCTAATATTTTATTAACCAGCATTTTATAAATACTTAAAGTTTTAAAAATAAGAAAAAATTAGTTCCCTGAAAGCTATAGAGCAAGTAACTTATTTTATGCCATGAGTATGTGTTATGCTTTTTACAAAGAGAATTTAAGTACTTTCCTTAATTAGTTTTAGAAAAATGTTGAGTTGTAAATGTAAACCTATGCTTTCATTTCAGTAAGTTTGTTGCTTATTCATGCCCAATTCTTTTGAAAACTCAGAGCATTTGTTAGTGTTTTCATTTTTTAATCAGATAACTCTTGTTTTCTTTAGAGGAAACTAAACTTTCTCTGATGTCAATTCAATGATGTCAAACCACTCAAATTCACTTTAATAATACAACAATGTCATTAATATTACCTTGGGGGAAGTTTAGCTGCATCATGAATAATTTTAACAAGAAGTCAAATTATTACATGCTTTGATTCAATGTCACAATGAAAGTCAACTTGAGTCAGTATTGTGTCATTTTATAAATCCTATGATTGTCAAAGATGAATGGATAGCAGCTAATACACTTCTTTACTTAGTAAGTTAGTTTTGTTTCTTCATGCTATTGGTGTCTCATATAATTTTGATGTGATTTTGAATGTATCATTGATTTATTGTTGAATAAGAGAAAAATATCTAGAAATAATTATATCATGATGGAAGGGAAGTTTTTCTGATTTTTCAGTGTATTGGGGTTCATTCTTTACTACCTTCTCAAGTGTTGTTTTCATTGATGGATTCCAAATTATTTTTGACAGGCAGGTTACAAGGCACTAAGTATAAAAATATCACAAATAAACCTAACCTCTGACTTTTTCTTCTATTTTTTTCCTAGTTGGTATTTGAGATATTCAAAGCTTTTAGAACATAGCATGTGGTTTCACATTGTGCTAGTGATACAGACAAACCTTTAAAAATATAAGATATACAAAACCAAAACACTTCAGACCTATTATGTGATTGTCAATGAATGATGAGAGTTGACAGTAGACAATGAGACAATGAGGGGATCAGAGAATGCTTAGACTGAGAAGTAGGTGGGGGGAAGAACTTACAGCTTCCTATAGCAGCGTCTCATTTTTTCTAAAAATATAAAATTATTCCACATCAAAAGCTATACGGAAAACTTTACCATGACAAAAATATTTAAACCAAACTACTTACAACTTGTTTTTAGCTTAAGAATCTGAACATTATGATAATCATTAAAAAACTACAGAGAATCTTCTTCAAACATAAAACAGTTAAAGCTGCCACATGAAGATGTGTTCATTCTATGAATGCACAGATAAATTTAGAAGACAAATATGTTATAAAGGGAACACCGTAACTCAACAAATCTCATACAAACTGATGAAGACCAAATTATGTGGTAGTTATCGTGAACAGGAAGAGATACAATAGAAACTCCTTTGTAAGTAATTAACAAGGATGCAGGTGTGGGGATGGAGTGGCCAGAGTTCTTGAAAGTGACTGAGAAGGCATTCTAGGTGTAAGGTAGGCCCTCAGAAAATCAACAGCCACTTAATCTGGTGGGCCAGTGACATCAAGGTTCTATCATCTTGAACATGAGGAATGAACTTGACAGAGAAAGTGAGGTTTTAGAAGGAGTATATTATAGATTCACAAGTGAGAGTTTCAAGTAAAGCAAGGAGAGCTTCTGCATAGCAAGAATGTGTCCCAAGAAAAGATTTCTGTCAAGGTCTCTATCCAGGGGTTAATGAGGCTTTAATGGCTTGGGCAGGGGGTGGGAGGAGCAGGTCAGTCCAGCTGCCCCACCCAGGAGCAGGTGTCACATGCTTTAGTTTTATTACCATCATCTTGATAGTTTCTAGACAACTGTGGTCTTTGTTCTGTCATGAAAGACTGATAGCAAGACCTCAGACCTAGAGCCAGAGCAACTAAATACATCCAGCATTTCTGGCCTCCAGCCAGGACAAAATCAAGGACATTTCCAGATTTTGGCCTAGGACAAGAATCAGGACTGCTCATTTTAGAGGTCACTGCCATTAAAACTGCATCTCCAGTTTTAATCTCCTGTTCTCATCAACAATATTTGACAAACATTTGGTTATGGAGTTATAGGAGAAAAGTGTTTGGATAATTTAGAGAGGAAATTTGGGACATGATGAACTGGATTTGGAATAGGGAAATAGCATATGATCTTCTGCTTAGAATATACAGTTGCTGATTGGTTCAAACAAGATAGGCTAAAAGAAGATGTATTTGGTTTGCAAAGCTAAAGGAAAGCTCAACTTCCACCCAGAATGTTCAGTGATTAGCTAACTTAAAATTTCTTCAGACATGATCAAGGTGTACCTGGAATTTTGGACCTGGCTGATACTCTTTTATAGTATTTTTATTATGATAGTGAGACTAGTACTTAAAACAGTATTTTATTACGAATGCATAATGTGCCACATCTGCTCAACGCTTTGCTGTCATTCCACCTGAAATCTCAATCATACCTCTCAAATACTAATTGTCATAATAATATAAAGTAGAATATGTTTAAATTCTGGGTTGATGGGAAAGAATTAAGTATGGGGAAGTCAACTTCTATTTTGCTTTTATTTGCAGTTTTGCTTATTACTATAAAATCATCTTACTTACGGGTTTAGTATTTTACAAGTGGATAATGAATTACTTCTGAAACTTTCAAAGAAATTTGAATGGTTGTAATGTTGAAATTAGAAAGTGACCCATAAAATGCCAGTATTGGCTTCAGAGAGGGAAGTGACCCAAGGCAGAGCAATGGAAGGGTTCCAAAACTTTGGTTGGATCCTCACAACTTTCAGATGTTGGCCCTCCTAACAACTGCAAGAGTTTCAGGACAGCTTTAATCCTGTGAGGGTATTTATAAAATAGACTTCACCTGTGTGGAACAATCCACTAAATGGGAATTTAAAATGTTCTAATTAGAAGTTCCTAACAAATGAAACAGTCTCAGTTAGAATCAACCTTTCACTTTATAAAGTTAAATAGATCCTTAAGATCATCCCTTTCCAGTTTTGTTTCTTTAATTTATAAATTTGTAGGAAGTCCCATATGATGTTCTGGTACATGCCACATGGTGTTATGCTCAAGTAAGAATGAGCACATTTATTGTCTATTTCCTCAAACAGTTATCTTTTTCTGGAGATAATTCTTTGTCCCTTGTTACAGATTTTAATGAAACATACAGTGCATTATCATTATCAATATTCATTTTGGTTGATAAAATTTCCTAGCATATGTCATCTATCGAAGTTACTACCCACTCATCAACTTGTATTCTAATCTCATCAACCTTCATTGACTGTTTTTCTACCCTTTTGGTTCATTAAAGAAGCTTACACTTCATTAAAAAAAAATCTAATAGCAGTAATAGAAGTGAAGATGTAAAGAATGTCTATGGAAAACAAAGCATCAAAACTAGACTTTCATTTAAATAGTATAGGCCTATAGTGTATGTTTCATTCAGACTCAGTGAAGTATGACTTATAAGATCATTACTAAAATGGATAAAAGAGTTACTGCACAGCATTTCTCTCTAAGGATGAAGTGTCCTCTAGTTCATTATATGACAATCATCCAAAGCAGAGCTGTGGAGGGGTTCCAAAACTGCAGTTGGATCCTTACAACTTTCAGATGTTGGCCCTCCTAGTCGTTGCAAGAGTTTCAGGACAGCTGGAACCATGAGGGTATTTATAAAATAAACTTCAGTGATTGGATGAATTTATATCACTAATATCATAGTGAGATACAAGCATTTTTGAAAGTTTTTTTTTATCTGATTAAAAAAATGAAATAGAATCATCCCTCCATACTCATCTGCAGCAGTTAGAGTTTGGGAGATTCACTTACAGAGGTAAAGTATGTATATTTGAGGGCGATCACATTTCATATAAGTGTAATAATTTTTTTCTCTTGATAGTTATAAATACATCTTAATGCAATTATTTCAATCAGATATCAGTCAGATTAGTGATTATGTTCACTAACGCTCATTTTTCTCCTTAATTTAAGTGGTTATATACTTTTTAAAATTCCTTCTAACAGTGAATTCTCAGAGTCACGGGGTAACTTTTATAAATGCTACATGCTCTATTAATGTATTTTTAGTACAGCAAATAAATACACAGCAGGTAACTTCAAATGTTCTACATGATTGTAATGAATATTAGATCGGGAATTACATTTAGCTCTACTATTGATTTAATAATAATACTAACTGAACATCTGTCTTTGGCCAAGAGCCTTGCTTATTTGCCTGTATCTTAAGGCTTTATCTACACATAGAGGGAACACACTAAATTAATTTTAGTTTTTCTCATAATGTGAAAACTGAAAAGTTTTGCCATGACATGACTGATTGGACAAACTCTGTTAAAATTCCACCAGTTATTTTCTTGATATAAAAAAGTCATGATTAATTTCATGAAATTAATTCTTAAAAATTTTTTAGGAAAGAAATCCACTTGTGCTTTTCAAAATTTTCAGCTGTCCTATTTATGCTGTGGCAAAAGGCATGACAAAGGGGATAATAAAATGTTAATCATTAAAAATATTTCTCAACCAAAAACAAGTATTCCCCTTCACAAACTTACTGAATAGTGATAATAAAACAGATACAGATTTTGGAGACCAGAGTTTTCAAATCAACGTATGAAGATTAAAGAAGGAAGGGAAGGGAATGAGTCAGGGTCCAGTAGCTCTAGAGGGAGAGAGCTGCAATTTGAAAGAGGACCAGTGTGCTTCTCAATTGTCAAATGTGAAGAAGACAAGTCATGAAGCCTGCCCAGCTTAGACAGAATGGGTTTCAAGAAATCCTGTAGACAGGAAAACAGGTAGGGCGTGGGACCATATAAAAAATGAGGTCACAGTTCCTGCTTATTACCTTAAATGAAAGTGTTTGCAATTTGTTTTCTTTTTCCCCTCATAAGGAATCATCTAGATGAGGTTTATTCCTCAATAGATTTTTAATACACACTTTGAATGCAATTACATATATCATAATTCTGTATACATATTAACATGCATATAAGTTTTTCAATCATTAGACTTACTCAGCTTAGTTTTCAAAACTGTGATTGAGCAATTCTTTGTTGAACCATGTTGCTAATATATATGTATGTATATATATATATATATATATATATATATATGCGGAGCTTATAATTATTGTTTATAAACCCTCAGCTATTCTAGTTACATTTGCAAATAATATACTGCTAAAGATATCTCTTACAATAATACCTCTTTTTATTTCTGCAAGATTAGATACTTTAGAGAAAATTGCTTTTTGAATGAATATGAATATTTTAAAAGTTCTTGGTAAAAACTAAAATTTCACAGGAAAACTAAAACAAAGTAATCTTTTCAAAAATTTTACATACAAAACTAGGCCAGTAAACTGAAAGGAATTAATAAATAAACATAACTAGACTTCGCAAATCATGTATTAAAGCATTTTAGTTTCAGACATCTCTCCTAAGCATCTTCAATCTGTACGTTTTATATCGCTTTCTCTATTTGAGAAAAGGTATTTCTTGCAAATTAATTTCAGGAGTTCCTATATACTTCACTGAAATTAAAAGTTTAGAAAATTCTGACTATATGTCTTTTATCTAATGAGAGTATAAAAGCTCATTTAGTAAGTTCAAGATTTAGATTTAGCAGTTAAAAAAACCCTTAAAACAATTACAAAAATATTCAGAAGCAAATATACCTTATTAGATCAAATTATGTAACTGACTTTAAACAGGAAAGATCAAAATTTTTAAAAATCACCAATTCTAACATGTGAAATTGTATAATGTTTACCTGTGATCATAGAATATGACATCTGAAAATGTCCTGAAATTTCTCATAGAAAGGATGATATAGCAATGACCCATATACACAAATCTTTTATGTTAGCAGTTATATTTGTGATATTAATCACGTCCCTTTTAGCTATGCCTTGGACAGTTTTCATGGTGTTTCAAGTACAATGTGTACACTAATTGCATTACACCAGCTTTCCTATGTGCCCTTCATTTGACACAATAACTGCATAACCTTTGAAAATTGTATCCCTCGTGGCTCTTAAATGCAGTATCAACATTTTGGCAGAAGCATTTTGCATACACTTAACTTACATGCATTTGAGTTAAAAATTACATCCTCAGAAAATATGTCTGCAGTGAGACTTTCTCACTGCAAGTCTCATTATCTTACAAATCTTGGCTTATTATTTCTCAATCCATTAGTCAGTTACTCTCCAAAAATCAAATATGTAGTAATGAGAACTAGATATTAACTCTTTCAACAAAAAAAAATATTACTCAATGAGATAAAAAGACAGAGAAAATGAAGAAATCAACTTCTTCATTTGAATGAACTTCACATATTAATCTGTAGAATTCCAGTGTTAAGAGGAGGATGATCATGTGTAATTTACTATCCTAAACAGTTCTTTTTTGATGATGAGAAGACTATTTCTAATATTGCACTATAGCTTATATTTCAGGACAAGCCTGAACTTACTGCCAGCCTATTATATAAACGTTTTTAAGATAATGGGTAATTATCAACTGAATAGTTAAGTCTAACTATGACAGAAAAATGAAAAACAAAAAAACAAAAACAAAAAACAACATAAGCTGGAAAACCAAACACTCACCTTTTTGGTTCTCTAGTGAATATTTTTTAATATAAAAGCTTGTATCATTTTGGTTTTAATTTTTAAATATAATGCAAGATATCTTTCTTACAAATAGACTTAATATGTGTACACATCAAGTAAAAGTTTAATAGCTTTACAGATAGATTTATGTATTTTCCTGGTGTATTTAGTAGAAATGGGAAAGTTCAAGCGAAATCTGTATGAAAGATAATCATTTAATTTTTAACACAGAATATAAGGTCTATTTAGTAAATATTCATTGCATATAGGATAGTATATTGTTGCTATATATTTTGCTTTATCCTCAATAATTATGTTAATATGATGTGAACAATGAAGGATTTTGATTTTTTAATTCAAGGCAAACCTACATTTGAGTATATATAAAACTGTATCTTTCTATTTTGAAAGTACAGTTGAGCTTATTAAATTTTAATACCAGTAAACCAATTTAAGATGACTTATGGTTTAATAAATGTCAATGAGAACAGGAAGTTAAAAGGCTTATAAAATGAAGGAAGATAATTTTAACTTGATAATGTTTCATGTTGCAGGCAGACAACATTTTCTCTTAATCATCTGTTCTCTGGTATCCAGACATTGATATTTACTATTGTCAGGCATTGAATAGCAATTTCATGCCTATTACTAAATTGTTTGTGATGAAATGTAGAAGGAAATGAAGGATATTCAGTTTTTGCAGGCATTGCTGGAAGGCATACTGATGATTTTAAATGATCTCTATATAAGTTGATACATTTTCTGATACCTTGGCTTACCAAGAGTTAATTTCTTTCAAATTCTTTCTATAGTATAACATGTTCACAGGCTAAGTCTGGTGACAATAGTGATCTATTGACATTGAAATAAGACATTTAAAGCTTTCCTATTAAAGTGAATTAAGATACACTATAAACCAATTCAGCTACTTCTGTAGTAGTTTAGGTGTTTTAATATAGAAAAGCTTCACCTACATTCTAGAATTGTAAAATGTGTCTCACATTTTTTATTGATTCACATCTCTAAGTACAATATAAAAAGTCACAATGTGAAGTGTAGAACAGAAGACAAAGCACAAGTTAATTTGTGTTATAGCAATCTTTCATTCATTTTAGATCAAATACAGCTTTTGTTCCTTTCTGATACCTTTTCAGTATCCTTTCCAGGCTTTCCTTTTTAAAGGGAGGGAGAAATTGCTCATAATTGTTCATTTAATATACCAAGCTTGGGTTATAAAACTAAAAATATCATTCTCAAAGTTACTATTTCCATGAAAAAACAAGCTATTTGTACACAAATAAACAATCATTTAACAATTAAATCTATATAGCATATTTTGAATTTATATTTATTTGAGCCTGTGTTATAATCCAATTATTTTATGTTCATTTCTCTGATAAATAGAAACATCCATGGGAGGTTTAAGGATATCTTCAGTTGAAAAATACTGAAACAAATTTCTCAGCTTTCGCATAGCCTGAAGGAGCCTGTGAAGCAGTTGGATTGTGATTGTGATTCTAGTCCACTGACCTTAAGAGTGGAAAAATGACAAGCATTTTCTGGGCTCTAGCTTTCAAATACTAGGGACATTAGTGTTATGGAAAGGTAGACACTACAGTGCACATCAATATTTTCCATAATCAATATTATATCCCATTGTAAGTGAAATAGTATGTGAGGTAGAAAAATTATTAAAGAGAATTTGATTTAGTCACTGGAGTTTAATAGGCACATCAATAATTAAGATCCCACATAATTTCTCTAATTTAATTGTTCAGTTTTGGAAATCAGATCTATTGTAAATCCATATATATGCATTTATTATTATTATTATTTATTATTATTATTTATTAATTCTTAAGGTTTAATATATTATTAAGGGGATTAAATGTACCCAGAGTGAGAATAATTGTATATATAATATTTGCAATAGGGAGTGAAATCAATTTGCTTGGGACCCTATAATTTAAACATTATAGTAGGAAGAAACAGTTATTAAATGATGATCATTGTTTAATATTTTAAAATCTTTCAGCTACATTAAAACATCTTTTGATAAAAGGAGTTAAATGATTGTTCAGTATTTTACTTCATTTCAAATAATCATTTTCTTTAATTACATTAGGATTTTTTTGTAATTTTTCTTTTGGTGTATATGTCATCTGTTTTTGAAGTGTGTATATATGTTACTGTGTTTTTAATATATATGTTACTAAAACTAATACAAGTATTTAAAATTTTTTCTTTTATCTCTTAAACTTTTAAATTTTAGAGTATCCTTTTTCCTTTTTAGAAATGCAAGTTATACCTTTAGAGACACGGATAATTTGTTTGCAAGGATAATTCCAATTCCTAAATTGTGGATACATAACTCTCAGAGGCAGCACTGCAATACGGACTGAAGTATTTTCAAACAAATTACTTGAAGGAAGACACATAAGAAAGTTTTAGGAATATATGTTCGAAATTTTGTAATGGCTATTAAATATATATGAGTATAATAAAATATAATTTAGTAGAGTAATAGTATGGAATACATATATATATAGAGAGAATATATCATGCAGGATGAGGGCTGGCCCAACTGACTGAATCAAAGCTCTAGGCCTAAGCCATCTTCAAGCATAAACTTCCCAATTAATGAGCCTTCTGCTACTGTGCCTAGCCTTGATATTTATATTTCTATCTAAACCTAATGATATAAACAAACAAAATGATTTTTACCTAGATATTGTAAAAATCACACAGTTGTCAAGATGTAGACACTAGAAACAAACAAATCACTTCACAGAAACTTGAGCTGTTCTCTTGGCTAAAGACGGTGCTTGGTGCTTGTTCTGCTTGTTTTTGTTTCCTTTGTTTTATTTTGCGTTTGATAAAATGCCCAGTGGCAAAGCTTTACCTTTGCATATATTATAATTACCACCACAGCTATCTTATCTGTAGCCATTATATCAGCAATGTCTTGCCTTCTTACAATAAACAGAATGGTTTAAATCTCATGAATATTGACTATGCAGTGATATTCTGAGAATGCAGGCTGAACTTTCTGCCCATTATTATACATAGGAGTTTCTTCTATGAAACTTCTATAATCTTTTTGAATTCACTTTACAGTGTTCTCAGTCTTTAAAATACAGATCATACAGAACACAGCAGAACACAATGATACATATGTGTGTGTGTGTGTGTGTGTGTGTGTAAATTGTATACACACACATATATAAAAGTGTATGTATGTGTATATATATGCATTTCTCATTCTTTATAAGTAAAATTCTTTCTCCTTGAGCCATGATTTGATTTTTTTTTTATTTTAACCTTTGCTTTTCTATTTTCATGAAAACTATAAAAACAGTTACAATATGACATAAAGTGACTGCTCCATTTTGATGGTCTATTTTTTTCCTCAGTCCTCAGAGAGGTCCTATGTAGGCCACTGGCTGGTGTACAGATGTATCCTTCTGGAGTTTATTAATCAAGGATCTGAATCCTGTGGCAACTCCTGTGTGCCCAAGAAGCTGGGTCAAGATGTTTTGGTCATTCCCTGATGAGGAATAGAAAGATATTGGCATTTTGTGCTACATAGACTGTAATAATTTATGTTTTATTAACCTCCAACCTCCTCACTGCTGTAGTATACCTTCTGAGTTGGACAGTTATGTTACAGTAAGTAAAATGCTACAATGCTCAATTATCCAAGTAATGAGATGTTACGAATTCTTCTACTTCCTGAAAAAGAAAAGAAATAAATTGTATTTCTCTTTGTAAAGAATTTAAAATAGAAATTATGAAGAGAAGAAATCTAGATTACTTCTTTCCTACTTTAGAGAATATGCTACCAACCAGTCATATCAAGTAGGTTCATAAGTGTTGCATAAGAAATTGTCCAAAGGAACAGAGACCATCATATGTGGCTTGTAAACTGTCACCTATCTTGTTGCACCTCAAGCTTAACTCCTTGTCTTTGAGATGTTAACAAAATCAGGATTCCATAGAAATCCAGTCAAGGTAAAACTGATATTAAAGATATGTATGTGGAAGAAGACAGAAGACAAGGAGAAAGGGAGGAACTGGGAAGAGAGAGAGTATAAGTGGAAAGAATGAAAGAAGTAATGAATGAATGAATGAATGGAGGAAAGAAGGGAGGAAGAAAGGGAAGAAGGAAGGAATGTTTTCTAAATGTAACTTGTGTATTCATTAGAAAACTTTTAAAGTAGTGAAAGTTTAATTTATTGTCTAGTGATAGCCAATCTTTTCCTCAAAATGTGAAGCTATTTTGAATCAACCTCTTTTGAATTAGAAAGTTGTGAATTTAAACCTGTGGACTCTACAGAGTAAAACATACCTACAGTTCCCCAAGTGTTCACTTCCTATTTATTACACGTTGGGTTTTCCCTCACAGATAAAATCAGCTGTAACACAGATGGTACCACCATGCTAGCCAAGAGATGGTGGTTCAGTGAGCATTCTGTGAAATCTAGTCTCTGTTGGACTTTCTTTTTTTAAAGAAAAGAGTAGATAACGGAGCAGAAAAGCCAAATCCTCACTAAAATAATCCCGCAAAGTGCTGATTCAGAACAGGGTTCTTTGCCTGTTTGGACTCAGGGTCTTTTTTGAAATTCAGACTTCATATCAGTTTCTTCCCCTTTCAAGATGGGGTTCAATCTATTGATATATAGGAAATCAATGGGTAAGCTCTATAACTTTGTTAATTTTATCCTGATATGAGTTATTGGTGGTTAGAAGAATACAGGCTGATAGTATGTGTTTTGCCCATTAATACTTCCTTGGCTTTCTAATCCAGTTACTTGTTGCTTTCAATAGACAACAATTAAACAACAGAGAATAGACAACAAATAGAAAATGCAGGGTATTTTAGTTGTTAAAAAACAGACATAAAATTTTTTAAAAAGCATATTACTTAAATCTTTATTTTTAGTTAGCCAAATTATGCTGCCTTTATGTGTTTAAAAAGATTTAAATTTCTATATAAATTTACTGTATTTTAGTTATAACATTTAAAGAAAATTATTGAGCACAGAAACATACAAAGAAAAAATTTATCAGAAAATGATAGTTATTTCTGATAGAAATACAGATTTGTAATTTTTGCAAACAGCAATTTAAAGATAAACCTATGCTGGATTTAAATGTCTTTTAGTTAATATTTTGCAACCTATCTGAAGCTGTATCCTGTAAAAAAATTATGTATTTCACAGTTTTAATACTGAATTAAGCATAATTTTATCATTAACATCAGATAAAAGATGTTCATGGTTCCTTTTATCAGGCAAGACACGTGATTTTACACATCCTGGATACTGACAATAGAAACTATAAAATTATACATCAAAAATCAGAATGAACATAAAACCCTCTCCCCTCTCTTTGGATAGCAAAGAAGCTGCTGACAGAATTATTTGTTAGAAGGAGGGAGTCAAATACGAAGATTAGCAGCAAGCTCTTGCACTCATGCTCCACCCACAGACAGTTGACTGGCACTCAGAAAACTGGTAATTGCCCACTTGATTTGTTTTAAGTAATTATCAAATAATTTTGAATTTTTAAGTAGACTTGAGGAAGGTATTAGGAAATTCTTGCTTCAAGTATACTCATTTGCTTTTCCTAAGTCAGGAATTTGACATTTAGAGACAATCTGTCCATTGTTATGCCTGCTTACATGTTTTTATGCCTCTCTCTTCACTGAATTGCACTGACAAGAAAACGAAGAGCTCATTTGTCCAGGTTAAGTTTCAACTCTTTCTAGTCTGTGACCATAAAGAGTATCTCCTATTCAGTGACAAAATAAATGATTTTTGTACGGTTAGTTATTTAAGAGAGCTTGAATTAGAAAATGTTCACATAATCTTTACATGCTACAACTTAAAATAAATTTTCTTGCTGACATAAAAGAATGTTTTAAAGCTCTTATTTAAGATGCATGTTAACATGTTTTACATGTTATTGTATGACTCCCTTATAAAACAATATGCTAATTTTGCCAAAGAAGCAAAATATTCTAAATATTAAGAGGATAATTTATTATATAGATGGCATGAACAGTTCTCCGGCCAGACTCTCTGCTACGTCGGCTTGTATTTTCATATTTCTACCAAAAGTTAACAGCACCCCCCCTGTCACCAGACCATATTTCTGAGTAAGAATGGCTCTGTTCCATCATTTATGTAAAATACACGATTGAGAATATGATCATTTTTACGCCAAAGACAGTTATTCTTGAAAAAAGTTGGTAGGACACATGTATTGAAACACAGCACAATCCTTTAACACCTTACAACTCCAAGCAAGAATTATTTTAAATACAATTCATGGGCAATATTCTCGGGTAAAACTGTCCTCTTGGCCATATAGGGAAAGTGATGCCAAGGAGTCTATCATGGTATTTTCAGCTTCTATTAAAATCAGAGTTCACATAATAGTCTTCGAGGCTTACAAAATCATACTGCTTTCTTCATCTTCCTGGAAAGCTGATATTATACATTTTAGATAGCTTTTCTTGTTTGTGTCACCGAGAAACACAAAAATGCACATTTTGGTTTTCATAATTTCAATTACACACTTTGAATCCCATGGAGTAAAGTGAATTTCACGAATTCACAGAAATCATTGAGCACTGAAATCACTCTGAATATACGTACATACTCTCTCCCACTCTGAGGTGGATTTTCTAAAGCTATAGACCTATGAAAGTTGGAGATGATATCAGACACATAGATAAAGCAGGCTTTTGGAGCTGATAATTCAAATGAGCAGTCACAAATCCACATCAGGAAAAGACATAAAAAAGAACTTTAGCGTTATACTGAAGATCAGAATAAAACAGCAGTGAACTATTACACGTTTAAAATTAAAAGAAAAAAGATAGGTAATTATACTAGCTTTGACATTTCTTCCCTCAACTCAGATTCAGTTACATGTAAACAGAACTCCATTCTGACAACTGTTTAGCTCCAGGCACAGATCTGAAGTATTAGAGATAATGGCAGAATTATTAGATTAACTGTTGCCAGGATCTTTCAGTGTCCTAGATAATTACTAGCTGTGGTAAATCTGAGTGACTTCAGTCTATGTTACTGCTGCGTGTATGCATTCCCTTGAAAGCATTGATGTTGTGTCAAAGAGACATTTGGAGGTTTATGTAAACTTCCATTATGTCTCATTGATTTGTGTTTTTAATGTCTGTGCATATAAAACAATCCATGCCTCTGTTTTCTCTTTTCAAAATTAGGGGTGAGGGAGATGGGCAATTTAATAATTTCCTACCTTTAAGATGATATTCTCTTAGCTTTTTTGGTAATTTTGATTATTGATCTGTCTTTCTTTCATTATTCAGTGTGAGCGGTAGGAATTCTTTCCCCATTTACATGTTGTATTTTCCTTTTCATTTCATATGTTTAATTTCAGTCTCTGCATTTTAATGTTTTCAATCTGGATCTAATGCCTTTTCTCACCTTTAATATGTATTGTGTTTAACTTGCTTATCTATTGTTTAGATTTTTAAGTCACTGTTTTATTGCTACATTTTGTGATTTTTATTTATATTAAAATGTATGATTAGCCTAATATTTTATATGGCTGTTTCTACCATTTCATTCACATGTTTTTATATTGGTTGTCTTTATTACCCACAAAGTCAACAAAGGCTTTTTTTTCCTCATATTTTTTATATTCCTAATGGAAAAATTAATCAAAGCATTTGTAAATGTTTTCATTTTTAAAAGGTCAACATTTCATTTTACTTTTCAACAAAGAATTATGAGATTATTAGTCTCAAATGAAATTTTTATTTTTAAATGATATTAAATGTCAAAGAATGGTTACTATTGTTTGCCTTATGACACAGTTATTATGTATTGCAGTCACCTTAGAAGACCTCTGTATGTTGTCCTGGCATAGTTTTTAATAGCTGTTGTAATAGACATGGATGTGAATTTACCAGATGTAGCCTTTGGTTCAGGGCAAAGGTGTTTATTCTTTTGTCTACTTAAATTCCTGTTTCTTAGCCTGGAACCCTGGAGCCCTAGGGCTTTTCAGCCTCCTTACAATCTAGTCTTAATCCTTGAACAGGATTCAGCCTTTGATTGCTGTCTCTGACATAGATGGCTTCAGCCTTAGCCTTCCAAGAACTACTATTGACTGAACTACTCTGACTAGCTCCTTCTGAATTCTGACTCTTCTTGTTGAACTGACTCTTCAGCCTGCTTCTGTGCCTCTGTGAGCTCTCACTGCCCCATACTTCCTGAGTCAGTCTCTCTGCTTCTCTGCCTTATTCTCAGAAACACAGATTCATTGTCTTTGTGTCTTGTCCTGCCTTCCTGATTCTGTGTGTCTACCTCTAATGTTTTGGTTTTTCTCCCCCTAGGGATTAAAGGCATGGACAACCATTGCCTTCTGAATACTGGGTTAAAGGTGTGTCTACATTCCATCCAGACCACACAGGCCTCTGAATATAATTCCTGGAATATAGACCCTAGCTTTCACAAAAGGTTATTCCTCTACAAATAACAACTCTAATTTCCAAAATTTACTAGTTAGGACAAAACCTTATGGTGTCAACTTGTTTGAGGTGACTGGCATGCAAGTGAAACAAAAAGGAATTACGTACAGTTTGATGGTGAGTAGGGAAGGAAGCTTTAGGAAAAGCTTTTGTTTTGTGACTGATTGACCTGAACCTCAATATTCTAACCTCAAAAATAGACATTATATTATATGATATTAAAAGTTGTCTCTCCTGGATAAAACATGAAAAATTACACATTCCCTTTGAGATTCAAATAAACAATTGTTTCAAGGGAAGAGACTTAAGTAGATATATTTATTTTAAATGATTGAAAAAGCAAGGGTATAAAATTGAATATTTTCTTTTTTTTTGGAGTTATGTTGATATTAATGAAATGCTTGTGAAAAAAGAAAAAAATAAATCCATAAATATAAATATTATTCTCTATGTGAGAAATCTATTGTGTTTGTGGAAACTTAAAATAGGTAGAATAGAACAGCTCTGTGCAAGCAATTTGAAGATCGAAGTTGATCCATAAAGTTCAATTAAAAAATGACTAAGATATCCTTTTTTGTTTTATCATTTTATTGAGTTTTAATAAATGATATGTAGATGTTGAATATTAAGTTAAGCTAAAATACACCTTCATTATTATCCTTCCGAACTGAAGTCTTGTGAAAAATATTTCTCAAAAACCAAATGTAGCCTACTAAAATTGTTGTTAGAAAAACAATAGCTAGCGTTACCATTCATACTTTACCAGACTTCACTACTGCTTTCCTGTTACCTATTTTCTTTTCCACAGAATATTGAGAGAGGGTAGAACAAAAGTCACATAGTAGAAGCACTCTATACTGTACCAACTTCTAAAATTTGGAAGGCCCTTGTCAAATATATTTCCCTATCTTGTTCTTTTCAGCTTTTCTGTCCCATCAATAAATTTGACAATTATGAGAAATTGCCTCATTCTTTCTTTTAGCAATTTTATAAAAACAATTTTCAAGCAATGTATCTCTGTAAATAAGTCTCCTGTCAGAAAATCATGAGAACTGGAGAGATGACTCAATGGTTAAAGAATTTGCTGCTCTGGACTAGGAACTAGTTCTATTCCTACCACCCACATAGCGGCATACAGCTACCTGTAACTCCAGGTCCACTGGAAACTGAGGCCCTTTCCTGGATTCCAAATACACCAAGGAAGACAGGGAGGCATAATCATAGGTGGAAGCCCTACCTGACCTCAGCAAAGGGTCCCCCCATCATGGCCAAGGCCAGACTCTATAGTGGAACCTCAAGCTTTGAGCTCAGGTGTTTTTATTTTTGTCAGAACTCCTGAGGTATTCTATTGATAGCACATGCAGATCACAACAGTTAAATAATCCCCGCAGAAATCAGACACTTGAAAACAATATAGAACACTGAGACCAATGCATCTTTTTTTTTCCCAACAGTGCATAAAACAATTTCAAACATAATTAAAAATAAACTTCCACAACAGTATTGTTTCCTAATTGTAAAAGAAATGAATATTATTAAGTTTAGAGTACAGATAAATAGTGTTAAGTTGAGAAACGATAAGGGGAGAAAAGTGTTTCAAAACCTTCGGAGAATCATGTACATATTTGGGAAGTTTTCTGCATTACCACCTATCGTATTTTAAATTTTTCTGTTATTAAGACTTCATTAATTATCTTGAGCTAGTTGGAATATTGCATTTAGTATTCTAATTTAACCACAGTCTGAATTTAGCTTGCCTTTGTAACTAATCTATAAGCCTATTTAACATTCACTTTTTACTTAGTAAAATATTTTTATTATGTAGTGAATTACATTTAAATTACAAAAGTGGAATAATGAACAATCTCCAAAAACAATCCTTTTGCAACTGTGGAATACCTATAAATTATATGTTTGACTCCATAACTGAGCATCATTTGCTTTCTGTCTTAATAAGAATTCTGATGTACCTCTATTTAATTTATTATTGTGGCTATTGCTGTACAGTTGGAGAAATTCACATAGAAAAAATCAGATAAGATTTGTTTCTGACCTTGTTGAATGTATTTATATCCACAGATACCTGTTCTCTGACTTCAAGACTAAATGAATGAGAATTTAATTATATACATTCTTAGTCTCTGAAATTTAATCACAACACAATCTGAACTTATCAATACGTCATTTTGCTTTGACATCAAAGTGAAAGGTTTTTAGTGATTTCTATCTCCTTTGTAGCCATTGTCAAGGATAATAATGACTGCATGGTCTTTTATGTCTTCCTGACTTTCTAAAAAGCATTATAGATAACAAAATCTGCTCACTAAAGCAGCCTAGTACGGAAGAGGAATTCTATAGAAAACCAAAAACTTATTGAGCATTTTTCCTTTGATTATAGTTGGTATAGTGCATTTTAAAAAATCTAACTTTCCATCGTTTTTCTGGTCATCATAATGATTAATTGACAAATATTAGGAATAATTTTAATAGCCATTCTGTATCACCACAGTGATTCAAACCCCTATTCACAAACTGCTGAAACAAAGATGTGGACAGAGTCTTCATAAAGCATTTGAAATGAAGGTACTGGGGTAATTTTGAGTTGTCATATAAGAAAACTAGTATTACATGGTAAAAATAGTCTATGCTGAACAATGTCATAAAACAGAATATCATATTTTATTGCATGCATGTATTAAATATTATTGTTGAGGCTCTAAGGATTGATCAGCAGATAAGAACATTTGCTCTTTTAGAGTACTACAGTTGGTACAGTCCACAGCACCCAAATGGTACCTCAAAATGCCTGAAACTACAATACCAAGAATTCTGATATCGTATTCTGTCCTAAACAGGCTCATGTATGCTCATGTATGGCACACATAAACTAACACAAGCAACTACACTTAAACTAATAATTAATTAATTACATATTTAAATACTGTTTTTACATTTAAAACACCATTGAGTTAAATTACTTTCAGAAGTATTATATAACTTGATAGACTGCTAATTGGTTTTCACTCAGGCCTAGGGCATATGAATACCATACCTAAATTAGTTATCAAATAATGTGTTTTACTCCAGTTCACAACAAGATTAAACTCAATTTTAAAAGTTAAATGTATTCCTTGACCAACTCCTACACATATATAGTGTGTTCTGGTCATAGTCATCCACAGCCCTTTTTATTCTTCCTTCCACATTCAGGAATACCATCTTTATAAATCTTCCTCCAGCTTTCATATAATATTGTTTTGTTTTAAAGCTTTCCTTTTTGACACTTCATCTTCTTTTCACAGCATCTATTCAAGCATGATATACTTGAGAAATATCTATATGGTAATGTAATAAACTCTAAAAGAAATCGTCTACATAATAAATTAGCTTATGTCAGAGCCAAGGTTATTGGATCATTTTAAGCAAACAGAATTTTCCAGACAAAACAGGGCAGACCCACATACGAACTGCATGCATAAGATCTGCACAAGCTTGAGCTAGACAAAAACCTCAGTATGGACAAGGAGTAATGGGCACCAAGAACTGTGCCGAGCCAAGAAGGTTTTTGTAGATGCATGGTGAGGGAAAAATCACTATCTTCAATGGAGTGACAACGTATATTTCAAACACAACTCCAGGAGAGATGACATAGTCAGGAGTAGTTAGCCAAAACAAAATAGACTCCACAGCTGTTTGGCTTTTCCCCTTTAGTTTCTGTTTTTCTTTTTTTAAGAAAGAGCAAGATCATGAAGTTGGGGGGTGGACAAGATTTGGGAGAAGTTGGAGACTAGAAAGAATATTACAAAAATATATTGTATAAAATCCTTAAAGGATAAATAAATTAGCTTTAAAAGAAATATTTTTTGTTCCAAATGTTTAAAAATGAATGACAATGTATATTTTACTGAGATTTAGAACATATTTCTTAATGAAAATGCATTTCCATATACTGGTTTCCATGTAATCAAGTACTTCCCAGTAAATATACAAATATGGATCCTCAGTTTGTTTCATTTTGTTTTATTTTGTTTAGACGTGATCTCATTTTACCAGAATGGCCTTGGATTTACTGTGAAGTGCTAATGCCACTGCTTCTATCTCTGAAGTGCTAGGATTATAGACATGTTCCATTACACCAAGTTTTGAGACCTATTTAATATTGAAGCACTCATTTTCCTAAAAAGTGGAAAAGGTAATCTGTGATTTAAGATAAGTTAGGCATCAGAGATTTAAACCAACTACTAATTTACAATACTAAGTTTCTAAAACCATATAGGTATATGAATCCATAATGATCAATGCAGAGTATGTCTTTTAGAAGTGTTTTTGTTGTTGTTGTAGTTAAAAAAATTCCCATGCTTATATGTGAAAATACCTTTACTTACTGATTTAGTTCAAAAGCAAAAGAAAAATAAACACTTCAAGTAAAGTTGCCCCATCTTGTGGATGTAAGTACACTACAATCCTACATACTACATACTGTACATACTACAGTGTAGTTAGTGTAACTACACTACAAATGTGCTGTACTCTCCATAAGATTCAAATACAATAAGAGATGAAAGAAAATCCTAATCAGTCTTAGAAAACAGAAAAAGCAGGTAAGAGTTTATAGACATTTTATAAAAGACATCTACTAATACTCTTTGACTTTCATTGGTGTTGCACCTGTGAAGTCCATCCTAAAGATGAAAACAGTTTAGGCAAACATGAAATTAATTCACTTGACTTGTGTTCATTTTCCCTAAGAATCATGATGTTGCCTATCACCATGGCTTTCCACTATAATGAAGTGGTTGACAGGGAGCTGTGAGTCCTCAAGAGACCTTCTGAACCTTTAGCGCTATCCCAAAGAAGATGAAAACAAAAACATATATTTTCCATTTGACTCATGTTAGGTTCATTCTTCATTCTAATAAGGTCAAAGAATCTGAAGTCAAATGACCATAAATTCAGCATTATTTATAAATCAAGGTGTTTTGTGTTACTTTCTGCGGGGGTTGGTTGTGGGAGGTAGAGATTAATTCTATGGTTGATCTTCTAGGTCTTATAGTAAGTGATATCAGTAGCATGTATTCTTAACACTTTGGCCAAAGGATTTAGAAACCATTGCATGGGAGAAAAAAACTAATTTGTCATTTCAGTATTGTTTTAACTTTGTAGAACACAATTTTTCATTCGTGTCATTATACTTCTCTATAGATATACATTCTCTTTGTGTATTTTATGACTTGATGCTTTCCTGTCAGGCAGTATTAGTTTGCAAGGGCTGCTGTAGCAAAGTACTGATAACTGTATAACTTAACAGTATAAATCTCATAGATATAGAGACTACAAATACAAAATTAGGTGTTAGTTGGGCTGTGCTCTTTCAGGTAGTCTTCCTTGTTTCTTCCTAGATTTTGATGGTTCTCAGCAATACCAGACCATTGTCTATTGTCTGCCATGATCGTGCCATTGAGATCTTCCCACCTATCTCAATGTCCCTGTGTTTTCTTCTTACATCATTCTTTGTACTAGACCAACTGTAAGCCAATATGACTTCATCTTAGCGGATTTTATCCTCAAAGACCCTATTTCTAAATAAGTTCTCATGCTTATTACTAACTGAAGATGCATTTGGAGGACTTGGTTTTAAGTCCATGTGCAGCCATAAACTTATTGAATTTTGCTAATTGAAACTGCTCTATATTCCATGTGGCTCTACATATTTTATTGTAAAACTATACAGTAGCTTGACTGTGTCTAAAATGCATTTGATATTGAATAGTGAGATATCGGTCAGAAAATCAGTTTTATTTATTCATTGGTAGAATTAAAATACAAGGAAACTGAATCACATACAGAAATGATTCTATGTCTTATAACAATTAAAATTTGTGAATGTTACTGTCTACACACATTTCCTTCTATGTTTGTGGCAAGGACTAACGTCCTTTCAGAATTTTAAGATTCCACGGTGAGAAGGATGCTTTGAAATGGTTTGTTCTGTAAATTCTGTGTTCTCTTTACACAGTGATGAATATCCCATTTACACATGTGAATGAGGCTGCTATTTTCAAGTGTCCCATCTGTTAGGGGAGTTTTGCTCTAAGAGTAGGAGAAAACACACATATTAGACAGGGAGTTGGGGCTGGGTAAAGGAGAAGAAAGAAACATGGATAGGGTAAATGTGAGATGTTGGAGCTCTTAGAACTATTCAACCTGTTTTACATCAGATTCTGCATATTCCAGTTGCAAGGGAGGAGCAGCAGGAAGTTAGGAAAATTAGATTGTTTTAAAAGTGAGATTACCTTTGCTCACAAGCGGACATTTTTCTTTTATTTCTGGCAGGACTTCTAGGCAGCAATTGATTCCTCATATTCATTGCACATTTCAGTAGTACAAATGCCAAAGAAAATGTTCTTCCTTTTTTCTTTATTCTAGGAAGTAGATCAATTATACATGCCCATGATATACTTAAACCAAAGGCTCATAAAATGATAAGCAAAAATATAAAAAGAAAAAATAGGTTGCATCTCCCTAAGTTTGTATTGTTACTGTTTTCACATTTAACTAAAAGTTACATTCAAAATTTATACATATGTGATTTAATATAAATGTTACATAGTATTAGTATATACATTGTGGATGTGATACTTACTGCAATATAAAATATATAGTTGATGCTATACATAATATATTTGGGAATATACATAGATGTATTGATATAAAACCATTACTAAAGTAAATACACTCTTAAATATTAATTGACCCTCCAAACCTAAACTATGCGTAGTATATTGTTTGGATTTCAGACAACCTACATTGTGTAACTAATATTAAGATGCAGTGAATATTTTGAATAATCCTTGATCTCTGAGTGTGTTATAGAATAGTTTGGGACTTTGATTTTGCTTATTTGCCTGTTTACATCTTCTATTCACTCATGTAGAAAACTATTTATCTGAATAAGTGAACATATTGTCACACTGATAAGCTTTTCCATTGACTGAGAGCCTGGCAGTAACTTTATACTGTTTCCATCTCATTTAGATGAGAGTCTCCTTTAAAGTAATTTTTTATGGGAAGACTATGTCTTATGAAACTGAGCAGTTGTCAATGACTATAGCTTTTAGGAAATGATTATTCTTTGGAATTTAATTTTTAAAAAATCAAATTGATTAGGAAGGATTCATGATTCAGTTGGCCCTTTTTGTCCCACTTGGTCTTTCTATTTGTTAACTAAAATATTTTATTTTTCAAGCATTCCCGACTTTGCTTTCCTTTGCTATCCTCACCCTACACACCATCACTACTAGACTTCAGTCTGTTGATCCGCTTCCTCCAGGTGAGCAATTTCTTCATCTGCTAGCTTTCTTCTCTGTGATCCGAATTTTTACTTGTTAGATGATGGCATTCATATGACTGTGTATTTGCCATGCAAAATGTGGACCTTATTTCTTTAAAGGAAAAAATAGAAGTCATGTGCATGCAGAAGTAGCACTTCTGCATAAGCCCTACTAGTATTTCAGGAAGAGCTGTGTGTGTGTGTGTGGAGTTGAAGCAAAAATATAAATAATTAGTGAAATCAGAGTTTCTGTTGCTCATTATACATAAATGAGCTTAGTAGGCCATTGGTTATTATTTCATATGTAAAGTCTATCAATTGTACTAATTTCGCATTGAAGACATTATAGATTTTACCAAGGGAAATAATGATGTACTAGTATGGGAAAGAAGGACTTGACTGTTCTGTATGTTGTGGGTGTAAAGTACTTCACTGTCACAGTGTGAAGTAGGACTCTGCTTTGCCAGAGAAACTAGGTCCCCAAATCCTTCTGTCTTTGTAGACAACCACTTGCAAATCATCTTAGAGAAGGTTTCTTTTATGGGAACTTATTAGAGGCTTTTTATGCACTACTTTAAAAAAATCTTTATACATCACTATAATATGAGTTCCTAGAGGCAGGGACGATTCCAATTCATATGAATTTTAATAGCTGATGGGGCACAACATCGCAATCCTCCGAAGTAGAGGCACTTTGCCAATATATTCTCATCTCTAAGCATGCTCTGGAAGTGATGTAGAAAATCCGAGCACTCTGAGATTTATGTTGCTGGTCCAGCCGAATGGAAAGCAGGAAGGAGTATGGGGAGAAGCATTTGCTCACCATTCTATATATTTTTTATGCCTGAATTTGTATAGTCTCAGTTACTGAATCATTTGAATGCATTTCAAAGATTTGATTGCCCGCTGAGTAGTTTAATCTCTGCATACAGGAAGGCCTAGTTATTGGGGAAAAATGATTATATCATACTATTGCTCTGTTAAAAAACATAAACATATATCCTGGCAATCTATAAATCACTGTTATACTTATTTGTGCTGCTTTACTTATGCCAGAAAAAGGGAAAAGTTTGCCTTATTTCCTGTGTGGAAATGAATGGAAATTGAAGACAATATGTAAAGAAAAATAGCCTTAAATAGATAACATTGTAGTGTGAAAAATTATTCTTGACTATAATTTGGAGATTTTTAAGTTAAAGTTTGAAAACTAAGGTTTGTGTGCCTACCCCTCCCAACACACACAATCTAAATAAAAATCTTCATTTTTTTTTTCAGTAAATAATTGTGATCCCTTTTAGCCAGTTGAAACAGAGAGTTTTATTTCTTTAATCTAGTACACATTAATTTTAAAGTTAATGCATATGTCAAAAATATTATTAGCTTTAAGAATACAAATATCCACACTTTGTTCCCTATGTTCTTATGTACATTTCTGTCTTGATTTGACATCTACTTTCTACTCAAGTACATGTTACATGTGTGCTAGCAGGTACATATCCACGTGGTCAAAGACATTTTCCTTTAGTTTGCATGGCCACTGATAAATTTGAAATTCTGAGCTGGCTATGAACTGTCACTGAGTACCAAGAAAACCTAAACTGTGGTTAGGCAGCACAAGCTATATTTTTTATATCCACTAGGTAGTTCTAGACATTTGCCTTTAGGCAAGATTCCTTCCATTCATTTCCATCTAGTATAGGAATTATATCATGTGTACAGAGAGTGCATACATAAGTGTATGTGTGCCTTATGTTCAGTAGTATTTATTTGGTGTTAAGTATGTGGCAAATTTAAAGTTATCATTTCCAGCACTTGTAGTTTGTTGCTGAAAGTATAAAGAGAATCAACATAGTGAAGCTTGCAAATATCATCCATTAACCCTCTATTCTGTAATAAAAAATCAATTTAGAACACAGTTGTGGAGGTTTACTGAATATAATCCTTTCCTAACATCTATATGATCATTTGTCACTATTATAACAAAACTATCATATATGATATAATCTTTTATCTAACATTATAGAATAATTAGAATAAAGGCAATTTACTATTAAAATATCTATTATCTTTTAAATAAAACCTTTATGTACATGCAGTTGGCCATCTGTAGTCAAGGATTTTGTAGCTATATATTCATCCAGTGTAAGGTAAAATGATTTCTGAAGGAAAACATATCTAAATTGAATATGCACACTTTTCTTGTCATTATTAAGTATAAAAATTAAAGTCACTATCTACATAGCAATTACAGGGTCTTAGATATTTGAAATAACCTAGAGATGATTAAAGTATGCAGGTACATATGTATAAGTTTTACCAGAATCGACACCATTTTACCCAAGAGACTGAGAAATCAGAAATTGGGTGTCTGCAGTGCATGCTAGACCCTCTCATGGCTACTGAGCAACAAGTCAACCACTTTGTTGTAAAGGCAATAAGTAAATGAGTCATGTATATAAAAAAAAAAGGCAAATAATACATGATTTATTTTTAGAAGTTAGATGCAAATATATTTATTTTCAATAGTGAAATATGGTTACTCTGTAAACAAAGGAAAACAGGCACAAAGATTTTATCTACCAACTACTGTTAACCTAATACCATTTTTGAGTTTTCAGTAATACAAAAAAACACCTAAATTTGTGTCTTCTGTGCTCACATATATTTTTATAAATTCAATGAACATTAAACATGTTACATAAAAACTACCAAATACAGTACTTAAAATTGTATTCCATTTCTAGCTGGGCCTACAGATTTTATTAGGGGCAACTAGGGCCTAAAGGCTATGCACACCAGCTGCTTCTAAACTAAGGCATGGATGGATTTTAGTTGAGAGTAGAATGATACTCAGATTTAAGTTGTTATCTCCTTTGACAGAAATTTTGTGATTCCATCTTTGTGCTCAGTAGTCTGTGCTCTGACTTTTGTAATGTTATTTCTAAAATAATTTTAGGCTTTAGTTAAGAGATTGCTGCAGATTTTATGATGTTGTAAGATTTGCCTGAGGCACAGGCAGTATGCTTTCTACCTCCTGGTCTACTGCCCCTTGTAATGCACTGATTTCTTTTTGCTCAGAATGGAGAGAGGGGAAGGAGGAAAGGAGGGAAAGATTAAGAAAGATAGGGAGAGGGAAGGAGGGCCAGAGGGAGGGAGAGATAGAGAGAGAGAGAGAGAGAGAGAGAGAGAGAGAGAGAGAGAGAGAGAGAGAGAGAGAGAAAGAGATTAACAACTTTAACATGTAGGAATTTCTTACTTTTCTTGTGCCTAAAGCTTTATATCAGCCTTGTAATGGAACACTTTCAACATGAACTAATTAGTTAAAATGACTTGCCCTATTGGTAATTACCAAGAAAAATTTTTAAAAAGCAGCTACTAAAGATCAGTCTGGGCAGCAAAACAGATCATTCTTTCTTAAGACTGAGCATACAGTTTTAGAAGACGAAAAACACAAGTGCAACATGCTTGAATTAACAAAGAACATCCTAATGAATTCTCCCTGTGAGGTCAATATGAATTTATTTTTTAAAATTAGATTTAGATTACAAGTCTGAAACTTAAATATATTCTCATGTCGTTTTGAATTTGTTCTCCTGGTGTTACTTGCTCAGGGGAAATATGTTTCTCTTTAATCATCTCTCCTTTGTTCTGGATGTGGTTGATTATCAATTAAATCAGAGGAAATGCTCTCTAAGAAAGTGTTTAAAACTCCAATGCAGATAACTTCTAAGGTGCAGGTTACATTACTTACGGAGTTGTTTTCAGATCCTCCACAAGAGCTTTTGGCCCTTGTTGGTAACACAGCAGTCAGCCCACAGGGCCTCATCTCTGTGCTTTCTGGGTTCCTAACCTTTGTTCCTTGGTCTCTTCATCTCAGTGTGTTTTAATGATTACAGAATATTAAAGTTGTTACTAGAATAAAAAATGGCGTGTCCTTGCCAGTAAAATCCATTACAAGAAACATTTCAGTATATTTACTCTAGAACATGGAAATTGAATCTATTGATTTTGCTTAAATTTTCATTCTTGGGATGACCCAACTGTGTGTGATAGAAAACATCTGCTTCCAATAAGCCTGCAGCATACTTACAGGTACTAACAACAAATGATTCCAGGAAAATATTCCAAAAGCTCACGGAAGTGTCACGTGTCTCCCCTTTCTGAAAGTTCTTTCATGTTTAGTGTTTTTGACTCTAGTAAGAGTGGTAAAGATGATGTCAGCTGGGTGGCGATAGATGACTTCTTTGAATGAAATTAAGTTGAAATTGTTGAGATAAAAACTTCCAATATCTCACTCTGAGGTAACTTTTGAATAATATTCATTTCTCTCAATTTTTAATTGAAAATAAAGTCTTCTCTTAGACAATATATCCTGACTATATTTTTCCTTCCCTCCATTCGCTGCAGTCTTCTCCTACCTACCTCCCCTCTTTCCCAGATTCACTTCCCCTTCTTTTTCCTTCAGAAAAGAGCTGGCCCCCAAGAGATATCAGCCAAACACAACACAATAAGATACAATAAACAAGGCACAAAACCCTCATATCAAGGCTGGAATGAGGCATCCCAGTAAGAGGAAAAGGGTCCCAAGAACAGGCAAAAGACTCAGAATCACCTCTGCTCCGATTGTTTAACAGCCGGAACGCAGAGGCCCTGGTGCAGATAGATGCAGATTCAGAGCTTGCTGCTTCAGTCTCTGTTAGTCCATTTGAACCTTGATTAGTTTATTCAGTGGGCCATGTTCTCCTGATTTCCTTGCTTCCCTCTAGTTCCTGGTATCTTTCCTCCCTCTCTTTCTCAGGATTCCCTGAGCTCTGAGGAAAGGGAGCAAATGGAGATCTCCAATTTAGACACTCTCTCTTCACATAGCACCTGGCTGTGGGTCTCTGTACCTGCTCCCACATGCTGCAGGAGGAAGGCTCTCTGCTGACGGCTCTCTGCTGACTGTTGGGCACAGCACAAATCAATGAGTAGAGCAGAATAGCATTAGGAATCCTGTGATTGGTTTTCTTTTGGGGCAGGGACAATCATGTTTGGTTGTACCCTGAGTATCTGCAATCATGTTTGGTTGTACCCTGAGTATCTGGGCCATCCATGGGTTCCCTCTCATGGTATTGACCTCAATTTAAAACCTGTCATTGGTTGGCCACTTCCACAAGTTCTGCGCCATCATTGCCCCACCATATCTTGCAGGCAAGACATAATGCAGGTCGAAGGCTTTGTGGGCAGACTTCTGACCCAGCCTCACCACTGGCAGCCTTTCCTGTTTACAGAAGATGGCCCGTTCAGGCTCCACATGCACCACTTTCAATTTTAACATTCTCCTAGAAAGATTTCCCTTAAGAAGATGCATATTTAATGAAAGCATGTATTTCTTGTGATTTAAAAATGTTGTGAGGGTGCACATGCACATGGAAACACACCCATGAAGGATGCTTTTGCTTCATTTTTGTCTTTGATAGAGATAAATTGTTATTATTAGAACTGGTTCTAGAGAACTATAGTTTCATATATATATATATATATATATATGTATATATATATATACACATATGAAATATATTCATTACTTATTTTGTTTTATGCATATATATAATATACAATTATATATAAATTATATATAAATATAATATATTACAAAGGAAATAATGGAATATATATTATATGCACATGCATTATACTTTATATTATACATTATTTACATTATATATTATACATTATATTTTGAAAATATTGACATGAATGGGGCATCTATTTGTTCATTTGAAATTATATCCATCTAATTTAGCAATAGAAACCTTATCTGTCTTAGGAAGCCATTGAAAAATAAACTAAGCAATTAAAGTATTTCTTATAAATTCATCCTCTACAACAGCCATATTCTATTGAAAGGTGTTGATTGATTCCTAAATAATAAGCAGAAGATTAGCTATCTCTGACTTAACTCCTTTTCTAAGAATGCTAAAAGTGACTTTGATTCTGTTTACTTATTTCTACCAATTGAAAACAAAGAAGTGCTCAAAATGAGCTGAGCAACAGGATTTAAATTGGTAAATAGATGTAGTTCCCCAAAGAAATCAGATAGCAGGCATGAGAGAGAGACACTAATAAGACTATCTTGCTTGCTTCTTACAGAGATTGGCTTAATAGGCATGTTTTTATTGACCTTCCTTACAGGATTACCACTTTGCTAGGAAGATGACTTGAATCTTAAATGTATTCATCCATGTCATCAAAAACAGTGCCATTATCAGAGATAGGGTTAGCTTACAGAGGCAATAAAGGCATGAGGAAAGCGTCTTCTGGAAAGATAAAGCATAGTGGCATATTTACATAGTCTCTGGTCTGGAGTTCACACAATTATTTAAGTTGCTAGAATTTAAATTTGTCCTTGTAAACTAAACAGCATTTGCTAACTATTGCATACTAGAGCATAGGTTTCACACTGAATGTAAATTAGGTTCTTCAGGAAGCTTATTAACTCCTTCAAGGCCTCACAATTATGAAAACATTAATTTATATGTAGATGGCAGCTTTCAGATAGAGTGTGAATTACAAAGGCAGCTAAGTTCAAACAAATGAGAAGCTGGCTCACTTTACACAGCACTGCCATAGAATATAGAAGACTAAAAGGAGAGTAAGAGCAATCTAGGAGAGAAAAAAGAAAAATGCACAGGCTGAAGCACAGGCCTCCCAGATACTCATTAATTCCATAATTTAAAATGATAACAAACTGATTATTTAAATAAAAGACTGGATTTCAATAAGTCTCACTGATTTTCTTCTATAGGGAAAGTATTCAGACCTACAAATTTCAGTGAACAATATTGCCATACAAGATTTTTTTGTTTTGTTTTATTGTTTAAAATGATATCTTTAGAAGTTGTGATTTTTATGCAAGCATGGTATTTAAAAAGCAGATCTGATGTCATTCTAAGCATTGTATATACCATAGCAATAAAGAGCTACTATGTAAAACTTGTAGGTTCTGGATCCGTCTGAAAACTGACATCTCAAGCTCATAAATGAATGGTTTTAAGTTTTTAAGCTTTTAAATTTAATATTCCTTCTTACCATAGTCTCTTGTTCTTACTTGGAAATGTATATTGGATTGTATGCTTTCAAGTTATGGTACACTGAAAAATATATGTGGAATCTTTATCCTCAAGAGCCATAATTATCTCTTAAGATAAAAAAAAAGAGTAGCTGTATTAAGTAGTTGGAGACAATGATGGACCATGTAAATTATTGGGAAATTCATGGTATTTTCATCATCTGATACTGAATTGCTTATTTTGGAGAAAAAATTTAGTGACTTTATTTAATTACTTATCCCTGCAGATTTAAAGTATCTGGATTATTTTATAGACTTTTGAGATCCATACTCTACCTTATTTGAGGTTATTCCTTCATTTATAGACTCTTAAATTTCTAAAAGAAGCTTTTACTAATCCATACATGTGTTTATATATGTGTAGGCTGGTTGATGATAATGGAAAATTAGGGAAAGACAAAAGTTGGAGTAGAAAGAGGAAACTTATATGATGCACAATTACAACCTATACTAGTTCTATAGTAAAAAAAAAAGTGTTATTTGAACCTAAAGACTTTAAGGATGCCTCTAAAACAGGAGAAATAGACTAAAGTGTAATCTGAATAGCCAAGATTTGGGACCAGAATGACGGTGACTGGCAATAGTTTTGACAACAGTGAATTATATTACTGCTGGAGATAAAAAAGATTTTAGATGCAAGCCTTCTAAAACCATGCTATCTTACCTTTAGTACATCTATGCATTATAGTTTCATAAATTCTGTTCAATATCTTCTCCATTAAAAGCTTAGATAATTCAGGAATCTTACAAGACAAGTGGTCAACTGCTCAACCACTTTTGTGCTACATTGTCTGCTGTACTGACTCTATTATTTCATTCAGAATATTTGGATTCTATTTTCAGGTGCTAGCTAATTTCATCAGCAAAGTTGTTTTATTTTGTTGTTGTTATCCATTTGGTGGTGTAGCATACATTCTTAAACCTATAAAGCTAATCTATCACAAATCTGTGAAATGTACAGTTCTCTGTGGTTGTTGTTTTTGTTTCCACTTCTTTACCTGGAACACATTCTCCCTAAACTCCATTGCAGTGTTATTCATCCTTTGAATTGAAGATCAAATAGCATTTTTGTGTAAATCCCTTCACGATACTATCATCTATACTGCTCTCCAGATTTCTGTGCCGTAACATTAGTATGACACAGTTCAAAATGTAATTGTTCATGAATCATTTCCTTTTTGTGGATTTCAAAACTACCTTCAAGGATTTATTATATGCTTTCAAAATGTAAGCTCCTTGGGATGAGCAATTATATGCTTTCAAAATGTAAGCTCCTTGGGATGAGCTTAAATTTCACAAACTTGTAAATTCAAAAGTGGTTCATTTTCCATCAGCTATAACATCTAGACGCAAAGCAGTTGCTTAATACATTGGTATATAATGAATCATTAAACACAATGTCTTTAAAGAAATTGAAAAAGCACATGCAGCTCATGCACCCACAGAACCTCTCTGATGGAACACAGGGATTGCATTGCTTTGCTTTTGGAGGGTCTGCAAATGTCCTTTCTTGTATCACTATACAATACTAAGTCTGAGAGCCAGTTCTCCTAAGGGTGTCTGTTAGGAAAGAGATGGCCCCATTTAGCTGTGCCTTCACTTCCAAGCATCTGCTGCTGCCCCAGGTGATAGCTGTGCCTACATAACAGGGCTGAGGGAGGAGGGCAACTAAATTTTAAATGATAATCTCGGAGACGTGTGCCATGGGACACGCTTATATTTGTGCTGTAAATTTCCAGTGCATGGTTTAGAATCTCATTGTTTTATATACCAAGTACTTCCATATCAAATTTCCTTATATTGCTTTGCACTTGTTCCATAACATAAATTTCATTTCAATTTATCTCAGGCATTTCTTCTTCATCTCTACACTATCTATGCGTTATCAATATATATTCCAAAAAAATGCCACTCTGATAGGCATTTTATTATGTCCAAGAGGTCACAGACACTTAAAACCATCCCTAAAGGTGAGCAGGTGCATTGAATAGTAAATGCTACTATTGCTCCTAGCAGCTCCAAATACCCAGCTGCAATTGGATTCACTTGAATGATATAGGCCAGTGGTTTCTGGTGTCTGAATGTAGCCGTGGCAATACATTTAGGGAGCATTGTGCAATGCAGGTGCATGCTTGAGGATTGGTACTTCAATGCTGCCACGGTTTGACTGTTTGATGGTATTATAATAATCTCCTCTTCAAAATGTGCTCTCTGCTTATCTAAAGCAGATAGAATTCATCTCACAACTAAAATAATGTCAGGAAGCTAGATTGACTGTGCATTCAAGTAAAGAACCAATGTTTCTTTCATTATAATTTTGTTGTGTGAATTGTGTTTCTAAATTCTTATCATTTATGAATGATTATTATAAAATAATTAAATATTTGTTTCTTAGATGAAGAATTTTCCCCCATTAAGTATTTGCTTTGTGAACAAGCACCTTCTGTAATGAGTATTCTGTAACAAGATATTTTACTTCTTGCTTTTTAGTTTAAAAGCAAGACGACGTCTCACCTCCACCTATCAGTTGTGGTAACTGATTAGTAAATAATATAGATCCCTGTGCTCAAGTGAGAAACAGAAGAAATACAAAGTACTGGATGAAAGGTTGTCTGGTGAAATAAGTGATTGTTTTTCCCATATCACAGTTTTCCACCCCCATTCTTCTTTCCTTGCATAATACATACACTACAATTATTATAAGGTGGCTAAAATAAGGAAAGCCAGTTTGTGAGTCCTTGTTAAGAAAAGCCCTACAACTAATACAACTGTATTATCAGAATATTCATTATTTTATACTGAAAAGGAAAAGAATAGTTTTTGAGGCAACATAGATTTATTTCATATTCTTCAGAGTAATATTGAAAGTGAAATCTGTATTCCATTCATAGGCAGAAAGAATGAAACCAGTTTTATTTTTATCAAATATCCTAGTAAATAGGGGCACAGAAATCATACATGAAATTAAATTCTATGGAAATAGATTGCTGAGATTCCAGTTGTCTGTAATGACTCACACCATCAGCAAAAGCTCATGGGATTTATAGAATAGCAAAGGGAAGTAAGTGAATAATAACATCGCCAAAAGAGGTGGAAAAAATCACTATGTTAGAGAAGTGTCATTTCACAGGATGTTGTAAGTCATGCCAACTTAGTGAAATAAACCTGCTTTATTAGGTTTGTTATACTGTATTCTGACAAGATTCCCAAGTTGCCAATGATACTTCTTATTCTGATATATTTGAAGAAATCACAAATTGTTTTGCTAGTAGAGAAGCACGTATACCCTAAAATATGCAAGTATGTATATGCACTGAAGACAGAAGAGAGCAACAGCAGGCTGATATATGAAACTATTTGTCCTGATCTGCACTCAAAGGTCTTGTTTTGTTAAGGTTTGCAACTGGATGAAATCTGAGATGGACAGCATACTTAGATTGTGTTGAATTAATCTAAAGAGCAGCATTCCAGCTGCAAATAGAGATGTTGGTGAAAAAAGGTAAATTAGAAATATTAAAGAAAAGTAAAATGAGAATAAAAATAGACTTCCAATTATAGAGCAATCTGCTTGGAAACAACTCTAATTTTAAGATTTTCTAAGAAACACTACCAACCACTCCCACCAGAGGTTAGTACTACCCTATTTAAAGCTGTTTACAAAACAGAAATTTAAAAAAAAAAAAAAGCCATCTTGCTGAGAGTCACAAAGTACAGAAGCCCTAAATTGCCATTCCCACAGTCTCAGCACTATAGAACTTCTTCATTGATGCCCTGATTTATAGACAGGTTTTCAAACACCTGTGTCACAGATATTACTACCTCAATATTTTTAAGTAGACCAGAACTGGATACTGAGTTCGTATGTAAACTTTGATGCTAGAAACTTTTTCTGTGTGTCTTATCAGCTGCAAGTACATGCAAACTTTGGAGGTAGCAAGTATATTTGAAACTAGGTAGAGGGAGTGACTTGATGTCCTCTACCACTTCCTTAAGTTAGTTGCCGTGTATTTTTTCTTGGGTATGTTGTCTAAGCACTTTGAAGACAGGGAAATAAGTTTAAACTTATGGTTTGTGATAAGTTTCTGCCTGAGAGAAATGCAGACAAAAACAGTGACATAGATTCACTCTGTATTGTTTTTTAGTTGGTACTCAACAGGTTTCCTTTGTACTGCACACACACACACACACACACACACACACACATACAAATGTGACATGCAGGGGAATCACATGAGGTTTGCAAAATACTTTCTGTTTGACAAAGGCTAACTTTTCTTTGTTGACTCTTGCTGACCTCACTGCCTTGACTTTTCATTTTAATGTTCATAGCACATGTCAACACTTTTCACTGAACATCAGAATGGCTATGCATGTCTAATGATGTAGTGACATTCTGCATTTAAAATTACAATTACAATATGAAGGCTAAATTATACTGACCTTTTCGCTAAGACTGCTAAAAGTACATTTGTTTAAGTGTATGGTGTTTAAATTATGAAAATTAAAGTTAAATACAGTAAGCTGTTGATCTATTCACTGATTTCATACTTATAACAATACAATAAAGGTGACAATTAAAGTCTGTGTATTGATTACTCTCATTTCTTTATTTTTTCTTTCTTTCCTTCATTCTTTTTCCTGTTTTTTTTCTTTTCTTTTTTTTAAAACAGGATCTTACTATGTTGCCAAGACTGAACTGGCCATACTCCTGCCTCAGTCTCTTGAGTTCTGGGTTTCACAGCTCTGGTAAAATATAAAATAATATGAAACTCACCTGTGGTTTAATTTTCTTATAGCAGATACTAATGAGAAGTTATTTAATTATGAATCTGAGAGTTTAAAAAATCTTCTTGAAAAAAATTCTGGAGATAGATCTAGTTTATGAAACATTAAAAAGCAAAAAATCTACACATATCTGAGGGGCATGTGATTCAGCTGAAAACAGAACTACAGTTACGCTATAGGTGTTTGAGTCAGTATATACATTTCACAAAGTGTGTGTCATATAAAGGTTTTTATTTTAAAGACAATTTCTTGTTAAAATATGCATTGGCTATATAGATATATATATGAATGATATATAAGAAATCTTGTATATATATCATATATAATCTAATGTGGTGTGTATGTGTGTGAGTGTGTGTGTGTGTGTGTGTGTGTGTGTGTGTGTGATGATTTGGAGGTTATGTAGTTCAGAGTTTCAGTTTAGACTGTCCTGAAATTCAGAAATCTCATGCCCCACTTTTCCAAGTCATAAAGGTACATGGACCACCACACTCAGCCAAAATGAATCCTAATCCCAAGCAGCGAATAACTGATGCCACTTGGTTGTCATGAGGGTGTTTTAATTGTTTGTTTGTTTGCTTGCTTGTTTTTCGAATGAGATAATTCTTAAGAGATCAGACCTGTAACCTCCATTTGTTGACTTTCAGGTTCTTTTTTCCTTCACAATGCCTCAGTTTCTATCACACTTTTACCTTGAGGTTTCTGCTGTCTTTCCTGGAAGGATCACATTCTTTGAAACGGTCACCAAGTTGTATTGAAACAAGGGTGACAATTAAATGTGAATTATGTTTAGGTAATCTCAAATTAAAAGTTAAAAAGGATTAGATCAACCATGTTGTGAGATCTTCTGCCCACGGCCTTTGCACTTATTTAACACAAACAGCAAATGTATAACAATTATAAATGAAGATAATGTACTTTCCAATACTCTCCATTTTGTATAGTTTTATTATTCTACAGATTTGTTCTTGGATGCATTCTTTCTAAGACACTGAAAACAACTGGTTATCTTCTTTTATAGTTATAAATCTTGATGGAATACTTTGCGGTATAATTTTCTTTATGGCAATTCACTTAGCTTATTTGAGGAGATTTAAACTATATATGATCAATGGTGTCAGTGGCCCCATTCCTCCCAGCAGATGTTACCATGTTATAAATGTACGCGTTCATGACAGCTTTCTCTTTATTCCTCTAGCACTCTGCTGTCTTTGCTTCTTCTTTCCTTACTCCTTTACATTCTCTTCCTCCTGATTTTTCCTCCTTGTTTCTATCTTTTCTTTTACTATTTTCTTTCCTTATTTTAAGTTGCCTCATATTGTACAGTACTTTCTTTCTAGCTGATTATTCCCTGCATATAACCACGTCTTTCTTTGTATCAACCTATTTATCTGTTTATTTGTGTTCCTTCAGGAAGGTCACACTCACAAATTCTTACTTGAACTTTGGCAGTTATAGTTTACTTTATGCTCATAGTTTCTGCTGTTTATACAAAAATGCCATTCGATTTTCCTCACTGTCTGTGAATTGATGGCGTCAAAATTGCAGTCTAATCACAAGGTGAATAGCTTGTAATGTATCATAATCAATACTCAAAATTTGCTCCCCTGGGTGTGACATAAAGGAGTCGAGTAAAAAGCTGCAGATGTGATGCAGCTAAGCACAAACAGTCATTTTATGTTGGAGGTTTCAAATTCAGGGTCGATTCACATTTTCTTAAATCCGCATTAGTCTATCTCTTTCTCTGACCTTAAATTCATGTTGAGTTCATTCAGTGCTGGTTATTTAAATAGCTGAGATGGAAGTCCAGTCAATATTGAAATATAAAACCATGTAGGTATGTTTCAAAAAGAGTGTGTTGGTTGTAAATCACTTTAAGATAAAATGCCTGGCTCTAAAGGATACTAAAGAATAACAGAGTCATATGATGAACATTCAGATTAGGTAATGAAAATGCCTGCTACTGAACCTCTGACACATTAAAGATAAAGTTTAATCTGAGCTCTTATTGAAACACATAATGAAGCCTTTCGCAATGTTCTGTAGGTCTCGGCTTTTCTCAAGTGGTTCATGTCCCTCTCTTAACAGGCTTCCAGTCAGAGACTGTATTTCTCAACGGATGTATGATTTAGACGACTTCTCAAGATTCTTGCCTATTTACGTAATATATTTAAGAAGGAATATTGCATTTATTCCAAGGAAAATTTTTTTATTTATTTATAAATAAATATTTATTTATTTTAAAAACAGCAAAAGTTAAAACAGATACAAGCAAACTGCATGCAATAAAAAATTCAGAAGTGTAAATGATGCACGCTATGAAATATCACAATATTTTGTCTTTTCAAGGTACCACTCAGATATTTCATATAATAATTTTTTTCATGGCTCAAATTTCTTGTGGTAAAATACTTTGTGTGTTTGTTTGGTTGATTGAAGAGAAAAATCTCTATAGACTTTAAATATAAAATCAAAAGTTTCTTGTGACTTTGAAAAGCTAGCATAAAAATCATTTTAAATTTGCTGTTTCCTATGAATGTATTGTTTATAGACATCTCTTTCCTTACAGAGAGCACCATATAGTTGTAGGACTCTAGCATCAGTTAAAAAGATATCCCCTAGGGCTCCTAAATATGTAGGGAATTCTATTCCCATCACATAAAGGTAAATTGTAAATATCCTCTTCTCTCACTAAAAGTCCCTGATCCAAAATGCATCAATAAACAAAAGGGAAGTAGTCATTTGTAGAGGAAAGGAACAACTTATAAGATGTCATTCAAACACGTGGTTAAAAATACTAGGGTCAGTAGGAAGTTCATAGGTACATTCACAGCAAAAGTATTTTCCATGTTTCCTCATCACCATCTTTCAAACAGGAATCATTAACTAATGCTTTATACAGACTCCCCATTTATAACTGGCAAAGGAGAGAAGTGCAAATTCTCACAGAAAACATTATTATTTAGAATAGGAAATCATGAAGTGTCATTATTCTGAACTATACCTGTTGAGTAAATCCATTTTCACCTACTTATGCCAAAAACAAAAACTAAAGTGAAAAAAATTGATGACTAGATCTACATGTATATATAATAACACAGGAAAGTGCCATTTTTATAAGCTTATTCATAATACAGTCAGATAGAAAATTCCATTTGCCATTCTCAATAGGGAAAAAGTCAGCTTTGAAAGGAACCTTTTAATTTCATGACTGTCACCAAAATAACAATTACAAGTAAAAGAAGGATACAATTTTTTAAAGCAGTTTGGAACTTACTATGGAAATTTGTGATCCATTCTTTACCCTGCTATTAATTTAACAAAATGAATCCTGACCGTCCTTTTGATATTAACTGTATCCAGGACTGGTTACATAAAACAAGGACTGAATTCTCCGGGGTATTAGGTTACAGTGATGTTGTATTCCACCGAGAGTCATTCTCCAAAGACCACTTTTTACTTCTTCCCAGGCTATGGGAATTCGTTAATATCTAGAGAATAGACTTAAATAAAACCATTGTCTCAACCTGCAGGTTTATGCAACCATCCTGAAATGTTTTAATTATTGTTTTCTTTTCCTTTTTAATTAACAGACCAGAGGTCAAGCAAACCCACTGAGAGCTGATCACAGCCTCAAGTAGAAATGTCAAGGAAACTCTAATGATTGGATTTGCTGTTTTCTCTTTTGTTTTGCAGAACCGGAAGAATGCATTAATTGCACAGATGAATGCCGAGTGCTTGGTCATTCTGATAGGTGTTGGATGCCACAGTTCCCTGCAGCCAATCAGGCTGAAAATGCAGATTACCGCACAAATCTCTTTGTACCCACAGTTGAAGCTAATGTTGAGACTGAGACTTATGAAACTGTGAATCCCACTGGGAAAAAGACTTTTTGTACATTTGGAAAAGACAAGCGAGAGCACACTATTCTCATTGCCAATGTGAAACCTTATTTAAAAGCCAAACGTGCCCTGAGCCCTTTACTCCAAGAGGTTCCCTCAGCATCTAGCAGCCCAACCAAGGCATGCATCGAGCCTTGCGCCTCAACAAAAGGCTCCCTGGATGGCTGTGAAGCAAAACCTGGAGCCCTAGCAGAAGCAAGCAGTTCCTACCTGCCCACTGACAGTCAGTATCTGTCGCCCAGTAAACAACCAAGAGACCCTTCCTTCATGGCTTCTGATCAGATGGCAAGGGTTTTTGCGGATGTGCATTCCAGAACCAACCGGGATTCCAGTGAGATGGGAACCATTCTGGAGCAGCTTGATCACCCCAACAGAGATCTGGGCAGAGAGTCGGTGGATGCAGAAGAAGTTGTGAGAGAGATTGACAAGCTTTTGCAGGACTGCCGGGGAAATGACCCAGTGGCTGTGAGAAAGTGAGGGGGATAAAGGCATTGGCGTTTTCTTGTCTCTTGTGTTGATTTGAAAATAATTCCTCCGGGTGACTACCCATTTTACAGGGATGGAAAAGGACCAATGCTGCTTTAAGGCGTTTAGTGAACATCTGAAGTGCCCACAAGTATGTTCTTTTCACTGCTGTTTCTTTTACAGAAATAACAATGGTTTTGATCAAACTTATATTAGGACAGAATTAATGATGCTTAAGGAGAAACGAGAAAACAGAAAGAGAAGAAAATGGAGAGAAGAAAAAGAAGGATGAGGAGGCAAGTTACCTTTTGACAATCTGTTAGGAAGGTACAGCGTGAGACTTAAAGTATTTCTGATCACTCTAAGACTGTCCTCCGAGATCCATGCTGACTTAACTGTTTACCTATAAACCCCACACAAAGCAGGGTCACATTTGTTATCTGTGGTGGATTTCTAGCTGACATCGCAGGCTTCTACTGAAAGTCCGGAAAAGACCTTGCAGTAGTTCAAGCTACACCAAACATTAACACATATTTGTGGTAAACATTTCTGTATAAAGTACCTGCCAAGCATATAAACACAAAGACCATTCCATATCATTATTCAGAAAGCAAAAGAAAAATAATAATAATAATAATAATAACAAAACAGAAAAAATACAACAAAAACCCTTGGTCATTTGTAAGACAACTCATATCGTATAAAGTTAAATGTAAAAAGATATAGTCTGTGTTGTCCTGAACACATGTAGACCTATTCACTTCATTAAAGAAGAAAAATTGAAGACTTAAAATTGTCTATTTAGCATTTTAGTGTCCAACAAAGATAGAAATAACTAATGATGAGTTCGTTTTACATTTGAACAGTTTGGAATTTTGGGTTATAAGTGAGTGGTAATACTGAGAGAAAATTAACATGACTAAAATGTTTTATTCATTT
The DNA here is from genome assembly GCA_026225945.1 of Cricetomys ansorgei. Taxonomy (NCBI): domain Eukaryota; kingdom Metazoa; phylum Chordata; class Mammalia; order Rodentia; family Nesomyidae; genus Cricetomys; species Cricetomys ansorgei. The sequence goes on from JAMJFZ010000713.1 coordinate 13,131,490, forward strand.
TTGGACACTAAAACAGCGCAAGACAGTAAAAAAAAAACATCTTAGACATAACAAATCACATGACCATTTAAATGTGCAGATGTAAGAAGATTCAATGTGTTTACATCAAATGACATATTTTTATTGATTTATTGCAGATTCCGTGCATATGAGCCAAATTGTTGAGTGTATAAGAGCTATATTGTGTATTTTATTAAATTAATATATAGTTGTGTTGCAAAAATATTTGGGCTTATATTGTAAATGGCAAGTGTTGCCTCGGTAGCTGTCGAACTCTATGAGTTTTGTTTTTTCCTGCTTCCTTTTCCCTATGGAGCGTGGGAAGCAGTGCCTCAGAGCAAAGTCTCTTGTTTAATGTATAGTCTACCAAGTACTGCAGTACATAATTCTGTTCAAAATGTGTTTGAGTGAGCTGATGGAGCTAACTGAAAGGTCAAAAAAGAAAATGCATATGTCAGTCATGGTTCTGTGCAAGTCCTTGTAGAAGCTTCGATTAAAGTCATGCTAAAATCACAATAATTACATTTGTACCGATATCTGAAAATTCTTCATCTTGTTTTTAATAACATAAAGCTTCTGCCTATGTAGATATCATAACATTGGTTGGTTCTCAAAAGTATCTTCAGTGGTTCAGATGTGTGTAGACATCATATTACTAAATATGACAAATGTTTTAATGCATGTGTAGTACCAGTGCTGGTTACACGCATTGTGTACTGTGTTTCAAGAGGTCTGGGTCTTAACAAACTTTGTTTTCCTTTCTCTCAGTGTGCTTCTCCCTCTTTTTATTGGTGTCCTTTGAGAACAATTCCCTTTGCTCCATTCTTTGGTTGCACCCTTTCTTGTGACATTTATCAAGTTTCCAACTTACTTCCTTATGAGGCTAAGACAACTCTAATTTCAGGAATTGGGAAAAAATAAAATTAGCACTCACAGAAGTAGTAGCAGATGGGAAAATGCCTTGATTGACATTTTCCTTCAGCATTTTAAATTTTTTTGGCATTTAACAGCTTCATGGCAAACAGTTTGAGCCGATACCTTGGAAAATGTGGTGCTGAGTTAAATAAAGGCTGTTTGTGCACTGGAGCAGAAAAAAAAAATGGTTATTTGCAAACTGGGAGAGAATTCTGTGCCTTCTTTTCTGGCCACCAAGCCAGTGTAGAAACAGCATAAATGTCAGAAAATTCTTATAGTAAAAACAAAAGGAAAAGTAAAACAAACATTGAACTAAATTACATTTTGTAATTTTAAAAAATCTGCTGGAAATATTTTGATCATTTCATGAAAATTTTAGATCATACCTCACTCGAAAAATTGCTTTGGGTGTAAGATGGATGATTTGTGTCAGCCTTATTATCTTGAGAACTGCTTTTGGTTCTTAGTAACAGCCTTTCCACGGCTCCATTTTTGCTTTCTGTTATCTGTACATGTTTAAATTAGAAAAGGAGGGATCTTGTACATGTGAAACGCAGTTGACACTCTATTTTGGACAATTTATGTATCTACAATATGTTGTCTCTGTTCTATGATGTTACTTTTACCAGGAGACTACAGATTGATTTAACTTGCTAGTTGAAAGTTGATGCAAAATTGATTCGTTTTAGTCTTTCCAAGCTTTGCTTCTCTCTCACTATTCAGATAATCACGTAGTGAAATCTAAAGAAGTATGCATATGAATTCAACGCAAGAATAGGCTTATTTTTTAAAACTTCTTAATTCTCAGTAACCAGTTGTTGAATCTATTGTGCTTGAAGACATTGAAACACCCTGTGAGTCTCAGAATTGGTCGTGCAGATACATAAGGGGTTGACTCTAAGCTGTCACCAGTGGTTTACTAGTGTTAGCTGTTTAATACATTATCTGTATTTAGTAGTGATTATTTATTTACAAATTGAAGGTAGTTCAAGTCAGATTCTGAGCTTTTATAGTTGAGGGAATCTTACTTTTATTCATCTCCCTGGGACCTCCTTTTATCACAGAACTCTGGTGCTTGGCTTCCAAGGAAGCCTTTGTGATGCCAAAATCACACCTTTGAGGAACAATGGCTCTTAAGGGTGGTACAAAATCAGTGAGAGTTGAAAGAGTTTCTGGAATTTAGAATGCTTTACACACACACACACACACACACACACACACACACACACACATGAGACAAAAAAGTCTTTTAAGTCTTTAGAGCTATTCAAAACAGAGGAAAATTATCCATTTTGGGAAATACTAGTAAATGTCTCAAAATTCTAAAAAATTCTTAATGGTGAACATTACAAATAAAACATCAGTAATGATGTATTTTCACCATCTGTTAATGGTGAAAATGTTTTCAGGAAAGTTCAAAATAGTAAGAGTCAGTGTTGTGATATATCAAAGTAAACACTGAAGAGACATATCTTACGTAATCTCAAAGGTTTTCTTGTTGTTTCTTTACCCAACAAACTTACCTTATTGCAAACAACATACAAAAACTGGACCCGTTCCATCGATTCACTGAATTTCTGGGTGAGGAAATTGATTGTTCTTTTCCTTAAATTAACTGAGCTCTTGTAAAACATGACTTTCCTTTTAAGAATGTAGGCACTGTTCAAATTTTAAAAAATGGCACTATAATAAAAAATAGTCATGTAGTAATGAGCAGTGTGCTTTATTAGATCCTGGTTAAAAGCTGTTTGTTGTCTAATGGAACGGAAGTTGCTGGGGTCAACCAATAATCTAAGGACTGGCATAATAGATGCCTATTCGTTGTTGTCTAATTATATTCTTTTGACAAGAGACAGCATTTATCAGAGCATTATTCCATGAGAGTTTTGGCTATCAAGATGTGTTGATTTGAAGCATAATTGAATGAGACCTGATTAAAGTCTGACTCTCCTGGCCCCAGTGTTTTGCAGGTTAGCTATTTCCATGTTTCAGTCCCATCACTTCATAAGGTTCTTCGCTGCACCAAGTGATTGGTGAACAAGGACAACAAAAACAAAAGCAGCATACATTGTATGGATTTATCTCAACACTATTGTTTAATGGCTGTGTTTCACGTGACCTGTCTGGAAATGAGGACTCCGAATAAAAAGCTATTACTAATAGTGGCGGTGCCTTCCCTTGAATTTATTAACACAGAAGTGATGCGTCCTACACTGCACACCACAAGGACCCTAATTGTATTTTGGAAAAACAAATGTGGTATCACAACTGTTTTGTTAATTATCTGCCTTCCCGTAAAATGATATTAAAAATTACTTAATATCTGTCATTAGTTTCTAATAGAAGTGAATTAACATTTTTTCAAATATCTTGGATAAATGGACTAGTCAAATATTTATAATGAAGCTGTGACCTATGATTTCATCCATCTTACATTTAGTGTAACTATAATTTGATATAAGATCCCAAAAGTGTTCAGAGAAAACACTTCATAAAACTCTTCACTGTTTCATACGAGTGATGAAGGCATCTATTTGTAAGAACATTTACAGTAAGTGTATGTTTATTTATTCATTTTCAAATTGTAAGCCTCTCTTACCATTTTAGAAAGCATTTGTTGAACTCACATCAGGTATTTGCCTGAGTAGCTAATATGCCCAAGAGTACACTGTGAATGCAGAGTGGTGCTGGGTTGCACTCGGGAGGTGAAAACAACTGGGAGAGTTTTAATCCAACTAGCTATTCAGAAGGTGTATTTGATTACTCCTGATTTTCCTTAGTTTCCTCAGCCACCCTGTGCTTTTGTTATTCCCAAAAAATGACATTTTTTATAATCCACACCCACATAATATTTTGCTTCATAGACAGTATTGTTTTAGTTTTTATGACATAATCAACAATGTGTGTTATATTGATTACAATCATTAGCACAGATTAAATAATTTTACCTGTCCACACTTTGGTTCATTTATATGTGGGACTTTTTGTTTCATTGAATATTAACTAGATGCCAGTGGCTTATAGAAGGATTCTAAGGTACAGAGAAGCACCAAACAATGACATTTTGTGTGCAGAATCCTTGCAGTTTGTACCTTGGTGATACCTATGAGCACAGGGATTAACTTACTCTTTCATAACAGTGCCAAATGCCAACAGCCTATTCTGCTGTTCACTGCTTTAAAGTGTAAGTGCAGATCAAGGCACTGCTAATCCAGTCATATGAATCGTGTGACCAAGTTTGAGGAAGAATGGAATCAATCAGGTGAAGAGCCCTCTCTTACTACGACACAATTAGGAGGTGATCATGATCACAGCCTGCAGCAAAGTTTCACTGTATGTCAATGAAATTTTAAAGTCCCAGAAATTACACAGTTTTAATGTAGATATGAACAATAGATACAATTACTTGACAGTTCTTGGGAAAATATAAAGAAAATAGCTATTTAAGACCATTTATAGTGCCACTGTGTCACCTAGAAGAATAACCAGTGAACATATTGTCTTCAAATTCTTCATTAATTACCTTTGAAGACAGTGGCACAAATCTATGGATCATAGAGACTGACCCATAAAGCATTAACTTAAAAAATATACTACATTCTTTTCTGTTTTGAACCAGATATTTCACTTTGAGAGGAGTAAATCTTATTTCTTCTACATTCTTTTTCACATATGTTCACACATATTATTTCTGAGTCTCATAACCTAATTATTGTTATGCGATGTTTAAAATTATACCTTCTTAAAGTCACATCACTTGCTCACAAATTAGAAACACTTTTTTAAAAAAGATGTAAAACACAAATTTTGAACTTTGTTCCATTTTCCACAAGTTCTCGTGTTTCGTATAAGTAATTGGCATTTGGAGGCTTTTATATAAAAGTATTCTTTCTCTTCTCATAGTTTACTGTAGCACTCTGACCAGCAAGCACAACAATTTCACAAACTTTATTTGATCTCAGTAACTGGAGGCTCTAAAAGACTTTCTATGTTGCAAAGCTTTATAGAATTAAGAATTCACATGGAGCTGACAGGCAACAGAGCACGTCCAAGGACAGCTAGCTGGGATATCTGACACTCACTTGAGGCAGGCATCTAATTGGAGTGCCCGGGCCAGATTTTCTCAATGTTAAAATCTTGCAGTATTTTGTATATAGAATGTCCAATTTATCATGTGAAACATTTTTTTTCAAATTATGCTGCTAATATGAGTTTCCTTTGAATTCTCCTATATCATTATTATGTTGATGGTTCCTAATTTTTAATGAATAATTTGAAAAGCAGAATAGTGCTTTCAGTCTCCAAAAAGAAAAAAAAATACATAGTGCACATCATAAGCATCATGCTTTTTAAGTTAAGTGTGGTGGTGCATGGCTCTCATCCCAGTACTTAGGAGGCTAAGGGAGTAGACACGAGTTCCAGAAAATCATAGATGGCATACCCCCTGCCCCCCTGCTTTCTTTCTGTGTGTCTGTGTATGTAAATTGTGTCTGTCTCAATATTATCTTCTTCCTTTCGCTGTCATCTTTACTTTTTCTGAGTCCCATATTATAGCTACAAAATTGACATTTCGTAGGACAACTTTGTCTTTGGTTCATAGGACACAAAGGAAATCTTTTTCTAGAATTAGACTTTGAACACACTTTGAGAAGACCATAGAACAAATATTATTGATAACTGGTTAATTTTAATCTTTTAAAGTGTTATACAACTCTGATGTTATTATCTCTATCCAGCCCCAATATGATAGAAAATCAGTTTTCTGGTGAATTTGATATGCACTCATCTGGAAACAATCATGCAGATGTTCATTTCATTCTGTTAAATTATAAAATTTGTATATGCTTAACTAATAAAATCATTAATTGATTTCTCTAAAATAATTCTATAAACTCTAGTAATATTATATATATATATATATGTATATATATACATATATATATATATCTTATGATTTGTAAAGCTGCTAACATAAATTAAGGGTAAGTCAAGCAATTCTGATACTTATTTGGACTTGACTTTCTTCCTCCACTCTTGCTGTGTGGTACGTCTCCTCATAGGTCAGATACAAATACTATCAAATTCAACTTCATTGTAGTACATCAAAGGTGAATTTTTTTTGATTCTAATTAGTAAATTAAAAAATAGTTAATTTTAATTTACAGTCTCCTCACACAACTCATAAATCTGTCTTATCCCCCCAAATGCTAAATAGACTAATGTCTTTTTACTTTCAATTTATTACTATATATGTTTGAAATCTAAATTAAAATGGATCAGATGTGATATTCTTAATTTCATTAGTCAGTTAAATAGTTCAATACCTATTATCTATTAATTCTTAAGTTATATTTTGATACTGTTTTCCCTTACTCCTTAATTTTAATGTCTATTAAATCTAAAAGTTTACATTAAGAGGGTTTGGAGATCTTAAATTTTTCCTTGAAGAAAGTCATTCATACTAATTGCTTTTTGTGATAAGTTAAATGAACATTCTATAACATTTTTACACTGCATTTTAAGTGATTATCTTATTTTCATCTTCATTTCATAGCTTTCTATAAATATTAGTTAAATGCTATGTTATCTTTCCCATCTATTTATTAAAACACATTTTATAAGTCCATATGTTGCAAATTCATTTTGGAGCAAGTAAAGACTTACCTTATGATTACATTAAGTGGAAAATTTCCAATTCACTTTTGTAGGCCTATATGAAACCTAGCAATCATTTTTAGACTCCCACATGGAGTGTTAAGATTGACAAATGTATAATTATTTCTAACAGGAAGTATACAAAGTAAAAATAGGTCAGGGATAGGGATTCTTGAAAAAAAATTGTTCAGTACTTCATTGGAAGACTGAGTAAGTAATTAGAAAATGAATGATCTTACTATATTATCATCAATTCCTGTGAATTAAAACACCTCTTATTAAGATCTCATCGCATTAAATGTTTGACATTGATTGAAGATAAGTAAAGATCCTCTGAGAGTATTATGATTGCTCATCCTACACATCCTTCCTTAAACATCTTCATAATTCAAATATTATATATACTTCATCTCTTTCATTTTTATGAAAATATAAAAACTCACTCCCTCTGCTCATAAACCAGATGAGGAAAAGAAATGAATGTGTGGGTCAAAAATGGCTTCTTATTTTTGGAGAATGTGGCGTTCACAACTTAATTCAACACTTATTTATGAAGCATGATTTGTATATTTTGGAAATATGGAACAGACACACATTAACTAAATGTCATTTCAGCCTCTACTTGATTACCAAAGACTAATAAATTAAGACATTTATAAAAATCACAATGTAGTTGATACTACATGGCAGATTTAAATTGCTGTGACTTAGAAAAGAGAAATTGAAAGAGAAATATTAACAGATAAAGAATCTGAAATGGGGGAGGGAAGCAATAACATTTTCCTTGACATGGCAGCATTTGAACAGACTATTGAAAGAAGGACGACATTTTGGCAGCAGAGCTGTATAGGAAATGCATTTTGGAGAAAGAAGGCAGGTGTGCCTTAAGACATAAAAATGAAGTCAGGATATTTTCTGACATGAAAGATAACAAGGATTGGAAAGGTATGTTAGATCAAGTCAGGATGATCCAAATGAGGAGCTAAGGAGATGCCACAGGAATGATTACTGTAAAGGTGAAGAGATGTAAGGACACCTGAATTAGCATTGCTGGCTAGGAGAGTATTGCCCAAGTCCTGCCAAGCTGAATGTGAATTCGGGAAAATAACACTAAGACAGCTTGCTGCTGCCTGGTGATCCATTCTTTATAAGATGCTGCCTAATAGCACCTTGTACTTGGGTCTGGTCCAGCTATCGAGAGGCAGTGCCAGCCTTGCTGAATTTTGAAATTCTCAGCTACAAGCCATCAGCAGAGTATTAATGTGTGTTTCGAACTTCCCAGAAATAATTATTCCTTTCAAATCTGTAACTATTTTTGATGCTTTGGAAAGCAAGATGAAGGTGAAAACTAAGGGTCTTCCATCCCTGGAATGGTGACTTTTAAATATTCCTGGGTTCTCTAAGTGCCTCCTAGAATCTCTGCATGAATTCTGCTAGGTAAAATCATTCCAATTATCGTTCCTGTTGCTATCCCAGCCTCTTCGGGCTGACAGAGATGGCCTATCACAGTGTTTCCATAATATTATATGAATATACTAATATATATTTCAGGTCCTAAAATAGAGCATCAGTGAATTTACATTAGCAGTTTCAAAATGGTGCAATATTCCCCCTCAAGGGTACTTGACAGTGTCCACTGACAGTGATTTCTTTTTAATTGATAGTGGTATGTAGGTTTTAACTGTTGGCATGTATGAGGTGGAAACTGAAGGAATTGTTAAGCATTCTACAACGTGCATGGTAGATTTCTTCACTCAGAAAAATAATATTCAAAGTGCCCTTGATTCCTAGTTTGAGAAATTCTACGATTGATATACGATGAGCAACTCTGGGATTTAGGAGATTCTAAATTCTTTGGCACTAAGGATTTCTCTGCACTGTCTTTTTGGCAATTGGCAGGGCCAGTGTCTTTCTCCAACTGACAGACTTATCTCTGGCTGAAATCAGCACCAATGGCCCATGGAATGAAAAAGTTATTGCTTTGGCTGCTTCTAATCCTTCTAAAAGGGCTTAGATAGCATACTTTGAGGCAGAAGAGAATTCATCAACTCTCAGAGGTGAAGAAAGGAATGTGCCTTAGACACTGTCTCAAAGATATAATCTTATAGGTCAGTTTCTATGACCCACTTGTATCTTCAAAACTAAAGTCAGGTGTGTGTGTGTGTGTGTGTGTGTGTGTGTGTGTGTGTGTATGTGTCTGTCTGACATTAAGATTTGTGGAAGCCAGTTACAAAACTGTGATGACATGAAATGGTGATCAAGCAAAGACATTGTTTAAGCAGAAGTTAGTGACTATATGTAAGCCCTATGCCAGAGAATGGATGAGTTTATTGATCTTTTAGACATCTTCCAAACACAAGTACTGATTTTAGTTTTTTCAAAGTAATATATGAAATGTCAAAAAAAGAGTGAGATTGACATTCTAAATGAGGTTACAGGAAGGTGAGTGCAAACAGTTTCTTAAAAGTCTTATTTCTCTTGACACATACTCTGTTTTACCCAACTGTAATGCAAGGTAGGTGGTTCCAATGCACATTTTATGAATTTGAACTTGAAATGACTCTAGTTTTAAAATAATAATGGTAATGTGTTAAAAGGGTGACAAGAACTCTGGTGGCAAAGTTGAAAGTCTGTGCATTGACAGGCCAATTAATATAAATAGTAATTACTATAGCCAATGCACATTTGATATTCCATTTTACTGGGATAAATATAAAGCAAGTACATTAGAATAGAAATGCATATTATTCACTGGGGTGAATTCTGGAGTTTCCTGCAGGACTACATTCACAGAGGATTTTGATGAAGAGGCTGAAGAGACAAGCTGAGCCTCAGCACTGAAGTCAATCTTTCCAGTGGATGCTCAGGGATCCACTGCCACACACAAAGCCTTGCGTGCATTTTCCCTGATTAAATATGGCTGTATTACAAAGCCATGCAATTGTGGTACACTACTACTGTTCAAGCTAATTTACTTCCTAATGGTCTATTTGCATAGTGGAATTTGCATTTTATTTCACAGTAAATGTTATGAGGCCACCTGCCCCATTTTAGATAGAACACCCAAACTAAGAAAATCGGAGCAGTTGGAACTGAGAATGAATATTAGCCACATTGTACCCACTCATCCTCACATGGCAGCCCTGAATCTAACAGCCAGAGTTTAACTTCAGACAAACAAAACCGACCCTGATCGTTCTTCCCCTCACATACAGGTTCACAGTGTTCGTTTCTATCCCTACTCCTTCCCTCTGTCTCCTACTCATTTATCTGTTCACTTCAATGAAGGTAATTTCCCTAAGACATACTAAGTTCATTGCGAGGGTGAATTTATTTTGGGAAATGTTAAAGACATGTGAGACATGGAAAAATACAATAACCTAGCAACCTTTAATATCACTGTTCTTTTGTGAGGATTTTGGCCACAGACAGTTATCCACACTGTAGATGACAGCCTAATATAACAAAATATTGCTATCTGACCTCCTTCTGTAATCAAGAGTAAAAAAAAAAAAATGTGTGGATATATATTAGCTTTAGCTGAGGTACTGGTACTCTATCAACTTAGCATCTATTTATCTGCATTTTTTTTTCCTACTTCAAGGTTCAAATCCTAGGGTGACAGTTGCCATTTTAAGGTGACTCATTACAGTCATTCAGAGTCTCCTAACATGTGGATAGAACTTCGCTTCTCAGGGAACACTGACAGGTTACAGTTCTCAACAGTTTTTCATCATTTCAACAAACTTAGACACATCTGTCAATTATGTTATCCCATAAAATTAAGAATATGGCTACCTGGCAGTTTAAAAACAGTAATAAATGAAAAAATAATCCATAAAACATTTGCATGGAGCAAAGAAATGCATTTAAAATTCCATTAAAAAGCATCTAACAGTTTATGCTTTGTATCTATGTCACTACTGAAATGTATTTGTAGGGATTTCATAGATTAAAGTATATTAGGGAAACAACTAGGAAACTGTCTAGCTTAAGCGAAGATATTTAAAGCTGGTAATTAACCAGATTCATTTTTTTTCTCTGTAAATTTTGTCATTGTATTTCATGGGTTCTCAAGTGAATAGAATTGAGAGCTTTCCAGTGTATCCTTAGGGGGGGAAGTAGACGATAGTAGGTGCTGCCATGAATTGTGCACCTGGCAAGCCTTAAGGAGAAAACTGACCCTAGCTAGCCACTCTCTACTCATGTGACCTCAGAGCAGATGTGGGCCACATGCAGTCCTTCTGCCAAATCTAGGCCTAGCCCGGCCTGCTTTTTCAAATGAAGATGTACTGAAGACAAGTTATGCCTATTTACTTACATACTGCTTTGTGCTTCTTTCCAGCTAAACAGTTGAGAGTTTAGGAAAAATCTGTATGAATTCTAAAAATGAAAATAAGATTTAATCTCATACAGAATAAATTATCTGGTTCCTCCCTGCATAATGTACCTGCTATATGCTTGAGTTTTCTTAGTAATAAAACATGAATAAGCTCAATTCTCATGGTAAATGTATGGAGCAGTTGAGATAGTTCATGGAAAGCTTAAACCCATGTGGACACACAGCAGATGCTCAATGAATGCTGTTGATTATCTCAAATAGATTCATGTCTATAACATAAATCTATCAGCACATGAACACAGGGCTTAACTTCAAACTATTATTGAATATCTTTCTAAGAGTAATTATTTTAAAATAAGTCAAAAACAAACACCAACAATCTAAAAATCATTTTCAAATCACACTTTATGTGTATGCTCAGTTTATTGTTGTTTCTTGGCTGTTCTGAGTGATTTTATCTGTTACAAATTAAGTGCCAATAAGTCAGTTAAACTTTGTAGCCATTTCACCAGAACCCTGTAGGATGTTACCTTGTTTGCCACTAGCTTGTGGAAGAATGTTGTCCATGGTCAAATGCTTCTTGGTAAAGTTAAACAAGTGGCAGCTGGCACCATACAGCTCTGTTATAATGAAAACACGAGGTGGCTGCCATTACACAGTCCTGCACTAATGAGAACAGTAGGAGGCTAGCATCACAATGGTCTAATGAAAACAGGAAATGGCTGGCATTAAATTGGTATAATAAAAACAGGAGGTGGCTAACATTACACTGGTGGAATAAATAAATTACGAGATGTCAGACCTCCTCAGTCTCATCTCCATTATATATGACCACACAGTACTCACGATTTAGACTGGACCCATTCAGAGTCAAATGAGTAGAGAGTGATGAAGGGAAGCACATGATTTTCTCTGGCTCAAGAGTTTCTCTTGTTCCATATTGTCCCTTATGTCACCACAGTAAAACAACAGTATAATTTATGTTATATTGTTTTCTTCCTAAATAAATAAATAAATAAATAAATAAATAAAAGCTACAGCACAAGACTGTCTAGAATAAAAGCTGTCCATTAAAAAGTTTCTAATTCAGTCCTGGACATTTACTCTGCCATCTCTTTTAAGTATCCAATGGTGATTAAATACTCAGAATTGCATAAAAGAACAAAAGAGGAACATAAGAAGGAGGAGAAGACTACGCAGAGAAAAAAAATTTACACAAAAATCAATCTCTTAACTAATGGACTATTTTTTCCTCTAAAGAGAAGACCAGGATTTCTTATACATACAGGTTCGTGTCTTAATTGTTAGAGTATCTAGAGAATTCTTCTGTAAAACTCTCAGAGAATAGATTTACAAGATTCCTTTGCTTTAGTGCAGCTCACACACAAGCATCTGATTAACTCATCCATTCTTTTCTTTCTAATCTGGGCTGCAAGTTGAGCAAGCTGGCACAAGATCAGGTAAGTACATTAGACGAGCACATTAGTCCTTTGCCATTCAGTAGCTGCAACTCTTATTTAAAAATTCTGTATTAGCCACCTCATTTGGCTTTAATTTAAAACAAATGCATGTGTATTTACAGTAGACAGCCACATGAGAACAGCAACAGAAGGAACAGAGTTGTCTCAGAAGCTGCTGGAATAACATCACAAGATGAAAAGAAAAGAAAACCTTCTGGTAAGACACCAAGGTCAGAAAACAGAGAGATGATTAAGACCACATAAAAAATAATTTTTAAACTCAGTTTAAAATACTGATATATAATTTTCTTTGCTCCATAATTTTTTTAATCTTCATGAAAACTTCTGACTTACTTAATGAACGAATATATATTTCTAATATATACTAAAATAGCAAATAAATATTATTCTCACTTTATTTATGAAGTTAAGCAAGATTAGTTCTTTTTGAAATCCTATAATAAGAACTAATCAAAAGTAGTATGAAAATCAAGGAAAATAGTAACAGAATGTTAACTAAATCTTGGTTATTTGTTTTGTTCTCAAATATGTAGAAGACATGGCATACAAGTACTAAATTTGATTGCACATTTAAGGAGATTTAAATCAAGGATGCACCGAACATTAATACATGTGTCTCATGAGATCCAGCGCTGTGCTTGTGTGGGACTCACAGACATGGCTTAATCGAGACACAACGTGATGTGTGCCATGCATTCAAAATTAGCATCTGGCCTGGGGCCACTGAATCTGGCATCCGAAGAGCTGATTCTATCCTCTGCCAAGTTTCTGCATGCAGAAACTAGATTCACTGAATTCTGAATCACAGTCTCATTTTCCCTTCAACAGAATCTCTTTGAATTGTGGATCTCGAGAAACTTGCAAGTGAACATAAAAATCAAATGTGAAATACAAAACTTGCCAAAAATGAAGATATTATATGAAAGATGTATATTGGATATTAAATATTTCCAATTAATTAATGGTAATGTGGACTGCTTAAAAGACCAGCACAGCCTATCTAATCAGGTCATTTTATTTTATTTTATTTTATTTTATTTTATTTTATTTTATTTTCACAGAGTACACTCTCTATGTTGCCCATGCTACCAAACACTAAAATTCTTTAGCACTTACAGAACCATAGGTTCACTTGGTAGTCCTTACAATGTTTTATTAGTTATTTTTGAACAAGAGATAGAATTTACCTCGTTTACCCACCTGATCATTTTTGTCATTGTTTTTTTTTTTTCTTTTTTACATTATTAAATAGAACAGTCAATACCTCTGGTGCAATTAAATCTTGCTATATAGTGCAGTGTTAAACCTATCAATTCATCATGCAGAGGAGTATATCACTTCAAGGAAATTACTAAAAAAAGTCACCACTTCCAATATTTCTTACTTAGAGACATGAATCAACCATTCCTCATTCAAAATCCTTCAGAATTGTGCTCCACTGAAAGTACATGTACTAAGCATTTGGCAATGCGTAGCTTCATTGTGGGTGGATATGTAATCCATGAACCCAAGTACATAAAGAGGTCCCAACAAAATGAGTGACAAAACGTCAGAATAACTTGCATGCTTGCAATTGAGAAGGAGGGAAAAGAGAAAGGCTTGGGAGAAAGAGAAAGTAACAGAAGACAAATGTAGTCCTTTGTTTTGAATTAATATTTAAAAACCTGAAGGAAATGCCATGTTTCTTTGAGGTTAATACACAGCTATAAAAACAAATAGAAAAGTTGCAAAGGAATAGAGAAACTCTAATGAAGATATCTCAAGTGATCAGTATTTATTTTCTTTGAATTCCTTCATTAAAACACTTATAATGTCTATATAAAAAAGTAACATTAGATTCAATTAAATTTTCACAGGCAGAGTCAGTACTATTGAAAATATAAGCATCTATTCTGGAAAAAGTAGTTTTATTTTTTTGTTTCCCCTGAACCCTAAAATTGAACAATTCCTCACCTGTGTTTTCAAGATAAAGTTAAAACTTCTGATTTTTTCTTCAGACAGAACAAAATTCTTATGAAAAACTTAATTTTTTATCAGACCTAACTTTTAGAATTTCTTAAGAGAAAATGGTGCTAATAGTTTACTTTGTAGTCATTTGTGAGTTTTATTAGATAACACATAAAATGAAATATAATCATTTACTTGTGTCTTAGTTACTGGTCTATTGTTGTGAAGAGATACCATGGCCATTCCGTGAAACATCAGTGCCTACCCCCATTAACATGCTGTTGTGGAATCCTTTTGATCCAATTAAACTGACATGCAACTTGTTGGAAGAAAAGAAAATTGTAATGAATTCAAATATAAAAAGAAAAAATGAAAAAGGGAAGGAAAAAAAGCTGGATCATCCAGGGATGCAATCTGAAATGAAAGTACAGAGTTACCACCCTGACTCAGATTGTTAAAAAAAATATTTAAGTTTGAAACGATAAACATTGTGTGCTAATGTAAACAAAAGTTATTCATAATTTTTAACCAATCAGAAATCCACTAACAATGATGTTCAGAGTCACCATAATCTAGAAATGACAAAGCTTAGTTCCCAAAACAAGTACCTAACAAGCACTTTGTTTTGGCTTTAATGGTGGACTCTAAAGGCTTTTCCCATTTTCCTGGGAACCTGAACTGTGACTCTGTTTTAAAATGGATTTGTCAGTTTAAGATGGCATTTGTTCATTGGTTCTGTCTTTTCATACCATTTCAATGCTTTCTCCAAAAGGCCACACCTCCTAATCCTTTCAAATAGTGCCAATCCCTAAAGACCAAGCATTCGAATATATGACCAAATGGGGAGCATCTAATTCAAACCACCACAACTTGTTAACTATTATTACTTTTCTTAATTACTTTTCTTAAAA
Source organism: Cricetomys ansorgei (assembly GCA_026225945.1). Taxonomy (NCBI): domain Eukaryota; kingdom Metazoa; phylum Chordata; class Mammalia; order Rodentia; family Nesomyidae; genus Cricetomys; species Cricetomys ansorgei. The sequence goes on from JAMJFZ010000713.1 coordinate 13,146,741, forward strand.
ATAAAATTAAAGTTTTCAGGAAACAGAGACTCAAGATGGCAGCAGGGCCGCAAGTAGAGTCCATCAGGGCTTCAGCAGCTGACCAACTGCCGTCTCTCATGGTGCCTACAACCCTTTACCTACTCTTGGAACAGAAAATGCTAGGTAGGCCCCTGGTCAAGCTAGAAGAACTATGAAAATTTGGAGTGGTTGCAAAGACAGAGGGTGGGTAATGACAGACCTCCATGGTGGAATGGGGCAGTGTATTTTGGACATGGTGTGGAAGAGGAAAGCAGGGAGCAGAGTACGGTGGAGCAACACCTTTGCAGGGCAGTCCTATAGTGCCCCGTAGCTGCTTGCGAGGTGATGGTTTCCCTTTTGATCTATGGATTTGGCCTGGGGATTCAGCCACTACTTTGCTATTTTGCAGGTCCCTCAGGCAGCATGGAGCTGGGAAGAGAGTCAGGAATGGAGAAGCGAGGCAGAAACCACAAGAGAGAGAGATGTGGGAGTGGGGTCTTCTGGCCACCATAGCTATATGAGAGGCCCAGGCCCCCACTCAACCCATGGGTGCTGCCAAAGGCATGGAGGATGCAGGCCGTCAGGGTGTCTGGGATGGAGGATCAGATCCTCAGACATACTCCAGGATGAAATAGAGCAGTAAGCAAACCTGACAGTACTCTGGCCACTGCACATTGCATCCATTTAGCTTGCCCCAGGCTCGTCACTTGCCCTCGGTTCCTCACATATTCATGGAGTAGGGGAATTACACTCGTGCTTAATCATGCGGGAGGGACTTTGTGAATTGGAAGTGATTGGAAAGACTTGGGGTCAGTAACACACCTGGAAGATCAGCTGGCTGCAAGTGGAGAAGAATGGTGGAGAAAGCCCACAGGCTCCTCCTGCATGAAAAACACTGAACTGGAGACACAGTTGTGATGAGGATGGAGGACTAGAGAGTTAGGTGTCCCTGAGAGGGTAGGGTCATTCGGATGCCATGAGGCTGAGGCCACTAGCTAGCCAACCTGTTACTGCCTGTCAGACTGAAGTTGCCACACTGCAAAGAGGCAGACTCACGGACCTGGCAGACAGGGGAATGGGAATAAGTGTTACTGTTAGGAGACACATGGAAAGAGGTGGGTAGAGGCACCTGGGTCAGACAAAGGGTAGGTCCTCCGACTACCACTAGATTATCCTGATCGATCCACTGCCTGCCAGGCCTGCTGTGCTGCTACCAAGGCTGCAACTGCCACTTGTATTGCTCTTGCTGATGGGTAGGGGAGAGCATGGACTGTGTCTTACTACCCAAGGGCTCCAACAACAAAGACCAAGATGGTAGGATAGATGGTGATAACCGTGATAAGGAGGGTGTATGCAACAATTGGATCTCAATCAAGATCTGACCCTGAATGCTTTGCCAAACTTGGGGATCACCCTGGTGATGAACAACAGCAAGAATCAGGGGCTGAGTTTCCTTTTTTTGAGAGGAGTCTTAGAAACTTCAAAATGCCCATGTAGATCAGGACAATTTGAGATCTGTCTGCATTGCTGACACCATCTGAGTTCATCAGGTGCTTGAGCCTAGCTCCGGGTTCCTGCATGAAGTCTGAGAGCCTATGTGATATCTGGATGCCTGTGAGCTGTGAAATGCCCAGGTGCCTGTGTACCAGATCCCTGTGGGATAGCCAGGTCCTTGAAGGAGGGCCAGATGCCTGTGAGAGGTCCAGCTGACTCTTGGAGGTCCTGTTGCCTATAGGAGGCCCTGGTGACTGACAGACGACAGCACCTGCATAATGTCCAGGGGCCTGAGGGATGGATGGGTGCCTGTGTGGTCTGTATGCCTGTGTGGATGTCTGGTGCCTGCAGAATGACTGGATGCCCATGCCCTGGCACTTGTGGGAGTCCTGGTGTCTATGTGAGACCTGGGCATCTGCACATGCCCTGGTGCCCATAGGAAGTCCTGGCACCTGTGGGATTCCCTAGTGTCCATGGGAAGTCCTGGTGCCTAAAAGAGGCCCTGGTGCCTGCAGGATGTCTGGCTTGTCTGTGGGACATCTGGGTGCTTCTGAGATGTCTGGGTATCTGTGGGTTTGCCCAGTGCCTGCATGATGGCCAGGCATCTGCCAGATTCCCTGGGTCCTGGGAGTGTCCTAGTGCCTTTAGGAAGACCTGGTATTCAGTGGAAGTCCTGGTGCCTATGGGATATTCTGTAGCCTGAAGTAGATCCTGGTGCCTGCTGAGTGTCTGGGTGCCTGAAGGATATCCAGGTACCTGCAGAAGACCCTCCTGCTTGTTGGAGATCCTGGTGCTTGAGGGAAGTCCCGGTGCCTGTGGATACCCTGGTGCCTGCAGGAGGTAATGGTACCTGTGGCATGTCTGGGTATGTGTGGGATGTCCATGGATCTAGAAGATATCTGAGGGTCTTCAGGATGTCCTGGTGCTTGAAGGATATCAGAGTGCCTGCTTGCTAGGTGTCCAGGTGCCTGGGAGATGTCTGCACATGTGTTGACTTGGGCTGTGGAGCCTGATTTCGGGTTGACCTTCTTCATGCTTGGTCTATGGCTGGTATGGACCAGGTGAATGTCCATCACTGGAGAAACCTGCTACCTCCAGGATCCATAGTGAAGCCTTTGATCCAAGCTCCTGCCACACTGCCTGGACTAAAGTTTCCTTTCTTTTCTTTTCTTTTTGGGCATAGAGGTAGGGCAGGGGAGCAGGGGGGATTGGGAAGAGGTTGTTGAAATGCATTATATGAAACTCAAATTATTAATAAAAGTGTTATAAAAATTGAAAGTTTTATGAATTTGTGGCATACACCACGGTGGTTGAAAATATGTACACACAGTGCTGTGACTGAGTATGTGGTATTACCTGAGTAAACTTGTATTTTGGTACTTTTTATTGAGTACATTTTATTCAAGGCAATGCCGAAATATTTAATACAATTTTGATTCAGGAGATACAAATACTTCTACAATGATTTTACTCAATAGAAGCAATCCTTTACATATGTTCTGCTTAAAATTAATTTGCTACTGGAAATATGGATAGGAATACAGGAGGTCTATTACTCTGTTTAGGACTCACTGCAGGTGGTTTCAAGTTTGGCTAAACTGGTATGCACTTTGCAGTGATGTAAACAACATACCACATATCTTTTTTTGGCCTATTGTAAAGCATTTATTATTGAGTACACACACACCAGTGTCTTTTGTTTGAATACACTATTTATATATTTTTTTCTTCTTTTGACTATTGCATTAAATATATTCTTTCTTAGGATTGAAGTAAGAGACTAAATGTTTCATTATTTTAAAATGAATATTCTACAATAAAAAAAATGGATAGGAATGTCCCAATACCCAATGCTAAAAGCAGCTCAGCCTAGAAAACTCATGGGACCCAACTGAGGGAAAAAAAATTCGAAAGGAACTTGTTTGATGATGATTTGATCAAACTGAAATGGCTAAGTCTGAATGCTTTTTGTTTAACTGTCATTTTCCTCACAAAATTTTCTATAAAATATATGAAAAAATTATCAGGTTCAGGAATAAGAACAACTAAAACAAAAAACAATAGGTGAAATAACCATAGCAATTGTGTCTGATTTTATAAATTTAATAGAACTGTGCCCTGTCTGTCATTTGGTTGATTGGAAACAAATCAGTGTCATTATATTCCATCACAAGACATATCTGGAGTAATCATTATCAAAGTATAGAAAGGCCACTGACATTAGGTACTCTTTATAAGCCTATTCACAAGTCTGGATTTGCCAATTTCTTTTATCTTAATTAGTTTTTTCTCTTGTATAATATATCCTGACTACCCTACTCCCATCTCTCCACTCCTCCCAGCTTCCCATATTTCCCCTCTCCTGAAAATCTACCATCCTACCTCCACCCACTAACTACCACCCCACCCCCACCCTGCTTCTCCTCAGGAAAAAGCAGTCCTTCCAGGGTTACCATTAGAACATGACATAACAAGATGGAACAAGGTCAGGTACTACTCCCTATGTAAAGGGTGGACTAGGCAATCCATCAGACAAAAAAAGTCCCAAGGACAGGTAAACGGCCAAAGGCTCCTGAACTGTAATCTGTAGTGGTTTTGCAAGAACAAGCCAGACATCCATAAAAGATATTTAGGGAACTCTGCAGGTTCCGTGTCTGCTGCTACAGTCTCTATGTACCACTAAGGGTGCAGGTCAGTTGACTCCATGGGGCATGTTCTCTTGGTGTCCTCAACCCCTCTTGTCCTCACAATCTCTCCTTCTCCTCTTCTTCCAGGCTTTCTGAGTTCTGCATGATGTTTGGCCCTGGACCTCTGTATATGCTTCCATCAGCTGCTGGAGGAAACTTCTCTGATAAAGAATGGCTAGGCACCAATCTATGAGCAGAGGAAGATATCATTAGAAATCATCTCTGGGTTATCTATCCATTTTCTAGTTCCTGACCTGACCTGCACTTTCAGGCATGGTTCCCTCTTTTAGCATGGGATTCTGCCCTTCCTGTAGGGAAGATAGGTCACATGTCGAAGGTTTTGTGTCTGGGATGGTGTTCCATCCTCAACACTGGAAGACATGACTGGCCTCAGGAGATGACCTGTTTGGGTCCCTATCCCCCATTACTAGAGGTCCTTGCTAGGGTCTCCCTTGTATATCCCAGTGAGTTTTCACTGCACTAGGTCTCCAATCACTCCCTAAATGTCCTACAATTCTGGTTGTCTCTCCAAATATTCTCTCCCTCTATTCCTCTTCTGTCACCTGGTCTCCTCTGCTCACATTCCCACCCTCCCCCAACCCACCTATACCATCTGTTCTATTTCCACTTTACTAGGTAGATCTCTATGCTGTCACTGGGGCCTTCTTGTTTTTTTTGTAGTACCTTTTTGTAGTACCTTTCTTCTTTGCTTAATCGTTAATATCCACATATAAGTGAGTACATACAATGTTTGTCTTTCTGGGACTGGGTAATCTCACTCAGGATTGTTTTTTCTAATTCCATGGGATCATTTCTTTTAATACCCAAGTAATACTCCATTGTGTAAATGTGCCACTTTTTTCTTTATCCATTCCTCAGTTGAGGGGCAAATACGTTTCTCCCAATTACTGGCTATTATGAGTAAACCTGCTATGAACATAGTTGAACAAATGTCCTTGTGATAGGATATAGCATCCTTTGGATATATGCCCAGGAGTGGTATAGATGGGTCTTGAAGTAGGTTGATCTCCAATTTTCTGAGGTATCACCGTATTGATTTCTATAGAGGCTATACAAATTTGTACTCTCATCAACAATGAAGGAGTGCTCCCCTTGCTACACATCCTAGTCAGCATGTCTTTTATGTTATTGATCTTAGCCACTCTTACAGGTATAAGTTAGAATCTCAGAGTAGTTTTGATTTGCATTTTTAGGACGTCTAAGGATGTCAAACTTTTCTTTAAGTGTTTCTTGGCCATTTGACATTCCTCTTTTGAGAAATCTTTGTTTAGATCTATACCTCATCTCTCTAAAACTTTTATCATGAAGGGGTGTTGGATTTTGTCAAAAGCTTTCTAGGCATCTAGTGAGATGATAATTTTTTTTCCTCTCAGTTTATTTATATGATGGATTACATTGACTGATTTTTGTATGTTGAACCATCCCTGCATTTCTGGATCAAGTCTACTTGATCATGGTGGATGATGTTTTGGATATGTTCTTGGAATTGGTTTCCAAGTATTTTATTGAGTATCTTTGCATCTATGTTCATGAGGGAAATTTGTCCATAACAAGAAATATGTGGAGTGATATCTTCAAAATATAGAAGAGCACTGGCAAAAGGAACTCCAATGAATGTATTCATCAGTCTGGCTTTGCCAACTTCTTAATAAGGTAGCCAAGTATTGGCATCGACATGTCTCTTTCTCACTTCCTGAGTTTGAGACATATTTCTCTGTTGTGTTCATTTAAAAGACATTGGAATACATTGATTAGTTTTATTTTGAGTGTAATACAGCCTAATATTTAAGTGATAATGAATGACTTTAGTGATCTGTTCTAGTATTATCAGAAATCAAGTGTTAAGGCAAATAAGATAGTTAGATGAATCTTTATAACTTGCACGTGAAGTGAAATACAGTGGTAGAAAAATGTGCTAATACTAGAGTGAAAGAGAAACTCCAAGAAGACTGACATTTTTACTACATAAATAAATTATTTTCTTCAAAAGGAAATGATATCTTGGCACATTTTCAAAACGTGTTATTTGAGATCCATTCATGTATTATCTGGAGTCTAGCAGGATGTCCTTTTCTCACATTACCAAATAAGTAGAATTCAGTGTACAAAAATATGGCAAGCAGCTACCATTTACACTTAAATTGAAAATTTGTTCTATGTGCCATAATAGATTGTGATATATGTGTGTGAATATCTATTGGCTGATTAAGGTCTACATGGTGGCCAAAAGCAAAACAACAAAACAAAACAAAAAGCGAACTAAAAAACATTGGCAGGGAAGATGATACATATGGGTGTGGGCGGCAGTGTTTGAACAACAGATCTGGTAGTCCCTAAGGAAACATTTCAGGAAAAAAATATTTATACCAAACTAGTGCATTGTGTAATATTAAGTGAAAGTTTCCACCGTGCATTTGAATCCTGTCAAAATTATGACCTTTGATTTGGTGCCTTTAGGTCTTGTTTCTGAGGATGAATTTTACACTAGGCCTTGATCTCCTTTTGTGCTATATACATTAAATTATTTTCCTTATATACTGCACTTACAAATCCTGAGGTGTTTTTATTGTTATTTATATATATTGCACAATAGGGATATTCATATGCATTCATTTTATCAGGCTCCCCATATTAATACAGTCAAAGGAACAAAATGAATATAATTGAGAATCATTATATAACAACTCCTAAAATGCTCCAGTCTGCTCCTTTATTCCTTCATAAATCTGATTCATATTTAGAAATAATGTACTAAGAACAGAGACTGAAATCAGAGGCATATATAGACAAATATACCTTACACTATTGAAAAATTGAGGAATTATCAGCATCCTATTTTATAACACTATGATTATCTTTTCTTCAATAGACTTTCTCAAAGATAAAAGGGATAGAGGTTGCATGAAATTTGCAAATGGCACCTACATCATGTTACTTTCTTTTCAGAAGTTTTGCTGAAAATAAAGCAATGCCTTTCTATTTCAAGTTTACCTTGGAATATAGAACATTTGCCCTAGATATGTTAGATCATGTATAAAATAAAAATACTAATATATTATGCAATAAAAAATAAACATAAAAGTAGGAAAGTGAAAGATTTACATTTTTCCCAAATTTCAGTAGCATATTTTGGAATGGAGAAATGTCTTAGTAGTTAAAGAATGCTTGAAACAGAACTCCTAGCTCCATTATGCCTTGGTGGTCTCCAGTTTCATAGCTTCAATCTGTATGCAAAGTCTTCTTATTTTTCTATCTTGAGCCTATACTTCTTGCTCTAAACTCTAATTCCATATACCAAACTCATCCTTATTGTATTCACTTTTTTTTTTTTTTTGAGAAAGAGTTTCTCTGTTGTAACTCTGGGTGACCTGGAACTCACACTGTAGACCAGGCTGGCCTTAAACTCACAGTGATCACCTTCCTCTGTTTATTGAGTGTTGAGATTAAAGGTGTGCAACAACATCATCAGGCTAGCTAATATCTTAAACTCAGTATATCCAAATATTGATATTTGAGCTATTAAATTAAATAGAAATGAAACAAAATGATCATCTGCAGCTTTTTGCATCTCATTCAATGCCAACCTTCTCCTTTTAATTGTTCTAAACCTGAATATTTAATTTCCTTGAACCTTTAACACAGTGCCTCCCTCAGAAGTGGAGCTGGTATTTACCTAGAGCTTTTACCCTACAGACTAGTGTTCTCAGTACTGGAAAATCCTCTGCACTCTAGTAGAGAAGAAAGGTAACCAATCCAGCTACAAAACCTGTGATCTACAATGGTCATCTAACTACAAGAAGTGCTGGTGAAATAGTGGCATAAAATATGTTGGAATAGCCAACCACCATCTGACTTAAATTAAGACCCAATCCATGTGATGGAATTCATGCCTGACACTAATCACATGAACAATAACCTGAGACTAGGTAGGCCATGCACCTCGGAGAAACTATTATTCTACTAAGGGACACAAAATGACTCCTAACAACATTCTTCTATACTCATTTTGGCTGTTTGATTAAGAGTGGCCTCCAAAGACACAATATACTTGAATGTTTAATCACCAAAGAGTGGAACTATTTGAAATGATTAAAAGGATGAGGTGTGGACTTCATGGAGGAGGCATGTCACTGATTGTAGGCTTTGAGGTTTCAAAATCCCATATCAAGCCCAGAGTCTTTTCCTCTGCCTACCTATCAAGATGTATTTCTCAACTACTGTTCCAGCGGTTGCCTGCATGCCCCATGCTTCTGACCATGATGATAATGGATTAAACCTCTTTAAACGCTTTTCTTTATAAGAGTTGCCTCTGTCATGGTGTTTGTTTCAGAGGAATAGAGCAGTGACTAAGAGAGAAGTTTGTACCAGGAATGGGGTATCGCTGTGAGAGATCTGACCATTCTCCTTGTGGGTGGAATATGAACATTGGATTAGGAATGAAGTTGAATGCTTTAAGCTGGGCTTAATGGGCCATACTAACAGAATCATGGAAGGCAGTGGTGCTGAGAGCAATGTAGATTATAATGGTCTAACTCAAGAGATTTCAGAAGGGGAAATATTAATAAATGAACTACATACCATTATTGTGATATTTTGGCAAAGACTTCCCATTGTTTTAAAACTCAGCCCAAAGCAAAATTGAAGAGTTTTGTGTTATCAGCTTTTGCAAAGGAGATTTTAAGACAGACTAGCATTGATTATGTTTTGTGTTTATCAGTAATTACTTTTATGCAGATTTATAAAGAGAAGAAGTAAACTGGACACAAAGCAATATAAAATGTATAGTTTGAGGAGAAAATGAGAATGAATAAGTATAATTGAGATAAAAACTTAAAGAAAATCCTGATGTTAAATTCAATAAAGGGAGTAGTAACCTCAGGCAAGACCCCACCAACCTAAGCTCCAGTCTTCTGACAAGGAATTGATGAATGACTTCAGCAGTGAAGGAAACCACAAGAAGATGATGCAAATATACTTGAAGGAGGGGACCAAGTTTTGCCTCCATGAAGTAACACAACTTGGCAGTTTCTGCCCTGTGGGTTTTGGCTTTAGAGTCAAAAATACTTGAAAGGAGCTAAGAAATCTCCCAATTCTGTTAAGGAAAGCCACTGAGGACAGGTATGCTTCAGGGGTGTCCCTGCCTTCTTGGAGGACCAGAGAGATCATTGCTTGAAGTTGTGAAGGTGAAGCCTGGATTATATAGAAACCCAAAGATAGTAGGTATGCCAGAGTTGTGCCTGCTAAGGAAAGGTAAAGATCAGGTATGTAGCAGTCCAAGAAAAAGAAGTTCTGGTCAACACAGCTGAAAGCAGTTGGAGGTCTGAGGAGCAGTTTGACATCAGACATGGAGATGCTCAATTTAATGTTTGTCCTTCTGGTTTTAGTTCTTTCTTTGGTCCATTATTTCTTCACAGTGAATCCCCTTCCTCCCTTTGGGAATAGTGATGTATATTCTGTGCCATTGTATATTAGAAGTGTGTGATTTGCTGTTTGATTTTGATTTTACAGGTGGTTATAGTTAAGAGATTTCCAGGAGTTTCAGAAGAGACTCTGAACTTCTGAATTTTAAACAGTGTTAAAACTGTGAAAAACTACACAGACTTCTGAAGTTAGACTACTTGTATTTTGCATTATGGTATAGCTACAGGACTATGGGTGCCAGGGATTGGATTGTACCTGTTTGAATAAGAATGCCCCCAAAGGCTTATATATTTAATGCCTATTCACCAGAGAATGACATTATTTAGAAGGTTTAGAAGGATGAGGAGGTGGGCTCTTGTTAAGAAAGTGTGTCACTGTGTGTGAGCACTGAGATTTCAAAAGCCCTTGCCAGTCCCATAATCTTTCTCTCTGCCTCTAACTCAGGATGTAGCTCTCTTCTACTGATACAGCATTTTCCTGCTTGCCACCATGCTCCCCACAATGACAACAATGGACTAAACCTCTGAAACCATAAGCAACTTCCCAACTAAATTCATTCATGTATAACAGTTGCCTTGGTTATGGTGACTCTTCACAGCAATAGAATAGTCAATAAGTCACTCATAGATCAGTGTCTTGTTCAGCCATTATCACAGAAGCCCTTTCCTATAGTAGATAAAAACAAAAATAGAGAACCACAACTGGACAATGTACAGATAGTGAGAGACCTTGTAATACTCATCCCAAAGAAGAATGTCTCCATCAAATCCCTCCTCTCAGGACTCAGAACTGTGCAGAACAAGAGGTTGAAAGATTTTGAAAGCCATTGAGTACGGAATATATTAAGGGCATGTGGCCTTCTAGACACAAGACTGACATATGTATAATGCCAAAGAGATCTTGGCAGCATACACAGGGCCTGCACAGGTATTAATTAGATGGGGTCCCAATGCTGTGAGGGAAAGTAGACACAAGCCTCTATCCCTAAACCAGAAGCTATCTCCAATTGGTAACCATTCACAAATGGAAGATTATTTTTTTTTCCCAAGGCAATCTCATTGAGTATACAAACAACACTTAAGGGCAGGCCCCACAACCAGCAGTAGATTGCAACACAAAATAAACTCAATAGTATTTTGGGAGTATTTTTTTTCCTAACAATGCTTTGGGCATTTCTTCTTCTCCTCCTCCTCCTCCTCTTCTTCTTTCTCCTCCTCCTCTTCCTCCTCCTTCTCCTCTTCCTACTCTTCCTCTTCCTCCTACTTCTTCTTCAGCAAATATATATTTGCTTATATATTATGGTTTCCACTTTTGTCTTTATGAGTTTTCTCTATATGTGAAGATGTGTGTCTTAGTACCTGTGTGTGTTTTTTGTGTCATTTCTTTGGCTCTTTTTTATTGTTAGTTTTTATATTCTTATTATTATTTACATGTCAGTTTGTATTCTAATGAGAAAGCTGGGGAAATGGTTTGGATTTGGGTGGTTGTGGAAATGGGTAAGAGTTGGGGGAGGGGAAATCATTATTAGAAAATATTGTATGAAAAAAATCCAATTTCAATAAAAAAGTGAAAACAAAACTAAAAGCCTCCTTCTATATTTTGTTTTTCTTTTGACTCCTATGCAAACTGCTAGGAAACTTTTAGGCTTTTCCTTCAAAATTTCTATTATCCATATATTAACCATGTTTCCATTTATCTACTTCAAATCAAGACATGATTACTTCTGGACTGGGTTACATTGTAGTCTTTTAACACTTCCAATGGCTTGTAGATTTTCCCTTTAAAAGTCTCTTCTCAAATGTGACAGTTAATTTTATTTATAAATTTGACTAGGCTAGGTAGTGCTAAGATTGTTGGTAAAACAGTATTTATGGGTGTGTATGTGAGAGTATTTCCTGAATAGATTAGCATTTGAATAAATTATCGAGGAAGAGTACTTTCGCTAAAGCGGATGTAAAGGCATGCTTTTATGAAGTGATTGTGCATCATCTGACCCATTGAGAGCCCAGATAGTGGTTAAAGGAAGTGTAGATGCACTCTTTGGTTTAGATGAAATATTTGTCTTCTACAGTTCTGTGGTACCAGCCCTGCAGGTAGATTTCTGGTCTTCAGACTCACAGCAGGACTGACACTATTATAATCTCCTTCTCAGACTTGGAATCTTGAATTGTATCCCCTTATGAGCTTCCCTGGCTTTCCATATTGCAGATGCCATTCATGAGAATTCCTGGACTCCACACTTAAGCAATAAAGAGTAATCTGCACAGTGAACAACATCTTTAGTGATCAATTTTTCTGTTGAGGGGAAAATGATTAGCGTTGCTAATAGATATTGATTTTATACTGACAGTAGTCCACATACTGAATATAGCAAATAATAGGACACACTGAAAATTGAAAGGATTATGACTGGAAAATTAATAATATGAAAATTTGAGGATAGTTCTTGTAAGTATACTTCTTTCAAAAGGTTTTATACATTCTTGTATTTATTTACCATATGAATGGCCTACCAATTATTATGATGATCTTAGTGTGGGGAGTTAATAATCAAGTAATATGAGTTATCTATTTTGTGATATGATTCAACTTACTTCCCTGGTTACTTCAATCATTCATTGTCTACAAAACTTACAAATAAATTGAACATGATGCAGATATGTATTAAGAAATGTGAATTGTTACTTATCAAGACTGCTCTGCCCAAGGATATATTTAGGACCTGAACTCTGAGCAGAGGCGGAAACTGTGCCCCAGATACAGCCTGGAATCTTACCTGTGATGATCTGTCTGCTGCCTAGTGCAATATTGACTACACTGTGCAACATTTTGTCCATATTGGATGCTATGTTTATTCTGAATGTAGATTTCCTCCCAGCACACAATTCTGTTCCTGAAATCACTGTTTAAGGATATAAAAGTGCCTTATTCTGGCTGCCAGTCAATTGTGATTTGAAGATAAGTCTATTATTGACAGTATATTGAGGGTAGTGCCACACCACTTCTCAAGGGTGCTGTCCTTGAAATTCCTTCTGAAGGCACAGGTCCCATCACACTGCATGTTCCTGCACTTGTCAGGATGTGTTGTGAGCATAACTGGCAAAAAAACAATGAATGGGACAAAACAAATGCTATGTGTTTGTTTTTTTCTTTTATTTTGGTGGGGGGGGCAATAGGTGAAAGAATAAGTTAAGAAGATCCAAGAGAAGCAGTGTAGTTCTTGCCTATATGACAAATCCAGCCACATAAATCCTGCACTTCTTCATCTCGCCCTGGGAAGAAAACCCTCACTTTGGGGGGAAATGTAGACCATGTTGTCCTATGTAGTTACCGAGAAGAGTAAGATAATTTTAAACCCACTTGAATATTATTATCAAAAAATGTTTTAATGTTCGATTGATGTTTAGCTTTTTAAATCAGTGCTCAGAAAAGGGAATGCAATTACTTTTAGACTTTATTATTATTATTTTATTATTATTATTATTACTATTATTTTATGTATAAGGAAATTTATAAGCAAAGCTGTTTCTAGTTTTCTGACAATGTGTAAATAAATCAGTTCTTCATCAGCTATATGGTTAAAGAGGCAGAGAACACTGGACAAATTAATAAATTCACGTCTATACTAAATAATGCTATATTCTTCATAATAGTATTTCATATAACATTACTTCTAATCAATGAACTTATTTCATAGAAAAAAAGATAACATAGCAATAGGTTCTTTCTAGTGAAATTCACTATTTTTGTTTTTGTTTGTTTGTTTGTTTGCTTGTTTTTGTGCATTTCATCACCCTGAAAGCTAGTGCTTTTGATAGAATGAGAAAATATTCTTTGGAAAGTTTATTTATAGTACCAACTATGTGGCAATATCATGCAAAATTGGGCCAGGAATCTCCAGAAGGTTATATATACTCTGAGTTTAGGATCCTGTATATGGTACTATTTCTCATATAACTAGGATTCAGATGTTCTAGAAAAAAGGGATTAAAATGGAAGATAGATCACTCAACATTACCTTTAACAACATACTAGAAATTTTATTTCCTCCTGTTTACAAAATTTGGTGTGACCTAGAAGCCTTACTTCTACAAAGTGGAATGCTTTCTAAGAGAGACACAAGGTTAATTCTCCTGGGAATGATAAGGAAGAATCTGGTCCCTTTTTGTTCTTCATGTTCTTTCATCAACTAGAAAGAAAAGTTAAAGTGTTAAACTAGGTACTTGACTTGGATTGCCTATGGGAAATAGGTACACAATAGAGGAAGTAAAAAAATCTGAACTATGGAAGACTTCTTAGAGTATCTCTTAGCATTAGTCTGTCCTCTTGGTAAAAAACAATGTGAGACTACAATAGTCCTACTTTGGTAGAATTATAATAGTCTCACCATGCATTTTATTCTGTCATAGGAAAACATAACTGTAACCAGGTGCAGTGATTGCTGAAGGCAAAGAAATATGCTAAAAGTAGCTATTAATACCAGCTACAACTAAGAACCTATGGCAAACCTTATGTGTCATCTAGATAAATGAATTCTTTATAAGGGTTTAAAAATATGAGTGTGCTCCTTACCGCTATTATTTTTCATAGTATTCTCATTTTTTGTCCAGATTTGAAGGTATTTAAACTGGAAATGAACTTGGGTAAACTCATTTATTTCACATCTTGACTTCATTTTTTGATTGCTACTGAAATGTATCCTTATCATATCAGTTCTGATTACTGCTCACTCCACTTGTCTGACATTTCACATCCCATTAAACTTATTTACATTTTTCAGAAGCCACTTCCTAAAATATTCACTTATTTTTAATTTTAATTAAATATTTATAATTAATAAGTGAACATATTTATGTTTATTACCTCTATTTGTAACTAGAATATGGATTTTAAAGAAGAGATTTCTTTTGTTCTTTTCCAGTGTCCTTACTGTACTCAAGTGCATACAACAGTATCAAAACAATAGGGAGTTTCAACAAATCTCTTTTGAATAAATTTCATCCTCAAAATACTGAGTACAACAAAATGGTAATTATATGGTTATAACACAGATTTCTCTAGGGTATGGGATCACCGAAGTCTTTATTTGATTATTAATCAAGTTCTTATACCCAATGCAATGAACTCAATGAAACCATAAAAATTAAATATAAAAATCTAATCGGTAGAATACTAATAAATTACAGGACTTTTGTGTATTCAGGAGCAGGCAGATGGATCAACAAGTAGGGCAATTATGACAAATCCTTAAGATATTAATTTAATTCCTAGAGTTCACATGGTAGGAGAGAACTCATTTCATAGACTTTTCTTCTGACTTTGGCACATATAACATCCAACCCAGTCCCCCCTCACACACTAAGTAAATGTAAACCAACTTTTAAAAATATCAATGTTCAGGTCTGGTGAGATGTCTCAGTATGTAAAAGTGAATGTCACTAAGTCTTACAAACTTCATTCAATTTCCAACTCCTGGAAGTAATAATCTAACCTCCATAAGTATGAGGTGTCATGCACATCCAAATATCCATACACAACATGCAAACAAAATTAATTTTTTAAAGTAATAACATGATTTTAAAAATCAATATTCATTTTCAAAATAAAAATATAATGAGAATACTCCTACAAATAGCATACTATTACTCTTACTGTTTGATGTGCATTTAGTGTTAAATACTAAGACATACACAACTTATTTAAGTGGTTCAACATAGACATATAAACAATTGACAGGCAATAGGTAGATTGATAAATAGATAGTTTGAAGATAAATCACTGAATCTAAGGATATAGCCATCCATATATTTGTACTTGGAGTCTTCTTAAAAGCAACATTAGTAGTGGGAAGAGAAAAAAGAGACAGAATGACAGGTAGTCACACAATGTAAGTAAGTCAGCACTTGAACATTCCTATTGTATTTGTCTAATGCAGAAAAAAAAATCTCTACATGAAAGGCAGAAACCTTGGAAACTTTTATGCAAAGACAAGAAAATCTGTAATTTCTGTTGCACAAATGGATTTTAGAGATATAGAATACAGATTGCTGAGCAGGAAAATAAGTTAGTAAATAGAAACAGCTTATTATTTAACAAAATATGAGATTTACTTTCCTTAAAATAAATTTGGGGGTATTTAGAGTACTAAAAAGAAACTGTATTTATGCAACTAATGTAGTGATTTAAAATTAATATTAGCTGTTAATGCTTTCTCTATATTGAGGGTAATTGAAAAAATTCTGGTTAATAGACTTTAATTTTTCACACACGTTTAAACTTGTGTGACTAGAACGACCAAACATGGTGATTTATTTACTTAAAAATACTCTTGTATAATGTGAACACTTGTTTCATAAATCCTCCAACTCTGTGCAACTCTGTCCTGGATCTACTATTCTCTAGTACTATGAAATAAAATGTTATATACCAAGTAAAGACTCGCTATGTGTGCTGGCTAGTTTTAGGTCAACTTGACACAATTAAAGTGATCTGAGACAACAGAGGATCAATTGAGAAAATGTCTCCGTAAGACTATGCTATAGACAGGGCTTTAGGAACTTTTCATAATTACTGATTAATGTGGGAAGACCTAGCCCACTGTAAATGGTTCCACCGCTGGGCAGGTGGTTCTGGGTGATCCAAACAGCAGGCTGAACAAGCCAACGGCAACAATCCAGTAAGTAGTATACTTCCATGGCCTCTGGATTAGTTTCAACCTCTTGGTTTCTGCACAGTTCCTGTCTTGGCTTCCCCTCAGTGGACAGTGACTTGGGATATGTAAGCCAAATTAACCCTTTCCTCCACAGTTGGTTTTGATCATGGTCATCAAGAAATAGTAGCCCTAAAAAAGGCACTATGCTTAGGCATCATTATAATAATTTTAAAGTCAATTCTGAATTTATTAATCATTTAAGTGTATATTTGTATATGTGTATACATGTATACATATATATATACACACATATATGTATATAACGTGTGTGTGTGTGTGTGTGTGTGTGTGTGTATGTGCCTGCTTCTTCAATCATATAGATGGGAAAAATCAAGGTCAGAAGTTCAACAATTTGCTCAAGAATATATATATATATATATATATATATATATATATATATATATATATAATCATGAGTGTATCTACCAATTTATAAGAAATACTCTGGAGACCACCTACTTAACTACCTTTTATTTCTATATTTGGTATTTCTATGGAAGCAGAAGCATAAATTCTGCTTCATCACTGTATGTGTGTATGTGTGTGTAGTATGTATTATTTATGTGTGTGAGCATGTACATATTTGTGCCCATGTGGGTGTCTTGGAAGTGCATCTGGTTTCATATTGTATCATTGTTCAGTTTACTGCTTTGAAGCAGGATCTCTCTCACTGAATCCAGATCTAGGCTGGTAGCCTAAAAGTCCCATAGTCTTTCGATCAGTCTTCATCTCACGTGTAGTACTGGGAATAGTGTTTTCTGGCACACATGCTGAGTTTTTAATACTAGCTCTATAGATTTGAACCCAGATTCTTGTGTTTTGTGTACAGAATGGGTCCATCTGCTGAGCCATCTTTCCAACCCTTCAATACTATTTCAAACTATCAGAAAAACTAAAAGAGAAATGATGTGTGCTATAAAGAAGTGTGGAATGAAGAGCAGGTCTCCATCAGATTTCCTCAGTGAAAGAACAAAACTGGAGAATAAGGATAAAATCAAATGACTCAACAAATGTAATGCAGGATTAGACCACTCAATAGACTTGGGAAATAAAATTTGGAGAGTCAGTATTATCAGTATAATTTGCTAATTTGCCTAGATATGTAATACCAATTGTTAAATAAACTAGCCAACTACTAAGGGCTAGTGAAAACATTGTTATTGGAGAAGAAATTATAATCATTATTTTACTAAAGCAATAAAGTCCCTAACACTAGTCAATAAACATTCTCTTTATACCCACAGACAAATGAAATCATATCCCTTACCAAGGAACCTATTTACAACAGACAGGTACCATTACAGAAAATGCAACCAATCAAAATGCAGAGTTGTGGAGCTCAGCCTCAATGGATACATCTACAAAACACTGTCAACAGTTAGGGTTTGGGTAAAGTTGCAGAAATGGGGACAAGAAGACTGTAAGGCCCAGATGATCAGGGAGTTTGCTATGGGAATGTATCTCCTAGTAATATCAGAAGCCACACCCATTAAGTCTTACCAGCATGACTGATCAAATATGAGCTGAATAAGGATTATACCAATGAACATGCCATGAAAATGAAAAAAAGCCTAACCCTACACAAAGATCCTAGGCAACTGAGGACATTTGGGAATGGAAGAGGTGGTCTTCCCAAGGAAAGCAAACCAACTGATTCACTTGTGTCAAATGGTTGGCCTTCAAAACATACAGACAGATAACATTATATGGACTAAACAGGTCATATTTAGGAACATACATGTATAAGAATACATTTTTATGCATTCTATAACAATTAGTAGAAATAAAAGCCCATGAATTTTAAGAAGTACAGGGAGTTGTTTATGGGAGGGTTTGGAAGAAGGAAAGGAAATGGAGAAATATTTTAATCAAACTGTAGTTTCAAAAATAAAATAAAATAAATTGTCCTGTGATCATTCTAGATCTTCTTTCCTCAAAGGTCAGGGAAGTTAGAAGTCAATCTTTTAATAAATTTGCAACCTTGTAACCATTTTGATGAACACTACAGAGGAAGAAAACCAAGAAGCACAGTTCAGAGAATTCCAAATTCCAAAATCAGTTCTCTGCTCTTCATTTGCTTATGGAATTGACATACCAAGTTGTGATACTTTAAGGTTAACTGTTAGGCAGTGTCAGAATTGTCCTTCACTTTCTTCTTCCTCTCATTGAGTTAAATGTAACATGTAGCAACATTTAGTAAGGATTAATTAACCACTTTTGACTTTGAATATTATGTCCTCAAATTAGAATTGGGATGCATTCTTTGAAATAGTGGAATACAGAAAGCAGTGTGAGTAGTTGAAGTTTACCATGACACATTTATTCAGCAGTAGAATATGTGTTCACTATTATCCTTTTGCAAAAACCACTTCCTCTCCATTTTGTCTATGTAGACACAGCCATATTAACTTTTATGGACTGTGAAATCAAGCAAACTGGAACTAATTGAAGTATTAGTCAACAGTGTACTCAAATTGAATAAAGTAAGATTAATATGGCTCTGGTAATAAGTGACATACATGTGCCGTTTTAGATAATCTATTATTCAAGGTGAGCACTGTTTTCTACAATTAAGATATCAAATAACTCTGCCCATTTATGAATCTATAACTAAATTTCCCTGTAACCTTTGACTCTGCAGATATGAGTGAATTCATGAGAATGTATGCTAATTTTGTTATGCTATTAACAGTCTAGAAAAATAATATTGTATAATATTGAATTAGCTTTAGAGTAAAGAAGATTTAAGTACAAATTATATTTTGTACTATTAGTAAAGCTATTTGATAACTACTTGTCTAGCTATAATGGTAGAAACTATTTTATTACTTAAATAATTACTATAAAATAATTATTTACCTTAATGCCACGGTCAGACTAGGACTCAGCATACAGTGCCATATTGTGGAAATGAGGTCAATTGGTTGGTATATTCAGCCTAAAACCCTTTATCTACAAAAGTTATCTGTAGTAACTCTATTGGCAATGCCACATAGTCTTGTCTACTACTATAGTTGGACTAACCTAGGGTTCATTAATGGGGAAGATTTTACCCCCAAGAGGACATAGTAGCACCACTTGGGTTGCCATGACTCAGAGAGAAGAGCTGCTCCTGCCAAAAAGTGGATGTGGTTAAATATTGTAAAAGTCCTCTGTTATACACAACAAATGTCAATGTAGTCAAAGATGACAGCACTGACAAGTTTGAGGAACTCCTCTTTATTATGGCTTGGTGTCAAATCAATAAATCACTATACATTTAACCTTGACATGTATCAGACTGATCACTAAGTTCATGAAGTAGAAGGTAGGTACTATTTTTCTCTAGCATATTTCTTCTGTCTCTCACCCAATTCAAATGTTTTATTCTGAGTTACCCTCATCTTTTTCTGAACTTCCCACAACCCATTTATAACTTCTCCAGTTTTCTCTCATCTTTTATTCTGTAAGTGTACTAATGATCTCTCTTGTGATCTTTGTTATTTATAAATATACCATCACAGGTGGCTTATAATAATTGTCTAACACACCAGTGCTATATCCATGCCTAATTTGTAAACGTGAATGTGATTATTTTCAAAAATGTTTAATTATTGACTATTTTATAAAGTATGATTTCTCCATTCATTTCATAAAATATAACTTTAATCATTTGTTTTCTCTAAGTAATTTCATATCTGGATAAACCCAGTTTCTTGAAAATTTTCTCAGCACTCTAGGAGAAGTTTGAAAAGTAGTGTCTCCAGTCTATTTTCTAGGATATCAGCATGGTATAGTATTCATTTTTGGAGTGACTAATAGTTTGATTATCTTAATTTAAAGAACATTTCTACTTCCTGGTTTAGACCAAGTTCACATCCAGAATAAACAGGACCTTTTAACTCCTTTCCATGTAGCAGACCCCAGGGCTGCCCACACTTATCTCACTCTGCTCTGCCATAAATGCACATTTTCAGTAATGGGAAGATAGCTAATCTTTTCTCAGGGGCACAAGTCTCCTGTGGTACTGTCCTAAGGGCTAAGAGTATGTGGAAGCTGGCTTTGGAACCCTGTATCATCCTAGGAGATGGGAATAGGAAGCGTTCGGCTGCTTCACACCTTAGTTCCGGCCAGAACCATGCTAGATTATTAAATTATTATTAGATATTAAATGTTGTCTGCTTCACAGAAGCAAAGAAATGTATCTTGGCTGATTCTTACTCCAAGTACTCCAGGTCAATGACTACTCCCCCACAGTAATTCTTTAAATGACACCCCAAAACCTGCATTAAATGAAATCACTAAATGACATGTTTTCTCCCAAGTTTCTGTGTTCTCATTGACTGGAGTCTGCCAAAAACAAGGTGAGAATGCCTTAAGAACCCTGTGCGACCCACGCCATACTTTCGCCTGGAGATAGCGGGCTCCTGGTAGCTCAGTTGATCCTCAGGGCCAGAAGCTGCAACTGGGGACACACGCGTGGGTGAGGATTTCTCTTATAACAGTCACCAACTTCCTACATTATTTTATTTTTGTCTTTGTCTCCGTGTGAGAAGTGCACTTCCTATAGTCTGTACAGGTGTGATATGTGTACACCATACATGGAAAGGGAGAGATAAGCAAAAAAAGGTTGGTAGACTGTTCTGTGTGATAATTCCCGTGACTCTCCTACAGTTGAAATGCTGCTTTTCAAATCTATAGCTCAAAAATGTATAAATATGCATTCTGGGTCTGGCTTGATAGTCCAACTGTCAGTAAGAATAAGAACTGTGGCTGATCACAATATAGGAGGACTAATATACTCTAATGTTTCACAAAGTACCACAACATATGGAATAACTATTACAAATACCTATCCTTTTGCTTAGTCATGCTCTCTGAGGACATTCACTGTGGTTTTCTTCCTTCTTTCCTTCCTTCCTTCCTTCCTTCCTTCCTTCCTTCCTTCCTTCCTTCCTTCCTTCCTTCCTTCCTTCCTCCCTCCCTCCCTCCCTCTCTCTACTTCTTTCTTTCTTTCTTACTTACTTTCTTTTTTAAAAGCTCCGTATTGTGCACATCCCTTTATGTAGAAAAAAATGTTCACAATTTATTCTATGTCTAATAAAACCCATGGGTAATTTGCATCTAAAGTGACAGAATTAGTTTTTCTCAAATTGTAAATTTCTGAAATCAGAGTTTTTTGTCTCATCGTACTGAAGCAGTTAATACACCTCAGGGACATAACAATCAATTATACATGTGATATACAAAGTCATTATACTTCTAATATAGCCAGTTCTATGAAAAAAGAAAGCACTTGAATTAATTCAGCATGCAATTTTTATACAACGTGGGCGATATCATGGTTTCTGTGTTTCTGTCCAGTGCAAAGTCTAAGCTCCATGTGGCAGGCACATGAGAGCAGCATTTCTCTTATTTGAATACATCCTTGATGGGCATTCTGCATTCTGCATCCTCGCTATACCCACATAATGGTGTCATAAATATTTCAGTACTAATCTGAATCTGTTCATCCCTTTGTATGAGCAATTTCATTTTCTTTGCTTTCTGGGATAGCACCAATTGCCTGTCATGGAACCTCCCAACAAAAGCAATCCCATCTTCCACAGTTTTTCACCTGATGCCAGTAATAAACAGCCAGAAAAAAAATGGACTTCCTGTTAATGTCATCATTTGCATAGTTGTTAGTATCCCAGCACACTAGTACATCCAAGAATAGAAGAAGTAGTGTCGTATTTTATTCCATTAAGAAACAATCAGTATCCAGAGGTGAATGTCCAAAACTAACCTTTTAATTATAGTTTCTTTCCATCTGGGATGTTTCAATACTGAAAGCTCTTTTTGATTTTATTGAAGAGCTTTCACTATTGAAGCAAAATCCATAACAGAACTATCCTTGAATACAAGAATAAATATTACTTGCTTGTTTCTCCAGGGAAACTTTGGTCCTGCACACTGCAAATATTTCTATGAGTGTTCACTGAGGATGTGATTGCCTGTTTTACTGCTAGATTAGGTCAATGCTGCCATTGCAATCTGGCATCATTCTACCAGCAAAGCAATTTCACACAATTAATTTCCTTCTTTAAAGGGAGCAATAAAGGATGGGCAATTGGAAACCTTACGAATTGCACTAACTAGTGCACACATCTGCAAATATAAATATCTCCCTTTCACATACATTTAAACACAGAGGTATGTTTAAATTTCAATAAGATTCTAGAAGAATTTTTATGACTTTCCTGTGGGTAAGAAAAGAATGAACACACACACAGACAGAGACAGACAGAGACAGAGACAGAGACGGAAAGGGAGAGGAGGGGAAGAAGGAAAGGGAGAGAAAAAAAATCACACTTTAAAAAACCAGGCAGCACAGACTGACACACAAGCTTCAAACTCTTCTCATGGTACTTTGCTACACATTGGGTATTTCAGTGCCCTTGTACTGTGTGAAGGTGGCCAAAGCGTGGTTTACTGGTTTACCAGAAAGTAATGTAGTAGGAAGATAGAATCTCATATCTAATTTAGAAAGTTGGCAAGCAATGTATGGATCAATTTCATAATCATTTTCTGTTATTTTTTTTAAGTTTAAAGGCCATGTAAAATACAACATAGGCACTCTTTTCTCTTATGTGGATGTACTTTGCTTTTTGGACATCCTTTTACTGTCAATACTTACATCTGTTGTTTAAAAAGCTATTCGTGGTGCAATTGCTTTTTAAATGCAAACCCATATGTGTGATCTCTAGAGGAACTGGTAAATTCCACCAAATGGGCATTCCTAAATTACTTGCCATCTGTAGCTAGTGAGGAGAGGACTGAACCTGCTCAGCTGTGATTTTGCACCAATGTTTCCATCATTTTGATTGGCCCTAGGGAAATCATGAGCTTCTGGCATCGACTTTTCTAACCCCAACAGGTTATTATGGTCTGCTTGACTTGCACTGGCTCAAGGAATATTACAATTTTTTTGGCACATGTTAGAGCACATTTGGCATTTTGAATATATTTCTTTACCACATTCTACCATGATGGCTTAAATCTTTTTCAGGCTTTCGAAGCATTCAAGAGATCAGAAAGGCATGTGTATTGTTTAAATCATTGAAAGAAAAGTAAATAAACTTCTAAATTGAACATTCAAAGAGTGGAGATATTTTTGTAAAATTACATTGCACAATTGAGGCTAAAGTCTATGATGTAAAAATATGAGAAAATATTTTTCTTAAATTTTTTCTTTGACAATTCACACATATACATAGTGCATTTGAATTAAAAGCCCCACATTTTCCTATCTTTTCACCCTCTAAGCCCCAATCTTCCCTGAAGATTCCATTTTCTTCTTTCCATAGTCTTGTCTTTTTGTTTTGCTTTGTGACCCAATGATTTTAACCAGGGATCTCTGTCTGACCATGGGTTGGGAAGTACATAATGGATCCCAATGGCTCACTCATAGGTATGTAACTCATAGGTACATGACTCCCATACCTCCCTATGTATAAGTAATTAGTATTTTAGTAGGCACTCATGAGCCCCTCCTCTAATTGTGCCTTACTGTTGACAGGTGCAGTATTGTGCATGGCCAGTATAGGCAATTATAGTTGCTGTGAGTTCATAATTATAATGTCTGTTTCATGTCCAGAAACAGCATTTTCAGGAGGAAGGGGAATTTTTAGCAGTACTGCATGACGCTTGACAAAAGTCAAATCCCTTCTTTCAGTTTACACGTGTAGTTTATCATATTTAATTTCTTTTCTACTCAGAAGTCTTTGCAAGCTCTGATTATTGAACTGCAGCTAATGTTCTAAAGCTTTTGTGCACTAAAAATACCAAAGAAGACATTTAAATTGTTCTTTTGATGGTTATTTTCAGTTTTACCTATGACACAAATCAAGGTTAAGTACGTTGTCATTCAGAGTTTGATTCTCTTGCTCTTAGTAAACTGACATTGAAACATGAACAAATTCAAAACATTAGCACAACAAATATTTAATTACGCAGCCCCACTTTAAACTTCTCACAATACTTTCCATCTCCCCTTAACGGTTATATCCACTTATGTATTTTTCAAGTTCTCTGAATCTAAACAGATGGTTGGAACATACCTGTGGCAGGAGAAAAGTCCTATTACAGAACCAGGTGGGGGGAAGTTCAACCTGAAACATAGGACCTGGAGAGATGGCTTCATGACTAAGAGGATTTGCTTCTCCTGCAGGAAACACAGTGTTCAGTTTCTAACATCCTTTCAGGCTTCTCAAAACCACCTGTAATCCAGCTCCCTGCAATCCAAAGCCTTCTTTTAACCTTTATGGGCACCACACTCACACAAGCATACCCCTCTAAGCACATACATATATGCATAAATATAAAAATAAAATATGACTTGGAACAGATAAGAAATATGAATACCAACTGCATATAAAATAAGCTGAGTGGAACTTATGCTTATAGTCAATATGATGATCAACACTAACTAGAGAAGCAGATTATATAGAAATACAAATTTTTCTATCAAAATAAAGAAATAAAATGTAGCATGCAGGGCCAGGCAAATATGCAAGAATGGGATTAAGCACTAATATAAAGCTCTCCATTTTGAAATCTTTTGGGATTTCTAGCTTCTAACTCTTGTCTTTAACTTTCCAATTGTTAAAGTCTGTCTATCCAGGGTCCTCTCAGGGAACTGGCTTGTTACTAGATAATGTATTACTAGATAATGTATTATAAAATCAAAATTAAAAATTTGACTAATCTGTCCCTATATTCTCTGCCTTTATTCCCCTCTCCCCACTTGACCTATCCTGTTCATTTAGGGGGTGATCTGGAGACCTAGTGCAGTGAATCTACTGAGGGTGACCCTAGTGAGGACCTCTAGTAATGGGGGGTAGGGAGCCTCAACAGGCCATTTTCTGTAACCAGGCAAGGATTCCAGTGCTGGGACTGGGACACCAACCCTGCCACAAATCCTTCAACCTATAATGTAAAGTACCTGCAAAATCTGCTGGGACAATGGAATGGCAGAACCCCATGCCAAGGGAGAGAGCCAATTCCTGACACTGCAGGGCTGACCAGGAACCTGAGACTGAATAGACTGGAGATGATTCCTAATAATAGTCTGCTATGCTCATAGATCAGTGCCTACCCCAATCGTCATTAGAGAGTCTTCCTCTGACAGCTAAAGGGATGCAGAGACCCTGGACCATACATCAGGCAGAACTTAGGGAACCCGAATGACGAATGCAAAGAGGGGTTGCAGGGACTAGAGACTTTAAGGATACCAGAAGAAGAAGCTCCACAGAGTAAACATACCAGGACACTTAGGGGCTCACAAAAAATGAAGAGGCAGACACGGAGCCTGTAGTGCTACCTACATATATGTTGTTATCTGGCTTTGTGGTCTTGTAGAACTTTTAAAAAGTTGGTATGTGGGGGGGGAGGGCGGGTGTCTTTGATCCTTTCTCTGCTCTTGCATCTCTTTCCTGCTGCTGGGCACTCTTGTCCAGTTTTGATGTAGGGCTACAGACAGGCTTTCTTCCATTTTAATATTCCCTGTTCAAGTGGTAACCTTAAAAGGTATGCTGGGTTTCTGAGCGATGCTGGGATGGGGTCTGGGAGAGAGGAGAGATGGGAGGAACTAGAAGCAGTGGAAGAATGGGAGGGTGGGGTAGAGATGTATTATAAGAGAGAAAAAAATAAATTAAAAAATGATTAACCCAAAGCTGAGTCATGTGATTAGAGATACTTCACAAAATAATCTCTGCTCTCCCCTCTGTCCTCTCGTCCCTATGTAGAACGACAGCACCACATGGTACAACATTGCTGTCACTTCGTGCAGTATTTAGTTGGTGCTATCATTTGCTAGGACTAATTTTAGAGAAATGATGGCTCAAAACTGGCAGCAATAGCAGACTAACCTTCCAGCATATTTATAAGACATAGTAAAGTCTTCATCTGTGACCTCTTTCTTTTTGGTACAAGCAACAGGTCAATGACATGGGTTACTTATCATTTTGAAAATCCTATATTTATGATGTAATAAAACTGTGAAGGTCTTTTAGCAATAGGTTTCCATACTCACAGTTTGGAATTCATACTACACATTAACTAATGAGGAGTTACACTTAATGTTGCCCATATATTAAAGAGAAAACTTCATGGAAGGAAAAGGACGTTTCTGACCATTATCTTAAGGGACTCTTAAGGATTAATCTCTCACATAAAATTATTAAGGATAATCTTGTTGCCATTTTCCTTATGTATATCCAAAACCACACTCAGAAATATTAAACAACTTCTCTGAGTTAAATAATTTAGAGACTTTGTGGAGACAGACAAATATTTTGTGTAGGATTGTTTTATGTTTGCTAAATCATACATACTCATCCAAAATGTCCTCACTTGTAAATTGGAAGGCATTCATATCGCAGTAGAAAAAGCGAGAGACCTGTGTGAAGGGATAAAATTGAAAAAAGAACTCAAGACGAAAACCTTAGAGAATCTATTAGTTAGTTCCTCCAATGCGAGTTGGGTCTTTTATTTGTCTGGAGAACCAGCAGTTGGGGAAAGAAAGGGAATCTTGGACAATGATGCTCCTGCAAACTTTTGAAGAACAATATGTTAATTAACACAAAGACACAGACAAATATTTTATGTAAGATTGTTTTATAGTGCTTCATAAATTGTATAGATATCTAAAATGTGCTTAAATGTAAGCTGGGAATCATGCATTTGTTAGGATAGAAGATTTTAATTCATCAATAGGCCTTTTTCATGTAAAATTGTGGATATTCCAAGAGTTTGGGGAAGTTCATATTTGATGTAGTATTATTAAAAAGTAGATTTATAAAAAAAATTAAAAATATTTACACTGTTGGAAAGTTCAAATTACAGGGGAAAGAGACCAATGAGCACATCCTTTGAAGACAAATCATGTAGTTGTCAGTTACTATTCAGTTTATCTTTATGTGTATGTATATATATGCACTTGAGCTATGTGGAAGTAATATTCTCTTTTCTGATATTAATATTCTTAATATTCTTCTCAATCTATATAAATTTTCTATATAGATATGTATCATTTTAACATATATTTGTGAATTTATGTAAGGAAACTGATATTTAATTCTTAAGACAGCATTTAGTTAAATATTATAAAAATTGAAAATCATCAAGAATTTTGTGTACGTGTGTGTGTGGGTATGTATGTGTGTGTGTGTGTGTGTTTGTGATTTTCTGCAAGTAGTGGAATCTCTCCCTGTGTTTGAGTGTGCTGTATGTATGTTTATGAATGTGAATACATATTTGAATGAGACATTTATTAACATGTCTGTATTCGTTTGTTGAGGACCGATGGTTGAATTTGAGAGTTTGGCTGGAGCACTCTCCACCATAATATGTTAGGGTCTCTACATGCACCCAGTATTCACTGATATAATACAGCTAGTCTGAGACTGGAGAGATGATTTAGAGATTATAAACATTTGTGACTCTTGCTGAGGACCTAAGTTTGATTCCAAGCACCTACATGGTGCCTCCTAACCATCTGTAACTCCAGTTCTAAGGCATCTGACATCCTCCTCTGACTTCTGCAGGCTCCAGGAATGCAGGTGGTGCACATACACATATACATGCAAAATACTCATACTCATACACATACAATACAATAAAAATGAATAAATGGAAAAAATAATTTACAGACATAGCTAGTCTCATTAGTCAGATTCTTCTGGGCATGCCCTGTCTATACCTTTCAAACAGTAAAATCACAAGATGGCCACTACTCCTACCTGCCATTTTTATGAGTTCTGGAGATTACATCTCTGGCCTTCATACATTCTTAACAAGTGCTTTATCCACTGAGCTTTCTCTCAAATTTCCAGATAGACGATTTACAATAGTGGTGAAAAACTAAATAACATCAAACCAATTTAATTACTCAAAGGAGTCAGAAGTAAACAAACAAACAACAACAACACAACATGGTTTTATACTGACCCACTGGGTGGAAAGCAAGAACAACTGGAGGACAGTATACATAGAAAGACCAGATCACTTCGATCAGATCTGATCAAAGGCAGTATGGGAGTTGAGAGCAAATAGAGATATCTCAATCATAGAAATATTTTATTTGAGTTTATTTAGATATAAAGCCAATGGATACAAAATTCAATTCTAAAATCTCTTTTGAAATGGTTAGACTGATTTTATCATGCACTGCGTGAAACAGCATTCTGTTAGAATTTCTTTATTTGGCATCCTAAGCTCTCAACCCTATAAATGTACCCCACGTGTATTTACTATGATAGAGATAACAGTTCTCACAGTTTTATCCTATTGTTTTTCCTTATGATGCTTTGAAAAATATTTATCTTTGCTGTCCAGACAGGATTTTTATCTGCAGCTAAAAGATCTTAGTGATTGCTAGTTTAAGCTTAAAAACAACACTTGCTATTAAGAACATGAAATTTGACTTCAAAATTAAAAACACAATAATTAATGAATAGAAAGTTTACAAATATTTTGATATTTATAAAAATGATCTTTTACATGGGGTTCAGACTGACTTACAACAAGCAGATAGTAAGGGTTGTTTTTGTTCATCTTTCTCTACTACACACTCAAGGATATGCATCAGTAGCTTGAAATCAGTTGCTATGGGAGCACTTACATGTTGGCATTGACAAGTGAATAAACCAAGGCTTCTTCCTCTGCAAAGCCAGTTAGTTATTAAACACTTATTGAACATATTCTGTTAAAATCTAATTATGGTATAACATGTGCACACATGTGTGTATTTCTGTGTGTGTGTGTGTGTGTGTGTGTGTGTGTGTGCACATGTAAAGTCAAAGTAAAATGTTTAATATTTTAATTATAGTTCTTGATATTAACATATTAAATATTTTTAAATTGCGATGTTATGTCACTTCACTATACTGATTTTAGAAAAGTATTTAGTAATCTTATTGTTTGTCCTTTGACTTATATTCATGTTTATCAAATCACGTACAATAGTACTAGAGAAACTACCTTGAAAAATGTATGGGATTATCTAGGTAGAATGGACTGGTTAGAAAATAACATGACAAAATCAGTGGTTCTGGCATCACTCAGGAGAGATGTGTTTCTTCATTGGAAAAAGTACATATTTGAAGATTTATTAATTTATACTATATAGTTAGTCTCCAAATGATCGTCATATTAACTGAAGAAAGCTAGTATCTCAGCTGTATTCAGTAGAGAGTCTCAGCTTTGTCCACCAAGGTAAATACGAAGTGCCTATTAAGGTCTTAGGAATTTGTGGAATGCTTTTGTATTTCTCCCCAAATATTCTTGTGAAATAAAAATGTATGGTAAATAAGCTACCAGAATTACAAAAACATACTCAGTCATACTCAGTGTGATTGAAAGCCCAGCATGTTGTAACTAATGTTGAAATTTGTGTAATAATATTTAAGAACATCAATAAAAAGAGCGTAATCATTTGTCCTGAAATTCCACACTGGAGAAGAGAAGGCCACATGCCTTCAATAATTGTCCAGTAGGGGATAAAAGAAAATGATGCTGTTCTCTGCCCTTCACTTCAACAGCTAACCAAATCCTAAACTTGGAAAATTGGTTGCATTAATCACAGAAAACATCCTGTGAACATGTGAGAAGTAGACATACTTTTTAGTTGGTTTTTGAAATCTCTGTGAAGTTCAGAAATTATTTCCAGAATTTGTCAGGAAGGTACTGTCATGGAATAGGGAGTGAAGGTGAGCCAATTAAAGAAGCGTTATAATGCCACAGTAACGGATAATAATAACAGTGAAAATTATATGAAAATGTTGAAATGTGTTTAACACTTGCAGTCTACTGGTTAAATTGTATGTGAACTTAACTATGTGAACATCCACATTCATGTTTATTTAATTGAATTGTTATATCAGAAAGCTGGTCATAAAAGGAAAATATAATAAATCTAAAAGAAATTAATTTGCCGATTTAAAAAAAATATTAACTAGTAGTATGGTGACTGTGAATGCTGTAGCTGGCAGCAAATTAAGTAAGACCTAACTGCTCTCTCTTCAATCAATCCAATATAGACAAAATGGCATTGGGATAAGCAATTATAAGCATTGTGTTTATGGCTGAAGCAACTAATCAATCAATAGTTCTGTATATGGTTTTATAATTAGTCAAAATGCCCTTTTTGTATGTTAAAGAAATTTTATACTACTAAAATCTATCTATACATTCGATCATATAAATTTTGTATATGCTCAATTTTTCATGTTGTATAAATATGACTGGTATCTTAATTATACTTAAACATATTGGTTCTATATGCATATATACAGACAAATTAAGTACATTAAAGTGCAATTAAAGTACATGAAATATAAACATATACATCTACAAGCAGACTCAGGGAAACAATTCTTCATTTTGAAGTAGAGAAAAGTCTTACCCTGTATTTTTGTTTGTATTTTCTTCAGAAGAAAGAGATCATCAAAGATGAAACACTCGTACTTTCCTTGCTCTGTTTTTCTCTTAAGACATAAGAAAAAGGAAGCAATCAAAACAGAAGATTTTTACTCCACCAAAGAAGAATTTAAAAGCTTAAAAGCTTTATTTTGTTATCTGGAAATTTTAAAAGATACCAGGGTATAAGTGAAAACAAAAACAAACAAACAAAAAAAAAGATATCAAGAAAAATCATATTATGAAAGATTTCATGTTATGTTATGCTTTATCACTTTTCTCTTATTTTTAAGTGTTCCTGTGTGTGTGTGTGTGTGTGTGTGTGTGCATGTGTACTTGTTTTATTTATGACTCAGATAGAATTATAACTATGAAACAGTGAATTTAACACAATGACTTGTATTCCATATTTTATTTATGCATGTCACATGTTAGAAAGTTTTCCTCAGAGACATTATATACCTAGTGCCCTCAACCTTATGATGATAAGACAGTTTCTAAAGACATGGCTGAATTAAAAAATCTATTGTTTGGGGTCTATCTTTATTCTTAAAATAACATAGTGTGTAATGTTCTTCCAAAAACTTTCTGCTGGAAGTCCACTGGGGTCCGCCATCAGTAATTACACAACTGACTACAATAGACTCCCAGATTTCTCCTTTCTTCCACTTTTTATTCCAAGCCCAGAATATTAAATCACTTTTAGTGAGGAATGACTCAAATTATATTCATGCACAAATTAAATTATAAAGAAAATAATGCTTTAAATACACATTTTATTTCTATGAGAGATTACATTTCTATTAACAGCATCTAAATATATTAAAATAATCCAGGAAAATTCCTTAAAACCAAAGTTAAAATTTACTATGAAATAACCAGCCAAATCATTTGGCTTCATTATCACAAGCAATAAGTTGGAGTTACTTTAAAAGTCTCTATAAATTTAAATGTTTCTATTTTTTTTAATTGGTGTGTATTCCAGGAAAATGATTGGAGACTATAAAAATGCTCTTTATTTGCTCACAATGTTTGTATAAATTCCACAGATTTATCAAATCATTATAGATATTTTTAAAAGAATGTGCATATTTTATATTACTATTTCATAAATGCTACTTTTATTCAAGTCTCCCTGCCCATTGTTTGCATGTAATATTAAATCTCAACTTAACAAAAGTAGAGAGATGTGACTAATGCTCCAACACTCTGGACCTTGGTCAGGTGGTAGAATTAGGCCAGCTAACAGGTTATCACTTATCAGAGAAAATTGGAAGCCATTAGTTCATATCTGTAATCTAATAACTAATTGCCATGTGAAATAAAAATGAATTACTTTTCACTCAATACTTGTTTTTTAGAAAGTGCATTTGAGCATGACTAAAAGTTATTCATATTTTTCCTGACTATAGATGATACATGTGTGTTTTCCTTTGAAATGTTTCAATGTGTAAGAATTGTCAATTCCATTTATAATAAGTATGACTTATGTCTTCTTACCATACTGCATTGCTTTTATTTCTTAACACAATTTTCCTCATTTCCTTTCTAGTTCATTCCCACATTTTGATCTTGGTAAAATGAGAGTCTCTATCTTCTTTCAATTAGTTTTCCTTAGGCAAATACCATTTACTTTTATTTCAGTACATGCTTTAAAGAATTATCTTTGTGAAAGTCATCTCCCATTAAACTTAAATGTTACTTTCCTGGAAGACCTGTAAACCAAGATGGCATTTTCTGTATCTGACAACACTTTCTCTAGAGTTGACTAGTTATATAGATTTTCTTTTCTCTTTTCTTTTTTCTTTTCTCTTCTATTTCTTTCTTCCTTTCTTCCTTCCCTTTCTTCCTTCTTTTCTTCCTTCCTTTCTCTCTCTCTTTCTTTTTCTTCATTCTTTTTTCTTTCTTTCTTCCTTCCTTCCTTCCTTCCTTCCTTCCTTCCTTCCTTCCTTCCTTCCCTCCCTCCCTCCCTCCCTCCCTCCCTCCCTCCCTCCCTCTCTCCCTCCCTCCCTTCTTCCTTCCTTCCTTCCTTTCTTTCTTTCTTTCTTTCTTTCTTTCTTTCTTTCTTTCTTTCTTTCTTTCTTTCTTTCTTTCCTTCAAATGTTTAGTTTCCTAAAAACACTACATGGAGAAATAGCTCTTCTTATAACAAAGTCCTACACTGGTTCTTGGGGCCTCATGTCCCAGAGTTTCCATCAAATGTATTTTAATTCTGATTTCTTAGATTTTCAGAGAATGGTGCTTTCCTATGCTGTCCCCTAGATCACTATTTTCCTAATATACTTTTAATAAATTCAAAAGCTGAGATACTACCTGATCAATCACACCTATCATACATGCTATATATGTTCAAGCTGCTTGGTATGGAGAAAATCCTTGATATGCTGCAGAGAATTTACATTATACACAGATAAAATGAATGAAAATAAGAAAACGTTCCAGAACTGTTTTCCATTTTCCAAAAGTGAGGAAATTTTAATCTCAAATCTCCACTATCATACTTCTTTTTGTTTTATAATAAATTCACTGGTATTCATTTTTTGTCTCTAAAGAGGTAATAATTTCACTTATCCTAGTATTATAATCAGTGGTAAAGTGATGAATATTCAAGAGCCCAAACAGTAGAGGTAGAAGACAATACATTCAGGTTTGAATCATTTAGAATGTTTATTTGGCTTGAGTTGGTGACCTAATAGATATGCAGATAAGGGAATGAAATCTAAGGGAATTCCACTTTTTTTTTTTTTGACTTTCAGTGACTCAATGAAAAGGGAAATTTAGGAAGATCCTGTATTTCAGAGATTAAGTAATCAATTCAAATTGCAGGAATGGCGGGTTTGAAATACCTATGTGACATTTGAGTTTGAAATTCAGTAAAGAATCCTAGAATGGAATTTAATATTAATCTGAAGTACAGTTGATAGATGAAGTAATAAAACTAAGAAAGGTCATTTGGGGGAGCAGGTAGTATGAGATTATAGCTACAAATGAATTCCGAAGATTATCACCATTTAAAAAATAGGAACAAGACAACTCAAGGAACGAAGCTCTATTAGAGAAGACATTATTATGTATAAGCTTTAAGAAAATTCTCAAACCAGGTATTCATTTATGGGGATTTATTTTTATCTTTGTAAAAGGTTAGTCAAACCAACTGTAATTCTAATCCTGCCATGTAGTTGGAAAAGGAATGTAAAAGGTTATCTGTGAGGTATATTTGTCATTTCCAGAGTCTCATTTTCTTATAACCAAATATTCAGTTCACTCTCCTTTTTATACTTTATTTTTCTCACCCTTGTTAAAGCAAGTTCAGAAATCCCAAGGAGCCATAGTTTTAGCTCATGACTTTTCTTAATGTGCTTTTATCAAGGACAATGATTGCAGTCTTTTATGTGGACTCTCTAGATAATTATAAACAAAACCATGAGATCTCCATCCTACACTCCTAATTTATGATTAAAAATTAGGTTGAGATAGTTACATCATGCATTTGTACACAAAAAGGGCATACAAATCCAGTATTAATCCATACAGCCTATGTGGCTGATTGCAGTGAAATCCCACTACCCGGGGAAAGAAGATACTTTTGACTACCATATTGATCTCTGAACTCGGGGGAAGGATTCTTTTACTTGAAAGTTGTTAGGTGATTTTCCTACCTGTTGTCCTCTCTGAACATTGCTAAATTGAGTACTCTAGATTGTACTCCCCCTTAAGAATCAAACTTCTTCCTGATTATAGACTATTAAAAAACCAGTAATAGTTTCACTCCAAAAAGACATCAGATATTACCTTGGAGTATTGCTTCTGTAGACACACTATCTCCCTAAAATCCTTCATTGACTTCCTGCATATATAGTAGCAATTTAGCTCCAGGTGCCAATAAAGTGTATTCTGGTTTTGTCAATGAGATTTTTAAGATTGCTCTATCACCTTGTTATGAACTGGTCCTTAACTATCACACAAAAATCTCACAATTCAATGTTCAGAATAATTTTCTGTATTTTTCTGTTGTTGAAGTTTGATGAGAGGAAGAACTAATGACTCTTTCATTTGAACAGTTCTGTCTAAATGAAGAATTATCCTGTGCTTTATAATAAGTAAAAGAGTAAACAATATATTTTTTTCTCTGACTCAAATAATTTTGTAAATTCAAAAACTGTGCATTCTACTTTTGACATTAAAACACAGTTACTTTTTCTATAACTTCGAGTTCCTGTATTATCTATTTTCTTTTTTTCTTGGAAATATTCAGTATTTCTTAGAATCATCCTTCTTTTAATGATAACCAGCACAGACCACTAAAATTCTATTTTTGTCTTCTTTCCCTGGTTCAACATAATCTTTCTCCTAATATATGATGCAGCATGTGTTAATAATTATTTCACTGGAGCAGTTTTTGCCAAGATTTAATATTTGTTTCCTTGTCATTCACCACAATGCTTCAAGCAATTAGACACATTTTAAATTTGACAATTCTCTATATTTGCACAGTGATTTCTGTATTAATCCCTTTATATGAAATGGTGCAGTTAAAACAGAGGTTTAAAACAATGATTTAAATTGTAGGTGGCCAATCCTTTGTTCAGGTCAAATGGTTTTCTTCTTATATTGCTCTAAACATAATTGAAGAGAGACTGCATTAAATTCTCATCTCATGAATGATTTAGTATAATGCTTAATGACAAGTCACTACATATTTCATAAAATAAATTCGAGAATAGTTTGGAGAAGTGCTAATTTGAAAAGGTAAACTTTCCTTTTTGATGGGTATCTGACTGTAGAGATAAGAGCACAATCAACCTAGATCCACAGTGCAACAGCAAGGAAACTGTCACAAGGAGCTTGAGCACATGCATAAGAAATCAGTTGTCCAACTGTGTGCCAACTCACATGCCAGTTGTTGTTGATGAAGAACATCATTAAATTGTAGTAGTAGTAGTAGTAGTAGCAGTAGTAGTACATTCAAACTGTGAATACATACAAACTGTTTCATCTAGTCATTACACTGAACACCTTCCATTGTCATTGTAGAGTGAATTAATAACATGGAGACCTAACAGTTATGAGTATTATTCTGTACACTGGCAGTCTACCTCCTATGCATTTGAATCAGGGCACTGATTTTTTTTAATTAAGAGACATGGTATCTGAAGATCAATACTGTCATTATCAGAGGTACTGTAATTCTGGTTCTTTGATGAGCTAACCTGAGCGAAAGGAAGTTTCTTAGGTAGAGGTCACCTGAAATTAAAATCACACAATGATTCTGTTAATTATTATTTGTTTGTAATACATGCTAAGCAATGACAGATATTCAAATGACATTTGGGAGGCACACCTGCAAATTAATGAAGACATGCCATCTTTTTATACTTGTTTAATGCTTCATTGCTGCTTCTCATCAATAATCTCTTTTACACTCACTATAGTCTCCTGAGATATAACCAGTTTGTCATATTGCCCACCTGAGTGATGACAGAGTTCATCCATTGGAATTCCCTAGATCATCCAAGGACATGCAGTTACCTGAAATAAAATGTCCTTACCATTTTTTTTTCTTCATTACAATCCAGGATTTACTTTAAGTATATGGTTTCTCACATGCAAGAATGTAGTTCTAATATAGAAAAAAATAGTAGTATACATGTATTTGTGTTAGATAAAATTCACATAATAATTAAAAATGTCCCTTTTAGCTTAAGTTGTGAGGCCCTTGAAAGCATTTTTGGTTTTGGGTAAAGCAATCTCTTCCACAATTACAAGAGAATAATTGAGATAATTCTGTGACATGCCTAAACATCAATGTGACCCTTAATGGTGTTTAAATATCTTGTAGTAGATGTATTTATTTCATAATTTTATGTTTATGGGTCTTTTGCTTGCATATATGTATGTACATGACATGCATGTCTGTTGCCCATGGAGGTCAAAAGAGGCCAGTTCTTGCCCTGGGACTGGAATTACAGATGGTTGTGATTTGAATCCTCTGCATGAAAAACAATTACTATAAGATACTGAACCAACTCTCCAGCCCTAGTGCTTTAAGTTTTTCAACCATGTTACCTTGGTGGCATCCCACAGTGATACAAACATCCTCGTATATATGTATATATACATATGTGCATATATCTTCATGTATACATACACGAAAAGATTTATGTCATGATCTCATCCTTTCATGATTTTATGGCACCTCCCTTTGTAAATGTCTGTTTCCATGTTTCATGTTTTCAAATAGCTATTGATCATATCTGAGATAGATGTGGTGGCACATACCTTTAATCAAAGTACTTGGTAGGTGGACATAGAAGAGTCAGTTGTTGCGGACTAGCTTCAGGCTCATAAGAATTCTGAAACCAGCCTGGGCTACACAACACCTCACCTCAGAAAAACAAAGCTATTAATAGCCATGGATTACCTCTTTCCCAAAATCAGCTCCTTTCACGTATTTCTAAAAAGATTACGTCTCTAGGTTCTGTCCTGTTTAGAAGTTATAGAGGATAAGACTTGAATGTTTTAAGGTTGTGGGGTCATCATTCAACCTAAGATATTTAATAGTATCAGTTAACACATAAGTCAATTAATGGTATAGTATAAATCCCTAATTTCATAATATGAAAAGTAATAATATATCAAAAAAGAAATACTTCATATGCTATTTAATCAAATAATATTTGTCAATCTTACCTGAAGTGCCTGTTGATGTGAAATGCTGAGGACCATATCCCACGTGTGTGCTGTCTCTGTCAGCACAGCAAGTTTTCCACACTGCCTCATAGAAGCAGTAGGGAAACTCACATCTGAATGAACATTTACATTTTCCTAAGCCAAAATCATAAAGAACAAAAGTAGACTAAGAAAATATTATTGCCTCAAAAAGCCAAAGAAATTGGCACAATTACTCTCCTGGATCCTAGATCTATAAAGGGCATTTTTGCATAGTAGGTTAGGTTTGAATGTGATCTGTATATGAGACAGCAATGGTAATTTAATAGTAAGCTCTTGCTATTGTTTGTTGTATTTAGGAGAAATATTTCTTTAGGAGATGTACTGGTTCATAACTATGAATCTGTGAGACTTTGCGATTAATGAGTAACAGGATGATAGGTTCACCCAAACCTTGGATAATCCAGATGATGGAGAAGTGTACATATTGAGTTTTTCTGTAATATTCTACAAATATTTTCTGAGGCTAAACTTATTTTAAGATAAATATATGTATTTCTTAACCCCAAAAATACACACATGAATAAATAGCAGTCATGTATTTTTATAAAAATGATTCCTAAACTTCGAAGAAGAGACTCTGCCTCCCACTCCATAATCTCAAGGTTAATGGATCCTTCTGCTCACTACCCACAGTCCTTACAAAGTATTCCTATTGTATCTGTTATATATCTTGGACTCATATGTTGTGTCAGATACATATGTTTCCATTCCATTCTGTTATAAACCAGTTTTAGTATTCTGTCTTGTTAATACTCAGAGCCTATCTCAGCTCTATCTGTGCTAATGTTGATCTAGTTCACCAATGCTTTTATCTCTGACAGGGATTTTTTTTTTTTTTACCAAAAGAGTATGAGATATTCTTTTTCTATTGAAAACAAAGTACTTTCAAACAGATAGTGGTTTCACTTCTCTCATTACATCCCAGGTCCTCCCCACTACTACATTCTTCTAACACTAAATCTATACTCTCTCTTTCTCTCTATAGAAAACAAGCAGACCAATGAAAAAATAGAAAAAGCAAACAAACAACAAAATCAAAAGGCACAAGAAAACACACACACACATATACACACACACACATACACACAGCATAAAAGCACAAAATCAGAAGCCATAACAGATAAATAAAGACAAGTAACATAAATAGTACACCAACAAAGCATCATGATACAAACATCTCCCAAATTAACTGTCAGTTTTGTTTTCACTATCTACTGCTGGGAACCAGACTTCCCTTAAGTGTGGATTGTATACCTAGTGAGACTCCACTGGAGGAAACAAATTCTTCATTTGTGATAAGTTATCAATTGGAGATAGCTTCTGGGTTAGGGACTGAGGGCAGCTCTCCAGGTCAACTTTCATCACTGGGGTCCCATCTGGCTTGGACCTGTGCATGCTGCCATAGTCCCTGTGATACCATGTGCAAAAATACGCAATATTCTTAAATCATTGTGAATTTAAGATTAAGATTAGATATTAATCTTAAATATTCTTGTGGATGAGAACTAGTTGAATTCCAATTCCTTATTGATATAAAATTTTAACGATAAGACTTGTCTATAGCCATTTATGTATTTGTTTAATAATTTTTGGACATTATTTTTCTGGACATAAATTATAAGAAGAAAACATCATCATACCTGTTAATACTGCCAAATTTACTTTAGGAATAATTATAATACATTATAAACATGGTTTCAGTATTCAGTATTACTGCTTCTCAATCATGGTCCACCATATACCCCATTAACTAATAGCTTCCTTAATTTCACTATGCTCCTATTAGCAATTAATTTTTATTTAAATAAAGCTTTTATTTAGGCACTGCTTTATTCCAGAATTAAAAAAAATACTTTAGTGTTTCTCTATTTTAAATTACAATAATTTGCATTGTTGCCTAAAATCGTCAGTGTGTTTTGTATGCAACCGAAGTTCAGCTGTTATTTCACAGTGGCCCATTTTTTGCCTCATTGTCCCTTGCATTGAGTTTTTAAAAAAACAAACGTGGTATAATTTATCAACAAAGTGCAAAATGAATGATTTCAACAAGCTAATATTACCTAGAAGATTAAGTAAAATTGATATCAGTAGATTCAATTTGGTTCAAATTTTTCCAGAGTTAAAAAAAAAAACTATGAAAGAAAACAGTACTAAGGAAATCCAGAAGTGTAGAGGAACTTTTAATATTTTACCACATTGAAAGGCCGTTGTGACAGCTGGGAAGGGATCAAATCCAATGGCCCGTATGAAGAAGGAATCACATTCAGAGGCTTGTGTGATCGAGATGGAATTCAGAAAGGATATTAGTCATACTAATCCTAGTCTCTGTGCTAATGCTAAATGAAAAGGATTTCTGTGGTTAAGGTAACTTAGCATGTACTTTTAATCCCAACACTAGGTTTCTAAAAGGAAGCTGTCAGTTCAGAAACAGATCACGGATTATAAATAGATCATGGTTACAGAATAAGCACGTCCTTTAATCCCAACTCTGAGATTGAGTCATAATGAAGAGAGACTGAAGAGTGAATTAAAAAAATTTAAAAAAAAAGATTAAATCACAGTGAGGACATGCCCAACTCTCAGGATATAAAATTAGGCTTTGAGTTAACACAGAGATAAAGTCAGAGACACAGAAGCAGTTCAGCAGAAGGAAGTGTAAGAGTCAGCTAACGGAGTAAGTTTGAAGCTGACCATAGCAGTTTAGTCAGCAAGGTTGCTGGAGTCAGCCAGAGTCAGAAGAGTTCAGTCAGAAACAGTCAATCAGTTCAGAAACTCAGCTTGATCCAGCTGCTTGAAGAACAGATTGAGCCACAACAGCAAGTGAGTTGAATCAGCCAACCGGAAGAGTCAGTTGAGTTCAGAAGGAGCTAATCAGAGTTGCTCAGTGAAAAATAAGTCTCCGTGGATTAAATGTTTTAGGTTGTACAGAGGCTAAAACTCTCTAATGACTAGGATTGAATTAGCCAAGGAATAAACAGCCTTTTGCCTTAAAACAATGTCTAGAGCTGGGTCCCAATGTGAATGGACAGATACACAGAAGTTGTCTTTTAATTCAAGGAGGGGGACACTAATATTCCTATTTACTATAGATTGTTCATGGCTCAGATCTTAAGGGACTTTAACATAAGATAAATACATCAAAAGTATAAATATTTAATAAGAAAATGTATTCTACTCAAAACTAATATGGTTCTATACACACATATACACACATAAGTTTTGTCAATCACAATCAAATACCTATGAAAATAAAAACCACTTAGTAAAATGATTGGTCATAAAATAAATATTCAGAGCCAGGAGATTATACTTCTATTTACAAAAAATAGAAATAACGGCATAAAAATACTACTGTGAAAACAGAAGAAACAGAAGGTCACTAATATTAAAATATAAGTATGTACAAACATTATTTAATTAAAGTTAATGGTTCCAATGTGTGTGAAAGGATTTCAGAGGTGACACAAGACATACCCAGACACCAAATTATAAGCACAAAGGATATGTATTTTCCCCAGAGGGACAGAGGGCAGAGAATAGGGGGAAAGGTATAGGGAATAGGGATATTGTGTCCACATACGGACAAAAAAAACCTACTTCCGGAAAGAGTAGGAGGCAGACAATGTCCCTTAGACAAGATGGTGGGTTAATATGGGGTCCTAGGTGGGAAGGATAAAAGGGAAGTACAGTTGACAAGTAGTTGAGGAGGCTGATTCTTATTGGCTGAGAGGAGAACAGAGAATAGCAAGTATGGACTTTTTAGAGAGAGATGGGGCACTATGAAGTGGTTTCCTGGAGATGGGCCTCTGTGTGTGTTTGTGTGTGTATGTGTGTGTTTGCGCACGCGCGCGCGTGCGCGTACGTGCGCATGCCTGTGTGAGGTTGAGACTTGGGTTATATCTGGCTGTCTTTTTGTGACTTATTGCCATCTTGGAGCTATATTAGAGATGTCCTAACAATGTGTATTTTCAAAATAGTTAATTTTACATAAGAAATACATGTAATTGTATTTATTCAGTAAAAAACAATAGAGAATATTTAAGAATATTATTCTTAGTTGTAGAGATTGCTCAGCTGGAAAACTCTGTGTTTTGTAAGCACAAGATATGAGTTCCATCAGCAGAACCAACAAATACATGCCAGTGTGTTGTTTAATGCTTGTAATTTTAGCCCAAGTAAGGTAGAGACAGAAGAATCCCTGGGGCTTGCTGACCAGTACATTATATGGTACTAATGAGAGACACTCTTACAAGTAAAGTATTTGGGACTGCTGATATTGTACTTCTGACTCTATAGGCATACAAATATACATATGCAGAGACATGAAGAACATGAACATATACACATATATACCGAGAACAGTATTTCTAACATTATTTTTAGATTAACTTAATTTTTAAAAAAAGCTTTCAGCGGTGTTAATAGTTTATAATTCATTCTAACCATTTTATTCTTGGATAGTCAGTCATTTTATCGTAACTTGAGTATTTGACCCATACCTAAAAACCTGAACCTATATGTTTAGTGCTCCTTGCCTCTACAGTCACCACCCCACCAATATTCATGTTCTCTATTTATCTGCAGTAAGAAATAGCTATAAACTCATTAGTTTCTTCCCCACAATCAAGCCCTATCCCATAATGAATGACAGACTCTTCATCAAACGGGTAACTACTGTATCTGTAGATAGAAATTTCACATTGTTTTGACCAAAGTGAAAACAGTGTCCCATTAAATTTAGTCTTCATTTGGTTTATGTAAAGTAGTGGCCAAAAAATCATGCACACCTATCATTGTAGATATGTATGTATTATTTTGGGCTTATGAGGGAGTATCATCTCTTGTCAATAAAATAATGAACAATTTTTAATTTCTATGATACATATTCTTGCTGGAATTCCACAAATAGCTATTATTACAAGGTATTTTTTCAAATATAATTATGTCTTATTATAGCTTATAACTTGATTAATTATAAAATAAAAAAATACCTTGAAAATTGATATCAGTCCACAACTATCAAAAGTAGATTATATTTGAGAAATCAGATTAATAACATTCATTATTTAGTGTTACAGGACATTATAACTTGAAGTTTAAAATGTTGCAAAGTGCTGACCTAGAAAGGAGCTTCCAGAAAATCATTTGTTATGGATTTCTTACAGAGATAAACACTGCTGTCTTCCATGTTTGATATCAATTTCTTGTCAGAAGCAATTCAAAAATCTAATTTTGATCCTTTAAGACTTGAATGAGGTAGATAAGCACTTCTACCCATACTGAATTTTGTGTTTATATTGTGTGTTCTTTAAAACACATCTATAAGAATGCATATTTCCTTGGTGATGTGATTTGATGAATATACACCATTTTAATTAAAACCCAAATGTGACTTTGCAGAAGCTTGATTTCTATAATTTCCTATACTCATATGTAAGTGTTCTGTTTTGCCATG
The DNA here is from genome assembly GCA_026225945.1 of Cricetomys ansorgei. Classification (NCBI taxonomy): domain Eukaryota; kingdom Metazoa; phylum Chordata; class Mammalia; order Rodentia; family Nesomyidae; genus Cricetomys; species Cricetomys ansorgei. The sequence continues at coordinate 13,189,702 of JAMJFZ010000713.1, forward strand.
GAAATTGCAGAAATGTTCCTTATGTTTTACATGTAGTATTTCTAGGGAAAAAAAAAACCTTTTGGATTGTAAGATATGTTCCAGAAATGCTCTTCTATTTTGTTTACTGCAGTTTCTTTCTAAAATCACTTCGTACCAGCAGAATACCACAGCACTCTGATCAAAGTGAACACAACACTCCATCTCAATCCCATTGAGCCCACCAGCCATACCACAAGTGTACACACTTTATCATAATGCAAGGGATGACAGTCCAAATCGGAATCACCAGTGAAAAAAAAAACAAAATAGTTTGTAAACAGATTGGTAAAAGTCAAGATACTCAAATTTCATGCATTCATTCAAGTGATTTCTTTGAAAAATTGACTTACGTGTATGCTTCTGAGTAACTTGCTTGAATCTTTGTCTGTATATCATATGTCTGGCACCCTCAGAGGTCAACTGAAGACATCAAACCCTTGGAACTGCAGTTATTGGACTGATAGGATTCACCATGTGGATGCTGAGAATTGAACAGAGGTCCTCTGCCAGAAAAACAAGTGTTCTTCAGCACAGTGCCATCATCTCTCCACCGCCAAAGTACTTTTATTATATTTTATATCAGAATTTCCAGCTGCATATATGGTGGTCAAGTTATTGATGAATTAAATGGTTGTGATGTCTGAATTTGTTGTGGGAATGACAGATTAAAAAAAAAAAAAAGCTTTCCTATGAAGGAGGAATTTGTGACCCATAACAGTATATACTTGCAAACGAAGGGTAACTTGAGAGAAAAAGCACTGATCCTTTTTGATGCCTGTTCTCACCTTGATTACTATGAGAAATAAAAGGTAGGAATAGAAGAGTATGGCTAGGTTGATAGGTACTACTAGTTGGGTCCACAGGAGCTAGCATCCTTAGTATATTTTTCAGTCTTCCTGAAGAAGATGATGTCCACAAATGTGATGTTAGAAAGAACTAAAATAAAGAAGGTAAGAAAACAATGATCAGATAAAACCACAAAATAATTAGTGTCTTGTTGCTTCACATGTCCTGCAACACAAATGACAATGTATTTTCAGGAGGAACAGGACACTAAAGAAAAAAAAATAGACCTATATAATGTGATCATTTTTAGGCCAAGGAGAGAAGACACTGAAGTAAAGTAAAGTACCAGGAACAAATTGCTGAGAGGTGATGGCCTCCTGCTGAGACCATCCACTTCTAAACTTGAGTCTAGGGGAAAAAAAAAAAAAAAGAACCTTTAAAAGTAACAAGACTTTTAAATCTCTAATGAAAAAAGTGGCCATGAAGTACCCACATTATTTCAATAATTTCATTGAATTGATATGTTATGAGCATATTTTGCTTGCTTTTGTCTTGAGGAGTAATCAATTGAATAAAATCTCAAATAATTAAACGGCTATATACTCTTCCCAAGTTAACTCTAAATTGCATTTCTCATCTTGAAGAAATATATATGATGTGTTTAGAAATTAGAAAATACATAAAATATAGATTAGGAACTATTAAAATTTTATTCCAGATATAGAGAAAGACATAAGAAAGGAACTGAATTTAGGGAGTTAGTCCATGTGATTGTTGAGGCTTGATGTTTTCAAGTCTAATACTGTAAACCAGTAAGCTGAAGGCCCAAGATCTAGTTTGAATTCAAAAGAAGTCTACAGACTGATCACCTACGTGCTCAGAAGAGACAATTTTCCTCTGTAAGGACCTTTCCATTGACAAGATGAAATCTACCTCAGAGGAGGATAATCTGCCTCACTTAACTCACGCGGATTTAAATGTTAATCAATCTAAACAAAGTCACCTTTATGGAAACATCTAGAATAATGTTTTTCAAAACCCCCAGTCATCAAGATACAACCACGCTGATATAAAATTAACTATTATGTCATCTATGTATATGCTTTCCAAAACTGTAGCATCTGGAAGAAATCATGTTCTAATGCATTCTCATGGCTCTGATCATATACAAAATGCAAGATTTCACAACTTCTAATGTGTTCTGCTTCTTGATTCCCCCAACCAAAGCATGCTTTACTGCACATAGAAAAAGTATTCTCCTCCTTTATATGTATTCTTCATAGGTACACGGAAATCTAATTCTATGTTTCCTGCTATTCTATTTTATTCTTGTTTTATGCTACTTTCTCCCCAAGATAATATTGCGAAATTTTATATGGGCTTTCTGCTTCTCCACTTGAATTCACTGGAAAGTCATGTTTCAGTATTTAGCATTAACAATGACTTACACATTTAAATGGTCAAGTCAGAGATGCTGCAGGCTGAGCTGTGGGATCAAAGAGCTTGACCTAACAAGATACAATTATTCTAACATTATTGTGAGAGTGATGTTATGGGTCCCAGTGTCCAAATCTATTTTTATGTTTAGTCTTGGCTCTGCTGCAGAAGCACTTTTTACCAGTGCCACTTCCTTTCGCATAGTAGAGTGATGATAACCTCAGGGAGTAGACCCACCACCTGCTGACTCCCACTGTATAAACTGATACACATTCTGCAAATACTAGGGAAGCTATTTCCAACTGCTATTTTCAGCAGTTGAGAGGGTTTCTGAGCGAAGCTGTTACTTGTCTCATGACTGTCCCAATTTCGGTCACTTATATTGCAACTTGGGAAAGCTAGGTCTCTGCTACAATATTCCTTAAAACTTATATAATACTACATTTTTTACAAGGGATTTTAGCTCCTGTTTTTGTATAAAAAAAAAAAAAGTAACTGAACTTATTTTAGGCACTTGTTCAGCACATCCTAGTCTTCTTTGATATTTTTTTTCTCATTCCCCTGAGATTTATATCTATTTCTGATTCTGTTCCCCAAGTCCTCTGAGAGGATAGAAAGGCAACGAACTCATTTGATTTTTGTTTTAGCAAAGGCTGTCTTTTCAGTCAGTAAATTGTTCCGCCCATCTGTAAGAAACTCCAGTTGCTTTCTCACTGACCTCTTATTCCCTTCCTGTTTGAAAGATGACTTTTTATTTGTCTTAGTATCCCCTGCAATCTTTTCTTGTGTCTTCTTTCCTTTTCTCGTCATATTTTTCTTTGACACATCAAGCTTCAAAATCATTTATACATTCACACATTTCTCGTGAGATTTCATTTCCTTTAGTTTCGTTTCAGCCTCTGGTGCTTCTGGGTAAGAAGGTAAGAATTCCCTCAGTGGCCATGTGTTTGCAGAGCGTTTCCGGTGGCAATTCAATGGAAATGTAAAATGATTATTGCTCAGCTTTTCCTCATTTATATCTGACCTTTGAGAATAAAGGAGAATTCACTTAGCAGTACTCACTAAATAGTCAGTAAACAAACTTATACTAAAGACTTATTGTACTACTGGGCTGTTCTTTACCTCCAGTTCAATTTATGTCTTTCCTTGTTCTTAAAACAACACACTTGAATTTTTCTCTCTTTAGCTGTAGCATGATGGACTACTCATAGAGTTAATGAATATGACAAAATCTTAATTCCCACATGTGGCAAAGGTCACTTTTCTGGGACTCTTATTTGCTGCAACACATGCCAAAAACGATAAATACCATAGATTATTAAGACTTACAAATATTCCTTCAGTGATGTCTATTAACAGTAAAGTGAGAAGCAAAGTTAACTTCTTCAGTGAGAACACTTATATATTACCAAGATAGATGAGCAATTTTGTGCCCATAGTTTATGTCACATGAAGCTGGTTTAGATGGACAACGGGCTAAGCTTCGGTTCCTTTCTACTTTCTGATCATTCACAAAGGCTGCAGCCACTCTATGGTATGGAAGCTTAGCTGTTTTTCAATGCTAAAAAGTATATTTGGTGCAATTCTTTAAGGATATCAATGCCAATTAAGCAACACATTAACTTAAAATGACATAAAGATGTATTGTATTTTACTTAAACAAATAAATAAGTTATTTTAAAATTTTACCAGAGCAATTTACATAAAACTTGAAAAAACTTTTGTAAGATTTTTTTTTTATTCCCCATAAGAGATAAATGAGAGCAGTGAATCTCAACACAAAATTTGAGAGCTTCAACTACAGGCAGGGTCTGTCACTCTCTCAGTTAAGCACCTAGTAATGAATAAATAAATAAAAAATAAATAAATAATGAATAAATAAATAAATAATAAATAATAAATGAAAATGCATATCACCAGAAACCTGTACAGTATTATATATACGTGCATGGAATAACAATTAATGAAAAAAGAGCCAATGAACTTGAAAGAAAGCAAGAAAGACTATATGGGAGAATGGAAAGAGGAAAAGGAAGTGGAAATGATGTATTATAATCTCAAAAATAAAAGAAATTAAAAAAATACACAAAGAATTCTATAGTTTTAGATAAACCAATAACCAATACTTAATGATATTTAAAAAAAACATACATGATAATAAATAAAACATAACAGTACTAAATAGTAGCCAGGCTGCAGATCTTACCTTCTTTTGATTTTAATACATTCTTATTATTTGAAGTAGGACTTAAACTTTTAAGACATCCTTTTCACAGTCTATGTAAATTTAGAATTGAACTTATATCTACCTCATTCTTTATATGCCACAATGTAAAGTAAAGATAAAACTAGATGCATAGATACATTATGACCATTTCACAGTAATATTTTCTTTGCTCTAAACAGATAGTTATGTTTTAAAAATTATGAAAACAATATTAAATACCTATCTTCATTTTCATTTTCTGTCTCTTCTTTTGATAGTATGAAATACCCATCAGGTATTCTTTTTCTAAGACTGAGAATTTAATCATCTTTTGTAGTGCAGGTTTCTTACAGTAAAATCTCTCTTGTTTTAGTTCCTTAAAATTGTTAGTCTTGCCTTGCTTTTGATGTATATTTACACAGCATATAGGTTTTTTGATTAAGCATCTTGTCTGTGTTTTAATGCCACGTTTTATTATCTTCTAGCCTCTTCTGCTTCTGACAAGAAATTTATCTAACTGATACCATTATTCCTCTCTTTCTCTCACTTCATTTTTCTGGAAACTTTACAGCATGTTTCCTCTTCGATGTTTAATATTGGTAATATAATGTGCCTCAATAGAGTTTGCTTTGAAATTATTCTCATTTAATTTGAATGACAATATCCAATGGATATAGAAAATTCCAACCATTACTTACCATACATTTTTTTTCTTCCATATTCATCCAGATGTTACACTCCTCCTCTTCACACCTGTACTTTGGTTTTGACTCCTTCCTCCCTGTTTTTTAAGCTGGATAATTTCTATGCATTTTCTATAAGACTTCTAAGTGTTCTTCTACTTCTCTGTACCTTTCCCTTAAGATCATTTGTCAGGGAAGTTGTCCTGCAGTATCAGTGAGCATGGGCTCCAGGGCAGCCATGAACTCTACAGTCTGCCTTGCATAACAATCTTGCATAAATATTTCTCATTAACCCATAATCTGTACTTACACTCAGAGTTCTTCAAATACTCTCTCTATTATTATTTCAACTCAGGCAAGGCAAGTGCCATGTTGAGTGGTTGTAGTAAGTGACCAACACGGAAACTTTTATTCCCTAATAATTTTTCCCTGTGAGAGTTGAAGGCTCCTGATTCAGAACTTACAGTAGAAAAGTATAATTGTGCTTACTTTCAAAATGTATTTTCAAGTTCTATGATTTTTTTTTCTTTATAATAGATTTTGCTTTTATTTCTTAGATTTTGTACACACTACATATTAATGCAACATTTTTTAAGTAATTGAACAAACTTGTAACATGTATTAACTAATAACTGTGACATCATAGATGTTTCTATTATCATTTTATTTGACTTTTGACTACATGTTTCTGAAACGTTTAAGTTTTAATGCCTTTGTATATGACTGCAATCTGAATTACTTTTTGAAAAATAAGGTGTTATGTTTTAACATTAGAGTTGTATTTTTGACTTATTTTGACCACAAAATTAATAGAATCCTTTTATCTTTGAAATTGTTTTGTTTGAGTGTTTCTTCATCACTTGAAGAAAATATCATTTCTACACCATTTTGAAGTCATGAGGGTTATATGTAAATACACATACATATATAATTTTGAAATCACCAGAAAATATATACATTCATATACACACTTACATAGTTATATACCTACCTGCATATTATCTGCTAATTAATAAAATTATCTGGATTCATGTGATGTTTGTTAATGAAAAAATTATTTGATTAAAATAGTATCTACAATGGAATAACAAAATGTCTCCAACTTATACATTGAATGGCATTGTATATTTGTTTTAATTTTTATTGATTATTGTCCTTCCCTTTCAAAAAAGAAAGAAACCTATAGTCATCTGTCTGACTTTAGGATACTTGTTTCTTTATGTTGGTAGAAATAATGAAATACCATTTGGCTTTTCCTATTTTCTCCACAGGATATGGTAATTCTTAAGAATCCTCCTTAAAAGTATAAATTTCTCTTTCCCAAATGACCTCTAATGACAGAGTCTATTCTTAACAGACTATTTGTGAAAATACTGAAAATTACTAAATGATTAATGAGTGATGTAATTTTAATGTCACTGTTTTCTGGTCATTATTGTAAGTTTTTAAGTATTGTTTCTCTTATGATATTGCTTCTGATGATAGAGGGGTAATTTGTTTTCCAGTTACACATGAGTGCGTGTCCTGGTATCACCAGTGTGATGCTTACTAAACTGAGCCTTACTCAAGAGCCTTACTTAAACCTCTTAAGCGTGAACAAGGCAGTCCCATCTAATTAAGCAATTAAGGAATACGCAGTACAAAGAGATTCTCTGTCTTCAGCTCATCTTGGCATAATATGTTGTTAATTCAACATTGACATGATCATATTCTATAAATATAAATTCTTTGTATTGTTCTTGGGTTTATCTAAGGCTAACTTTTTATCTTAGCAAAATATAGTTTTTAGATTTAGATGCATAGCATTAAATACTAAGTTTTAGTTGCTGTTTACACCACTAGAGTTTCTACTTTTGACTCCTGAGTACCATCCTAAATAAAGTATAGATGTCAAAATCAAAGTAGTGCCTGGCCAATGGTGCCATAGGTCCATTTTGATGGGGCTACTAGAATTTGGCTGAATTCTTCCATATTGTAATGTTGGTGGTGCTAATCTATTAAAATTGTGCTTTTCAAGTGGCACATTAAGTCCAAGAATTGTACAGGATTGTGTGATTTAATTTATTTAAAATAAAATGCATACATATATGCATATCTACATAATGACTCTGTATAATTAGCATAATCTTCTGAGCCTGCTCACTTTAAGTAAAGTTATCCTTAGGGAATATTTCAGTTGTATTATGTGTGTGTATGTGTGTGTGTGTGGTTTGTTTTCTTTATCTTTCTATTATTCTTTCAATGTTTCCATATCTCTCCACTGTTCTTCAAGCTGGAGTATGTAACTTTGTATTCTCACAAATGCTTTCAGAGGCTTTAGTTTTCTGGCGTCTTTAAATCTGAAGTGATCAGAATGTGGACACTGTTTTAACTGTGAGCTCCTTTATTACTGTTCAGTTCTTCGGCTCAGTGTTAAAAACATATTAGCACAGCAGATAAGGATATTACATTTCTTGGGGATTTAAAGGCAATGTAAAAAATGTACCAAGGACATAGGAAGAAAAAATACTTATCGTTTGCTTGAAAGTTAGCCTCAGCTATTTTTATGCTTTTCTAAATATGAATATGGTGATTGAATTGTTGAAAGGCTAGCAATTACAATCAGTATGTGAGTTCATACAATTTTGATTTATGCACTACCCCATAATCCATATTTATCTGAGTATGTGCTTCCCGCTTTCTGGCTTTCTACAGCCTTTGAGTCCATTTTCATAATATTCTTGATTCTGTCAGTGAGAAATATCTGCTTGCTGATATATGTGCAAAGATCAATGACAGAAGTATGCAGGTAATATCCAGCCATTGTGATAGCTGGGAAGCCATTGGTATATCACAAGTATGCTACTCTATTGACTAAAGAACATTTGAATATCTGTTAAATTTTGGACTAAGGTTTAAATTTGACTCATTGTGACTTTTGATATTCTCATGGGACACATATAATAGACACAGAAAATCCATGGCCCAATAGGATTGAAGAAAAGAAGCACATTCATTACTAATAATTTTTTAAAAATGTAGATCATGCTGAAATTTTCATATTAGCATTACAGTAGGAACTGGGAATTAAAGAAATTTACAACCAAGTCTCATTTGCCACTTGTATTTTGTGAAAGTGATAGAGAATGACATGAAATGACCAAACTAATTGTCTGTAATGTGGCAGCTTCATGCTTAAGTTCATTAATGTCACTTCCTGTTATGGTTACATGCTTGTTGAGATGTACTATAGTTTAATTGTAAAATAGAAAATATCTTAAGTACAGTCAATAAAAGCAAAGTCTTTGGACAGCAGTCTTCTTTTAACTTGGCTATTGATATGGACCCAGAGAACAGCCTTAACATAAAGCAATGGGTGATTTCTCCTACTTTTATATGTTTAATATCAAGAAAAGGTCAAGAACTGCTGACATCCAAAGGCTTTCCATGCACAATGTGACCGAAGGTACAACACTATAAGCACTGTCTACTTGTAAAGGTATGTGTGGTGGAGTCACAGTTCAAGGTGCTACAAACTTCAGTTTAAGAATTTCTTGGACAAGCATGGCATATGGCTTGTGTCAACCTCAGTAACACATTCACTATAGAAACCTAGTGGTCTCATAGTTTGGCCTCATGTAATAGAGCATTTTATATTAGCTTGTTCTTTAATATGTCTAGTTGTCACAGCAAAGACAAAATTACATACAAATAAGCTTCAGTGTTAAGAACAAATATTTTGTATCATAGTATTTTTTTTTCAAATGACAAAACTCAATATTCCAATAAAAGTAATTGTTTATAAGCTTAACTAAGGGAATTCCTACATGGATAATGGCCTAGGGTCTTTACAAATGTCCTTTGGACACTTCACTGTTCATTCCTCTTGTGCACAACAAGTATGGTATATACATGGCTTTCAGGGTCAGATTACATAGCAGGCCAATTCAGGTTTTTCGTATCCTAGGGATAATGTAAGAATCATAATAATGCAAGGTATTAGGTTAGAAGTTATGGAGAACAATGAAGTTCTGACTGCAAAATGAATTACAGTTCTTGAATAAAGTATATTCCAAATCCAATGTGTAATAATAGCATTTTTCTGAAGTGTGTTTTTGCATTTATGATATTTTCTTGGTAAAGAAAGGGGTATGACATTTCTTCATTTGGTTTGAAATTTGTTTTGAGTTGTACTTTTCAATATTATTTTCTGATGAATCTGGATATTTTCTGGCAAAAACAGATCTTTATGCTAGTGCAGTATGTATGATTCTGCAGGACATCAAAGAAAACAATGACAGAAAGATTCCATTCTATTTCTAAAGTGCCTCGTGGAGCTTGAACATAGCTGAGACTACTGGGTAATCTAAATCAATTATATTGAATTCACATGGGGTGATTATGCCCTTCCCAGTTCCTCCCTTGGCCAGCTGTTCCTAATCAGTCTTCATTCCTTAGTTCAACTAATGCCCCCTTACAATGCTGACTGTGTCTTCCTCCAGTAAGACTTCTTAATAATTGCCCACTCATTTGGATCAAACTTCCCCATCAATTGCCTTTCAACTCTTTGCTTCCTTTCAGTTACTTCTGACTTCTTTACATGAAACATTAATGGTATTTTATTGTTTTCCTTTGCTATAAATTTATATAAAATGTGAAATTCAAATGCCAATTGATAATTTAAACAAGACAGTGAATGTCCAGAGATGAATAAATACTCTTACTTTTGTTCTGTATCATAGCTAATTATTAGATCTAAAATAAAAGCCAAGAAATAGATCCCAAGATGTCCATTTTATACTTTTTTCATAGAATTATTGAAAAATAGAAACAGTCTTACATTTTCTGATATCACATTGATATATTTTCATAAGTCCTTAACTAAACTACACTAGACTATTGTTAATGATTTTGTGATAGAATAAATCAGGGATTTAATTTTAGTGTTCTTGATTTAATTTAATTTTTATATTTTTTGAGACAAGTTCTCACAGTATAGCCTTGGCTTGTCTGGAAAAATCTATGTACACAAGGTTGTTCTGGAATTCCTAGATATGCTCAGTTTAAAGGTATGCCACCATGTACTTCAAGGGTTTTATTTTTAAATTGAGGAAATTATGTTACTTACTTTACCTGGAATACATATGCTTCAGATAATGCAATGTCTCTGACAGTTAAGAGAAGGATGTCAGTTGAAACATTAGTGAGTATTAGTGAGTATCTGATGTTTAAATGTTGGTCTTAGTTAAAATGGTCATTATTTGCCCTATATGATGTCATATGTTTTTATAAGCATTATTAAATTCAGATTTTAAAGTATTTTTAGTATAGAAACATACAAGGTAGCTTCATTTCTAGTTTCCAAATAGAAATACTCAGAAACCATATTTATGAGTTCAGGTTCCCTGCTCTAATCTGTATTTTCACTCTGCAAACTAAGCAAGCCTTTATCAGTTAATTCTTTTGTTTTTCTACGGAACCGAATCACGTAAGAAAAGTGTCCATGCAGCTTGCCAACCATAATCTTTCCTTATATGTTATTATAGCTAATTTAAAAATATGTAATTGAGTGTTGTGTGTATGTGTGTGTGTGTGTGTGTGTGTGTGTGTGTGTGTGTACAAACGATTGAGGAGTGCATACAACCATGCTCATGTACATGTACATGTCAGAGGAGAAGCTATAAAGTCAAGTCACTCCTCCTAACTTGAATTGGGCTCCAGGGGTTATTCTTTGATCAACAAGCTTGCATTGGCTTGCTGAGCCACCTTGCTTTCCCTATATCAGTTTTAGAGCATTACTGGTTGGGTCCCCTTTACATAAAATTGTCACATTTAAACAAAACATCCCTTTTTTCTCCCCATTTGAGAAAGTCCATATTTTAGAGAAAAAGTTTAAGAATTTATTGCAGAAACAAAATGTGCAATTAAAGGCTTAATGCTGATATATTAATAATTAATTTAAGTTGATGCATTTATTTCTTTTCCCTAGCATAACAGCATTAAGGTGGATAAGAAAAGCCTATGCTTATTCTAAGACACTTCCTGTAATGGACTTTTCAACTGTGAGAAACTAACTCTGGGTAGTACTCTTTTTAACTTATATGATGGTGTATAATATCTCAGTCATCAGAAATGAAATGGTGGTAGCTCACAAGGGAGAACAAGGGCTATTCTTTGAGAGAATAGAGTGAAAACCATAGGCCAATGGAGAAATAGGTCTCCAGTGACGCTGACGTATACATCTGAGTGTCTAGATGCTCTTTTTATGAATACTAGAACACTTCTTATTTCAGATTCATCTACATCTCCTACATAAAAATGTTGAGTAAGTACAATTTGAAATTCAGAGACAAGGTGTATATGGAGTTGTCATTAACCACTGATGATATTTTAAAATCAACACATGGTTAGAACGTTGAGGAATAAATATGGATAGGATGAAAGCATACTATCTGGTAAAATCAAGATACCATTCTCTTTCCTACTATTCTCCCACTCTTCTGATGTTGCTTATTAACAAAATGGTGATTCCACTGAACATTTTTTTTTATCAAAATCTAAGCACTTAGTTGTGACTTGAGATTCTGTCTAGATATCACATTCTTTATATATCTTGCCAAAAGTGGGTTACTTCTTTAATAGAGAGTCCTACTATCACAAGCTAATTTTGCTTTAGCCTAGACTTTATCATCGTCATTAATATTTTTTGCAGTTCTATGGATCTAACTCAGCACCTTATTCCTTCTAGCCAGGTCCTGTATCCATGACTACATTAACAATGCTATTAATTTTAAATTTCCATGTCATTCATTGTATTATAAATGCATTGTATTAAAAAATGCGAATCATATATTTCAATGTACAACATTATGTGTGAAAATGTAGAGATACTAATGATTTAATGCATTAACAAACAAAATGAAATAAATAATTGTAGAAAGTGAGAGAGAAAGAATGAGGCGTACAAGCAGTAGGAAAGGTACATATGGAGGGAACTAGCGCATAATATATTCTAGCATGTAAGCCCAATTCTGTAGTGCTGTTAGCCGTTATTAAAAGCAGAAATACACAACAAAATAGCCAATGTAATTTAGTTTTCTCCTTTGTGAAAAGAGAGGTTGATCTAAGGCCTTATAGCTTTAAATTATAAAAGCTTTATGACTTTCAGATACCCACATCAAATAGGACCTATGATTTGTATGCATCTTCCCCTTCCTCAATTTAGACAGGATCATGCTCTCCAACTTTTCCGCTGGTCATCCATGCCCTTACCAGCCCTGCTTAATCTTTCTTTCTCTCCAGCATTTTTGTTAGTATCTTTCATATAGCTGTCTGTGACATCCAAATTTGGTATAGATTGGTTTTAGTTTCCTTTTCAATCTGTAAAGAGAGAAAAAAGATCCTGTGGTTTATTTTACTTTATTTTATTATTATCTTTTGCAGTCATTCACTTTTAGGTTTTGATATTTTAAATGGAATTACCAGGAAAAGACATAATTCAAAAATTTACAAAAAAATCTGGTGAGAATAAGGGACAAGGAATTTTAGTGTTGATCACGACTCTGTAGAGCAATGTGCCAGTGATTCACGCTGCTCCATTACTGGTAATATCTCTAAACACTCATGAATAAGCAACTACAGTTTTGCCATATCTTCTCCTTCATCCACATGTTGCATTTGAACTGAATACCACATGGTAGCTGAAAGCTAATCCCAATTAATTCTATCGTCAATGGCAGTTTATTTTTTAAAATGGGCTATTTAATTACTAGTTTTTAAAGGCTCAGATTACAAAAAACCCTATGGAGGAATGTAACCAAGTGTTTTTGGCAAAGTGAAATAAAGTCCCAAGTCTAAAACTCATTAAACTAAAACATATTAGGTCAGCTTCAATTCTGTGCTTTCTTAGTGCTTAAGGAACTAAGGCACATTGGTCTTCCCATTCCTGTCAAATAGAGAAACTGAAGCTTATTTTTCATTAGAAAGGGGATTAAATTTGAAAACCAGAATAATGAAAAGTTTTAGTGATACTAAATGAGTCATATTATGTTTGTAACCTAAATTCTTCCTTTTAGGTTTTAAACAATTGGGAAATGATCTTTCAGTATACTGCTGTAGAAGCAATACAATTATTGTGTTGAACGCTGGACCTAATTTCCTATCATTAATTGTACATGTTAATTGAGAGTCATTTAAACCAATCAATCAAAGGCAAGTCCTTAATGAGTTCCTGTAATGTAAGAACCTAGCTTCTCAACTTTTAAAAATTAAGATTCACAGTTTGGAAATCTGTTTTATATTGTATGGGGAGATTTACATACATATTGAACAGGAATGGTAAATAACATTCATATTTGTGAAGCACCCTGATAGAGTCTTTATTGTCTAATTTATTTTAGTCTATTAATTTCATCTCTTGTTGCTTTATTCTATTGTATTAAGAAATGTTGCTTGAGATCTATAAACAGAATACTAAAAAGCATTGCTACCACAATAGAAGATTTGTCTTTAAGATTATACATGGGCCAGAAGAGAATAGTATGAAACAGCACAGAGTTTCATATAAAGGTCAGAGAAATTGATATCAAAGTGATAAGACTTAAGAAGGATTGTTATATTTTTATATTCTGATAAATAATAACAAGTATAAATCAGATTTGGAAAAAAAGGCAGAGCGTTAGGGTGAAAACACAACCATTTTTAGGGTAGTTGGGGTGTCAATTCTAGTTAAAGTGTATATATGCTTTTAAAGCAAACAAATTACAGAGAAGAGAACTGTAGTTGGAATCACAACAGCTGAGAGTAAGAAATGTAGGTTTATTCCTAAATTAAGAGGAGCTAGAGAGCCAGTAGATATTTTGATTATTAGAAATGTAAAATTTCGATGATATTTAGAGCTTAATTTGATGAAAACATTGAGAGTGAACTTTGAAGGAATGTTTGTGGAGTGGGATCACTATGACAGTCGTTCTGATGTCATGTGAATATAATCTAAATGGGATGGAGGCATCAAGAAAGTCTATTAAATATACTTTCTTAATTTTCTGTGTATATAAGTTACACACAACTTGTATTTTATTAATCATATTGTTGAAAATTTTGGATATGAACTACTCTACTGAGGGCTCATATGTTCAAGACTTGTACTCCAACACAAAGAACTTATTATGTGATGGATGCACTAACCTAGTCAGTAAGTTGTGGCAATGATAGAGTCAAAGCAAGATGATTTTATTTGGGTATGGCATGTGGCCCAGTTGAATATCTCTCAAGTGCAAATCTTTCAATGTAATATCTTGTCCCCAGAACTTTTCTGCCCTCTCCCCCAGTTGAAATAAGGGGAAAAGCTTTACTCCACCATGCTGTCTCCTGGTATGAAGTTCTGATTCACAACAGGCCCAGGACAATGAGGAAAAGAGACCTTAGTGTGAACACTCTTTATTGGTCAGTCATCATATTAACTATTAAATAAAGGCTATTACAAAAGATGTTTTGTCTACAAGAAGCAGCACAGACTTGAAGAAGAGAAAGCAGAATTTACACCACAATTTTCAAATGTGTATATATATGGAAAAAGATCCTGAGATACAAAAGCAAAAAGACTCTGGAGGCATGAGGACATCATGAAGAGACACATTCTGTGGATCCATATAATTAGTACAGCTCTCTGACTCCAGAAGGTCATGCAGTTAGAGAAATCCTAAATCATTTATGTTTAAATATCTAACTTTGTGGTAAAGTTTTAGTTAAAGTCTTAACAAAATAAAAGAAAGTTAGTCTCTGGATAACTGATTAGATGATCAAACAAGACCTACCAAATCACAGAATTGAGGACTTGATGTGAAGGATCTCCATTTATAACAGATATTACAATTAAAGCTTCAAAATATTGCAGTTTAAGAACATTCCAAATTTTTTTTCTTTTCTTTTTTAATGGGAGAAAGAATTGATCGGGGTTACAATTCTAGGTCATATCCCACCATTTTGGGGATGTCAATGTGCCAGCAGGAACTTTAAGCACTGACCGAATTACACCCATAGTGAAAAGCAGAGAGCAATGAACTAATAATGCATGCAGGACAGAGCTCAGTTCACTCTCTCATTTTCATTCAGCCCAGAGCCCCAGTTAGCCGCATTCAGGATAAGTCTTCTCATCTCTACTAATCCTGGTAGAAAATTCCTCTTTTACAAGTGAACTGAACTGATTATTGAAGATTAAGTGATGCATATGTCCATACTGTCACAGATTAAACTACAACTAGGATCTAGTTTTCTTAATTTTTATTAAAATTTTTGTTAAAGCATTTTCAGTATATAGACACATCTGACTTTGAAACTTAGTTCTGATTAAGTTATTTGGCCCATATACGGAAGAGTAGATTATGTGAACTAGTATTTATAAAAATGGCCATAATTACATATAATTTAAAATTGTGATGCGCATTGTTTCTGTTAGTGAACAATGATTGGCAAACAAGGTGTGTGTGAATGATGACTGTTGTCACTATTGTGCTCTATTGGCTTCAGTATTGTAAGTGCACATGTATGTGAGCGCTAGAGCAACACTAGTCCTGCCATTTACTAACTCTATGTCTTTGTTAGAAGTGCTTTCATCTCATTGCACAAGGGAGCCATCCTTGGTAAACTGGTGGGAAGAATGTTACAACCTGAAAAATCACTCAGAAGATGGTGTTTATGCAAGCAAAGAATTGAAAACAAGGTATATCACACCACTGTTGTCAAAATATTTGCCACTTTACTGTAGTTTTACAAAGGAAAATAAAGAGAAACAGCATTAAGGAGGTCATCTCTGCTTAGTCAGATGAATTTTAGTCACAGAAAAAGGAGTGTGAAATGTGGATCATTTAAAGGAGGTCAGCACAACCTTGGAGTCAGGAATGCTAGATACCTGTGTCTTATATAGATAGAGTTGTCTTTTTAGATATTTCAAATTTAGGTATAACTGAAAATTGGTTAGACTGCACATTTCCCCTGGCTTTCCATGTTCTACTATTTATTCAGCACCCCTGGTTGTCCTCTGTTTTTCTCCTTACAATCTTTCTTGTTTCATTATCCTGGACAAATGCTTTATGTTTTCCTTGGATTTCTAAAACTTCAGTGTGATAAAAATATTTAGGATATTTTATAGCTTCAGGTATGTTTGAGTGTGAGTTTAAATTTCAGAATAAATTATTCTTATGAGAGGAGAGATTATTTTGAAATGCTTAAATTAAAGTCACTGTCTATAAGGCATTCAGGTCACAGATGCTAATTAAGTTCATCACATAACATAACAAATAACACAATCAGCTACCTTTAGTTTAAAACATAACTTCATTATGATTAACATCAGTTAAAACAAGTCATATTTATGTATGTACATAAAAATAAGCTGTTATTAAATCCTAATGACTGTATTTTCGTTGAGGTCTTAGAGTCTTATTCCTATCAGGCTTTATAAATTTCTCTGAAGGACTATGTGGCAATCTAAGGCCTGGTGCCCTAAAATATTCACCACACAAGAAAATGACTTTTTAAATATTTTGTTTTTAAGTGATGATAAAACTCTAAAAATCGGTACCTATTAATGAGCTTATAGGTTATGTTTTAATGCACTGTATAACATTTTAATCAAGATAATAGTACTTATGTCTTCAGATGTTCATTATTAATTTCTTATGAAAATTTCAAATTCCTTACTTTT
The DNA here is from genome assembly GCA_026225945.1 of Cricetomys ansorgei. NCBI lineage: Eukaryota > Metazoa > Chordata > Mammalia > Rodentia > Nesomyidae > Cricetomys > Cricetomys ansorgei. The sequence continues at coordinate 13,206,518 of JAMJFZ010000713.1, forward strand.
AGCTTTTTGAACTACATAATATATTAATGTGCTCTGTTGTCAGTCTACTCCTCAGTATCATGCCAGATTTTATTGCTCCTCTCTAGCTAGACCATATATATATAGACACACATACATATGTATATGTATATATAATATATATATGTATATACATACTATATAATATATATCTGTATATATAGTATACGTATATGTTATGTGTACCATAAATCAACTTTCCCAACTATTCCTTGCCATACTTACCTTTACAGTCTCTGGCATCCATCATTGTAGTTTTCATTCTCATAAGCTAGACCTTTCAGATTCTAATTATTAGATGTCTACTTAACCACATGGGTACTTTGTTTCATTGCTTATCTATGTTATTTGGCAGAATGAATTCCAGTTCTATCCATATTGTAAATCACAGGAATTCAACAGCTACAAAACTGTCCACATCACTCCTATGTTTGGTACAATGGGAAAGAAAAAATAATTTTTTTTTGTTTTTAATTTCAGATGAAAATGAAAACTGTTAAAAGACTTTAACAATTTGTCAAGTGCCTCTTTGTCAAGTCCTCCTAAATTCCTCTATCATGGATTGCTGTAGTGAGAGTTTGTACTCACAGAAACTGCATCTTTGATTTTCATCTCTTGCCTTCACAGATACAAATTAGCTTTCATTAAATCTCAGTGTTTAAAAATTGCTTTTGATTCCATAGAGTGTTTTAATCCTCAACGTTTCTATAATTTTAACATGTTATGTTCTTTTTTTCTTAATAGTCTTTATCACAACTGAAGGAATATAAATTATTTAAGATTGGTAAGCCAATTGAGCTCAAGTCCCATGATGAAAGATTCCATGGAAGAATTGTTTATTATTTTTCAGGTTTAAGGAGATAGTAAGCCAAGTTCAATAACCTAGAAAACATTTCAGTTTAGAAATGGATTCATGTCAACATACCCTCATCCCCTTAGAACTTGATCTCTGATGCATAGATCCTACTAGTTATTTCTTACCACACCTTTCAGACTTTTCTGCTAGCACATCTCCATTTCTTTGTGACTCTCTAGCCACCCGCAGAATAGATATCCACTACAAAGTCCACAGCCATCACTTGGGAACAATGGACCCCATTACTTGGCTAGAGTTCATTGGCCTCATAGTAGGGACCATTTGCTAAGACCCAGAAAGGGCAAAAGAATTAAAAGAATTTTAAGAATCAATATCTCACCCAACAAAGGCAAGACCAAATATCTGTACTAAACAACACCTCAAATGCCATAACTCTAAATGTTGAGATCCCACCCTTAAATTCCAGAAATAAGCAACCTAGACAATACGATCCCTCCAGAAGCCAATAACCCTACTTAAAATTGGTACTACAAAAAGCAATTTAGCTGAAGCCTAAGACAAGTACTTCAAAATGGCATTTATATATGTTAAAGGACCTTAAAGCTGGTATGAGTGAGTTCCTTAGTGAGGACATGAAAATATAAATAGTTGAATGAAATAATAAAAACAACTCAATATGTGAAAGTAGAATTTAACAAAAAACTACAACCACAAAAGAAAAGCCAAACTGAAATAAAACAGAAGTAAAATTCAGAAACTTAAGCAAAACTTCACCAATAGATTAAAGACACAGAAGTGAGAATATCACTGGGTATCCCACTGGCAACAGGATGGAATGTCCAGGTACATGTGTGTATCCCACAGTCACCCAGACACCACACTTGTACCTCTAAATCTATAGCTAATCTTGGCACTGACCATAAACCTAACAATAGCTCTAAAGTTAAACTAAACTTGAATGCAATCCAAACTCTACCTGTACTTTAAGCAATCCTTGCTCAAACTATCCCTAAAAAAATACTTAACCATAAATAAAATTGTGAACATACCACCAGCCCAAATCTTAAAACTTGGTCTGAAACTAACCTTAGCCCCTATTCTAGCACTAACTGATGCCTTTACATTCTTTACAATGAGCTCTAAAATAGTTCTTTTCACAATCCTAATTCCGTCTCTACAATAGATCATAACCCTGAACCAGAAACTAGCTTTAACTCTATCCTCAGAACTAAACCTTAACCTTAAGCCTAAGTATAACTCTAACTCTGAAACTAACTTAGAAATAACAACAATATTATTGCCAGTTCTAACCTTAATCCTGCCTCTACCTCTAATATATATCTTATAATAAGTCTAAATCTGTCTCTAACACTAACCCTAGCCATAACTCTAACCTAATCCTAATTGCTTCAGTCAGAATAACCATGGAGGTTATGTAACTAGTAAGGGACCAGGATATAAGAGGGAATCTACAAGAATGGAGAATAGAATAAAGGAAAAAGAAAAGATGAAACAAAAATATGATAATTTAATGGTTTAGAGAATGGGAAGTCAGGGTAAAGTAGAGAAAATGGAGAAAGGTTACTAACACCAAAGATCCTTTGAAAATACATATGGAAACCTACTATTGTAAATATATGAAAGTAAATATGTACATATAAAAAGTAATTTAAATGTAATAACCTTATAGTGGAGAAGACAATGTCCTAACTACACATATTATACCACAGAGTAAACTCCTGCAGGGACATGAATAGATTATATCATTTCAGTCATTGGCCAAAGAAGTCACATAGACTAACCTATCCCCAAACAACACAGGCTATTGCCAAGGTTATCAGTTGTCTTTCAATAGGAAAGGCCCTATGTATTGCTAAATACATTTACTTATTTTATCAAACATGGAGAAATTAAGCTGGTGTCCACTGAGAAGCTCTACCCTTTATGACTAACATTCATGGTGCTGGAAGGTACTTTGCATACTACAAGAGGAAGAAAGCAAGCATCTGTATTTCCCAGGTCCAAAACCCATTGCCTACCAAAGTCAACTTCCTACAAGATAAATGGTGGAATAGTTGCACAAATATTATAGGAGTAATGAACCACTTTTTGTACAAAAAAATAAAAATAAAAAGGATTAAGGTCCATTCTATGAAATGGAACCTATACATGAAGTAAAAAAATCAAAGAACTTTAGACTAGATAGGTTATGTTCTTAGGGAAAACCTAATAATATTATTCTTCTAAAGGTGTTTAATAATCTAGAGGTGGTGTGACCTGGGAGAATGAATTTGATAAATGAGGCAGACTGAAGTCTCATGCAATAGTCAACTTTATTCTAAACCTCAGACAATTTATACTCTGAGGGTTGAAAAAGGTCACAGGAGTAAATTTCTCATATGTTCAAGCTGTACACAGTCACAAGGACAAACCATATGGACAAAAATATTTTTTATTATTTCATAGAGGCACATAAAGAATATTTTAAATATTTAATTGAGTAACAGCAGCAAGCAATAATGAATAATTTGAAATAAACTCACTCCTATTCACCACACCTAGGAGGAGCACAAAAATACATTACAAGAACAAATTCATGTTTTGAAGAAACTGAGGTCACAAGACTCTTGTTTTCTCAGAGTGTTCTCACAAGCACTCCTCACACAACTCCATTGCTGGACCATGTTTCACCATAAAAGGATATACCAATAAAATCACTTCTGGTAACAGTTATATACCCATAGATCAGTGTTTTGTTTAATCTCATGATAGAAGCTTCTTCTTGGAGTAGATGGTGATTATCACAGAGACACACAACTGGTCACTTTAGTGAGAGATTTGGAAATATTCATAACTAAGCAGAAAATCTTCATCAAACTCCTCTCCTTAAGGATCATGGAATATAAGTGGAAGAAGAGGCAGAAATATTGTAACAGACAGAGGTGGTGAATAATTCAAGGAAACTACATATTCCAGACAATTATGGTGGTGCCAAATATGAACTCACAGAGACTATGGCAACAAGTATGAGGCTTGCACAAGTTAAAACCAGATGAAATACCAGAACATGAAGTTGACAAAAACCCCCCAAATAAGGAAGAAGCTCTTTGCAACTAATAACTTCTGAGAAATAGGAATCAGATGTTTCTTAGAGTTTCACTGAGAATACCAGCTATACTCCTGGGCATGACCCAGAGGTGCTAGGTAGCAGGGAAGGCTCTGGAGGCTGGTGAATGGAAATCCCTAGGAAGGGAAAATAGAATAGAATTTGAAGCTGGACTGGGGTGGGGTAGGGATGGGAACAGAACAGGTCAGCTGCTGAGGGGGAGTGGAGGGAAATAGTAAGGAAGAGATGATTTGAATTTGAGGGCATTTCAAGAGTGAAATAATTGAAAATCCATTCATAATACTCAATATTTAAATATAAAAATTGGAGACATATTACCTAGTCTGATAGACATTATCTGTGATGACTAGGGAGAGTTTAACCACTGAAAAGACAAGTATATATATGTTACCAAGAGTCAAATCTCTGTTATTTTCTTCTTATTTTATGTCCACAGTTGCTTTAGCCATATCATCGGGCATAAACTTTAGTGATTTTGATATTTTAAAATATATATGTAAATGTATACATACATGATATGTATATATTATGTCAGTATCAAATTGAACATTGGTTCTCTTTCAATTTTTGGTCTACAAATCTCCTCCCTCCTTCTCTTTTGATAGCATGTTTCCATCTATAGTAATTAGTTTTCAATTTATTCTAGTACCTCCAGCACAGACAGGGATATGTTATTGATGCTATTTAGTGAAGACCTTTTCTGGATATATGGTTAATCATGGAGTCTACACCTGACCCAAACAGAGCTGAACATTTTCTTTCAAAGTTGTGTACATAGTCATGAAATTTGTATGTTTATCTTACCTATCATCAAGAATCTGCTTATAAACAAAGCAAGGATAAAAGAAGTTTATATTTTTTCACTCCAAGAATTGTTTGCTAACACTTCAAATTTTTATGGATCTGAAAATGCAGATAGTGTTTTAGATAATCTTGTGTATCATGTTAAGAAATATTTTGCAAAGTGGAGAGGGCAAATAAAGGTAAACAGAATGAAGAGATCTGTAGCAATTAGGCTATATACACAAAGTAACAAGGTTAAAGAAGAAAGCTAGGAAAACATGATATCAGTCTTCAAATACTTACAAAATTTCATGTCTACTAAGAAATAGAAATTCTCCAGTTTTGCTTTTAAATGAAACACGCTTATAAGATTGTGATACATTATCAGAATGCCAAAAAGTTTTATATACTGTTAAGAATAAAATTTTCTACATATATGAAAAGGTATCTTTGTAAGTATTTCCTAAATACTGGATTTTTTTTTTGTTTTTAGCAAATTCTGGTTAATGCTTATATAAATGCTGTATAAATTACTTTAATGATAGAAAAGCACTACGACTTCTCATTCGGTATACCACTGCTTAAAACTCTCAGTTAAGATTATAGCAATAGAGATATAATAAAAAGTTTCTGATACCATTTTCTTCCTTTTTAAACTCTCTTTCTTCAAAATATTCTCACCTCCTGCCAGTACTCCTTGTTTTAGCAACTCTTCCTAGATAGTTTGTGTCATACAGACTTTTCTCTACTGTCTACGCAGCATGACAGCAAATGTACTACACAATTACATGTGAACAAATCTCAGAGTGACTGGTTCATTTATGGATATGTGCAGCTGAAATCCATTCTACAAATTCAGTATCACGGTTAGTAGAAAATACCCATAACTGTCAGGTATATTTGAGAGTTAAGGAAATTAATTTACAGAATAATCAGATAGAAGTAGACATATTTATGGTAAACAAAGATTATGTAAGATCCCTCAAAGCTAGAAATAAGTAGTTTCAAAATTATATTTTTTTAATATAGAAGGGATTCCTGGGCTGTGAAGATAGATATACCAAATACTCCTGTATGCTCCTCTAAAAATATCACTCTGATGTTTATCTTCACAGAAACATTAAGAGGTTAATAGATAGACCAAACTATTTGTTATTTGATGAATAATGAATAAACCATGCCATTTCATAATATTTCTATGTTGTAAAAAGCCCTAATGTTTAAAACATATTGTTCAAATTAAAGCTGGGAGGAATGCTGGATAGAAAAATCTTAGACAATTTTGAACTTCATAATGTGAAATATGTACTAGAAGTACTAACAAGATTATTAGATATATCAAAGCCATTCTAGTCTCTACACAGAAAAACAATTTCAATACCTAGTTATATTTATAATGAGACTGCAAAAATTAGACTATTTTCACAAAATCCTTAAAAGAAATATATTACCTTCTATGTAATGAAATAAAATTTTCATATCAAATTCTTATGCTTCTTCTATGAGCTCTCTTCTTCTTGAATGGATCTTTAAGCTTGTAAGAGCTAAGAATGGCAAAGAAATTGTGGTTATGGTCAATGAGTTACTTAGTGAAACATCTTTTCTCTCAGGGTCCAAATACTAAAATTAGGGAGAGAAATTGTGTCATGTGGGGAAAAAATAGGATATATCTGACATTTCTTATGTACCACCAACTCCTTCTATAATAATGAAGCACCTCATAAAATTCTCTTTTTGCAACTAGAATTAGTTTGTATTCATATTGAAAAAGTAATAAATTATACAATAATGGAAAGATAACTATATCAAATTACCTATTAGTTCAAATTTTAAATTAAATTTTTCCAACTAACATCCACTAATCTACATTAAAATCCACATGGTTTTAGAATGTAGGTATCCTGTCACACTCAGTTTCCTAAGCAATTTGAAATTCCAAGCTCAAGCAGTTGACCTACTATCAAGAGAAAACTGTCATTTATTGTTTTATAATATTTCCTGATAAATAGAACGTTTGATATAGAATCACATTTTGAGAAAGCTTGACAAAAACACCTATGTTGTCCCAAGGATTGACTCATACACTGATTCAGGTCTGAAGACACAGAAATGAACTAGGGGATATGTTGCCAGCTAGTCCATGTGGAACTCATTCCAGGTGGATGTTTGCAGCTTTTTAAATAAGAAAGTATCTGAATACATATGTGCTCTGTAGAAAATATAGACAGATGATGATGCAACTACTTCAGGTTGGTGGCTAAGGATTGCCTCTGAGAAATGGCATTAAGTTGGAAATATGATACTTTAAAAGAAGCAGCAATAGGAAAAATCCAGGTTGATAATCCAGGTAGAATCAACAACAAATGCAAAGACCACACACTGAAAAATAAATTAAGTAAAGAAAAACATATAGTTTAAATTTGAAATAAAAGTAATAGTTGAAAGGGCAGATGTTAGGTGAGATAACATGATAATGTGCTATAATTTACTTCAAACATAAATGATCTTAATGATTAACTTCAGGTGAAGTGTGAAGTATATATTGGAAGATGAATAGTTGTAGTCTTTGGTTATATGACCCTGGGAAGTGAATGGGGAAGGCAACTATAATGTGAGGTAACAGCTAAATAACCATGGTAGAATTGGAGAGAGGTTGGATTTACTGTTCTGTATGCAATTGTTAATATGTAATATAATAGAATCATCCCAGAAGAACAATCAAATGGTTGCTTAGATAGTGTTTTAATTGGTCAGAATGTAGAAAGACAATGTGATGATTCATTAGGATCAGAGAAACTGAAGGAAGAACTGAATGAGGATAAAGAAACCATACGTTTCTGCCCCATATTTGCTAAGTTTGAGATGACACCTAGTTGTAAAGAAAGTGAAGGAATAAGTGTTATTTCCTTCAAGACTCTTAATAATGATTAGTTTAATTTCATGAATTCTGTGATTGGAGAATTGAGTCTGCCTTCAAACACTGAAGAAATATTTATGTATCAGAGTGTAAAATATTATAAACAAACACCAGACATTGGAAATAATATCATAGGTCAAGATAAAATTGCGTGGACTTATTTAATCAAATATTTGTTCATCTCTGTGAAAGATGAAATAAAGGGCAATGGAGGAATGTGATTTCTCTACCCAGGTACAATGGTAACTATGAGCCAGAGTGCACTGCTCCCGAGCTCTGATCCATTCTATCCTCCTTTCTTTTGGAACATGCCTAACGCTCCCAGCTTCTTCTTTTGCATACACAAGACAAAACCCACTGAGAATAGGGCAGGCAAATAAATCACTTCTGCCATGCTCATTATGCATATAATAGAATCCTTGTCTGGCAAAAACTGACAGGAGGAAAGTTTCAATTAAGCATTCAGGGTCCAGAAATCTTTGTAATGAATGCTGACATTTATTTACTCCAGAAATTACTATGAAAACTTTGATTTGTAATTGCCTCTGTAATTAAATCATTGGTGTGTTTTATAAAAAAATTAATAATCACTCAAATTGTGTCCCAGTCCACATTCGCACTGTATTCTAAAATTCTCTTTCTGTTCTTATTCTATCAATTTACTGTCATATTTTTCCAGCTTTTGCTGTTTTAAGTATTTTAGAAAGTCTTCTACCACTAAATTATCTAGTCTTAAATGATACTAGCTCACTTATATTTTAAGGTATATTAAATACTAATACCCTCTCAGATATTTGTGTTTACATTATATTACATTTTACTTTACATTAAAATCTCCTTATATATACTACATTAAATGTGTTCTACAAAATTGTAAGTAATTTTTTGTTAAATGTCTATTACCAATGATTTCATCTCTTTATATTTCTTTCCTCTTTATATTTCATAGTGCTTCTTGATATTTCATTTTCCATTGAGTAATGTAAAAATATTCTTTAATGAGAGTAATACTCAAGATGTTTAATAGTATGAAAATCATTCACGACATGCTTTTTCCTAACTTCATGTGTAGTTGAAAATAACAATATTGGATAATATTAATTTTCTATGAATTTTATATGAATTTATATTTATATGAATTTTAATGAATTTATATGAATTATAAACAAAAAGACTACATGTCTGTGGTAACATGTCCAAGAATGGAGTCCTGGGCAGAGCCTGCAGGGTTCCCTATATATATCTTATAGTTATCTGGCTTGGTGTTCTTGTAGAATCCCCAAAAGTTGGAGTATGGAGTATCTGATCCTTTTACCTGCCCCTGGGACCCTTTACCTTCTGCTGGGCTCCTTTGTCTAGCCCTGTTGTAGGTGCTGGAGTCCAGTCTTGTTCCATCTTGATATATTGTGTTTGAATAGTAACCCTGGGAAACCTGCTTTGTTCTGAGGGGAAGCTGGAGGGGGGTGAATCTGGGGACATTGGTGGGGGGGTTGCAAAGAATGGAGGGAGGGAAAGATGGGGTCTGTGTGTATTACACAAGGGAAAATTTTCATTTAAAAACTGTGTCAATAATATGATTCAAGGGAAATTAAGACTATTTGTAGTACTATAATTTTCTAATTAACAAATATTAAATGTAGACATGTGTTTACTTCTCTAGAGGTGGAGGAACCTGGGAGAATTGAGCTGATGAATGGGGTGGAATAAAGTCACATGCAATAGCCCAATATATTCAGAGCATCTGATAATTTATACTCTGAAGATTAAGAGGAATCATATGAGTAAAGTGTACAATCACAACAGCATGCCACTCCTGGTGAGCAAGCTGCAGTGGCAAAAATATTACAAAATGTGTAAGTAAGGAGTGCTAGCTTACAAGATGTATGTGTGTGTGTGTGTGTGTGTGTGTGTGTGTGTGTATGAGAGAGAGAGAAAGAGAGAGAGATGTGTATGCATTGAAGCTTTACTTCTTCCACAAGATGTATGTAAGTGTGTGTGAATTTATGGAAACATACAGTTGAGAATAAGTTTAAATAGGAGAAAGAAATTGTATATAGAGAAAAAAGCTTGAATAGAGAGAGAGAAGAAGAAGAAAAAGGCAAAATAAAGAGAGAACTTGTTTTGATCCATCCAGAAGACTAGCTCTCACTCTCACTCCACCCCTGCTGACTTCATACTCCCTTATTCCTGGCCTGTTGCCCGAACTGGTTTCCAGCAGTCTTCTGTATGGCCCATATTGTCATCTTAACTTTATTCATAAAGTTTCTGAGGCCAAGAGGTCTGTGTAACTTTTCATTAATTAATTGGCAAGGAAGTGTCAAAGGTGGCATGCACACAATGACTCAACTCCTATATTCATGAAATCTTAGGGGAGCAAGGAAAGAAGTGGCAAGAAAGTAAGATGAAATTTACACAATCAGACTTTGATGAGATTAGTTGGGATGCGGTCCTCAATATAGTAGTGGGTTTTTTTTATTACATATGAAAAGAATAATGTAATAGTGAGAACTAGTAAGTAGCCCTATATTAAAAAGAAGTAACAAGAAAATGTAAACATAGCACAATAAAATTCTCCTCCAAAAATAAGTAGGCAGGGGTGGGGAGATGAGAACAGAGGTAAAAGCACTTGCTAAACAAGCAAGAAAATCAGAGTTTGTATATCCAGAAACCATGTGAAAGTAGGGACAGATTAGAATCTTATCTTAATTCCAATCTCAGCTGGCAGACCAAAGCTGGCAGGGAAAATTAAATGTATTGGAAGCATCTGAGTCTGACTGAGGAGAGGCCTATCTGAAAAAGAATAAGATTGAGAATAATCTATAAAGATGATAGAAATCAATCACTTTGGAGCATAAGCACAGACAGCACACAGTAGCACGCACATTTGCACACACTGTGAGCCCATGTACTTGTGTGCTGGTCAGTTTTGGTCAACTCACGCCAACTCCAAACTTGAAACACCTGAGAAGAGAGCACCTGAATTAAGGCAGTTCCTCAATTAGATAGGTTGGCGAAATGTCTGTGGGGCACTTTCTTGATTGATAATTAACAAAGGGCCTAGACCACTGTGGGGAGTGTCACTCCTGGCAGATGGTCCTGGGTTATACACAAAATGTAGCTAAACATGAATGAGCCTGGAAGCAAACCAGTAATCAGTATTGCTCATGGTCTCTCCTTCAGTTCCTGCCTGCAGCTTCCTGCTCCCAGCTTCCTCTAATGGTTGGAAAATGGGCTATCACCTGAAAGATGTAACAACAATTTCCCCCCCGTGCTTTTTTTTTAATGAGTGTTTTATCATGGCAAAAGAGATATTTTAAAAAGGACAATATGTGGACATGTTTACACACACAGGCATACTGCATATACAAACACATAGAAGTATGTAGCCATTAAAGTCAAAATGCTATTAACATTTTTTAAGTAGGATTTTAGTATTTTATGCTTTTAAGCATTTGCCTGAATGTATGTTCATGCACTACATACATACCTAGTGCCCAAGGAGGACTTAATAGGGTTCCTCTTTGCCTGTCACTGAGCTTCCACGTGGGTACCCGGCATAGCTATCTGGATCCTCTGGAATAGCAGTCAGTGTTTTGAACCATACAGCCATCTCTCCAGCCCATAGAAATGTTATTTTTAAGGGTAGTCAGTTTGAGAGATAGACTTTTGCTTATTTGTGAAGGTATAGCTTAAATAATTTGGTGACATAAGAAAACTAGGAAATGCAAACAGATTGTGTAAAACTGAGAATGGGAGAGGGAAGAGTAAGTAATTTGTAGGACAAAAAGCCAAAATAGATTGTGACAAAGCGCAGAAACATGAAAATGTAAGCATGATTGTGGAGAGAGACCAGCATCCCAGTTAATACTATTGGAACACAAATAGCTATGACCAGCCACGACACTATTTTGACTTAGTGATTTCCATCATTCTTAGAAGACTTGAAAGGATATTTCCCTTTAAACTGAGAAAGCTGCTGTCCAAGTCTGACCAAGGTCAAAATCATTAGTCCAGCTGGAGCTCTGGGTGCAAGGTTCAGGAGGACTTAGCTCAGTGTTGGTATCCAGGATGCTTGGGCACCTGCAAAAGAATTAATTGGTGACCCAGCACTAATTGGAGAGCAGCCCAGCCAAGATCATTAGGCAGCTGATTTTCTAAAATGTGTCTGTTCCTTCCAATTAACATTTCAAAATCTTTAGTCTTCAGATTGGCTTCCTGTTGTTCAGAAAAGAATGAAGCAAAATCTTTGGTGTGATTTCTCTGAAGGAAATAAGTTTCAGTTTACTGATTAGAATATTTTAGTTTAATGTTCATTTACCTTAAACATGCAAATTGAAACTAATTAGTTTACACGACTATTAAGTGTCCAACCTAGTAATTTGTTTGTAGAACTAATAATTGGTGTAATGAAAACTTTATACTGTGAAATCATTTTATAGATTGATATTTTCCATATATGTGACAAAATTTGGCTCAGTGGCTTTTTTTAACCACAGGTAAAACCAGTGTTTTGTTCATCAAGTCATGAAATTTTATTTGATATTGCTATTTTGAAATATAATAAATCCATGAATGTTTGCATATATTTTATGGGTAACTCTATGTGATTATTCACCTATTTGCCCAAAGAAAGATATGGGAGGTTAACAGTTTCTCATATACTAGTAACCTAAAAGAAAAATTCCTTTATGTGTCAGTGATTTTTGTTTTTCAATTTAGCCCAGAATACTGTTTGAAATCCCAAATTATAATCAAACAGCAAAATAATAACTTGGTATTTTTCAGAAATATATTTATGTACTAATAACCTCTAGTTTTATGTGGTAAAATAGCTTAATGGAAATATTAGTAAGGGAAGATTAATTTTTTTGTTTTGTTCAAGTGAAATTTATAGAATGTTTACCATACCTCATGCTGTGTCTTCAACTGCATTCCAGACTGTCTGCTAATTTAAACAAACCCATAAGTGTAGCGGATAACTACTGTGTAGCTCATCAAGAAAGACAAGGAGACATTTTAATAGATGTAAACCCTGCCTGACCTCAGCAGAGGGAAACACCTATCATGGCAAACTCCATCTTGGACAGTGGAACCTGGATCATCTGATTTCAGGGGTTTTATTTTATTTTTTATCGACATAGAAGTTCTTCAAGTATTCTATTGATAGCACTTGCAGATCACGAGGACTCAATCATCAATTACATGAAGCCAACATCTACAGATAATATGGAAGGCCAAGACTTAGGCTGCCCTTCCCCCAACAATGCACAAAACAACCATTTTAAACATAAATAGAAATCCGCATCTGCAACACATAAGCAAATGAACCACTTCTAACACAGGACTCATAGTCCAGGATGGGAGACAGACATGTAAATAACCACCCTGTAATAAAATGTGTTCAGTATCCTATATTATCCTAATCACTTAAATTAAGTGCTATAGAATTATAAAGGATGGATAGAGACATCCAGTCTGTGGAACACAGCCAGTGGGTTTTGGCAAGACCTTCAAAGAGGAGTTGACATTTAAGCTGACCCTTGAAAAATCATTAGATCTCTACTTGGCTGAGAGTGAAATGTGGGAAAGAAAAATAATGCATTTGCAAAGCATATAATGTGATCATCTGAGTGAGCCACAGTAGCCCAGATTTCCCCTAAAGTGGAGACTCAGACTATAACTTTGGCATGTTGCCAACATTGCATAACAAACAAGTATTTCAAACATAGCATGGCAGTGAGGGAGAACTTGTGTATTGCCCCTGGTCCTCCATTGTTTATAACAATTTTATTGAGAAGTATGATCTTTACAGCTGATAAGTAGCTACAATAATACTACAGAAGCAGGAAGCAGGAAACAGAAAACCATATGAACAGTCATTCCTAAGTTTTGATCAAGTATGTATGATTGACTCAAAATTCATTAAATAAATGTAGTCTAGTCTAGTATAGGAAGGCTAGAAAAGTAATCTCAAAAGGACTTGAATTGTAGAATCATATGTCATATTTTTAAACATCACATTTTTCTCATGTTATTAACAGTAATCATTTGTTTGTTTGTTTGTTTTTCCAGACAGGGTTTCTTTGTTGTAACTCTGGCTGCCCTGGAACTCATACTGTAGACCAGGCTGGCCTTGAACTCACAGCTATCTGTCTGCCTCTGCCTCCCAGGTGCTGGGATTAAAGGTGTGTGCCACCACCACCTCTCAAGAGTAATCTTATAGACAAGGATAGTGCTATGCTGTTCTTTTCTTTTTTATTTTTTCAATAAATGGTAAATTTAAGCATCAAAAGGGTAAAAAAATCTGTGCAAAGTCCCTATGTAACACTAAATTTGTTTAGTTTTAAAGTCCAAATTCTCTACTAAAGGATCAGATTTGTTTAGTCTAAATAATGTATTTGAAATATATCAAGTTGCTAAAACATTTAAAAATATTTTTATTCTTTGCCTGAAATTCAGCCTCATGAAACTGAAGATTCAGAAACGAAAAGAATTTGATGATCATGAGGTGACAGGAGGAGATTACTAAGTATGCATATTGTGATAGATGCCTTGGTCATTTCAGATGCACTGCCCAGTTTGGTTCTCATGGTATCTTAACAGACTGGGCACCTTTCTTGTTTCCACTGTGTTTGTGAGGATAATACAAAAAGAGTTTACTTAATTTGCCTAAATTAATTTGGCTATGAAGTGAAGCAGCCACTCCTGCTGTCTGCAGTTACTTATGTAACTAATGGCATATCCAGAGGAGAAGAATAAGAAATAAATTATATTGCTTCCCTTGTCTAATGTGTGTTTAGAACTCAGTGAGGTGAATTTTTTCACACATTTCATTCCATTACTAGGGGAGTACACATTTAATCAAAGAATGCAATGATTAAGAGGAAAAGATAGGAAACTTCCTGGAAGCTCTAAGTATTCATTAATCTTATATTGTTGTTTTATTACAAGCATCCAAACAATTTTCTGCAATTCAGAGAGCAACTTACAGAAAGTCAAGAAGTTAATGTGGCTTGTTGCCATGATTGGAACACAAGTCTTCATGTTTTAAAATATTTTTAAAAGATCATTAAAGCGTTTTATAACTATATTTGAAGTTTACAGTATGCTATCAGTTGCATGTAATGAGATTATTACAGTGAATCAAATTAACTTGTTTATGATTTCACAAGTTTAAATTGGTGAATGGGAGAAATTTATTTGTGTGCTGTGATAACAATTGCAGTCTATATTTGGTACATCAGTGATCTAGACTTTCACTATATAGATCTTCTACTTTAAAACTTTGCCTATATATTGCGACTTACGTACTTTTCATTTTTTATTTGTTTCATTGCACAAGTGGGATAATTCAGTATCATTTTCTGTGTCTGACATATTGCATTTAATATACCTCTGGCCTTCTGAAGCAGGATTCCCTTTGTGAAGACTATAATCCATTCTATGTGTACATGTATGGATACATATATTAATATTGTTGCCATGTTTCTCTTCTTCCATTAATGTGTAGATGAGCATTCAGGTTATTTGTACATCTTTGTGATTGTGACATGCAGTGGTCATGAGTCCAGATGCCTTTATGAAGTCATAATTCTAACTCCATTGGAGAAGAGACACTGTAGAAAAGCAATTATTGGGTAATTTTTCAGTAGTTTTAATTTTTATAGTAGCTTCCACATCGTGTTCTCTAATAGCTACATTAGTTTATGTTCTTATCCACATGTACTGGGGTTCTCCTTTTTTCAAAGCCTTCACACAGCATTCGGGATCTGTTGGTTTTGATGGTTTTGTATGATATTCAAAATTGTAATGGGCTGAGATATCCTCTCATATATATAGTCATACCTAAATTTTAAAGCTGCAGTTACTGAATTCCAACTGAGGTGAAAATTCAGCAATACTTTTCTTTCTTTAAACATAGACGGAATCTTGGAAAGTTAATGTTCAAGCTAAAGTAGAAAAGAATAATACAGCAAAAAAAAAAACATGAGTTATTACTTAAAGATAGAAGAATAATATTCAAAATAGAAAAAAAATTAGTTCAGAGGCTAAAATTTGGCATGTATTCTATCACAGTGCTTGCACTTCTAGAAGCTCAAAATACATACCAGATACATAAATGATCATTTAGTAATGTGATAATTAATGGGTAGATGGGAAATTGAAAGAATTTTATCAGATTCCTCAAAGTTGGAAATGGAATATAATCCAATCTCCTATATAATTTAAATTTACCATGACAATGAGGAAAAAAGCAGGAACAATCATTCTTTTTGTGCCTGTTAACACCTTTATAGTAAAGAGAATTTGCATTTATTTATTCTGATCCTGATTTTCAAGAAGTAAATATATTAATTAATTTCAAGGAAGGACTACTACAATTTATTCCAACATTCTATACCTCAGAGAGTAGCCTGTTCTATTGGTCACTGGGGTCACATGGTTGCTTTAGTTTAAATTATTTAAATTTGCTTGAAAGTAAAATTTCTTCCATTGATGGTAAAAATGATATTCCTAATGTTTAGAAACCACATGTACCCATTAGCTACCATATGCAGCATTGCAGACTTGGGACACTTTTTTTTCCTGTAGAAAATTATATTAGACAGTGTGATACTTCAGCAAGACACTACAAGAATTTTTAGAAAGACATGTCAGCCAAGAGAAGTGTATCCAAATAAACTGTTTTCCTGGGATTGTGCCACATAGATGCTCTTACAGTGTAGCAATCTAAAAGGCATTAATATGTGATAAAAAACAGGCTGTAGTTTAAGGTTAAAAAATGCAGAACCTGGAGTCCATGATATGTAATAAATGTACCACAAGGATATGTAACAATGTACTCTTGCTCACTAATTCTTCCTAGAGAATGTTCTATTGTACTCTGGAGTGCAAATGAGCGGTGGGCTTCACGCCTACCATTTTGACAAAACATTGAACATTATGGTGGAGCTAACATGTTATTATCATGTTAGTTTGTTATTATGACACACAATGAGCAGATTTCCTGCTGTAAAATGGGAGAAGGAAGGAAGATACAGAAATATCATTGCAAAGATAAGTTGTAAATGTACATCTTAAAAATTCCTTAGGAAATCCTTGCTTATATCTGTCTGAGTGGTTATGAGATGAAGTGGTTATGTAAATGAATATTGAAAGTTGGCTTTAGAGAAAGGAACAGTGTTCAGAAAAAAATATCTTATGGAATGAAATTGCAATAGTCTGAAATTGCAACAGGGCAAAGAAGTTAAAGTCAGTGACAGATTCTACAAAGTACACGAAGGAGGAATAAAAATTTGGCCAGAAAGCTGAGAAGGACACTGAAGATAAGCTGACTATGGTAATGGAAAATAAACACATTCTTGTTCAATGCTAACTGAAAAAGAATAATTCATGTCACATAATCGACTGTAGAAAAAAACTAATGAAAAAGAAAGACTAGAGTTAACTCAAGTATATTTTATTTCATCCAGCTGTCCCTCTACCTAATGTATACCTGGATAAAGATTTATAAAAATATACAGTATATGGTTTGTAGTTAAAAAATCTATTTCATTGTCTTATTTCATTCTACTGGATCAAGCTCATCAAGTTTACGGGTAACATGCAATAATTGTTTTAAGTGATTTTATATCTTTTCACACCATAACAATTTTGTAATTCACTCATGGAGAAATAACAGAAACATACTTGAAATTTTAGATATTGAATTTTTAATGTTTAACAATTTCTGTTATAATCATAAAGAATCAGAGACTGTAAAATATTTTATATACTTCAAAAGGCATTTTCCTATGATCAGCAGTAGAACTCATTTCCTTGTATTTAACTAACGTTTCTTTTTGAACATTCCAATGTTGTTGTTCTCAATATATTCAATATTTTCTGCATACTGTAGCTAAATAGATATTAATTTATTTCTAAGAACTACACTTCTGCATCTGAATGTAGATTGAATCCCAGATGCCTGGACAAATAGGAAGTTTTCTTTGTAACAGGACAATAATCTGCACATTGTGCTTTATTTTGGCAGGTACATGAGGCTGTCTATAATAAATTAGCATATAAAAGAATAGTCACATACTTTTAGCCATTGAGCAGTAATTTATAGTATTCATTTCAAGATAAAGCATAATCAACCTGTGCCATTGGGATGATTTTTCCAAAGCACTCTCTTACTAAGTAGCCTGAAGGCAACATCAATAAAGCAACAGTACCAGCTGTTTATTTTGATATCTGCAAAATTTTAGAAGGATGATCAATGGTATATATACTGCTAAATTTTTACTACCAATTGCTCGGTTTTTAAATACTGAGCAATCTTTTATCTTCTTTCACAATAAATCACCCTTTAACACCTATAGTTTTGTTTACCAGAGACTATCTATAAAGGCTTTGGCAGTCGGGGGCTTTTGTAGCAAAAACATCATTTTCATGTGAGACAGCTACTGCCTGATAGAAGTAGATATACTTTCATTTTTTTTTCAATTAAAGTTTTAATTAAATTAGTATTTTAAAGGAGAATTTCATTTCTTCTGGTTATCAACATAATTCTATAAACTTTGAGTAGCCAATTGTGTCTGCACATGAAATATTTTACTTTAGCGAGTGCAAAAATAATATGAAGGAATGCTATTTGTCTTTCAGTTCATACTCGCTTGTGATACTGTCGCATTTAATATGGTGGTATTTAGAGAACTAAAACTCTGAAGATTTAAGAATTGCAAGTTTTATAATCCAATTAGACTTCCTTTTGATATCCATCTACATTTTATAAGAAGTAAATAATTTCTTTTAAATAGAAACACAGCACAGTTACTTTACAATATTAAGATTTATCTGAGCCTGTTAATGTTTGTGGAGAATCATAATAGACTTTAGAATTATTCTAAAGTCTGGGGCCTGCATCTGGCTCTTTTCCATGTCGGTTACAAGATCTTGAGTAAATAGATTCATTGTTGAGTTTCAATTCCTTCATTCACAAATTCAATAAAAGCATCATTTTTAGAGCATCTGTAAGCCAGGCACCGAACAACACCAATCATCAGAAGATGATGAACAAGATACAGTCTGTATATCATAGCAGGTTAACTTGATTAAATGATGTCCATGATGGCAAAAATCTTGGCATTGTGTGAATATACAGTAGCTTCACTTGTAATGAAAGCATGCACACACATACGCAACATCTACCTACATACGTACATACAAAGAAAATCAATGTTTTTACTTTCATAAAGATAATTGTCTTTGGTTGGTAAGACAAACAGCCTGCCCTAGTTTAGTTTCTATTGCTGTGGTACAGCATCATGACCAAAAGCAACTAGGGACAGAAAGGGTTTGTTTTATGTTACAGTTTTCAGTCCATTACAGAGGGAGTCTGGACAGAAACTAAAGGTGGAATCTGGACTTACAGAAAGCAAACTAGAGTTACTTAATGGCTTGTTTTACATGAGCTGCTTATAAGCAATCCAAGAGAAGTTGTCTATCCAAAGGGATTCCTCTACCCAAAGGAATCTAGGTTGCATCAACAACCTATACAATGTCCTTTCTGTAATCTAAAGACATAAATCTTGTTATATCTGTAATCAAAAAGGTCACAACATACCAGTTCTTGCAAGCATAATGCTTAAAAAAAGAAATAAAAGAGGCTAAAAATTAATCCTGCCCTTTAATTGTGTATTATAAGTTAAGATAGGCCAGAGTGAACGTGCTGGAGGTAAGAATGATAGTTTCAATTCTTGATGTCTTTTGTTCCTGTTTTGATCATCCCTCCTCTTTACAGATTGACTATCATTTTCTGGGGGACACAATTGTCTACACATACACACTGTTGGAATTGCCATGTTGTAGACTTTTATATGTTTATAAAAGGCATTGTATCTTCAAAAAAGAAAAAAAATGATTCAATGTACTGTGATGGTGCAGAGTTGTAATCCTAACACAAGGATGAAAGATTGTCATGATTTTGAGGCCAGCTTGGGTTCCACAATGCCAGTAAGTGTACAGAGGGAGACCCTGTTTTACAATGTCAAACTACAGCAGCAGCAGCAGCAGCAACAACTTCCAAAATCTGTAGTCCAGGATTTAGAAGTCCCATTCCTTTCTTCTTCTCTTCTCTTTATGAATATCAAAATAGGAAGTATTTGGGTATATTAGTCATTAATAATGTTAGGAGAAAATGTTGCATGGGGCACGAGATATGTTTCTGGTTGCCTGACCCTTGTTACTAACACATTTTAGAATAGTGTTCGTTTCCATATTTATCACACTCGGTTTTTGTATAATTATCCTGAAGGTCAACAAAACCCTGTGTCCAAAATGATTATTTTTCCTTGAACGATTTTAAAATATGTTTCCCGGCATTATTTGAAAACAGAGAAGGAATTGTACCACATTCAAAGTTGAATCTTCCACATTTTCCTAAATGCTTCACAAGTGCCCCTTTGAATTATAGTTTAGCATCCATATCACTGTTTTGTTCTGTTTTTTTCTCCATGGTATATAACCTGCAATCAAATACAAAGCAATCACCACAGGAGCTATAATTTGCATTACACTTAATAGCAGTAGCTGTAAAGGACTAGATTTAAGTTATAGAATTTCATTTCTGTGGCTTACAGGAAGTGGACCCAAATTGAGTCAGTAGTAAAACGTTAGGTCTTCTGTTTTAAGAATAGAATCCTGACTGGGCTTGACTCCGATGGCTTTCTTGTGAGAATTGCCTTGTACCTTGATGAGATTTAACATACGATATCTTTTTTTTTAAACAAAGTTTTTCTCTAGACCTTGTTTTAAATGTCTTCACCAGGAAAATCAACAGTTTTCAGTAATATATCATCAATAAATCTTTTCTTCATTTAAAAATATTCTAAATATAGTGAGTAGCATTTCCCACCCTTTCCTGGGAAAATTAGAGATGAATTTTAATGTCAAATATATTATTTTAGAAATCAAAAAAAAATTAAAACTTAGTCATTTACTCAAGATTTAAAGTGAAATGTTCTTTGTGTGATTAAAAAATTCACATTTTGTAATTCAAAAGAAATAAAGTTTACTAAAACAAAACAAAACAAAAAAAATCTCAGGCCATCAATTTTTCTCTTTATTCTTGATATATAAGTGAAAGGGATAAGGAAAAGGGAGACAGAAATACAAATTCACAAATCAGCGAGAACACAAACAACAATTATAGTGCAATGCTTTTAAATATATTTCTGTTAATCCACACATTTTCTAGTAACTAAATAAGATTGTATCACATTAGCAATGTTTTTTTGTTTTTCAGGGGGGGGGAAATACATATATATATATATATATATATATATATATATATATATATATATATGCATTATCTTCATTGTTGATACTACCTTCCTGAATTTGCTGTATTTAGAAATAAAAATTACTAGGTTATACTTCACATCATTTATAACTGAACTTAGGTAAGGCATAAATAATTATTGTCCATTTATGTGACTGTGAGAATTGAAGTGCAATACTAGAACTAGACAAACTTTTATAAGAAGAAATATTTTCTTTCCTGCTTCTTTCCTTCCTTTCTTTTCTTTCTTTCTTTCATTGCCCACAGCCATAATAGTTTCATTAATGCCCAGACACATTTTGATTATGGCCAAAATTCCTTTTATTTATTTTATTTTATTTTTTAGTTTTCTCTAGACAGGATTTCTCAGTTGTAACTCTGGCTATCCTGGAACTTACTCTGTAGACCAGCCTGGTCTTGAACTCACAGAGATCCACCTGCCTTTGCCTCCCAAGAGTCCTAGGATTAAAGTCATGTGCCACCACCACCTGGCCCCAAAGTCATTTTAAACCCCATCCTTTGTATCTGCTTTAAGACTGGTTATCTTCCTTTGAGAACAAGTCATTTCTTTGTAAAATATACACATATTAAGATACAGTCTAAGTTCTATCTTTATAGAATTCCTCAAAAATTCTTCACATGTGTTATTCTTTCACTTGTACGGTTTTCAAACACAAACTTCCAACAAAGCCAGTAAAGCTTTTTACATATTATCTGCCTCCTTAATTCTTGTAATCAGTATTTGAAACTTACATGTGCAGAAGTGGCTGGATCTATTTGATTGTATTAAAATTATAATCTTCATATGGATAATTGCAATGCAGCTTACATTATACAAGCACAACCTAAATTGCTACCTCAATACTGGAAGGGGACTACTGATGTCATATGTTAAAGTTGGAAATGTTCTCGAGCAGATTGTATTTGAAGAAACAATGACATTTTTTAGGTTAAAAATAAAGAAGTTAGTTTCCTGAAAGCAGTGTAATGGTGGCAAGAATATAGAATATCACAGAAGGCATGTATTAAGAAGCTGGGCTATATCGATACAAAATATACAAGTGTGGGTAGTGTGTGTGGAGCTGGGAGACAATCAATGGTAGAAATCATAGTTAAAAAGGTTTAAAATCACCTGAGGAGTGCTTGTAAGTGTATTATTCAAAACCCACATAATGGGAATATAAAATATAGGAATAATTTGATTGAAATGAATTATTGACACAATCAATGATGGGGAAAGTTGTAGAATAGAACAGTGTGTAGGATTCCAAATCTCCTTAGGTGGGAAGATTATTTGTGTTCCTGATGATGAGGGATCAGAGGTAGATTTTTTGTTATGAAAAATACTACAGTCAGTTTTGGACATTATGCACTCAATGTGTCTCTGAAAGTACAGGTGTCAGACCATCACAGAAGATGTTAAGCATATTCCTTTGTTGTCATTGAAGTGACAATTGACCCTTGAAGTCAATTCAGTATGTCAGGATTTGACAAGACAATTGCTGAGGGCAGTGCGTTGCTTGGATGTCAGATATAGAATATCCAGAGAAATTTAAGAGGTTGGAATCTACTCTATTTCTACACCCAAAGCTCACTACAGCAAAACCATGCTACTGAACTCATGATCACTTCTACCAGGAACTTTAAGGAGTATAATAGAAAATGACGGTAAAACTGTCATGTCATTTAACTGAAAGAAATCTGTGCTGAACTCTAACTAAAAGTATAGTATACAGAAAATGTCTTCTAGTATTCTATTTTGCCTGGGTTTCTTTATTCATCATATGGAAATAAAGTTGCAATCTTCATTAAATAAATGTTACACAGATGAAATAGTAGAATTTATGTAAAAGCCTTAAAATGATGCCCAAAGTATTTACAATATTAAATATTATTTTCATTACCTAGGGAATGAAAGGAGAAACATGTTTACTCTAGTAGGTTTATTGGTGTTTATAGAAGGCATTGTAAGGGTTGGCATTGGACTAATGAATGTAGATCAATGAGAGATATAAGATATAAGATATAAGATATAAGATATAAGATATAAGGATATAATCCTTTATGGATGGGAAATTCCCTAAAAAGTCTCCCTCAGCCAACAACAGGAACCTGGCATACCCTGTCAACAATGGAATATCTCACCCACAGAGCAACTAGAGGAACCTAAATTTGGTATTTGAGATTTAACACATGATATCGAAGGCAGCTCTGTCATAGACTTAGCCAAAAACAGAAAGGGGGAATATGTGGAAGAATAGTTAATAATTTGATGCAGCAACATGGCTGCTATGGGAAAGGATCACATTGAAAGTCCTGTATGATAGTTATCAAATCCAAGGGCCTACAAGAAGGGATCACATTCAGAGGCCTGTGTGGTTCAGATGGAATGTAGAAAGAATGTTAGTATACACCTTTAATCTCATCATCCAGAAGGCAATTATGGTGCAAACCTTTAATCTCAGCACATACAACACAGGAAAAAGATCTCAGGAGTCAATGTCAGCCAGGAAGTGATGTCTGAGATGAATTGGAATAAAGAGCAGGCAAAGTAACTAATCAGAGGAAGACTTTGCAGAGTGAGTCAGAATGAGGGAACGCTTAACTCTCACAATAGAAAAGCAAGCCCTCAGTTCGGTCTGGGGCACACAGAGTAAGGATAAGACACATAGACAGACGGAATAAGACACAGAGACTGTGGCTGAAACTTTCCAGTTCTTAGTCTGACCAGCATCTGGAGTTTAGATTTTAAGAAAGCTGAAAATCTCCAGGGCTCCAGGAGTAGGACCTGGATTGAATTAGCTGAAGGATAAACTGCCCTTTACCCGAATGAATAGTTACAACATTGACCAAACAAGTTGACACTAATAGTATAAGAAAAAGAATGAATGAGTGAAAGAGATTTTATACAGAAGCAGGAAGATGAACTCTCATCAGTGTAAGAAGCTCCAAGCAGACACTAGGGGGAACTGTGTTTGTGGGAACATAGCACAGCTTAATTTATATGAAAAAGCAAGTAAATCATGAATCTATACTTTCTGAATTCATCCACAAAATGGTTAGTAAAAATTTAC
This sequence comes from Cricetomys ansorgei, assembly GCA_026225945.1. NCBI lineage: Eukaryota > Metazoa > Chordata > Mammalia > Rodentia > Nesomyidae > Cricetomys > Cricetomys ansorgei. Next base: position 13,230,578 of record JAMJFZ010000713.1, read on the forward strand.
CTTAAGAAGTACACCTGTGACATGCCATTCCAGGTAAGTTGAACAAACCACTGAAAAAGTTTACAGTGCATACAGGTTCATTGACGCTTCTGATTCCTTCTGGTCCAAGTGTATAGACAAAGAAAATGAAGTCCATTTATTCAGAAACTCTGAATTTGATTCTTCACCTTATGATTTACAATGAACAGATTCGACAGTTCAGCTAGCTAGGATATGTCAATGTAGAAAAAATGGGACTTTAGCACAGATTAAAAGTATCATATAGCATCCAGCAGGATCCTAAGTGAGAACGGACATGTAAATTTTGGAAACTCAACAAGTAAGAACTCTATAGTTAAAAGGCCACCAGAAAAAAAAATCATTGTCTTTCCCTATTAAATATAAAGTTAAAATTGTTACCAATTTATTGTCCCAACATTTATGATAAAATGTAATTTTCTTTTAGGTAAAGTTATTTTTCCTTTATAGAAATTATTACATCCTGATAGGATAGGTATTATGAGTTTTCCCCCAGGAAAAGTAAAGTTTAAAGGTAGATATTTATTTTAAATAAGAGAAATCACACATGAATTCCATTAACCCAGACAGTTTGTTATTTCTCTAGACTTTGGTGTAGTAAGTACTAAGTTATACTTTGACAAGCTTAAAAATTATTGTATTGAGTGAAATTCATAATCTAACATTACAGTAAGTTATATTCAAAAATATGTATTAGCATAATAGTGATTTTTGCAATTCACAGATTATGATATTGACAAAGTTAGCCTACATCTATGGTGATATGAATTCCATATGCGATCTCTGGAGTGGGATACAGGTGTGTTTCTTATACATCATTTGCATCTCTTGAAGTACCACACACACATACTCACTCAGGAAAGCGAGAAAGAAGCAGGGGGAGTTGGATGGGAAATGTGGAATTAAGAAAGGGGAAGGTAAAGAATTGTCTTACTATATTTTAATTTCAAATACATAGATAGTATTGACAAATGTTTCTTTAATCTTCAAAGAACAAACCTATGTTTTAAAATATTTAAAAGAAATAATAAATGTTTCTATCACTAGTCTCTCTCTTACCCTTCCTTATGTACACATGAACAACAGATCTACACTCATTCTATCAATGACCATCAAAGGAACTTCTGCATCCAAAATATTAAGCTGAATAACTGAAGAAATCTCAACTAACCTGTATTGCACTGTAGATTTTTAAGATAAATGTATTATCTTGAAAATCTTGTAATATTGTTAGCTATTCTGAAGATACTGAAAAAGTACAAATGTCTTTATAATCTCCTTCAAATAAAATAATATTTTTTATGAAATTTTAGAACAGGAAATCCATTGATTTCATTTAAAGATTTTCATACATGCTTAAAATACTGGACAATCTGAGTTCCCTTTAGTTTGGTTTGGTTGTGTCTATTGTAAGAATTGAATCAACATTTTTTCAAATGATTTCAATGTCTGATTCAGAGGAAGAAACACATTTTGTAAGTCAAGTTCTTCAGAACAATTTTTTTCCCTATCTTTTACTACTGTGATCTCACTCTTGATAAAATTAGAAGCACGAGAGCCTGTGAAGTAGAAAAACATCTTATGGCATCTTCTTATATATTATCTCCAAAGAATCATCAAAGAACTTTCATAAACCTTCAAGAATTACAATTATTTAACGATCGTACGATAAGAAAATTGACTTGTATTGAGAAAATTAATTCTATACTAAAAACTTAAGAATATTTAACTATTTGTTAGAAAGATTAAATTGTAAAAAATTAATAAAAACATCATTTTTATAGATCTATGTTCAATAATTTAAACCGAATACTGATTTGGTAGCTTAATTCTGTCTGAAAAGAATATGAGAAAAGGCTAAATGGGAGAAATAATTGGTGGAAGAGACCTTTAGGCTCAAAACCCATGTAAGTTCCCCTAAAGTTTTCATTTATATTTTAGAGTTCACATAATACATCATGATTAAGCCATAAATAAATAAATAAATAAATAAATAAATAAATAAATGAATGAATGAATGAATGAATAAATAAATAAATAAATAAATAAATAAATGCAACTGGAGTGGATTTGTTCCAGTTAATTTGTTGTGAGGTTTTTATTTGCTGTGGTAAGAGACAAAAGGGTCTTAAGGAATTAAAGCAAAGCTTCTCTTTGTCCAGCCATTGAAAAAATCATTAAGCAGGGCTTAAGACATAAAAGAAAGCCTGTATGCCTGTCCAGGTCTAAATAGTGAAGAAGACAAAGGAAGAGTTGATTTCCAATCTGAAGCTCTATAAAACACTCTAATATGAGAATAACTCATAGGAATAGAACTTTAAGTTTGTGGTCATAATGGGTCACACTTGTGTCAGCTATTCAGCCATTTCATCTACTTATTTAGCCTCTTTCTGTTGGCTCTTGTCACAGTCACACAGCCTCTGCGAAGAAAGCTTTATCTGTATTCCAAGCTTCTAGAACACAATAAAGGAACGAGTACTTCTGTACAAAGCCTCCTTGAGTTCTTTAAATTGCTTTCTGACAAAAGGAGAATGACACTAAACACTCCATAAAGAACAAAAGCAATCATTCATGCTGTGAAATTCAAATGTTAATTTACTCATTCCTAGAAATACCATCATGATATATTCAGGAAATCCTGTACTATCTATTATTTGTGTCTTGGCCACTAAACATCTTTAAAGATTATTTCTTAGGAAAACATGAAAATGTTCATATTTCACATGGAAAACAGAAAAAGAAAAGAAAATAATCATAATCTAGGAGTAAAGTTTCAATCTTCTGTCTCTTCCTTGATCTTTATATACTATCATCTGTTTCCTAATTTAGGAAAGATGGGAACATCTTTGTTAAGGAGATTTTTAATAATACTACAAATTAAAAAAAAATCTAAGCAGTTTATGAAAAGAGATTACCAATACTTTGCAATTATTACTCAAATATTACTGGTACTCCAGTTATTATTAAAAGTTGTGCCAGGTGTTGGGGGCGCATGCCTTTAATCCCAGCACTTGGGAGGCAGCAGCAGGTGGATCTTGTGTGTTCAAGGCCAGCCTGGTCTACAGAGTGAGTTCCAGGACAGCAAGAGTTGCAGCAGAGAACCTTGTCACAAAAAACAAGTTGTCATGGTGAATAGTATATTTGTTACAAAATATTTAAAATAGAATCTATAACATATATATATATATATGCAAATATATATATTTGCTGACAGTACTGAATGTGTGATCACTCTGGTCAGCCTTCTAAGTAGCTGAGTTACTGGGCTGCCCTTTCAGTCCCCAGTATTCACTGATACTTTTAAAATTCATGTTTTACAGGTTTGAAAAATCACTCAGCTATCAACAGTAAATGATGCTTTTGCAGAGGACCAGATTTTGTCTCCCAGCACCCATATTGGGCGTTCACAATTACTTGAAGCTACAGCTGAAGGAGGATATGAAACCTCTGACAAACCCAAGCCTCCACACTGAGCCCGGACACACAAAAGTAAATCTTAAAAATTATATCTTAAAATAAATATTATAAAGACACAGTATTGTATACATTTAGGATCTACAATCTGATGCTGTAAACTGCCTTCAGCGAATAAAATGCTTCTTATAGTGAAGCAAATTAGCATATCTATTATCCCACATCATTTTACTCTTATAGTTGCAGCAGCTAAAAATCTACTCATTTAGAAAAAAATTCCAAATATATATATTTTTTTTCTAAAGACTTCACATTGCATAGTAGTTCTATAAACAGTCTAATTCTACATTATCTATTGTGTTGAGACCTCTAACCTACATCTCTTCCTTTCCTCCAGTACTCCAGCACATCTTAATCACTGCTTTCTTCCTCTTTATATACTCGAGATTTGATTGTCCCTTATATTTTACATGTGAGGTCAAATGATGTTTTTCTTTCTTTGTCTTTCTGTCTCACTTAGCACAATGTATTTCAGGCTCACTCATGTTGTAAGACACAAAAGATCTCTTTCTGATTTAGACTTGAAAAAGATTGTGTATACAAACATACTTTCCCACTGTTTCATAGGATTAGATGGCTTCTATATATTGGCTACCACGAATAATCATGCAATAGACATGGGAATATAGATATTTCTATGAGGTAAGGGTTCATTTCCTTTGGATTTGTGCCCAGTTGAATAAATGCTGGGTTGAATGACAATTCCAGTTCTTATCTTTTTAAAGACCACCATACAGTTTCTCACACTGCTTATCTGAGTCTATGTTCCCCCTTCCTTTATAATCCAGCACATATTTATTTTTATATATTTTGATAATAAACATCCTAACTGGTGTTGATGCTCTCACAGTGGTTTTTGTGTGTTTCCTATCAATTTATAATGTTAAACACCTCACAAAATACACTATTGATTTTTATGTCTATTTTGTAGCAATTTCTGTTCTGTTCTCTTGCCTGGTTTTAACCACACAACTTATTTTGCTAATATTTTCTTGTTTTACAATTCTTCATAAAGCCTGGATGGTTAATCTCCATTGTCATATCTCTATTTTGTAAAAATTTCTCCCACAGTCTGTATGCTGCTATTTCAATCTACTGAAATCAATCAACCAACCAACAAACAAAAGCCATTTTTATTCTAATGTTCATTTCTCTGTTTTTGCTTTTCTGTCTTGTTCTTTGTATGATGTTCATAAAACATTCCCAAACCCACTGTCTGTCTTTCCTCCAGTAATCTTATGTTTCTATCTTAGATGTAAGATTTTCTTTTTCCTACTTTGACTTGATCCTTATATATGGACTAAAAAACATTTATTCTGTTACATATAGACATCTAGTTTAATCAACAACATTAAAGAGACAACACTTTCTTCACTGCATTCTCCAGTACCACTTGTCAAAAGTTTTGTTCCTGTAATTTTTTTTAACTTCATCTTCTTGGAGAGATATTTTAACAAGAATCCATACAGAGTCAAGGGATGCACCAAATCACGGAAGAATTCCATAGTCTAAACTTTTGTCTTTGATCATCTTGTGAAGATGATATAAAATATATATAAAAGTAAGTAATTTGTAGTTGATTTAAGCATTGAAGTTGGTTTTAAGATGATTCTTCCTTCATAAGTGTCTGTCTGCATATACAACAGTGTTGTCATTTGTCACCTGTGATGCTTTTGAAAATCCATTGATATTCTCCCACACATCTTTATTTACCTTTGAGATCAATGAAATAAATTGGTTTTTAAACCCTCCAAAAATGTGAGAAATAATTCATGAAATCCACTATCTCCATTACTTACTTCATTCCATTTCTTATCATGTTTAGAATTTAACTTTCTTTCTCTAGACATCAGCATCATATAGAATAGCTCATTAGTCTATTTATTTTTTACTTCAATCAGTGACATTCACCAAGTTTGGAAATTAGGCATGTGGTTTGTTCTATAGTCACAGTGTGAGCATTTGCCAAATCCAGTTTGTTTTTCATATACCACATTTTACTTTTATTTTAATTATTAACTGTCCTTTATAGTAAGGATCACTTTCACGTCCTTATAATTTTAGATCCTTTCTTGGAGTAACTTACGCATCCCATCTGACACACTCTATAACTCTCTGAAATAAAAAACTGTTTGCATCTCAACCTTCTTGAAATGTTCCAGATGTTTGCCTACATGCAATATTAAGATGCTCATAACCTTAAACATAGAAATTTTCAGATGACCTCTAATGAGTCTAGTCTTTTAAGTCATTGCTAGCATGCCCTCCATCAATTTGTTGCTTTCAGTAGCTGTGACATTTTCATGCTTCTCTCAATTTAATCTTCTAGGAAAAAGGTATGTTTCACTACTATTTTTAAAGTACTCATCTTAATTTTTCACTTGTGTTACTTATGCAACAAAATATTGCTAAGGTAGATATGAAGATATTGTCGAATAGTTGAATCAAGTTAATGAATTTGCTTGGTCTTGGACTAATATGGGCCAGGAGTATATCTGTCATCAGAGCAGCCTGCTGCTCAAGGACCCATGGTGGTGTCCATGATCTATACTCCTGCCACACTAGCTGGACATAATTTTCTTTTATTTGCTTTGCTTTTATTTTTTTATTCTTCTTTTCTTTTCTTTCTTTCTTTTTTTTTTTTTGAGTGCACAGGACTGGGAGGGTTGGACAGGGAGGAATGGGAAGAGGGTGTTATCAAGATATGTTGTATGAAACTCAAATTATTGTTAATAAAAGTATTATAAAATAATTAATTATTAATTGTTAAAATTTCTTCCTACTGAACTTTCATTTTGTAATCTTCAACTAATAACTCTCCAGTGTTTAAAATACCATTCTCCTCTTCTCTGTAAGTTTTAATATCCACATGTCAGAACATGCCATGTCTCTCTTTCTTTACTTGTCTTATTTCTCTTACTATTGTGCCTTCAAGGTTTATTGATATTGTCTCAGTGATATTATTGTCTGCTTTACGCTGAACAGTCTTCCATAATATATATAAACCAGAACTTTTTAACAGAGTTGTCACTGATGGATACCTGGGTCAATTATATAGTTTGCTTACTGTATGTAGCAAGAATATAAGATACAGAGTATAAGAACAGAAATATAGTTGTCTCTTTGACACTTAGTTTTTCAAATATTTTGGGTACATATACAGCAGTGGGATTGCTGGATAATCTGATAGTTCTACGTTTCATATTGTTATTTGCTTGCGTTATAAAACCAGGTGTCTGTATGTTATTGCGATTCATCATGAAGTCCTGGCTTAAAAGAACTTCTGTCTCAACTTCTAAACTTTTGGTACTGCAGGTTCTGGATACTACTCCTAGCTACACTGTAGTTTTAATTTATGTAACCCTAGTATTATTAATGTTCAATATATTCATTCATTCACTTATTCATTAGTGACCTGGTCTTTAGTATTTGGATTCCTTGGTCATTCTAAGAATTCATGTAATTTCTTGTTATTGAGGGTGCTTTTATTCATTCTAATGTTAGGGTTAGCATTTCAGATGTATAGCTTATGAGTTTCTTTTCAAATTCTGTAGATTGTTTCTTCATCCTGTTGCCTATTTCCTTTGTTTTGAAGAAGTTATTTAGGTAAAAATAATACACTTCATCCATTTTGCCTAGATGCATAATTGGTTAAATATTTTAGCCTCTTTGTAATTATGCCATATTAATTCCAATATTATACACTTTTAATGAGCCTTTGTTAAAATTTACCTTTCTAAGTATTTTAAATTAAAATAACAAGAGCTTCTTAGGAGACTTTTTAATTCATCCACACAGCTGAGTTGGCATTCATTCCTGATACTGAATTGCAGCTTCATGGTCCTTTCATCTAAGCTTCGTTCCAGTACAGAATTACTTTACAAACTTGACTCTCTTCTCCTGATCTTCTGTACTCTATTTCAGCCCATCAGTACCTCCTACTGTGTTCAGACATTGCTGGCCCAATTTTGCCACTTAGACCCATGTCTTCACATTGCTGTATGCCTATCATATTCACCATTGATTGATCCTGATAAAATTAAACCCATTGATTTCACGCTTTTGGTCAAAAACTTCTAAAAGTTATCATTTTAATTCACTATAAAAGATTTTCATTCACTGTGAAAGGGGTTTAAAAGATAGCCCAAAGTTAAGCAATTGGGAGTGCTGGCTCTCTGTTCTATCCCTTCCACCATTTCCCAAGTCACTGGAAGGAACTTAAACACATATGCTGTTGTTCTGACCAAAAACCTACTCTCCCTTTCATATTCCACAGAACCTACCTCACACTCCTCTGATCTTACACAACTTGTATCTGCTAAAGGTACTCATATGTTTCTTGCCCCTACCTAACAAAATTTTTGAAAAAATCAGCAATATATGTACTACTTTTCTATATGAGAAACTACTCAATCAAGGTCTGAATTTTTAGACTAATGTGTGTGGTGAAAATAATTTTATTTTTACTCATAATAAAAAAAATTGGAACATTTAATTTATTTGAACATGAAATAGAATTATACACAATTCTACATACATTAGCATATTTTAAAAAATACAATTACACAATTTAACAGTTTTTTTCCCTATAAGATTTGTATAAAATTAATCACTTAAAGATATACAAGTTATTATAATGCTTGAGCACAATTTTCTCTATGTCCTCAGTCTATTAATTTCCTGATACTATTGTTACAGACTCTTTTAATATATAGGTAGTGTGCTTACACATTACCCCAAATTACAGCTTTGCTAAAATAATTATAGTTGATTCTCAGTTTGGCAATGTGGAGAACAGGTACTTAAATCAGTTCTTCTAATACTGTCTGAAAATAAATTAAGAATGATTTGATTATCAAACAGAGAAGTTCAACTCTATACACTCCACATGCCATTAGCTTCATGTAGAATGTACTGCATCTTTCTTACAAATGAGTATCTTTTTTTTCTGAAATGTTGTTACAGGGTTATCATACTGGACAAGAGAGTGGTTACTGATGTTATGTTAGCAAATGCATTTGGAGAAAATTTAATAGGACTTAACAAACCTCTTTGAGAGCATATGCACTTTTTAGAGACATAACAAGTGACTCATGTAGGTCCTTTTGACTGATCTCCACTCTGCTGCTGTTCTCTTTGTAGGCTCTTAAAGAAATATTCCTTTATCTTTTAATAGTGTCATCTTTAATAAGTACTTTAGAAAATTTGAGGAGTTGTTCTTGACATGTTTCTTAAAGTAAACAAACTAAAATACACATAAATTTTTCTTTGTCTTTTCTGATTGTAAGAACACAATTTAGATACTTGCCTCCTGCTTCGTGACTGTAGTCTTTCTGTGCAGAGTGCGAGGCCAAGCATCTGGCATTGGAGAGCTACAGTGGCCATGTTATGCTGCCGGCAGTCATCAAACTATTACATGCCAGTCGGATTTTAAACTGTTAGAAAACTGCATCAGAGAAATTCATCATCGTTTGAAAATTGCTTAAATTACAAAAGTATATATATATATATATATATATATTTTTTAGAGAAAGCATAATAGTAATGGAACATCTCCCAAAAAGACATTAAGTGAAATAATGCATTTAATCAGTTTATCACAGTGCCAAGCAGAAAGTAAGCAATTTGCAATTGTGTTGTCAAACCTTCTTGTCCTATTTTCTTTTTAATTTTGTTCCTCCTACTTTTCTGTTTTGTTTGTTTTATTTTGTTTTTCATCTAATCCATTGAGACTCGACCAGGGACAACATTGCCCCCTGGGAATGTTTCACAAGATCTGAATAAAATTTGGGTTGTCATAAACATGAGAGAAAAGTTACTGTTAACTAGTGAGTGTGTAGCATCCTACAGTGCCTTGGATAGCTCCTAACACAGTGCTTATGAGAGCAAAACCACCCCTGTATTCACGTTTAAAATTATAAGTCACACTGTAACCTTGCCTTAACCTCTGACCTTTTCCCTTTTGTTCATCCTGTCATATTTATCTACTGCCATCTGCTTTTGCTTCCTATTTATTGTTATTACATCTTTTTTATATTTCCCCTCATATTATTTAAGAAACATTAAGCCTTATGTTTCATCTCATTTTATGTGTTCAAATTTTTTCCATGGGGAAAAAAATGACCCTCATCATTTTAATGCTGATGTGGAGAAAGGCAACCTGTCCGTCACAGGCCCTGAACATCTACGAACTTCTGAGCTGAATGCGCCAGATGGCAACAGTTATCATCCCAAGACACCAGGCAGTTTTAAAAGCTAGTCAAGCAAATAACTCCATAGGTCAAAGTGATCAGAGCATGCCAAGAGTGCAGAGGCTTGTTCCCCAGGAGAGGAAGAATGGCCAGTGGTTGCTGCCTACTAAAGCAGATTTAAGGCACTGGAACTGGGGTTCCTCAGCTCTGCTGCAAAGTGTTGGTTACACAGCCTTTTTCAGAGTTCTTCATGACACGCAGTGACACTTGTGGACAAGAATTGGCAAATACTTATCCTACTTGCTTAACTCGGCACAATAGCCTCCCTGCTCTGATTCACCAGGTCTTGTTGCCTACATTCCATCTGATGTGACAGGTTTCCCTGTAAGTGTTCTATTTGAGGTTGGGATTTTACAGCCACACAACTGGACAATCAGTGAAACTGAAAGTCTATTCTCTCACTCATCATGTAAGTACTTGTCTCCTTTTGCTTATTTCTATTTCCATTCCACCACAGAGAATTCATCATGAGAAATGTGTGTCATCACCATCAAATGGTCATCATCCTCATTGCTGACACTGTCATCAGTGACCACTACAGAAGAAGGAGTTGGGATTAAGTGTTGTTTTGGCTCTACACCCCATCAGATTCCCTTCTGTCTGAGTACAAGAAACATTTCCTAATATTAAATCTGCTGCTACTTCTGTATTATCTCAAAACGATTCTTTAATTATGGATGTGATAGGAATTTTATCAACTGCAACACTGTCAGTTTCTCAATGTTTTTTAGCTAATCGTTGCATTGACCCACTAAAATCTAACATATACCATCAATACCACGTGGATCCTAGTGATTTCCCCTGCCCCAGGTGTCCTGATTGCCCCAAAATGTCCTCGAATTCAGACTCTCTCTCCATATATTCTCTCCTTCCATCCCTAGCCCCTATCCTGGTCCCTTGCCCTCCCATTCCCATCCTCCCCCAGCATACCTGCACCATCTGTTCTATTTCCCCTCTACAGGGAGATCCGTGTGTCCCAAATGAGGCTCTCCTTGTTGCATAGTTTCTCTTGGTCTGTTTTTGTAATACTTTTCTGGTTTGCTTAGCAGCTAACATCCACATATAAATGAGTACATATTTTTGTCTTTCTGAGACTGGGTTCTCTCACTCAGGATGATTTTTTTTCTAGTTCCATCTATTTGCCTATAAAATCCATGAGGTGATTATTTTTCAATAGCTGAGTAATAGTCCATTGGGTTAATGTATCATTATTTTATTATTCATTCTTCAGTTGAAGAGCATCTAGATTTCTTCAAATATCTGGCTATTATGAACAAAGCTACTGTGAACATAGTTAAGCAAGTGTTCTTGTGTTAAGTTGGAACTTCCTTTGGGTATATGCCCAGAAGTGATATATCTATATATTGAGGTAGGTCGATTTCCAGTTTTCTAAGGAATCACCATATTGATTTCCATAGTGGCTGTACAAGTGAGCACTCCCACCAGTAATGAAGGAGTGTTCCCCTTGCTCCACATTCTTGTCAGCATGAGCTATCATTTGTGTTATTGATCTTAGTTATTCTAAAATGTACAAGATGGAATCTCAGAGAAGTTTTATTTGCATTTCCCTATGGTACCGATGTTGAACATTTCTTTAAATGTTTTTCAGCCATTTAAAATTCCTGTTTTGGGACTACTCTTTTTAGTCCATTCTAAATTTCTAGCCTCAGACCCTACGGCATTAGTACTATATAGATCACTTATTTGTTGCTGAATCAGAACCTCTCCTTGAGGATGTGTACTGACCCTCAAATAAGGAAAACACACACACACAGACACACACACACACACTATTAGTTGTTACAACTATGTTTTTGCTCGTTTGTGATTGTATTTTGACAGCTATGGCCATTTATTGCACTGATGTAGCTCATTTGTTTGTTTGTTGTTTGTTTGTTTATTTGTTTCTTCTTACTCATATTTAACTCATTTAAGTTATACAGAGTTCAACTACTTAATCTACTGTATTCATTTGAGGTAAAATCTTACAGGTCACATAAATATTTAAATGCATAAACAATGATATGTCACAAATTGAAAGGAACAAATAAGTTTCTACATGAACCTGTAGCAAAATTCCTTGCTTCTTATTTGAAATTTCAATCTGTCATTGTTCTTTATGCAGTATAAGAAGGAAAAATGAAGCATGACCCTAGACTTCATTTCTTCCTTATTAACTTTGTTCTTCAAGGCAGTCTACCATAAATCTTTTTCCAGAATGAATGTTTAGATGGATCAGAAGAGTAACATTATGTCTTTGAAGCAAGTGGGCTGTCATTAAGCTTTATAGGGGAATTGTTGGACCCTTTCTTCACCACTATGCAAAGAACAGCATTTCTCTCTCATAACAGGTAGGACAAATTAAATAATTGTCATTTTCAAGCTCATAGCTAATTAGATTATATTAGCTAATTCATCTGAATTGTTAAGAATAAAATGAAATTTTAATAATTTCCTATTGAAAAGTCAACATTTCCAGATTTTATAAGATTTTATAAGCAGTATATGTAGAATAAAGGATGAAAGTTTTAGAATATTCAAGGGCATTTTCAAGAGTCACTTATATGATAAAAATGATTTCTACATGTCTAGTTTCCTGATAATTGGTCAAATCAAAAGACTTTGAAAATCTAGCTACACATAATCTTCAAATAGTGTTTCCCATATTGAAAACAAAATAGAATGATGCTCATTTAAACAGAGAAAACAAGAAAACAGAAGCAGGGAAGTGACTTCATGAATGCTATTTATCTGGTTTGAGACAGCATTGCTACATTCAATCTCTTTGAATTGACCTACAGCTTGTGGACCTATTTCTGAGTATTGCAAGTTCTGTTGAACTCATAATCTTTAAGAACTCAGAGTACTGTTAAACACTTTGCTCTCTTGCACAATGAATTATGGGCATCAGTTAAACTTGGGGATACATTTCTTAAACATTAGGAAACTTTAGATACATAGTTCCTTACTACAGATAACTGAATGCCTAATAACTTGGATAGAACACCATTGTATACTGAAAATATCTTTAAGCCATATTTGCCTATCTAGCATCTGGCTTTTAACTTCAAATTCTCTGCTATGTTTATTTGACTTGGATTTTGAGCCATTTAAGTGGCAATATGTGTTTGGCTATGTCTAGTACATTGAGGGATAAATGGTCTATAATCATCTAGATTCTTCCACAGTGGTAATGACTTCCTGGGAATCAGCTAGCACATAGGGTACTGCACTTGCTCATTCTGATCACTAGAGTACTATTTAGCAAATTGCTGTTAAAATGAGCTAGATGGTACCCCAGGGTTCTTAGAAATTTAATTGTAGATTCTTAGGGACCAAACTTACTCCCATGACCTGTCTGTGAATGGAAAAGCAGACAATTCAGTTTGCTCAGAGCACTGATTTGATGATGTATTAACTGTTCTAAACTTCTGAGAACTTGTATGTAAGTGAATCAATTCCCTCAATTGTATGTGTCCCTAAATTTTTGGAAAAACCCATGCCTTTACTGATGGGAAATGAAAACAGTTCCTCTTCTTCTTGCCTCAACTTTGTAGGGCTCTTCCTGTTCAGCTGTTGGAAAGAATTTCCCTTGCCTTACTTTACAACTGAAACAATCAATGTAAAGTTTGAGACATTACCATGGATATCAGTTTTGCTGTTGAAAGGGAAACATGATGCAATGCTGTGTTTTTCTCAAGTACCCTTGGACACTCTAAAGCACTTCAGTAAATAATGTCACAGAGTTTGTGGCCTATACAGAGTGTAGACAATTAATTTATTGTACAATTCCTCTTAAGTTATTTAAATCAATAGAATATAAAATAGGAGAGACTTGGCTTCTGGTCCCTTCAATAAAAGGAAAGTAGAAATAGAAAGTAGTATCCAACCTAGAACAGAGAGACCTTCCTTCCTCCCTTCTTCCTTTCCTTCCTTTTTTCCTTCCCTTCCTTCTTCTTTCTTTCTTTCTTTCTTTCTTTCTTTCTTTCTTTCTTTCTTTCTTTCTTTCTTTCTTTCTTTCTTTCTTTCTTTCTATTCCTTTATTTCTTTATTTCCTTTTCTTTCTTTCATTCATCTTTCTATCTCCTTCATTCTTTTCCCTGCCTTCCTTCCTTCCTTCTTTCCTTCCTTCCCTCTCTCCCTGCCTCCTTTCCTTCCTTCCTTCCCTCCTTCCTTCCTTCCGTCTTTCTTTCTTTCTTCCTTTCTTCATTCCTTCCTTCCGTCTTTCTTTCTTTCTTCGTTCCTTCCTTCTTTCCTTCCTTCTCTCCCTCCCTGCCTCCTTTCCTTCCTTCCTTCTTTCCTTCCTTCAGTCTTTCTTTCTTTCTTTCCTTCCTTCCTTCCTTCCCTTCCTTCCTTCCTTCCTTCCTTCTTTCTTTCTTTCTTTCTTTCTTTCTTTCTTTCTTTCTTTCTTTCTTTCTTTCTTGCAGTAATAGCAATAAGCACAGACCCTCAACTGATCAATGTGTGAAGAACTAAAGACTTATCCCTAATTTGGGCATATATACCATACTCTTCCCCACGAGGTTCAGGGAACCTCATGGAAGAGGGGAAATGACTTCAAGAACGCAATGTTTCCTAGAAGCAGCAATATAGCTGCACATACAAACTCACATCAGCCTGCACAGGACATATTCAAGTTCAAGCCAGATGAAATCCCAGCATGATCAAGGTAGTTGAGCATGAAATTCCACCATGAGCTGAGAAGCTATTGACACTTGGGAGTTTCTGGGAAAGAGTCAGTTTTCTTCAATAGTATGACCTTGGATAAGTGTATCACATTCCAGGGAGGCTCTACCCCCAAGAGTAGCTGGCCAACCCAAATTTGCTTGATGGCTTTTAAAAAAGAAGAAACTGGGAATATGGGACATGAGGGATGACACCACATATCCAGAAGCCATAGATATCTGAATATGATAAAAAAAATACATTATATAAAATTTTCAAAGAATTATTAAAATATTACTTAAAAAAATAAGAGTTGTACAAGAGATAGCCCAGTGGTTAAGAGCACTGGCTGGTCTTCCAGAGGTCCTCGGTTCAATTCCCAGCACCCACATGGTAGCTCACAACTATCTGTAACTCCTGTTCCAGAGAATCTGACAACCCTCACACAGACATACATGCAGGAAAAATACCAATGTACACAAAAATAAAAATTAAAAAAATCTTTGAAAAATAAAGAAATAATAGTCCATAGGAGCCAAAGAATTTATAAGGCCAAAAGAAGACCAGAACACATAGGCAACATGATATTTTTCTTAAATGATACTTCACAAACTTGCAATATTAACATCTTATGCATTCCTATGAAGACTTTTGTTCATCAGGCAAAATTTTAATTGTGTAATCAAAGGAAAAAATGGATTTTAGATGTTAGGGTTCTTAAGTAAAGAAACCAAAGCAAAGCAAAATAAAACCCACAGATTTTGAGAACAATCGTTCTGAGTATAGAACAACTAACTGTTTAATATGCAGAAGCTCACAGGTACACAGAGCCCTTCCCAAAACCTTGGTGAAAATGTTACTTTGCATGTCCTTTATGGGAAAAAATACCTGTTTTATGAGAAGTTATGGTATAATTTTTAATTAAAAATTTATACATAAATTTAAAATAAATAATTATATATAATATTGTGGTAGGACTCTGGATTTTACATATAACAATTGCTAGACTACTAAATACTTTAATGTTTAGCAAGAAATATATATTCCTGAGAAAGATTGTCTACCCGTCAAAGAATATAAAATTCTAAAATCATCAAAATCAAAATGGCATAAAAATAATCATACTTTGCATATGTTCTGGTGTTCAGAAACCATATTTAATACATTTCTATGTGTATACATAGATTTGTCTCTGTACGTTATATGTATATTCCTATGTGTGTATGTGTATAATTATAAATGCATGCAAGTTGGGGAAAAATTGTGCAATAATAACACATGCATCTCACATGAATAACTCATCTTGGCTAAAGATGTAAGTAAAGTGCTTATGATATTTCAGAATTCATTATTTTTCTTCTTTGCATTTATACTCCTTTTAAAGTACAAGCTTCTGATTTTCTGACTGTAAAAGATATGTTGGGCAGCACTTTGCAATGAGAAAGAACTGCTTTTATTTTCTTGCAACTGTCAAGAGCCTATGTTTCCTTCTGTAAGATCAATGTTTATAAATCACTTGCTTTTTAAGCACATACTTAGCAGACATCATATCTTGAAACATCACAATATCCCTGTGATAGTAGAATGAGAAAATGACATTCTCCTCCTTGATAAAAATCTGAAGCCTTGGTTGAATTACTAAATTACGGCAATGCCTGAAGAAAATCACACCATGATCTTGGAACAACAATTATAACCTTGGGCACAATGTTCTCACTCTTGTGGCTGCAAGTCTTCTTTCTGCAGGTAACGTCCTTTGCATTTTTCTAAAGGTGTTTGGACAAGGAACATTTATTATGAAAAAAAAATTCATTTTCTCTCTAATGATACATTTCCAATTAATTTACATGCTCAGCTTTCTTACATTTAAGCCCCACACAGACCAAACACACACAGTAACATTCTCCATATTTCTTCTTGAGTTTTACTTTTCAAAAGCCCTTCTTTTTTCAGTTGGGCCAACTGTGACAGCACATGACAAATTATTTTCCTTTTGTTTTGGACACTCTCAATATATACCTGTAATCATGTAAAGTTTTTTTTCCAGGAACATTATGACATTTCCATGTGATTTGTTTTCTCAGTAAAAGGACTCTTTTATTATAAAAAAGGTTACTGCTGGTGTTGGCAATACTAATGCATAATGTCATTTGAGGTTGTTTAGACGTTCTAGTGAAGGCTGTTCAAAGCTGCCCCAAATGTTTATTGTTGGCTGTGAATTAGTCAGCCTTTTTAATGTGACATGGATCATTGGCTGGTTCAAGATCTCTGCTACAACAATGTAAGGCAAATAAATAATAATAATAATAATTCTTTCCCGTATAAAATCATCCCTAAACCTTATCTGTATAGAAATAAAGTGAAATTCTGACAAAAAGCAACTCACCCTCATGATACTTAACACATGGTAAAACTCGTTGCTATAGACCCTCTTCTACATTGAAATGAATACAGACTTGTTAAGTTCAATCAAATTCTGACTTTTTAAGGAGAAATATAAATTTCTAGTTTTCTACTGTCATCAGATTCTTTTGTCTCTTTCTCAGGATTTCAACATATTTTCAAAGCATATTTAGGCAAAAGCTCATAGCTCAGACAAAGACACAGATTGTTAAATATTAAAATTACTTACAGCATTATTTCTGAATTTTTACCCCAAGGCTTTTCTGTAGAAAGAGACATGAGCATTAGACGTAACTTGTTCACTTTCTTCTGCTTAGGAGGGCAGTTCTGTTCTTTCTTTTGTGTAAAAGTTACTTAAATTTCATCAAAATAATTTTGTAATTTTTAAAAAAATTATAAACTTAGTACTATTAATCGTGACTTAGTCTATTTTCCTTTGTACCTTTGAGGATCATATTTTCTCAACTCTGAAGAAGGAAAATCATAGTATTAACATTAGGTTTGGTGTTGAGAGAATATAAAATAACATGATAATTGTAAAATTAGTAGCGTAATACCTGGCCCAGCAAAGAAGCCTAAGTTTTCAGTGACTTCTTTGTATCATAGTTAACTTTCATTATTTATTTGTGTTCCTTTGTAAATCTGTATGAAAACTCATTTCAGATTGTTTATTATTTCAGGGAATAGGAAAATCCTTTGCACAGAGGCTGTGTAAACACGTGACTTTCAAACAACACTGTCTGGTGGTTGTGTCTCCCATTCCTTCTTTCACTCAGCTCCTATTGAGGCAATAACAAAGCTATCTGACTCATTATGATCTCATGAGAAGTATATGAGATGCTTCCATTGAAATTTCACTGAAATCTTAATGCAACCATTATGGTTCATCCACTGAAATCATAATCATATGTTCTGAAACCATCATGGTGTATCGTGTCAATGCATACTAAGGGAGTCCTCGTGCACAGACCATTGACATGATGGACTATAATGGCTCTTTCAGAACTGCTATGGTCCACTGTGCCAATGCATAATGAGGGAGCCTTTAACGCACTGATCCGAGGCTGCAGACTACGTCTCTATTATGTGCAAAGAGTTATTATGACTCTTTTGATGAAGAGCTAGTTGCTTGATTCTTGTTGATTTTTAATGTCCCACAAAGACAATGATTAGTACACATCACAATGCTATACAATAAAGTTTTTATTTAAGAATACGGAGATGTTGTCAATCTCCCAAGATATAGAACAAATGATTTGTTGATGTCAAGAATATGAACACCTCCTAAGGTTCAATGGTACAGGCTTTTACTATTCTCCTGCCTTCACCATCCTGGAATCATCATTCTGCAGCAGTGAAGGCTGCAAAAATCCCTTCCTGATCATAGTTACACAGCACAACTCTGCTTCTGATTTATTATTGAAAATTCAGAACCATAAAAATAAAGTGTTTTACTAATGTCACTTATGAGTGAGAAGAGAGATTAACATACATATACAGAAAATTGTAAAATAAGAACTTAAAAGAACAAACTACATTAATTTTGCACCATTATCTACCCCAAACCCATTATCTTAGGTCTTTTATTTACTGTGCAAGGAACTAAGTATTAGAATACAGAAGTGGTGATTCATTGTACAGTTTAAATTTTCCTACATAAATAAAAGCTATAGATTATTTAACTATTTTATAATTAATTAAAATAAATTTATGGACTCTAATGTGTAACATTAATGTCAAAATTTAGTGTCTAATAAAGGTTTGAAAATTTAAAAATACTTTGCAAAGTTTTAAACTTTTCTTTCATCTAAAACCATTTCCATAGCCTCTCTCTTTCCGGTGCATAAATTTCTTTCTCTTCCTTTTACTTTGATATCCCAGGGAAAAAAATGGATACTTTTTAATTTGTTTATCTCTCAACAAAATACTAGATTATTTTTCTTAACATGTTCAGTGATAACTGCAATCATATATCTATGGTTTACTTTCTCAATAATGTTATGAAAACAATACAAAAACAACAGAGCACTATCATAGAAAAATAAAACCTTAAAACTGAACTGTTTTCACCCACAGAAAAGAAAGGTGCTCTATTTAGGTCAAGAAAATTCATTATGTTTCATGGCACAGGGTTCGTTTTATTTTTATTTGAAAGGCTGATTAATCAGTGTCACAACAAGAGTAGAGAAAGACAAATTTTGACTAAAATGAGAATAATGCTGTCAAATACACTCCTGTCAAATTCTCGCCATATACTCTAGTAGATCCACCTGCCTGTTTTCCACTCCACATTTTGTTCTGGTTTATTGAGGACCAGGAGCTTCATAATTCTGTTCCTTCAGCAGTAGCTTGTGGTTAGCAGTTGCCATGGTTAAGTCCACAAGGCAGATAGGAAGAGATAGAACTAAGTTGCTTCTTGCTCTACCCTCATATGCTTCAGCTGTGCAGTTTGGAGGTGACCACATCCTTCTAAGACAGAAGGGGAAGAAGTTTCAGATCATTGGTTCCAAGAAATAAAACCTGTAGGTGATAACCATGGCTTCCAGTTATTGCTCATCCCTGGGCTTCTAAGTATGTGTTTTTAATTCTTATATACTGGGACACATATCTGTGGATGGTTCTAGCATTAAAATACTTACACTGAAATGTCTTGAGTGGAGTCATCTCTCTTGTTGAAACTGTGAGTCATACACTAAATGACATCAGGACTGGTCTCAAGAAACAAATGAATAAGCTGAGTGTCTGGGATTGGGCTTCTCAAAAATGTGATGGATGCAACAATGAACTGTTTGGTGGCAGGTATACAATGTTGTAACTGCAGAAACTGAACTGCAGTACCTCAATGTCTTATATCATAAAAAGTCATGACAAGGAATGTTGTATTATAGCAGAACTAGCACTATTACAAAGACTGAGTATGAGACACTAGATGATGTATATATGTATACACACACACACACACACACACACACACACACACACATATATGTATGTATACAGATGGAGAAACAGAAATGATAGCTAAATAGATGATAGATAGATAGATGAATAGAAATATAAATGGATAAATAAATAGACAGATAGAAATCATAGAATTCCTACCAATCCTTTATAGTATTTTATGTTAAATTTATGTTAAGTTCTCAGTAAAGAAATTTGATTTGGCTAAATTTACTTTTTGGTAATCCTAGGAAGTCCAGTGAAAGAGTATCAGCAACTATTCAAGTAAAATAAATATCAAATAGAAATATATAAAACATAGAGTAATAATCAGATTACTTTTGTACATAAACAATAAACACATAAAGAAGTCTGTGTGAAACCACATCAGAATAATATATATATATATATATATATATATATATATATATATATATATATATATATATATATATAGCTTGTATTAGCTACATATGAAGCCACAGTAGTCTTTGAAGGAATCTTTTATGTGTAAGTTTCATATAGCCATGAAGCAGAGAGTAGTAAGGATTAAGAACAAGTCTGAATTCCAAATAAATGCTAAGCTCACTAAATGTTTTGTGCCAATGTTAATGACTGATAGGGAAGTATAGTTATTATCAGGCAGGGATTGAGACATCAGGAAGATGCACAAGGAGCCTGAGCCTATGCTTCTGCAATTCCAATGCTATTGAAAGGAGCCATCTTCTCCTCACCCAACTACTTTAAGGAAAATAATCTTTCCTGAAAAAATGTATCCAACAATTGTTATTTTTCATAAGGCCTGTAACCACTATACTAAATTACTTGTAAACCTATAAAGGGGAGTTAAAGTTCCGCTCTTTACAGAGAATTATAGGGTCATTTCTGGGAAGAGAGAGCCTCTGCTGCAAAGAGACAGGGAAGATATTGCCAAGTGTATGCCAGCAGCCAAAGATCATGTTTCATTGAGACCTATGAAGAAGATTAAGTATAACATTCATTTAATAAACCTATTCTTTGTGGTTATCTACAGAGAAGGATCTGACATTCCTCTTGTTTCCTTGGTGACAACAAAATAACTCTTATCATTTTCCTATCTTTATCCTGTTCACTTGTTACTTTGCTCCAAACAGTATTTTGGATTAATTCATTGCATTCTTGGACCCTTGTATCAGGCTTTGCTTTCTAGTAAGTTTTCCTTCAAGTTAATCTGTTTACTGGAAAAATTATTTATTGACCTTTTATACAGAAGAGGATTTTAAAAATTCCAACAAATGAATGAATTGAAAGCAGCTCAGGCTTTTCTTCTATGTATATCTTTACTGTCCCACTTCATGATGGTGCCCAGTGTAACTGTCAATTGTTGGGTAAAACATAACATCAACTCTGACAAAAAAGATAGCTTCAAGGTTAAAATATGGCAACAGATTTATACTCACAGAAATCACCAATGTTATCATATATTTCATCACACGAGTGTAGCTAGCCTAGCATTATTTTTAAGTGGTTACTAAATAGCTGGCTATAGTGTAAATTAGGGAAAAACAGCTGTGGAATAGGAATGCTGGCCTGCAAAACTCATAATAAACTTTAAATTAAAATGAATAAAAACTAAAATTAAAATCTAATGGTTTTTCCTTCCTAGCCAGAGTACTCAGATCTGAGAAGCAAGAGGTGGTGGTAAAAATCTTTTCTCTGTATATTGAAATATTGAAAAGTATTTTATCATTCATCTCTCTGAAAGGTTAGAAAAATCTAGTAAATAAATACTAGACCTCCACCAAGAGCACCTTTAAAGCAGAGTAACTCAGAAGCTTAAACTACATTTGAACTTATTGCCTTGAAAAAAATCTATTTATTTAGGATATACAAATTTTTTTCAAATTTTTAATTGAAATATAATTAAATCACTTCTTCCTCCTCTTCTTTGGTTATTATTGTTACAAATACACACACACAGACACGCACAGGCACACAAATATATATAGATACAATCTGCTGAGTCCAATAACACCAGATATGAAGACAGTTGTTTGCTAGATGTTAGAAAGCCCCATTTGTGAAAGGGAGCTTGGGCTTTGGGGAATTATCCCTCAGATCATTAGCCTGCCACCATTCTCAGAAATGCTTTCCTTTCTCTTCCTTAATAAGACACTTCAATTTCTAGTTCTATTGATCTACTGCCCACTTGAGGGACGAAGATAGCTTTTTAATGTTAAAGCCATCTATAGAAAAGAATAGTAACAAATTATGCTGAATAATTTCAAGAAAAAAACACACAACATACAGTTGTTCAAAGATTTGAAGCATGGTGTGAGAGTTTATTTTTAGTTATGTATAAAACAATTGTTTTATGCACTGTTGGTGAAGAACTGTCTAGGCCTTGGCATTTTGTATTGTCTGCAGGTGTTGGATATATGTGGGGATGTGGATTGCTTATGATCTGCATGTGCTATTAGTAGAACACTTTAGGAGTTCTGAATCAATAAAAACACCTAAATTGGGATGCTCAGGGTTCAACTGCCCAGTATGACTCTTGCTATGATGGTGGTTCCCTATGCTGAGATCTGGCAGGGATTGTACTTATGAAAAATGCCTCATTGTTGTCTTTGGTGAGCAACCACAACAGCGTACTACTACAGTAGCCCAATAAAACTTATATTCTGTCAATATATTTTTAATTAGTGAAGTCTCTCAAGCCATAGCATAACTGTTCTTAAAAAAATTATGTGACTATATAAAATACATTTTAAACTTGAGGTATATTTTCTTTTGTGCCCAAAACCTCCTTACATACAACACTGGAAACCTCTCTAATATCAACTAAGAAAAAAAATTAAGAAGAAAAAATTAAGAAACATAACCTTGTAGTTTATATAGCTTAATATTTTATTTGGTCTTGAAATAAATCCACATGAATCAGAAACCATGTCTGTGGATAATTATGAAAAAAGTCATAAAAGAAAAGCAGTACTGTGTTACATCTTTTAATTATGAAAATGAATTCTGTCACAGAGGAGGTCAGTTTTGTGACATAAATAATGTACTTTGCATCATCTACAAAGAACTATCAATGAAACTATTAAGAGACTGAAAGTATTCCAGAGAAAACAATTGAGTGACAGCAACAGAATGCACTCACAGGGGAATCGAAAACTCCACTGTTGTATGTATACTTAGCTGAAGCTATGGTACTGACCAAGCAGCCCATTTAATGATTCTCTGTTAAACAATAGCACACTGACAACTTTCCTGGTACAGTATGTTTAATCATTATAGTGTTATACAAGTGGTTCTTACTATCAGTGAAGCTTTTAATAAGCAAAGTCTTGTGACTATTTATATAGAAAACCATTGTGGAGAGATTTTTCCACAATTCTAAATGATGACTCATTTAGAGTTATGAGAAATTTCAGTGATAAATATTAATGGTAGCACTGTGGTTATATGTTCTTGGTACTTTAAAATTATTTTATAAAGTGATTGATTTTTAACATTTTATTATATAGCTCATTTTTTTCAAATAATTGTGTAGGATCTGGCTAACCTACAGTACTGAGCTTGCTATGAGACCCAAATGTGGAAGTTCTAGCTGGCCTATTCCTTAGTATTTCCCTGCCTGAGCAAACTGGCAGTTCGTAAGCATTTGGAGTGATGAGGCACACAGGAGTACACTTGTGCAAGGCCAGTTGGCCTGCTACTGTGTGCAGCCAAAACATCATCTTGCCAGCTGCTGAGTCCAGAGTTGTTCCTGGCAGACAGTGCCTTCCCTCATGCAGAAGACATTGAAATACTTCCCTGTGCATATGGAGGGGGTGCTGATTGGGATTGAAGCACAGAGTGAAGAAAGTGTTTCAGGAGGATTGCCTACTCCAATCACTGAAGAGAGGAACTTAGACTTATGTCAGGACTTCAGTCATATCTCACTAAGTTTTTTCTACAAAAAGAGAGTTAAAATGTTTAATAAGGGAAGACTAAATACAAGTCCAACAAGATGACTTAGTGGATAAAAGGTGCTTGCTAAATCCTGACAACCTGAGAGAAATGTAGGCTGAATTCAGGTAACAGATGAAGGAAATATCTGAGTCAACAAAGCCGTTTTGTACCCTGTTGCACATGCATGCCTGGTACTCTCCTGCCAATCCTCCCACATTCCTCCATTAGACACTAGCAGATTCTGGCTGACTCTCTGACTGCTCCAGATTAAACTGCTCTGATCCGCTTCCAACCAATTCAGTCTTCCCATGGGATACTGACTTCTGCCAAATTGCTTCTGTGTTTGTGTGTTCCCCCCAGGCTGACTGCTTCAGACTGTTTGCCTCAGCATGCCTGCTGTAACTGACTCTGCTGTAACTTCTTCTGCTCTAAGCTGAGAGCCTGTTTTTTTATAGTGAGAGTTGGGCATGACCTCACTCTGATTTACTCTGCTAACTCTTCCTTTGATTAATCATTTCGTCTTTTCTTCACTCTGATTCATCTCAAATGCCACTTCCAATCTGAAATGACTTCTGAGCTCTGCCTCCTGTGTTGCTTCCATATTCTGTTTCTGTCTTTGGGATTAAAGGTGTGGTGGACCACCACAGCCTTCTGAATACTGGGATTAAAATGTTTGTAAAGTCTGCTTTACTGGGATTAAAGGTGTGTACCAACATTCATAACATTCTTTCTACAGTCCATCTGGACTACACAGGCCTCTAAATGTGATTCCTTCATATATACCCCTGGTATAGAGATCCTTACTAGCTTTCACACAAGATGTATTACTGTACAACTTTCTCCTCACTTTGATTCTCCATTCTCTACACAGAGAAACCCAAATCCAGCTGTACCAAAAATACTGAGAGAGGATGAGACAGTCACAAGTAATTGCAGAAATAGTAATGGGGACTGAGGATCACTTGATTGGAGATATAACTGGTGGCGGTAAAGAAAGCATTTTGGAAAAATGCAACAACAGCTTCATCATCATTTACATATGGTAAACAATGTCTTCCATATATCTGATATGAAATATTTCATACAACTCTTCTGATTTTCCCTCAAATAACTCTTCTACAACCAGGCTCTCTGCATCAAGCTCCAAATACCACTAAGAATTCTATTTGCTTATTAAGTTGCTTCTCTATTCACTCAAATATATATTGTGATCTAGTCAATTCCAAAAGAAACCCAACATTATTTGCCATATGAATTTTAATATTTATAAATTATTTATTAGATATGTGCATTAGAACAACTATAATGAATATAAGCTAGGAAATTTTGATTTAACCTAAAAAAAGTCATGAGAAAATTAAAAAATTACTTAATAAATTTTCAGTAAACAATAAATTTGAGTATACTCAGTATACAAATTTACATCTTAAAGTTAAATGTAAATTATTTTTCACTTGAATCACCAATTTTGTGGTAGAACCATGAGGTAATCGGTCTCTGTCATTTTATGCTGAAGAAATAAAACCAACATCTAAAAAGAAAGAAACAAGTATTCATAGAAGAGAGATGAATGAAGCAAAGGAAATAACTTTTTTAAAAATAAATTTTTTAAGTGAAAGAAAATTACATTACTTTCTCCCCTCGCTTTTCCCCCTTCAGTACCTCTCAGCTGTGTATGTGTGTGTGTGTGTACATGTACAAATATATACAATTGGATTAGAAGTCACTGTCCTTTTTTCCTGGACTCCCTTTATTTCCCCCCTTGAGTTATAGACCTCCTCATGTCTTTCCCTACTATGGGCATTATCAGAATGAGGTTTTGACTGTTACTGAGTATAGTTCCTAAGTAGAAAACAGATTACATGGAGTTACAAGGAGTTTCAATTATTTTTCCAGTTTGTTGGTATTTTAATTTTTTTCTTCCTATTTTATTAAGATTATAGTATAACTTTTCTGTCTTATTTTTATGAACAACACTCCATGTTTTCTTTTCATAGAAGATTTAAATAAATTTCCTTAAATGTTGTAGTAGTATTTATGCATCTAAAATATTTCACTTATAATCATGGTTTCATAAGTTCTAAGAAACAAATAAATTAAAAATCTAAGTGTGATGAATTCCCCCATTATTTATAGTATGAAGATAATTCTCACTTTTAAAAAATTGAGAGAAGCTGGGAAGTGGTGGCACATGTCTCTTATCTCAGCACTTGTGAGGCAGAGGCAGGTAGATCTCTGTGACTTCGAGACCAGCCTGGTCTACAGAGAGTTCCAGGGCAGACAGATTTACAACAGAGAAACCCTCTCTTGAGAAAATAATAGTAATAATAATAATAATAATAATAAAAATAGGAGTAAAGATATAGATCAATTACTCATCTGATTAACATAAAGTTACCAAGCTAGCCAATCTATTAAATTGTATAAAATGTCAAATTACCTTAAACATAAATAATTTAAAATGTGAAATACACAGGCATTTTATACAAAGATATTACTACTATTGTTTTTATTTTAAATTATCATCTCTAAAAAGAAGTTTAAAATTCTTGAGCATTAGGAAAATTAAGTTTCTTCATCTAAAGACAGTGTATCTGATTGGATTAAAAACAAAATATTCAGCTGCATTTATCCTCAAAATACTCAGGTTAAATTTAAAAACTTTAAGTTGGAAATTAAGAGGACAAAGATATTCAATAAAATTAGCAATTTACCTCCACATTCAACGAGTAATAGTTAAGGTAGTTATATAAGAAATGGAGGTTTCCATACATTATTTTTAATATTCTATTAGCATCAATATTGATAAATAGGAAGTAGAAGTAACAAAAATACATATCCACAGACACATGACTTTATAAAAATGCTCATTTATACATGTTTACAATGGAGCATTCTCTCTTTAAAACAAAGGAAGTCTGATCATATAAGATAGGCAGCAATGCCACTGAAGGCATTACATTTAGAGAAATGAGCAAGTTTCACAATGATGATTACAGCATGATCCTAATTATACTACACAAAGGAAAGAAACAAACCCTTCTAAGTAGAAAGGTGAATGGTAGTTGCCAGGTGTTGAAGGAGGGGCCTCAAGGAGCTGCTATGTAATACGTATTAACTATCAGTTACGCAAGATGATTATGTTACAAGACTTCCTTTGTAAAATCACCAGCCTTAACTGAACAAAAGTAGACAGTGAATATGCTCTAATCATTGCTATGAGAACAGTTCTAATGCTAAGTGTGTACCTAGATAGAAAAACTAATTTCACATGGTTAAAGGAGTTTTATACCTAGACAAGGAGTAGTGGAATTTAAAATATTTGAGTTTGTTTTCACCTGTTTTGGTGCCTGAACTTGAATGTTGAGTTTCAGATCTGGTGTTGAAGACAGACAAATAAATTTTCCTTATGACTCTAGCTACATATAAAAGCCAGCTAAGACCAAACTTAAAATAAATAAATAAATAAATAAATAAATAAATAAATAAACAGTTGTAAGTAAAATATTTGACAAATTATTCAGTAAGTTCTTACTAATTTATTGAAAACATCAAGGGTGACAAAATTGGTTGTACCTCAGCCAGCCTACTTTAAAATGGAAGGATTCAACCAACCCCAGCATGCTTTCTGCTTTGTGTTTGAATCCATTTCATATTCTTTACTTCTTGGAGGGGAAAAGACAAGTACTTCAGTACTATTTGTTTGGGTTCTCTTGTTAATGCCATGATTTGGGAAATTCCTTCCTTTACATAAGTCAACTTATATAGTTTCTGCAATTTGAAACTTTAAGAACCCTCACTTAGAAGATAAAGAAGCCAATGAAGTGAGTTTATAAAGAAAGGGCTTAATTGAAAAATGAGAAACAGGAAATTACAGTGTTTGGGGAGCCAACGAAAGAACAAAACCCCTTTCTCAAATCTGATTTTTTTTTTGTTGGTTCCCATATTCAAATATATCATAAGAAGAAAAGAATTTAGGGGAAACCTGAAGTATCCACATTTGCAATTATTTCAGAAAGTTAGAGGTTACAATAAAATCTAGTCACATGTTTCCCAAGTAATTTTTTAAAGAATGTAATTAAACTATTTGCAAGTTGTGTTATGCAAGGATTTCTGAATCCTGAATTTGTTCATCACAAAGATTTTAAACTATATTTTTATATTTTCTTATATTTGCATATGTGTGTGTGTGTGTGTGGATTTGTGCATGTGAGTGTAGTATTCCAGAGGTCAAAGGGTAGTGTCTGACCTGACGCTACAGTTACAGTGTTTGAGGTTTGCTCCATGTGGGTTCTGTAAACCAAATTTGAGTATTTTCTTCACCACTGAGACATCTCTCCAGATCCATCAAAAAGTAAAAGTTTAAAAAATTAAAAAAAAAAAAAAAGAAGAAGAAGAAATTAGAAGGCATTTTGTTGTTTTAATTTTGCTAACAAACTGATTTGGGGCTAGAATATTCAAGTTATACTAAAAGTTCTTAACTTTACATTATTAATATTTGTAATTACACACACATTAATATTTAATTAACTTAACCCAAAGATGTAAATATAAAGACAGAATTGCCAATGTTGTATTTCTTATATTGAATTTTATTTGTGTTTATCCCACTTCTTAAGTAAATGTGAAATCACTGCCATGGATCTTTAATATCATTCCTGCAATAAATTTTATCTAGAAATCCACCAAAAACTAGGTGTTGATAGCTTTGACTCCAGGGTGTTCCTTCTGGGGAATGGTAAGTGTGGTCTTTTGGGATGTGCTCAGGTCATTAACTGACATGGCCTAAAAGAGGTTACTAGGTCCCAGGGCCATTCATTTTCCTATCCCTTTCTTTGTTGCTTTGTAATACACAGGATTTGATATATCAAACATACATTTTCTCCACAGCATAAGGTCATGCTACAAGCTCAATGCCTCAGAATCTACCAGTCATAGACCAGAACCTCCTTAGGTATTAGGCAAAATGGATATAGTTTTTTCATTAAAGAATAAATGACTATCTGAAATGTTTTCTTATGGCAACTGAAAGGCAATGAGAAACATTTGGAACATTTGAAGGTGGGACTTATTAGGAGCGTGGCAGTGGTAAATTTATGGTGTTTGAATGTTGTTACTTCTTCTGGTGAGAAGTCCAATCATTTGCTCTGGGAAAATGAGGACAGTGCCTAACAACATTACAGATACTTGCAAGGTTTCCCCAGACACCATGGGCAAGTCTGAAATGTAAAGTCACAAAGATGTCTTAAAAACTTAGCAAGGCAGTCTTTTGAAGAAAGAGACCACTGTAACTAGCCCACCAAGAGGCTTCAGGATTCTGTTCACAGGGATTTGTTTTTTGTTGATCAGCTGTCAAATACTCAGGCTGCTGCAGCTGTGGTTGGAATGGGCCTCGGTATAGCTCATGGCGGTAGCAACACTCTCATGTTCCAGGTGATGCTGATTTTGCTGGCATGGAGATTCTATAAATTATGATATCATGAGGACTTCCACTGAGTTCTCAGATGAAAGCCTAGGAGACCAGGAAAGATCTATCTTTTGGAGTTCCTGCAAGCAATTCCCAGAAAGACAACATGTGGTGTTGTAGA
Organism: Cricetomys ansorgei; assembly: GCA_026225945.1. Classification (NCBI taxonomy): domain Eukaryota; kingdom Metazoa; phylum Chordata; class Mammalia; order Rodentia; family Nesomyidae; genus Cricetomys; species Cricetomys ansorgei. Next base: position 13,259,853 of record JAMJFZ010000713.1, read on the forward strand.
AGTAAAGCTGAGGCTGCAGTGGAGACATTCAGGATGTAGCGGTGTTAACAACATGAACTGCTCCTCAGGATATGCTGTGTCTAGCGCATAGAGCCAGCCTGGGAGCATTGGCATGTAGGAAGCAATGAGCAGGATCATTATGGCAAAGTTGCTTCATCTCTGGGAGTCCATTTCCCCCCAAAGGTACCACAGGTGGTAGTACTGTCACCTTGCTGGGTTCTAATTCATCTCTGAGTCAGTCTCCCTGTTTTTTGTCTATATTCCCTTCTACAACGGTGACTTTAGTTTGTGCCTATCTGGTCATTTTCATCTTGGAAGTGTGTGATGTATTTTAATTGTCTTACCGAAATCCACAGATTAATACAGTAGGATCTTAAGATTTCAATTTTTAAAGATGTTGAAACAATTGAAACTGTAGAGGCTGTTTGGGTTTGACCAAATATATTTTTGATGGTGAAATGGGCATGGGATTTTGGAGGTCACAGGTAAGAAGATATAGCTCAGATCTTGATGTTCCCCAAATCTTATGTGTTCAAAAGACTTGGGCCCAGGCTGTTGCTATTGGCAAGTGGTGAATCTATTCCAAGGCAGGTTTTTGTGCATTCCTTATTGTATTTGAGATTTGTCCTTGAAGGTACAGGTCTAATGAGAACTCAAGCTGTTGCTGTTTCTCCCAGTTTGCTTCCTGGCACATAATGGAAGACAATTTGCCCTGTCCTATTCTCTTGCTATGATTGGTTCATTGACAGGACCCCAAGAAAATGGATCCCACTGTTCATAAATCTGGAAGTTCAAAACTGTGAGCCAAAACATGTTTTGTAATTGATTATCATAGTTAAACTTATGGAAAGTTAACTACAATTCTTTTTTGTTTGTTTGTTTTGTTGTTGTTTGTTTGTTTTGGATTTGTTTGTTTTTATTGTTGGAGACAGGGTTTCTCTGTTGTAACTCTGGCCATCCTGAAGCTCACTCTAGGCTGGCCTCCAACAAACAGAGATCTATCTGCCTCTGGCTCCAGGGTGCTGGGATCAAAAGCACGTGCCACCACCACCTTGCTACAATTATTTCTAAATGCATTTAAAAATATTAGTCTCCCTTTTAGCTTTCATAACATTGACATATGAGCAAGAAGATATTTTTATAGAAAGAAAAATAGAGATCTAACTCCATCTTTCTTTCTAAAAAGTAACATTTATTCTGTAGACTCCCATACTTAAAACTTCCAGTAAAGTTTTAGCATTGATTTGCCACATTTTACATCATCTGACAAATTCATTCCTGATCTCCTTAACCTGGCAGTTTCTTTATTTGTCATTATATTAGTGTTTTTGTGTGATTTAGCAAAAGTGAACATATATATTCTCCTTTATAAAATATAATTCATCATGCGTTAGTTCAAAAACACCTTTTAACTGTGGTGAAATTAAACATGCGCGAGTGATTTTTCAAAAGTACTTTATTGATCAAGATATTAAATATGTTCTTACTGTAAAAATGTATACAGCAAGCATGAGGTGATTGTTTTGGTGGTAAAATTTGGACCCTACTTTTATATTTGCCTTCTGTTTGTTACAGAATTCCATATAAACACAATGTAACACTCAAATAAGCATTAGCATATTCAATCTGGATTGCATAAAACTTCACACTTAATGAAAGTTTGAGATTTTGTGATATTTATTAAGTATTGACTTGCAAATTCAATTTGTATCAGCGATTTTATCAACTTTCTCATTAAGTATTGTGTCGTTATTTTCCATGTAATGGTTGGTAATCTGAGAAGAAAACTGAGTACTTTGCAGGTAGACCATGAGGCATTCTTGGAGTAAAGTTTAAATAGGCATTATTTTTATCTTGATATATTAAATCCTTTTTTACCTTTATCCTTTTGTTATGAATTGATTAGTTTATAATCCTAGGTTAAAGATATTTCTTCCTTGGGTATGCTTATATAACAGATGGCTAATTCATAGCTGAGCAGCTAATTCACAAGGAGGTGAGAAAGAGTGACAGCAATTATAATGATGAATTGTGAATATTCTCTGGCCTTTTTCCTACTGGGTCTAGGTGAGATAGATGATTGCAGATAATCTCTCAAAAGAGAGAAACAAAAAGATCCAGAATTAGCTGATGAACTTGATGTTAAGAAGAAGGGAGGACCAAGCTCAGCAAAGGACCTAAGCCCCACATGGATAAGTACATTGTCTGTCCAGTCACTGTCCAACTACAAGCATTTTATAAACTATCTGTAGAAGAAATCACAAATGAAGCATGTTGAATTTCTACAAAGGTTCATTATGCATCATAAAGAAGGGTTCCTTACAAAATATGATACTCACAATAGGCCAGTCAGATTTATGTTTAAGAGACTACAAATTGGAATAAAGAAGCCTATGGGTTCCAGTAACCTATCAGTTGTACAAATTAATTTATCTCATTTAAGAAATCAATAAGAATCTGTCTTTGGTAAAATAAGATGAATCTCACTGAATTACTAATTTTTAAAAAGTGACTTCCTCCCTCCTCAATATGCTATACTTATAAATCTCAAGCTTTCTTCTTTTGCAAAGTATGATTCAAAATAAATAATAATATTGAAAAAAATGGAGGGGCTAGAAAGACAGTTTAGTCATTCAGTGAGTTTTCTACTCATCCAGGGAGCCAGAGTTCAGTTCCCAATACCCATGTCCGGGTAGGGGCACTTACTATCATCTGTTACTCTAGTTTCAGGGGATATAACTCTCTTTTCTGGACTCTGTGGGCACCCCACAGAAGTATACATACACACACACTCACAGACACACAAGAATTCTGGGAGCTGTTGAATTAGCCTTTCTCAGGAATGAGGAATCTTATTGGTTGGCGGAAAGAAAGTGGTGAATACTGAAACTGTAAGGACTAGGCTGGACTTGACCAAACTTTAGTAAGGCTTGAGAATGTACAAGTAGGCCTGAACTTTGTCTGAACTTTCCCAGAAACCTTGGCACCCAGATAAGGAAAAATTCCAGTTATACTCACATAAGAATAAGTTTCTATTTACACTCAGATAAAGAATAGTTTCAGCTCAGCACTCCCTAGCTACAAAACAATGCACCTGGAATGCACTGTTACCTTTTCGCTGGGCTGATTCATGTCATTGCACCCAACCAATCAGCTTAAAGGTTATGTGGTGTCATTGTATCTAACCAATCAGCTTAAAGGTTATGTGGTTGCTAAGAAAAGAGTATATAAGCAAGTTTGAAAATCTCCTCAGGGTGGCCTCCTGCCTCCTGCCTCCTGCCTCCTGCCTCCTGCCTCCTGCCTCCTGCCTCCTGCCTCCTGCCTCCTGCCTCCTGCCTCCTGCCTCCTGCCTCCTGCCTCCTGCCTCCTGCCTGAAGACTTTATGGAGGTCCACCCGAAAGCATAGGAAGGACACATCGATATAATAAACCTCATGCTCTTACAATGATTGGTGCCTCGGTGTCTCGCTAGGTATCCCTTTTGGTAAGAAGACCCATCTTGGGCTTCTCAAAACCCCATGTACACAACAACATAAATGAACTCAGCAGGCTGTGAAGAAAAAGAGGGGATATTGGGGAGGGCATTAGATGGAGTTAAGGGGGAATGATGTCATTTTACTGAAATTAAAACACATTTTAAAAAGAGTAAGAAATTTAATTGGAGTAGAGAGTCTATAATCTCAATCTAAAGAATTCACAGAAACTCGATAATCACAGAGGGAATAATCTTCTACTAATTGTGGCATTTTATGCACAGTTTGAGTTGGCAGGATTCATATATTCAACTAAGACTCTGTATATACATTGTTCTTTTATTTTTTTTTTTTCCTTTAACTTCAGTGAGGAGCTCAGAATTCACAAGCTCTTTCCTGATAGGGGGTTTTTGTAATTGGGAACTCTGCTGCTGACTTCCTTTTATCCTTATAAATATGCTGCCCATTGTTCCTTGTTTTAGAATGGACTTATTTTTTCACTTGAAATCCCATGAACACCATGTTTTCATAGGACTATGTACCTTTGAATACATGTCTGTTTCTTTCAGACTGGTGAATGCTGTTCCAGGAAAAGTGTTTGCTAAATTCATGAGCCCAGCATTATTCCTGCTTCTATAATTAAGGTACAGCGCTTATACCTAAACCATAAAAATACTCACTCAGAGTCTCATCTCATGGCCACATTTTTAGCATATAGCTATCCAAAAAAGCTTTTGGGCATATTTTATTTATACACCTATGCATACAGAAATGTGTTCAACATATTTTTTTAAAAACATCTTACTGGAAGTCATAGGGCATTTTTTTTTCAAGTTGATTTTCAGTCAAAATTTTAAATGAACAATATCAGAGAGCTTTAAGTGTATGTGGTTCATGGATCCATTTTAAATATTTTATACTATTTTTATTTGTAAAATCTTCATAGTTTCTATGGTTGTAGTTTCTCAATAAAATTTTATATCATGATAAAAGGTAACTTTACAATTAGACCCCTCAGAGCCTGAAAAGATGGCCCAGACATTGACATCAAAATTAACATATGAAAGACTCAGTTTTCAGAAGATTGCAGGTCATTCCTCACTGGCAAACCTTGGAAGGAACAGAGAATGCAAGGAGAAAGCCAGTGCCATATACAAATTTGGGAGAAGCAGATGTTCCATGTGTGACTTATAACAGTTCATTGCTTCCTGGACCAGTGCCTTCTGAGCTTTCTCAAACTCTGTTGCCTCCTCCCATTCTTGGGAGAGCTTCTTTCTTCTTAACAAGCTGTCTCTATTTTCATTTCTAACCATGTGTCCTTGATACAATTTTTTTGCCATGAGATCAAAGAGCTTGCACTTGGGAGACTCCTGAACTCTACTGAACTTCTGCTTGGCACTCCTCAAAATGTTTCCTCTAACATTCTGGGCTTTCTCACTGTTTCCCTGATGTCTAGGCCAGCATAATACGGTGAGTTTCCCTCCGTCTTTCTTTCCCCCTGGTAACCTCTTTACTTTTAGCTTGCCTGCACTTCTTTTTAAAAATAAAGATTATTTATTTTTGGAAATTATATCTTTCCCAACTTCCTTTTCTTCTCTTCCACTGTTCCCATGTATCCTCCCTTGCTCCATCTCAAATTCATGGCATCTTTTCTTTTAATTGTTGTTGCATTCAGTTGTCCTATTGTTGTTCTCCAGATGTTGATAAGATTTTCTTCTTAGTCTATTTTAAAATTATTTTATTACTGAGACTAAGAACCCCAAAGAGAGAACCTCAGTTTCTCTCATAACAAACTCATAGATTCCCTTCTTTATCCTCCAAAATTTGGTATGTGCATATGTCATTGAATTAAACAAAATCATATTTTATTATAATGCTCCTATTTTTTGATCATTTAATATTCCAGGCATTAGTCTTGTTACATTAAGAATATTAAGAAGTTTTATTTTCATAGTCAACATATAAGATATAATTTATTTATTACAATATATTGTTTTTTTTTCCATTATACAAATAGAAAAGTAAGCTGAGGCAGCACTTGTTAAAAACCGTACAGCAGACTTGGGATATAGCTTACTGGTAGATGGCTTTTCTAGAGCTAACAAGGTCCTGATTCAATTTCAGTGTATACACACACACACACACACACACACACACAAAAACCTATTCATGTATGCATGTAGACAGTGGTAGGATTGGTATTGGGGATATGGCAGGCAGTCCCAAACTTACAATTCTGAATATAAAGCTAGTTACATTACTAATTTGGTAGATTTTTAAAGATTTTTTTGTTTTTTTTGCTTTTTTTCCGAACACAAGTTGTTCATTCTTAAAATTGAAAATATCATTTTCATATCAACTCTGAGTGGTCTTTCATCTTCCTAACATATTTGTCATTGCTGATGATAATAGTGCTAAAACTAATTTAAAGATCTAAGTCCTCAAATGTCTTCATCTTTATATTAGCATAATAATAGGGAATAATTATGAGCCCATTATTTGGGAAACTAATATATGTGGAAATAATATTTTCCTCTTGTCCAAAAGAGAGAGTATTGAAATCTACTTATAGATACCAAGAAAATGAGTTATTATTTTGCAAGCCTTGTTTCCAGAAAAATATGCGTAAAATGCACTGAGCTTTGTCCATAACAACCTTTGCTTGTTCTAGGCAGGAAATGTGGATGTAATAATGCAACTGGCAGACAAAAAAAGACCTGAATCTAGCAGTTCTCTTTTGGTTTACATCTTGAAAGACTTATGTTTATTTCTATTGTAAATATTACTTATGGAATGTTCAATTGTGTCAAATCTGTTAAAGTCATAGTCCATCTTGTGAACTAGTATTGCTCAAACGAATATAACAATTGCACAATACTTAAGTGCAGTTCAAATCTAATACCTTTATCTTGTTGTATACCTATCCATCCCTACTGCCAGTACCTGTAGAGAGAGCAGGAAACAACTATATTCTAGTGTTCTTGGAAATCTGCATGTAGGAAAGCAAGTAAATGCATATTCACCATGTGCATAGTTCATGAAGTGCCGAGGACAATACAAGCCTCAGAGGAAATGATTGTTTCACAACAAGGAACTCATGCATTTCAAATTGCTCAACACCTGGGCTTGAAATAGGTCCATACTCCTGTTGGTTAATGCTACTGCTGTAATACTGGCAAGAAGACTGACAGCTTGCAGGGGCATTCACAAAGTCATACAGCACGTTAATTCTGGTAATATGTCCTTTTTTCTGATTGGCATGAGTACAAGAAAGAAATTGGCCATATCTTCCTGATTCTACATCTGGTTATATGGCACAAAGAGGCACTAACTCTGCACTGAGTTTATAGATTTTAAATTTCCTTTATTTTTCCCATACTAGTATATTAAGTTGGGGATGCATAAAGCACAGATATTATGTGACATATGTTTTTTTTTTCCATTTTCCCCATTTAACTTTAGGATTATTCATATGCTTATTTTATTTTGTTTTCTCTACTTTAATACTTTAATAAAGTTTTTAATCTATAAGATTATAAAATAATAAATTATAGTACAAAAGGTTAAAAATCTGATACTCTTACATTGCTACCCATATTCTCACAAAGAATGTCAAAACTTTCCTGAATCAAACATTCTATTTCACTTCTTCTGTATTCAGTGAAAGTTTTCATTACAAAAAAATAAAAGTCATTTTTATAGGAAAACAAAAATTGTATGCATTCATGGTATTATAAAGAAACCTGCTATTCTTTCCTATGATTCTAATATTCTTAAAATATATATTTTTATATGAGTACAATTACTCAAAGCTTTATGAATGCACATTCTTTTTCTCACAGATAATTGTTGCATACACAGACACACACACATGCACACAAACACACACACAAATATATATATATATATATATATATATATATATATATATAGAGAGAGAGAGAGAGAGAGAGAGAGAGAAAGAGAGAGTTCTTATTGAAATATATAGTTTTAAGGGTATTTGTTTCTACATTCTGCCTCAATTACTTTTCTGAAGGTAACTGAAGGTGATATGATGAGGAAAGAGGGAATAAATGGTAAAGAAATTTCTGTGGAGAGAGATCTGGGAGGACAGAGGAACATTTGTGGGAGGATGACTAACAGTAAGGATGTTTGGAAAAGACATATGGAAACCTACTACTTTATATAAAAGTTTAAGTGGACTTCCTCTACACAAGGGATTATGATCATCCCAGGACACATAGGATTCTAAATAAAAAGTCTAGTAGATGCATCCCTTGAGTGGTTGTTTAGAGCTCTTCCGGAGACCATGAAAAACATGCAGGCTACTGTTATTGCTCTTGGTTTCCCACAAGAATATGATGACAAGATTTTATTGACAAAGATACCACACACATTGACCACAGGACATGGAAAAAACAGTTTGTTACTAATCGGGAAGCTTCCTTCCTGCTGGCTAGCTCTCATGGGAGTTGCTATGTAGCTAACATGGGGAAACACATCATTAACAATATTATCCACCTGTGACCATTGCGAACTGTAATAATAGCCAGAATGACAACATATGGCCATTGGTTCAATGGTGGCATGAATGTTATGGAGGTATAATCAGATATAAGGAACTCTACACAAGGAAGGAAGACATGCTCGGTAATGCATCTCTGGCCAACAACTCATGACTGGGAACACAAGAACCCCAAGGATACACCCACAACTATTATTCAATTAAGATAATGCAGTATCAAACTAACTTTTAAATTCATATCTCTACCTGCAGAGTAGTGCTACTCTCAGACTTCATCAGAGAAATTTCATTGTGTAGTAGATGATAGCAAACACAGAAGTTCAGTACTGGTCAAAGTGCATAGAACAAATGTCAGTGGAGATCTCGGCCACACACAGGACATCTATTTTACACCCCATCCCCAAGGCTCAGACTCATTGCAGAAGCAGGACAGAAAGACTTGAGAGCCAGGGGGTGGGAAGAACAAGAGGAAAAGATGCCTTCAGGAAATTATAGTATCAATAAACTTATGAACTTAAAATGGCTATGACTGCCTACATAAAATCTGCATAAGAGCAGGCTAGTTAATGTTTTTAACCTGGAGTGGGAAGGAGTTTATATCTCTAACTAATAAGCTGTGGACACTTGATGACTTTCAGAGGAGACAGTCAACTTTCTATATGGGTGTGTCTCCTGGTATGTCAACCATACACCAGTGGATGGGCCACAGACAGGAGTATATGAAGTACACAAGATGGAGTTGATGAGTTATTAAAATTAAAAAAGCAACCAAACATAATATTTAGTGGTAGGGAGGTGGTGGTTGATCTAAGAGGAGTTAGTAGGAAGTGTTGGTTGTGAATATGGTTAAAATAAATTGTATTAAATTCTCAAAGAATTAATAAAAATATTTACTTTTTTAGTAGAGGATTTAATTTTGGATGTTTTCAAATGCAGGTATGCACACTTTATGTGTTATTACGAGGCAAAAAAATAATAATAATAATTGAATCAGCTAACTACAAGCCTGAGAAGAAGGAAAAAAATAAAAGAAAAACAGCCAATGATTATTCATCTGAAACTTTAGAGAAAATCTGACAGCATAGTCTCTAGCCATTCATATGTTTTTTTTAAAAAAAAAAAAAAAAACCTAAAACAAAACAAGCCCTGTCTTTAATCTGTTATTTGGTTTCAAACCTGCTTTTGATCCACAATTCACTTTGAAATTCAACCTTTGTCTAGGAACTCACTTTAGCTTTATATTCTAAAATTACATCCACTGCTTAGAAAGATGAAACCTTGCAGATGCAGATTTTTCTTAATTTCTCACATCATAGAAACACATAAAACATTGTAAACTAACAATAGCAATTGATTTTAGCTCAAAGCTAAAAAATTTACATCAAAGATAAGAGGAAGTTACTTGTGTGTTTTACCTATTTATAGCAACAATGCAGGTTAATAAACAGTATGACATTTTAAAATACTTCTTCAATGACCAGTCAAGTATGGAAAGTAGGCATTGTTGATGTGTTCTACCCATTCTCACATACTACTTGATAAGAGTATAAGAAAGACTACACAATATTAAAGACAGCCAAATCCTGAGACTATGACCTTAATAGCTAAGTTGATTGTATCTCACCATGTGACAGTTAGTCAGGCTGTTTCAAAAACATGAGAATTGCTCAATTATAGGCATGTGGATGTTCAGTGGTGGTGGGCCTCTCAGCTGAGCGGAGGCCTGGGACAGTACAACTAAAATAATCCTGAGGACTGCTTTTTAACTCTCCCTTCATTTTTGAATCTGTAAATTAGTTGATCTCTTTATATGGAGCCTGAATAGGCCATCTTCTGTAACCAGACAAAACTTCCCGTGGTGGGATTGGGACATCAACCCAGCCACAACACTTTCAACCTGCAATATATCCTACCTGCTGAATCTCTGGGGACAACGGAGGGGCAGAACTCCACATCAACGGATGGAGCCCATGCCCGACACTGCACAGCTGGCCAGGAAAAGGAGACTGGATAGCTTAGAAAGGATTCCTAATGATATGCTGGTATGTGAATAGATAGGTGCATAGCCGAATCTGCATCTGAGAGGCTTCCTGCCGTACCTGAAGGGAGTAGATGCAGAGGCCCAAGGCCAAGCATTCAGTGGAGCTCAGAGAATCATCTGGAAGAGGGGGAAGGCGGGAGTCCGGGGTCGAAGGGTCGAGGACACCAGGAAAATAAGGCCCACAGAGTCAACCTGCCAGGACTCATAGGGGTTCACAGAGACAGAAGTGGCAGACTCAATACTTGCATAGGTCCTCTACATATATCTTAAGGTTATTTGGCTTTTTGTGGAACTCCTAAAAGTTGGAATGGAGTGCCTTTTACTTGTCCTTGGGATTCTTTTCCTCCTGCTAGACAGCTTCATCCAATCTTGATGTCGGGAATTGTGCCCAGCCTTGTTCCATCTGTTTATGCCCTGTTCAGTTGGGAACTCTAGAAAGCATGATCTTTTCTGAGGGGAGGCTGATGGGATGGGTGATCTAGAGAAGAAGGGGGAGATGAGAGAAGCTGGGAAGACTGCAGGGAGGAGGGGAGGTTGGAGTCAGGATGTACTATACAAGATTAAAAAAAAATAAAAAGAGAAAAGAAAAAAATAAATGCAAAAAATAAAATTAGTAAAAAAGAAAAAAACTATGAAAATATTGCTTGGAATAATTCTTCCTTAAAGTCACCAAGTGTGGAAACAAAGTGTTCATTCCTAACAGTATGAAAGTCACAGTTTGGAAACACATTGCTGTCTTACATTAATTTAGTCTACCATAAAAATTTTATTTAAATGACTTTTGAATATGTCTCTTTTCATGAAACATTTAATATTAAACTTTAAATTTAAAGAATATTTAAATGTTCTCAGTGTTGTTACAAATCACATGCTGTTTATCTACAGAACATTTGTATCAGGCAGTTTCATGTCCCAGAAAACTCAGAATCACTGGATAATTTTCCTTTACCTGTGAGGAACATGGGCTACAAACGCATTTCAAAATATGAATTAGAGTATCACATTCACGTCCTAACTATTCCTGAATTGTGAAACATACTAATCCATCTTACCAACAATTCTGTTTTGATAACAGCCACCATTGCTAATATCACTATATTGCACAACAAAATTTTATATTCTCATCAGTGCATTATCAGTCATGTGTTTATGAAATGTTAAAGAATATGGATCATTTCAAGTTATCTTCAGTTTTAAAAATTAATACTAAATTTGAAGCGTTTGTTTTTATAGTATTATGACCATCTTATTAAATATCTGAATCTAATTATTTTTTGCTACATAGTCAATGAGTTCATTGTGACTGGGTGACTGAATAGAATAATATTCATAGTTACCTAAATTATGTATTAAAATCATCCAACATTTTTTGTGAATACTCCTTTCTAAGATTGTTACTCTTGCTTTGTTTCAGTGGATGCAAGCAATGATAATTTAATGTTTGAGGGAATAATCCAGTAAGAGAGACACAGTTTTATGACAATTAACAGGTGATTGTTGTACCCTTTAACATCATTCATCGTGCATAACCTCCTAATTTTCACACACACCACACTTAGACTAAGATATTTACCACTTCAATAGCTTTCCTGCCATATACCCCAGGTTTCTCTAAGACTCAGTCTTCTACCCAATCTATCTGCAATGTTAACGCTTGTATTTATTTCTATACTTTCCTAGAGTTTGCATTCTATATTTCACCACTGAATTAATACATTCATTAAAACTTAGAGGATTTTGGGGGTTTATCAAGTTTAATATTCTTTTGTGTTGTCTTTGATATTTGGGCCTTTTAAGTTTTTGTTTTAATTAGGACATGGAATTTGAGTAAATATGTACTTTACCAAATCTGTTGTTTTTTTCAGTTTTGGAATATTTTAATTAAATCTTCTTAACTTAGTTTGTCTTTTGACTGTTATCTCTCCTAGTAAATCTTTATATTTTCTAAGATTATCTAACTTTGATTTATACAATTTTAATCACTTCCATTTTATATTTAATTATCTCTCTGCAATGTATTTTGGGTAATTGTTTCTGATGTACTTTCCACTTGGTTAATTCTTCACTCAACAGCTAATGTGTACTTGGCTGAGTTTTATATCAGTTACTGTTTGCTTCAAATTATAGAGTAAAGTTCTTATTACTGTTTCAATCTGAAAGGTCAGTTTTATACAGACCAGTGATCCCATGTTAAAAGTTACAGAGATAGTGGCATTACAGTCCCTGAAATCTTAATATATTCATTTGAATAAAATGAGCAAGCTTTCCAACAATTCATTGAATGTGATACAATTTTTCCTTTCTATAACCATGATCTCCTTGTTAATTCAAATCACTTGTTCCTCCTATTATCATGCAATAATGATTTGTGAATGTAAACATCAAGATCATAACTGTGTGTTGCCTACTAGACAGCCCTGTATGCAGGTTTTTAGTAAATCTCTAAAATTACTGTGGAATAAATTCTAAATAAAGCTTCTTTTTTCTCACTTTTTAAATTTTGATTTAAAAAACCTCTAGGATACCTGTGATTTCCAGCTAATATCTATTAATGTTCTTCAGTTTTCCCAAGATTCATACAGCGTTGTGCTGCAATTCATCTTCATGTATCTCATACCTTCTTTGCCTTCTTATTCCTTTCATTGTCGACTGGCTCTATGAAGATTATTAAGAAAACAAATTAAATGATTCTATTCCTAAACCTGACACACCTGATTGTTTAATTTCTTCTGATTTTTCTATAGTGTGCTTCTAGCACAAATATTTGAAAGTAAAAATTATGAGTCTTTCTTGCTATATATTCACTTCTTTTCCCATTTCCTTTTTACATTTATTTTTTTGATGGTTAGAGTGAAACCTGGGGGAGCTGGTTTTCTCCTTCCACCACGTAGGCCCCTGTGATCAAACTCAGGTAGTCACGCTTGACAGTGGGGGGCTTTATCCTCTAGTTCATTTTGCCAGCTGGTTTTCAAACTTCAGATACAATAAATTCTAAATTCAGGCATGCAAAGTAGTTTGCGCATGTTTGGCCTTATGTTTTCTGATAATGTTTTATGCTCTGTCATTTTCTTTTTTCTATCATTTATATTACAAATAATGAAACATGTTCAAATCTTTTTAAATTTCTCCAGAAGAGCACATCTGACATTTTCCCAAGTACTCTATCCCTGATATTTCTTTACTTATTGTTTTCAAAATTAAGTTGCAGCTGTCATCCCCTTCTGAGCACTTTGTTGTCACCCAAACACACTGCTCATTTTTCTCTTAATTTGTCAATATTCTCTACCCTTTTTCCATGATTTCTCCTAGAAATCTAAAAACTAAAATAAAAAAGAAAGTTCCAAAAGAAAAGTAAAATCCTAAGAAATGGCGTAACATCTAACTTAATATTCTGCTCCTTCTAGAAACTTACCATATTATCTGACATATATAAGCAAGGAATTTTTTTTTTCATTGCTATGGAAGCAATCCCCAGCTTATGCTTGCTGGAACATATAATGCCAGTTTTCAACCTGACTGAAGTTAGAATCAGCTGGGTATTGGAATTCTGACTATATATATGGGGTATTATTTTAGGCCAATTGATATCGAAGAATGTCCACCATGGAAGACACAATCCCAAAGCAGAGAACCCTAGATTATATAAGAGTGGAAAATATGAACTGAGCAGCAGCATGCATGCCTTGCTTTCTTCTGACTGTGGAATGATTTCAAAAAAATGCTTGAGGCTCCTGATTCTGGGACTTTCCTCAATAGTGGACTGCAGTGTGGGACTGAGAGTTACAGAAAACTTTTTCTCCCTTTGATTGTTTTCATCAATACATTTTATCACAGCTGCATTTTTTAAATAATCTAATTCTTTTCCATTCTTTGGGTTTAAACTACGCACTTCATTGCTTCCAAGACGTATGTGCTGTCACTGTGGGGATACAATGCTCCATTGTCTAAGTCAATCATGATGATCTAAGTCTTTACTTAGAATTCAATTTGTATACAAATCATGCCAATTATTTTCTTTGGGCCCAATCTCTGTGTATCCCACTAATGTCTTCTAATAGGATATAAGCCCAGAGAAGAGGCATTGTATTTTATATTGTGTCCCACACTTTTCTTCTATGATTTCTTATTAAATTATTCTTGGATAGTGAAAATTTGATTATTTTGGAAGTAATAATAAAAAAATGAACTCATTTTAAAAATAATTCCTATGGTTACAATTCAAACTAACATTTGTAACTTAGGTTGATATTAAGATAAACTTTCAAAGACTAATGGATCCATTTTAATGTATTTAGCACAGATGAGCAATGATCAACGGCATTTATAACACTATATCAGCATTTTATCACTGTATTACAAATTTCCTCAAATTCCATAATTGGAAATATCTGTCACTAATTTTCTCTTAACATCTTAATACGTTTACTAATTCTTTGAGAATTTCATACAATGCATTTTTAACATATTCATCTCTCTCCTCCAATTCCTCCCATAACTACCCACTTTACCCTTCCCTTTCTTCTCACTCAACCCAGTTTTCATGACTTATTTCTCTCTTCCTCCTCTTCCTCCTTCTCACCTTCCTGCTTTCCCTCCTCTTCCTCCTCTTACCCCTCCTCCTTCTTCATCACCATCATCTTCTTCTTCCCCATCTCTTTCTGTTGTGTTGCTCAGCTAGTCTTGGCAGTAGAACCTGGCATGTTGACTGACCTACCAAGTGTCACCCCATTAAAGAAAACTGCTTCACTCTCTCCCAGTAGCTATCAAAAGCCATTAGCTCATTAGCTAGTGCTGTGATTTTCCATCTGCCTCCCTTGGCCCTTTCATGGGATTTTGTGCGACTGGAGCTTCTCCAGGTCTTGTACCCACTTTCAAAATCATCCATTGTGAATTCACACATGCAACTGGCTTGTTATGTCTGGAAAACACACAGTTTTGTTGATATTATTAACCATCTCTGGTTCTTACACTCTTGCTACAACCTCTCCCTTGAAGACCCCTGAGTCTTTGGGGAGGGAATGTGATAAGGATATCTCAAAATCTTTTTTCTGTGGCTCATTAATGACAAGATTTCATTGATTCTTCTACTCAACTGTTTTATTTGGATGAAATCAAAGTGTTAGTCAACTACTATCTCACCCTCAGCCTAAGTTCACAAACATGTAAATAGAATTCCACTCCTTAGTCGTTTGAATGAGGACATATTGTTGTTATTACTCACCTGCTCCTAAAATCTCAGGTCCTAAAAGCTACCTAACATTCCTTGTTGCACAGTCATCTTCCGTATTTTCTGATTACTTCCTGAAGACTAACAAGAGCCAGGGGTTGTTGATAACACCAACGTTAGCTACTACTAGACTTTGTAAATGTTGATCTTATAACTCACTAAATTTACAGTTATTTCCAAACTCTGAAAGAACTATATCCACGCTCAACTCAAGTTGTTTACGTCAGAGGTATTGAATTCTACCTATCACACTTAGTGAAAAATACTGTTTGAATATTAGCCCCCTAAAATGAAAAACTGAAAATAAAATGAATATTTTAAAAAATTACACTATAATACCTATTACTCTGAAGTGTAAAATAGATTAAATTTGACACCCACGAATGCTTATTAATTTTTATTTTATTTATTTTATTTTATTTTATTTATTTTCCTCAAAATGAGCATTTGTTAAATAATTTTAGTTTACCTTCATGAATTATAAATGGATGGGTTGTTCATTATGTATTTGGGGACCAAAAAATTATTTCATTACTGATTTAAAAAAGAGAAAAGTTAGAACATTTTAGTATTTTTAATGCAATTCATAAAGAAAAACTTGGTCACTAAATATAGAATTGCATTTAAATGACAAGTGATCACATAGCAAATTAAAAATTCTACCTTGACTACTTTATTAGACTGAATGAGAGAGCACAAGAGCTTATGGGATGCTTATAGAAATGTCTGAAAGAAGGCTTTTCAGCTGTCATGTGTCATGTGAAAAGTACACAACATCCTGCCTTCGTCTTGACAGGTCATCACCTGTAGGAGAAAGGTATTCTTGTTTGCAGAACTTGTTGCACGTTCTGCAGCTCATAATAACGTCTGTCAAAGCCTCTGCATAAAAGTAGGATGAAGATGCCTGTTAATCACCAGACCGTATTAATCTCGATTTTAAAGGAAGATGTTAGCTATTGTGACTTTTTAGAAAAGTAGAACTCTCCCCAGGAAGACTCCCTCAGTTGTCAAGGAACTAGTCTACTAAATACACTAAATACACTTCTACTCTGCATTTAATTTTGGAGAAAAAGAATGTTTTAATTTTGAAGATTATATTTTCATTGATTGAATGCTTACCAGCATTCTTTAGAGTTTGAAAAATGATGATTTAAGGACTAAATGAAGAAATAAATAAGCAAATTTGTTTACGAGGCATTTACTAATTAAATGTTCCATGTAACTATTATAGAAATAAATATTTTTTTTCAAAATGAACATATTTTATTGCATAGTTTTCATTTAAGAATATAATAATCTTTCTGAACAGAAGGATCTTTTAAAACTAATTGAATTTGTCATAATCTGCTGTACAAATAAAAGCTCATTTCTTCTTTTCTATTTCTGGCAATAGCAGGTTAGAAGATTAGGGATACAGTTTTCTGTGAGGAAAGTAATAATATCAGGAAAAAATATAGTATTAATTTTTTCTTGAGAATATGAAGAACAAGATAATTAAGAAATTTCACAAGAAAAAGAAATTCAGAGAAATAAATGAATTCTATATCTAGTTTTGCCCTGAAGCTATTTAAGGGTTTTAAAAACTTAAATATTCTATGGAATAAAGCTGACTTAATTCAATCCTCAGATTAAGGTAAACCTGGGAAACAGAAAATAAACAGACAGACAAAACAAAAATAATAAAATAAAATAACTCATTGCTCTTGTGTGTTGAGACTCCAAAGAATTTCCTCATAACAAGTGAGAGCTGTAGAGTGTCTCTTTTTCAAAATTTGCTTGAAAATCTACAAGGCTGTACACTTTTAAAGTGGTTTAAGCTGGTGCTGAATTAGGATTGGTTACAGATTCTTGATAGAAATGCATGCTGATACATTCCAAAGGGAAATAAACTATAACTTGGACATCAAATTACTACTGCATATAATATTTCAGTTTCAAGCCTCATCATGTATTCAAAGATTGAGTTGAATTGAATAAAATGAAAAATATACAAGATACTAAAGACATAAACTTCAGGAGAAATTACAAACAAAATAGAATGTAAGCTCTAGATTATAAAATGCTTCAGATATTAGCATAACAAACAAAGCTACTGTGCATAAACAAATAATTAAAGCCTAGCAAGACTGACAAACTATAATCTATCAGAGCAAACATGGAGAAAATTTTGAAATAAGAAATTTGGGGAAAACCAAGAAACTCTATTGAATAACCTAATATCAGAACATTTTTATAATATGGAGAGAAAATTCTAGAGAAATTATTGCCAAAATAACAATAATGTCATCTATCCAAGATGATTTTCAGTTATATTAAAAAAGAGGACCATCTTCCTTTTGTCTCTTTGGGATTAAGATTCGGTTAGTTTATTAGTATAAACCAAACAAAGTGGTTTTTCATGTGTATGTTTCATTACCTTTGTATACCAAAACTGTGTTGTAATGGATTTATGACATGGAGTTAATGTATTGTGAGAGAAAATAGGCTTTATATTGCTACCTGTGAACTAAAAACTACATGACATATTTATACTGCAAAAAAAAAAAAAAAACAAAAAACAAAAACAAAAACTTCATTATGGGTATAAAGGCTAGGTCCTGTAATTCTTTTCTTTATAAAAGATAAATACTTGCTCTCTAGGTAAATGCAATAGTGGACTATAACAGAAACAATGCAAAGGGTTTTGTTTGGGTGTTGGAGATGATTCAAAGTGTGGTTAGCTCTTTTCTTTTTAAAACTGAATTTTTTTCACTCTGTTGTTGGGCTTTTAAAAGATCAAAGTACAAATTAAAGGTGAGGCAGATTTTGATTCCAATTCCATTCTGTAAATATTGTAAATAGATTAGTGTGAACATAAAACTCCAATGAAGTAGATACTATTAACTCATGAAAGGCATAATTATAACCAGGTCAATTTTCTCACAGGGGTATCATTTATTTTACCATATAAAAGAGATGTAAGACAGCTAAGAGTTCCCAAATTAACTTGATGGGAAAAAACCATACAATGAAGTAATCTATTTCTTACTAATGAAGGTATGTTCCATAATGGAGCTCCTCCAAGGAATTTCCTTTTGAAATAATATTTATGTATAGCTTAGCAGAGGTGAACATTGATTGCTTATCTCAATTGTAAATTTTGCGAGTTCCCCAGAGGAAAAAGCTCATAGATTGCTTGACTGAATTGTTGTGGGTGGTTTAAAATTATGATGAAAAGGAATGTAAAAATAGAAACTATGTGGCTTCCTTTGGTTGCTTGCAGGGAATGTTGCTAATTTATTTTTCATCTAAAAATATTAATGAAATTAGAATTTACATTTTGTTTCCAAATTGGCAATGAAAAAGGAGGTGTTACATTAATCAGCTTGATATAGTTATTAGTTCGTTAGTGCTCATTTAAATCCAGACACTGACCATGAGTATTGACTTCATAGCCAGAATCTCTTGACAAGGAGCTCTGAATGAGATAAAGTTGGGCACAAAATAGGATGAACTGTTAACTCTGTGCATGCATGTGAATTTAGAACAGTACATAAAGATATAGGTACAATGTCTAAAACACAATGTTTGAATTCATGATAGCTTGCAATGTTATGTCAGACTTCAGACTCTTACAAAGAAATGGTTGCTGTATAATTATTACAAATGAAAATAGTCTATCATCCACTTTTATAAATAAATTCTAGTATGAGCTTGATTCTTAGCAAAAGATATTTTATGTTATCATAAAATTTACCAAGTAATAATTGAAGAAAGAGTTGTAAATAAATAACCAAATAAATTTCTAGTATTGTATGAATTCTCTGAAGAAATTTGAGAAGTTTAGTTGGTGTGGTGACTAGAATACAAGTCAGACAAATAGATGAGAAAGAAAATACATTCTATTTAATATGAGATATGAGATTTAGGACAAGGCAACAGTGTAAACAATCCAAATCATTTAGCTCATGATTTTGCAGGTTTTCATCCAAGTTTGGGTGGACTCATGACTTCATGCCTACGGCAGGAACATATGATAGAAAAGAACCCATGCCTCATGGTTAGGAAACAAAAGAGTAAAAGAAGAGACTGAGGCCTCACAACTTCTTCAAGGGCTCTCTCTCATCAACCTAAAGCATCCAGTAGAAAAAACAAAACAAAACTAAATAGTTAGTTTCCACCACCTTTGAGTTCATACCTCCCAGTGGACATTTGGCACACTGAAACTGGGGTCAGTTGGGGTTCTGATACAGCTTCCACCATGAATGATTAATTACTAACATTTGCACATGGCAGGTTTAACTAGTTTTGGTAGGAGGTTCTATAAGCAATCAGTCTCAGGATCTAAATATCAGGGAAAAAGTTCCTAGTATTTGCACACACTGATTACCCATAAACACTCATTCTTGAACTCCCTAGAAAAGGGTTACTCATTCTCTTGAACCTGGCCCATATAGCTAATGACTTTGCCAATTTCCCACGAATCAATTGGTCTTGGAGTCCTCAACAGGCTGTGCCTGAATCAAATGTATTCATTAGGGATTTCATTCACTCATGGCTTCCTCTATTCCCTACAGGGGTTAGATGATGTAGGCCATATGAAGGGTATGGAATTAATTCAAAGTGCCATAAGATGTCAGCCAGAGAGGTTTATGAGGTTTGGTGGTGTCTAATTTATAGTTTTAGTAAAAGAGATGCCCCAGTTACATTGTGTTTTATGGATTGCTGTCATCTGAGAAGGTAGAGTACAAGAATAGAAATGAGGAGACCAGTAAGAGATCATAGCAATATTTCAGACAAGTGGCCTGAATATTTATAGTAGAACTGAACATAAAAATGAGACAATTAGAATTATTCTGGCAGTAAAACAACAACAACAAAAATTCTGCCTCCTTCCCCAAAATAACAACAAAAACAATAACAAAAGAAGTGCTGGTATTTTGAAGAGAGGCAGATAGAGGTAATGGATGACCAACAGAAACCTACCAGAGTTTTTGTTGTGAATGAAACACATTTGGGATGCTGTGTACAAGGAAGAGTTTTCATATCTATTCTGGGGATATTACTTTTGAGATTTATATGATTTAAGAAAGTTAGCCTTACAAATAGAGACTAAAAGTGTTCCAAAAAAGCCACTTAAGTGTCACCAGGATTCATAAGACTGGAACACAGAGGAGGAAGAATCAAGAGTCAAAGAACAAGACTTAGAGATTTCTACATGGAGCTGTCAAGGTCATTAGCAAAGCTACTTATTAACACAAAGTAAGAATGGGGTTCTTGAAGCTGAAACATGTCACTGCTCTCAGAGGAAAGGAGCACTTAGTTCTGATAAAGGCTGCAGAAAAGCAAATAGGGACACACCATAATTACTAAAGCTTGCTACCATAAATTTGCTGGAGATAATGATCCAAAAATACCCACATTTTCTTATAGTAATGAAAAAGAGGCTAACTCATAGAGCAGTGAAGAGTGGATCCAAGGTGTGAAAGAAGTGTATTTGGTATTTTACTTTTATATATTTATTATTTGTTATTACAGGTGAATAGGTTTATGGAGTCAGAATTGTTCAGTAAACCAATTTGTATTTTAAAACATGAAAGACCAAGGCAAAGTTTTGTACTGTAAGAGTATTCTAAGAGAAAAAGAGAATATTAGTTTAGTGGAAAAATGTAAGTGAAAATTGGTGAGATATGTCGATATTAAAAAATTAGGATTCATGGTAATTTTTATGAAATAAAACAGTGGTATAAAATTTGAAAACAGCATGAGGAAAAATTAACAAGTTTGCAGGTGCAAGAAGGTTAGAAATTAAGGATCTGAGGGTGTAGAGGAATATTTAATCATTTAATCCAGCCATATGGCTGCTCTGGGAAAGGATCACATTGAAAGCCCTGTATGCTAGCTAGAAAGGGATCATATTCAGAGGCCTGTGTGGTCTGGATGGAATGTAGAAAGAATATTAGTACACACCTTTAATCTCAGCATTCAGAAGGTGGTTATGATGCAAATCAGATCTCAGGAATCAATGTCAGACAAGCAGTGATAACTGCAATGAGTCAGAGTGAATGACATTCAAAGGACAAATCAGAGGAACAGTTGGCAGAGTGAGTCAGAATGAGGACACACCCAACCCTCAGGATAGAAAAGCAGACTCTCAGCTCAAAGGAAAGATAAAAGACAGAGGCAGAGACAATGAAGCTGACTGAAGCACTTGAGGCACCTGAGGTAGACATAGAGGCAGCTCAGCAGAAGTCAGTATCAGAAAGGAAGAGTGAGTGAGTTTGAAGCTGAACACAGCAATCCAGTCAAAGAAGTTGCTGGAGTCAACCAGAGTCAGAAGAGTTGAGTCAGAAACATTCAGCCTTCTCAGAAGGTCAGTTTGCATCAGGCAGCTTGAAGAAGGTTTGAGCCAGAAGAGCTAGTGAATTGAATCAGAAGAGTTCAGTACAGCCCTGAGTTTAGAAGGAACTAGTCAGAATGGTGCAGTTAGCAGTAAGTATAGGAGGCTTAAACTTTATAGATTGTAGTGAAGGTGAAACCTTCCAGTTTTAGGCTGAAAATTAGATTGTATGGATGCTAAAACCATTCAGGACTGGGGATTGAGTCAACCAAAGAATGAAAAGGCTTTGCACTTACATCAAAATCTACATGAGGGAATTCTCAAGGTGCTGGAAGGAGATTCATCATCTGGAAGGGATTCAGCATATTGATTGGCAAAAGAGGGCTATGACAGGTGAGGCGAAGGAATTTTGTATGAGTTTATTGTTTTCGAACAAAAGCAAAAGCTTTCTACAGAAATATTTTCAGATCAAGAGATACTTGATTATCTACATTGGTTTTGCTATCATATATTTAACTTAAGATTTTATCTTAATCGATCTTAACTACTTATGTGGCTTTCATTTACATCTATCCACACTCATTCATCAATAGACTTTGTTGGGTCCTTATCACATTGAAATTCCTCTACCTGAGCAAGGCAGAAATTCAGAGGAATGTGAGTCCAATATTATTTCAAAGGAAGATTTATACTGACTGAGAAGGAAACCTAAACTAGACAGAAAGAAAAACAGAGAAGTCCTGGTAAATTGTGAGCAAGTGTTGGGATTCACATCTTGGAGATATGAGATAGGTAGTACTGGGAAATGTGAGTATTAATAGTTATGCTGGACTTATTGGAAATTGGTTGACTTGGGAATGCACGACAAAGGAGGTGATGAGATCATCTGAGATACGGGTGAACAAATCAGAGAGATGATGTTTTTCTAAAAATAATGATACAGAATATGTATGATAGAACCACAAGGCCTGTCCTCACCAGAAAAATTTATTGTAGTATTGAATATTCTTCATATTGCAACTCAATTTCAGATAAAGTATTTGCAATAATAAGCTTAATCTTCAGTTTTTTATTGATTTTGAAAATGTCATTTTGGCTTTTCATGATAACGGAAAGTTCAAAATATTATTTTTTGCTACAATATATATAGTGCTTATGCATCCCTTAATTCTCCACAAAGTCTTGTTTAGATGTTGAACATCAATTTAATCTTGAAAATTGTTAAATATTGAAAATACTTGCAAGTGATGCCAAAGCAGTTTCCCCAGCCCCTCAACTGGCTCCTGTGGGGCATTGCCACACCACAGAGTGATGCAGGCTATATGTATCTTTCAGTGCTTTTCTGTGGAGGATATGCAATGTGTCTGGATGCATTCTCACTGACATAGCACCTAAGTATCACCAGTGCTTAGATTTTTTCCCAATGCTATTTGACATGTCACTGTCTCAATAACAAACAATATTCAAACTCTTTTTTCTATTTTGTTTTGTATTTTGTCTCACTCTTTACAATAGGACACTAATATCCCTTTTCTCCCATTTACTTGTATTTGTTTACTTTTGTGTTTTCCTGTGTAGGTCCAACTGTATAAAGATTGATAATACATGAATTGAATATATATATTCAATATATATTGAATGTTTTATATATATATATATAATTATATACTATTATATATATGGATATATATATCTCTATATATTATACAGCTATATTAATAAAACACACCTATCTCATAATATTTAAGTGCCAAACTATCTCATATCCAGAGAATGATAATATAAGTGCCTATAGCTACTTTTTAACACTTACTTTGGTTGAACAATGAAAGGGATTTGTCTGATGGAATAGTTCTGTGTAACATGCTGATATGTTAAAATAACTTGGTGGTTATATTTATTATAAAAAACAATTTTTCAAGTTTGTATAGATAGTAATTAAATGAGGGAAAAAAAATTGAAACATTAGGAAAGTCATCCCAGTCTTGTAGAATTCATTACTTCCTATTCAGATGTGGTCATTTTTTTGTGATGGTTCAGCTCCATTCTTAATGACTTTCTGTGCAATATCAGGCCTGTTTTTTCCTCATTGTGCTGTTTTCTCCCTTCTAATAATAATATATAGCCTCTACTATCTACTGTGTTCCCATGTAGGGTATCCCTTTGAAAACACTTTAAAATGATATGAAAAATGGAATAGCTAATAGTAGGGTCCACTGGTCAGTTTAAGAAAGAGAAAGAAAATGAAAATAGAATATGTTAACAGTTTCTTGCTTTCTCTGCAAACCTTATACTTCAGTCTGCCACTAGACCAAGGCAATTTTTGTTCTGAATGTGTCCTTATGTCCCTGCCCTATAACTGCATTCGTAAACACCACAGGGCATTCCTTTATGTACTGAAAACCAATGTTAAGCTGTATCACCCAGTAGTTTGCTTTTGTATCTGCATTATGCTTTCAGAGTGGTCATGGACACTGAATTAGCAGTCCTCAATGAATTTATTTTATGGGACATCATGAACTTCATTAGATTTTAACTCTCTCCATTTCTTGCTCTTATAAACAGTTTTACAATAGAGGGGTAGTATATTTATATTTGTGAGTTCAAGTAAAAATTTCAAATATATGTATGTATATGAGTATGGATGTGTGTCTGTGTACATGTTTTTGTATTGTACAAAACAATATAAATATTGTAAATATATTTATATTGTTGTAAATATATTGGTCTGCCTTCATTTTACAAGATTATATCAAATGAAGTTAGTAAGTATCAAGATTTACACCAAATTGATTGATAATTTCTAAACTGATTTCAACAATTCATATTTACAATATTGTGGTTTGAATAACATCTCTCCCTCCCCAAAAAAATTCACATTGATATTTAACTGCCATTGTTCTGCTTGAGTCCAACACTTCTTCTACAGGCTGAGGTTTTGTAGGCTTGGTTTCCAGTTTGTGGTGTCAAGGGTGAGGTCTAAATGCAGGAAGTAGGTCCCCACCTTTGGAAAGTCATAACCCCTAATTCTAGTTGACCATTTTGTGACCAAGCTACTTCCACAACAAGCTGCTTCTTGGATGCAGCTGCTCCCACAACACTTTGCATGATATTATCATAATATTATGGACTTAAATGTCTAAAGCTATGAGCCAAAATATAACTTTCACCTTTTATATGTTTCTGTCAGGCATAGTGATGAAAACTCATTAATAAATCATCATACGATATTAAGAAATGGGACATTAGAGAGCTTCTTTGACCCCCCAAAAACTCTATTATGAATAGATTCATTAATAGAGTAGGTTAGTTATAGTGAGAAAAAGTCCCTGCAAAAAAAAGAAAAAAACAAGAAAAGAATCTGGACTGTTTTATTTCTCTGTCTTGAAAGTGCTCACTAGTACATCTATGATATCTTGTCCTAGTGCTCAGACCCTTGCCAAATGCCAACATCATTCTTATAGACTTCTTTGCATCTAAAATTGTAAATCAAATAAACTTCTATCATAAATAAATTATTTATCCTGTATTTTGCTGGAACACAAGAAAAGAAACTCCAACCTCTAAATGACTTAGTGCCCCAAAGTATTGAAAACACTGAACACTTTCAGATATAAAGTTTAGTTGTACACCACTGTGGCAGCTCATCAAAGAAGACAAGGAGGCATTTTCATAGATGGAATTCTATCAGACCTCAGCAGAGGGAACCACCATCCTGGCCAGTTCCAGTCTCCATAGTGGAACCCCAAGCTCTCAGCTCAGTGTTTTTATTCTTTCCAAATACCTCAGGTATTTTACTGATAGCACACACCAATTAGCAATTAACCAGCTTCCACAGAAATCCAACACCTGCAAACAATACAGAACACCCTAGACTTAGGACAACCCCTCACTCAACAGTGCATAAAACAATTTCAAACATAACTAAAAATAAACTTCCTCAACCATACAGCATCTTTGAAATATCTGAGTTTTAATTTACTCAATTTGTATATTTTTGATTATCATCATTATGTAGGTTTTCTTTTCTATATTGTGTTATTTCATATAGTATTGTTTCTAACCAATATAACACTTGCTTCTTCCTGTCTTATTCAGAAAAATATACAAAGAATAAACAATTCCTTGCTTTCTCTGCATATACAGCAAATGGTTTGAATTAGATTTAGTAAAGAATGTTTATATCAGTTCCTATCATTCACTGGTTTTAAAGTGAAGTATTTCAGTACTGTTAAATGTATTTTTAACATTTAATGCCTTTTTATTAAAGGGTCTATGATTCCTTTTGTTTTTGCTTCAAAATTTCCTAAACTTGGATGTTTCAAAGCAAACTTTTTCTTCTAAAATTATGAGAAATAATATATCATTAACCAATTAGCGTAAATACTTGTGAGTGAATTTAATCTGCTCTCAAGAGAATAGTGAACTAATTTTGTCAAGCCAGTCTGCTCTGAAAACATTTGTTTTCCTATGTCAAGTGCCTTTTTCCCTCACTTTCTCCATTTGAAACCTGAATGGAACCTCTTGGAAGAATTCTATTGTGGCCATTTTATAGAAGGAAGAGGAATAAACTGTAAAGACCCCTCTTCCACTCTCAGTGCCAACTACTTTTCCATCCCAGTTCCCCTTGAATGCTTTGCTTTCCAAATTTAAGGTCCTAGATCTGTTTATCCTTCAGGAATCCTTCAGGAATCCTTTAGGGCTCCTTCAGGAATGACCATCTTCTCTCCTGTATGCATGCTCTGGCTTTTTACTGATTTTCTGTTCAATGAGAGGAATGTGGTTGATATTTTCCCTAGACTAGGCTCTTCCAAAAACCATTACTATGATGACTTTCCATTTCTCTTAGGAGTTTGTTGGTTTTATGGTCTCCCAATAGCTAGCATCTCAGACCCTCATTCCAGCATGGCATAGACATTAATAATTAGGAATTTTAAAATTTGAGCAACAAAAATGTGACAATATTTTAATTCTCATAAATAATTTGTCATTCCATATTTGGAACTAAGAAAAGAATTATAGCAAAATGGCATAGAATTATTTTTTTTCTAGCACCAGGTAATAGTCATTTGTAGATTAAAAAACAAAGAATTCATGCTTATTTCATTAAAGATTGAGTACATAGTTAAAAACTTTCATTTTATAATGTTTGATGATTATTTGTTAAAAGTTTTAAAGTATTTTTTCTTACAATTAATTGAAAATATAAGTCAAGAGGAATAAATGACATAAAATTTATTTTGAAGGGAAAATAAATGAAATCTTACTTAATATGTATATTTTTGTGAACTATAAAGTTTTATCAAGAAGTTACTATTTAAAATATACTATATTAAATATAATTCTGTGCAAAGAATGATAAAAATATGAGTATTAGGAAAAGAGAAAATGATAGAAAAGTAAAAATAATCAGCATTTTGTAAGTTGTCTTGTTAATAATTTAAATGTTACTAATATTGATGTCTTTAGTAGATTCACATTTCTGGCCATATTTGGCTCAACAATGTAAAGGAGGTAATATTTTAAGGTATAGTTTCCATGCATAGAGTAAATTGTTTTGCAGGTACATGTGTATAAGATAAATATTTTAGCTATCAGATTAAAAATATAAAGAGATGCTCTGCAGGTAAAGAAATTGCTAAGTAGTCACAAGGTCCAGAGATCTAATCCTCATTGCCCATATGAATGCCTAGTGGACATAGTGGCCCACCTATAATTTCAGAACACAGGAGGCAGAGGCAGATGATCAACAGAATCAATGCATCTGATTACTGGTAAGAGCCTGTCTCGGTATTTAAGGTGGAGCAATTAAATAAGATAACTGACATAACCTCTGAGCTCAACATACAAACACACACACGTATGTGAACATTCACACATACATGCATGCATGCATGTTAAATACGCATTCAAAAATATGATATGACACATTGCCTTTGAAAATTATCTTAAGAGTATGAGACTAGAAATATTTAATAAGGATATGTGTATTAGATCATGATGTCCAAAAAGCTTGAAAATTGCCAATTCGGCTAATCAAACCCTCTTTGAAAACAAAGGACTTAAGAAAAGAGGATAAAGTTTTTCTTAATTCCTTACAAAGATACTCAAAAGAAGCTGTAGAGAAATAAGCCTGTGAGGAAGCAAGGAAGGGTCTCTATTCCAGGAGACTATATGAAATAATAAAATTCAGAGGCCTGTGTGGTACAGACGGAATGTAGAAAGAATGTTAAGAAGGTTGGTTCACATCTTTAAACCCAGTATTTAGAGGGCAATAGGGATCCAACGTCTTGGAGGTAAGTCTGGGTCAGAACAATGAATGAGTGAGTTGAGTTGAACCAGAAGAGTCAGAGTTCAGATGGAGCTAATTAGAGTGGTCTAGTTAGCAGTAAGTTCCAAAGGTTGATTAGATTGTACTTATATGTTCTAGATTGTAAGGAGTCTGAGGCTGAAACCTTCCAGTTGTAGGTTTAAGATTAGATTGTGAGGAGACCAAAATACTCCAGGGCTCCTAGGGCTGGTAGGGCTCCAAGGCTCCTGGCAAGGACAGGGGATTTAATTAGACAAAGAATAAAGTGCCTTTGCCTGGAATCAATGTCATCGAGAAGTTGCAGGGCTTTTAGGAAGCTAGAGAAAACTGAACATAGAACTTCTGAGGTACCTTTTAAGATTTGTTAAGAATAATTTCCAAACTCTTATACTTTATGTTAATCCCCTCAGAGTTGTTGCTCAACACACCAAATACTAAGGAGAATTCACTGCAGAAATAAAGGACATAGAAGGCATTGAACATTCCTTGTCATTCAAGGTTCCGACAGAAAACAGATGCTGTATTCAAATGGGAGATTGAAGAGAATTTAAGACACTTTACAATTGGTAATGAAGGTTAAGGGAGCCAGAGATGATGAAGTGGCAATGGGGGAAGGGTCAGCCAGCCACTGTCTGTACCGGAGCCCACAGAGAGAACTGTAGGTAGAAAACAGGCCTTGTTTTTCAACAATTATGGTTTCAGGCAGAAAAACATAGCCAAGGTTAAAGCACTGTTAATACTAATACAAACAGAAAATAAACACTAGAATTCTGCTCCTTCCTCTGCTAATCTCCTATCAGTGTCCTCAATATCCAAGCCAAATTGGAAGCTGGGGGGAAAATAGGATCCTGGTGATAGGGTCTGGCAGGATCAGTTCCCGTAGGTGACTGCTGGCTGAATAAATAAATGTATAGTGGGAGAAATAGGAGCAGTATAGCAACCTTCCTAAAAATAGCAATGACTCTATTTTCAGTGAATTAGCAGTTTGTCAAAAAACCTAGATGATCTCCCATATGAGTCATATCCTCAAGAGAGCTGATATAATTTAGCATTTAAAATGTAATGTGTGAGTGGAAAGAGATGGTAGGTATGACACATTTTAAGTGTACATGCTTATCAATAATTCCATCTTGGCAAGAATTCTTTGTTTTGTAGATGAATATATTTGTTAATGCAAAAACTGATTGAAATAAAGAATGTGCCATATTCCAATTTTTAAATTTAATTTAGTCAAGAATGATGTTTATGGCTGACAAGAAGACTCAGTAAGAAATGTGTGTTCCTTATAAGCAGGAGGACCCGAACTCAACCCCCAGAAACTGGGGTGAAAAGCCAGGTGTAGTAGAGTTTGACACCAGCACTGGAATAGCAGAGGCAGATGGATACTAGGGCATGCTGGCCAGGCAGCCTTGCTTACTCCAAGCCAGTCAAAGACATCAGAAAAATTGCAAACAGTGCTTGAAAACAGATCCTCTCATGTCTGGTGTTTGTGTTTTTCTTCTCTCTTCTCTCTTCTCCTCTCTTCTCTCTTTTCTCTCTCTTCTCTCTTCTCTCCTCTCTCTCTCTCTCTCTCTCTCTGGCCCTCCCTCCCTCCCTCTCTCCTTTTCTTCCTCCATACCTCCCACCCTCTCCCTCCAGCTCTCTGTTTTTCTGTGTCTCTCTGTCTGTCTTTCCTCATCTTTCCCCATCTTTCTCTGTCTTTCTCTGTCTCTCTATTTTTGTATCTCTGTCTCTGTCTGTCTCTCATCCTCTCTCTTCCCGCTCTCTCATGCATACATGCATACACAGAGTAACATCCAGATATTTCAGAAATATCAGGCAAAAACAACTCATTGTCCTTGTATCAGGATGTTCTTTTATGAAGCCTAAATCAGTATTGATGCTTCAAGTCATATTAAAGTTTAAAATGTCTAGGAGGCACATTTAAGAAAAGACAAATTAACTGTTTTTGATAACATAACATATAAACATTACTGCAACAAATTAAATAAAAATCACTATGCATATATTTTACATTCTGTTTTACAGTGTTACTTAAAGCAAATGTGGAGATGGTGAAAGGCCTCAAAAGATGAAAGCACTTGACACAAAACCCGACAACCTGAGTTTTATCCTGGGAACCCTTATGGTGGAAGTTCAGGACTTATTTGCTATGTGGTCTTTTGGCCTTCACACACAAGCCAGGGTTAGAACACACACACACACACACACACACACACACACACACACACACACACACCTAAACTGAGGTTCATGTTTTTGTTTTTTGTGCACACTCCTGCAATGAAGTGCCCTGTTATAGGGGTAGTCTGAGTCCATCAGCAAGTAATAACTGTCTGATCTTGAATTTTTCTACATCAAACTGTGAACTAAATTATATCTTTCTTCAATTAAATACAGACTCCTATTTTTGGTGGAGTATTACACAGTCTACGAGTATTTAAAAAAGGAATCCTCAGAGAATAGTGATCTAAAGGTAGTTGAAGGTACAGGCTGCTCAAGTCTGAGGATCTGCATTTGACCCCAGGAGCCCATAGTGAAATGAGAGAACCCATTTCTGAAAGTTATCCACCCCAGACAACATGTAAGCTATAGCCACACAAATGCCCTTCCCAAATAAAAGCATGTAAATTTTATAAAAGTTTGAAGAATATGTAGTGTGACTTTATTCAGGTGATTCTTAAATGCATAAGTAGACTGTGTTACTATATACGCACTATGAATTCAGGAGGACTACTAAGGATTTTATCCCCTCTAATGCACCTCTATTACAGTGAGAGGTGACTGGAACCCTGACATTAAGAGTTTACTCATTTAGATTAAGATTCTCTTGTAGTTACAATTGGCAATGTAAACTAGTGCTTAATTTTAATGTAGGCTTAAAACATTTTATAGTAGACGTTGCTTGTTGGAAACCGCAATAATGAAGAAACAAGTGATCTCATGCGAGTGAAGCGGACCCTGACTGAAGGACAAAGACAATAGTCTTCACAACATGGGATGTGTGATGAATGGTAATGGACAACAGACTTCATCAGCGATACAGTTTTCAACAAAATCAATTCTTGTTGGAGCAATGAGTGAAATGATGACACTTTGAAATCCATGGCTTGCCAAGTACTGTCAAGTGTATTATTACCGCAAGCCTAATATCGGAGCATATTCACCCCCAGGCATCAACTAATCTTTGCTTAAATGTACCATAGTCAATTCTGGCTATGCAAAAAGGAATGAAGAGACACAGGAAATGGTCTCAGTAAATTAAACTGAATTGTCATCCTCACTTAGCCTCTGCCATGGCTTCATGATTCATATTGTCATGGCAACAAATATTTTAAAAGGAGCAAGGATCAGACAGATATTCTTCTTTATTTTGATGAATCAGGAGACACTATAGGAGAAAAAAGGTGGATTTTTATATAGTTTTAATTGCCTCATTGGTTTGAACAATTTATTTTCTTAGAGATTTGCATTTTTATGAAATAAATATCTTTTACCAACAGAAAAAGTAACTTTTTTTGAAGGGGGAATATTGTTAAAGGATAACAATTTGTGCAGATTTAGAAAAAATAAATAAATCTGACCAATTTCTCTGCCCACAGGAAATTCACTATCTGTTTTGAACAACTAATATTTAATGTTCAGTCAATTTTAATACAATGTATATATTATAGTCTATACACAAATTCCAAAGAGTAAATTAGTGCTTGTTAGAAATGTTGTTTGTGAAGTTCGACAGGCTGAAAAAAAGACATGAGTTTTTTAAACTACACATATATATGTTGCAATGGCTTCTATGCTTGGAATCATCCAGAACTCTGCTACTACTGGTCAAAATATAAATGTGTTTAAGGAAAGCATCTTGCATATAACTGTTTACATACCACAGAATTCATTGGATAAGTACTGAGTATGCAAGAATGTGTAATTAAGCAAAATATAAAATATCAGAATCGACTTTGTAGAACACACTGTGAGTATATTCAATAATGTGTATGCTTATAAATGTGCTATAGAAAACTATACATGTTATTGGACTCTTCATGCCGGCGCAGTGTTTTATAGTTTACGTAAATATTTCATCAAAAGCATATTGATGTTTTATTGCAAAACCTAATAAAATTATTTTACCTGTATTTTCATATTTTATAAACAGCAGATTGAAAGAGAAATAATTAAATGGAGTAGCATAGTAACCTGAATCTATTCCCTCAACAGGATATTAAAAATAGCTACAGAAATGAATTTAATGAACAACTTAATACTGTTAAAGAGTACTATTTATTAATTAAAATATACTTTAATATACTGATAGGTTAGTAGTAAATTTGCTTGTCCTAAGTGCATCAAATACTGACAACCAAAAGGTAGAGGAAAAAAAAGATTAAAAAGTAGTAAATTGTCTATTATTAAAATATCATATAATAAAGATATAGATCTACACAACAGTTCATTAACATCAAAGCATTATGAATAATTTGAGCGTAATCCCTCCAGCACTATTTTCACCCTTAGGAATGTGAAAAAAAGGGGACCCTCATTCATTGTTGCTGATATTAGAAACTCATACAGCCACACTGAAAATCAAGGTGGACAATTCTCAAGAAGGTAAAAATAGATCTACCATATGACCTAGCTATATTACTACTTGACATTTACCCAAAGGACCTGACATACCGCTCCACAGAATCTTGCAAGGCCGTGTACATTTTAATTCTATTTACAATAGAAAGGAAATGAAAGCAACCGAAATGTTCTTAGACTGGTGAATGGATAATGATTATTTGGTAAATATACACAATTGGATACTATTCATCAGTAAAAATATAAAATCAAATCATGAAATTTACAAGTAGATTGACAGAATTAGAAAATGTACTGAGTAAAATAAATAACACAGATCCAGATAGACAAATGCCTCTTTCTCCCCTGTTACATTTTATATTTTATCTCTTTCCTAGATCTGAATCTTTAGGTCTGAAGAACCACAGAAGCCAAGGAAGTAAAAAGTTACCAAAGTGGTAACAGAAGAGGAACTCTAAGGACAAGTACTAAATGGGAGCAGATTTAACTGATATGGAGGAAGTGAGAACAATGCTAAGGAATAGGGAAGGAGGAAGGGTAAAACTACTAGGGATGTTATATATATATATATATATATATATATATATATATATATATATATGAACATATATCATTTGGGCTGAGAATACTACCACAGAGAGACATAGATTAAGAAAATACAGACTATTTGGCTTGAGAAATCATCTTTGGAGTTGTTGTTCATGGAGGTCTCTTATCTAATACAAAGGGCCAATCTTACATATCTATTTGAGTAACAATAAGTGGACTCAGGTTGTAATTATGTGTGTGTGTGTGTGTGTGTGTGTGTGTGTGTGTAAATACAAAAATTATAGAAATGAAAAGGGAGTGATGGCATTGGTGTTCCATTTGGGAGGAGTTACTGGGGGAGGGGTTAATGGATGAATATGATCAAAATACATTGCTAAAAAGTTCCCAAAGAATTAATACAATGTTCAGGCTCCCTTTCCTCTGTTACTAGGGGTACTTGCTAGCGTCACTATCATAGATTCCAGGGAGTTTCCACTGCACTGTATCTCAAGATCACTCCCTAAATATCCCCCAATTCCAGTCATCTCTCCCTATAGGCTCTTCCATCATCCCTTTTTACCTGCTCCCATCCACGGTGTTCCAATCCCCATACTTCCCCAGTCCACTTGAAATATCGGTTCTATTTTGCCTTCTCAGGGAGATTCATGTGTCCTCACTGGGGCATAGTTTCTCTGGGTCTGTGGATTGTAGTACAATTGTTCTTTACTTAGCTAATATTCACTTATAAGTGAGTACATACCATGTTTGTCTTTTTGGCTCTGGGATACCTCACTCAGGATAATTTTCTGTAACTAGGGCAAGCTTCAGTGGTGGGACTGTCACCATCCCAAGCACAAAACCTTTAACCTATAACCTATCCTGCCTGCAGGATCTTCAGGGACAACAGACGTGCAGAACCCCACAGCGAGAGAGGGAGAACAGGCCTGACACTGCAGGGCAGGCCAGGAACCAGAGACCAGATAGCCCTGAGATGATTCCTAGTGATATTCTGCTGCAATAGTCTAGCCCAGTGTAGCGGAGGCTACCTGCTACCTCTGGAAGCTGATGGGAGCTGATGAAGAGGCCTAGGGCCAAACACAGTGGAGTTCAAGGAACCCTGTTGAAGAGGGATTGCAGGAACCAGAGGGTCAAGGACACCAGGAGATCAAGCCCCACAAAATCAACTGACCTAGACTCTTAGGGGCTCACAGAGACTGAAGTGGCAGTCACAGAGCTTGTACGGTCCCCTACATATATCATATGGTTGCCTGGCTTGGTGTTCTTGAATAACTCCTAAAAGTTGAAGTGGGGAATCTCTGACAATTTTCTCTGCCTTTGGGACCCTTTTTTTCCTGCTGGGCTGCCTAATCCAGCCTTGATGTGAAGCCTGGCTTTGTTCCATCTTGATATGCCCTGTTCAAGTGGTATCTCTGGAAGGCCTGCTCTTTTTTGAGGGGGACGTGGATTTGGGGGAGAGGAAATGTGGGGCAGCTAGGAGGAGAGGAGGGAGAGAAGGATGGGTTACGATGTATTATTCTAGAGAAAAATAAATTTAAAAAAAAGAATAAAAAAATAAAAAATAGAAAAGAATTAATAAAGGGTTACATTAAAAACAAAAATGAAGTTATATATTAGTATATAGAGCTTGCTTTATGTTTATTGCTTAATAGAGTTAGTAAGAGGCAAAGTGATTTGTATCATTAACAAAAATCAGATATTGTGTACTCTTTACACATGTCAGGTATCCCATCATGAGTAAACTAAACAATGAGGTGTGTGGCAAGTTTCTTATTTAAAATTTGACCATTTGTCTGTGTCTATTATGAACAAACTTCAAATTAATATCCTTAAACAAAACAATTGAACATTTACTTTCTCTTGTTTTTCTGCCCTGAAAAGTCTCAGAGGTATCCCAGGTACCTTAAAAAAACAATTAAAGCAGTGACGTGAAAAAAGAATTTAGTCTGATCAAGCATGAACCAACACACAGAATGTGCCAGAAACCTATACAGGGAGCAAAGTTCAGGAGTCAACATCACACAGGAAGTGATGTCTGAGACGTGTTAGAGTGATGGCAGACAAACTGACTAATCAGAGGAAGACTTAGCAGAGTGCATCAGAGTGAGGACATACCCGGTCTCACAATGTATAAATAAGGTGGGCTCTGAGTTTTCTGAGAGTCCACAGCAGAATCAGCTACAGAAGAGCCAGTAGCAGCAGAGTCAGTTACAGTGGCAGGATGGAGCAGTGATATCTCAGGGAGAGACACCGAGACACAGCAGAGCTCTTTAGAAGTCTGTGTCGGACCAGACAGAAAGTGTGGGTTTTCCTAAAAGAATCAGAGTTCAAAAGGGGCTAGTCAGAGTGGCTCATTCAACAGTAGGTCTCAGAGGCTAAGGCTGAAGCCTTCAAAGCCCAAGCTAGCAGTTTAAATATTCTAGACTGCACGATGGCTGAAGCCTTCTAGTGAAGGAGTAAGACTAGATTATAAAGAGGACAAAATGCTCTATGGAGCAGGATCTCATTAGAAATCATCCTATGGCTATCCAGTCTCTAGATCCTGGCCTGCCCTGAAATATGAGCAATGGGCTCCCTCCTTTAGTATGAGGTTCTCCCCTTCCATTGTTCCTGGAGATCCTGCAGGGAGGATAGGTTATAGGTTGAAGGTTTTATGGCTGGGATGGTGTCCCAGTCCCATCCCTGGAAGCTTTACTTGATTACAGAAAATGGTCTGTTCAAGCTCCCAAAGATATCTTATGCTGAGATTGTTGGAAGGTAGAGAAGAGTACATTTACATGATAGAATTTGGACGTTGGGAATGTTATTGTCTTTTCCATGACAGTAGAGATTAGAAATGAGACTGTTCTTTCAAGCATTCAGATAAAGGAACACCTGTAATGGGCTGGCAACCAAGACAAAAAAGCAAAGCCTGATGAATTCAGGTTTTGGTGAGTCAAAGTCAATTTTTGTTTGTGTAAGACTTTTTGTCTAAGAAAAATGCCTGTAATGACTGCACCTCAAAACATACAGGCTTCTAAATCTGCCTTCTATGACACACTTTTGTCATTAATACAGAACAAACAAAAATATAGAACAAAATAAAGGGTTTTTTTTCTTCATAGTCTTCTTAATGACAAACTTGCTCATTCCAACAGAAGACTTCCCTATATTAAAAATGTTGTGACTGGAAATCAGACTCCTAAAGTCTTAGAACATCATACCTCTGGTTTTCAAATTGGCAGATGTCAGCCAATGTAGGAGTTAAAAACAACTGTTAGTTAAGTAGTTAGTTAATTATTCCTTTGAAGGTCTTGCTGTGATTTTCCTAATATTGGATAAAATTCCGTTTACATAGACAATGTTATATGCTTCTGCTTCATAAAATATTATGTTGTATTTAAATTCCACAAAGGTTTTAAGAATTCTTATTTTTACCAAGTTTTCAGTACAGTGTTGGTTTGATTTCTCTTTCTTTAGCTCTCTGAAATTTAGGTGTGGTGTACAGTACTTATTCTTTTTTATAATTTTCTTAATGCATACACCTTTCCCTGTCACACTCACAGAACCATGATTTTACAATCATGGCTGAATTTCTAAACCAGTTTCATCATTAGTTCTTATGATAGTACTCCGTTATTTGGCATACTGTTTCTTTTTGAGGTTCATACGGAAAGTTTTTTTTTGGATTCTCAGCAGGGGATGTTGATCCAAGTGTAGAAACTTCTAGTAATAGGTGATCAAATCCAGAGAATTTAATTTACAGTTAATGATATGATAGCTGTGTCAACTGTTGCTGTTATAACTCTGTATACAGAAAACAAACACTACACTGTACAATGCTCTTCATTTGAGAGTAGTTAAAATTAAGAAGTCTCATCTCATCTATTCACAAACATAGCATCATGTAGTGTGACTGATATTCTCCTACTTGAAATAGGTCTTTGATATTGAAATTTGGAATAAGCAAATGTGGACATTGTTTGTGTGCTTGGTCTGTATATTGCTTTTAAAGGATGTCACAATGGATATTCCCACCATTCTTCAGCTATTTCAGCCATACTTTCAACCACGGGGAGATCAATGTTACAGTCAAAGCAGCCCCTGTCCATAT
This sequence comes from Cricetomys ansorgei, assembly GCA_026225945.1. Classification (NCBI taxonomy): domain Eukaryota; kingdom Metazoa; phylum Chordata; class Mammalia; order Rodentia; family Nesomyidae; genus Cricetomys; species Cricetomys ansorgei. Next base: position 13,296,970 of record JAMJFZ010000713.1, read on the forward strand.
TGAAGAAACAAGGCCCCACTTAAATGAAACAAGATGATGCTGATGTTGAAATCTAAAACTGCTTATCTCTTTTAGTCAAGGTCATCCGAGGCAATTTTGGTGAAAAGATTCTTGACAAAAGTTCATGCAATCGCTGTCACCCATAAGACTATGAATGGTCCTTTTTTGGGACATTATAGCATGATAATTACTGGTCTTCCTAGAGTATCATTCATGTACCCTTTGTTGCTGCCATAGCCATGCCAAAGCCATGCCTGAATGAAGGAGATGCTTAGTGGCCTAGCCTTCTGTGTGTTTCTTCCACATTTCAACAGTTGATCTGACCCGGAGAAAGCTATTGAACATGCTAGTTTGACATTGTTCTGTAACATCCATAAGAGAGCCATCTGAAGGGTAAGGGGCTATATGCACTCTGTGACTTTAAAAATGACCATCTCCCTCCTTTACTATTGACGCTTATATTGCCTTCAGTGACTACTTTGTCAGGCTCATTTCTTGCCGTGATGGTGAACTCTTGTCATAAAACTGTGAATGTGCATCTTCTGGACTTTATGTCTTCCAAGGGGTTAGCATTACTAGGCTACTTGCTACAAGAAAACACAAGAAGAAAAAAGAGAGCGAGTGAGAGAGAGAAACCCTTTGCTATTGGAATGCTATTGGAAAAAAGAAAGACTGTTTGCACCTGGGATGATTCTACCTGACTCAGTTTCCATACAGCAAGAATCTCCCTTCCTCTTTGTTACCTGCTCAGGCCTCTGGAAATACTAAAGAGGCTTAGAATTCTTTAAGTCAGATATCCCGTCACTCAAGTCTACTGTACCCAGACAAGAAAATGATAACATAAAATGAAAAAGATACATATACATAAACAGAAAATATAAAAATTTAAAATCCTCAGTGAACTACAGGAAAAAGAGAAACTTTAGAAGTCAAAATGAGAAGATGGTTTTTCTTTATCTAATTCTAAAAGATCCATAAAGAAAAACTTTCTACGATTTATAGTGTTGAACAACCCTTTCCATGCATCCAATTTTACAATATATTCGGGGTTTGCTAAATTTTGCAGACTCCACAAGGAGCTTTGCAGAATTTCTGTAAATATGACACTTAAATAATTACTTCATGTATAGTACACACGTCATCATATTCATTTGCCATTTTCATGGTGGCTTGTCTTTTCTACATTTTATTATTCATTTATGATAGCTATTACAGGCCTTTCAGATTCTATCTTGCTCTCTGGAGGAGTATTTATGACTGTTATAGGGCTCTTATGAGAAGACCCAAAGATAGTTAGCTCAGAAACTCTGTGAAATACTATATTAATACAGGGATAGGCTGACACTAAAAAATCTAAAGTTGTTTCAGAGTCCCCCTTGATGAAGATTAAAAGGCAAGTTGCTCCTGGTGAGGTTTCCTCTTCACCCAAGAGAACTGAGTTATTTTTGACACAGAAGTTCGAAAGTATAAATTATCACATTTCTGCCCATAGAGCTCTTTTGGAAAGGTCACCAAGAGGAAAGTAAGACAGGGTTTAAGATGTAGAGTCTATACAAACAGGTTTGTGAACACAGTTTACAAGTCCATTGCAGACACTCTTGCAGACTGTACCAATATAAAAATGTACAGAATATGTGAAAAACAAACAATGTCTCTTCCTAGTTAAAAGAAAGTGCAGTATCTATCTAAATGGTCCTGTCAGAGATTTTAGGATGTAGAGACCTCAATGTAGGCATCGCAACATTTCATTTACTTCTGCACCTTCAGCAACCAGCAGATTGTCTGGCACCTACGAGGTTTCAAGTAGTATTTGATCAATGACTACATAAAGTTTGCTAAAGTTTTTTTTTTTTTTCTTATTGATTTCCAAGTACTTGTTTATTTTTTCTCTACAAAAGATAGTACTTTGCTTTTAGTTAAAAATACAATACTCAAAGAAATGTCTAATTATCCCAAATAGAGAGAGCAACTACAGACCAAACTTAGTGGTATTCTCTTCAAGCCCAGGTTGATCAACTCAGACATTTATGGGAGTTACTTTCAGTATCATAGATAACTCAAAAGCTGTAAGCAACATTCATGAAGCTACACCAGTGAATTCTCATTTAGTTGTTTATTTACCTCCTTTATAATCTTGGGGAGCATCTATTCTAGGATTCTTTTGTTTTATAATGTATTTCATTTTATTATGTTTATGAGTGTATTGCTTGCATATATGAATGCACTGAATGTGCTTGACTGGTGTCCAAGGATATCAAAAAAAAGTGCCAAGTCCCCTGGAACTAGAATTTCAATCAAATGTGAGCTGCTAGGTGGGTCCTCCAAGTTTGAAAACACAATTAAAAGAAATGAATAAATGCCTTAAAGAAAACCAAAAATTGCAAGCAAACAATTAAAGGAAGTGAAAAAAAATGCTCAAGTCAAGACCTGGAAATGGAAATAGAAGCCACACACACACAAAAAAAAAATCCACAAACACAGGAAATTTTGGAAATGAAAAATCTAGGAAACTGATCAGGAACTACTGAGACAAGCTACAGCAACAGAATATAAGTGATGGAAGAGAGAGTACCAGAAGTTGAAGATACTATAGGAGAAATACAATCAGTAAAAGAAAATATTAAATCCAAAAAAGTCCCTAACACAAACATTCAGGAAATCTGGGGCACTATGAAAAAACCAAACCTAAGAAAAATAGGAATAGAGGAAGGAGAAGAATCCCTCGTCAAAGGCCCAGAAAATATTTTCAATAAGATCATAGAAGAAAAATTTCCAAACCTAAAGAAGGAGATCCCTATTAAGGTACAAGAAGCATATAAAACACCAAATAGACTTGATAGGAAAATAAAGTCCCCTTACTACATAACAAAACACAAAACATACAGAACAAAGAAAGAATACTAAAAGCATCAAGAGAGAAAGAGCAAATGACATATAAAGGCAGACCTATTGTAATTACACCCAACCTCTGAACAGAGACTCTAAAGGCCAAAGCTGCCTGGATAAATGTTATAGACTCTAACAGATTAGATACCAGCCCAGACTACTATATCCAGCAAAGCTTTCAATTATCATAGATGAAGAAAAAAAAATTAAGCACAAATTCAAACAATACCTATCAAACAATATCTCTATAAATATTCAAACAATATATAATGACAACTATATCAAATCCAGGCCTATAGACACTACTAGAAGGAGAAACAACAACAACAAAAAACAAACCTCTAACTGGAGGAGGGTAACTACACCCAGGAAAAGAAAGGAAATAAACAACCTCATCCCATCAGAATCAAAAGAAGGGAGTCACAAACACTCAGACATACAAGAACACAACCAAAAACAACTATAAATAAACAATTACAAACAAACAAACCAAAACACTAACAACTACAAAATAACAGGTCCTAACAATTTGGTCATTGATATCTCTGAACATCAATGGACTTAGTTTCCAGTAAAAAGACAAAAACTAACAGAATGGTGTGAAAACAGGATTCATACTTCTGCTGCATATAAGAAGCACATCTTAACATCAAAGATAAATATTACCTCAGAGTAAAGGGTTGAGGAAAGATTTTCCGATCAAAGGGAACAAAAAAGCAAGCTGGTATAGCCATTCTAATAGCTAACAAAATAGGCTTCAAACCAAAATTAATCATAAGAGAAAGGGAAAGACTGTAAAGGAAAGCTTTCCCAAAGAAGCATTTTGCAACTGTATAGTCCCTTCCCCTTTATGGTTACATGCTGCTTGGACTTCTGGAAACATCTAGGAGGGAGATATATAGGAGACAGAGTGCCAGTTGAAAGGTAGATCGACTAGCGACAAGCAAGGGTAGAGTTAACCCAAAACTTAGGCACTGGGACAGTGTCAGGGGAGGAGTGAGCTCTAGAAGCTGATGATAGGAAAGCAGGAAGAAATTACTGAGATAACTGGAGTGTATAACATTATTGGGATAAGGGAGTTTAGAATTAGTTCAGTTCCCCAGCCCCAGACAGAATAAAAACAGCAAGAAAGTAGTGTAAAGTTTTCTATTTCTCTTCTTTTCCTTTCCTTTTCTTCTTAACCCATCCTTACCCTTTGACCCAACTGAGGTTTAAAAAGTTACCAGTCAGAAATCTTTTAGCCAGGAACAGAGGGGCGGAGTCAAGATGCCAGTGAAAAAGAAACAGTTACAAAGGCTCGAAAGCTTAGCTACAGAGCCCAGACCCAAAGGCAAAAATCAGCCACAACCACACCCCTTTTTAAAAGAAAAACAAAAAACAAAAAACTTCATACTCATCAAAGGAAAAATCCACCAAGACAAGGTTTCAATTCTAAACATTTATGCCCACAACAAATGTGCTCCTGTTTGTAAAAGAAATGTTAAGTTTAAAACACACATTGACCAACACACATTGATAATGGGAGACTTCAATACACTACTCTCTTCAATGGATAGGTCATCCAGACAAAAACTAAACAGAAAAACACTGGAGCTAACAGATGTTATAAGCCAAATGAAACTTACAGATATACACATAACATTTTACCCACACTCATATGTGGTGGGTGAAAAATCTTTTTCTCACAACCTCACAAATGCTTCTCTAAAATTGACCACAAACTCAGCAATAAAGCTAGTCTCAGTAGATACAAGAAAGTTGAAATGATCCCCTGTATCCTATCATACAACCATGATTTAAAGTTGAAGTTCAATAACAACAGAAACAACAGAAGACTTACAAATTTATGGAAGCTGAACAACTTTCTACTGAATGATAACTGTGTCAAGACAGAAATAAAGAAAGAAATTAAGGTCTTTCTATAATTTAATTAAAATGAATCAATAACATAGCCAAATTTATGGGATACAATGAATGCAGTGCACAGAGTGCCTACCAAAAATGAGTGGAGAGATCACATACTAACAAACTAACTGAACATCTGAAAGCTCTAGAACAAAAAGAAGTTAGCACACCCAAGAAGATTAGAAGGCAAAGAATAATAAAGCTGAAGTCTGAAATCAATAAAATAGAAACAAAGAGAACAATTCAAAGAATCAATGAAATAAAGAATTGGTTCTTTGAGAAAATCAACAAGATAGACAAACTCCCATGCAAACTAATTAAAAGAAGGAAAGAGATTATCTAATTCAACAAAATTAGAAATGAAAGGAGGATGTAATTACAGACACCCAGGAAATCCAAAGAATCAATTGGTCATATGTTAAAAACCTGTACTGAACAAATTAGAAAATGTAAAATAAATGGACCATTTTTTTTATAGATAACACATACAAAAATTAAATCAAGATCAGATAAACAATTTAAACAGACCTATAAACCATAAGGAAATATAAACAGTCATATAAGGGCACACCTTTAGTCCCAGAACTCTAGAAGCAGAGACAGGTGGATCTCTGTGAGTTCGAGGCCGATCTGGTCTACAGAGTGAGTTCCAAGAAAGCCAAAGTTACAACAGAGAAACCCTGTCTCGAAAATGAAAAAAATAAAAAAAATAAAAACAACATAGCTGAAGCAAAATATAAAGATAGCCTTTATAAATATTATAGAGAGCCTTAAATAGGTCCTTAAATAAATCTTAAAGAAATCTGTAAAAACACAATCAGTGGAGGGAAATGAATAAAACCATTCAATATCTGAAAGTCGATATTGAATCAATAAAGGAATTCCAAACTTAAGGAATACTGAAAATGACAGATTTAGAACTCTAACAGGAACCTCAGAGCTAAGTCTCACCAACACAATATAAGAGATGGAAAAGAGAAGCTCAGGCATTGATGACAGAATAGAAGAAATTTATATGTCAGTCAAAGGAAATTTTAACTATAGAAATATACTGGCATAAATTATCCAGAAAAATCTGGGAAACTATGAAAAGATCAAATCTGAAAATAGTAGGAATAGAGGATGGCAATGAACCCCAAGTCGAAGGCACAGAAAATATTTTTAAGAAAATCATAAAAGAAAATTTTCCTACCTAAAGAAGGAAATGACTATAAAAGTAAAAGAAGCATACAGGATACCAAATAGATTGGACCAGCAAATAACATCTCAGAAAAAAATAATCAAAATAGTAAATGTACAGAAAAAAGAAATAATATTAGTAATTCCAAGGGAAAAACACTAAACAGCCTAAAAAATAGATCTATTACAATAACACCTGATTCTCTTCTAAGACTCTAAAAGCCAGAAGGTCCTGAACAGATGTTCTACAAACTGTAAGAAGCAAAAAGTGCCAGAGAGGACTATGATACACAGCAGAATTTTCAATCACAATAGATGGAGGGGGAAGAAACACATTACATTATAAAAAATAAATTTAAGCAGTATCTACCTACAAACCCAGCATTCTAGAAGGTGCTGAAAAAAAAAAAACAAAAAACCTTTAAATGAAGTACACTACATACTTATCAAATGAAAATCCACCAAGAAGATGTTACACTTCTTAATATCTATACATCAAACACAAGGACACCCTAGATTGAGAAAGAAACCCTCCTACAGCTTAAATCACATACTCACCCTTATACACTGATACTGGCAGATTTCAACACTCCCACAGACAGATCAATCTGAGTGTATGAACTAGTGACTCTCTGCTTCTATTTCTGTTTCTTTTGCCTTTCTTGGGTTATTTCCCTTCTGTTTTTTGTTTTGTCCTAATCTACTATGGTAGTTTTTTATTATCATTTTAATGTATTGTAGTTACGTTATGTTATGTTATGTTATGTTATGTTATGTTATGTTATGTTATGTTGTGTTATGTTAATCATCCCTTAGAAGCCTGTATTCTAAGAAGTTTGTATTCTAATGAAGGTCAGAAACTTGGTGGATCTCATTGGAAGTTGAGGTGTGGAGGAACTGGGATGAATAGTGGAATGGGAAGCTGTAACCAGAATATATTATGTGAGAAAATATTTTCAATATGTGGGGGGCAAAAAAGAGAAATGTATCTTTATGCTCTTTCATGACTAAGTTCCTCCTAGGCAAATAAAAATATAAGAAGTTCACGTGATTGCAATAAAAGCTGAACAGGAAAATATGAAATGAATGATGAGAGTATTAAAATTTCATTCTCCAAAAAGGAATTTTTTTTGAATCATAGACACTAGTCTTGACTAGAAATCTTATGCAGGTAATTGTGGAAAATATGTAGTCTCTATGGTCATAGAGAGTGTGACAGCATGCACAAGACCTCCACAAGCTCAATCCAAACAGAATCCCAGCATGGAGGAGTTAAGGGGAAATGGGGACAAATTCCCAAACCTGGACAAGATGCCACTAGCATCTGATAATGGTGAAAAGGAAAAATTAGTTTTCTTCAATGGAATGATACTACGTATCAACCATACTCTTAGGCAATTCCCATGTTTAGGAGTTGTTCGCTAACGAAAATTGGACTCCATGATTTTTGGTTTTATTTTTGTTTAAGTTTTAGGTGTGTGTGTGTGTGTGTGTGTGTGTGTGTGTGTGTGTGTGTGTGTGTTTTGGTTTTGGTTGGGTTGGATTGGTTTGGAATTTTTTGAAAGAGAGAAAGAATATGAAGTAAGTGCTAAGGATGGGATCTGGGAGGAGTTTGGGAAGTAGTAACATTATGACCAAAGTATACATTTTATGGGATTTTAAAAGACTATAAAAAGAAACAAAATGCATTGTCTATGTGGAAAAAGATGTGAAATTTAGATTTATGAGAGCTGCTGACTTATTCCAGCCCTTCAATTATTGGACCTGTCTACTTAGACATGCCACTTTTTCATAAAAATAATAATTAAAAAGCACAATTTAAATTATTATACCATTATGTAAGTTCCATATACATACAAAATATTGCCTCAAAGAGCCAAAACTCTGCGTATTTTCCATATAACATTAAAGACATGGAGTTTTTGTTTTGCATCTCACTATGTTCTCATATTTTGCTTTCACTTTAATTTATCATCTGATCATTGATATATCACAACATTATCAAGGCCAATAAGGAATCAAAGAGAATCACAGCCTCAAGGACCATGTCAGTCTGAAAGTTAAAAGAGAAAGCAAAACTCTGAAACAGAATTAGCGACTTCTGGTGTAATGATGTCTGAAGCAACCCAATGCATTCCTCTATTCTCTATCACGTTTTTCAGATTCAGTTACTGTCAGAATGTTGACAAGGGGGATGGTTGTCTGGGATCATGAATGCAGGGATCTGTGAATGTGGTTGGAATGCAGCAGCACTTCTGTTTTCTTCTTTGTGCTGGTTTGATAGTATAAGCAAGTCGGTACTTTGGAATTTCATTTTCGCTCAGCACAACACTCTTCAGTAGAATATGTTCATTCTTGGAATGTTTTCCCTGGCCAGATATCCAGCAGCTTATGTCATTCTCCTTAGTTGTATTAGCTACCTGTAAGTGCAACTCCCAGCAAGAAGAAATGACCTGGGACCAATTAATTGAAAAAGAAAAAATGTGATAAATGCCTTTGGGAGTGATTAACAAAACTAGCTATGCATCAATTACAGATGGCTGGAGATGCTGCTTGCCAAATAGAGTTGGCTACATACAAAGGAGAACATATTGTTCAAGCAGCAGGGCTTGTGAAGGATATAGAAATTCCATCAAAATGGGCATGGGCAGGCAAATTACGAAGTATCAAAGGGGAGTGCGGTCTTGTAACTTACTGATGCTGCTGCTCTAGTGTATAAACAGCCACACCAGGCACATTAAAGCACATGTGTACTTTTTCTTTTCAATTTGCCCTTTTAAGTTTTTGATTTATTACTGTGTATGTGCATGATATGTGCCTGTGACTACATGCAAACTCTGTGTGTGTGTGTGTGTGTGTGTGTGTGTGTGTGTGTGTTTATGTCAGTAGACAACATTGTGGAGTCATTTTACTCCTCTCCCCTTTACCTCACCTCCCTAGATCAAACTCAATTTGTTCATCTTTCATGGTAAGCATTTTACTCATTGAGCCATCTTGATGACCATTGTAGACGTTTTCTTTTTTTGACAATAGTCTTTCAGTTTTTGATATTCTGGTAGGAAATATTTCTATATAGTGTTTTAATGACCCCACTGGTTCTATGCTTGAACATTGAATGCAAAGATACCCTCTAAGAAACTGAGCAGAATTAGCCACAAGTAATGTTAGAAGAACATATGAAACCACTAAACACTATGTCTGACTCCTGTTGACTACTTAAGACCTGTCTAAAAATCTCTCAAGGATATTTACCCATTAGGTTTCCATTACATCATCTGCTTCTTCCTAATAGTTTTTCATACCCTCTATTAATCTATATTCCTGTTGCATTGGGAATTTGATATTATCAATTCATGATTGTAGATAGAAGCTATTCAGTGAATACGGGATTGGAAAATAAAATAGAGATACATTTTTTAAGTGAGTGTGATGGTCACATGCCTTTAATCAGAACACTTGGGAGGCAAAAAAACAAAAAATTCACAACCTGCTTCCATTACTTAATTATTCTGAGAAAAGTCTGGACTAAATGAGTTCCAGCGTCAAAAAAAGAAAGAAAGAAAGAATGAAGGAAAGAAAGAAAGAAAGGGAGGAAGAAAAATGCAGAAAGAGAAACAGGGAAGGATGATAAAAAATACATAGTTATCAACAATGATTTTCTGTATTAATTCAATTATAAATATTTTCAACCAGGTGTGTGGAACTTTCATTTTTATTATTTTTTATTTTGAATTAGTATGTATACATGTGAATTTGTGTAGGATTATGTGCAAGTATAAGGGAGTCCAAGGAGTTTGGAAAAGAATATCAGATCTCCTGGAGCTAGAGTTACAGACAGCTGTAAGCAACATGACCAGGGTACTTATAATCAGACTTGGGTCCTCTGCAAGATCAGGATATGTTCTTAACTGTTGATCCATTTCTGTAGTTTTAGAGGGATCTTACAGTTTATGCAAAGCTTTCATTTATGTCTCTTGTTCCTCTGTGATTAAAACAGTCAACCAATACATATATATACTAGAGTAATAATAAGTAGGGTTCAGTTTACTGTCTAGAATTCTGAAACATTAGATAAGTGAGCGTAATTCTCCTCAAACTCCGAAATAATCCTGGGACATGCCTTATAAAAATATGCAATTGGTGTATTACATTGAATAAAGGATGCATTTAATTTATTCTGATCTGAAGAGTATCACAACATACATATGAGGGAAATGAGTTCATTACTTAGATACCAATTTGTTCTCTGTTTTAAGGTCAGATCCTAATAAGTTGGTGGGAATATTAACTCAAAACTGTTTAAGGACTATCTACACTAAAGAGCGTGTATCAATTTTAAAGATGGTGATTTATTTCAAAGGATTTCATGAAAATCTGTTTGTCTCACGTGAGCTGTCCACAAATATTTCTAAAATCTCTCAATATGACATTGTATCATTTTCATCTAATAATTTTCTTAGAAAAAGAAACACTTGTTTGCTGTGTGTATGTATGTGTCTAGTTCTACACGGCTTAAAGCCATACACCTATGTTATACTCCATATCTTGATGTCTAAATTATTGGTTGCTTTAAAATAACTCTGGAACTGAATTCTCAATGTATTCCTTTTTAATCAAAATTGTTTCAAGTACTCTGGGCTCTTTATATTTTCAAATACATTTTAAATTTAGGTTGTCAATTTCTATGAAAGACACTACTACAATTTCTCTAGGATTGCTTTGAATTTGTAAATTAACTTAAGCTAAATCAAGACCTTTACAGGATCAAAACTTGTAATCAGAGACCATTTAATTAATCCTTATTATTGACTTTGTTTCCACTGTACTGCTTGATGTATTTTGGTATTGTTTAAGAATTTCATACTATATTTTTTATAGATAATCTGAATTATTTGACTGCCCAGTCATATTCTATATAAATAGAAAATAATTATACTTTGAGGATTAAGCTTGTAAATTATGATCTTGATAATTAATGATTACACTTAGTAGGTTCTTTTATATATTCCTACTAATTTCCTATAATCACAAAATTCTCATCGTCAAATAACAAAGCTCTTATGTCTTCTCAACATGACTGTTTTAATCACACTATCTGAATGGCCAGATCTTCCTGTGCATTGTTGAAAAAAGTTATTCGTACCTCAAAACTTAGCGTCTATATTTTGAGGGATGTGCTCAGTCTTTCATCATTAAAAGTGTATGTTAGCTACATACACTGTCTTTTGTATTATTGTATTGTATTGTAAAAATTATGTATTATTCCCAATATAGTATGAAACTCCAGCATGTGATATTGTTCTTTTTAAATTTTTCAACTATTAACACAATAATTTTGTTTTTCTAGTTATTTTTCTGTGCCATTTTAAGTCCTATTATTCTAATGACTGGTTATAAATCCCATTTTCTTGATTTTTAGAAATTCTTGCTATTGTTTTTAGGATGTGGCATGATTGTGTGTGTGTGTGTAAGTCCCAAGTGCATAGTCATTGATGTCAGAGGACAACTTTGCCAAGTGGGTCTTCTCCTTAAAACTCAGGTCACCAGGCTTATATAGCAAGAAACTACATGTGAGTCATCTCTTGGGTTCATTTTTGTCATTTCTTAATTTTAGGCTGGATTACTGACATTAGCATATCTTTATTGATATCAAGATGTTACTTTTAAATATTGGGGGTGTTCTTTTTGATTGATGGTTAACTTTTTGCTGACAATGTTGGATCCATAAAACCTTACTTGAAAGCATTGTTGATACAGTTTAGAAGTATTGAATATTATAAGGAGGAACGTTGGTTCACTTGAAAGACAAAGTAGGGAAATGTAAGCATTAATGGAAGTTTGAGGCCAAGATGGTCTATGTAGCTTGTTCTAAGACACAAAAGGTTTCATATAAAGATCCTATCTAAAACAAAACAAGAACATCCATACTCTAGACTGGTTATGTAGCACTGTAGTACAGCACTTGTCTAATATGTACAAGGCCCTAAGTTTTATCCCCAGCAGCAAACATACATACACACAAACACACACACACACACACACAAACACACACACACACACACATACATATACACACATACACACATTATTCTAGAGATTCTGCATACATATTTTAAAAATTTAAATATATATATGTATATATACACACACACACACACACACACACACACACACACACACACATATATATATATATATATATATATATATATATATAATCACTCAGCTACCATTTATTCTAACATGATGTCAAAGAAATCTAAAAGATGTTTTGAAATGATGACTCAAAAGTTTTTAATCAATGATGATAGAACAATAGGTGAATTTTGAGAAATATTTAGACCTTGCAAAAACATACACAAACACAAAAAGGAGGCAGGCCTAGGGAGAAAGAGAGAGATGGGAAGATTCAGAAAGAGACAGACACACAGAGAATATTACAAGATATGCTACCATCAAATACATGAAACCTAAACTATAGTTATTAAAGACTAGATAAGGATATTTTGAAATTCTACAAAGTCAAATTTCTCTCTTAACTATGACATAGCTAAAAGTGACATGAAAACAATTGAGTATATTAAATTTCAAGAGAATATAAAATTGCTTTGTAAAAACTATCAGAAACTTTAAAAAGAGATATGCAATGTAATGGCAAAATCCTTTACAATTAATATAAATTGAAGACAGTTTGTATTAAATCATATAAAATATTGCTGAATATACAATGGTAACTGCAATTTTGAAATGTATGAAACTTTAACATGTAAATGGCAAATAAGAAAATGAGTCAATTTATTTAGTGGTTTTCAATTCCTTAAGTGTTCTCTGTAGTAGCTAGAGTCTAGAAAACCTTACAAAAGTTGAAGAATCAAGGATATTTCTCCTTCTCATCATAGCACATGCTTGCTTCTCTAAAACTCACAACAATAGAGTTTAGAGAAGGTTTTTTTTTTTGATTTACACTGTTTTCTTGAATTCTTTCTCTTTTAGACTAGACTTCTCTAATTTTGATGTTATTCTTAAAATGTATTGTACTATAATAATGAATAAAATCACTTTTTTTCTAATACTATCATATTACTAGTCTATAATACTATTATATCCCTGATACATCTGTAATGAGTGTATGCATGGCAAACAACCTGAGTGATTTTAATGCTCTCTGAGATAGAGGTTTAGAAATAGATTATATATAATGACCATAGATGTAAACAATAACATTAAAAAGTTTAGATGCTTATAACACACATAGTTATTCTCATATCACATTAGAGACATGCTGAAACTATACAGAGGAAAATCTGGGAATTTTATTTTATGGAATTAATTTCATGGTAGATAACAACAGTATTTTAGATATAAAAAATCACAAAAGAATTTCTATATATTCTAAAAACTTATGTCTGTTATAACATTGATGATAGTGTTGTCACTTTCTTGAATACGTAGCTCCTCTTAAAGGCTGTTTCTTCCCAACTTTAAGTGATAGGGCATAATATAAAGCTTACCTCCAATAGCTGTGTATCAAGTTAAGCTTGAAACTTATAAAACCTCAGAGCCCACCTTGAGAGAAACTGTAATCCACATTCACCCAAGTGTAGGAGAAACTAGTCCTGCCACTGGGAAGAAAAAGGCCTGAGACCTGCGAACATGCCCAGAGAAAGACATGCCCAGAGAAGAGAAGAGCCAGAAGAGCAACCTGCAGTCTGGGAGTCAATGGGACACTGGGCTGGGAGGAGTGGATAAAAGGGCTTTCCCTTCCTGCAATAAACTTAGTCTGCTTTCCTGCCACTTACCTGACTCCCAGAGGCTGTGTGTCTTTCTTCTGCACCAATTCTACCCCTGTACTCAAAGTCCAGTGGATGAGCCCAAGCAACACCCAAGATTATAGAAGTTTTCAGGATATATCACAGCTTGGATGATGTATGTTTAATCAGAGAATATATTTTGGAACCTTGAAATCTATGGAATTTATGCAATATCTGAACAAAGGAGAAATAAATTATAATTTTCAAAAACACCTGAAACAGAAAAAAATTTGACCAAAATCATGGAAAGTAATCTTTTTGGTTCTATGTTGTAAAAAATAATCTGTCATTGATTCATGAAGGTACATATAAGTTTGACGAAGGAATAAATGAGCTGTCACTAAAACAATTTTCACTGGGAACTGAATAGAGCAAAATATTTACACAACCACCAAAAATGAAAGAAGGATGGAGAGAGGCAGGAGGGAAATCAGGAAGGCCACCAGGTAAGTAAAACAGATGTACAGTTCTGTTTCATAGTTGTCTCTGCTAGAAATATCTGGACAGATGTTTTAGAAGAACATCCCACATTCAGTCATATGAATAATTTCAAATGATTGTAGGTATAGGCATAAGAATAATATTTTCTAAGAATAAAAAGTGCTTTTCATCATTAGTGATAGATTTTTGTGCTCATTCTCCACTATCCTTTCAAAATAATGTGTGCCGTGCTCGCTTTGGAAGGTCATACAGTAAAGCATGAACAATACCAAGGAGATTAGTATGTCATCTGCAGATAGATGGTAATCAAATTGTAAAAGTTTTTGTATTGTAAAAAATGGGGGCATTCATCCTATGTGTTCCAAAAAGCTGAAGAGATAATGTACAAGTTTTACATCAATTTTATGATGGTCTAAACACGTGACAAAAATATCATGTTTTCAGTATGCTGATATACCTTAGAAATACAGACCTGAATAAACCATTTCAAGAATTTTCACTGCATTCAAGAATTAGAGAAGTAAATAGAAAATTAGAATACAATATTCATGGCAAAATGTGGGTGAGAGCTCCTAAACTAGAGTGTTGGCTTCCGGACATGAACATAAAATTAAAAATTCCTAATGGCATTTGAGATGAGTGGTAGTGATAAATACCAGCTCTTAGGTGAACTATCAATGGAATCACAATCTGTACTGCAGGAGAATATTAAGAGGAATACATCTAAACCAAAGGCATGATAAAGTCTATGAAAACTCCTGTGAAACTCATCAGTGGTCAGATAGAGGAGCCAGATTTTTGTTGGAAAGGAGAAATAGAAACCCTGAAGCTTTTCAGTCAATCAAGTGATTATGACTTGCAGATAGATTTCCAGTGCACTCATGAATATGGTAATAGTGATAACAATGGTAATCTCCATTTTGCTTCCATGAAATGGTTACTGGATGTCAGCTATTTGAATCCTCATGATCATCCTTCAGTTATTACTGAGAAAACCTCAGCTCTAAGACATTACTCTGCTTGGCAGCTAGTAACAAGCTGTAGAACATGTTTAGATCTATGTCCTATTTGTGACTCTATCAGAGTTGAGAGTAAGCAAATTACTTATTCGGTATCCATGATTTCTTCACCTCAAGGTGGATAATTATAATAAAACCCAGATCCCAAGGTCATTCTGATCTAATAAGAGAATATAATGGGAAGGATCTGATAAGTAGCAATATAAGAAATCTCTTTTTAATGATACAAATTAGGAGATTCTAAGCTTTCAGCCTATTTTGAATGCCAATGATGATTCAATTAGGAAATTTCAAAGAGGTAGACTTTGTGTTTCTCGAACAGTTTATTTATTTGTAGCCACCACTCTGTCCATAGAATGACGTATTCACAGCAGAAGTTTCCAGAATTCATTTTTAGGAACGCAATGTCTATGTGCTCCATATAGATTTGATCGTGAGAATTTCAGAGAGAAGGGCAGGTAGAACCTGACAACATTGTTTGAGTATAAAAATATTTTAATTCTGATCTCTTATCATTCTTATTCAATTGATATGTGATTTAAACTATATTCAGTTTTGTGTTATTTTTATTGGTAGTTAAATGCCTCCTTGGAGGTAGAACAAGTTCTATATGCAGTGCAGATAGAACTCCTTGTGTACTCTGGAGATACTCCAATTACTGAGCATTGCTTAACCTCATATAACACTCAATGATAAATATTTTGCTCTTAATGTCCAATTGGCCCTTCTGTCTGTTTGTGACTGAATATTGCAAAAGACATGTGTGCTTTCTGGAAACAATTGTTTTAGAAAAGCAAGAATTAAATTATCATTGCAATAAAAGATTTTCTGTAAGGAAACATATCTTTTTCTAGAATGAATACAGAGGAAACATACTTTCTCAGACACTATCTGCTGAGAACTTCAAAAATATTAAAATAAGTAAAAGATATCTGATAGTTGCATATTTATAGCCACATTGGCAGAAGTACTTGGTGTACAGGGTGTGGAATAGTTGAATTTCTTGTTTTCTGGTTTGCATTATATATGTCAAGAATAAAGATAAAGGGACTGGCTACACAGATTTTAAAATGAGGTAAATTCTATGAAGTCTACAAGAAGTTCACTGTGTATGACAGTATATACAAGAATAAGAATAAATTGATCTTTAAAAAGCATCATGTAAACTCTAACTAACTCATAGTAAACATGGCTAATTTACCAGAAGAATCAGACTTTGGAGAGATTAAAATGATCACTGGTAGGGAAATATTCAATGATAAAATAGTCAATGAATAAATAACATTTAAAATTCCTACTTGTGGTTTTTCTTTAAAAAAAGGAGGAGAAAGTGGAGGGCTATTATTTACTTGTGCTACTAAGGATTATGCCCAGCCAAGGCAACATACTTGATCTGTGATGGACCTTTAGCTATACCATATAGTCCTATTTGTTTGTGCAAGAACCATCATAACATTAGTATATAAGTAACATCAAAGAACCAAAGGAAGGCACGAAGAAACAAACACAGAAGTTGAAGTCTTCAACAGATTTCTTTCAACAATTCATAAGCAGCTATAGTACCAGTAAACATGGAAGAACTAAAC
Organism: Cricetomys ansorgei; assembly: GCA_026225945.1. Classification (NCBI taxonomy): domain Eukaryota; kingdom Metazoa; phylum Chordata; class Mammalia; order Rodentia; family Nesomyidae; genus Cricetomys; species Cricetomys ansorgei. Next base: position 13,313,797 of record JAMJFZ010000713.1, read on the forward strand.
AGTGATGTCATCTTGGGAAGCTAACTAGAAGCGTACCAAAATTTGTTTTATGAGATTTTTTATTTATTATGTTTCATATTATGATTATCATGTATAAATTCACAGCATGGAAACCATTCTTCTTGTCCTTGACTCTTAGATTTCAATTCCACATAGTCTTCAGCACAAGTTCTCAATGAGAATTGATTATCTAAATGATTCATGCTGGTATTATGAATGATATTTATGTAAAACCAATTCCTGGTTTTGTAGTGTGAAGTCAAGGACACCACCACACATACGCAGAAACACACATACAAATGACTCAGCTGTTCTGAAATACTGCGGTATAAATAAACTCAAGTGGTAATGACAGAACTTAGGCAACTCATTAATAATTTTTCTTTTTTAATTATTACTTTCCATTTTTGAGATTATACCCTAATTACTTAATTTCCTCCTTATCAAAACACTCTCCTTTCTCTCTCAAAATTGTCTTTTAGTATTATTTTCATTATGTCTATGCATATGTTTATGTATATGTAACTATATTTGTAAATATATAAGTACATTGTGCTTAGTCTGAATAATGTTCCTTGTATGTATGTTTTTCAGGGAGAACATTTAATATTGTGTAACCAATTGTTGTGCTCTTCCTGAGAAAGACTATTTTTGGCACTCTTGGCATTCCTTAGTTGCCTGCGGGTTCTTTGTTTTAGATTGACAAAAGAGAAGAGGGGATGATATAATTATCTCCAAAAATAAAATAAATATTTTTTAAAGTAATGATGATAGTAGTTCGCTAATGAGTCTTCTTTGAAAATGATATCAAGTTACTGGTTCCCGTTGTGCTCTCTGACCCTGACCAACTAAAATATGAGCATCCTGTGCCATACACTTATATTCTGTCACATCTTTCTTGTTATGAAGATATATATATATATATAATCACTTATATATTTATACACTTATATACCTTATATACACACATATGTGTGTGTGTGTGTGTATATATATATATATATATATATATATATATATATATATATATGAATGAAAATGTCCTCTCTTGGCTGACAATTCTCCCTCTAAAAACAAAAGAGCATCTAACAAAGGACCCAACAACAGGCATAGGAAGCCATCTTTTGAGTTGTTGGTCAGGGTTGTCAAGGATACTCCAAAAGCATTAAAGGGTATTGCCATTGTCCTTGTTTGCCCTGAGAGTTAAAAAGTGTGTATGTGTATGTATTACTGGAGAAATAGACACAGATATATACATATATAGGTGTGTGTGTGTGCGTGTATGTATGCCTGCATGAATGCAAGAGATCATATACATACTATTAGTGCCTGACCAGAATATTTGGAAAGCTGAGCTATGGAACATACATTGTTCCCTGAGGAACTCGTGATTTAATAACACAGTAAGTGGAATAAGAGCAGAACTGAAGCGTAATAACAACTTAAGCAAAAAGTTAGGATCAGGGTTGGATTATTATTATTGTGAAGCATATGTAAATTTGGATTTAGTGAAAAAATATATAATAGGAAGAAAGGGAAGATGGGGGAACTGGAAAGAAATGGAGAGAGGGTAGGAGGGGTGCTGATATATATTATATGAATGAAGAAGAATAAATTATTATTTTTTCTCTTTTAAAGAAATAACACCAACCGTCAACACGATTTTCAGAATGATTTTCTTTGTCATTTTTTACTCCTACTTTAGATTGTTTGCTCAAAATTCATATAATCTTTAAATTTGGGAATCAAGGATAGAATGATTAAACAAGGATCTATTAGAAGCTTAAATTTAAAAAGTTTTCAAACTTTGCTGCAGCAAGTCTGAAATATTTCAGATAAGTGAAAAGTAAAAAAGAGAATATACATGCACAGTTTAAATAAAGTCTCATATAATGATCTAATTTAAATTTAACAAACCATTTATTGCAGGTTAATTAAGTGCCACTTGATGATTAAAGCATATTTATTTAGATTAACAGCTTTTAGATTATTTTATCACACATTTATGGCTAATTTAAGTATCATAGCTAGTATTAATATTTCATCTTATGTCCACTTTTGAATGGGATAATGCACTCAAATTTTGAAAAATTTTCCTCTTTTAAACAGTCTCTTTAATCTTTAAAGTCTGTTGTATTATTGTTAAATAAATAGAAAACATCTCATATGAGGCAAAATGTTAGAAGACAGTAAAAAGGATCAATAGAAAATTAAATTAAGGTGAAATGGAAGTAGGCAGGTTAATTAAGCAAATTAATTTTTTACTGAATCCTCCTACATTGTAATTAATATTTTTAATTATAAATGCCCCTCATGTACCTCATATGCTAGTTTATTTTAAAATAATATTAATAGTTAACATTCATTAAACACATTTGGGTCAAGAAATTTTAAATATGTGTTGCTTTAAAATCCATTTTGTCTTTAATATACTACCAATGAGGTAGATACTACTTTGAATTTTCATAAAAAAGATGATTGAACTTTTAAAAGAAAGTAACTAGGAGTTCACAATCTCAATATTGTTTACTACTAAATTTTATTTTTTAACCAGTACCATCTAAATTATCATCAAAATGATTTTAATGGAAAAATATTAATTTTCATCTTTAAATTGAAGTTATATATATTACAGGGTATGAATTGTGAATGTATGAGCATATGGAGAAATAATTCAATCACATAAATTAGTATATTTATTACTTCAAACATTTATCAGTATTCATTTATCAGTGTTTGTGGTTTGAATATTTGAAATTTACTATCTTAGCAATTTTTAAATATATAATACATTATTGCAGACTATATCAAGCATAGTATAAAATAGATATAGAAGAAAAATATGTATTCTTTTTTTAACCAAAGTTTCTTGCTCTTTGGCCATCATAAGCCCTCTGATAATCCCCCTTGTACTTTCTGCCTCTATATTCCCAATTGTACTAGATTCCACGTGTTCAATGTACTTACTTTTCTTACTCTGCCTGGTTTATTTTGCTTAGCATGATATTTTCCAATTCTATCAGTTTTGCAAAGAATAATAAAGTAAACTTCTGTTTAAGCCTTAATAATACTTTATTATGTATGCATAAATATTATCGCACCTTGTCCATTCAGTAGTTTATGACCATTTAGATTAATGTCCTAAATACTCTATTGTAAATGGTGCAATACAAGTTTTATAAGATTGTTACCATGTTGTTGAGTTGTTTGAGGTCCTATATTTGGTAGTAACTTAGCTGACTTATGGCTAGCAATATTTCTTCTGATTCTATAGATTGTCTCTTTACACCGAAGGTGTTTTTGTTTGTTTGTTTATCTTCAGTAGATGGGATGTCATTTTTCTACTTTTACTTTTGTTGCCCGAAATTTTAGCATCTCACCTTTAAAACACCAAAATAATATACACCAAAAAAGAACCTAAACATATGTAATAGAAACCCCCCCTCCAATTTTTTTCTCTACTAGGTTAACATGTCAAGATCTTAATCCTTAATCCATTGTTAGCTGATCTTTTATCAATAGTGTGTGAAAATTAGGTTTCACTCCTTCACATGTAGATATCCAATCTACAAACATGGCTCTCTGAAGAATTGGCTGCCAATGAAAAGCAGCACTTAAGAACACTAAAATGTAAAGAATATGTGATCAATTTTGCAGGAAATAAAATGGAACTGTAAAACATAGACTAAATAGTGAAATGTGGGCAATTAAATCTTGAGGGCAATCAACAACCACCTAGTTGTACTTCAGGTCTACTCTCTGGGAGATAAATTTTGGTTGGAATTGTAAACCGAGCCAACTATTTGTGGTTGATGACATAATTAACCTAAGAAAGAAGAAAGCATACTTTGCCACTTTCCTAAACCTGTACTATGTACAACTGTACCAAATACCTATCTTTATAGCCACTGATAAGTGAAGCTCTTAAGTGAAGAAAAAAAGACACTTCATTTTGCAGTAGACAGAGGCTGTCAGAGAAGTGGTCAAAACACAGAGAAGAATTGAGCGTGGGGAGCTCATTCCTAATTGACATATACACAACCCAATCCCTACAACAAAAGCTCAGGAACATCTCAGAAGGGATACATGTTAGAAATTTTTATATATGATAGGGAATCACACTCGTGAAATATTAACAATATGGACACCAAAGCAAGACCTGAACAATTACACCACCAGTGGACTTCCAAAGTGGATGGAATAAATCCCACAAGGCCCTACTCCTAGATGAAGAGTTATAAGCATATAATGGCTGACTGAGAGAGGGTGAACCTGTATTCTCCATTGAAAAGCACCCCAAAAGTTAGGTTCCAATACCAACTGGTCAGTCCAAAATACATATGCACAACACTAAATGGATTCATTGCATATATATGTAATATATATGTGTGTGTATGTGCTGTGTGTATGTGTATTTATATGTGTGTGTGTGTATATAAACAATGATTACAAAATTATGAAAGAAGTTATAAAGTTGAGAAGCATTAGAGGGAATGTGAGTGGAGTTAGAGGAGGGAAAATGTGGAATGGAAACATATAAATAGAGTGGTCATGTATGAATTTTTCAGTGAAAGTTAAAAAATCAGAATCTCAGATAATAATCTCAGGAAACCATGGATTTACATATAACAATTGTTTGAGATAGGTAAGGAAAAATTTGTTATCTTTTTTTTTGTAATTTTTTATAGTTTTAAAATGTTGAAAGTTTTGTTCAGAAAGAAAAAGTCAAAGAAAAAGAAAGAAAAGGAAAGAAGAAGACATCCTGCAAGTTCTCAGGTACTGTGATAACTGGAAAATTGCTCTGCCAAAACTAAATGTATCTGACCTAAGAGTTGGAGTCATTTTCACTGATGAGGTGAAGCAGAGATTGATTGTGAAATGGGCTGTGATGGAGAAGGGGGAGGAAACAAAGAGGTGATTCTATAGATTGGGGGAAGAAAAGCCTTTTGCTCATTCTTTTTCTTCTTATGTGATTATGTGCAAAGATGTTTAGATGCTCTGTAGAACTGCCTCAATTTGTGAACTTTTATTTCATTTAGAAGGCAGACTATTGTCTCATCATTTCTCTGCATAATCTAAATAGCAATTTAAAATTGTGGATGGTATACAAGTTGACATCCTATCCCAGCTGTGCCATTTATCAGCTGCAGGACTCTTTGAGTGTACACTCTGTTTTCAGCTTGCTTATCGGGAAATTGGGCCAATAATAGTAATAGTCTAGAGGAGATTTTATAAGGCAACAATATGATACAAATTTTAAAGCCCATTAAGTATTTTTAAAGTTGTTATAAAATAGAGTTTAGGATTTCAAAGTAATTTTTAAAGTAATTTTATGTTAAACTGATTATGGTTTTCATTCATAAAAAAAAAAAACTGAATTATAGGAATTTAGGTTAGCACGGCCATCATTTCAGGTAAATTGCCCATTAAAATAAAAAATGTCATACTGAGTCCAGGAAAATACCTTTGGTGGTCAGGGCTTGTGCTGATTTAAGAAGTAATTTGCTTGGTATATGGGGAGATGAATTACCTGCACTGAGCTCGGATCTCCCGAAAGCATGAGTATCCAGATGTAGAAGAATTCCCATTATGGCAGCATTTCTACATGTAAGGAAGTGGACAAGAGAGGCTTTGGAAGCTCTCAAGCCAGGTAACCTGGTTTAAGCAAAGTCTAACAAGACATTCTGTCTCAAAAAAAAAAAAAAAAAGTGCAAGACTTGGACTGATACATTAGATGCCCTTTGACATCGTCAGGCTGTGTCATACATGCATGCTCACCCCTCTACACACATGAAAACACACACATGCACACACACACACATACACACACATATTGACACACATACACACATTAGTGAGAAATTTAAATAAGAAAAGATCATGTTAATATGGACAACAGTCTAGTAATCTCATAGACATGGTGGTAGCCTAATCATTTCTCATTGGGATTATTTATTTATTTGTGTTTGTGAATGTGTGTGTGTGTGTGTGTGTGTGTGTGTGTGGTATGTTTGACATAGCAGGCATGTAGGGGTCAGAGGAATGTGTGCTGTTTCTGTTTTTCCTTTCAATCTATGAGTTCCAAGAATTGAACTTAGGTTTCTAAGCTTGACAGAAATGCGTTTACCATACAGCCTCTGAATGACCCATAATATATATATTTTTAAGTTGTACTATTATTTAGTCTTGAAAAATAACCAGTTCTAAGTCTACATTTACCTTTTGATTACACTGATTTTATTATATGCAAGTTTTCTGGCTTTATTCTATGAGAATAATTCATGAATATTAATGAAAACAGATTTATTTCTACTGTTTCTTCACAGAAAGCATAATAAAAACAAATATTACATTTACTCAAATGAGAAACAAATAATATAAAAATTAAGACAATCAGTATATTTTAATAGATTTTTCAAGTATAAGTGTACAGCAATATGGGGAAATATAACAGCAAAAACAAGAGTGGAAACTTACGACAGCTTTGTTAATTCAGCATCCAATATTTCTGTTACCGGCTTCACTGTAAGCCAGATGAGCAGTTCTTATTCTACAGGAGTTGATCTGGCTCTGGGAACATGTCACATCCTGTGTTTTCAGTACCCAAGTTCTGGCTTTAAAGCCTCTAAGCTTAGTCACTGTGAATGCAGTTCATTTTATTTTGCAAGTATGCCGATACAGCTAACTTTGTATATTGTAAATTAAGCCTTAATTTTGGGGGAAAAAAGTTAACAATTGTATTATTACTTGTCTTCCAAAGTGTGGAAGAGTGCTGTCTTCCTGTCCTGAATTTAGTCTTTCCCTTCAGCTTGTTTTTTCACCTAAATGAACAACATTGTTTGGCCTAAATGTGTTTTTCTACTTTGGTATCACAGAGTACAGAGTTGATAAAGGGTGGCTGGAGATAAGTCTGTGTGGGAATGTGAACTTTTGGGGATTATTCGTACACTTTTGGCTGAGAACCTGACCAGGAATGAATCACAGAAGTCACAGGATAGCTGTCCCAGATACGGTGGAAATAAATATTTTGAAACACAGATTGAAATCCATTCCCACGTTAAGCCATTAACGCTCCAGCCATAGCCCAAACAATGATTCATTCTCTGTCAAAAATTTTGTTCCTGAAACTGCCAATGCAACATTCATATTGCAGCAGTTTTCACAGTCTATGAGAAAGTACTTTTAAACTGGATTCCAAAATTAGATTGAGAAAATTTCTACAAATGTCCATTACTTAGAGTAAAAAAAAAAATGTCTTAGTACATATTGTCTCAACATATAAGATAAAGTTTTAGGCATACAATGAAGCCTAGACTTTCTTTAAGTAGATGTGAGATTGAAACCACCCTCTTTTCTTCTCTCTCTCTCCTCCTCCCTCCCTTCTCACCACAACCTTTTCCTTATTTGTCTTCTATTTCTTTTTTGTTATTTCTCTTATGGGGATTAAACCCAGGACCTTTAATCAACTAATTACATATCCCATAATTGTGCTGCACCTCGAATTCTATTTTCCATTTCATTGTAGAGAAATAGATGCAGATTATTAAATATAGAAACATAAATTTACATGAGTGATACATTTTCTAATCACTGCTAAGCCATATCAAGTCATATGTTTAAATTCCCATGCCATTTCAAAGGTTACCTTCTCAGAATGTAATAGTAGGATGTCAAATTAAGATGTAAAAGACAACTGGGAAAATATCTACAAAAGAGCTGTCCTATTATAATAAAGTGTATATACATATATATATATGTGTGTGTATATATATATATATACACACATGCATATTTAATATCTATATGGGATAATTAGTTAAGTGATATGACAAATTAATTAAAATGTTTCAGATTGGAAGAAGAAGGGGTAAGTGGTTATGTGACTCCATGGAGTTTAGTTTACAGATCTCAAATGAGAGTAGAATATCTATATACCTTTATATATATATCTATATAGATATATATAGAGAGAGATACATATATATATAGATCATGATATTATATAAATAATATCATGATCAATGGAGTTTTAGAACATTGGCATTATGTAAAAAAAGCAAATACAAAGCAATATGACTTATCTATAGATATAAATATCACACATCTTATAAGAATATAGTAGACAAGTAGATAAGATGCTCTTGATAATAAAGAACAAAGCATTGAAGGGAAGAAAAAAGAAAGAAATGAATCATTTGTAGTGAGGTGAATCCTCCTCCTGTGACATGGAAACAACTGTATAAAAATTGATTAGAAATGAAAGCTCTCATTAAAAGGAATATAAAATAAGATTAGTTAAAAAATATATTGATTTGCTCAGTAAAATCTCACTGAAGTAAGGAATAAAGCATAATAAATTTCATAAGAGAAAAAGTCCTAAAAATATATAGAATATTTTAAAATACAGAATGCATGGAGTTCATTTAAAGCATCATTCAAAAATATTTTATTGAGTTGCTGTTATATTTGGAGGGAAAAAAATTAATCAAAATAATAAATTATTCTCATAGTGGTTAAATAGACATTTCAAGTTGTCACATAAAACTGTGCTAATAATGAAAATTCTGAATACCGAAGAACAAAATTTCAGAAAGTTGAATATATTATAGAGACTTTTTGACTTTTAATATAATTTTGAAGAGATTTTATTGTAGTATTTACAAAATTAGATGTTTGTTATTTTGAACTTAGTAAAATATTAAGTATAACAAAAAATTCAGAGGATGGAGTACATGTAGGAAAAACAAAATTATCAAGTGTGCTATAATGGACCTCAGAAAACCAAAATAAATTTCTCTTTTGAGCACATATGGAAGTAATTAAGTTTTTAAACATTTAGTTAGCTATTAAATAATATTTTTTAAAGTGGAAAAATTATTTACCACTTTAATAGAGTAGGGTATAGTACACAGTATTTCATATTCATTAAAGTGATGAATTAGCATTTACTACCTGAGTTCAAATAACATTTTTGACATTTAGCTATTTATATAAGTTTGGGCAATTTACTTTTCCTTCCTGCATTTCAAATAAGTCAGTTGGAAAGCAGGGATCGTAACAGTACCTATTCTTAGCACGGTCAAATGTAGTAAATAAAATAGATGAAGTACTTTAAATGATACTTTCTAGTAGTTCTCAGTAACTCACAGCTATTATTATTATCTTGAAGACTTTTATACATGGAATGATACATTTAGCTAATTCATATAAAACAAAAATGTAGAATTCATTTTACTTATAAAATTAGATGAGGTAATTGTATCTGATATCAAGGAAATATTTGCATAGTAATTTTGATTTAGTGGGAAAATTCCCACTATATTGTATATTTTACTTCTACTGAATTAAGCAACTTTCGTCATTCTTTCTTCTGTCTTGGAGAGTATTATATGATGTGGGCTTTGATTCCCTCAGATGTATTTGTTCTCTTCAGACATACCTTACACAAGCTGATCAGCAGATTTTCATGCAATTAATTTAGGGACAGACATTTTTATTAGCTTTACCTTTCATAATCTTGGTTTTGTTCAGTTTGTGGTAGATTCTTTTTGGCAGGATGACTTACGAAGACAGTAGATGACATCAGCCAGTGAGATTCTTGTGAAAAATAGAGCCAACATGTGAATGGGTCCAGAATTTGACCACAGTGACATCTCCACTATGGGATCATCTTTGAAATTTAACGTAATATCCCAAGGGTAAATTTCAGATACTTAAGAACAAAGACAACCTAGTAAAAATTCTTAGCATTTTGGTTGTATAACTGGCTTCTTTTATTGAAATTCTTGGTGAATATTCATGAATATATTTAAGAATCTTAAAAAGTTTTCTTAATTCTCCTGTTCAAGTTTTTTTTAATATTTGGTGGAGGAATTTCTAAAGGAAAATGCTAAATATATTTAGTACTTCTTTTTAGAAAGCTAAAGGTACTGATAATATTGGCATCTGGTTAAATAGACTCACTGTTTTTTGTTTTTTGGTTTTTTTTTTTGGTGTTTGTTGGTTTTTTTGTTTGTTTGTTTTGTTGTTTTGAGACAGTCTCAATGGTAGTGGTTCTCACCCTTCCTAATGCTGACACCCTTTAATATAGTTCCTCATGCTATGGAGACATGAATCATACAATTATTTTCACTGCTACTTCATAGTTGTTATTTTGCTACTGTCATAAATTGTAATGTAAATACAGGATACTCAGAAGATATTAGGCGACCCCTGTGGAAAGGTTGCTCAACCCCCCAAAAGGGTCATGCCTGACAGGTTGAGAACTGCTGCACCATAGCTTTGTCTTAACTCTAGCTAATAGACATGTCCCTCCTTCTGTCTACTAATTTCTGGAATTAAAATTGTCTAGCTCAATATATAATTTTTGGAAATGATAGAAATTCTCTTTTCTGGAGAAACAGTAATGGTTGAGCCATCTAAAACCCATTATTATTAAGTCAATCTGCAAATCACCACATTTTAGAAGACTGAGTCACGAAAGAATTTAAGTGAGCAAAGATGAGCAGCGGAACTGCTGCACAAGTCAATCAGGATCCAGTGTCATGAGTCAAGGAGTTCAGTGGTGCTGTTCACACAGAAATCTCAGGAACATAATTTCTTATATATTCTGAAATGATCCTGGATGAATATTCTGAAGCAAACAGCTTTGGTTCACATTCTGGGCCAATCACAAAATAATATTTTCAGGTGTAGGACCTCACCTTTACATTATTTGAGACAAAGTTTCCTTTTTGTTGTTAGCCAGCAGCCTATGCAAACCTAAGGGGCCAAAGAACTTTTGAGAGTTCTGCCTCTTCCTCCTATCTCTTCTTGGGAGCTGTATCTTCCTTTATATGGGTTCTGCATATCTGAACTGAGATCATCCCAGAAATCAAGATTAGCTTTGGGGATAACGTCTGGGATTCTTTTGACTTGTATATCTCTGAAGATAAGTCTACCCTTAGAATCATAGATACATGCTTTTGATTCAGATTCTCAAGTTTAAACTATAGATCATGGCTCCTTTGGAGGTCCAACAAACCTTTTGTAGGGGTTACTTAAGATCATCTGCATATCAGGTATTGACACTATGATTCATAACAGTAGCAACATTACTATTATAAAATAGTGATGAAAATAATTTTATGGTTTGGGATCACCACAACTTGAGGAACTATATTAAAAGGTCACAGCGTTAGGAAAATTGAGAACCACTGTTTTATAGTCTGTTAAAGTAACACCAGGTAACATTGAGTAAACAAACAGCATGCATATCAAATTTAGATTCAAAACTATGTAATTCTTTGATAATGATACTTTGAATAACTTTGCTGAATTTCAAACTTTTACCATTTATATATATATAAGCTAAATTATAAGAAGAGTGTGTCATGGTGTTTATGATCATTCTCAAAGGTTTAACACAGAGGGTACAACTTCTAATTTAGTGTTTAGTACTTTTGAAATTTGAATTGGTAAATGAATCCATCCCAAACACATAATTGAATATTTAATACATTTCACATTGCTTGTCATGTAAAATGTCCATTACCAAACATCAAGTAAAGAAAGAGAAAAAGAGAATAGAGAGAAAAACATAAGAAAGCTAAGTGTTTTCTACAATTTGATCATTACCCTTGACAGCAAGTCAACTCTTTTTATGCCCTATCAACATGGACAATGATGTGCCTTTGCTTTTCCATAATTCCTGCTTCTGAATGAAATCCCTATGAGCTGCCATGAGCTACAGATGAATCTAGCCAATTTCTTTCTTTTTCTTTTTCTTTTCTTTTCTTTTTTTTGGTTCTGACCCATCAAGGACTAACTTCTTTTCACTTCTCTTCTGTTTTCTCCTTTTGGATGGATGCTAGACAGAACCTACATATATTTCTCTCTAGAATGTCTGGAATTTCACTCTTTTATTGAAACTCCCTGAGGCTCCCCTCCCTCATGTAGCTGACCTCCAAAAATACAGGGCTTAACTCAAACAGCAAACCTGTTTCTCTTTTTCTTTTGTCTTCCTCTTCTAGCAAGCTGCCAAGATGTATAGCCTTTCTGCCCTGGAATTTCTTTTTTATTAAACATTAATGAAATTGTGCTTGGGCCTTACAATAGCAAAAAAGTATACTTTTTAAAATTGTGTTTAACTGTCTCTTCTTTCCTTATATGTTGTTTTAGATTACAGAGAACATAAAATGTCCTCATTGTCTTTGCATTTGTGTAACCTGAGACTGGGAACATAGCAAGTAAGAATTCAGATCTCAGTCCAGGGAGTGTGGTATGAGTAGTTGTCCTGCTTATTAATGGTTCAGTGAAACAACCATTTTAGAATAAAATCATTATATATTTTTTGATGCTTAAAGTGTTTATAAAAAGTGCTCTAAATGCCTTTAGTGACTCAAAAATATATCCTGACATAAATTGACCACATTGAAATGTAAATGAATTTAACTAATTGCAACTACTGTGGAGAATGTGCTGCATCGTAGGTTGTAAAATATATGAAGTGTTAAAAAAAAAAAAACAGCTTATAATGTCATTGTACTTTTGAATATTATAGTATATGGTTATAGAATAATAAAAACACTGACCTTGCCTAAATAGGTTTTATAATTTAGAAAGACAATAGAGTGAAATATTGTGATATTGTGAGCCTATTTTCCAAACAGCTGTCTGTGTCTTCGGGTTAACCCCACCTCTCTACTGCTCTGCCCACACAGTCATCTTGTTCTATTGTTCTCATGTTGTAAAACTTTTTAGCTACAAATGCTGTGGCTAGCAGAGTTAGAACAGTGACAGTTCAAAGATCCACATCTGGCATATAGCTCTAAAAACAAGACTAAGCCTCTTCTGTCTTCTGTAAGAAGGAGAGAGAGAGAGAAAGACAGAGACACAGACAGAGACACAGAGGGACCAAGACAGACAGGGATTAATTAAATTCAACAGACAAAAAGAAAATCAGGGCTTTGCAAGATGGTGATGATAAGACGATTTCTTCACTCTTTGCCTACAGAGTTATTTTTACTTCACTTTGTGTTCTTTGACAAAACAATAGCTCATGTATAGTTCAAAGCAGTTCAATGTTTTTGAAGAAATATCTACATGACTTAGTAGTACTAAAAGAGCTGAGCACTAAATTTGATCATCTTGCATACTATGTTCTTCATTCTTATCTGATTTTCACCTGCACAGTCATTAATCTTGGAGGTCAAGCTTGTTTTGCATGTAAGGTTTAACATGTTGCCTTTTCACTTGACATGTGTACCATCTACTTAAAACATTGTACTTCCTGGTCTCCTGAAGTGGAAGACTAAATGGTGCAGACAACATTAGCTTTAGCTCATAGAATATGGCCATTTACATAAGGATACTTAGGAGACATTTCTTGGTGAATATACATTGCTCAAGGTAATAGATTGTCTAGATATCATTTTCTTCCTTTAGATCCTGACATTTAGTTTTGGTTTCAGAGTCCTTTTAGAAGTTGGTGGACTCTCGTTAGGGTTTTGTTTTTTTGTGAGGAGAAGGAAGTGTGCTTTCCAGTCTACACTTAAGAGGTGCTACAAGCTAAAGAAGTGAGATTCTCTGAAGTCTTGTGCAGGATAGCTAGGGAGAAGGGAAGCTGGCTGTTCTGTAGTGGAACAGAGGTGAGACACACAGTGCATGCATCCCACATAGGGTAAAAATGCCTTTATTCTTAAATCTTTTGTCCATTTATTTACCACTTTATCTTATTATCTTATTCTAACAATGAAAAAGAGTTCCTTTGTACAAACAATATGCAATAATAATGACAGATTCTTAGTATATTCTGTAATTTGGAAGATGACTTTATATTATTAAACAAGGTACAGGTGATAAAAATTCTACATTAACAGTATATGAGTTGATAAACTTATTTATCTTTTATTTATTTATTTATTTATTTATTTATTTATTTATTTATTTGTTTATTTGAGATACCACCTCACTATGTACTCCAGGCTGTTCTGAAACTTACTATGTCAACTTGACTTGTTTTGAATTTACAGAGATGTGTCTACTTCTGCCTCCAGAATGCTGTGATTAAAGGCATATGCTGCCATTCTTCCATAATTTAGTGTATTGATAGATATAATTTTCTTTTCTCAAATATAGTTTTAATTTTAAAATACTACTTTATTATTAAAATATATTTTATCTCTTCTGATATGTTTCACGTAATGTCAATACTGATTATCACAGACCTATACAAATATTTCTAAAAGCAATGGCATTTTATCTACCTAAATTATCTATAAGTACCATAGATCTTCCTCCTAGTACCAAAAATGGATTAAAATAGTAGATCCATTTTACTCCGTTGCCTACCACTATGCATCATATTATTGCCACCAGAATGCCTGTGGTTTCTAAAGAGAACTAATAGTCTAGCCATTTGAAACTGAAACAAAACAAAATTACAAAAAATAAAATAACAAATCCCTTTGTTTTCATCTCGTTTACATCTAAATTTGAAATCATACCAATTTGTTTTACAGAAGTGAATGTATGTATGTGTGTGTGTGTGTGTGTGTGTGTGTGTGTGTGTGTATGTTTGTCAGTAGATTGGAAGTGGACACTTAGCTCCTACTCTTCAATAAGATGCCATATTTGTATAGAAAGACAGATACTAGCTTAGAACCTAGAATAAGATTTAAGAAAACACACACACACACACACACACACACACACACACACACACGCAGCTATAATTTACCATGTCATTTTTATCAAGCTATATCTTTAGTTATCATTTATTATGTAGTGTATGTTACTGTGCCAGAGCCAACACCACTATGGACATCCATGGACCTCAGAAGTAAAAAAATGGTAGACAAAGACACCAAACTGTGGATTCACTTCAAGAATGAACCATTTTTATTTTCCCACTGTTGTTTATATATTGTTTCACTTGCTATTAGAGATAGCACTTTAAGCAGAGCTTGATTAAACACTATTTTTGACTCTCTTATCTGAGTTCTTCCTCGTGGCCTTGTTTTGCCCTAGTGGATGCTCCTTTTAGGGTTTGTCTCTTGACTGCAGTTTTCCATAGTCATGGAGCCACATCTGGGCCAGGGCTGTACTTGAGAAAGGAACTGCAGAACATATAGATCCCAACACTACTATTACAAATTATTTTGAAGCAATTCAAATATTTCACAATTGACTGGGTGACTCTTTCCATCCTCCCTCCAACAAACCAAAGTACATAGAAGCACATGACAGGAGAATGTCTCAACTGGTCAGATGATCTACTGACTTAAAAAGACAAAATCTTTTTTCTGGTATATTCATCCACTGTAAAATAATGATGTTATCATAATAAAAATAAAAGTTAAAAATACAGCTTGGGTCATCAAGAAATAATAGATATACACAAAAGATAATTAACATTACAAGACTATTTAAGTATACAAATGGATAGATTATCTAAGTCTAATAGATAGAATATGTTTTGACCTACCTAGCTTCTGTGGTTTAGGTACTGTTGATGGCTTTGTGCCCAGCTGGCAACAGTATGGAAGTTTCTGAATTCATAATTTATTGGTGAAGACATAACAGGTCTATCAGGAAATAGAACTGAGGTAGGCAAATATCAATACAGATTTGAAGAATGTTTCTTGTTTGAGTACTCTGTGTCTCTCTAGTTTTCTTGGTTGTCACAATATGAAGACCTTTACTCTAACATATGCTCATGACCATGATGTACCATATGATTTCACCATGGACCAGAGACTAAGGGATAAGGGATCTCAAACTAAAACTCAAAAAAAAATAAATAAAAAGAGCCAGAGTGCATCTTTTGTCTTTAAGTGTCCCAGGTATTTTACCACAGAAATGAAAAGCTAGGACACATTTTCAGGCAAATATATAAATACTATATACCTCTGTGTGTGTGTGTATGTCCTGTATTAGTTGCAGGAAAAAAAAATGAGCTATTAGCATCTCTGCTTGGCTTGAATTCTTCCCTTGGCATTTGGCTTAATTGGATCTCTAAATATTTGACTACTTATTAACCATCAATTGTCTCCAAATATCAGCATGCGTGTGGGCCAATGAAACCTTCCCTCCTTCTTTTATGTTTTCTTTTACTGTCTAATTCAATAATTGCCTTTTATTTAGTCTTTACCACATGTACAACATTATCTTATTTACATCTACAAATATATGCTCAATAGGATATGTTAGAGGTTTAAAGGACATTTAAGACTCCAGGTTACATAAAACTGAAAGCAATAAGACAGCAGAGGAAAAGATGGCTGCTAAAATCACATAAATGTTGTATTGAAGAGATGTAGTGGATGACAGGAAAACAAAAGCAAACAGGACAAGATATTTGAGCTAGGTTTAGAGGAACAAATCTAATTTCATTACATAAGGAAAGGAAATCATTTGATTGTGAGTTCCATAATTAGTACCTAAAAGGAAAAGACAAACTATTTGTTGGGGAAACAATTAATTCTACTAATAAAGACTTAATGTAAAAACAGTAATTATAGCAATGCTATAAAAGTCATTCTATTTCAGGGTCTGAAAAGTTGGGTCAGGATGACATATTTAAGCATCAATCCACTTATCATGAGAGTTGTCTCAATAGTTCAGCAGTGTCATGTTTAATTAAAATCCATTTTATTGAAACAAATCTAGCAGGAAATTGAATATACATTTTTTTATATGAACAAAATCTACTCTAACTAAAATATGAGTTTACAATGATATTAGCAAGGAACTGGTATTCAAAATAATGGTACAGCAATTAGAGAAACTAGTGAAATATAGCTACAAAATCTGGCTATCATGGAGAAGTAAAGATCAGGGAAGACTTGCAGGAAAGAAATGATGAGTTTGCATGTGGGCACAGTGAATTTTGCTAGTGAACATGCAAAAGTTGGTTATTTACTTTTAATTTAGAGGTTGAGGGAGAGAATTGGGGGGTTTATGACATAATATATGAAAGCTGACTGAGTCTGAACATGGGAAAAAGACTAGCAGACAACATTCTTCCTCTGTATTTCAGGTTGTGCTGTCGTGAGTGCCTGCCCTGACTCTTCTCTGTGATCTGTGATGGACTGTGATCTGGAAGTGTGTGGTGAAATAAATTCGTTCTCTCCCAAGTTGATTTTGTTCACAGCACCCTTTCTAGTAACAGAATGCATACTTATAGACTGGTGGAGCAGAGGACCTGATTTCAGTTCCAACCTTTATAGTGGCACACAAATATCTGTTAATTCCAGTTCCAATAGATCTAATGGTTTTTTTTTCTGAACTACATGGATATCAGGTGTTACATGTTAAACATACAGGTATGCAGAAAAACACTCATATACATAAAATAAAAATACATGTGTTTTTTTTAAATAAGGAAGATATACAGAATTTAATATTGCTTTTTTTTTTTGAAGAATTAAGGTGATTCTATTTTTCAGATTCACAAAATTACAAAGTTTGCTCAAGAACATGCTTACAATGGTATTATAAAGTAGTTGTCTGTTTCTAATTGAGACTTTTTTGGCTAGTTAACAATCTATAGAAGCCCACAAACATTTGAAGTGTGCATAGGGAAATAAAAATGTCTGTCATATTCAGTGTTCTATTGCTCTTCAGAGAGACCATGACCATTGCAACTCTTATGACAGAAAGCATTTAATTGGAGCTTGTTTACAGTTTCAGAGGTTTAGCCCATTATTCTCATAGCAGGGAGCACCGTGGCACTCAGGAGACATGGTGCTAGAGAAGTTGAGAGTTCTACATCCAGATCTGCAGGTAGCAGGAAGAGAGAGACACTGAGTCTGGCTTGGGCTCTTGAAACCACTAAGCCTACACCCAGTGACTCACTTCCTACAGCAAGGCCACACCTCCTAATCCCTATGAAGTAGCTCCATTCTCTAATGATCAAGCATTAAAACATATGAATTTATGGGGGGCAATTTTATTCATATCACCACATTCCACTCCCTGGCCTGCATAGGCTTGTAGCCAGACTCTAATGCAAAATACTTGGAGTTCAAATTCAAAAGACCTTATACTCTATCACAGTCTCAACACTGTTTAAAAGTTCAAAGCCTCTTCTGAGACTCATGCCAACCTTTTACCTCTATCCATCTGTAAAATCAAAATGAAAAAGCAGATCACAAACTTTCAACATACAGTGCAGGATATACATTACCATTCCAAAAGGGAAAAAAGGGAACTTAATGAGAAACGACTGGAGCAAATATGTGTAATATGGCCAAAAGAATGTTGTACAGTGAACAATGACTTGGGGAACTTGAGAGAGGCTCCAGGAAAAAAAGTAGAGGGCCCTTTACCTCAAGTACATTGTGTTCCCAGAATTTGTCTAAGACATGATTTTGTGCCTCCTGTAACAAACATTTGTATTTAATCTATAAAACATGTTTATTCTTGCTGAGGGAATACCATAACGAAGCTATAGAAGTAAATTTGCTGAAAGAATATACTGAACGCTGTCCTTATTGTGCCCTGAATCTGGATATGGCCTTCTACCTTGTATTCATACTTTACCAGATATAATCTATACTACCTGCCAGGCAATTGTGTTTGAATTGGTCTACCTAAGAAAGTTCTGGGGAAGGCCTGCTCTGCTAATATTTAGTATGTGCTTCCTGGTGTTTATTTACATATTTTATGGGTTATGTTTTTCTGATCATATTTTTTTTGATCTTGAACAACCTTCCTTGGATTACTGCTTTCTTTGTTACATTCCTATATAAAAGTACACTAAAACTTAAGTAAAGTCATCTACAGCATTAGACTGTTGTCTGCTTCATTCTTTTAAGGTTTCAAATCCCAGGTCTTACCAGACAAGGTATGCATAAGTCAATAAATGTCAACAAAAACTAAAAACCAGGAAGTTAAACTCCAAATTCTGCATCTTCATATCTGATGTCAAAGAACTCTTCAGATCTCCAGTTTCTTTCAGCTTTGTTAACTACAACAAACTTCTCTTTCTTGGGTTCACTCTACATGCTGATGTCAGCTCTCCTTGGTAGGTGTTCCATGACTCTGGCACGTCCAACATCTTGGGGACTCCAATGAAATCCAGTCTTTAATTTCATAATATCACACAATGGCTTCTCTGGGTCTCCCTGTAGAAACACCCTTATTCATGTTCACTAAAGTAGCTTTCCTTAATCATCAGAGAGATTCCCCAAATCCCTTTCTTGTATCCAGATACTGCCAAGTTCTTCTGCTTGCTGGGGCTAGAACATGGCTCCCTTGTTCAAATACATTTCTACCACTTTGCTGCTTTCAGTGGTTTCCCTCACTACCTAAGCTTGGCTACCTTGAAACTCACTCTGTAAAACAAGCTTGACTCAAATCAGAGATCTGCCTATGTCTTTCTCCCCTTGGCTGGAATTAAAGGTGTGTGCCACAACACCTGGCTATAAACTTATCATTAATTCCTTTCCTAAATTGGAATCTTAGCTGGATAAGGTCTTGCCTTCTGGTCATCACTCTATTCCATTTAGCATCAGACTTTTCCTTATACTTTTTATCTCCTTGAGGACTAGATTTGACTCCATTTCATTTCCTGGTGGTCCATTTCTTCTCTAATTGTGCATTTAAAATTTTTTCCCTTCTCAGATTGTTCTTTTTCGTTATAGAGATGCATAATCTTGGTCCCTAAAATCAATCAACATAATCAATACTAGATTGTCTTAAAATATCCTCTGCTAATCCTGTTAACCCAAAACTTTTGAATTTAACCTCAAGCAGATGTTTTTGTGACAAGGATAGAAAACAGCCACAATCTTTGCATAGATATCACAATAACAATCTCCAGGCCACTTAATAATATTCTTTCCCTCTGATACTTCTTAAACCTTGCCCTCATAACCTACCTTTCTCTCAGAACCACTGTCTTCCATGCTTCTACAAGTATGGCCCATGAAGCTTCACTTAAAGCGTTCAAAGGCTTTCCTATCCTAATGTTCCAAAGTCTATATTCTGCCAACAAACAGCATGGTCAGATCTAACACAGCATTACCACTCCTTGTACCAACTTATTCTTAGTCAGTATTCTGTTGCTGTAAAGACACACAGTGACCATGCTAAGTCTTATAAAGCAAAGCATTTAATTAGGCTGGCTTTCAGTTTCAGAGATTTAGTCCATTAAATGCACAGCAGTAAGTATGTTGGCAGGAAGATGCTAGAGCTGCTAAGAGTTCTACATCCAGATCTGCAGGTAACAGGAAGAAGGGTAAGAGACACTGAATCTGGCTTCAGTCTTTGAAAATCCAAAGCTCACTCCCAGTGAATCATTTCCTAATCCCTGTGAAGTAGTTCACTCCCTAATTACCAAGCATTTAAATATATGAGCATAGAGGGGCCATTTCAATTCAAACCACCAAAATGTCTAATAAAATCAAGAAATGGTTTATAGTTACTGTTTTAATCACATTATTCTAAAATTATTTCATATCTGTATATAGATGGATACATATATATATATATACACACAAAATAATTATATATATATGTATATATACATATATATATATATGTATACATATATTGTAACGATGGTTAAATAGTCACTATAGTAAAAGTCTGCTCATTGCTAAATTTAACTTTGCCGTTTGGGAATTTAGCCTAGTGATGAAACACTTGCTTACCTTACTGGAAACCCTGGATTTGATCTAAGTTCTACAAAACAAAAATCAAACCAAACAAAATAGCTTAAATCTTTAAAAAGAAGAAATTGTAGTAATGAACACACAGTCTTACTAGGATCTACCAGAGATTACCACTAAGACACAGTTTATAGCCAGCTGAAAGTCTGGACATTTAGAGCAAGAGGCTTTTAAAGGCAAAAAACAAAAAAACAAGAAATAAACAAACAAAAAAAAAAACAGAAACAAAAAAACCACACACACATTCTGGTATCTAGTTCTGCAGCTGCAAAGTGGGAAAAGTTCTACCCAAGCAAGCTTTTTAACAGAAGCTAAGATAAATGGTTAGCTGGGGCACTAGGGTAGGTTCACAGAAACATGTGATTTAAAAGAAACTAAGATAAATTAGCTGTGGTATCTTGACAGGGAGTTCCTAGAATAGAGTTGGGTAATTTTCCATAGAATTCTCCATCAAAAAGATCAAATTCTATTTAAACCTAAAATGGTCTCAGTAAGAATACAAGATGGGGGAAACTCTGCACTGTCTTGTCCTGTCACAAAAGCATCTGTGGTTGCTTGCAAAAAATGGGCCCAAGGTAAAGTTAATCAACATTACAGCTTGTAGCAGGAAGAATTCACAAGTAACTTCCCTAAGCAAAGGAGCTCTACATCAATGGTGGCTTCTACAGTAAAAAGGGACAGTTTTCTTTACAGGTTGTGGCCTCTGTTAAGTTCACCAAATACCCAGTTATATAAACAGCAAACATTTTATTTTGTAGATATTATTAAAATAAAATACAAAAAACGAACAAAAATAAGATGTGATAGTTTGAAAGAAAATGGCTCCCATATGCTCATAGACAGTGGCATTATTTGATAGGGTTAGGACATTTGACCCTTGTTGTGGTAGTTGTGGCTTTACTGGAGGAAGTGTGTCACTGGGAATGGACCTTGAGGTTTCAGAAGCTCAAGCCATGTTCAAGGTTCATCTCTCTGCCAGGTGCCAGTGGATCCAGATATAGAGCTCTCAGCTACTTCTCCAGCACCACGTCTGCTTGCCTATTACCCTGCTTTCCTCCATGGCAATAATGGACTGAACCTCTGAACTGCAAGCCCGCCTCAAATGTTTAACTTTCTAACAGTTGCCTTGGTCATGGTGTCTCATCATAGCAATAAAACCCTAACTAAGACAGACACTAAGAGGAGGCAGAAAGAGTTAGAGGGGTGGATATGATGAAGATACATTGTATGCACGTATGAAATTCCCAAAGAATTAATAAGAAAATTATATGAAAGAAACAATTTAAAGTAGAATTTTGTTCACATACAGACTAAGCGTAGCCTATTGTAAGTTTGTATGTAGTCTCCATTTCCCCTCCTCATTAGTTCTTATCTGTTATGTTAAGATGGTGGTGGCAGACTCACTCCCATTAAATACCAGAAGAGAGCCATAAAGAAGGTTTATGTTCTCATTCCTGCTGATAAGCTGCCTTCCATTTTGACAGCAAAGCCTTTCCATTTTTTCCTCCCCTTACTCTATTATAGCCAATTGCAACTTTCCAGAAAGGCACTCTTTTTTACTTTGATTTTTTTTTTAAAGTTTGTCCTCTAGCTAGGGAAACTATTTAGAAAATTGGTTTCTTTTAGTTTGGTCCCATGCAGGCTTGACCTATTTTGCCTTATTACAGTGATGAAGAGCTCCATTCCTGCTGAAATGTAGCTTCAAAGAAATCTCTTAATGGAAGAGATACAGACACCTCCTTACCAGCAGGTCTAAACAGAAATTCTCTTTAAAATTTGTAATATTTACCAAAGGAATGATAAAATGTTTTTCAAATGAAAAAAAAATGAATGTAGCCTAAAGAACTATGCAGAGATGTGTCATAAACTAGTTTTTCTTAATATCATATTATTTTATATCAATAACAAAAAATCTGATGCCTATGAAATTCGAAGGAGATTGGATGCTTAAGCTAATAATTCAAAAACATACAATTGAATAGTATTTCTTCTTTTATACTGTTTAATATAAACCAAAGATTAAACTGAAAACTCTAGCTAATGAAGTTCCTTTTATAGGGCTGTAGATAACAGCCAGAATGGGCACTTCAGTTAATTTTAGATGATGCCATTAAATATAAATACGGCTTAAAGCATGTGAGTGAGGCTGTTTTTGTTCTTTGATTAAGGAAAGAACAGTATTGGCAGTCACCAGAGGCCACATCCCTACCTGAGTCAGCTTCATTAGTCTGTCATCCATTCCTCCAATTCACAAACCAGACAATGAGGGAATCAGCATAATCATTGCCACAGTTGGGAGCAAACACCAATTGCATATTCTACTGGAATCGTACTTTACAGAGGCTGGCAGGGTCCCAATTATTTGAATGTAATTATTAAATTTAAGCCAAAGTGCTTATTTTGCTTTCTCAATATATTAATGTTGCTTTGGCTGGAGTAACTCAAGGTAGCTGAGTTTGCAGTAAATGTTTCACAAAGTCTTCCAGGGGTACTCTGCATTATTGAATTTTTCTTATTTTTTTTAAACTTAATTTTTATTTTTTTGGAGTCACTAAGAATCAAAGAAGAAGTTTAGGCTTTTCTTAAATAAACAAGATTTGAATACTGTTTATGACATAGATTAATAATCCTTTCAGTGTTAGTTCAGATTTTAACCAGTAATGATGGAATACCTTCAAAGTTATTCCTACACCTTCAGTGAATGTTATTATACTGATGATCACAAATATTTAGTCCAGGACAATATGACAGTTAAAAATCATATGATTGTATTTGAATGTAAAGTTTCTTGTAGGATGCAGGAATTTTAATTATTGCTTAAATTCTTGCTTTTTCATTATTTTTCTTTTAAAAATTAAAAAAATGCATGTATATAATGAAATATAATTATATCTAATACTAGTCCCCCCTCAACTCCCCCCTTCCTGTGATCCCCCAACATAAACCCATCTCTACTTTAATGCAACAACAATAAACATTTTAGCTTAGGTCATATTTTAATTTATCCTGAAGAGCAAAATAAAAAGAAGTATCCTTTAATGGAACTCTCAAAATTCTTCGTAGTGCCACAGAAACACACTTTAGTAAACACATGTCTGAAACATCTGTTTAATGTCTTCAATTGTTTTTCTCTTACGGTTGGCTTGTCAGTAAGAAGAATCATTCAGAGAAAATACAACATAATTTCATGTGTAAATATATTTGGAAAGGATTCAATATATCTGGTTGAAAAAGCTTTCAAATAATAAAACATTTACACTCATACATAAAACCTAACAGAACAACTAATGGGAGGATATTTTTCACAAGGTTTGATTTTTACAGTTGAAACATGAAAGTATATTAACTTAAATTGTCCTGATAGTCCAGTCTCGGAATATTTGTCATGTTGATATAATCTTGACACAGGATTTTTCTCCCATTCACTTGTCTTCATTTTTGCAATCTTTTTTTAAATGTTTCTTGAAATTTCCTTAACATAATAATAATTGTTGTTTATAGAACTATATTCTCGGTACTTGGAAAGCTGAGGTAGGAAGACTATAAGGTAGAGAGAGGGCAGCTTGGGTTACATGTCAATACATGGTCTCAGCTTTTCTGTAAATTAATTTGAGCATAAATAATATTGAAACAACAACTATGGGTCCTACCTCATTAACCTGAGTCTCGGAAGTTGAATTCAATCTTTACAGCAATGTAGTTAATAATTTTGGAGGAAGGAAATATAAGGAAATGGAGGTCCAGAAAGAAGAGTCAATTTTTCAAATTTAAAACTGAGAGGCAGAGGCATATTTAAATTTTGCTTTCAGGCAATCCAAATTAGTGATTTCACTACTAAATCCCATGGATTCAGTTTTTGTTTTATTAGAAGAAAGGGATTAGAGTCCAGTACTATACCTAAGATACAATAAATTGCAATCTGGGATAGTTCTTTCATTTGATCTAATCTTGCTTGTTTTCTGTTATGTCCTATGGTTTATTATTCAATACAGGAATTCAGTGTAGATTAAGAAAACAGTGGGTTTTGTTTTGAGTAAATTGTTTCATGTGAAATTTCTCTTTCCTCTGTCTATTCTTTCTTTCTTTTGGAGTTGCAAAACCCACAGTTCTCATCTAAAAGGAATTAAGAGATAGTTTATTCTAGAGCCATTTTTAACGACCATGACAGAGGTTTCTGTTATTTCAAATTTCACCTCCCAACAAGGAAACAGTTTCACAAAGGTTTTGTAATTTTACAGAAGAGCTAAAAGTAACTGCAACTTTACAACACATTAGAAGGTACTTCAGATAGGCAGGTACATTGAGATGAGGGAAGCTTTCATACAAACTCAAGATGTTAATTGGATTGCTTTTGGATTGTTAGAAGCTAGTTGTCTTCTAAGTCAATAGATTCTAAACATTTGTGTGTGTATGTGTGTGTGTGTGTGTGTGTGTGTGTGTGTGTCTATTGCTACAAGATGTTAGTCCAGACACAGAAGCTTAAAAAAAGTCTGTTCCAGAAGGATAAAACTTAGCTCAAGATAAGTTAATTAGCCTCTGTACTTGCAACATTCCAGTCTCTCCACAGAACCAAAATTCTAATCAATCAGTTTATTCAGACAGATTGCTTTCATGATTTTCTTCACAGTTTCTTTTCTCTTCTCCTTCTTCCTCCTCTTCCTCCTCCTCCTCTTCCTCCTCTTCTTCCTCCTCCTCTTCCTCCTCCTTCTCTTCTTTTAAGACAGATCTCATTATGAAGATCCAGCTAGCCTGAATCTTCTTAACTCCATAGACCAAACTGGCTTTAAATTCACAAAGATCTGCCTGCCTGCCCACCTCTGTCTTTTTAGCATTGGAATTAAATGTGTGTGCCACATTGACTGGCCTCCTCATGTCAAGGAGACCAGATTGAATGTATAAATTCAAACTATAGCTTCAAAATATTTTAGTTACCTGACAAACTGATTATGCAAAAATGAGTGGCTACAAATGATTTCATTTTATCCAGCATATGCTTGAATCAGGTACTTTTTTCCCCCGCATTCTATATACTGTGTCTTAATTTAATTAATGGTATTCTATACTTAACAGACAAGTGTTTTAGTTTCATGAGGCCCCATTTATCAATTTTCCTTCTTAATATTGTATTATTGGATTACTATTCAGGAAGGTATTTCTTGTGCCTATAAGTTGAAGTGTATCCTCTACTTTGTCTTCTAACAGATTAAAGATATAAGGTCTTGCTTAGATTGAGGTCCTTGATCCTTTTAAGTTGAATTTTGTATACCACAAGGGATAAGGCTCATCCGGGTTCATTATACATGTAATTATCCAGTTTGACCAGAACTATTTTTGGAACAAGGCAAAGTTGTCCATTCTGTACTAGTTTTAACTAGAGCAGTAAGACACAAGAAGGAGGCCAAGGGGCGAGAAATAGGAAAAGAAGCCAAAATATCTTTTCTTACAGATGATATGATTCTATACATAAATGATTGAAGAATACAGAGTATACCTCTTGCACATGATAAACACATTCAACAAAGTAGCAGGACACAGCACCCTTCCTATACACCAAGGAAATATCCATAGATAGGAAACAGGGAAATATCCTCATTTACAATAATCTAAAAGAAATGTAATAAATCTCACTGAGAAAATAATACAAATTATACAAATGTGCATTCCTCCTTTTTTTTCTTTCATCCTTTTCTTTCTTATTTTTTTTTTGTTTGTTTTTTGAGACAGGATTTCTTTGTTATAACTCTGGCTGTCCTGGAACTCACTCTGTAGACCAGGTTGGCCTCGATCTCACAGAGATCCAACTGTCTCTGCTTTCCTAGCATTCCTCCTTACTTTAAATAACTATCTACTTAGTATAGTGGAGCCAAAGTTGCAAATTTAGAATTCTCCTCATTGTTTTTAAATACTCACAATAAGATTTTTAGAACGTAAGCATTAATTTTAGCATATTATCTTGAAATTAACAATACTACCAAACTTATTATTTTAGGAACATTTCTACATTTAGAAATCGTAATTCCAGAATTGTATAATTAAATCTTATAGTTTTATGTCACACTTTAAAATGTTTCCATCCATTGATTGATATGTGATGATTCATCAGGTTTTCTAAGTCAAAACTATAATATATTTAGTTCTACAAAGCCAGAAATGTTGTCAGTGCTGTCCTGAATTTTTCTCCCCTGGTGTTTGAATACTGCAGTGTACAATGATCATGTGCTTGGTTTTCTATTGAACCAATTATAATATTATGTTTTAAATTTTAAACATACATTTAAAAATTTCACTCCTTAAAAAATATTTCACTTTTCTTGTGCATTTTATCTGTTTTTGATATGATAATAATAAATAATAATTATTAAAATTGTTCACGCATTTAAGTTTGGCTCAGAAGCCAAATTATGTGTTATAAATTATATATGGTAAACATGATTATATATAAAGGTTTATAGTTAATCCTACTTATCAAAAACTACAATTATGTGTTCCCCTTTTTTATAGAGTATATCCAAATGCTTTCCTATATTGTATAATAAAAATTCCATCATTGTTATACTTGTTTCTTTTAATTTCCACAATGACACAGTTTATAAAATTATTTTGACACAATACTACCAATTCCCAGAATGGGAGTGGTGGCAGAGCAATTAAGAATGCTTGCTTCTCTTGCAGAGGACCAGAGTTCAGTTCCTAGCACTAATATCAGGTGCCTTACCATCATCTGCAATTCTAGCTTCAGAGGGCCTGATGCCCTTTTCAGACATACATGGACACTTCTATTATTATTATTATTATTAAAAATAGAATGTTTAACTGTATAATTTATATTTAAAATAAATTTAGTATTAAAACATATTAATATTACAAAATATAATTTGACAATTTTGACTTGAGTTTTTTTTGCTGGAAATACAAGATTATGACTTTAAGATCTAAAAATCACATTAAGTCAGTGATGATCTCTACTTTACACAAATGCTAGAAACATAATTATAAACACAAATTCATCCCTTGTCCTTGATCAAATATGCTAACTTGACTTGGTATTTAAAGCTCAATAATGTTAAACAGGAACATCACAATTAATTTTGATTAAGAAAGTATATTCAATAATTGTTTTATATTTATATACCTTTTTATCCAGAAATATTCCATGAAATAAGAAATAATTATAAAAGGCATTAAGGTGGGCTCTAGAGAGATGGGCTCAGAGGCTAAGCATATATACTGCTCTTCCCGATGACCTAGATTCGATTTCTAGCACCCATGTTGCAGTTCATAAATATCTATTTATCTCAGTTCCATGGGTCCAATGCCCTCTCTGGCTTCCTTGGGCTTGAAGCATGAGTGTGGTGCAAAGATATACATAACACTCATACACATAAAATAAAATAAAAATACTTTTCAAAGTGGAGCTACAGATTAAGATCCTTTCTTAAGATTTAAAATGACATAATTATAAATATTTTACTGTTATTAGTGGTCTGAATATATGCCATACACATTGTTAGTGTGCGTGTGTGTGTGTGTGTGTGTGTGTGTATGTGTGTACATCCTTGATATTTGTGTACTGGATTACAAAGTTAGGGTTTAGGAGATTTGAGTGAACATAAAACATCAGTGAAAATTACAAAATCATTATAAGACTCCAAAAATAACTTATAATAAGATAAAAAGGCTGCTAATTTCTGATCAGTTAAAAATTTTATATACATACATTGAATCCATTATAGTTTATAGAGGACTAACCAAACTTGGCCAGAAAGGAAGGAGAAGCACTTAGGTGTAATAATATGATGCGATAATATTACTCATAAATTAAGAATAATCAATATTTGAAGTGTTAGACTTGACAGATATAATAAACTTAATTGGCATGTATCTAGCTGAAAGGGAAAATATAGCTATGAATATTTTGTTCAACTTTCTTCTTCAGTTTTACTCTCCATAATTACCTAAATACATATTTCATTCATCTCAGAATTGGGAGTAAACTTGTGATTTTTGAATGAGAGAAATAAAATAATAATGCAGTTCAACCTACGCATGCTTAAAGTGTCAAATCCTTTAGAATGGCATTTGATATACTCTGACTTTAACCTGCCAATATGAAATAATGAAAATTATACCGCAAAACTGGTACTGAGAATACAGACAGTGATTTCATATGAATTCATCATATGAGCTTTAAAAAAGATGTTCTGCATCAAGCAAAACACTCTGTCCATCATTAGTGTAGTAATTGCCACCAACCAAGATAGCCAAATGCAAAGATGCAAAGCACTATATAATTAACCAACCATGAAATAATTTGTCTGGCAGCATGCAAGTGTACTTTGCTGACAAATGATAATGCCAATAGTCAGCTTTGAAATGAGAATGTTGATAAAATCTCAATTCTAAGAAGCTACATTTTCAATGCCCTTTTAGGAAATAGTATCCTAGAGTGTAAGGTAAAGTATTGTGTACTTGGTGGAAGTCTCACGGATTCCATATTCTAACACAAAATCAATTTTTATGGAAAAAATTGAATGTGTAAGTGAAGAAGTTATGTATTTAAGTTTGTGTATGTGTGTAGATACTCAAAATCTTTCTAGAAACAAGGGCAGAATAATTCAACTAAAAAAAAAAATTCAAGCAAATTGAAAAGTTGAAATTTCTGGCATGTTGACCAAATGACCCCAATTCCCCTCTGAAGACAGGAGAGATGGCTTAATTGGTTACATGCATACTTCATAAGGATGAGGACAAGAATTCTAACCCCCAGCCTTCCCTAAATGCTAGGCTTATGGTACAAGACCTAAACAGGACTCTGGGGAAACATTAATAGGAGGGATTCTGAAGATCTCTCAGTCTAATCAGGTGGTCAAACCTGGGTTCAGTGAGAGATGCTGTATCAAAAAAAAAAAAAATCCACCTCTGATTTCCATATACATGAACACACACATTAAAACACACAGAATTTAAAAAAAAACGTGTTTTTTAATGTTACATTATTGGATGGTGATTATATCATTATCCAATGAACTTCTTAGCGAGATATTGATTTTGAACCCAAAGACTGATCTTTACATATATAACGGAGATTACATTCATAAAAGTTTGTTTCATAAATAGGCAATTAATTAAGGGGAACACTAATTGTGATTTCCTGTACAAACAAAGGTCTTGGAAAGCCCCCATTTCCAAGGAAAAGACATTGCTCAGTATAGCTTTTAACAAACTTTTATATGAAGAAATTCATACATTTCATGGCTTTATCATTTTGAACTAAGAAATCCCAAATTAAGTGTGTGTAGCTCATATATTGATGTTAATGATTTCCTTGCCCAGCTAAAATTTATCATTATTATTATTACTGCCATTATATCTTATATATAATTATATTTAATATAATTTTTCTGTTTCTTTATGGAATTAGCAGATTATATACTCTAACTAATTTAATCACATTTACCTAAAATTTTTATTTAACTTTTTCTTTAAAATATATGGATTGTTTAAAATAATACTCATTGTACATTCATCTTAATATATGCTTACTTATGCAACATGGAATGATACACATACACACATGAGCTTTATAGGACTCAATAGAAATATGCAATATGACATAAGTATGTTTTAAATTACTGTATCATAACATTCTGTTATATAAATAAATGTGCACATGTATTACAATGTGAGCAAATATATAGGACTCACATTTTAGACAATTTTCTTGAACACCAGTAAGATATAATAGTGAAAGTAGACCTCGCTCTGCATGTTTGTATATCACTACTTAGAAAAAAATTGTAAAATAAAAGTTATTTTAGATATTCATGTATATTTGCAGATGAGACCTTGAATCCTTAGCAAGTAAAACTTCCCTAAGTCCTAAATAAAATATTTTATAATCTATTGAAGTTAAGTCTTGAGAGTTTTACTAGGAACTAAGTATTTAAGTCGCTTTACAGCAGAGCCCAGGGAACAAAATAATTCAAAATTTATGACAACCTAACTCATATTTTACCCTTCCTCATAGGATGCTATACCTTATTTACGTTAGAACATAAGGACAGAAGTTCCAGTCTCTAGGACCATCTAGGCTTATGGTACATGACTTAATCCCAACCCTGGGGGAACAGAAACAGAAATATTTCTTCTTACACAGCGTTGTAGAAAATCTTGTTTTCTTCTCCATAAACCCCCAGCATAGAGCACATAGCATGTTCCATACGTCAGTAGCAATGAATGATTAATACCAGGATGAGAGATTCTGAGCATTCTTTCTCAAAACTATTTTAGTAGGATGATTACAAGTAAGAGTAAGGTAGAGAATGTTCCATGATGAATTTTTAATCAACAACTTTTAGCATGAAGAAGAAAATATTTAAATTATGGATGTTCTTAGATTGTGGTGAGTCTATATTATAGAAAAAAAGATAACGAGAGTCAATAGAACATTTTTAATTGTTTATCAAGATGATAAAGTTAAGGGAATAGAGAAAAGTTTATTAGTTTAGAGCCCCTGTTACTCTTGCAGAGAATCCAGGTTCAATTCCTATCAGGCACATGGTGGCTCATTGTAACTCCAGTTCCAGAGACTATTATGTCCTCTTCTGGCCTCCATGAGCACCAGATGTGCACATGGTACACATACATACATGAAGGGAAAGCATAAAATAAAATAAAATAAATACATCTACATTTTAAAAAATAGAAAGACCAAAATATATGCCTTTCTATAATAGGTTTCCAAGAAAGGAGAAAAGGGATGAAGAAATGCAGATTTTGTATTTGGTAGAATCGCACTTGTTATATGTGATGATGCTTGTTCAGGAAAAGCATACTAAAAATCTCAAATATTTTCAGCATCAACTAAGGACAAGTTTGATAAAAGAGTGGTATATTTCAGATTTTTTATAAATAATAAATTTTATTAGGGGATTATTAAATTCAAAAGAAAGTTAAGTGGAAAGCACAGATAGCTTTTATACATAGGCTCAATGCCCATAACTATACAAGCTTCTCCCAGTAGGACAAAAATGTTATTCGATTGTGTATGGTTTTAATAGTAGACTTTCATTGATGATGTCTCGTAAATATACACTTGCTGCTTTTGTCTACTCTTAGTATTGTAAACTCTCTGTGATTTGATAAATATGTTATAGATATATCCACAATGGTGGTTTCCTGCATAATTCCCTCAATGTCTTCATTCTTCCAATTCATTCTATTCCCAATTCTGCTGTTTTCTGATAACCAACATTTTCTCTTTTAGTATTTATACAATTTGAAGCAGGTAGTTTGTAGCCATTTTGCATTAATTTATTTCAGTATTATTCAACTCATGCTTTCCCTTGTGTTTTATCTGTATGCACCTAAACTAAAAGTAACTTATACCTCAGTGTTCCTCAGTGCTGGATGATGAATCTTTTTTATTGCCATTTATCAGTTTATGTATCATCTTATTTACTAACAGATACCTTCAGTTGTTTCCAAGCTTTGGAAATTATGGTTAAAACTGCTATAGTATCTGTGCATATATATTGTGAGGACGTATGTTTTCAACTCATTTGGGTAAATACCAAAGAGAACAAGTTCTGGTTCATATGATGAAATCCTGGACAATCATGTACAAAACTGTCAAAATGTCTTGCAAGGTATCATATTGCATAAGATTGATTACGGAATGAATGTTTCTGGTCTACATTGTTGGTATCAGTTTTCCAGAGTGAGATCAGTCTAATAGGTCTGCTATGGCATCACAATGTTGGATGTTTTTTAAATTACTTAATAAATTTTGATGGTGAACATTGTTTCACAAATTTTTTGCCATCTGTTTTTTATCTTGTTTAGAAAGTTATATATTTTTTAAAAAAAATTTTTAATTATCCATTTTCCTTATTGCTGCAATTTAAGAGTTATTTGTAGTAGCATACATATTCATAAGTGCATACCCTGCCACACCTCAGCAGAAGAAACCACTATCATGGCAAGTTCCATACTGGACAGTGGAACACTGAGGATCTCAACTCAGGTATTTTTATTAATACAGAATTCCCCAGGTGTTCTACTGATAGCATGTGCAGATCATGAGCAATCCCTCACATAAATCTGATACCTGAAGACAATATAAAATGCCAAAGCCTAGACAGCCTTTTTCCCATGAGTGCACAAAACAATTACTTTATATATAACTAAAAATACATTTCCACATCCTCAGTATTTCCCCTTGTCTGTATAAGGCAGAAAAGAAAGGCTTTATCTCTACAACACAATTTAACACTAGCAAAACTGTTTACAAGAGGAACAATCACAAAGACAGGACCAAGTGAAACCGAAAGTCTATCAAGCTTTTCACAATGTCTCTGGACAGCAGAAAAACATTATCAATGTCTAATTATTTGTAATCCACACAGGATCTTCTGGGCTCCTC
This sequence comes from Cricetomys ansorgei, assembly GCA_026225945.1. Taxonomy (NCBI): domain Eukaryota; kingdom Metazoa; phylum Chordata; class Mammalia; order Rodentia; family Nesomyidae; genus Cricetomys; species Cricetomys ansorgei. Next base: position 13,346,878 of record JAMJFZ010000713.1, read on the forward strand.
CCAGGGGTTTGGATCACTTCTCTGGTTCTCCCCTCTGCAGCACAAACAAATTGTTATCCAGTCTCTGGCTTGCTCCATTCCACTACTGCAGCTATCCTTGGCAGTTGTCCCATGGCCCTGGAATCTCCAGAAACTGCTGGATTTCATTGCTGTAACTGGGCTGTACTTTCACCAATAGCATCTGCTGGGCTCTCTTCATGGTGCCAAGTCTCAACTTCTCTGCATGACCCTCTTCAATCTTAGACTTCAATCTGCTACTTCAGTTTTACCAGTAGCCTCTCTGGCTTCTCATTGTTCTAAGCCTCAGCTGCTCTCCTTGACCCTTTCATGCCTTCAAAACCAAAACCATCTGGGTGACTCTTAGAGTACCAAGTTTGGCTACCAGCATGAGATACAACCTCAGTCAGCTCTGGAAGACAGCTTCTGTATGCTGACACTGAGAAAACATTTTCCAGATTTTAAGATAGAGTCTGGTTTGCAGGAAAACAACTGTCAGTCCTGATTCTTTTAGCAAGTGCTTTTCTCATCATTGCAGGTTTTCCTTGTCTGCAAGAAAGGGGTGGAGTATTCATCACCATAGTAGATATGTCGTGTCAGGAGTAACTCACCAGTATCTGGACCTCTTGTCTTCCTCTTAGTCAGGTTTGCAGAAAAAAAAAAGACAAACAAAACAAAAACACAAAAACTGGTTAAAGAAGAGGCTTTTTGGCTCCAAGCCATGGCTTCTGCAACAGCAGTGTGTCCTGGGCAAGTGGGTTGAACCAGCCAAAACCAAAATGTCTTTGAAGTTTGCTGTTCTATTTGTTCTATTTCACCACTTATAGGGAAACATACAACCTTAACTTTCTTCATAAACCTCAAACACAAGACCCACTTGGGTTTCACACACACACACACACACAAAACCCATCAGAAAACATAGTTTGTTTAACAGTACTCTCTGGCTCACACTTTCATGCCTCAGCTGCTGTGAGTGGCAGGAATAGCCAAGCTGTTTCCTTATACTGGGTCTGCTCCATGACCAGGAAATAGCTGTCACATCAGAGCTTCTTCATTTACAACTCTCTCTCACAGAGCTTTCCTTTCTTGTTCTCCTCCCCCTTCAGGAGACTTCTACTCATTATTTTTGCATATATATATATATATATATATATATATATATATATATATATATATATATATATATTATCACACATATATATTCTGTCCTCTGGTAACTGCTCTGAGTGTACTTCAACCAGACTCTCTATGAGATCTGGAGTTTCTTCTCACCCTTCTTTACTTTCTGCCAACCATGTTGGATTAGCTGGCATGATTTCAGTCCCCATGTTGGGCTCCACTTGCAGTAATATGCTGCTGTGGCAGTTCACCGAGGAAGACACATAGGTGTACTCATAGGCATATCCTGTGGACCTCAGCAGAGGAAACCACTACCATGGCAAGTACCGTATAGGACAGAGGAGCCCTGAGTGTCTCACTTCAGGTGTTTTTATTGATACAGAACTCCTCAGATGTTCTATGATAGCACATGCAGATCATGACCAATCAAACATCCCCTACATAAATCTGATACCTGCAGACTATAAAATGTCAAGGCCTAGGCAGCTCTGTTCCCAACAGTGCACAAGTACACAAAACAATTATTTTATACATAACTAAAAATAAACTTCCACAACACTTCTTTGTGTATTTTAGATAATGATCTTTCATAGGTTATCTTTTACAAATATATTCCTCAAGCCTTGCCATACATTCTCATTATCTCACTATTACATGCCCTAGACAAAAACTCTCTAATTTTAATTCAAATATTGTTTCAAATATTATTTTATAAATTATGTCTTTGATATATCTGAACAAAAAAATTACTGTCAAGTTCAAGGTTGTCTCAATTTCCTCCTCTTACCTTCTAGCAGTGCTATAGTTTTTAGGTTTGTATTTAGGACTTTTGATCAATTTGGGTTTAAAATCTGGAATGATGACAATGTGTATAAAAATAGTCGTCGTTTGGTACCTAGCTATGAAGTTGCTTAAATACCATCTATATATGAGGCTATCATTGCTTGTGTTTGTGGTCACAGACCAAGGCAGTACACTTATATTTTGTGGCTCACTGTTTTGTTTAACTGTTTAATTTGCTTACTCTTTTTACCTGCACTCATGAGTACGTTGGGTTTATGAAAAGTGTTATCATTATGTAATATCTCTCCTTCAAGTCATTCTTTGATACTGTGTTGGCTATTTAATCAATTATCCCTCTCCAGATAAGTAGCTATGAGTTTGATATTACTGACAAAGTAGTTTTGGGGAATTTGATTGATTTTGCAATGGCTGTGTATACTATCTTGAAAAGAATTTTCTTCTGATATATATGGAATTTCCTTTTATTTATTTCTTTGATATCTCTTTAGTTTCATGTTTTAAAAATATATCTTGTGTGTATTTTCCTATACTTCTAACAAGGCAAGTTTTTAGAAGATATTATGTATGGTAAGTTACATATTACATAATGTCAAATTTCACTTGTTATTACAGATATATAGGAAAGGGTTGAGTTTTGTTCATTAACGTTGAATCCTGTCTAATGAATGCTTTTGGACTCAGAGGAGGACTTGTCTGCTTTAGTGTGGAGACTGAACCCACACTTGCAATTATAGCCCAGACTCCTACCCCTGAGTTATAAATTCACCTTTCCTCCTATATTTTTAATTTGGAAAGAGGAACTTGCAAAGTTATTCAAGCTGGTCTTGCTCTCACTTGAAATGAAGGCAATCTTCTAAGATGTGGCTCTCTTTTCTCAATCAGCCAAGCAACTTAGATTACAGGTATGATCTTAGGGAGTGTCAGCAACTTATTTTCTCCTTTTAATTTTTCTCACTGAATTTTGGTTTTTATACTAATGATAACATCAATTCTTTGTTTTCTCCTTCCTTATATACTTATAATTCTCTATTCCTATTTGCTCATTACATTAGATAGGGCTTGGATTTTGAAAACCAGCAGTAAATGGATTTTTTTTTAATTGGAATTCTTTGAGTCTTTTACAATTTAGTGTATGGGCAGGCATCAGATTTCATTACATACTCATTATCAAACCTAAAATATTCCTTTATTTTTAAAATCACAAATAGCTATTTGAATCTGGTGTTTTTTCTGTGTCTATTTATAGGATCATGTGAAACTTTTAGACCCTTAATGATGAATTTCATATTCTATCATTAATATTGAACTAGAACAGAATAAAACTCTATTTAATTGTGGTATATTATGCTGTTAGACCCTTTGAGATCTGACTACTTAATGCTTTGAGGAATTAACCATCTATATATGCAAGAGACAACAGGTTTTAGTTTTCTTCCCCAACACATAATTGACTAGTTTTTGTTCAAGTGTACATTGGCTTCATGAGAAAAATTAGGAATTATTCTTCATGACCTTGTAGAAATTATGATTGAAAATTGATATGGGTTCTTCCTTAAATATTTGGAAAAACAAATGAACCTGTACTTGCCTGGCATTCACAAGTTGGAAACTTATTATCTATTTAACATTTAAAATTCATATAAGCATATTATAAATATTTTTATTAATTATTTCTTTTGGTAATATTTTGCAGATTGCATTTTAAAAAATATTAGTCCATTCCTCTAAATTGGCAAATCTACAGCATGATCATGGACAGAATCCTTTGTACTGCTTATATTTCCGTGTATTTATAATGTTCTCCATATTTAATATCAGCAATTTGTGTTACCCTTTTAATATCCTGGTTAGCCTGTGTAAGGATTTGTTGATTTTATTGATCCATCCAAACACCTGACTTTTGCTTTCATTTACTTGTTAAACTCCTGTTTTCAATTCAATTGATTTCTGCTCAGATTTTTATTATTTACTTCTTCCTACTCTCGGCTTAATTTGCTTCCCCACCTATTTTTTCAGGTCAAAGCTTTTAGATAATTGATTTTGGATCACTCAGTATTATAAATTCCCCCTAACACTATTTTCCTGCATCCAACATATTTTGAATTTACACTTTCCTTTATATTTAGTTCAAAATATTTTAAAATTTCTTCAGATGCACTTCTTTTTAAAATAGTTTCAACTATATCAGCATCATTTCCTCCCCTCCATACCTTAATTGCAAATCTTTCCATGTCCCCTTTTCCAAATTTATGATCTCTTCCATTATTATTGCATTATTATATACTTATGGGTGTATATGTATATATTTACACGTACAGGTATTCCCTAATAAACCCATTTAGCTATGCTCACTTGTACCTATGTCTCAGGCTAAGCACTTGGGACTATACAACTGTGTGGAACTGGTCCTTTGTGGAAACTTCTTCTGCCACCCTCAGCATACACAGCATCTAGGGTGGGACCATTTGAAATCCCTCTTATTTGCCTTGGCATGGCAGGTGGTGTTATCATTATATTGATCTTGTTCAGACAATCATATTGTTGAGAATTTTTGGGTGCCTTTTACCCATCATGTCTTGGTGATGCTACCTAAGAGCAGATGTCCTAGACCTCTGGGCTTTAGAATTTTTTCATCCCTTCTTCTGCATGTTTTCTCCATATATTGAATGTAATTTTTGTGTTGTAGATGTATCAGTTGGGGTTGGACTATCTACACTCACTTACTCTGCAGTTGACCAGTTGTGGATATCTATAACTGTCTGTATCTGTCACAAAAAGAATCTTCTTTGACAAGGGGTGAAAACTACACTTATTTGTGAACAAAAGGTTAAGTATTTAGAAAACAGGAATTATATTGATTTAATAATCTCACAGCATAGGGCAGTTGCTAGGTTTACAGTACCAAGTATGAATTTCTTCCTATTTAACAACCTTTAAATCTAATATATACTTGTTACTTATCCTGGAGACATAAAAGCTATAATATCTTTGGGAATATCTTGCCATGGTGATCATTGTAGTTTGTAGGTATCACAGTCAGATAGGACTATTGATTTCTTTCTCCCTTGGTAGAGTACATGGTATATTATGATTCTGTAAGAGCTGGTCATCAGGAAGGAGGTTCTAGGTCAGGTCTACCTTAAATCTTTCAAATTATGTGTCCAAAGTGAGTGGCATCTTCAGAAAAAAAGAAAGAAAGAAAAAGGCTTACCATCAAATTCTAGAAGGCATTCAAAGGCAACAGCAATATATCTTTTTGGAGAGCATGGTTTTTTATCTCCCTTGTCAAACAATTCCAAAGAGGATTTCTCATGTCTGATACTGGGTTTTTGTTAGAAAATCTATAAATCTTGGGGAGAACATTATTAGCCCACATGGTATAACTGCATTATATATATATATATATATATATATAAATTATAAGTAAGCATAAAGTAAGCTCCCTATGTCTTTTTCAAATATTCTTCATGCTGTTCCCTCTTCCTCTACATAGATCTCCTTCTGCCCTCCCCAGTAAAAGCATTTTCCCTATTTTTACCATCTCTCCCTGTATAGTATCTGCCTTCTATACTTCCTCTCTCTAGAGCTCCTTCTGTCTCCTTTCTTCTTGGTCACTTTTTCACTTTCCTGGTTTCTGTTGTCAGATCCAAATGATTGCTGCTAGGAACCACAAATAAGAGGGGAGATGTGTAATATTTTTTCTATCTGGATTTGGGTTACTGATTTGGTATATTTTCTGTTTCCTTCAATTTATCAGCAAATTTAATGATTTTGTTTTTTGTTACAGCTAAACAAGACTCCATTCATCCACCACAGTTTCATTTTTCAGTCATCAGTAGGAGGGCATTTAGGTCACTTCCATTTCCTATCTAATGTGAAGAGAATGAAAATGAGCATGATGGAATGAGAATATCTGGTGTGGGATGACATGTCCTTTGGGCTTTTTCCAATGCATTGCATCACTGTGTCATATGGAAGATTTATGTTTAGCTTTGTTTTGTTTTTTCCTAAATTCTTCACACTGACTTCGAGTGTGGCTGGACCAGTTTGCCACACCACAAAGAGTGAATGAGGGTTCTCCTGTCCTCATATCCTCACCAGCATTTGTTGCCAGTTGATTTTATTTGTTCTTAGCCATTCTAAAATCTCCAAATAATTTAATTTTAATTTTCCTAATTGTTGACTATTTTAATTTTGTTGAGACATTTGTTAGTCAATTTTATTTCTTCTTTTGAGAACATTCTGTTAAGATCAATAGCCTCCTTTGTGGGGGAGGCTGGGTCATTCCTTTTCTTGACTCTTTTTTTTAAAAATCTTTATATATTGTATACATTTGTCTTTTATCAGATAGCTTGCCAAGGTTGCCAGATTCTCTCTAAATTTGTGAGCCTTCTCTTCACTTGGCTAATCATTTTCTTTGCAGCATAGAAGCTTTTCAGTTCTATGAGGTCTCAAATGTCAATTTTTGGTTTTAGTTCCTGAATGAATGGAGTCCTAACAGTCCATTATCTTTAGAGTAGTACCTATGTTTTCCTGTAGTAGTTCCAGAGTTGAGGGTTTTAGGTTGAGTAATTTGGGCCATTAAGAGCTGATTTGAACAGGGTGATTGATAGGGGTTTGCCTTTTTCTTCTACGCATGGACGTTCAGTTTTCCAGTACCATTTTTTGAAGATGCTATCTTTTTCCCCAATAATATTTGTTATTTTTATCAAACAACAGATGATTGTAGATATTTGCACTCATGTTTGAATATTTTGTTGTTGTTTGTTTCATTCCAGTGGTCTACATATCTGTTTTTGTAGTAATAGTATGCTGCTTTAATACTATAGCTCTGTAATATGTCTTGAAATCTTAAAGGTAACCCTTCCAGTGTTACTGTTTTTGATCTGGACTTCTTTGACTATCCTTGGTGTTTACTGGCAACAATATTAACTTTAGGGGTCAATTTTCTGTGAAGAATGTTATGGTCTTTGGTTATAGATTGTATTTCATCTATAAATTGCTTTATATATAGTACAATCATCATTTTTGTAATATAGTTTCTACAAGTTCATCAAAATGGGCGTGTCTTTCCATTTTTTCTGGGTATTTCTCTATGTCTTTCTTCATAGACATAAAGTTTTCATTGTAGAAGTCTTGTCTCTTTGTCTAGCTCTTTCCAAAAATTTTTGAGTCTATTATAAATGAAAGTGATTCTATAATCTCTTTCAAAGCATGTTTATTTGTGGTGTAACAGGACTATGACTGCTATTTGTAAATCAACTTTGTATCCTACCACTTTGCTGAAAGTGTTGATCATTTCTTAAAGTTTTCTGTTGATATTTTGGGGAATCCTTTCTGTAAGATATCATACCACATGTAAATAGGAATAATTTGAATTATTTTCCTATTTGTATCCCTTTAATGTTTTATCTTGTCCTATTGCCCTAGTAGTGAACTAAGAAGTATATTGAAAAGGAGTGGGGATATTTGACATATTATTTTGCATCATATATATATATATATATATATATATATATATATATTACATATTTCACTTTTACATCCATTGTGATGTTAAAAATAGCATTGTTTAGTTTCAGTTTTCAAAGGATTGTTATCACTTATCTTGGTGATTGTTTCATTGCTCACAAGAAAGTGCAATCTGTCCTTCTTTGGCACAATAGAGTACAGATGTCAGTTTTAATCTAATTGGTTTATGGTACCGGGGAGTTTAACTATGCTCTTATTAATTGCCAACTTGCTGAATTAGTTCATTTATGTTCAAGTACAGTTAAAATTTTCTAACTAGAATAGGGAAACATCTCTTTCTCATTACAGTTCTATCAGTTTTTACTTCATGTGTGTTTTGTTGCAGGATGCATTCACACTAAGGCTTATTTTATCTTATGAGAGTACTGAGCATTTAACTACTAGTCAGTACCTCCGTTCATCATTAAGAACTTTGTTCTAAAGTCTATTCTCTCTGAAATTGATATAGACAAGGAGACTTTCTTTTGTTCCATTAGAATATGGCTTATTCTTGTACTTTATTTACATTTAACTCACAGAAAACATGTACATCATCTTTATCCACTCTGATAGACTCTAGATTAATTTGTTTACCTACACCTCTGATCGTTACAGTGTTTATTGATATAGTAGGGTTAATATTCACTGTATTTGTTGTTCTTGTTCTTAGTTTCTATTTTCTTTTTCTGACATTTACTCAGGTCTTTTGCAGTTTTAGTTAAGGATGTTATGTATTTGAAGTAATTATATTCTCTATGATGCCAGTGTATAAAGTAAACTTTGTTAGTGCTCTCTTAGAGCAGTTGTAGAAGTATTTGTAAATATGCTTTGATACTTTGCTAAATCCACATGCACATTTAAATAAGTACTTCACAAACTAGTAAAAATATTTTATAACAAAATATACCTTCTTCTTACATATCATATTATTGCTATCATTCCTATCAGTTATATATAAGAATACACAGTAAGACATAACTAGACACATATAATGAATTCATAGTAAAATGTGTATTTGCTAATATATTTATAATCCTTTTAAAAACAGTTAAATTTTTAATAAGGCTTTCTATAGCTCCTTTTTTTTCTTAGTTTTACAAAGATTTGAGTTTCTGGCATTTACAATTTCAACTCTACTCAAGGACTTATTTTAACATTTCTAGCCATTTATAGCAAAAATGGCCACTTATTTATTTATTCCTCTGTTTTAAAGAATTACTTCACAAGATAAATATATAGATTTGTGTTTTTCATTAACAATTCCAAATATTTCTACCTTCTTTTTTCTTATGTTTGTCTTCTGGTTTTTTAAAAATAATTTTTGTTTTTGTCTTATAAAATACAATTTTATAAACTATTTTAATAATGTAGGCCTTGGTGCTGTTTTCTCACTTTGTTTTTTGGAGAATATTTATTGTTTTGGGGGAACTCTGAGATTCCTGGATTTATACTTTGACACTAATTAATGTTGGGGACTTTATTTTTAGTTATGTTTGAAATTGTTTCATGTTGGGTGAGGGGCTATCCTAGAACTTGGCATTTGGTATTTTTTGCAGGTGTTAGATTTCTGTGGAGGATGTTTGATTGCTTATGATCTGCACCTGAAGAGTGCTGAGTCAATAAAACCACCTGACCTCAGACAATCAGGGTTCCACTGTTGAGTATGCAGCTTCCTGCGATGGAGTGATGGCAGTTCCCTCTGCTGAGGTCTGGCTGGGTTTGCACCTATGAAAACACCTCTGTAGCAGGAACAAGGCCTGCTGCTAAACAGAGTGTGTGTGTAGTTTGCCAAAACCACTGGCACAAAGGGCTCGCATGAGTGGTTGGGTTCCCGAATACAAGCCCACCATTGACACATGCGCAGTTAAGACTTCCTGTTTGAGCCAACCCGCAAACCTGCTGATGGACCCAGAGACAGATGACATGGCAAGATGCAAGCCAATGTGAAAGAGCCACAACAGCAGCCAGCAGTCCAGGAGCCAATGGGATGCTTGACAAGGGTTTAAAAGGGATTCCTCTTCCTGGAATAAATGAGTCTGCAACTCTCAGAGCCTGTGCCGTTGGTTCAGTGCCAGCTCTCCCATGGATGGGCACTAGTAACACACCTCCTTGTCTTCCATGGTGAGACACAGCAGCAGGTTAGTACTACAAATGGCATCTGCAATGTGGGGCCTGACGTTATCCCAGATAATCCAACATGGAGACAAGGAAGAAGAGAAAGAAAATCCAGATCTCACAAGGTCCGGTAAGCTACACTCTGGGAAGCTACCAGAGAATAGAGATTATGGTATTAATTGAAGGCTCCTGAATGAAAAGGAGAGATTGAAAGGAAATAAGCTTCTATAAAGAGAAAAGGCTGTGAAGTTAATAAATAATGAGAAAGAAATCTCCGAGGTGGGAGCCACAGAATGGAGGCCATTAGAGATAAAGATTTCACCTGTGAGCAGGAAAAAGCAAGCTTTTCCTGATCATGGAGCTGACACTCCCTCCCGCCTCTGGTGGTCGCATACTGTTTCATAGAGTTTTCTGATAGCTGCATTGTATGTGTGTGAAGTTCAAGATGTTTGAGGTCTATGAAGAAGGGTGTATATTTCCTGTAGCGGTGGTTACAAAGAACACTAAAGTGCCAGAATGTTTCAATGTTTCAACAGGAGATTTGTCCCACTAGTCCAGGACTCCCTGTTGTAGAAGCCATGGCTTAGAGTTAAAAAGCCGCTTAGTTAAACTGAACATTTTTTTTTCCAGCAAATCTGTCTACAAGCGGTAACATCACCCCAGGATGAAATTCTTCCTGCAGACAAGGACTAATTAATTTTCCTGCAAATCAGACTCTAAAAATTTGGAAAGTGTTTCCTAGGTCTGCACACAGAAGCTGTCTTCTAGAACTGGCCAAGGTTGTATCTCCTCCTGGCAGCTAAACTTGGTACTGTGTCACCCAGGTGTTACTGGTTTTGAATGCATGAAGGGATCTTTGGAGAGCAGCTAGGCTTGGCATCATGAAGAAAGCCCAGGAGAGGCTATTAGTGAAGGTGCAGCATCAGTGGCAGTTGAACGCCCATATTGAAGGTTCATGCAGACAAGTTGAGGTTTGGCACTATGAAGAGAGCCCAGGAGAGGCTATTGATAAAAGTGTGGCCCAGCTGTAGCAAGGGACCTCAGCTTTGAAGATGCCAGTGCCATGGGACAACCACCAAGAAGAGCAACGGCAGTGGAGTGGAGCCAGCCAGAGCCTGGAGGACAAGCTATGTGTACTGCAGAGGGCAGAGCCAGAGAAGTCACCCAGGACCTTTGGAGGAGCCCAGAAGATGGTGAGTGAATTCCAAATCATTTTACATTTGTAATATTTTCTGCTGCCCAAAGATATTGTGAAAGCTTGAAAGATGTTTGGTTCATTTGTTCATGTGCATTGGAAGCCTCGTGATTGTTCCTCTTGTAAACAGTTTTTCTGGTGTAGTGTTAAATTGTGTTATAAAGGTAATGCAGTTTTTTTATATACCCTAAAAGGGGAAATGTTGGGGAAGTTTTTTAGTTATGTTTGAAATCGTTTCATGCACTGTAGGCAAGGGGCTATCCTAGTACTTGGCTTTTGGTATTGTTTGCAGGTGTCGGATTTCTGTGGAGGATGTTTGATTGCTTATGATTTGCATCTGAGGAGTGCTGAATCAATAAAATCACCCGAGCTCAGATGCTTGGGGTTCCCTTGATAACTGAGTATGGCATTGGCCAGCATGGTGGTTCCTCTGCTGAGGTCTGGCAGGGTTTGCAATTATGAAATATGCTTCCATGTCTTCCTGGCTGATTCCACACAGCAGCGTACAACAACAAATTGGGGAAAATATTTACTAACGATTGCTGCTAATACTGACTTAACCAACATCATGTCAATATTTTTCAAAATTAAAATTGTATGTCTGTATTAACCATATTCAGACCATTTTCTTATACTAATTTTTCAAATCAGATTGATTGAAATTATTTATATAGCATTGTACATTATTTGGGCTCCCTCTCTCTGTATATATATGTATCCTATGAATTACTAATTTATATTTTTACTTATATATACTTTATATATATAATGTTATTGAATGTATGATGTTGAATATCTTCAAATAGTCTTTCTGTGTGTGTGTGTGTGTGTGTTTCTGATCATTTTTTTTTAAATATTGTAGTCGAAAGGCTTTGCTTACTGTGTAAGAGAAGCTACACCAAGTAAAACTATATAATGATGGGTTATATTTCCCATCATTATACAATGGGAAATATAAAGCACTTTGTAGCTCAGGAGTAAGCCTAATCCTTGATGAGCAGTATTTTGCTGCAGTGAGGTCCTGTTATCCTTTTGGCTTTAGTTCATCTATCACTTCAGACAGTATAGGCTGATTAGGAGAGACTAGAGGTGGATGTTTCATTGACTCAGGATGTCCTGGCTCTGATAAAGATCCTAGTAGATTTACCTCTATTAACATATTTTTCTCATATAAGCCAAGTAGTAGTAATTTAAAGTCATTATGAAAACTTTCCTATCATTTAGTTCTGTTTCTAAGCCACTTGATTTTTTTTTTTTTTTTTTTTTTTTTTTTTTTTTTTTTAGCAATTCTTTGTTTGTATTGGTACCTCATTTTAAAACTGGGTTGTTCATTTCTTGATATCTAGTTTCCTGAGTTCTTTATATATTTTGGATATTAGCCCTCTCTTGCATCTGTAGTTGGGAAAACAAACAAACACCTTTTCCTATTCTGTAGGCTTTCTCCAAATGATATAGTTCTTTAACTGCAGAAGCTTTTCAGTTTTATGAGCTCCCACTTATTAATTGTTGACCTTAGTGCCTGTGCTAATGGTGTTCTGTTCAGAAAGTATTTTCCTATGCCAATGAGTTTAAGGTGATTCCCACTTTTTCTTCTATTAGCTTCAGAGTATCTGGTTTTATGCTGAAATCTTGGATCCACTTGGCATTTAGTTTTGTGACATGTAACTATGGATATATTCAGATTCATACACATGTAGCTATCCAGTTTGAGCAGCATCATTTAGTAAAGATGCTGTCTCTTTTATCAGTGTGTACTTCTCGCATCTTTATCAAAATTAAATGTCTGTATGTATGTGGATTTATGTCTGGGACTTCTTTTTTTAATTTTGATTCCACTGATCAATGTGTCTGTTTCTGTGCTAATACTAAGATACTTTTGGCAGTTCTTTTATTAGTCAGGATTGTTTTAGCTATCTGTGTGTGAGTGTGTGTGTGTGTGTGTGTGTGTGTGTGTGTGTGTGTGTGTGTGTATGTGTTTCCATATGAAGCTCAAAATTGTCCTGTCAAGATCTATGAAGAAATGTTTTGGGATTTTGATGGGTATCTCATTAAATATATAGATTGAATTTAGTAGGATGACCATTTTTCCTATGTTAACCCTACTGATCCATGAGCAAGGAGATCTTTCTGTCTTCTGATATCTGCAATTTCTTTCTTCAGTGTCTTACAGTTTTTATCATACAAGTCTTTAACTCACTTGGTTCAAATTGCCCCTAGGTATTTTATTTTATTTGAGGCTAATCTGAGTAGTATTCTTTCCCTGATAGCTTTGCAGTCTATTTGTCATTTGTATATAGAGGAGCTATTGTTTTTTAAAGTTAATTTTGTATCCAACTATTTTCCAGAAAGTGTTTGTCAGCTGTAGAAGTTCCCTTGTGGAATTTTTAGGGTCACATATTTATACTATCATATCTTCTATAAATAAAGATACTGTAAGTTCTCCCTTCCCAATTTCTATCCACTCAGTCTCCTTCAGATGTCTTAGTGCTCTCACAATGACATCAAATACTATATTTAATAGATATGGAAAGAGTGGGTAACCTTGCCTTAATTCTAAATTTAGTGGAAATGCTTTGAGTTTCTGTCTTAGTGTTTTATTGCTGTGAAAAGATGTCATGACCACAGCAACTCTTATAAAGGAAAACATTTAATTGAATCTGGCTTACAGTTCAGAGGTTTAGTACATTGTCATTATGGCAGGAAATAGGGCAATGTGAAGGCAGACATGGCAGTAGAGAGTAGCTTGAGAGTTCTACATCTGGATTGGAAGGCAGCAGGAAGAGATAGTGACACCAGACCTGGATTGAGCATCTGTAACCTCAAAGCCTGCCTCCAGTGACACACATCCTCCAACAAGGCCAAACCTATTCCAATAGGGCCACACATCCTAATATGCCAATGCTTATAGGCCTATGGGAGCCATTTTTATTTAAACCACCAATTTCTCTCCATTTATAGTGATGTTAGCTTTGGTCTTGTTGAAATTGACTTTTTATGTTGAGAAATGTCCCTTGTATCCCTAATTTAGTTGGTTCTTAACCTTTCTAATTTTGGCATCCTTTAATAGAGTTGAAGTTGTGGTGACTCCCAACCATAAAATTACTCTTGTTGCTACTTCACAAGTATAATTTTACTACTGTTATGAATTTTAATGTAAATATCTGATAAGTTGAAGGTCTTAGACAAATCCTGTAAAAGATTTGTTTGACCCCCCCCCCCCAAGGGTAATGAGCCACAGGTTGAGAACAGATGCCCTAATCTCTACAGGACTTTTATCATGGAGGGGTGTTGGATTTTTTCAAAGGCCTTTTCTGTATCTAATGAGATGATCATGTGGTTTTTGTCTTTCAGTTGTTTATAAGGTGAATTACATTTATCAGTTTATATATGTTGATCTGTCCTGCATCTCTGGGATAAAGCCTATTTAATCATGGGGATATTTTTGATATGTTCATGAGGAGTTTTGCATTTATGTTCATAAAGGAAACTGGTCTGTAATTCTCTTTCTTTATTGGGTCTTTATTGGCTATCAGGGTAACTGCTGCCTCATAAAACAAAATGGGCATTATTCACTCTGTTTGAATTTTGTAGAATAATTTGAGGAGTGTTGGTGTTAACTCCTCTTTGAAAATCTAATAGAATCTGAGATAAAACCATCTGCCTCTGGGCTTTTTTGGGTTGGGAGATTTTTAATGACAGCTTCTATATCACTAGGGGTTATAGGTCTTTTTACTTGTGTATCTGGTCTTGATTTAACTGGTAAGTGGTGTATATTGAGAAAGCTATACTTTATATAGAGTAAAGTTTGGTAGAGTAAAGGTTTTTAATTTACATCCTCTGGATTTCTTGGATATTTGTTATCCCTATTCATTTCTATTTTGTTACTTTGAATATTCTCTTTCTGCCTTTTAGTTAATGGGGATAAAAGTATCAATTTTATTGATTTTTCTCAAAGAACCACTCTTTTCTTCACTTTTAAAAAAATAGTTATTGTTATTCTTTTATTGATTTCAGCTATGAGTTTGATTATTTCTTGCATTCTACGCCTTTTGATTTCTGTGGTTTTGGTCTAGTATTTTCAGGATTTCTGATTACTTACTTGTTTGAAATACATCTAATTTTTTATGTAGGCACTTAGTATAACAAATTTTCCTTTTAGAGCCTCCTTTATTGTGTTGCAGAAGTTTGGGTATGCTGTGTATTCAGTTTTCTTCTATTCTAGAAAGTCTTTAATTACTTTTATAATTTCTGTATTGACCCATTTTTTATTCAGTAGTGAGTTGCTTAGTTCCCTGACTTTGCATGCTTTTTGCTGCTAGTGATATCCAGCTTTAATCCATGGTGGTCAGATATGATGCAGGATGTTGTTTTCATTTTCTTTTATCTGATGAGATTTGCTTTGTGTCTGAATATGTGGTCAATTTTGGAGAAAGTTCTGTGAACTGCGGAGAAGAATTTATATTCTTCTGTGTTTGAGTAAATAACTATTAGGTCCGTTTGGTTTATGACATAAGTTACCTCCAGGATTTATTTGTTTAGGTTTTGTCTGGGTGACCTGTCTATTGGAAAGGGTAGGGTATTGAAATCTTTCACAGTGTGTGAGGGTTAATATGTGATTTAAGCTGTAGTATTATTTTTTTATGCGTTTGGATGCTCTTTCATTTGGTGCACAGTTGTTAATAATTGCAATTTTAACTTGGTAGATGTTTCCTTTATTTGAAGCCTTTTTTGTTAGATATTAAAATGGCTACACCAGCTTGCTTCTTAGGTCCATTTACTTAGAATACCTTTTTATAACTCTTTACTCTGAGGTAATGTCTTTCCTTGATGTGGAGTTATGCAAAGGAAAGAAGGTTAATGTATTTACATCCATTCTGTAGTCTTTGTCTTTTTATTGGGTATTGAGACCATTGACACTGGGAGAGATCAATGAACAGTGACTGTTGATTTCTGCTACATTGTTGTTGGTGGGGGTAGTGGTGTGTGTATGTGTGTATAAGTGTGTGTGTGTGTGTGCATGTGTGTGTGTGTGTGTGTGTATGCTTTCTCTGTCTTAATTTGATGGTCTACGATTATTTATTCCCTGTGTTTTCTTGGGTGTAGTTAACATTTTTAGGTTGGAGTTTTCCTATTAGTGTTTTCTGTAGGGTTGAATTTGTAGGTAGATATTGGTTAAATTTGTTTTTCTTTTTGTTTTTTTCATGGAATGTCTTATTGCTACATGTATGTCAATTCAAAGTTTTGCTGGATATAGTAGTCTGGGCTGGCATTTGTGGTCTCAGAGAGACTGTAGCACATCTCTCCAGGCACTTTTGGCTTTTAGAATCTCCACTGAGAAGTCAGGTGTAACTCTAATAAGTCTGCTTTTATATGTTAAATTCTGCAAGGGAAAAAATGTTAATATTCTTTGTTCTGCACATTTAGTGTTTTGTTTTTATGTGACAAGGAGAGCTTCTTGGCTTGTTCAATTTACTTGGTGCTCTGTATACTTCTTTAATCTTGATTGGCTTCTTCGTCTCTATGTCAGGGAAATTTTCTTTTATGATTTTATTGAAAATATTTTCTGTGTCTTTGACCTGGGATCCTTTTCTTTTTTGTTCATTTGTGTTTTCATTAAGAGATTTTTGCATTTCTTCAAGGACCTCAATCATATTCTAAGATATTTTTCTTGTGTTTCAGCTATGTTGCAATACTCACCATCTTCTGTGGTAGGATTTTTGGGATCCATATTGTCCTGGCTCTTATTGATTATATTTTGCAGTAATATCTAGGTACCTGTGACTGGAAAGTGATAATTCTAGGTGAAATATATGGTCTTGTTTTGTTTTCTTCCTTAGTTTTGGTTCCACTCTGTTTCTTAAGAGTGTGTTGGATGTGTTGTCTGGTAGGAAAAATTTCTGGAGTCCTGATAAATGTAGCCACTGGGTTTGTTCTTTTAAGAAAGAAAATGGACATGAAGTTCGGTGAGGTCTGTAGGGAGTGAAGGATGATTGGGATGAATTAGAGAAAGGAAGATATAATCAAATTATATGTTATGAAAAATTTAAAAGTAAAATTTAATTGAAAAAATTAGATGTTCAGCAGTTTGCTCACTTCCTTCATGGATCTAAGAATTGTTGATTCCTTTTATTTGAGGGGAGGATGGAGGGCATTGGTGAGTATTTTCTGTTTTGAATATCAACTAGTAAGACCCTTATAAGAGTATAAGTACCCAACAATCCCAGATTGTGTATTCATGATGAAAAATTAAGGGATATAAGGGTGAGAATATATTGTACCTCTAGAGGACCCACGTTTAGTTCCTAGCAACCATGTCAGGTAGTTCACAACTGCCTGAAACTCCAACTCCATTAAAATGAAACATATTCATCTGGCCTCCACAAGCATCTGTACTCACATACCCAAGCCCTCATATGGATGCTCACATATACACATAATTAAAATAAAGCACATTTTCTTTTAAAAAGAAAGGCGACAAGAACTTTGGGAATCTTTGTGGGGTACAGTGGTAAACCAACCATAATCAGACCCCAGAAGGCCTACTCTGGCAATGGAGATAGACTTGGCATGCTCTGGTCTTTCTTCATTAATAATTTCAACACAAAAGCAGAATATCAGACAGTAGTTGGGAGAGTTTGAGACAACGTTCCAAAAGATATCCTAAAGACTAATTAATTATGTTTAAGAGTCATTATGCTATGGTCTGACTTGGCAATGTGTCTATTCAATCCTGATCATTTGCAGTGAATTCACCAGACTAATAGTTCATCATTTCTGCATGTGTGATAGAGCACACAGTAGCACTGTATCAGTGGCAGAGCCTGCACTCTAATAGCATGTCTCATATGCGAGAAGGATTCTCTTCCCAGAGTTCATATTGATCCATTTCATCTGGTTTACCTTTATAGAGCATTTCACATTTTTGTTGATAACACTAACTGAGCTGCTGCAGGACTGAAGGATTTCTCCCAGTATATTGCAAAGGAGCTTGTAAAGTAAATATACAGTGCAGCGAAGTTGACAAGAAGAGCTTATGATTCTGAACACATTGACAATAAACCCATAAGATGATTATCTAAATTGTTTATTTAGTCTGAAACCAGTCTGAACATTTCTCAACTGCTGTCTTAGTCATACTACATGGTATGACAGTTCAGGATACGTTTTCTCTAATAAAAATGTGTTGTACTATTTTTTGCTGTTATGTTTAGTAAAATTTGATATTCTTCAGTTGAAATTTTCCTCTCTCACTAGATGGGCTATAGATTTCCTTTCTACATGGGCTTTGAGTTTGTTAGTTTGGTTTGGCTGCTATTGCCAAGCACATTATTTCCAGTTGGATTTCCAAGTGTCAAATTATTAATTAATTCAAGTATTTATTTGTTCCTTTGGTTACAGTGTACAAAACTTTCTGACCACTACCCTAAAATATATCTATTTTTGGATAGGTGGAATTACTCAGTGGATAATGGTAGCACTAAGACTGGCTACCTGAGTTTTTGTCAAGAGAATCATGTAGTGGGAAGGCAGGGAGCAATTCCTGAAAGATGTCTTTTACCCTACATATATGCACCATATACAGATGAATAAATGTAGTAATTTAAATTGGAAATAGCCTATCTTTAATTATTTTAATGTTATTTACACTTGATTATGAGTATATCCCATTTAAAACATTATCACATTAGTGAATTAATTTTATGCAGACAATTTAGAGGAAAAAAAATCAGCAGAGCTCATTTTCACTTATACTATAGGAGCTTCCAAGTGTTTTAGCCACTTACTTTAGGATCTGTACCTTTTTGCTAAATGTGTTGGACAGCTTTCCACCAGTGTGAGAAGAACATAAGATAATATTTTAAAAGGAGTGAAGATGTATTTTGGCTTAAACTTTTGGATATTTGGGTATGTAATTAATCAGGTCCTATTGCTTTGGACTTGTGAGAAATGGTGTATTGAGCTGGAAGAAGCCACTCAGCTGAGGGCTTCCAGAAGACAGGGGGCAAAAAAGTGGGTAGTTTCCTCTGCAAGTAACATTGATTCACTCTGGCTTAACAACAGGGATGAAAGGACTACTTCCTAGAAAGTGAATAAAAAGTTAAAAGACCACAGACATAAATGCATCTAATATGGAACTTATCCACTTAGTAACTTAGCAGCATGATGTATTGAAGAGCACCCACCAATCATCCTCCTTAAGACTGTGGCTCACTCACAGTCCTTTGCTACTGATTCTCAGAACAGCAGTTTTACATCACAGTTTACATTGCTAGTGGAACAGTGTGGGGGCCATTTTAGAATGAGATATTAGACTCTGACTCTAAAAATTTTTTACTTCTTTGAGCTGTTCAGTTTTTATTTGATCCTAAGGATTTTTAAAAGTTAAGAATACAGAAAAGAAGTAAAGGCCATTATTACCACCCAAATTAACCAAAGTTTACTGATACAGCTATCTTGATATACATACCCTGAAACAGATAGTATTAGATTTTCCAATATAACATTTTAGACTAATGTAATATCAAGATATTAAAATTTATGTAGTCAGCACTCTCAATTGACAATGTACAATAGAAATATTTTCACCATTGTCTAAGCAATTCAAATTATCAAAATCATCTCAATTATGTATTGTTATCCTACACTGATGTATCAACAGAAGTATATATTTATATAATATGTATAACATATATTGCATTGAAAATTTCAGAATGTTTTCAAAGTCATTTTGTGAAGGCTATTATTATTTTTTGGTAGTAATGTCATGACTTTGACCTGGGTAAAGTTTACTTTTTTTAAATTATGAAATACTATTCACCCCAGTACACAATTAATGTTGGAAATAACTACTGTCAGAAAGATTAATAAAATCAAGTTATATTTAGCAATTGTTTCAAGTTGGATTTCTTTAGTTGAAACACATATAGTCCATAAATTAAAGTCATCATGTGTATTTTTCATCTCAATAAAGAACTGAAATTTATTACCATTCACTGCTCAAAGGGAGCTCTATAGGATTTCTGTAAAATTCCCATAGACAATCACTTAGAAAATTAACTGAGCCTAAGTCATTTTAATTTTTCTTATAGCATTTAAAGACTCTACAGGTATTTGGGTGTTCTAGTAAATTTTAAACTACTTCCAAAGAAAATTGTGGCTTATTAGTCAGGGTGCTCTAGCATAGCAGCATTTATAGAATGAATCATTATATAGAGAGAAAGATGATTTAGTTATAATGATTTTCAGACTGTTGTCCAGCTAATCCATCAATGGTAACCTCTGAATGGAAAGTTCAAGAATCCAGTACTTGTTCAATCCATGAAGTTGGATGTCTCAGCTTGTCTTCAATATATGATAGAATCCCAAAGAAGTAGGTTCTAATGCTAGTGAATGAAAGTACATGCTAGTGAGGTAAGAACAAACAGACAAGAACGAAAAGCTTCCTTATTCCATGTCTTTACAGCAGAAGGTATGGCCCAGATTAAAGGTGAGTTTTTTGTCTGCTCACTGAGTCATCTCCCCAGGCCAGGTAAATTTTTGAAAAGTTGAACATCCAAACAGACTTCCATATTTCTTATTAGTTATTGATTATTTTAAAGCTAAATCTTTTCACTATGGTATTTTAAGTATGAATTTTTTTCAAACAACTATATGAAGTCCAACAGAGGTGTGATTGAAAACCCAGTACTGAAGAACCAAATGTTCAGCTCTATAAGAGATTTGAATGATGATTTTATACAACTTTACAGCCCCATATGCTCTCTGAGCTTTATAATATAAATGATATTCTTTGCATATCACTCTCTTCACATGAACAGATTGTCTTTTGGAGGAAATTGATTAATGTTCACCCATTGGCCACAAAAGAGGATATATGAAATCATATCAGGATTATAAAATAAAACTATAATTCACTATCTAAAGACTTATCCATATATATAAGCTACATAGAAAAAGTTTAAAAATGGATACTATAAGGATCTATTACAAATATCATGAATGTCATGACCTTCCTATTTAATATCTCATTAAAAACTGATAATTCTTTAGAGTGTTTCAAATTAAAGAAAAGGGAAAATATTTTAGTTATGATGTCCTTATCAGTGTTTGCAATTTCAGCCCTTTGCCATACATGTATTTCATTGAGAAATCTTCATTGATGGGAATAGACTGTCCCATATGTGATAGCTGGTGGGACATGGGGAGTGACTATTAAAGGAACTGAACTGAAGAAGTGTTGTGGCTAAATGCTATATCTGAAACATGAGCCCTTCTGTTCAAATGAACCTATTATATGTCTCAAGAAAGATACTACCATGAATAATAATGAGATAATGCTTGTTTCTTTTTTGGTGTGTTTGTAGCTACTCTTCCTTCTCCTCCTCTCCTCACCCCCTCCTCTTTCACTTCTTCCTCCTTCATATCCTGAAAGGTTTCACCAACAAAGCTGGATGGATATCTTGAGATTTAAAACAAATAAGTCTAGACAAAACAAATCCAGATTATTTTAATATTACATTTTTTTTATGAAATGGGCCACAAACATATAAGACAACATGTTTTATAATATATTTTACATGATTCTTAGAAGTTAGCAACAACACACATCACATCTGTTTCTACGCGAAGAGGGAGCAGAGTATTTGGCACACATGAGCAGAGCAGCTGGTAGAAGAAGGAGCATGTGTATAGTCCTGCTGTTCTTTTCTGTTTTTCTAGGTTACTAAGACACAGTCATTGTCTAACATTGAAGCTTTCTATAAAGTAGGCTTCGAATGCTAAAGTCATATATAAATGTTAATTTGCAAACATGAAAAATTTAAGTAGCTATGTTGCACACATATTTATGTCCTATTTTCCTCAAGTGTGTAAGATAGAAAAATAGAAGGTGGCTTAATCACAGAAGAATGAATCTTTGAAATTTCATTGGCTCTTTGAAAGTACCTTCATACATGGATTAGTCATAAATGATAGGTTAAGATCTTACAGGATTTTTCTGTTTGGGTCCCTATTCTCTTATTTTTATTATTTTCCTCTGATAAATAAGGTGTTTAATATTTCTCATACGTTGCTTCCTGTGGGTTTTATTATGTTTCCCTTATGAAGGGTACCATTGTCATCTCTTGTATCTCTCTCTCTCTCTTTCTCTGTCTCTCTCTTCACTCTGTCTCCTTGTGTGGTTTTCTGTCTCTCTTGTATCTCTCTCTCTCTCTCTCTCTCTCTCTCTCTACCTCTCTACCATCCTCTCTTTATAAATATATATAGTGTGTGTGTGTGTGTGTGTGTGTGTGTGTGTGTGTGTGTGTTTGTATACTAACTACTTTTATCTCTGATCTTGGTTTTACTCCTATCTCTGGTATTTAGTTGTATGCACAATATAAATGTGTTTTCAGGCAGGTTATTGCTTTAGGTCATATTGTTTGTGACTTGGAGATATATATGATTACTTTTCTCCTCCAGTAGTGTGAAGAGTATCTTCTAGTACCATGAATACTAGTCAATGGGGGCAAATCTTTTAGTTAAGCCTCATTTTCAATGACATAGCCATAGGTTGTCTTTAGCATTAGGACCTTAACATCAGGTTGTAGAAAGTAACCATGAAAATAGCCAGTGATGATTGGGAGTTTCCCTGGAACCCATTGGTTAATGAATCAACAAAATGTAACATTGTAAAGTTTATTTTTAGTTGTTATTAAAATATTGTTTTGTGAACTATTGGCTAAGAGTCTGCTTAGGTCTTGGCATTTTGTATTGTCTGCAGGTGATGGATTTATGTGGGAGTTAACTGTGATCTGCACGTGATATCAGTAGAACACCTAAGGAGTTCTGAATCAATAAAAACACCTGAGCTCAGACATTAAGGGTTCCACTGTCCAGTCTGACACTGGCTAGGATGGTGGTTCCCTCTTCTGAGGTCTGGCAGGGTTTGCACCTATGAAATATGCCTCCATCTCCCTTGCCAAGCAGCCCCCGCAGTAGTGTACTACAGCAGTAACTCATTCTGGGTACTAGAGGTTTTATTTGGTGGCTTAAAATGTCTGTTATG
The DNA here is from genome assembly GCA_026225945.1 of Cricetomys ansorgei. Lineage (NCBI taxonomy): Eukaryota > Metazoa > Chordata > Mammalia > Rodentia > Nesomyidae > Cricetomys > Cricetomys ansorgei. The sequence continues at coordinate 13,369,668 of JAMJFZ010000713.1, forward strand.
TTTATGTCTATGTTGAGACATTGTATTCTCTGTTATTTGGTGACTCCATTTAGATGATTTCCCTATACAAATACAGTTTAGAAAAATCCTGCAGTATTAGGTTCCCATATGGTTTTCAAATGGCTTTTAGTTTAGTTGTCCCTCTTCATATTCCATCATTTACCATTCTCTTCCAAATCCCGCACTATTTAATGCTCCTATTCTAGTTTTCACTGTTCTCTCCTCAATAACATATTCTATTTTCCATTCCTTGGGAAATCCTTTCCTCCCCCACGTACCTACTAGTCACATAACCTTTGAAATTATTCAGATTATGATACAAATCGAAGAGCTAAAAGCTAACATCTATGTAGATGAGAATACATGTCATATTTCTTTTTGGGTCTGAGTTATCACACTTGGGATCATTCATTTACCTTTTCATTTCATAATTCCTTTTTTCTAAACTGTGGAATAATATGCCATTTTGTAATTCTATCACAATTTCAGTAACCACTCATCAAAGATCTGAGCTCTTTCCAGTTTCTGGCATCAGTAAATATGAATAAGCATGTATATCTATAGTTAGACATACAGTCTTTTCATTATATGTCCAAGAGTAGTACAGAGGGATATTGAGGTAAATCTATTCTCAGCTTGCAGAGGCATACCCACATTGATTTCAATAGTGGCTGTGAAAGTTTTCAGGCTCAGAAGCAATGGTACATGTTCCTCATTCCCCACATCTTCCCCAGCACATGCTATTTTTTCCAACATCTCTTGAAGAGGTCTCTTCTTTCATTTTCTCTCACTCCCTGTAGAAAGTCTTTATTATTAGTAGTATTAGTGTTATTTGTCAATAATCTTAAAGCCATCTTGCAGCTTTCTGAGGTTTTATTGTTTTTCTTTTTCAATGCAAATTCCAAATTGCTATGAGAAATGTTATGAAATCAGAAATGATACTGTCATGCTGCAGCATCATGTTTATTTTTAGCCTAAAGTAGTAGTCTAAATTGTTTATGTTCAATTTTATTGTCTTCCAATCATGAAATCTAATTAAACGAAATCAAGAGTAGTTTTTAATCACGTACGTTGATTCCTGTCCCTTTCTAACTATTCTCTTTTTGATACATTTCTTTAAATTTCTTTAATATAATGGATATATTATATCTGATAAACATCTACTGAAGACTAAAATGTAGATCTCCTTGGCCAGACTAACCATTCCCAAGTCTCAGAGCTGACAATAATTGCATCTTATATTGCACCGAAAATGACTTGACAGTGAGCAACTGCAAAACAAGGTCCATTTAAATCACAGTGCATGTCCTGTGTGCCCACTGTTGGCTCTTAATATATATTAGTCATTTGAAAAACTCTGCTTATGACTTCACATTGGAAATGGAAAAATAAAACCAAAAATCTTTCTAGAAATGGGAAAGAGCGTCCTTGGGGTCCTAAGAATGTTCTACCCATCAACACAATGGGCCTTAATGTCCCAAGGCAAACTCTACTAGAGCACTCACCTAAGAGCTCTGAATTACCCTGACTGATACTTACTTCCATTATGGGGCACTTTGGGGGGTCCTGTAGCAGGAAATATACACTATAAACCCAAATTCCCATCCATTCACTGTGAGTAACTCCATGATAACTGGGCTGTTAGAAATAGAACATGTGTGTGTGTGTGTGTGTGTGTGTGTGTGTGTGTAGTTTGTAACTAAGCTCTCAGAGTGGGTTTTGTGCTGTTTCAAAGTAATTTAACTCTGGGGAGGAGCAACAATCATCAAGCTAGGATCAAAATTAATAGGCTCTACATCGATCAGTCTCACTCTTAGCTCAGAGTTCTTGCTACAGTCAAATGTAATAATCTCCACTTCTGCTTTCATTGTATTATAGCCTGTCATTGAAAGACATGGGAGGGCAGACTGTTACTTATCTCTTTCAGCCCATCAAGGAGGACGCAGCAGTGTGTGAGATCACTGGAAACGGGAGAATGCTTCCATTGTGTTTCTGAATTAAAAATAAGAGAATTTAAAGAATAATTCAGAAATCAGTAAGTAAACAGAAAAAAAGTAAAATATGGTGGTAAACTTGCTAGGTATTACACAACAGTTTTCATTAACTATCATATTTTTAATTAAAAAATGTAGTATAAGTGAGAAGTGAACTTCTTGGTTTTATATCTACAATACTGACAATAGGGTTTTTAAGATGGTCTATTAGATTTTCTATTTCCTCAAAAGACACATTGACATGTGTCATTTATGACATTATTTACATATATTTGTGAATGTGTATATTGTATATTTGACATTAAAATTACTTTTTCACTAAATATCATTTTTACCTTTATGTCCAATGCTCAGAAAGGAGAAAGCAAGATATTAATCACTAGCTCCTATATTTCTCACTTGCTCATTTGAATTTTTTCCTTTAAGATCTTTGAGTAAGAATTCATTTTTATATCAGATTTAAATAGATAATCTCATTTCAAAAGCATATAATTTTATCTAGTGTAGAATCAATGGTAAGCAAAAATGAAAAAATATTGATGAAAGCAAACATACGTAGAATAAAAAGCTCACTGAGGGATTGAAAGGCAGAAATTCCATTCAAGATTTCTTCATTATGAAATTGTGAAATTAATGTAATCTTATTCCTAGATGCACACCAAAAGTACAAAGTGACAGAAGGGCATATTAACGTATGTAAACTTGATATTTTTATATAGTGTTTAATATATATTTATTCTGTAATGTACAAAGCAAAAATAGAACATTACTACATGTGCATAAGATTATAAAAATATCTATATGGTGAATTGGTAAAGTTCACTTGTCTGCTAAGGATGGTAAAATCATTCCTCTCCTCTTTTACCCTTATACAGACAAAATAATATCTATTATTTACAAGAAGCTAAATTTCTTTCTCTGTATTTCAGATACATAAGATATGTACCTTTCTCTTTAGAAATTGTAACAAATGCAGTGAGGAAAGGAAGGAAAATAAGCTATTTGGAGAATGGTAACTTAGAAAAGTTTACTCTATTTTGTGTTTCTTTAAAAAAGATTCAAGTGGTTAAATCTGAAAAACAGTTTTAAAGTAATGGTATAAGCAAGATACAAGGGACGGACTGCACGGATGAGGGGTTTGTTATCTAATAAAACATCACTTAAATTACTGTGTGCAGTGGAAAACCGGAGCTCAAGTCTGCTGGAAAATCATAGTGTTTCTCACGTGTAAAGTATGCACACCAGTGTGAGTTGAACTGGAAGAGAAGGAAGCTGGGGTATTTATAGATCACAGTGATACAGTATTTATAGAAGAACAGTTCTCTCTGGAGATGTTGGTTCCTTTCTACTTCTGGCTTGTATGCAGGTGACAAAGTATATTTGAAGCACTGGAGAAAGCTTTGCTTTGGCAGTAGGAATAGGACCCTCAGTGAACTGAAGGGAGAGGGAGACTTGTGGGCAAATGGCAGTGCTTATCATTCAAGGAATCAAATAGACCATAACATTAAGTTGAATTTTAGAAGACTAAATTTTTATAAAGCAATAAAAAGAAAAAATTTAAAAAAAAGTTGAAACTCTAGTACTGAATTCTTAGACCTGGGGTGGGGGAACAGACTCAAAAGTTGCTGGTAACATATGGCAAAATTTGTTATCTAGCACTGTACATGTAAAACATCTGAGTTATAGCATAGAATTCTAATTTTATCATCCAGATATGGATTATTTATTCAGCCATTTACTTATTTATTTCCAATCCTTGGCCTAATTATTACCTCAGTTAACCAAGTTCCAATTCATTTCTAACTTTGAGCACATGAGAGGATGTCTTTCCCTATGTCTTAAATTATTTCTAATGGCTTGAAATGGACAGATAAATGTGAAGAAAGGGTGAGACACAGGGAAGCATTGCTTTCTCATAAATCTTTGGTACAACGGAGAGCATTCCTCACTTTGAATCTCAGATCTCATTGGAACCAATGCAAGTCACTGTAATCAAGTCAGTCTATTCGAGATGAGCATCTCAAAATTGAAATATGCCCCTCTGGTTATACTCCTTTACTTTCCACCATTCTCATGTTACAAAAATACTTTTTCTAGAACCTAGTTTTCTTTTTATTTCTTTGGTCATTTAAATGCATATTTGGGTGTTTAGTAAAGCTTTATTGTATTTTCAAACTCTTCCTGTGGTAGTTTCACTTTACCCCCACTTAACTAGAAGCAAAATTATTTATTTTTTAAAAAGATGTTTATTTTATTTTGTTTCTGGATCTGAAGCTTCAATCTAGAATTGTGTGACCTACTGCTTGATCCTTTGATTTGAGCCTGGTGACAGTGCAGAGCAGGGGCTGCAAAAGCTACTTACAGAACAAGCAAGACAAGAGTAACTGATAATGCAATCCTTTACTGCCACTGCCTGTACACCATGATGTAAAGAACTCTCAGAATGATCAGTCCCTTTTATTTATCTATTCATTTATTTAGTGTGAGAGTAAGTGTGTGTGTGAGAGAGAGAGAGTGTGTGGCCTATAGGCATGTCAGAGTCAGTCAATTCTTCCATTGTGAATCCTTATTCCCAGATGTCTTCTGTTTGTGTCAGTTTGGTGAAAACTAGAAAGTACACTCATTAATAAACTTTTCTTTGTCTATATAAAAGAAACCAGAAGTGGTAAGATTTTTCTGTAAACCCATCCATGGGAAAAGCAGAAGCAGGATAAAATATGGAGTTCATTGTCCATATAACCTAGCCTACTTGGCGAGTTCTAGGTCAGTGAGAGACTCTGTCTCAAAACAAAATGAAGCAAAACAAAACAAAAACAAAATTGTACAGTATGTGTAAGGAATGACCCCCAGGTTCTTCTCTGGCTGCCACACACATGTATACAGACTTGTATGTATATCGCCTACACATGTACACACATTCAAACACACATTTACAAACAGAAAACAATAATAATGATAAGCATATAAGATGTAAACTTGGAAGTCATTTTAGAATACTTACGTATTTCCTAGTTCAATGAAAAATACAAACAGTCTTTTTTCTTCCTTCAACAGCGTACCATGCCTTTAGTCAATGAAATGACAACTCCTTGCTTGACAAAAATACTCAATTTGTGTATATACTTAATTGTGGTGGTTAACAGAATATAAATGAAATTCTTGGACTCTTATCTTTGAATACTCATTTGGCATTTAATTTAAAACTGATTCTCTGGTATCAATATATCAATTGATACTAATATACTTACAGTTTAGTAGTTATTAAATAAGTATAAAATACATTTCTTTCCTGAAATCAATGCTAATGACTACTTTCTAGTAAATTAAAAGAATAGAATCAAGTCAATATACTTCATAAGTCTATCTAAGAAATGTTTCCAGAATTCTGTAGGACAGAGAGAAGAAATGAAAGAATAAATATGAATTAAAAGGTACAAATTGATAAAGATACACAGTGTGGGAAAACTTTAGTTAGGGTTCTGACCATTTTTGTTCTATGTATTGATGCATTCCCTATAAACTTTGATTTTAGCACAATGAACTAACTAAATCAGTAAAGTCAGAAACCTCCAGGCTGTCTATGTGATCACCATCAATTCCCGTCCAAGTTATTCATCATCTTTCCTCCAATGGTGATGCCTAATTTCACTGTCTGATGTTCAGCAAGAGTCCAGATTCGTTAGTTTAATCAGAATTTCCCTTTCCTTTCATTTTCCCTCTTAATACTGTTTTATCCAGTCACTCTAATACTGATTCTTGGCTATAAATTCCCACTTGCATGCGTCATTGTCAACATTGTGTCCTGTTTCCTTTCTCTGGTGCAAGAGTCCTTTGCAGTAGCCTCTGTCCCATTCCTGGATATTCTTTCTTGTGTTTTAGTGAAGAGCAGTCATTACTGTTTTTTCAAGAGTTCTGGGATGATGATTCACATAGGAATAAATCCATCACTGGATGTTAGTTTCTGCACACCTTTATGGGAGCAAAGTTCTCTCAAGAAAGCACTGTTGTCTTATATCACACAGGAGATATCCTGTACTACTACCAAATCCTAACAAGGACTCAGAAAGTCAGAGCAAGTTCCAGGACAGCCAGAGTTATAGCACGGAAACCTTGTTTTAAAAACAATAACAACTACAAAAACAACTACAACTAAAATAAAAGAGGGTACATAATGAATAAATAATTAAGAAATTTCACTTGTTTTATTCAAACACATGAAGACTATAATTTCTTCTCTTTAACCAGGTGAAATGCCAAATCATTTTAAGACCCAGGTATTGTAATGAACACCTAGGAATCAACAAAGAACAAAAGTAAAGTGACTAGTATAACATATGAGGCACTTAAATATCATAGATGAGAAGCTGTGAAGAGATGACATATTCAGAACATGAAGGCCAAGAGAGCCACAAACGGAAACATTGGGGCCTAAACCCACTAGTCTATGTCGATAAGTAAGAACACTGGTGATTATTTAGTTTATTTAAGAAGCAAATTGGCATTGGCACATTTACATGCCCTTTGTCAAAAATAAGCATCTAATCGCCTTAAGAGATCAGTGACAGTTCTGGAGGCAACATTTGATACTAATTAATAGCACACATCAAATAAATTTACTGATTATAAAGATGTTAAACATATTACCCTTTCTTCAGTAAAACATGATGAAATGTCCTGCCCAAGGGTGATCTAAGACTTGCTGCTGAGGCTGAACTGTTTGCCAAGCTATTTGTAGGCAACTAGTGCAACACAACATCTATCTGCCTTTTGATTGATTTAAGGTTGTGAGAACATTCTATTAACCTAATATATGAGAAAAACATGGAAACAAAACACTGTAATAAATTGAAAAAAATATCTTTATAAATTGGAGTCCAAGCCAAGGTGTAGCTGTCAATTATAATAAGGCTGCAAGTGTTATATGACCTTAGCTTGCAGCAATGCACAGGTTTACACTGATTCCAGAAGAGAGATGAAAAAACAAATCATTATCTATCATAGATATCAGCTCACAGTATTAGTGCAGATCAAGATATATGACTAGCTTAGGGTAAAGGTGAATTTTAATAAATATTGCACTGCAATGACCTTTGTAGGCATCAGTGTTGATTGACAACTAAATTACAAATGTATGTTGTGTTGCATTACTTACTGTAGCTGTGGAAGATAGAAAATATGGTATCAATTCTGTTCAGAAACAGGAACAATAAAAGAGGAGAATCAAATTTAAACAGATATTGCTCACAAAGTGAAATTCATCATTTCTTTCCCCTTTTATCCTCTTTTCCTCTAAGCCCTCAAAAGAAGACCATGCTAACCTTACTAAGTCTAACATAATTTGTTATTATTTTTATTTCCAATATAAAATGAAGGACTTCATTTTTACCTGATAGAGATTCTGCTGAGATGTTTGTATGTAGCGTTGGTTGACCTAAGATTAAGGTATCCTATTGAGAATTAAGAAGGCATTACATTATTCCTAATAGAAGACAGGGACTTAAGTCCTGGATTTTACTTCTGAAGAAATTAATACATCTAAAACAACCCTCATACAAAATAGAAGAAAATTGATTAATTAAACTTTAATATCATACTTTTGATATAGAAGTTTAACATATGTCTTAGAGTATTTGTACCAATGATAATTATGTTTTCTAAGTGTAAAGAAGAAGCCAAACCTGTGTGTGTGATTCCATTGTTTGAAATATCAGGATCTTAAAATAACCTATTGAATTTGTGAATCACATTGAAAATGTGCATAAACTTGATATTTTCAAATGTCTCAATATTCCAAAATATAATAAAAAGATAATTTTAAATTTTATTCATTTTTTTTTATTTTTAGGAATTTTACAAAACATTTTCCAACATTTCTTTGAAGCAGCTGAAATGTGACACTATATGTAGAAAGTGTGTTCAAGGAACAGATAAGGTACCATACAATACAATATTTAAAACATTATGTAGTTGATTTAAGTTGTTTACATAGCTGGACTATCACTGTAATACATATTTAACATCCTTCATTTTGGTAGGATAATAAAAGAACCCCTATAAAAAAGAATACAAAGCAACTATAAGCAATGATTTAAAATCAGCCTATATTTCTCAGTTGGAATCTAATTAATTGAAAAGATCTAATTTCAAAATAAGCAGTGTGATATTTATATATCTGGACACATTTCATATTTCTATAAAGTGCAATAGTTATTATGAAGCAAAAATAATCACAATGATATAAATAGCTATAATTTGACAAATTATACACCTTTGAAGCATTTTCACAGTAACCTACACAGAAGATTATGAAAATAAGTTCAATGAGATCTACATTTGTAATGCAAATTTCATTTTCTAAGCCAGTTAGTTTTACATTTAAAATAATGATAAACTTAAATTATATTTTATTGATATGCTTTTTTTCTTCAAATTGTTTGATAAATGCTAGATGAGTGAGTACTCTGACAGGGGTACATACCTGTTTCAGATAGTAGACTGTCTTTTCACATTTTAAACTCTTGTCACTTGAAATTTCTTTGATACTATGTTGGCTATTTTTAACCTTCAGAAAAAGAAAACTATATATGTGAAAATAGTTATAGAACTAGTACATCTGTTTATGTAGAGAATACCAGTACACAAGGCTTCAAATACAGGCATAGGATATTGGTGATATATTTCTCTGCCATGGAAGAAATTTGAATTAAACAATACATTCTGAGAGATTATGCCTCCTTGAAATGGCTGCCCAAACAAAACATGAGCTGTAGGAATGTCGACAGACATGTTAAAGTAGAAGGAGTAAGTCTCAATAGGTCCCAATCCTAGATGAAGAACTATAAGCAAATAATGATTTCTGAGAGAGAAATAGCTTCTTCCAAGGATGAGACCCCCAGTTGGTTATCCAATGCAAAATGGTCACTCTTGAGATGAGATATACATAGAAAAAAAGATTCAATAAGTTGTATTTACATATTTGTGTACACATATGAATACATGTGAATATATGTATATAGATGCATATATGTGTATACAATCATATATACATATTTACATGTATATACATGTATATATACATGTATACATATGTATATATACATATATGTGTCTATATATACACATATTCATATGTATGTATATATGTATACACAAATATATGCATATATGTATATATATATTAATCAAAGAGAAAGAGATCATCAATTTGAAAGAGAATGAGGGAGTACATGGGAGAGATTGAAAGGAAGTCACATAGGAAAGGTCAGAACCAGAAATGCAGGGAGCTATGCGATATAATTATATTTTAATTAAATTATATATTTAAATAACCACAGACAGCTAGGGAATGTAGTATCAGAGAAATAGTCTTCCCTAGGGTGAATCCACTGATTGGCTAACCAATAGCAAGTAGTGAGTCCAAAAATCATATATGGAATGTGTAAGTTATATACAGTTAGTCCATTTTAGTGTTACTTGTATGTATGTGTGTGTTTGTGTATATATATACACACACACATGTGTGTATGTGTATGTATATACATACATGATTTGAGTATATCATTTTATACATACAAATATGTACAAATATTTGTACATGTTGTGTGTGTGTGTGTGTGTATATATATATACACACACATACATATAAAAGGGCTGACATCTTGCTGTTGGGTAACCAATCAGTATATTGACTACATATATATGAATAACAAATGGGAAAAGGCCATGAATTACAGGGAGGAAAAAGACAAACTGAAGCATAGGAGTGTTTGGAGAAAGAGAGGGGGAAATAATGTAATTATATTTTAATTTCAAAGAAATATTTAAAAATATTTACAAACATGTAACAGAGTTCCTATATTTCCCAGTTGCTTGGCTCAGAGAGGACACTCATAACACAAGCAAATGTACTTCTTAGTGGTAAATAGGTATCAACATGTCCAATGGGATGAGAGTCCAAGTTTATTAACTAGTACACATTGAAATCATCTGTATTAGTATAATTTTTTTGTAAGTAAAAGCCTTCTCCTATTGTTATTTCACTTAATAACAATTACCATTTTCCTCTCACTTCTCTCTTAAACTTAATTTTAAGTACTTATTTCCGAATTTCATACTTGAGTACTTTGTTTTTATATCACTTCTATAGATTTCTCATTCTCCCCACTCTTACCCTACTGTCTCTTTCAACACTCCCTTTCAAATTCATGACCTCTTCTTTACACGTTTCCTACTGAGACCATTTAGTATTGTTCTTATGAACATGTTGATCACTTGTGCTTGTATAACATATAGAGATCTTATCTCTAGAGAAAAGTGATTCTCAGTTTCTCATCAACCATTGATTATCTTCCCCTAGCTCTTCATCACAGGGAGGTCACTTGCACAGTTTCTCCCAACTATATTGCCATGTCCCCTGCAGTTATCATCTGTGGTTCTTGTTTAGGCAACCCTGTCACTGAGTTTTCATAGGTGCCACTTATATGTCCCGTGTAGAAGATACCAACTTCCAGAAGAAATCCTGGCCTTCTGTGTTATGAAAATCTGTGCTCTTTCCCATATTTTTCTTCAGTCTTAGATGTAGGGGTTTGATTGTCTACATAGCTACTGGGTCTGAGAACACCAGAGATGCTTATTTTCTGAATTTTGGAAAGTTGTGGATCTTTCTGATTCTTTTTAAAAAAAAAGTTATTTTTTGATGAACGATGAGGGTTACAACCATTTGTGGGCATAAGAATAATTAGTTTGAATACAGTTAGAAATTGCATTGGTTTAGGATAATGATAAGACTAATTCTCCTCTATGGTCTGTGTTTTCTGTAACCACGGGTAGTTGGCTAAGTTTAAAGTACTAGAAATGGATTTCCTTCTATTGAGAAGCTCTTAAGATCAAGTATACAGCTGTTAGTATGAGATAACATGCCATTGTGACACCATTGGATGTATCATGATTGGATGATCATTGTGGTGCATATACTTTTTATCTGGGTAGAATATTTGATTGATTTTATGTATTGCCATCTTGCATAGCATCTTCTAGTACGATAAAAGCTATTTTTAAAATTTATTTCAAAGTAGGTTCCATCTCCATTCCTCCAAGACCTGTGTCTGAAGTATGTGATTTCTTCAGGAAAAGTGCTTACCTTCATTTTCTATGAAGTAACCAAGGGAAACAGTAACAGCCTAGGACTTACGGAGTGTCTTGTACTCTCCTGAGCAACAAACAACTCAAAGGAAGTTGTTTGGCACGGCACTGGGAATTCTGTTAGATATTCTATAGCTCTTCTGGAGAACATGCCTTTGTGGTATAATTTCATTTAAATTCTTCCTATATATATCTATATCTACAACTCTGTCTGTCTATCTATCTATCTATCCATCTATCTATCTATCTATCTATCTATCTATCTATCTATCTATCTATCTATCTATCTATCCATTCATCCATCCATCTATCTGTCTACATATCTATCTATTTATCTATCTATCCATCTATGTATCTATCTATCTATCTATCTATCTATCTATCTATCTATGTGTGTGTGTGCGTGTGTGTGTGTGCATGTGTGTGCACGTGGTATGTGTAAGTTTATACAATATTGTTTCCTATGGTGTTATCAAGCATCATTAACTTTTATTTATCTCTCCTTCCTCTCTCACTCTTACTTAAATAGCTGTGTTGAGAAAACAGAAAATCAAATGTATAGTGTTTGATGTATAGTTGGTATGAGGTGAAACATATCACAAATCTGAGAGAAAGTTACAATTTTTGATCTACTATTATGTTTAACGTGTCTGGTTTTGCATTTTGAATTTTTTATGGTAGTTTACTGCTCTGGAATGCTGCTTCAGACAAAGGCAAACAAGAAGAAATGGAATTCATAATATTATCTGCCATTTTCTTTCTCCTCATTCTAGATGAGAAAACAGTAAGGAGTCTGTTTGGATGTGTGAATGAGATAAGGAAAATACAGTAATTTTCCGTGAATAGTAAACCTAAAACTCAGACACATTTGACAGAAGCACTTGGGGCTCATCTTTCATAAAATAGAACAATGTCACTAGTAATTAATTAGTCAGTTGCATCAAAAGAATGTATTATTTTACCCTCAAGATATGATTAAAGCACATGGACAATCTTCATGACTGTCCAACACATATATTTTGAAATCTGAATCTTTTCACCATATTCCATGTAGAAAAGTAAAGTATCATACAGCTATGATAGAGTGACAGAAGGAGTAACTGAGGCAATGGAACACCCCACCACACACACATACCCACATCTCTCTCTCTCTAGTTTTATTATTTTTTTCTTGTTTTTTGAGGCAGGATTTCTCTGCTATAACTCTGGCTGTCCTGGAGCTCACTCTGTAGACCAGGCTGGCCTCTACCTCACAGAGATCCACCTCCGTCTGCTTCTTGAGTGCTGGGATTAAAGGTATGTGCCACGACTGCCAGGCTACAAATGTGTGTCTCATAAAGTGAGTCTAGGGAAGAATGAAGTTTAATTTAGACACAAACTCTCTCTCTCTCTCTCTCTCTCTCTCTCTCTCTCTCTCTCTCACACACACACACACACACACACACACACACACACATACACACACATACGAAGAGATAGACAGAGAGAGAAAGAGAGTTTGGAAGGTTACTTACTGAGAAGTATTGTACAATTTTGATAAATATAGGAAATATTTTTAAAACTATTAAACAAGTGATAAATTCTGCTACCTAGTATGTATTTGACATCATATAAAACAAGGAAAAAGGAATGAAGTGGAACTTCAATACACATTTTATTTTATTTTTAGTTCCTCAAGAGTGATGGATAGGAAATATTAACAGATGTATAAATTATAAAATGATAGTTATTATTGTCTCATTGTAGGCTATACATCAAGTCTTAGTCAGATAGCTTTTACTGTATTAACAAGGGAAATATCCATATCCCAATGATACTAATTTTGCATTACAAATATTTATGATAATAATATTTATTATCGCACGCAAAATGTTTCCTCATTTCTCATTCCCTTAAGAATTTTTCATGACTGCTAAAAATGATAAATATTTAGCTCGTGTAACTGTCTTCTGAAATGAATCCAAATGTTTAGTTTGAGAATGTTAGAATTTATTGTCTGTTCAAGGAAAGCATAGTTGAATCAACCATGAGAATATTGCAAAACAGAATATTTCTGTTACCAACTCAGACTGTTTCCAATGTATTGTAAGAGTCTCACACTTTGTAATGGAGTTAAGATATAAATAATCCACTAGCACAGAAGCTTCATTGTTTTATTAGGAAACAACACATTGTGTTGTTGAGGATCAAACCTAATCTTTCTAGGTAGAAGGAAATGAAAACGTCACTGTTAATTCTTACAAAGACTTATACGAATGTCATTATTTAGCTTCTTTTCTATATAATCTTTTAACATCCACAGGTATATACCTTTGAATGTGTGTATGTATATGAATATATATATTGCACAGGATAATAAGGTATTGTGTGCCAATATGATTTTCATAACCATGAACACACAAATACCATGTCCCTTAAGATTTTTTTCAAAATATAACACATGTTGCATAAAATCCAACAACTTAGGCTTCTTTCTTCTTTGCTGTATATTGTTCCTGTTTCTTTAAATGTTGGTGAAAACCAATGGAGTTCACATTTTAATTGTCCTTCACTCTGTCCTTTCTTCTTTTGACAGCATAGTTACTGTCATTTTCAACTACATATTTTCCCTCTCAGAACTACTGAGTCAAAATCTTTTTGTGATGTGCTCAGGTATGCATTTTCAAGAATCATACATAGCTGATTCTGACTCAGGGCTTTTCAGGATTGTATTATAAAAGATCTGTCACAAATGCTAATGATGTCATGCTCCAAACTCTATATATTGATATTACAAAAACTTTGGTTAAGAATCTTTCTTCATTCATTTAAGGTTATCTCATAATATTAATCAAGTATACATTATATTATAACCTACACACATCCATCTTGTAGATTTTTTTTGAACAGCTGTCAACACCACCGTTACCTTCTTGAGATTAGAACCCTAAACCTCATGGTTGCTCATTCCTATTCTTCCTCTTTGTGTTTAGACATTTGTCACTGTTTTTTCTTTACTTTTCCTTCCTTTCCTTTTTTGTTTGTCTGCTTGATACAGATTCATGTATATTCATGTCTGTCCTGGAACTTGCTCTGTAGACCAGGATGGCCTCTAACTTACAGAGATCAGCTTGCCTCTGCTTCTGTCTTTGCTGGGATAAAGGTTTGTGAAACCATACATGACTCTTTGCCATTGATCTAAATTCTAGTTCATTCTTGAATCAGTACCAACACAGGAATGACATTGCTGTTATATTATTCAAAAAGATGAATTCAATACTAAAAATTCTAAAATTATTATTATTTGATTTACTTTAAATGAGTTAAAAAACACAGTCTCCCTTTCTTCTCCTTGGACTTTTGTGTTTCTTATTCACATTTAGGCTTTTTCCTAAATTTTATCATATTTTCTATTTTTTATTTTCTTTGTGAATTTTTTTTTGCCTTCAAAAACAAATTTGAAATTTTTTTTTGCTTTTATTGCCATTATATAGATGATACATAATGTCTAGAGTGGAAACAGTGAGTACCTGGCATGCAGGATAGGGCTGGATGGACATACATCACATGCATGTGGATCTGTTACTAAATTGATGGTCTGCGTGTTGTCTCTGTAGAGTTATCACTGTCCAGGAGTCTCATCTCTGTCCCTCTCATGAACCAATAGTGGTGTACATCTCTCTCTGCTCCTCAGACAGTGCAGGTAGACTGGGGTAGGATGGGAAAGATAACAGAAGGGCCCAGGTGTCGGGGAGGGAGATGGAGGGAAACAATACCTGGAGAGAAGACCAGAATTGGAGGACCTTTAGGGGGTGATCAGTAAACCCGGTGCAGTGGAAATTTACTGAAATCTGAGGAAGACCTTAGCACCTCTAGTAACAGGGGATAAGGAACCTGAATAGTTCATCTCCTGTAACCAGGGAAGACTCCCAGTGTTTCGACTGGGACATCAACCGAGCCATTAAAATTTGGACCTATAACCTATCCTCCCTAGAGGATCCACTGGCACAATGGAAGGTCAGAACTCCATGCCAAAGGAGAGAACTTGAGCATGATACATTAGTGCAGGCCAGGAACAAGAGGCTGGAAATCTTGGGGATGATTCCTAATCATATTATGCTCTGCTCAAAGATCTGAGCCTAGCCCAATCTTCATCAGAGAGGCTTCCTCAGGCAGCGATTGGAAGCAGACATAGAGGCCCAGGGCCAAACATCATACAGAGTTTAGGAAAACTTAAGCAAGGGTTTGTGGGAGCAAAGAGGCCAAGGACACCAGATTAACAAGCCTCATAGTGTCAACCTGACAGCCAATCCTATGGGCTCATAGAGACTGAAGAGGCAAACATAGAACTTGCAGAGTCCACTAAGTATAGTTTTCTGGCTTGATGTACTTGCAAAAACCTACAAGCTCGACTGGCGGTTCTCTGACCCTTTTACCTGTCCTTGGCACCCTTTTCCTCCTGCTATGTTGCTTTGTTTGCTCTCGATGTAGGGATTAGTGCCTGGTCTTTGAGAATTTCATACATGAATACAATGCGTTTTAATCATGTACACCCCTCAGTCCCTTCTTTGACAACTGCTGCATTCTCTCCTCCCTCATTCTCTCTCAAACTCATGTCTTCTTGTGAGCAATTGCTGTTGTCCATTATGTACATAAGTCTACAGCTGACCACAGGAGCATGGACAACCTACCAGTGTCTGAAGAATTTGACTCTACCTTGACCATCTATAGTTCCTCAACAAGGAGTGGAATGATCTAAACCCTTTACAAATTCATGATGCAATGTTTACTGATTTGATTTCATATAGTTCTTGCATAGACAACTACAGCTGTTGCGACATTATGCTAGTAACATCTCTGTCATGGCCAAAAGATAATATTTTGCAGCATCTTCAAGGATTTCTGACTTTCATACTTTTCCATCCCCTCTTTCAAGATGTCCTCAGAACCTTTTGAGTAAACAGAACCCTCCCGTAGATGTCCCAGCATTTTGATGTTCTGTGACTTCATTTTTTCTACATTATATTTATCTCTTTTCCTTTTCTTGAATGACAGCACAGAACTTTCATACCAAGATGCTCTTGATGGCTTATAGGATGAATTTGTAAATCAAGTGAAAGGATATATGTGGAAAAACTGGTAGATAATAGAATATTAAGCATTTTTCCATGTTTCTCTGTGGCACAATTTTTTTAATGTACCCTTTTATTGTTACCAAAATCTTCTTTCATATTTTAAAACATGGATTATACTCAACTAAAATTTCAAGATGTATCTTTAGGAAACATGCACTGTATGATTCCAGAACAATAAACTCAATGACAAGTTAAATATTAGCTTTATATATAAAATTACAGAGTATCTGCTTTTGTAGTAATCCTCTTTATGGAGGAATGTTAAATGTTAAATCAAGGTCTTGGGTGTCTCTAGGACATTGATTGCCACAATGAACCATTCTTCCAAATATTAGTAAACTGTGTACAGCAGACAGCTGCAAGCTATTTTTTGAGCCAAAAGGATTAGATTTTTCTCTTTGATGGGTCTGACATGTGATATAGATTTCCAATTGGGTGATGTTTTTCCAGTCACAGGGTGACTTTCTAAACCTTGCTGTGTTCTGAGAGTCAAGAATAGCCTCTGCAGGGGGCTGCACTTCAATATATTGCATATAAGTATTCTCTTCCAAAAGGAATTGAACTCTCTCCTTGAAAGTATCTCAGGCACTGAACAAAGTTTAGTTAGGGGAACATTTCCATTTTACCTGCAAAAATTAATGCTTCAAGATTCTTGCTAATACATATTGAAAACATGTCTATGGCAGTTGCTATTTTCCAAGCCTTGATCTAAATACTGTGTGTATATTTAATGTTTCTCTTTCTCATAGCATCCATATGAAACAAATAGAACTATCATCCCAGGCATGGTCCAAGAGAAAGGGAATTGTTAATTAATTTGTCCAAGATCTCAGAACTAGCAAGTGGCTGAGTAGAAGGGGATTCACACTCATGCAAACTGTCTAATTTTGGAAACTCAGCTGGGTATCACATTCTGGAAACTCATCTTGGATTCACTATTCTATACAGGGGCCCACAAGATTAAACAGAAAGAAAACAGGAAACAGCATAAGTTAAATAATCTCCTCACTGTATATGCATTTCCCTCAATTCTTTGGCTTATTTTTTTATAAAGTTACATGGAGAAGGATTAGTGTTGCATCCTCACACAGATCCTTCTCTGAGGTTGATATTATCTAGAAAGATTTAGTGAAAAGTAATTCTGCATTTCAATGCTATGGTTGCATAGAACTATCGTCAGCTGCCCTACTCATAGTCCAGGCATATATCCAACAGTTTCTCTTTTATAATCATATAAAAAGATGTGAGATTGTTTTCTATTCCATGTTTTATCCTTAAAGTCCTATAGAAGGAAAATTAGAAAAAAATATGCAGAATTAAGTAAACCGATAAGATAGACTTATTCAATTCAATTTTAAATTGAATTTCAACTTGTTTCTTTAAAGATAACAGCATTATTTATATAAACAACACTAAAATGCATCTGTTACTTACCATTGGGTGAGATTTTCCATATTGCTGAGGTTTAGGGAATACCACTTAGCAGAAAAAAGCAATTTTAAGGTTATCATATCAGTGACAAAGACATTAATCTGACATGATATGCTCAAGAGACCCAAGATACAGCTGCAGAAATCCTTTTGGCACTCTCACCCATAATTTCACAGAGCTTTGGGTAATTAACGCACTTCATGGAATTTAAGTAACATTTGTTGCTTCTCTATCAGAATGCAAATTTGAGAATGATATGGATCTGCACAGGAGACTGAACAACTGTTCTCTAGGTAATAACTTGTGCACTACTTCCCATTGCAGACCAAGGTGACAGATACAGCATATCTCAGATTTTATTGTGGCATTAACATATGTTTTATTACAGCTACAAATGCTACGAGCAGATATGTCATAAAATTAACTAAAATTAAAAGGTTTACTGTCATCTTGGAGTTCTTAGTCTTCATTTTCTTAAAAGCTGTATTTAATGGCAAAGCCCACTTCTCTTTGATGAGTGCATATGTGTGGATAAATGGTTATGCAGTCATGTAAATGATAAAGATTTAATTGGGTCATCATTTTCTATTTAGACAAGAAGCAATCATCCCAGCAATAGGAAGTATTAATAATTATTAATTGAGAGCGAAGGAGAATGTGTGTGTATGTGTGTATGTGTGTACACATATGCAAAAACATTCTTAACAGTGACACTGTAGTTACACCTTATTTTGGGATTCATTTTCTTTAACAACACTGGATCTGTCAGTCATTTCGAGATATGGTTACTTCCCTGAACTACAGTTATGAAAAAGGAAACCACTATCCAAAACATTCATTGTATGGAAATGAAGAGGCCTGGTTTAGCATTTTACTAATTCTGAAGTTGATTTAAATAAGTTAGTTTACCAGAATAGTCAACAAGGCTGCAGAAATCGGTACCTGCTTACCATGCAAACCTTAGAATCTGAGTTCTAGCCCTGGAACACACAAAAACAGCCTGATGTTATGGTGTTGATTTGAAATCTCAGAGCTTGGGAGATCAACAGGAGGATATTTAAGTTTTGTTGACTTAGAAAGCCTTATACCAGTGAAAGACCCTGTCTCAAGAGTCACAAAGATTTTGTGAATACAACTCTCCTCTCAATTCCAGAAGACACCATTTCAAAAGAGACCCCTCTATCCACTTACAACTACAATATTTCTGCCTCCTCTTTCATAGTCACATACAGTGGTATGTGTGTGTGTGTGTGTGTGTGTGTATATATATATATATATATATATATATATATATATATACATACAGTGATATATCTTACCTCTGCCAGAACTGTATAAGGTCAACACGACTAAACTTCCATCATGAATGAGGGAAGGTCTCATGCGGTTCCACTGCTAGCTTTAGAGGTAGCAGCAATTGATGGTGATGAAAGAGAGTTAGTTTTCTTCAGGGAAGTACCTGGTAGTTTTCCCATATTTCAGTAGGTAGTCTCACATCCATGAACATATGACGAGTATCAACTGCAACTATTAAGCTCAATGAGTTAATAAGATGACCTTAAGTTGGGTGGGAAACATGAGAGGTTAAGAAAAAGTTGAAAGTGAAGAGTGGGGAAAGAAGATACCATCAAAACACACTAAAGAAATTCACAAGCCAATATACATACATATATATATATATTTATTTATTTATATATTTGTATATATTTTTATATATATATATATTTATATGAGTGTGTATGTGTTTATACACATACATGCATTAAAAAAAGCAAGATGGCCAATTCTTCTGAAATAACAGCCAATGTTAGCTTACACATGCACATACTTACAAGGGTACCTAAACGTACAAGAACTCTGTCACACACACAAAATGCAGTCGGAAAATAATTTACTGTATTTTAGATGTTTTGGAATGAGACTTTGATATAGGAACATTATTCAGGATTTTTTTACTGCCTTCACATAGCACAAATCAAGCTATAACCAACTAATGCACAAATGCATGTGCTTCCATATGTGTCCTGCATTTGTGCATACACACACACACATACACACACACACACACACACACACACACAAGTGTAGAGGTCTGTGTTTGTCATCTAGGCCTTCAAGTTTTGTTCTTTTAAAAATCTTTGGGCACACAGAGCCTACAGAAAACTCTTCTAATCTTGTTTGGGCACATCTGTTGCTCTCTTATGTAGGAGAAGACTAAATATACAAATCAAGAAACATCTTACAAATCAAGTTCATTTTAATGTGCTCAGCCCTGGCAGACTCCTGATCTAAGAGAATGATCCTATGCTTTTACGCACATAAAACTGTATTGAAGACTCATTTATCCCATATGTCTCTTATTTTTATTTAACCACAGACAAATTATTTTAAGCTTTCAAGATCATTTTAGGGTACTACAGCACTACTTCTTTATATCAATACTAGGCTTCAAAAATAAATTATGAGAAATGTAGTGGCTAAGCTAGTATGAACTGCATACTGAATAAAATCAAAGCCTCATTATCATACCACATGAAAAGGAGCTATGAGCCCCTAAGTAGAAATGGTGCTTTTGAATTCTAAACTTTACTCTATAGACCATATATCAAAGCATATTGAAAAGGAGAAATCCAGTAGAAAGAATAAGAAATGAAGTCTGTATAGAAGTTAAGCTTTCTTGCAAGTTGTCAAAGGGAAGTACACCACTACTGAAGTAAGTGGACTAGGGAGAAGGAACACATCCAGTTCAACTTCGAGAGTAGAACTTATGCAGCCATAAGAAACTTAAAACTCTGTGTCAATTAATGTGCTGCACCCTTCCTGTAGAATGTCTTGTCAAACAAAAGTAATGAAAGGTCTATTAGAACAACCAGTAAACTAGGGTCATTTGTTGATGTACAACTTGCTATAAATTCTTAACAGCTCAGAGACTGTCATACAGGAAACAAATTAATAATGTATTTGGATATTTCTTACATTTGAAGTTTCCCATTTCAAATGACTAAATTAACACCATAAACAAGCATTTCTTGAAGTTATATCATTATTAATATGGTTTGTGTTAGAATATTGGGATTTGGGGATTTTTTCTGAACTTTATTTGCCAATTTTTTACATTTTATCACAAATTTGAATACATGATTATTTGTAATTCTGATTTCTTTTCCTTTCAGACAAATGATCTTATCTAATCTTGAAATGGATTGTGGTAAATTTGTTACTAATGGAACAGACTGAACTCAGGAACAACTTTGCTAATATGATATGAAATGTCTTCCCACTGTCACTTTTAAGCTAACATTTGCTTTATGTGCATTTTAGCTATTAATGTGAGATCATACAAAATGAAATCATACAGTATCAAGCACTTAGTGATAATAATTCTGCGGAAATGTGTTTTAATTGTTACACATTTCTTAAAACACATTCCTGAAACACTTAATAGTGCCTTCCCATTCATACAATTTTGAGGTTTCCCAGACATTTGCATTCAAATCAAGTTCAGCCAGAAGGCTCACATTTGCTCTGTGAAACAAAGTCAGTTTTTCTCTGCCTTTACTTGGAAACATTACTTGGAAAAATCAGAAACAGAAAATTGTTTCTATGTTGTTTTACATCAATTCATATAGAACTTCCATGTTTGTTTAATGACACATAAGTTAAATTAACTTCATAAGATACATTTTGTTACAAAATTTAGTTTATTTTCAGATACTTGCTATGTATATGTGACTGTGGGAATATATACATGAATGTAGATTTTCTTAGAGACTAGAGGCATTGGACACTCAGATGGCAGAGTTACATGCAGTTATAAGCTCCTTGATGTGGATGATGGAAACCAAACTCTGGTCCTGAGTAAAGCTGGTTCCTGATTGTAGGCACTGAGTAAACTCTTGAAGACACAACTTAAATATTGAACACGTTGCATACCATGTTTATCTATTTTGTGATCGCTAATGAGACAAGTAGTACTGCTAACTAGCATAGTTTTATTCTTTAATATTTCACCAATGGATAATTTACTTTTCTATCTCCAAACTAATACAAATAAGATCTTGGATCAAGTCTTAAGTGTTTCAATTAACTGAAAATTGCAGTTAAAAAAATATCTAATTTCATTGTGTGTTTCAGAACTAAGCTTAGGTTTTCTGAAAAGTCAAGGAGAGCACATGTAACAATCAGCTTCTCTAACATCAATATTATGATTTTCTGTGGTGATACTAGCTTATCCTGTCTGTTTAATAGCTCTTTGAAAAATAATTTGTATCTGCAGATTAAAGTTATGGAAATTATGTTGATGTTCTTTGAAACAGTTTAAATAGAGTCTGGAGTAATGCTGAGTGGTTAAGAGCACCCATTTCTTTTGCAGAGGATTGGAGTACAATCCCAACATCTACATGTTGCTCCCAATCTTAAGTAATTCCAATTTCAGGAAATCCAATGCTCTCTTCTGTCCTCTCTGTAGCCCAGGCATACAGGTGGTAGATAAACATAGAGGCAGATAAAAGATTTATGCATAAAAAATACATAAATCTAAAAATTTTAAGTAGCTTAAGTGATTTGTGCTTAAAATATATGATTAAAAAGATCATTTATTGAAACAGTGTCTTGATGTGAATTGAATATGCATTGTGCCAATATTCCTGTATGTCTGAGAACACAGAGACATTATCATGATTGTTCGTGCCCTATTCTCTAACTAATTATTTTTACATAAGGGAGCAAACTGCCATTTGAGAGATATATCTCTTGGGAATACTGCATGTGCTGAGATGTATTTAACAGTATCTAAGCTTAGAAGGAAGATTTCTCACTCTCCTGAAATTTTCAATCAATCTTGTATTGAGACAACTGGAAAAGCAGAAAACACACACACACACACACACACACACACACCACCACAACCACCATCACCACCACCACCACCACCAACAACAACAACAAAGCAAAATAATGGAAACATTACATTTGCAACTTTGTGGCTTATTTTATGCAACATCGAGAGAACCAAGTAATTCATGATTTCTTATAACTTTGGGACCAGAGTGATATTACATCATAAGATACCACAGGTTTTTAGTATCAACTCTTTTGACACCATTCAACACTGCTGACTTAAAAAACAAACAAAAAAATCAGTTATCACTATTAATGCTAATGACAAGTATAGTGGGGCCCAGCCACTATGTTGATGCCTCTGACCTTGTCAATATTAGGCATCCAGATGTGGGAGGAATGGGAATGCTTGGGAAGTTTCCCAATTTAAACAAGGCAAGGCAAATAAAAACAAATTATTGCTCCCTGTTGTATATTAACCTTACCCATCACCAAGCCATCACTCTCATCTTCCTGAGCTGGTTGCTAGGTCAACATCTGTTTGGAAGCAAAAGAAACAGTGGGTGGAATAGAAAAGGTTTGCTCCGCTGCTTCATTATGATTAGGAAAACATTTTTTCATAACTCAAATCAAGCACAGTTTTACTCTAAAGCATACATCATATAGAGCTTGTAATTTGTATTTGCATTTACTCCAATGGAAATAAGAGAAAATTTTGTGAGTGTTTAGCATATATTATGTAAGTATCACTGGCAATTTTCTATGGTGGATATTTTTTAACTAAATATTCTTATCATATATGGTATATCTTGTACAATATTATGTATGATATAGAATAGCTTTTGTTGTGTATCTTGAGAAATCTCTAAATACTCAACAAATATTTATAAGCCAATACCACTGGTACCTAAAGAAAATATTGACTAAATAATTGACTTATTATTATTATTATTATTATTATTATTATTATTATTATTATTATTATTATTGTGGGTTCAAGGCAGAGGATGATTTATTCTTTACAAATTAAATCCCCTGTCTGAGTGTTTCAGCCTCTGTACAATCTAATTTTAAACCTAGACCCAGAAGACTTGAGCCTCTATACAATCTATTCTTCAAGATGCTTCAGCCTCCTTACGATCTAATCTTTAAACCTAAACCTAGAAGGTTTCAGCACCCAAGACTTAATGGTGACTGAGCTCACTCTGTCTTCTGAACTCTGAACTGCAAATCATAAACATCTCCTCCGACTCCCTGCTTCCTGTCTTCTTATTCTGGACTGGCTCTGCTCTTCTTGGCTTCTCCTTCTGAACTGTCTCTGATCTGATTGTACTCAAACTTCCTGACTGAACTAACTTTTGGCTTCTCTCTGAGCTCTTTCTTTTGTCTGCTTCCAGTCTCCTTCTACCTCACTTCCCTCTCTGAACCTTGCTTTTTGTCTCTGCTTCTCCAACCTCAGCTCTGCTTCCTGTCTCTGCTTTTCCTCTCTGAGCTCTATTTCCTTTTGAACTGACATTAAAGGGGAGTTCCATCACTTCCTTCTGAGTTGAGATTGAAGGTATCTAATACATTGCCTTAACTACAGAAATCCCTTTCTCCTAGTATTACCACAAACAGAGGACAGGATTAGTCTGACTATTATTCTTTCTGCATCCCTTCCAGATCACACCCGTCTCTGAATGTGATCCCTTCATACAGGTCTTTGGATATGATCCTTTCCTGAGTGAAGCTATCACTCAGGCCTTTCAATGTGATCCTTTGCTAGAGCCACCATGCTGTTGGGTTAAAAGAGTAAACGTTCCTCTACAAACTATATTTTAATACAAATACAAATCTGGTTCTCTAACCTCAGTAGTAATTTGAGAAGATCAGAGGAAGTGAATAGAGACTCTCTAGAAGTATAAAGGACAGCTTGCTTGGATTATGCAGAGATGAACAACAAATTGATCCTGCATAAATGGCGATGGAGTTGAGGACAGAAGCTTAAGTTGATCTCCTAATACCCATGTGGGCTCAATAGCAAAAACATGCCTCTATACACACAGACACATCTGCATGCACACATGTGTGGATACACACACACACACACACACACACACACACACGCACACACACTTACATACACACAAACTGGTAATTCAATTCAACAGCAAACTAATTTAATTCCTGATAATTTGTAGGCTGTCAGAAACCACTGTGACATCCTGTTTGTGGGTACCATGATGGTCTTCTGGTTACGATAAAGTATATTCAGAAGTGAAAGGTTGGCTTTGTTTTGTTTTGTTTTTTATATGTCTATGAAGAATATATGAGAATGGGGATGTAACTTAGTGACAAAGTGCTGGCTTACTTTGCAAGAGACCCCAAGTTTAACATCCAACAATGAAAAGCAAATATACTTTCCCTGAAATCTTGACCACTTTCTGGCATGTCATCATAGGATAACAGAAAAATTATATATGTGAGATGGGACAACTAGTACAGTTTCCTTTATCTGTGTGTTTCCTTTTTTATAGACTTCATATCTCTGAAATTCTTATTTATATATGATTTCTACAAAATATACAGTCTATTCAATAATTCTTAATCAGAATTTCAGAACTCAGGCTACATACATTAATTTAGCAATTAATTAATGATAAAAACATATTTAATCCCAAGAAAGGCAAACTTTAAACACAATTTTAAAATTAAATTTAAAGGCTCAACTGACACTGATAAAGTATCAAAGCTATGTAGAAAATTTCCCATAAATTAGTTGCCAATGACTTAGACAGCTATACTTTTTCTTCTCTGTTTACATTTGTTCTATCAATTCAACATTTTTAAAAAAATTTCTATCACATTTGGAGTGATTGATGAGCTAGCGCTGTTAATTATGTGGCTTTTCAGAAATGAAAAACAAAGGATACTATTGCATTGATATTTTAATCTTTCATTTAGCCACCTATATGTTACCCATTTTGATGTTAGCTTTTGAAGCCTATGATCAAAAACCAAATTACATTACCCTTTAAGCTTTCTTTTTGATTCATGTTTCCCACTAGGATTTCCAAGTGTTTGATAATGAGTTTTTCCAAAGCACAATTATGAAATATGGACTCACTAAAAATATAATTATGAGATTTCTTTATCTCAACATTTGATAATTGGATAAATAAGCATTGTAATGAATAATGCCATTTATTTCCTTTAAATATGCATACTGATCTATAGATAGTTATTCTCATCTTTCATATCATTTTTACGATTCTCCCCAATCATACTTTGTGTTCTCTCATGGTATACTTGTTTTTGTTTCTTAAATAGTACTTTCTTCAAAACATTAATGAATACCCAATTCAATCCCAGAGATCCAATAACTTTACCTGCAGAATGTTTAATTTGCATGCTAGTACCTCAGTAAGTGAACATCCTTGGGGTCTGTCAACACAATTCTAATCAATATATTCCTCCATAAAGTGCTTATACGTATTTTGAACTTAGTAAGATACTATCCTTTAATTTAATTAATACCTAAGGAATTGTTTATAATAATAACTATTTGTAAGATATACTCAAGGAAATCCATTTCATAAAAACTCCAGATGGAGGTTTTAAGAAGGTTAAAGTTCTGGAGTGGCTTGCAAAATGACTCAGCAGTTAATGGCATTTGCTGCTCTACTGAGGACCTGACTTAGGTTCCCAGTATCCTTACTAGATTGTTCACAACCACCTGCGACTCCAGCTGCAGGGGCTGCTCACTCCGCCAGTCACTCTAGCTGCAGGGAGCTGCTCATTCCACCTTTAACTTTCACATACTCTTCTAGCCTTTGCTGTTACCCCTGCACATAGGACACAGACACACAGACACACACACACAAAGACATATGTATTAATAA
Source organism: Cricetomys ansorgei (assembly GCA_026225945.1). NCBI lineage: Eukaryota > Metazoa > Chordata > Mammalia > Rodentia > Nesomyidae > Cricetomys > Cricetomys ansorgei. The sequence continues at coordinate 13,396,068 of JAMJFZ010000713.1, forward strand.
AAATAATAAATCTGAAAAAGTCTTAAATTTTGACTATTCTTTACCATGAAATATACCATATATCAACATTTATATCCTGGAAGGATTTCAGATGATATAAGTCTCACAAAGGAGGCAGTAGGTTTTCTTTGAAGGATGTCTTAGAAAGCCACAACTGTCTTGAAGACAAGTCTTCTTGATTCTATTAATGTAGTTGAATATTTGTTTGAACTGGTTCCAGACATCATCACTTACTGGAAAATTTGAGATGATGCTATTTCATTCAAACACCATGTATTTCTAAGTATCTTAGACACATTAGAGATCTAAAGCACTACATATTTGTTAAAGATAACTCTATCAAAAGTAAAGTTGCTTATTTCAGAAAGTTGAAAAAAACTTACAAATAATAAATTACAATGTATGGACATTGAAATGTCTATTATGTATTATATTCTAAAACTACAATTGACTTAATGCTTGTATGGAGAATAAATAGTTTGCTTTTCTTCTTGCTACTAATTAAAAAAAAACAATCTGTCTAAAGTGGTAAATATTTAACCAGACAATTTACTAAGAACAGATGAGGATTGGAAATGAGCACAGAATAAGTGCTTATTGTTAGTTGCTAGAAATAATTCAGTTGAAAACTAAGAAGAGATTCTACCACATCCCTGTGCAATGGCTAACATTTTAAAAGACTGAAAAAAATAAACTCATTACAAGATTAGAGCATTTCTTATGTTTGGATATTTAATATGTTGAAAATCATTTAAAATATTTTGACAATCACTTACAAAGTTTAACAACTCAGAAGTTGTAGACTAAAATCAACCAAAATCTAAACTTTATTTTTCTTCAAAATCTGAATACAAATTTTTCAACACAATGATTCATCATTTTTCCTAACTAAAGCCAGCTTAAATGTCATTCAGCAATGAGTAGATAAACATGGTGAAACATAGTAAAAAGATACTCTGAACTAAATAGGAAAAGTGTAGTGATATACTGAATAATGGAGATGAAGATTAAATTTTATATCAAAGAACCCGATCTTATGGTGCAGAATACTACTCTGAATGGTTCTATTACACTCTACTCTTGATAAATTAATATTAAGGAAAGAAGACAAATAAAGGATTTCTAATAGATGAGTTTAGAAGAAGGCTTGAGCATCACAGTAGTGTTGCACAAAAAAAGGGAATCTTTCTACAGGATGATATTGACAAAGTAAACAAATTCCTGTACCAAAACTTGTAACCCATAAGACAAAAAAATATAAGAATGTTTTCATCTGTAAATAAACACTTGGCTGATCTTGAAGAGTATCACATTCAAGGCTGTGCGATCTGGCTGGAACGCAGCACATGCCTTTAAGTAATCCAACTCAGAAGGCAGTGGTAGCATATGCCTTTAATCCCAGCTCTGAAGATGCAAAAGGAAGCAGTCAGTTTAGAAATAAATCATGTTCCTCAGTTCAAGGCTCTCAGTTTATGGTTCTCAGTTTAGAGGTGGTCCTGATATTTAGGCAAAGACTTCTATTCAATGTGAGTAGACTCCAACTTGTGAAGAAAGACATTGCAAATTAAGAGTATGTGAAAATCATCTTAGTAAAAAGTTTCAAAACCTATGCCACCAGGTTCCTGAATCTTAATAATTATATTTTTCAATACAATTTTAATAAGTAGCTATCATTTTTTTCCTGTGGGGAACTGCACACTAAAATCTACCTTGAGAAAATGGCAGTTGCCGTAGAATAACTATATTTTGGCTAGAAAAAAGTCCCATTTTCAAGGTACTGCACATTATTAAGGAAATTGTGGCTTAATATAGGTGAAATTATGCTGTTTCAGAAGAAAGGTAAAATTTATGAAGAATTTGAGGATTTGTTACATAAACTTCAAATAAACTTAGAGAATTAAAAGTATGATTTTCACATCATGTATCCTAGAGCAATTTTCTTTAGATCATTTCATTTATGCTATTTGTTAAAAGACAAAATGTTTAAATTAAATTATTAAATTATCAGTATGAATATTAAAATAAGCAGAAACTAGAAGTAGTTTAGTTTGATGTGGAAATTGTAAAGATTTTTGTAGCTTGGCTGAATTTAGAAAGCAATGGGGGTAGTGCAGTCACAATTCTAAAAATAACTGTTATCAAATAAATGTTCTATAACCCATAGTACAACTACAGAGTTAAGTTTCTCAAATGTAGACAATAGCAAATAATGTGACAAGTATTAATAATCTCAACATGAACTTTTTGGTCACTTGAAATGTTAGATTTTTTAAAATTTAATTTGTATGTTAGTTTTTCTTTGCATTTATCTATGTGTACCACATGTGTACCTAGAGCCCACACAGGCCAGAAAAGGACATCAGATCCCCTGGAACTTGAGCTATAGATGGTTGTGAGACAGGAACCTGCTAGAAATTAAATGTGGGTCCTCTATAAAAGCAACAAGTGCTCTAAAACTCTGAGCCATCACACTAGCCCTTAGTCAAATTTTAATAAATAATTTTCTTTAATCTTACCTTCAGTAGTACAAGTACCATCAATAAATTTCTTAAATACTACTGTTTATAGATAATTATTAAGGAGATCTAAATTGAGTTACATTTGATAGTAAAATAATGTTTAAAGATGAATATCCACATATAAAAATTTATGGATCAAAGAGTAAAAATTTTATAATTTTTGGACAGTCTGTTTTGCTTACTAACTTTTAATTTTTACTTTGACAATTTAAAAATATAATATGAAATTGTGTTTTATCAGTTGACAAATTCAATTAATTGAAAAATATAGTGAGCAGTTTCTATATCAAGGGTTGTTTGTTATATTATGGGATATAATGTGAACTGGATACATTTACAGAAGGAGTTAGTGAAGCTAAAATTATTGAGCCTGATGGCATCTGCCTCATAAACAAATGAGGGGCTGGCAAGACGGCTCAGCAGGTAAAGGTGCTTCCTAGGAAGTCTAATACACTGAATTCAATCCAGAGGAGGCAGGGTGTGAAAGGAGGAAACCAGCTAGCCCATCTGTCTTTTGTAGTCTCCCTGCCTTCCATTTCCATGGAATATGCATGTTCCCATGTCTACACACATACACACACACATACACTCAGCACAAATAAATACATAATACAAAATTAGAAAGCAAACAAGTGCTGGATGTTGTGGAATTTTATGAAATGACTAAACCTAGTCATAAGTAACAATGTGAGACTAAAAAAAAAAAACAATTAAAAGGAAAGAAAAATGTTATGTAAGAATTAATTTTATTGTTTACAAATATTTAACTTCTATCTCTACACTTTTATGGAGAAATTGTTGTGTTTTCTGTTGAGCACCATCACTGGTCAGAATATCTAGCATTTCATAATATACTTCAGAAAGCTAAAGTGTGTTATTATTTATGTGCTTCTCCAGTCTGTATTCTTGATTTCTACAAGGAGTGATGTAAGGAACAAGTAGAATCTCCTTTTCTCTTCAGAATTCTGTTCAAGATATTTGTCATGATAATAGCTTTGTCTGTATTCAGTTTTAAATACCACTTCATCCTAGATGTAAGAGATTGGATTATTAAATAACCACAAATCTAATGTAAAGTATAAAACTATCTGAATTACAAGTGTGGTATTTTATCAAAAGTACTAAATTAAATTTTAAGCATGTTCCAATACCACTGTGATAGTCACTGTGCAGCCTGTCCAGACTGCAGATCTGAGCAATATCGTTCTCTGTTGCTAGTGAATATGAATTCACATTTATACATTTTACAGAGTTCAAGTCCTCCAAAGTAGATTCCACCTGGTTTTATGTCTAAAACTAAAGATATAAGATACTCTATATCATTCAGAATGATTATTTCACTTGAAAGTGAATTTGTTTGTTAATGTCTTCATTTTTCTTTGTTCCTTCATGTGATTTATTAAAATAAATTTAATTCGGATGCTAGGATCCCAACTCTATTTTTGTTTAATTAGTTAAATTTATATGACCTATTTGACAAGCTTGTTTTCCATTTTGGTTTCCTAGGTAGACATGTGAAAGACATTGGGAGTGTTTGTTTAATCTCAAATCTGCCATCTGATTTCCTGAAATCATCACACCCACAGTTTTAGTGTCTTGGGGTAAAATGGGGAATTTTCTCTTTGCTAAGGAGGTAATAGTAAAACTCTCAGAGGTCATCTAATTCCTTTTGTGCTAGGAATTTTTTTTTTGATCTTCAGAAATTTAATTAGCAAAACACTGCCTCTAAATTACATAAGCCCAAGGTCAAGGTTTCTCTTCTTTCTTCATGAATTGCAGAAGGTATAGTGATAAATCGGGCATTACAAAAAGCAACAATATGTTGACCCAGTCTGCAAAGACTTGTAAGAATTTAATTGTATAGAACCCATAAGTGGTGCATTATGAAAACTGATCCTGGCCTCACTTGAATGAAATCATTTTCTTGGAAAGTGATATGACTATATGAAATACATTGTTGCCTAAAAGCGCAAAGATAATGAATAAAAGGACCTCCAGGTCTCCAATATCTAACAGGCATTTAACGTAGGACGTGTTCTTTCTTTTAGACTTTCATTTTCTTTTCCTTTTTTGTAAAAGTAGCTTTTAGCATTTAGTCATGATTAAAAACAGAAATTAAATTATTGGAAAAGAGAACTAAAGAAAGAGCTCATGATAGCATATCCCATACCATCTAACAGCTAATAATACAAAAATCTAACCTACCCATACTTCAACTGACTAGGCAGCTAAAATGAATTTTCACATCAAGAGGGAGCCTGATATACTTTAAAGAATAAATTACACTCACTGAAAATAGGGAACGTTATTCTACGGTTATGACAAATTTTCTTGTAAATTTGTTTACAGGTTTTAAAAAATGGCAATGGAAATATTCTATCAATTATGTTTGGCTTGTGAGAACCATTTTTTTCCCATTGAGAATAATTTTTGATTGATCCACAGTTTTATGTTTATTTATAAGGAGAGCAGGGTACTCTCATTAGTAATCAGTATAGATGAGAAAAAATGATCTCTTGAGTATTTTTCTGAGTTTCCATTGGTATCTTTTGCTGGGTTCTTATAGATTTAAGCATAGAACTTTTAACTCTTGAAATAAACAAAATACATTTATTAATGAAATATTGAGAAAACAGATCATTATTATTCATTATTTCCCTCTTCAGAAATTATTATTTTTATTATTTATTGAGTGTGTGTGTATGTGTGTGTGCTTGCACTTGCATGCGTTTCTAACCTGTGCCACAGTATGTGTATGGAAGACAGAGGACAAGTTGCAAAAGCTATTTCTCTCCTAGAATCAAACTCAGGTAGGCTGTATTGGCAACTAGCACCTTTACTGGCTGAGCTAACTAGCCAGTCTGAGTTTCATAATTTAATAAATTTATTGACTATACATTTCTACTTGTATATTTATCAATGTTTTGAATTCTCAGTTAGATCACTTGTTGTTTAGAGGACAGGGGCAAGGGCTTTCTTTTTCCTTTTGACCTGTGGTTTAGGACACTGCATTCAGGAATTCATATATTTAAAGAGCTGTAGCATTAGACCCACTTTTTATATGCTTTTATATTGGAATATAGGTATTTATAATTATATTTATAAGAGATGACAGGAAGATATTGTTTGGAAACACTGTATTCTACAGATACTTAAGCCTCTCATTGATTAAGCAGCTGCCTAAATTACATGAAAAAGCTAAAATAAGGATGAATGTGTTGTCCTTTTCCCACTACATTTGTTTCATTTCCTCCATTTCCTCCATGTTTTTGGTAGTTTTTGTCTTGTCTTTCATTAAGAAGTAGGAGGCTTTAAACATTGCTTCTCTGAAAAAATATCTCTACATGGAGAATGTTGATTTCTCATACCTACAAGTCTCTATAAAATTTACTGAAAAGTAATTTTCAACACATGAGGACTCATGAATAATCTAAGTTTTCAATGAAAACTAGTAGCGATTTTGTTGCCATTTTTGTTGGAAAGTACAACTAGAATGTATATCTCCTCAGAGATTGGAAAACCAAATCTAATAAGATAAGGAAACATAGATGATCATTTTCATGTTCAGACCTTTCAGGAATACTTTCCTTGATTCACAAACATCAATTTTTTTAACAAGGGGATGGAATATTCAAAAAATATTTGTTGAGCACTTACTATGCATGGGTTACCCTTCTCTATGTGGAAATGCACTGAGAAGAAAAAGGAAACAATTTCACATTGAAAATTACACTATACCTGGGTGGGGCACAGCACTCCTGCTTTCAGATATAAAAGCTCTGAATTCTGAAGAAGGTAGAACTCTTTTAAAGTTATACTAACATGGATACTATTCAGGAATGGAGGCATGATTTATTTTTTTCTTTATATATATGAAATACTATTCAGAGAAAAATAACTACCATAGATAAGAATGTCACCCCTTTTCAATTTGGCATAGGTGAAAATATGTAGAGTTTCAGAGAATACGAAAAGAATTGAATTCAAAAGGACATTAATGAACTCTTAATGAAGAAAACTCTTGTCTTTTCTTCTGTCTTTCAATTTTCTTGAGAATCAATAGATGAGGAGTTATTCTATTATATTAATATATATAATATAATATTATAATTATTCTATCCCATTCTATTCTATTATATTCTGGTTATACTATGAGTCAAAGCATTTTTCAGATACTGAAGACTCATTTATGCCTTCAACTCTTTAATTTCTGAAGAAGCTGTGTCACAAACATAAGTACTAGAGAACCCACATCAGATCCCTCAAATGAATATGTTGCATGGTGACATATAAAGAGAAAACATTAACCAGAACTTAAGTATGGAAGTGGTTGTAGCAGTAAATGTTGGTTGGTTTCTCGCAAGAGTTGTCCACTCCCGGCCCTGAGAATAATGAGAAGCAAAGAAAGTCTTGGTAGTAGAATCTGGTATATCACAAAACTCAGTTTATTCTTTGCAACCCTTCCCCTTAAATCCCTTCCAGCAGGGGAGGAGTTCCAGTGATCTGAGTAGGGATGTCTGATTAGCACTGGGAGGCAGGGCTGGCACCAGAGGCAGGAGGAAGGCATCCACTCAATGGATCCCGGTGCAGTGGAGACAAGCATGTTCCTTCTGCTTCTGAGAAGCAGGTAACCCACAATATTCTGCCCAGGGCTTGAGAAGAGGAGCCTGCTGAGTGTCCTTTCCTCTCACCTTTACAGGGAGTGGAGGCACATTCCAGTGGCTTCAACTGCTTCTTCAGCCCACAACAATGGACCCTATAGATTTTGAATGACTGGGTACATGCCTAGTGTTTATTTCTGGCAATTATTGTATTCAATCATATCACAATTCCACTACCTTGCATTCCATATCATTACATTTACATTTACCTGGGAGTAGAAAATTCCAGTGTGCCCTGGAATCCTTAATGCAAATTACCTTCAAAAGTCAGACATTCTTGTTCATTCTGAATTGCCTAATTATTTGTAAAGGTAAATTTCTCGTTAAAGAATTTGTTGAAGATATACTGCTTTATCCATGAATTAATGGCTCACTCAGCTCATATCAGAGAAACTTCCTCCTGTACTACACATCAAATAACACAGACATCCACAACTGGACAATAAGCAGTGAATAGGGAATTTTGGAAACCTCAGTCCTAAATAGAATGTTTTCATTAAATCCCTCCCCTCAAAGATCAGGAATCTAGGCAGAAGAGGTGAAAATATTGTAAGAGGAAGAGGCTATTGATATCTCCAAGAGTAAAGTGTCTTCTAAACACAGCAGGACTAAACCACATGTGAACTCATAGAGACTGGCGGCACACTCAAGATCTGTATAGGATCAAGTTAGATTGAGTGGCAACATTGAGTGGATGTAGTGGACACAGACATTTGCCCCTAATCAAGAAGCTATTTGCAATTTTTGTGTGCTTGCAAATGAAAAAATTAGCTTTCTCCATTAGAGTCTCACTCAATATATTAATCATACTTCAGTATAGGCTCCTGCTAGTAGTGGATGGCAAACACAAAATGAGCTCAAAAGTATTTTGTAGACTCTTTGTCTGATTGTACCTTTTCGGGTCTTTTTTTGATTTATTGATCTCTTTCCTGTTTATTTTGAATTCCTTTTTTTTTTTTGCATTTTTTTTTCTTTGCATGTGTTTCTTGTTTGTTTGGGTTTGATTTCCTTCAAAGAAAAAGAACATAAAGTTGGGTAGTATGGAGATGAGCATCTGGAAAGAACTAAGGGATGAAAAAACATGATTAAAGTATGAAGAAAATATTATCAATAAAAAGTTTTTAAAAATAACATAAAGGTTGTTGATGAAAATTCTTTCTCCCTGTTTATTGTATGATGAAAATAATTAGTAAACTATCATGTTTATTAATAGTCAAGTATAATGTCTATTCTTAATTTAATTTCTTGTTTTATGTGTACGGACACAGAATGAGAGTCACTTAATTCCAATCTTTAATCAAAAGGAAGCAAACACAAAGAATAAGGCCGAAAATGCAGCCTAGAATTCCTTTGTTTATATTTAGTTCACTTATTTTGACAAGTAAAGTTTAATTTTAACAACTGACTTAATCAGCTTCAATGCTGACTCACACAAGGGAAGGAAAGAAGAAAAAGCCAGCATCAACTTAAGAGAATGAAAAAAGATATACTATTTACTGTGCCTGTTTATTTGATGACAGATTTTTAAAAGACAAATAATCAAAATATTTGCTGAGCATATTCTTGTAGAACTCTGAGAGGTGACACTGGAAATACTTTCAAGAATTTTTGCTTCCCATTTTCTAAATTAGATTTCGGATATGTATGAAATAATTACCAACTTCACACTTTGTTCCCAAGTTTGAAGAAGTCCCTAGTTCACTTCTGAAATTTACCCTACTATTCTGGGTTTGATTAGGATGCCATGTCCTCATTGATTCTGAGATATTTGCACACTGTCTTCTTTGAGTGACAGGAAAGAGTGCAATGTAATACTGAGGAACACAACCTATCCTCTTAATTGAGAAACAAATTGGCCTGATTCCTTTGAAATACAAATTGTACACATGTGCAGAAAAATTAATGACTTCAAACAGTCTAAATGTCAAATTCTTGCTTTTGACAGTGATGGCATGTCCCTAGGAAGATATAGAGACAGAGGCAGATTGAAGCTTATTTGTAAATAAATAAAGTTAACATATCATTATTTTCACAAGTTGGTAGTAGAAAATACCCAGATGTAGTTTTACCGGGAGGCAGAAAATATCAAATTAGAGTAATGCATAAACGTAAGGGATCCAATTATGTACACTCTGTCTAGAGCCCCAGTGTAAATAGTAATAAGGAAGCATCTAGCAATGTTTTCTTATAACTGTACTTTTGTAGCATTTACTGTTGTAGTTAAGTTTTCTGTATCACTCCTCTTCAGCATCATCTCCATCATTATTTTCTCTTACATAATGGCCTTGTCATGGCAGTAGGTGTTGATGTGATCTCTCTAAATAAGTTGAGCTGGAAATGCAAAAAGTTTGCTTTAAAATCATAATTACACAGCTCATGTCTGTTTTCTTACAATGTAATATTCCTAATATTTACAAATATCTCAGAAAAACCTTTACTTCTCACTATATCAAATTATTTTTTAACTGAAAATAGCTTTTTTTCCCCTGCTATAATATATTCTGATCATGGATTCCTCTTCAACTCCTCCCAGATCCTCACACCTCCCTACCCCACCCAACCACACAAACCCATACCTTTTGTCTTCTGTTTCTCTCATTATGAAACAAGCAGGCATCAAAAAACAGTAAATAAATAAGACAGACCAAAACAAAATAAAAATGGACAGACTAGGACAAAGCAAACAAAAAAAGGAGCCAAAGAAAAAACATAAGGAACTCATAAAGACTTGGAGACATAACCATTTGTATACACATAAATTCACTAAAAGCACATAATAGGAAGCCATAGTACATAAATAATAATAAATAATTTTTTTAAGATGTAAATAAAATTACAAAAGACCCCAGACCAAGTACTGTGAGAAAAAAAAATCTTCTCCCATACCACTGAGTTCATTTTGTGTTGGTCCTCTACTGCTATCATGAGGTCTGCCCTTTGTTGTTGCTTGTATACCCAGTGAGACTACTTTAGAGAAAACTAATTTTCCCTTTGTGAATGGTTATTGATTGAAGATAGCTTCTGGAATGGGGATGGAGGCTTCTGTCCACTTTCTGTCTCTGTGCTTGGACTTTGGCTTAGACCTGTGCAGGCCTTAATCATGCCACACATCTACTAACTCAGAACTTCTGGCACAAAGGACCAAATAAGTACATTTCATACATCAATATAGGCAATGACATGAAAGCTAAGATTGGTGTGTAAAGAACAAAGAATAAGTACAGGATTCTTTTCAATAGTCAAACTAAGAAAATGAGAAGCAAATTGTCTTCCTCTGCAATAAAAGCATATTCCGTCCTGTTTTGAATATATTCAGTAATGTGACCTATAAAGTTATAAGCATACTATACAACAAAATTACTTTATTGGAGACGTAATTGCTAAATGTACACATTGCTTTGTTGAGGCCTTGTGACAAGAGATTCTCCATTTTAGATTCAGACTCCACCTTAGTTTGCTTAAGTTTTATTTTCTCCTACCAAGGAGCCCACTACCAAGTAGATAAGGAAGCCACAGCATAACATGCTCCTTGTCCCTCACCTGCCATGCAAACAAGGAACATTATATATTCCTTGGTCCTCATCTCCTCTCGCTAGCCAATAAAAATAAAGGTCAGTTACAGATTCATTGTTCTGCCCACCAAGCTTGGCTAATCTGAGAAAACACCTATTTTGTGGTTTTTCCCTTTATAAGCTGTATGAAATTCACCCTTAACAGCTTTGACCCCATCTGCATATGATGTACGATTGCTCCTGATATGTCAGTAGACACTCTTTTTTCTCTCTCTTTCCTTTATGTGTGCTGAATAAACTTTCCTCTGGAATGTCATCAGTGTGTGAGAGTTATTGTCCAGGCATGGATCTTAACAGTTCCCGGGCAAAAGCTGTTTATTCTTCAGCTTAATTCAATCACCAGTCCTAAGCCTGGAGTCCTAGATTCAGGGTCTGTACAGTCTAGTCTTAAGCCTTAGAACGGAAAGGATTCAGCCTCAGCTGCTGTACAATATAGAACATTTAAACTTCTGTACAATCTAATTAACCTCCATGACTTACTGCTGACAAACACTAAGACTAGCTCCTTCTGAAATCTGACTCTTCTGGTTCAACTCAACTCCTGCATTGTTCTGACTCAAACTCTCCACCAACCCACGGGCTCAAATTGACCTTCTGAACCAGTTCCTTACTGTCTTCAGAACTGTTTCTTACTGAACTCTTCTGACTCTGGCTGATTCTTTGCCTCAGACTGAACTGCTCTGCTCAGCTTCAAACTGACTCACTCTTCCCTCTGACACTGACTCCTGATTTTTGCTTCCTGTGTCTGTTTTCACATTCTGTTTCTGCCTTATGTTTTAAAGGTGTAGACTACCACTGCCTTCTGAATACTGGGACTAAATGTGTGTATCAACATTCTTAGCATTCTTTCTACATTCCATCATTACCACATAGGCCTCTGAATATGATTCTGTCGTAAAGACCTTAGGTATATAGATCCTTCCTAGCTTTCACACAGGAATATTCCTCTATACTTTACCATGTATAAAACTGATTTAATTTGTTTGGAATCTGCCAAAGAATATAAGAAACTTAAAGAACATAACAATGAAATTTAAATATTTAGAATAGGAATGATGGGTATGATCATGAATTGTTTGATAATAAAGCCAATAAAATATGAATAAGTTCAGGTGAAGAACTAGGCAGAAAGTTTGATATTTAGCAACATGGTATTTTGCACTGTGAGTGCTATTAATAGGACAAATTTGAATTAAATATTACATCTTTGAAAGAAACAAAACCTGCATAAAAATCTTAAGTATAGTAGTACCACTGTTAGAAGTTGGAAATGGGAGAAACACTATCATTTACTGTCTAGCCACCTAGCTTAGTTGGTAAACTCTAGGCAAATGACAGATTCTGAATTGTAGAGAAACATTTAATCTTTTAATTCAGCAACATGGATGGTCTAGGAAAAGATCATATTGAAATCCCTGTGTGATAGCTAGAAAGGGATCAGATCCAAAAGCTTGTATGAAGAGGTTATATTCAGAGGCCTGTATGTATGATCTGGATAAAATGCTCTGAAGGTGATTGTAGTGATGTCTTTAATCCCAAACTCTGAGATTGAATCAGAGTGAAGTCTGAGATTGAGTTAGAATGAAGACACACCCAACTCTCAGATATAAAAAGAGGCGTGAAGCTCACAGACAGTTTAGTTCAGAAGGAAGAGTTCAATTCAGAAGGAGAGTTGAAGAGTTAGTTCAGTCAAACAGAAGAAGCTTAGAAAAGGAGATACAATCCAGGAGAAGCAGAGAGAAACAAGAGGCAAAAGTTAAAGGTTGAAGAAGCAGACGGTTTAGGCCTTCTAGGTCTAGGATTAAGATTAGACAGTATGGAGATGGATTGAATTAATAAAGAATAAACTGTCTTTTGCCATGAATCTACAAGAAGAAGAATATGAAAATCAATGTATACATCTATGCTTACACTGAATCAAGAAGATGAATAATATTTTTAAGTATGACACTCAGAAATGTCCTTCAGCCTCCATACACACACTCACATGTGTAAAATATTGTGTGTGTGTGTATGTGTGTGTGCGTGTCTGTTTCCACACATACACTTATGCATAGAAATAAAAATGTCTCTATTTTAAAGATAGTTTTTCTTAGAAATAGTATAAATAATTGGGATAAGAACTAAACTCAGATTTCTAATCCATTGTCATTTACATGCTGGATGATTTTGGCTAGATGACTTAGTTTGCTTATATTTACCCTGATAGTCTAGCCATTCAATACTCAAGGAGCATGAATGAGTAAAGAGCTACAGTCGAAACTACACATGAGTCTTAAATTACTATACAGATTCAGTGTTGGAACACATTAAGTATGTTCCAGACATTATCGATTCATCCTGATGCTTGCTCTGCAAGAAATGCTGGAAGGAGGAAAAAGAAGGTTGCTTAGGAACATGACTCCACACTGATGCAGATAATGGTGTACTTCCCATAGACTTGTTAAAAGGATGCTTGAGTGCTTATATTTTCACCCCTGTTCTGATTTATCAGTTCAACAAATAATTACCATTTTATGATTTCTGTTTATTCCTGTGCCTTCTTGAAGTAAAAATTAGGAAAAAAAATTCTATAAGTAATTTCAAATTTTGATAATTTTGTTGCTAAAAACATCCAGAAATTCTTATGATTTTAATATTATTTAAGTTTTTGCTGTTAATTTTCACTTCAATTTCTTAAAATATAGTTACAAAAAGTAAAAAATATCTGTCTAAATATACACTTACATGCAATCTAGAAGCCAGTTGAAATGCTGATAGTCTCATAATTTGGCATTGTTTAGTTCATTTTTATATTTTTGTTTTCTGTATTTTATTTGTTGATTTTTCTCAAAGCCAGAACTCATCTATCTCTATTTAGCCAGTTCCATAATGTTTTACTTATGTTGTCTTAGTGCGTCTTCAATTACTTAATGGAATATTTGAAACTAGGAAATTTACAAACAAATAGTTCATGTTATCATAAACTGCTGAAGGCTGTGAAATATGAGTGACCATCTGTGTCTAATAGAATTTCTATAATTTAATTGTTCTCATTACAAAGTGGCAAAACAATGTTACTTTATTAATCACTATTTGGAGTGTTCTTTCCAAAAAAACTGCGTATTCTTCATTTCTTCCTCTGTCAAGAAAAGTCAAAAGTTAAACATTTCTTAATCTCTTAATATGCTTGTTCAGACACATGTAAAATTTCATATAAATTAAAATCGATCCACATATAAAAAAGCTGCTAGTAACCATTTTTTTAAATCATAACACATTGATTCTACCATACCTATAAGTACTTCATTCCTTCTTGTTAGATGCATTCTTATAAACCCAATTACACAGGGTAAAGAATGCTAACAGTGTACTAGACTGTGACCTAGACTCTGTGACAGATATTTATAAAGCATGTACCTTGCAAATGCTAATTCTCTTGAGAAAATGTCATTAAATACTTAATCTGTTTGATTAGAATTTCTATAAGAATGATAATTGCAGTTATAATTGTATATAAGCAACATCAGACTTTAATACAAAATTCATGTACATTGTCAATATACTGGAGTTTACTATGTAAATAAAATTAATGTTCTGACTTTCTTTAAAAGAAGGTAGTCATTTACCTAGTGTCAAATAGAGATAGTGAAAAATAGCAACTTCATATCAAAATCTAGTTGATGAAATTTGTTAGACATGATACTACATATTGCTTTGGGGTAAACACATAGTAAGTTTGTGCATTTGGAAAAATGTCAACTAAATTAGGACATACATATGGAAAATATGAGCTTGTAAACAATCCATGTTTACAATAATATGCTCTGACTTATTACCAATCTGCTGGTGGGATTTATGCATCCTCTCTGCACTTATTTGTTATCTGTGAGTCTATGAATTTCGAAACTAAGTTTTATTTTATTTCTTTCAAACAAAATACCAGCAGCTGCACAATGTTATAGAAATACAAATTGCTTCCTTAAAGGTGAATCAAGAATTTTAATTCTGTGTCTATGAGATAAATGGAAATGAGGAAAAGACACTTTATATTCAGTATTATCAATGATTCTCAGGTACACAATTATTTAAAAGTCTTAATATAGAGTAATTCTTAACTAAATTAGAATATATATACACACTTTTACTAAATGACTCTTGTTTTTTTGGAACACATTATACAGACTAGGTTAGCCTTGAACTCTGCCTCCAGGGTTAGGGTTATGGTTAAGGTTAGGGTTAGGGTTAGGGTTAGGGTTAGGGTTAGGGTTAGGGTTAGGGTTAGGGTTAGGGTTAGGGTTAGGGTTAGGGTAGGCCCTACTGACAATGATCTAAGCCTTCCACAGTCAATCACTATTAAGAAAATGCTCCACAGGTTTGCCATCAGCTCTATCTTATGGAAGCATTGTTTTCCAATTGAGGCTCCCCTCTCTTGGATGACTCTTGCTTGTGTCAAGTTGACAGAAAACTAGCCAGGACATTGGTCCTTTTTGTTGTTATGATTTGTATAAATCCTGTACAAGCTCAAGCCAGACAATACCTTAAAATTCAGACAGATGTGGAATAAATTGAGAGCTGAAGGGAACGGAAGAGTTAGTTCTTTTAGGGTGTTGCCCCTGGTAGACTAACTATGCTTCGGTGGGTGGTCAGATACCTAAGAGCATAAGGGGATCATAGGAACTTGATAATTTCTGTTATTGTTCCTTTAACAACAAAAAGAGCAGACACAAAGTTGAGTGGGTAGGGAAGGATGCATGAATTTTGATGGAGTTAGGGAATAGAATATATATGATCAAAATAATGAAATTCAAGGAAAGAAGGTTAAAATGTGAGAAACTCTTGTTAATATTTTTCCAAAAATGCATTTTCAGGCATTTAGTACATTCAATTCTTTTAATACTTTTAAAGTCCTGATCATTTTATATGACTTTTTATATGTACTGTAAAATATATTAGCTCATGAAGACATATATATCAACCAAGCTCGCTAGCCAACCAGGCTATGAGTGAGTTCAGTGAGAGATATCTGACTTATTAATATTAATATAATATTAATTAATAAATAATTAATGTAATATTAACAAATTAATATCTGACTTCCATACACATATCTACACACGTAGAGAGACACACGATGTACACATGGGAATATACTCAAACATATTTAGACACATCTCATACATACACATAGGCAGTTTGCCAGACATAGTTTTGATTAAGAAAACTTGTTTTTTAAGAAAAATGTATATATGTGGTGAACACATGTTTAAGTTACTTCCATGTTTGGTCTAAGAGCTGATTAGTAACTCTGAACTAATTGCATGCTAAATATAACTCACATCAGATTTTCTACTGTATATAATGGCCATTGAAACTAAAGGCAATTTCTAATGATAACAAAATAATTATATTTACCTACAAATTATGGGGCATTAATCAGCAAAAGTAAAAGATAAAAGTTTAAATAAAATGTGAGATAGTAACAAACTTTCTAAATACATCAAAACTTAACTGGAATGTACAGCATTTTAAAACCTCCTTGAGAAGGTTAATATGATAAAACTCTGTTCATTGATTATCATTTTAATCTATTCATAATTTGAAAATACTGGAAAATAAGAACATTTTGCATTTTCCCATTTTTTATTATTTTTTAATTCAAAGTTGTCATATTTTCCCATTAGATGGACCAAAATGCTCATTTTTATTTTTAAATGATCAGTTTTTCCTTTCCCTGGTGCCTTTCAGATAATGATCTTCTGGTCTCTATAGTGAAACCAAATTGTTCAGATGTGTAGTATTTCACAAAATAAGCTATAATTCTTGACCCAGTGTCAAACTGGAGTCCGGCTGAATGTTCTCCATACTTTAACGATGGTGACCTTCGGTTCTGATTGCGACATGGAAAGCATGTCCTCATGGAGACTGTATACACAGTGTCCTAGAACCTAGAAGTCATGCGAGTGGATTAATGCCTTAGCAGAAGAGTCACATCCCCTGGTCCCTGCCAGAGTTGGCTCAGCTATTAAATTCACAACGAAAGTATGCTTCATTTTGATTTCTAAAATAAGAAAAATGTGTGCAAAATTCTTTAGGAATAAACAAAGTCATTTCTAAAGTCAAAAGCAATTACCAGAAGGTAAATAAAATTGTCTTTTTAATATGTGATGTAAAGTATGTTCTGAAGCTACATTAGCCTATTATCTGCAGTGTGACAGAGTATGACAAGAAGAGGAGAGGGAGTTAGATAACACCTACACTTCTGCAAAGATCTTAGATACATTGCTGAATAATAAAACATTTTTGAAAACTAGAAATACATTATGTTAAGAGATATGGAATAATACCAGTTTTTAGAGAGCAACTAAGATTATGTTTTAAGGAGAAACATAAAATTATATATATCTTCTACCAAAAGTGATTTTAAAAATATTTTTCTGCATGTTCTAATAAAATATAACATATTAAAATAAATAATGAAAACCAGTGGCCAATAAGAGACTATAATATAGCAACTGAAGCAATATTCCCATGATTAAATGTACTGTCAAATGTCTGAAATTTAGAAATGTAATTTTCTTGTGTTAAATTTCCTAAGGAAATTTTACAATGGGTATGATGGCTCACTCCTATAATTTCAACACTTGGGGACTTGAGACAGGGATTTTGTCACAAGTTCAAGACCAATCTTGTCTATGGAGTCAGCCACTGTATCAAAGGCACTAACTGTTAATGAATAGACTCGCAATGTGTTTCTGATAGTTAAGACACTTGCCACCAAGCCAGATGTTTCATCCCCAGAGTTCATTTGTTAGAAGGAGAGAATGGACTCTTACAAATTGTCCTCTGACCTCCATAGGCTATTTCCATGATAGCCCATGTGCATACACACTCACACACTCACACACAAGCAAATCTGTTTCCACTGATAGTTGTAGTTTGTCTACTACTTATTATTTCTTATATTACTTAATATTCTAGCCAGTAGTTGTTAGCATAATTTTAAGTACTGTTTTCTATACCCCCCACACACATATATACATATATACACAAGATATGTTGTGTTTTCTCGTTACTTTCTTTTCATTCCTATTAAAATATTTTACCTTTTTAACTTATTTTTATTGTTTTTGGGAATATCATATGTGAATACTGTATTTACATTATCTCCACCCCATACATTCTCCTTTTTTTATAATTGTTATTTTCTTATTAGTATACATAATTGATATATTTTGTATATAGCAATGTATATTTGAATAATATGCATAATGATATATTAATAGATGTTTTATGTATGTTATAATATATATTAATGTTTTGTCTGCTTGTTAGTTTGAAAAGCTGGTTGTAGGCTATCAATGGTTTATATTTTTTACAAATGTGTAATGTGATTATTTCCTAGTCCACCAGAAAAATTCTCATATCAGAACAAAGCATCTATTCTAACAACTTTACAGGTGAGTTACATGATAAATGAACATCCCTACAAGCACTCATAACTGATTGTCTTTTCTCAGAAAAGAATGTGAACTGTAAGAACAAATAGCTGCAGTTAGCACTAAAGAATTTCAAAGGAACAGTTTTCCAGTATGCCAGACTGAAAGTAATTTTGATGATCTATTTCTTCATTGTTATTAATTTCTCCTATTTTAAAAATTCTAGAAAAACAATTTTTTGTCATCCTTGAGAAACACAAAGACACACAGACACACTAATGTACAGACAGACAGACACAAACACACACACTCACAAACCAAGCCAAACTTACAAACAAAGCCAAGACAATAAGTTTGTTTAATAAGCAAAACACTTGAAATAAGTGTACTTTTAGTTGATAAGATGGTTGAAAACAGCCTTAACAGATTTGAGGATTTTCTTTTCCAAATTCTCAAAATGTAACATAGCATAATGAATGTCCAAGTAAGACTTCTGAATGTTATATACATTACAGAAAAAAACTTACAGTTTCAAGAAACCAGGTACTTTATGGGAAAATGTATATTTTTGCTAATTCTGGAAATATATAGCTTGACTTTTGTAACACACAATTTGCAGTCTATTTCCTTTATGTGGCCATCGTTTAATAAACACAACAATATAACATGCTCACTGTATCACTGCCATGCCTAGTGTCATGAGTCTTTCATCCAAGAACCACCTACCATCACTGCAAATATTTAATCACCATGTTAACAATACCTTTGTTTTCAGATAGTTTTCATGATGTTCAAAATCATGTGATAAACTTAATTTTTCTTGACATTCTTCTATCACCATCAATCCCCCTTTCTTGATTTTCATCATTACTCAGCAACAAATATAAAATGATAAGCATTATATTATAAAAGACAGTTCATAACAGTCTAAAAAAGATTGAGCAGTAAAAACCCTCTAAATATTAGGAAGCTTCCAGTTCTAGGTTTAAGAGTAGATTGTAGGGAGGCTTAAATGCTCCAGGGCCCCAGAAGTAATAACTAGTGATTTAATTAGACAAAAAAATAAAAAGAATGTGCTACATCTGGCATCTGAATCTAACATCTACACATAACAAGTTTTCTCTTTTTTGTTTTGCAGAGTACCTTCTAATGAGAGTACGTGTAGATAATAATGGTTCAAGAACTCACACCTAACTTAAAATCTGGAATTTTGTTCTGTTTATTCCACATGATGCTGCCTCCACAGAGTGGAGCTAATGGCATAATAAAAAGTAAGAATATGACTAGTGTATGAAAAAAAATACAACTCTCAAAAGCTCATGTAATGAAGAACCAATCATAGCACTGTTGAGGATCATGAGGATCTAGTTCCAACTAATTCATGTGTTAGTGACCCACTCCTTAATGTGTGGAGAAAGAGACAGAGCCTCACAGAAAGAACTATAACATTCGGAACAAGTCTTTGGATATAAAATCTTATCTCTGGACTCTTCCTCCCCATACTTTGTTGTTTCCTGGACCATAGGGCACCATATGGACAACTTGCCCCATGCTAAGATGATCTTCATTCACCACACACAGGTTTCAAAACAATAGTAACAAAGGGTCATTGACTGAAATTGCAGAAATTACAAGACAAAATAATTAATTTCTCTCTTCATTTGTTTCTTAGTTATTTTGACACAAAATAAAAATGTGACTTGATAAATGAGGTATGTTACTGTCTGGTATAGTATTTTGGAAAAACTAGAAGCATTCACATGCGTTGTTCTCAGGTTATTGGTTTATGATAGTGTAGGTTCATCGGAATAAATTGGATAGTATCATCAATCTGATTCTCTGAAAATGTATCTTATGTCTCAGAATGACCTTTTGCTGGTGGCTTTTACCTTTTCTGGTTAACAATAGGAGAGCAAGGTGGTCAGGCTATCTGAACTTTAAGATCCTGAATCTCTGTAGGTCATTTCTAGGCCAAAGACACAGTCCACTCTGTCATCTAGTGAATATCTGAATATTAATGGGGATGACATATATAAATACATACTGAAATGCACATGTTAATTTTAATAATAGGAATATTTGTAAGCTCCCACACAGTACTTAAATTTCAAAAAAATAAAATAAAATCAAAGTTAGGAAGAGCCTATTCCCAAAATGAACACCCATACATATAAGGAGAAATGAAGGATGTTCCAATATAGATGTGAACTAGAATTATATTTGGATTTTAAAGGTCAATTATTCAGCTGAGATTTCTATTTGAATAAGCTTACACAGGGAAATGTGGGGTAAGTTGAATTTATGGTGATGAGCAGCGGGGCAGGTAGGGTCAGGAGAAGCACAGTGATCCATGGTGGTGAATAGTCAACAGGTCCCAAAGGCTAATGGATCCAAAGCATCTGATAGCATTATGTACCCAGCACCAGACTCCTAAGACCTTGCACATCATGGGAAAGGTGACTACAACACTGGGTGAAAATCCAAGTGGAACATAAAACAGTCTTTTAAGAGCATTTTAACTTTAGTTTATAAAAAAGGGCAGTGAGTTCAAGGGAAATAGAAGATTACAAATTTAGAATATTTTTTATTCTGAGGAGTGTACTGTTTTCTCATATTCTATTGTGCCTGGTAATATTGTATTTTTCATAATATTTATTTGGATATTGTCATTTGAATGCTGCTTGTTTTTCCCTGAGATATGGAAAACTTGGGTCCTCCTTGATCAAATACCACACACAACGACAGACTCATTGAACCTTACACAATGACATTCAAGAAGGAGAAAAGTCTGATTTGTGTGAGGAAGGCAAACAGTTATAATAGATAAAGTAGTGCAGAGCTGTTTTCATTTATGCTTGAGCCGCACTTCCCAGTATTCTAAACACACTGTATATTCTTTCTTCTGGGCTGAACTAACCCTTCTCCCTCCATTGCTAGCTTGCTGCTATGATGATGATCAAACTACAGGCTTTGGAAGGAAGCAGGAAAGTGGTCAAAAATGGTCCACTTTCTGTGTTGTTGAAAGACATAAAGCAGCTCTGCAGAGCTGCATAATTTTGACCTGGATAAGTTCTTAAATACAACATGATGTTGATGTCTTTTCTTTTATCCTGCAGTAAGCACTAGAGCCAGAAAGGAACTCTCTCTCTCTTGCTCACTCGCTCTTTCTTTCCTGTTCATAAACCCTGTTTATCTAAATAACACAGGTGTAAAACTGAAAATCAGGATATAACTATAAATGAATTTGAAGAATATAGCATAAGGAGCATATGAATATTTTTATATAAATGCTGAAATTGTAAGGGAGGAAGAGCAGTGGGGAAAGGCATGATCATCTTTCCAAAGAAAAATCAAATCAAGGTCATTGAGAGAGATAAATATGATTAATAATTCCTTCTTTGAGGATTTAATCAATTAGGTACTGCATTGCAGTATCATTTATTAACTGAATATTGATTTTTAAATCTAATAACTCTAGCTCTAAATATGTTTTATGTTAATTTAAGATATTTTATTCAAGAATGGTATAAATGAAGAAAATTGTAACTCATAACTGAGCAATCAGAAAAATTTTGCAAATCTTGTATCTTTGTAGAGCCACCAAGACAAAGAAAAGGTAAAATTATTTGGTCTCTAAAATATTTTATTTTCTCCTATTCTGACAAGCTATTCTTTGAGAATAGGTAACCATTATTCTAACATCTAAAGTTATAAATTAGTATTGAGTGTTATTGGCATCCATAAATCAATTCACAAACATGCTGGGGTTTATTTCTTACATCGCTGTAATGATTGCGTGCAGTGTGTATGATAATTTATTGCAGGTGGCTTCACAATAAGAATACATTCATGTCCAGACCATGCAATCTCTGTAAATACTCAGTGGTTGTTTAATCTTTTTACAACTGATAGACATGTGTAGAACCCAGGTTTCAGAGATTACAATTGCTATTGTTATGAATATTATAAACACATTAAACATGGTTTTATTGGTTGGAATGCATTTATGCTATGTAAATTCATAGGGGTTAAATTCTAGGGTCACAAATGTACAAATGTGCTGGATTAAAATTTACTATTAGCTTTACAATGTGAGTGTTCAAATTTGTATATCCACCAACAAAGTATGAAAACTTAAGCTATTATGTGTTAATAGCATTATTTATTGTCCTTTTAGGGAGGTTTTTGGTAGGATTGTATTGGCAAATTGCCACTTTAAGATTAAAATATTCTGCCACAACCCAAAGCATAGAAATATTTTCCAAAATCATTGCTATAAAGTTATTGTTTTATATTTTAATATTAATCCTAAAGTGAATGTAAGAATGTCCTACAATTGAGCAGGTTAAGATTCAACAATACTTTGTCGTTTTGACATGAACTTTCTCAAGATTATTAACACAAAAATTAAACTTCTTTTTGTTATATTGAATTGTTAAAATATCATAAATTATTATTGGATTATGCAGAGTTCTCAAGAGGATAGTACCAATAGAATACATGTTTGTATGTTGTAAAGGGAAATTTATTTTATCGAGTATGCCTTAGGGGGCTTCTGGTATTGAAAGGGGAAGAATCAGCAATACAAACAGACTCTCAGACAGACCTGTAGGCTAGGGTGGTGCCATATGCACAACTTCTTTCTCCACTGTGCAGCTTGCCCACTTGTAGGTTCTGCTGAGAGTGGGGGCAGATATCGGTTTTCTACTCAATGTCCTGCATGCCTTCTGTGGAAATTCATGTAGGAATCTCAATCCTGCCAAGTTGACATCTTAGATCAAATGTCTCAGGAGTCATGTATTCTGTTCCTTGATTTTATTTTTAGACTAATTGAATTTTCTTTGACATAACAATTCCCCATTGTCATTATTTAACTGATAATTATTACATGAAACATTATCAACATTCCAATTTTGTTTTTCTTGAGAATACTTTTGCCTATATGATACTGCTAATAAATATAAGCTTAAAAATTTCCCCCAATTTTGAGAATCATACCATATTATGTTTTTAATATTAATTTGAAAGTAAAATAATTTTTCTTTTTAATCCTCATATCATGGAAATATGCATTAATAATTTTGTTTTTATCTATTTCTTGAATTATTATTATTATTTGGTTTTTCAAAGCAGTTTTTTTCTGTGGTTACTTTGGCTGTCCTGAAACTCACTCTGTAGACCAGGCTGGTCTCGAACTCACAGAGATCTGCCTTCCTCTGCTTTCTGAGTACTGGGATTAAAGATGTATGCCACCACCACCAGGCTCATTGTTTATACATGTATGCAATCTATCTTGATCATAATTCATCCTTCACTCTCTATCTTCCAATCTACCCAGGGTAGCCCGTCACATATTTCTCCTGACTTCATTTTCTCATTTTATTATTTATTTATTTGTATTTTTCTGTTTGTTTATTTAACCCAATTTGTCTAGTTGGTTGCTGACCATATGTGAATAGGCATAAGGTTGCCTCACCCCAAGTCATAGGTAATCTATAAGTGACCATGTTCCTAAAAAGAAGTGATCTTCTTTCCTCACCTTTCACCAGCTACCCATAACTGTTCACTAAGAATGGGGTCATCCGACTCCTCTCCAATCTTCACTGTAATTTTTAAGTGAATTGATTTTGCACAGATTCTACAACCACAGCTGCTTTGAATTCACTTCTAAAATTCCTTCATTTCCCTGCCTTGTACATTTTTCTGCTCCTCCCCATTTCACTATATTATTTGAGTCATGGTAGCGGGGGAAGGTTTGATATAGATGTCACAGATACAGTGGAGAAGTCACAGCTTCTTTACAGCATCTTTGTACAGTATTGTGTCTCTGCCTTAACTATCATCCACTCTAATAATCTTCTATGACACAAATTTGAAAGAGCACAAGTCTATGAGTATAAACAAAATGTTGAGAAGACAGTTTTACAGCATGAATATTTAGAAAAAAAATAAGTTTTCCCCAGAGACTATGACTTCCCTAGCTCTGATTTTTTTAAACCATTTTTAGCCTCCTGAAGAGCAGGATTCAAATAAAGAGAGTTATAGGTTACTTCCATAAACATTCTTGCCACTATTGCACCAATAGACATGTTTTGCTTGGCAGCTTGATATTGTAGTGTACAGGACCCAGTACTAGATAAAAATATGGATGTCTTTTCTCACTAAGCAACCTGCATAGCACAAATCTAGTGGTATGAAAGCTAGAACTAACAAGGAGAGTTTCCTAATCAATTGAATACTGATTTCTTTGTGTTCTGCAACTAAAGTATGTGGTATTTTCAGCAATAGGGCCTTTTTGTCTAATTATATAGAAAAACAATAGCAATAATCTGTGTTGTTTTGAGTGTCTGTGGGATCTCTAACCAATAACTCATAAGGAGGTAACCTTATGTCTAGTTTTGAGAATTTCACTAATAAGTCATGTTTTCTGGGAGCTGTGTTGTTCATTATTGTGTGGAACTTCTGGTTAAAAATTCTTTAACAAATTTCACCTTAATTAGTCTCCAAATTAATGGAATTTCATAAATCTTCTTTATGAATCCTTTCTTTTTCTTAGTTCATCATCTCTACCAACCTCACTTAAACTTTTATCTCCGGTATTTTCTCCTATTCATTCATACCAAATATAATCTATTATATCCAATTGCATATTGCTTTCATGAATGCAAGATAATAGTTGCCCAAAGAGTGCTCTTATATACACTTCTTTTGCTTATGCCTTCACATGGCCTCTGATCTCACCACCCCCTTGCCTCACCACCTGATTTAACTGTTCTGTACCCAGTAACCACCTCTCCATTTTCATTTCACCAATATTCTGCTGTTCTCCTTCCTTAAGTGAACATACATTCAATCATTTCTAGTTTTATAGCTTCTGCCTGCACTCCATGTTAACATTCCAAAACAATTTGAACCTAGGATCCTCATGTGAGAGAGAACATTCAACATTTGTAGATGGTGGCCTGGGTGAATATACCTCAGTATACTTTTTTCCCCATTTCCATCCATTTATCTGCAGGTTTTAGGGATTACTTTCTTTTGACAGTTGAATAGAATTCCATTGCATATATGTACCATTTTTTTTTTTCATTTTTCATCTAATCCCCAGTTGAAGGACATTTAGATTGATTCCATTTTCTAGCTGTTAAAAATACAGCAGTAATGAGCATGGATTTAACAGTATTTTCATAGTAAGTTATAGAGTTCTTTTAGCATATGCCCAGAAGTGTCAGGAGAAGGTATATCTAGATCATTATAGTTGAACAATTTCTAGTCTTTGGAGGAATTTTCAAACTGATTTCTTGAGTTGTTGCACTATTTACACTGTCATTGGGCGAGTATAAGAATATCTTTGCCCCACATGTGTGCCAACATTTGTTGCTCTTTATAATCATGAAGATGATCACTCTAACTAGAAAAAATGTGGGATCTTAATGTAGTGTTAGTAGGAATTTTTCCAATGAGAAAGAATATTTAGCTTTTAAAAGTGTTTCATCATTTGTGCTTTTTGGAGAGCTTTCTATTCAATTCTATAGTTTATTTTTAATATTTTTAAGTGATTGGTATTTTTTTTTGGTTCTTTGTATATTCCAAATACTTATTGTGTCTCAGATGTACAGGTGGTAAAGATCTTTCTCCAATTTTATGGATTGCCTCTTCAATTAACTTACCATTAACTTACCACTTTTGCTGAACAGCTTTTTTAATTTCATGAAGTCCCATTTGTCAACTGTAGCTCTCATTCCCTGAGCTGCCCTGCTCTGGAATGTTATATGAGAGATCACATTGGAGGATTAAACAATAAGACATTTAAACTGACAACTTCTTTTCATAATTTTTCTTCTTTGACAGTAATTGTGGGAAATACCAAGTACAAGTCAATAATGTTAGCCAACTAAAAAATTAAATATTATGATTTGTATATATTCTACACTATGTGTTGAGCATTTGTTCTAAAACTGGGGACACCATAGAAAGATAGTTGGTTCATACAGGTATTATATACATTAACAGCTTAGCCTATTGGTGAATTCATATCTGAATGGGTGAATAGGTGTTAGTCCCTACTTGGGAAGAAGTATGTCACTGAGAGTATGTTAAGTCTCCAGCTTCTTACTTTTTTCTTTTGGCTACCCTTCAGAGAGTAACTTCATTTATATAGCTACAAAAACAGGAAAAGTACTTTTCTGTAGGCTCAAAAAAATTGTAGCAGACAAACTTGAAATGAGTCCTTTGATAGCATGATGTAAGTTATCTTCATTTAAGGTGATTTTCTTAGTAATTTTGTCATAACAAAAGAAAGATGATTAACACAACAAGAAAATTTTGATCACTAAATCTTTTAGTGCCTAAACCAAAGAACAGAGTAAAGACTATGTGTATATATTCAGGACTAAAAGCAGAGAAATACATTTTGCAGTCCACAAATAGAGTAAAAGAAGCTTTGCCAATTTACCAGTGTGATCCCATAAACTGTCATCTTGAGGGATTGGTGGTGAGAACAGATTCTTTACAGAGTTTATGAAAAATTTTCATGAGATAATAACAATAGAGGGGATCTGGAACAAGGCCAAATAGGAATTGTAATAGGAAATCGTACACATTTTTAAAAGCACCACACCATGTTGGGTTGTAGCAAGAGAAAGAGTCCCCAACTACGGAGCACTAAAGATAACCTACAAGATTTCCCCATTACAAGATAGGTCTGACAAAGACACAATCAAATACCTTCTATAATCCAGTTTATGATGGAAGTAAAAAATTAAGAGACAAGCACTAGCAGGACAAATGAAACTCTTTGTAGATAGGATGTTATGCTATATATTATATTATGTAACACTATGTCACCAGAATATACTGAAAGGGGTCAATTAGTTGGAGGAGAAATGATAACAGTATCTCAATACTATATTTACCTTTATAGTATTGGAAGTTATGCTCCAAAAGGTATAGCAGGCATAGTAATGAATCATAAACAGGACTAAAGAATAACCCAGTCAGTAACGTGATCGCCTTGAAAGCATAAAGACCTGCTTTATTCAACAGAGATTTCAACAGAGAGCCTGCTTCTAATCCCATTACCGGGTAAACAGAGACAGATGGACCCTTGAAATTTGCTGGCCAGTCTAGCCTTGGGAGCCAGGCTCAGGTGCAATATTAATGCTATCTAAAAAGAATGTTGGATGGTGCCTGAGGAGTATTACCAGAAGTTGTCCTCTGGTCCCACATGTCCATGTCCGTACAAATGTACTCACAAGAAAGAACATTCATACTCACAAATAAAAATCAGTTACTGTTACTACCTGGAGTTTCTTAGCATCTTGTGTTCATGGGCTGAAGTCAAGAAATATATGCACACTTTTAGTAATGATAATTATCCTTTATCACAAGGAAAGAAGGACGGTAGGAAGGAAGGAGGGAGGGGAGGGAGGAAGGAAGGAAGGAAGGAAGGAAGGAAGGAAGGAAGGAAGGAAGGAAGGAAGGAAATTTCAAGGTTGGAAGTATATTAAACATAGATTATCTGCATGAATGCCTCTTGATAGCACTTTGTTCTACTGTACTACCCATCCTGCAAAGCAAAAGAATGTGAAGCATTGCACAGGTGTGCTAAGTATTCATAATAATTAAGCTACTAGGGAGAAATTTAGAATGCAGTAAGACATTAATATCTGGAGAAGTATATATATATATTATTTTGTGAAATATGAAATGTGGATTAATTGGAGATATATTTTGTACATTTTGTTTAAAGACTGGTTGGTTAGTCATGTGGAGTATGAACAAATAGCTTCTCACTACCAGCACATCAGTTTTTATCTTCGGAGAGAGAAATTTCTAAACTTAATGATACTTATGCTAAAAGAATCCCCATTTGGAAATGAAACACTGCAGGGAGAAGGATCCAGTCATTTTGTCTTGAGTCAAATTTGATTTAAAAGTCATTTTTAGTTCTAGAACATCCCACTGACATGACCAGTGATGTCTGCTACAGTTGAACTAATTCCAGTGATCAGTCCCATCTTCATGTCCTTTCTTTCACAAGTATTAATATTTGAATGGATTTCATACAATGACCTCAATCCTACTATCTCCAAAAGTCCTGAAGTACTATGCTCTGGACCCATGTGACTACAAAAATGGTGTTAATTTTGTGTATTTTCTAATGTTTTCCTATGATTTTGTGTGTGTATGTGTGTGTGTGTGTGTGTATGTGAAAATGTATTGCTTCTTACATAGGCTTTTATCAGACTCTAAATAATTATGTTTCTCAGTATTCTCTGGTGAGTATAGCAAAATACCATAATCTGAGCCTCATAAACAACATAAATTAGTTTTCTCTCTGAGTTTTGGGGACCAAAATTCTAAGAACAGTGTGTACATGTCTGGGTTCTGGGGAGAATGTTCTTCTTTTCTAGAATACTACAATTGCTTAAATATGGATGATACCATTTAAAGGCTCATTTCTCAACTGCTAGTACTATTGAAATGGGATGGAAACCTGAATGTCCTACTTTCATTAACAGATTGATCCACTGCTGGGATCATGACTAAAGTAGTACAAATGTCACTGCTTTAGAGGTAGGTAATAAGTCATTAAGAGTTTCCTTTGAAGGCAATGTCTTATCTCCTGTATTTTTTTCTCTCTTGCTCTCCCTCTCTATTTCCTGTTTCTCAAGAGATAAGAACCTTGTTCTACTGTGCCTTTCTCCTGTGATATGATGACTCTCACACAGGCCTGAAAGCCACAGAATCAGATGATCATGGATTGAAGCCATGAATATAAAGCAAAGGCTCTGTCTTCCTGTACAAATTGTTTCTGCCAGACATTTTGTCTCAGAAATGAAAAAGTTTTGGTCACATGCGTGATTAATTCCTCATTATTTTCTCTTGGTACAACAAAATTACTGAACCCATTGTAGGTACTTTTGATAGTTTGAGTAAGAATGACCCACATGAGCTCCTATGTTTAATACTTGATCCTGAGTTGCTGAAACAGTTTAGGAAAGATTGGGAGGTCTAGTCCTAATGGAGGAGGAATATCACTGGGGCAAGATTTGAGAGTTTGAAAGCTTCCCACCATCACCAATGTGGTCTTTTTTCCTGTTTGTTGTTCATGATGTGAACTTTCACCTTCTACTCCAGCCACTGCAACCTTGCTACCTACACCCTACCATCAGGAACTCTAACCCTCTTCAACCATAAGACCAGAATAAATGCTTATTTCTACATGTAGCCCGGGTCATGGGGTTTTATCACAGAAAGAGAAAGATTACAAATATAGTGTCCTAATCCCCTAATCTAACTACCTCCCAAAGTCCTCCTCAACAACTACCATCAGAGGGGTTCATGCAGGAAATTCAGCTTATGACTGGGCAGGCCACAATTAAGTAGACACCTGCATCCTAGTTCAAAATAGATGATAAATATTTTATTCATGCATTTAAAACAATTTAAATAGTAAATTGTGTTTGAAAGTTTCTAAAGTGTTCCTATTCTAACTCATCTCTAACAGGAAAACAGACTTTAATTGTTTTATCTGGAATTTATGTCTATATTCCCATATTAATGTCATTATAACTTACTATAAGTTTTTATATGGGGATCCATCAATTCTCTGTACAGTAAAGATACTAGTTTATGATATATAGAAGTTTTCATTCTGTCAATTTTATTAAGCATATTTAATTATTAATTATAATATCCATGTAAATGCTGTATACTATAGAGCAAACTACAATTCTGTCAGTGTAATTTTAATTATATATTTTATTTTAATTTAAACAATACCTCCTTGTTTATTATTTCATATCAAATAGTTCTTCTACGTTCTCCAAAAACTCAGGAAACTTATTACAATTTAAGTTGACATTATAGAAAAGTTCTGAGTATCCTGATAGCATTCTATGTGAGCTTTGTGTTTTCTCATTCAGTGTTTTGTGTATATTTCATTTGGTTCATATCTCTACCATTTTTATTATTCTCTTTCTTTCTCTTCTAAGAAAAATCTGCCATTATCTTTGCCATTTTCTGGCCAAACAGTCACAACATTGGTGTCTATTGTTTGTTTTTCATTATGGTAGTTTCCTACTTCTAGTACCTGTTCTTGTATTTATTGCATTAAAGCATTTGATGCAACAAGTAACTACAAAGGTTCAGGGCTTACATTATGCCCCATTGGCAAGGAATTTCCTGTCTGAGCCAGGTAGAATAGTATCTGTGGGAATGTTTCATATTTTAGATAGTTGGACAGCTGGCAGCTGGATATTTTACAATGACTTTAATCATGTTTCTTTTTGTTATAGTTGTTGTTTGGTTAGTATGTTGTCAATCGAAGTTCCTCACTTTTATACTATGTAGTTTTATCCATGTACTATTTTGGTGAAATAGTAGTTTGTTCACCAGGTGTTCTCAGAGTTATAAACACAGCATAAGAGCAACCCTTAGTACAAAGGAGCTTTTCATGGTCAAATTCTCTCATATCAAATTCAAACAGACAAAATAATTCCCAATGGTCAGCACAAAAACAAGTTGTTACAGGAATGGATAGGAAAATCAAAGAGCCCTATTCACAACCTGTCATATTCTGTCTTCCATGACAATTGAGTTTCCTATTTTATCAAAACTCTAGACTCAAACTTTATCAGTCACTTGTGATCTTTTATGCCATCTATATATCATTTACCAATCTGTACATTATTTATTTATTCATTTGTATTAGTTCTGATTACTTAATTTTAACCTGTCTAGAAGTTGCAACTATTAAGTTATCTAAGAATTGGCTGAATCTGTTGTGAAAGAATTTAAAAGGTTAAGTTACAGGATAATATAACAACTGAAAATTAGAAACCATGTTCTTGAGTCTGTTTTTCCAATGAGGGATCTGAAGTCTGTGTTTTTTTCTACCACACAATGCTGCCCGACAGAAACATGCTGAATGCCTGTGTCTTCTTGAGGGATCCTCTTATCTATCACATAAGCTGACTTACATGATCAGGACAAAATACATAAAGATTCGGGGGAAGAATAAATTATTTGGACACAGTTTCCTCAGTTTATATTCATGATCAGATGACTCTATTGATGTGGGTCTGTGTTGAGAAAGGATTTCACAGAAGAGGAGAGTGATAGAGACCAAAGTGGCCCACCTCCTAGAAGCTGTAAACAGAAAGAAGGCAAAGTAGGGCAAGGGATAATATAACTCAAAGAGGATGTGCATAGTGATCTTCAACTAGATCCTACTTCCTGAAGTTTAAATCACTTCATAATAACGTCATCCATTTATGAATCTATTACTAGGTCAATCACTGATTGGTTCAAAGCCCTTATAATCCAATCAGCCCTTCATAACTCTATATATCAACTAAAGATAAGCCTTTCACATTTGAACATTTAGCAGGGAATGCTTGATATCAAAACTATAATGTCTGTGTTATAATTAGTTTTCTCTTATGTTCAACTTCCTAAGTTTTTTGCAATGTTTTTATAATCTCATAATTTGCTATATAACTGCCTTCTACTAATACAATATGAATTTTTTTCCAAGACAGCATGCAGCTTTTCAAATATTTTATATTTGGATGCTTATTCATAAAAATGACCTCTCTTCAGTCTTCTCAACTGAAATGTCCACAATATTTTCCATATTTCAAGGGCAAACACATGTTTTTCTTTTAAGCACCATTTTCATATTTAGTATCCATATATAAACATTCCCATAAATATAGTTTATTTATAGATATAAAAGTGCATTTTGATAACTCATTCAAAACCTTGATATTTATTCATTTCTACAACAAAGACACCATTATGATTTATGCTGTAAATTCCAATATTGTTAGTAACAATTAGCATACTTGTTACTATATCTTTGTTCTTAGGTAATAGGTAATACATCTTTGCTGAACTTTTCAAAATGAATTCTAGAGTAATTATTCATCTTAGAGCATCAAGGCAGTAGAAAGAATGCAGAATGGGACTTGTGATATGATCAAGTATAGCTCAAAGAAAGTATCTAAAGTTTACTAATTTCTTCAGTTAAACCCTACCACTATCATATGTATAATATACATTTATAGGCTAATATAAATTTCATATAAATGTAATGTTGTATTAGTATAAACTTAAAATGCAGGCCCAATGAACAAAATATACTACTATTAATTGATATGTAAAGAATTCAAGTATAGGTTCTAGTCAGGGTGGTGGTGGCATATGCCTTTAATCCCAGCACATGGGAGGCAGAGGTAGGTAGATCTCTGTGAGTTCAAGACCAGCCTGGTCTAAAGACTGAG
Organism: Cricetomys ansorgei; assembly: GCA_026225945.1. Classification (NCBI taxonomy): domain Eukaryota; kingdom Metazoa; phylum Chordata; class Mammalia; order Rodentia; family Nesomyidae; genus Cricetomys; species Cricetomys ansorgei. The sequence goes on from JAMJFZ010000713.1 coordinate 13,428,529, forward strand.
TTCCAGTACAGCCAGAGGTACAACAAAGAAAGGCTGTCTTTGAAAAACAAAACAAAACAAAAGTATAGGGTCTATATAGAGTCAATAAAATTATTTTAGAAAATTACTACATCTGCATTTTCTAATGATAAAGAAAAATATGATGTTTATTGAAATAATAATAAGGAAACACAGGGAGAAAAAACTAAGTTTTCAGGCATATTTATGCCAAGTAGTAAATAATGAAATAGATAACACGTGGGTAGAAGAATGTGATATCATAGGAGATGTAGAAAATAGCCTTTTGTGTAAAGATAGTTCAAATTAAAAGTAAAGTTAAAATTTCTTTTTATTTTGTTATTGTTTCCAGTTCCCTAACTGAATCTATTCCTCTCTAAGTAGAGCAGTAGAGACATAAAATTGACATATTTAGTTTAAAAGAGCATCTAAAACTTAACAGAATAAATCTCATTTATACTTCATGATGAATGTGTTGCCCTAATTTTCAGGTCTATTTCTTAGAGAAATAGAAACTGCCCAATACAATCAAGGAAGTTGCTCTTTTATTGTGTACCTGTCTTAGAGAACTCTGATTAACCTCTAATTTCCCAGTTTTACAATCCCCTGGCTTTCTTTCGTAGTCCAAGATTTATAGATAAGCTGTCAGAAAATGTACTCTGCTAGCAGCATACAGAGCCAACCAATACAGTACCACCCCGCAGAACCATGTGGGAAACAGGATTGAATGAGATATGATGTTACTGCAGAGCAACCCTCACTAAGAGTTGTACAAATCCTGTAGATCTACAGTGGAGTTAACTTCTGCCTCCTTGTACAGCAAGGTAGATGAAATACTGGAAATAAGTTACAGTTTGGGACTAGAAGTATTCAAATTTGCTTTCCTCTTTTTACTCAACAATAAGAATTTCAAGAAATAAATTTAAATTTGTTTCTACTAAGTATTTGTAAAGTTTTATTCATTTTTATTTTGTGTAAATATGTGTTTCCCTGAGTTTATGTATGTGTTACACATGCTTGACTAATGCCCAAGGAAGTAAAAAGAGATGGTATTGGTTATCCTGGATCTGGAGTTCCAGTGCCAGCGAGCTTCCCTGTATGTGGATGTAGGTAACCAAATGCAGGTCCTCTAATATAACATTGAGTGTTCTTAACCATTGAGCAATCTCTCCAGCCTCCAGTACTAATTAATTTTGTGTTCAAAATTTGGAAATGATGATATGTGGAAAGTAGGAGAAATAAAAAATTTACACATAATAAAATATGAAAACAGCTGTTATATTTTAAGAGTGATAGAAAATGTGTTAGTGTACTATGGTCCTTCAGAATGTAGTGCTTTATCACCTTTCACCGCTACACTACCAAATGACAGTGCTCATCTACTGGCTTGTCTGAGATTGTTCCTTAGCTAAAAGAACTACTTAAGACTTACTTAAGATTTTTATATCCTTCTAGTTCAGTCATCAACTATTGACTTAAAAGAGTGACAATTTTGAATGCAATGACAAAATTATTGACATTGATCCCTGAATAATTTGGAAGTGCAGAATTTATCGAATGAATCTCTTTTGCTGGAAGTAAATGTAAAACTCACTGTCTATAATAGCAATCAGTAACCTCTATTGAGATACTAAAGATATTAAATATCTTTAATGTTGCAATCCTTGTATACAGAGATTTTTTTAAACTTTTCAACTTTTCTCCCAATGGTGCCCATTCTTTTTAATTGAATTTTATAAATTTCTAGTCAACTTTTACTTTAAAATACTTGCTTCTTATTAAGACCTTCACCACATACTGCATTTTTTTTTCATTTAAAATGTCTTAGATGTCTCTTTCCACTGATAAATCAGTTGTCATCATTTGAAGAAAGAAAAGATAATTTAGTGGAAGTAGTAATCAGATTGGATTAGAAGCTTAGATCTGTCCCTATCTAGTCAAAAATTCCTTTTGCCCCTGAGTTTTCTTATTTTGTATCAGAATATTAATCTATACCTTTCCAATTTTCAGAAAAGATAAAAAAAAATAGCACTGAGTATGGTTTGCACAGCCACTTCATGTCATTTAAGGACTGAATCACTGGCCACTCTGCATAGAGTTGAAATATTTGCTCCTTCTTTGGCTGTAGCTCCAGATACTGTGTTTCTGGTCCCATCCCATCCATTTCATTTATGTATTCACTACATGAAAAAAAAAGCTTATCCTTTGTAACATTTAGAGAAATTGACTTTCAGTTGTCCAAAATTTGTCTACAGCAAGTCATTTTTCTGTACACATTTTTCTCTAATCATTAATTATCCAACACTCAAGTAATGTTTTCCTTATTATCTACGATAAATGTTTTATTTTCTCTGATTTGTCCTCTTTGTTTATATACATTTTATGAGTATTTTATTATTTAATCATTATTTATTCTGTGATTTTACTTGATTAAATTTTCTGTTGCTAATCTTTCTGTTATCTTATACTACAAAACATTCAATTGCTCTTGAACAGATATAGGTAGTTAGGTATTAGTCTCCCCGAGGAAAGGAAACTGAACTTAATGAACTGAGGTACTACGTACAACATGCTGAAAAAATGAGAAACACTCCATTTCCAAGTAGTTTTGCTGACAGATACTGAACTCTTATTCATTAAATATATATGTCGTGTTTCAATTTCTGTTTTGAAATTAACAGTTATGTATGAGAACAGCAAAGCCTTTTCAAATTTCCACATTAAAATAGTAAAGGTGTACATGTATAGCTAGTAACACAATTTTTTAGTTTTAGATGATTTCTACTTAACTTATCACTACTTATATATTGCTATTTATAGAATGTTTGTAAATGTAAAAGGTAGTGTGTGCTTTCCATTCAACTGGTATTTTAGTCTAAAGCATCCTAAAATTTAGGATAATATATAGCACTAGCAAGGAGAGAAATTCTAAAACTCTTAGCTGCACTTATATTTTTGTTTTAAATTAAACATTTAAAGAAGAGTGTCATGGCACATCTCTGACACAAGCACTCTGGAGCTACATAGAAAGTTCAGGATTAGTGTGTGCTTTGTAAAAAGACTTACACTTAATTAAAATTAGCAGTTTGTGGAACAACAGGTCAACTATTTCAATAGAGTATAATATTACAATGACTTTTTAAAAATTTATATTTCATTCTTTGGAAATATTTCATTCTTTTGGAAATCTGTATTAGGTATTTTGATTATGTTTAACTGCTCCTCCAGCTCTTAGATTCATCTAGTCTTCCCTATCCAATTTTGTGTACTCTTTTAAAAAAACCTCATCCAGTTTGTGTGGCACCTATGCTCCTGTCTGTGTGCTTTTTCGTTCGTATCATGGACTCAAGTCAACCCTGCCACCCTGGCTTCCTCTCTGTGATTAAATACATTCCTCTGCACTCTGATTCCAAACGAACCATCCTTTGTTTAAGCTGTTGTCTATCATATATTTGGACACAGGAGTGAAGATAGTAAATAATACACAGATAAGTTATGTTTTAAAATAAACTAGAGGAAATTTAGTACTGTTGAGTTATCATTTGGAGAGTCAACTATAAATGAAAATAAAAATTGAAAAGGGAAAGTTGCTTGTATAGGCTATAATATAAGTAAATTTGTTAATTTGAAGCTAATTTGAAGACTTAGTTTTCTTCTTGTAAGTTTAAATCTTCTTGTGTAATTTATTATAAATTCATATAACTGGGAGCAATAAAATGAGAAAAGTAATTTCATCAGGAAGAAAGACTGATTTTGTTGTGATGTGAACAGAACTATACAAGTTGAGCATACAGACTGAATGATAGAATTACAATAAAAATATAAGGGGATTCTTTTCCTATTGTTTTTTCTTTTCTTCTTTCCTTCACATGATGTGTACTTAGTCTCCATTGAAACCTGAATATTATTTTAATAACTTGACATTCATGAGATAGCAAAACATAGGTCTTACTATGTTAGATTTTGCTCTCTGTGGATGGAGATTGATGATGCCTACTAGGTGGTACCAAGTAGGTTTCTACTGTGATGGTGGCATTAGCAGTGACTAGAAACATAAACCTGAAAGGACAAATCAGATGTATAATCAGCTTTACCCATGCCAACTATATATCTAAGAAAATCGTTTCCAGTAAAATTGTCTGGCAGACTACTGTCATCACTCCTATACAAATTATCACAGTATCCATCTGAATATAATAATCCCCCATTCCTGTTTTTATCTATACTTATATACCACAGAGTTCAAGAAGATTGTAAGGCACCTTAAGGAATTATGTAGAGTAAAAGAGAACAAATCTCTGTACTTTTTTTGTCTCAAATGCTCAGGAGATTGAGTTTCTTTAAGAAAAGTAAATCCCCTTATCATGATCACATAACTATTCACAAAACAGAAGGAGCCTCTACAAAACTGTCTATCTTGGATCACTAAATAATTATTTGGAAGATTACATGCCTCTATAATTCTGACTCCACTAGTATTTGAGAATGGATGAGCTCAGGATCTGTTAAGGACTTAAGAGCTTTTCAAGGAAATGATTTATATAAAGGCAGGGTTTTACATTACAATGCTCTTCTTTCCCACTGCCGTATCAAGGTGGGGCTCACTCAGAGAGCAGCTTACTTAGCATTTACTGGATAATCTGCTGACCATAGTCTTTATGTCTGGAGCTCAGTTTCTCACAGATGGTGCCAGCTGTACCCACTGCTTCTTAGTGTGATTTGTTAGGCATTGCAGGATCTCTGCATGGTCATGGTTGCTTTTAAGTACTATAGTGACATTTGCAATACACCATATTTGACAGCTGTTACACTTGACAAACAGCGTCTATGATGAAGTTTTTGTAATTTCCATTTCACTGACTCCATTTAAAACTTAAAACAGAGTTAATATGTGTTTACATGGGAAAAGTAAATCTGCAAATGAATTGGAAAATTACAATAATTTTCTAATTAAGTAAAACAAAATTAAAAACAAAATTACCCTCAATTACAAGCAAATTTCAGAGCAAAACAAAACCCATGAATTCCTTCATTCATTTACCTAATATAATTTGCACATTTTTCCTTGTTCTTTTTTCTGTAATGCCTTATGTAACATACATGCATGTGTGTTTTAAGTAAATATGTATATATGGTTAAATTGTTACTCATATGTGCTTATTTTCTCTATGATGTTAGAATCTGAAATTATTTGAGATTTATATTAATGTTCTATAGCAATAATAATCAATATTAAAAACTATATATTCATATTATGGTTGATTTATACTTTCTGATAACTGGGTTGCAAACTTCAAATCATAAAGTATGAGCAGTAAAGTCTGTAAGTAGGAAACCAGGTGCTATATGTACAGAGCAAATATAAAGGTAATGTAAATAAACTCAGCAAGATGATGAATAATAGTTCATATTGTGCTAGAAGCTTGAGCTTTGTAATTCGGTACTCCTTGTTTTAACCTTTTCAGAGTATGCCATTTGTGGCTAGAAATCATTACTGCGTGCACATTCTGATTATTAAGATGGCCTTACAACTCCCTTCAGCTTGATGAAATTTTAGGTAATTGTCTATCTCAATATAGGCCCTGACCTTCTTTTCTTAGAGGACTTAATTTAGGAAATGTGCAATTATAATTTCTTTCTCTGACTCTTTGGGATGTGAATTACTTTCTTCTTGTCAAGCTTTACAACTCAGGATTGTCCTTTACTTATTCTTTTTTTAAAAAATATATTTATACTTCTCTCATACAATATATCATAACCTGAGTTTCCCCTCCCTTCATGCCTTCCAGCATCCCCATCCACTCCTCCTCCTTTTCCATTCAGCAAAAGAGCAGGCCTCCCAGGGATGTCCACCAAATATGGCATAACAAGATACAATAAAACTAGGCACAAACCTTCATATTGTGGTGTGAAGACACAACTGAGTAGCAAAAGAGATTCCCAAGAGCACATAAAAAGTCAGAGACACCCCCTACCCAACTCCCACTGTTAAGAGTCCTGCAAGAACTCTAAGCTAAATAACATTAACATCTATGCAGAGGACCTAGTATACACCCAATCAGGCTGCATGATTGAGGCTTCAGTCTCTGTGGGTTCCTATGAGCCCTGCTTAATTGAGTCTGTGGGTATGTTCTTTTGGTGTCCTTGGCACCTCTGGTTCCTAGAATCCTTCCTCTTCCTATTACCCAGGGGTTCCATGTGCTCCACCTAATATTTGTTCATGGGTTTCTAGATCTGCTCCTATCAGCTATCAAAGGAAACCTCTCTGATGACAACTAGGATGTGCACCAATCTATGGGTATAGCAGAATAACATTAAGAATCATTTCATTGATTTATTGTTGCTGTTGTTTTTTTATTGGCCAGTCCTGTTTGGTTCTACTCTAAGGTTCTATGCTATCAAGCTTCTGGTTCCTGGTCATCCAGTGTCAGGCATGGGCTCCCTCTCATGGCATAGACTTCCAGTTTGATCAGTCATTGATTAGTCACTCCCACAAGTTCTGTGTCTCCATTGCAGGCAGGACAGTTCATAGGTCAAAGTTTTTGTGTCTGGGTTGATGTCCTAGTCCCCTACTGGGAGCAGAGGATGGTCTCTTCAGGCTCTGTATCCTTTATTACTAGGAGCATTCACTAGGGTCATCCTTGTAGATTCTAGGGAGTTTCCATTGTGCTAGGTCTCCATTTTTCCCAGAAATGCCTTCCAGTTTCCATTGTCTCTTCCCATACTCTTTTCCAGCACCACTACTAGCTGATCCCTCCTATTCCCTACTCCAACATACCCTTGTAGATCCCCCTGGGAAGGAGAAATAGAACAGACTATGCAGGTGGAATAGAGGCTGGTGGTGTTGAGATTGTCCTTTTCAACCTTTGAAATGTAATCATTGGGAAAGAAAACCATTCTTGTTGGCCTAGTTTCTGTGGGAAGGCAGGAATCTAACTTCACTAGTGCCAAATTAGCAAAGGTAGATGACCTAGTGATGTTTCCTAACCTCCAGCCAAGTCCTCCAGTTCTTTTCTGCTAGTTAACCTCACTGTTGTCAAGTTATCATGCCTTTTGTCCTTAAGAAGCACTAAGCCCATTTTGTGTTTTCTCTAGTGATCATATTTTGTGCCATTGCTATAGTCAAGATTGTAGACTCCCTCGTCTGTTTACCTTGTTCACTGCAATATTTTGATACTAACTTGAGAGAAATTGCATGACTTTTGTATCTGCGTATCTATAATTATGAGCTACATTTCACTTGAATGTGGTTGTTTTGTACAGTTACACATGTAGTGAATTCCTTTAAAACTACAATAATGATCGCATTAAGAAACAATGAAGCAACTGCTCAGATCAACTCACATTTTTATGAGAAGCTGCATTTTCTTTGCTTCTGAGATAAAAGGAAGCTATCAAGATATGCAAAGGTTGGCGGCCCTAGGTATTGTAGTGATTGATTGAATCCTTGTACTTTGGACCTAGTCTAGCTAGAAGAAAATGTTTTTTTTTAAGAAAAGGAGTCTTATCTACAGGAGATGAAGGGCTGAGTCACTCCTATAGAATGTCTTCAGAGGGGTTTTCGATGTCAGCTGAGAAACTCAAGCCTGACTTGACTATATCATTTCAGTTTATGGCTTTGTGGTGGCACACTAAAAAAGCAGAAAATGTATTCGTATCTTTGACTACTATCCAGTTTTGCTTTGGCTTCGTTTTTCCCAACAAGGCTTAAAATACTTTTTCCTTGGCTTTTTTTTTCCTTGGAAAAAGATTATTTCCTTGAATGTATTCTTTTTTTTTCCAAGTGAAATGAAACCTTCTTAAAATAGTCAGTTTTGCTTGTTCTTTAAAAATATCGTATTTAATTATACATGTAGATACAGATTTTGTAGTTTGTATTAGTTGTAGTCTGTATGCAGTCTGTATTATTGTCACAATAGAAAGAGTCACATTAACATTGATAAAGAACATTGACATGAACATAACATTGAAAGCTAAGTTCCAATGGATATATGTCTGTATTTTAAACTCTGAAGCAAGTTTTTTTATGATTAGGACAGAAAACATTACATGTGTTTATGTATCAAATAAATTACAGGCATGCATATGTGTGTGTGTGTGTGTGTGTGTGTGTGTGTGTGTCTTACATATACATTTACATATATGGCAGCCAGTTTAGAAAATGAGTACACTTTGCTGCACACACTAAATACTATAATATCACCCTGACTTGGAAAAAAAAAAAAAAAAACTAGAACATTGGGTTCAAAAGGAAGTTTACTAGAAATAAAAATATGCATTGATTTAAAATTCTGTACATATAAAATAAACACTTTATTTTTGTCTTTTTGTTTTAATTTACATTGTGACTTTTTCTCCTATACTCAGCTTCACAGCACCCAACTGTGGCTTCTGATGGGCCTTATCCTTTAACACAGTTCTAGAATCAATGAGACTACTGTAAAGATTTCCTTTATTTGACTCCCAGTTTGTCATTGATTTTTCAGAATGTCTATTTGAGAATAATCTAAAGAAAGGTTGCAGAACTGCCTAATCGATATGCCATTACTCTTCATGAATTTGGCTGATTATCCATTAATTCTTTGGATATTGGGTAAGAATTTGAAAGTACAGTATCTGGCTTGCAAGTTTGTTGAAGCCAAGAATTTAATTCATCTTGAGTCTGAGAAAACATTAAATTTAGCAGTAGTCTTCCTCCACAGGTCTCTAGATCTCTCAGAGATCCTAATTTTCAATTTAAGTGTAAGTAATAAAAAATACTTTGTATTTAAAAACTTTAATCTTTTTTGAATGAATATGATTTGAAGAACCATTATGCAAAGTGGCAACTAAGTTTACTGAGGATTAAAATGTGTGACTATGCAATCAAAGGTGACTAAAAATATATTCATTTTATAACTATCAGAATATTTGGCTTCAAATCGATTAAGTGAACAGTAATCTTAGGATCAATAACCTAAGTAAAGAAAGGCACCACAAAACTGGATAAGGTTTCTGGAATGATAAGTATGTGATTAGTCTTGTTTGTTAGTGTGAATCATGGGAATTTTTTACAACAATTGATTCTGCTCACTCAATTAAAATACTTCATTTACATTTCACTTTAGAGAATTCTATTAAGTCAACAATATATAGGTAGATAAATAAAGAGTTGTACATATTTATACAAAATATAAGAGGAATTTTTAGCATAAATTAATAGATTTTTAGCTTACATTCTGAAATTTTAACTGCTATTCAAAAATTGACCATATTACCAAAGTTTCTATAAAAGGACATGATAGCAGTCAGATAACTTCACAGTTTATAAAGTAAATATTGTATGCATAAATTCTGTTAAATGTGACGTCGATTCAGGTTCAAAGGTGGTTATTCTTTTGCCTAATTCAATTATAAGTTCTAACCTGGAGCCCTGGAGCGTTTCTGCTTCCTCACAATCTAGTCTTCATTCAAGATCTGGAAAGCTACAGCCTCAGCCTCCAAGACCTATTACTGACTGAACCCTCTGACTAGCTCCTTCAGAACTCAGAGTTATACTGATCTCAAACTTTTCTATAAGCCACTGGTTCAAACTGACCTTCTGAGACTGAACCACTGGCTGTTTCTGATCAAACTCTGCTGATTCTGGCTTACTCTGGCTGACTTGCTGACTGCTTCAGATGTACTACTCTGGTTTACTTCAAACTGACTCACTCTTCCCATTTGATACCGACTTCTTCTGCCAGGCTGCCTCTGTGTATCTTCCTAAGACTGCTCAGACTGTTTGCCTCATACTGCATTAGGTAGTTCCAATCAGCCTCTCTGATTCTTTGCCTTATCTCCAGTCGGACCGTTTCATTGTCTCTGTGTCATTTCCCACTGCCTGGCTCATATTATCTACTGTAACTGACTCTGTAACTGCCTGCTCTTTCTGAGTTGAGAGCCCTCCTTTCTCTCTCATGAAAGGTAGATACGTCCACACTCTGATGTATTCTGATAACTCATTCTCTGATTAGTCACTTTGCCTCTCCTTCACTGACTCAGATGTCACTTCCTTTCTGACACTGACACTTTCTGAGCTCTGCTTCCTATCTAGGCTTATACTTGCTTCTGTTTTAGGGATTAAAGGCATGTGCTACCACTGTCTTCTGAATACTGGGAATAAGTCTCTGTGTCAATATTCTTTCTATCCTAGAGCATCTGTGCTGATGGATTAAAAGGTTAAACATTCCTCCTTTAGAAGCAGAAAATTTTGACCCCATAGACTGTTCTTTTATGAATGTGACACATACTTAATACACATTTAGATACTTCCCAGAAAATTATTTCAATATTAATTGTGAATCTTTCTGCTTCCTATGCTAATACAAGCAAACTGACCATGGTCACCTCCTTCCTCATTGCATGTTATGGCCATGCAAAACTATTATTCTTCCTGAAGAAAGCAAAAGCCCAGAGGGGAACAGTGGTCCTCTCTTTGTCTATTCATCTATACTGATACTTGATTTTCCAACCAGCCTTCTATTGGCTTACTACATTTGCTCTCAAACTTGCTTTCAGTTAGATTGCCTTTAGTATTAATTTGACATGTCTCTTAGCATGATCTTTTAGTAAGTTCTCTCTGGTTTCTATGGAATTTACCTCCTTGGCTTATACAGCTCTGCTAAAATTAAGAGACTGAATTACTTTTCCTTCTGACCCTAATTTAATAATAAACAATAATGTCTTCCTTGGGTCAGTCTCACCTAAAAGATCCTGCATGAACAATCAAATACTATCAAATCACATATAGTTAGTTTTGGTTCTTGAGGCACAGTTTCACCATTAAATACAAGCTTGTTAAAGTTATTTCCTTTAAATTTTACTGTTTCACCCACCTGTGAACAAGCTAGAGTTGTGATCCTTTCCAATTTTTAGAATATGTCTGTCACTGTTTCCTGCGGTTGCTCATAAATGCCATCTGTGGCTGCAGCGGGATAAGACTTGGAAACCTCACTATTTTTGGCAAAAGTTAGTTTGTTCCCTTCCAATTGCCTCTTTCCTACCAATAACTTTTAAGCCTGGCACACTCTGACTGGTTTCTGTTTTAAACAACAACAACAAACAAACAAACAAACAAACAAACAAACAAAAAACAGATACTTCTCCTAGCCCTATAACACCTCAACCATCTGAATGAAATGAAAATAGGAATTATATCTGATCTGACATATTTTAATTCCATTTAATTTTTTAAACCTTAAGTATAAGCAGCACACTAAATTAATATAGAATGAAAAGTAAAAATAGTCACTAGTTAATGAAATACATTAAAGAGCTTAAAATTGTTAAACCTGTGATAAAAAATACCATAAAAAATACCACTTAATACTAATGAACTCAGTTTTAAATGAAGAAAAAAATTGTTACCCTTCAGATAAATATGGAAATATTATGTTAGAGTTAGTACTATTTGCCACGGTCTGCCACAGATACCATGAATCAGTAATGCTAATAAACTATAGGATTTGTGGTGCAGTTTACAATTTAATATAAGGAAAGGAATTTTAAAAATCATGACAACATGGCCTGTGCACATGGGCTCTGGTTATTCAAAAGCATCCATGAGGATGTCAAAGAACAAAGTATAACATGGAAGAAAGGCTTCCACAACAAAATTTGTATTTTCCTTAAGTATAAGAATATGGTTTACAAATGGTAAAGAGTTTTTGAAGCAGCTGCATTGTTGTGCACTAAAACTTGGATTATGAAACCATATTATATATTTATAAAAAGATCAGCATTTGAAGAACAAGAAGACATGAGGACATATTGAATTTATAGATAAATGGATGAGACTGGTCCCAAGAAGTAATGTCCTTCATGGATATTTAAGGTGAAAGAGATTTAAAGAAGGAAATTAGGTGTTTGTACATTTGCCAAGATAGTTGTGGAAGGCTATATCCTGAAGCTGTTCAAAGAGGTTTTACTAGAGGTGAACTAGAAGTAAAGGAGTTACCTTCCATGCCATGGCCTTTAAATGCCCTCAAAGCAGCCACTGGGCACTGAATTGCTGTGCTTGCCAACTGATGCTTCCTCTTGCCTGAAGCTTCATCTGTATTTTTGTGGGCAGCTGAGAGAGCAGCACTACGATGGGCTTTACATGAGCTATCAAAATTCCCAGGAAAGTACTGAACTCATCCAGCTGCTATGTAGACATGTGCTTTTAGTATGAGAATGCTCCAAGGAGAATCATGCAAACTGTTCCACTGATCATTGTTTGTGTACATGGCATACCATTCTATCATTCCATATGTATATTTATTTCCATAATGTAGGAATATTGCCTTTATAAACATTTTCAACCTGTCCACTTCCTGGATAGTTGCCAACACTCCACAATGTGAAAGAGAATTAATGTACCCCCTAGACATTTTCCCTTTTCTTAGTCATATTCTTACTTGAATCCTGTAATATAATGAAATTAAAAGGCAAGTGTTCAATATTAATTTGTATTAAATATGCATAGAGCATAATTAAAACGTGATGTGTGGAAGGCCCTTCTTATCTGTATTTTTATTTTCTGTTGACCATGACCCAGATATATTAACTTGGAATTCCCTATAATTATCAATCCACACATTTTAAGTGGCATGCCACTCTGTCTAGAGGGATGTAAATTTTACAGGAATTCTCATTGCCTTGCTATAGGAAAGTGTAATCCACTTCTGTGTTATAGCAACAGTACAGGTGCTACACAAATTCTTGGTCATTTAGTAGTCAGATTCAGTATTGGCAACTGCATATAAGTCCCCAAATTTTACTTAATAATGACTTTAGTGTGCATGGGTGATGATAATTTTAATATGCCAAGAAGAATCTTTAAAGTACTTCCTTTAAGTTAATGGTAGAGATTTTTGATTCAGTAAGGAAGAAAATATTATTTTGTGAGATTTCTAAAATCCATGGTCAATACAAGACAAAAAGGCATGCTTCATGATTCATTCTGAGAGATGTGCCATGAGGTTTTGTCATTATGCTGCTACCATACAGTACACTCCAAAAACCTAGAGATTATTAGTCGGTCATTGAACGTGGCCTCTTAATATAATAAAAAACACAGTAAATACAAGAAGTACAAGACTGCTGCCAGCATAAGATGTTTTTAATAAATTTTACTTTATAAGTAAAATAAAATGCCCCAAAACAATAATAAGTACAACAGAGTAAATGTTTAAAATTGACATAATGAGAAACAATTTACTGTTTCATACACACACATACACAACTGAAATAAAATTAACAAGGGAACATGGGGCAAGCGAGAACAGTCATCTAGGTTGTTCTGACACAGCATGGCAGTTTCTTTAGATTCCTTGATGCTACAAGTATAATATAAAAAAGTCTTAGTAAAAGCCTTTTTTTAATTTATTTTTTATCACAAATTTTGCCTGGATATATAACATAAGTGAGCAACTAACATCAGTTCCCTGCACTGACCTGCCACCCAACACAATTACAAAAACTTCCTTGCTGAAAATTTTGTTTTCTCTGAAAATCCTGTCTTCTCAGATAAGACTCAAGTAGAGTTAATTGCAAGTGCTAGAATTCTAGAATCCAATCCTCCTGAATATTGGCTTGAATAAACACTTTGTTCTTATATTCAATGTGCATCAATGTGTCTCTAGGCTGACAAGTCATTTATTATTGTTATCAAGGATTATGTGCTGTATGTAATTATTTGTGCCATAGTTGTATATGACTGGCAGCAGTAAGTTTGTTTACAGCATCATCAACCTAACCCCATGAGTAATTCATGCCCTGAAAATTTCTTGTGGCTACAATGTTACTAGGCAAAGGAATTTTCCCAGTTTCATCATTAATTTATGAGATTATCATTGACTGGAATGATAAATATTGAACTGTTTATGAGGTTTATAACTATCCACAGTTATAAACAACTGCTGGATTGTCTCTGTGTATGTCACCTTCAGATGATGAGAGGAGGTAAAGTATTATTTGTATGTGGAACAACCAAATACATACTAATGAATGTCAGTGAAGAGTGAGAAAATTATTATAAGACTACAGTTCAATATTAGTAACAATGCATCTTCTAAATAGAAGACTTCAAACTTTCTTGTTCTATAACATAAATAAGCTACTCTTATTTTTATCTTATACAAGTTATCTGATGAGTAAGACAGAACAATAGGCTATGGTCATCAGTACTGTTTTCAGATTCCAGGTACTTGTAAATATCAAACTATCAGGAAGAGCAAACTATTGAAATTTTCTTTTTCTTTGAAAGGAAAAGACAGACAAACTAATTTATAAAATTCACTAAATCACAGACTCCCTAAATATGCATTTATTTTATATTGCTCTCTAATGTTCTATATCATGTCAAGGCATTTAGATTTTCTCCTTCTTGTTCCTCAAAAATGAATATATGAACTTGGAAATATATTCCCAAGGAAGTATAGTGGATGTCTATTTCTCTTTCAGCTATGTGGAAACATATTATATCTGGTTTCGCATCTTACATGGAAATACCTTATGTGGAAATAATATATATTCACCATCAACAGCCTTATATTTAGTATCAATGACAGTGCAAATTTACCCCAGGATAAAGATTACATCTATAATAACAGCTGCAAAAAATAATTGTGATTCAAAAAGTCCAGCTCTTCTGTTATCATGTCTGAGAACTATCTTCTTTACTCATAGATGTGAGCAATTTATTTGGAGACCTAATTAATTCATAATTTGAATCTTTCAGATGTTTTGTGCTATATACCATGACTTCCTATTCTGTACAATACTCTTTCTGCAGAAAGATGTGCATCTGTAGCTTTAAAATTTTAGCATTTTTTTCTATCTTTAATTGAAGGAATCCACAGATAGTTCATACTTTATATGGGGTAAGGGACCAAGAACTTGGGCATTTTATATTGTTTATTCTGCAGTCACAATACAGCCTAAGAGATCCCCTTAAACTCCAGCTTTTCTATCTGCTTTATACAGTGGGAAAGAGAAGGCAAGAGGCAAACTCATAATTCTCTTCTTTGTCAGAGCATTTCTCTGACATTGTCTTATAATATTACATCATATTATAGTGGTCACTTGTCCACATGTAGCCACAAGGGAGACATAATCTGTTCTTTGAAACTTAAAAATAAAGTACACTATTAATTAAAATATAATTATATTTTATATAATATATATAATATATACAAATATAAATAAGTATATATAATATATAATTATAATTATATATTTCCTTTTTCCTTTCCCTCCCTCCAATCCCTCCCAAGTTTCCTCCCTCCAATGCCTTTCATGTTAACATATCAGTATCAAATTGATAATCACTTATTTGTTTATTATTGTTATACACTCTTGTATATGCAGAAGTATGCAGCACAAATATGTAAATACACCCTCCTTAATATGTTTTTTTAATTTTGTTTGTTTGTTTGTATATAGTTTCAAAGCTGAAAATTTTTCATGGGATAACTCTTATCCCTGAGAAAGGTAAATTCTCCTTGTCTCAGGTGTCATTACTTGCCTGTAGTTCTTCATCTAGGGCTAGGACTCCAGTGAGATTATCCCCTTTTGAGTATTAGCATGTCTGTTGATACTGTCACTGTTCTGGTCTTGTTTTTGTGGCCTTCCTAATAGTCTATGATCTAGCTGTATTTCTTGGGACCAGGTTCCGTATGATATATTGATCTCACACTGTATCTAGTTTTCTGTAACTGTCTTTACATGTTATAAAGAGAGGCATCTTTGAAGCCACATGAGACAGAAGAGGCAGACATGGAGCTTGAAGGGTTCCCTAAATATATCCTATTGTTTTCTAACCTGGTGTTTTTGTAGAAAACCTAAATGCTGGAGTGGCGGAGGAAGGCACCTCTGACCCTTTTATTTGCCATTGGGACCCTTTTTTTCCTGCTGAAATGTCTCATACAGCCTTGATGTAGGCTCAACCCTGGCCTTGTGCTACCTTGCTATGGCCTGTTTGAGTAATGACCCTGGGAGGCCTGCTCTGTATTGAGGGGAAGCAGGGTGGAGGGCAGGTTTAGGGGCACAGGAGTTGGGCAGAATCTGAGAAGGGTAGGAGGGAGGAGAAGAGGAATAATCTGCAAATAATGAATCTCTGCTCATCTTGACCTTACCAAATTGACCTAAAATTATGAATGGACTGAAAACATTCAGTTTCTTACATATAAACAAATAAAATTTATCTTTTTTGCAAAACTAGTTTTTGCTATGAAAATAGATTATTAAATGAAAAATAATTGCCACACTAAGAATGAAATGAAATGAAAGATCTTTGTGCACTTATCTGTGTATTTTATTGCATGTCAACTAGATGAGAGGAAATAATTGGGTGATAAACCAGCAGTTAGGTCTCAGTCAAAGAAAGGGGAAAAGAAGAGGCACAGGAAACTTTTGCTTAATGTTTAAAATGAAACTTAAAGTATGAATGATGAGTTGGTCGAAGACATTGGATTCCAGAAAACAGAGACTTTTGCGATGACTCATGACTAAAAAGAATCTCTAATGCACAATCTTTTATCTTAGCCTCATGTTATATATTTGGTGCATAAGATCTAAACACATAATTCCCTTACGTTTTGTGTGCATGCAGGATGGCCTCTTCTCTGACTTCTGATAGTTTCTTTACATGTCATATGAGATATCAGAATTCTACCCTGAAGCACTTTTTTCATAAGAGATGTATCTGCCACTACTAACTTGGCTATTCTTCTAAATTGCTTTTCCTTTTCTTATAAGAGAGTCTACAAGCTGATATTTTTGGTTCATTCCATATCAATCTATATGGGTTATACAACATAGTTAATTACATCTGTAACCTATATTTGTTTTCATAGTGTATATCTCTTTTTATGTCTTTTCCCAAATTTTAGACATTTATTTGGGTTGTTTCAATTTGGGCTGAATATATATGTCCATTTCATTATGTGATCTATGAGTAGCTACTGATAGTAGTCTTCCTCAAACAATAGTATTTCCTCAGCAACAATTCTGAGTATCTAAAACTAAAATATGCTGACATCATCAGAATTTTAAAACAGACCCCATTCAAGATTTACAATTTTATTATAAGTCATCTTTTACCATATATACCTATATACTATATCCACTAAGGAATTATGGTATTATTTACAAACTCTGTCAGTTCTGATGCTACATTTTTATATGGCATTTATGTTAAATTCCATTCTAATTAATTAATTAATTAAAGTCCTTAAGCATAACCATGTTTACTGTATTAGACAGTGTAAGTTTAAATATTGAGACTATAGCAAAAACAAATTAAAGAAATTACTCTAAACTAAAGAATGTAGCTGGTGAAAATTACAATCTAAAAATAAATAAATAAAACAAAATAAATAAAAATAAATATAAATAAAATAAAACAAAAACACAGATAACTAAGCTTGTAATTTATTTACTTTTAACAACTTTAAGTTAGCATACACAGTAAGAGGATTCATTATGGTGTCTGTACGTGAATGTGTTAATATATGTTCAATATATCCCCTCACCCACTACTTCCTCCCGTGTCCCTGAACCTTCATCAGCTAGTTCCCTCCTTCCTTCTAGAGAGTCTCTCCTGCTTTCATAATACATGTATTACATTGTTGTGCTTTACTTGTTTGAAGATTCCTCCTCCCTTTCATGGTCCCCTGTCTAGTTTTATGACTCTCTCTTTCTTTCTTTCTCTCATAATATTTATGGAATAAGTTGTTTTATACAAATAAACACACACACACACACACACACACACACACACACACACACAAATGTTCTGGCTTCTGTAGGTTAGAAAACTCATTCAATATTTTCTGACTTATTTCATTTGACTAAATTTATTTATTTATTTATTTAATATAATGATTTACAATTCAATCACTTTCCTACTTTCTTCTAAATGTCATGAGTTCCCTTCTATGACTTCATAAAATTGCATTATATTTGTGAATCATATTTCCTGTATATATTCATGTATTTGTCGACATCTAAGCTGGTTCTGTCCTGTGAATAATGGAGCTATGAGCATGTTTGGACACCTATCTCTGTGATATGTTTAAATAGATTCCTCAGAGTGTATACAAAATGTTATATATGTCGTAGGTGGGTAAAACTGCAATTCCAATTCTAGGTGTGGGTAGTGGTATTTCTTCTTCTCCTTCTCCTCCTTCAGAAATATGTCATATTGCACTTAAGAGTGACACTACCAATTCACATTCCATAAGATGAAATTTAGAAGTACTTTTAGTATTCATTTTCCTGGGAGTTCAACAGTTGAAACTGTTTTGTTTTGTTTTTTTTTTTCCCTCCCAAATGTTTGCTGGCCATTTGCGTGTCTTCTTTGGAAATCTTTCTAAAAGTCTCCAATCTGTAGTTCACAAATATTTTTTACCCATCTTAAATGCTGTCAGTGGTAATTTTTTTCATTATTATGACTTTGAAATAACTATTTATATTTCTATCTCTATTGGCTTTTAAATGTCATGTCACCTCACATCTTAATTTTGGGGATTGTTTACTGTGTTAGCCTCATCCTTTCCAGAAAGCCCTAGACTATGTCTGTACTGGGATGGATTTCTCCAAAGTTTTCATTTAGCAGTTTCTAATATGCAGGACATAGTAAAATCTTTGATTCATGCTGAGTTCTTTTTTTGTGTGGGATGAGAGACAAAGATCAAATTTCTTCCAGATGTGTTGAACAATTTCCTGAAAGCACTTGTTCAAATCTGTCTTTTATTCAATAGATATTCTGGACAGATTTGTTTGAAAGTTAAACTGATGCAGTGATGTGAATTTATTTTTGGGTTCTCTGATCTATTCCTTTAGAAAAAGCACCTGGTTCATGGGTTTATTTTTGTTTTTCTTTTTTTTTTCCCCCCTTATGGCTTTGTAATTTAATTTGAGGTAAGACACTGTGCTACTTCTAATGTTGATATTCCTGCTTAGAATAGTTTTGGCTATTAATCTTTTGTGCTTTTATATGACTTTCTAGATATTTTGTAGTCTATTAAGAAAATAATTCAAATTTTGATGGTTATTCCATAATCTGTAGATTGTTTTATTTAGCATAGTCATTTCACAGTATTAATTCCGTTAATCCATGAGAATGGGAGGTCTTCCTTCTCATTTACAATGACCTCTTCTATTCCTGCTGTATTTACAAGTTTTCACTGCAAAAGCTTTCATTTCCTTTGGAAGGGAGACATTATTTGTAACTTTTCTTTTGTCTTTGTCTTTGCCGTCTTCTAACTTTTGTGAATCTTTTTTTCTGATTTTTTTTGGTATGTTCATTGCTGATACATAGAAGAGTTATGGATTTTTGTGTGTTGATTTTATGTCATTTATTAAAATATTTGTCAATTCTAAGAGTTTTCTAGTGGATTATTTAATGTCTTTTTAAAAGAATCACTTCTATGCTGTTATGGTCTCTGTAAATTCATATATGCCCATGTGCTCTTACAATTAAAAAAAATTGGTTTCTTTTTTTAACTGTTTACTACCGCTGGCTTTTCCAACCATACTGTCACCTCCTCTATATAGATCTCTGACTCTTGAGGGGAGGGATTTGATAAAGAAATCCCATAGGGGTCTGAGAACTCACAAAACCTGCACAAGCTCAAGCAAGACCAAATGCCAGCATAAAGCTGTGAAAATGAGCTCAAAGTTCCACACTGAGCCAAGAAGCTATCCATAATAATAGCTTCTGGATGATGAAAAATTCAGTTGTTCAATAGAATAGCACTGAGCATGTCAGGCAAATTCCTGTGCATGCTCAATGGGTCTTTGGTCAACAAAATCAGACATAATTGTAGTGACTTTTTTTCTATTGCTTTTATATTATGTTGTTTTTGTTGTTGTTACTTTTAAGCAACATTGGGTACTGGTAAAATTGATTACTAGGTCATGGGCAATCTGACACGGGTTGGAGAAAAAGGAAATAATACAATAAAAATAAACTATAAAATTATCAAAGAATACAAAAGAATAAAAAGAATAAGATAATTTCTTTTTTTCAAATTTGTATTCTTTTTAATTCTTCTTGTCTTATGATCCATCTACAATTTCTTGCTCTAAACTGATAATAGTGAATAATGATGACAGGGAGTGGACATGTTTATCTTCTTCAAGGTTTTAGAGGAGACAGCCTCGGATTATCCCCATTTACTACAATGTTGTCTGAAAGTTTGTCATACAAAGTATTTTATTATATTGAGGGATGTTCCTTCTGTTCCTGGCTGTGTTTCTTGAAGGAATGTTGAGATTTGTGGGAAGCCCTTTTTACATTGAGATGATCACATGATTTCCGAATGCAATTCTATTTATTTATGCTTATTGATTTGCCACGATTGAACTAAATTTGTATCTCTAAAATGAAAGGAACTCTTTCATGGTATTTGTGCTTTTTGCAAAATATATTCTTAAATGAAGTCTTGATAATTTTTATTAAAAATTTTTAGTCTGTGTTTAACAGGGAGTTGGTCTATAGTTTTTATTTTTTTTCCTTTATGTGTGTTTTTAACCTGCATTTGTCAACAGTACAATGCTGCTTTCATTAAGAGAATATGGTAGTATTGAACCTGTCTCTCTTTAATGGGACAGATTGAGGAGCACTAATGTTAGCTTTTAAGAGTTTGTAAGAATTTTATAGTGAGCCTCTAGACCTGGGCTTTGTAGTTGTTGTTGTCATGGAATTATTTGTTTTGCTTATATTGTCTCAATTTAATTTGTGAAAGTCCTACCTGTACGAGAATGACAGTTTCTACTGGGCTTACCAGCATTTATGAATAAAAATCTTCAAACTCTTTCCTAATAACTCTTGGAGTTCATTATAATCTGTTTTAACATCCCTCCTTACAGCTCAATTACATTATTTTTTTAACTTTTCTGTTTCTATTGGTTACTTTTGCCACAGTTTCACAAATCTTGCCTTTTGTTCCTCTCAGAAGTCACTCTGATTCTTTGTATGTTTTTTTAGGCTCTATATCATTGATTTCTCTCCTGATATTTATTATTTCTTAGTATTTATTCTTTTGGTCTTGATACATTATTTTTTCTAAGACCTAGAACAACATCATGAGGTTAGGTATTTTAGATCTTTCTGGATTTCTTAATGTTATAAAGTTTTCATTGTTATAAACTTTCCTGTTCAAACTGTCTTAACTGATTCTCATAAATTGTGTTTTCATTTTTCAGTTGATTCTACATTCAAAATTTCTACAATGATTTAGTCAGTAACCACTGTTGATTCAAGAATATATTGTTTACATCCATGTATTTGGTTGTTTCTGTAATGTCTCATGCTAACGATTTCTACTTTGTAATAGTACACTACAATCTTTTACCCTTTATTTAGGGGTAAAGAAAGAAAAGATAGAAAGAAATCTTCACCACTTTTACAAGTGGCCTTGATATGTAGAGAAAGGTAGAAATCTTCACAGCTTCATTTTAGTCTGTCCTAAGCCTGAAGAGGCTGTCCTAGCTGACAGTGAGTCAGACTAATGTCTCAGCTCAGGGTCTATAAACTCAATCGCTCCAACCTTTGTTCTTTTTGGAATTATCACACTAACAACAGCAACCCAACCGAGGAACCACCAACCAATGCCCACCCTGACTCTAGGGGGTTCAGATCTTTGGCATTAAGCCAAAAGTTTCCATCAACCCATGCAGCACCCAATCCCAAAAACAAGCTACAGGTGCCACAATGACTTCACCCAACCAAATTATAGCATTTTAAATCCAACTCTTAAACAACTATACCACAGCTGGGGTGGGAGCACAAACCTAATTCAAATGCCATTTTGTGTTTTTAAAGAAACCAAAATAACAAAAACTTTTCCCAACTGTTCTTCAACACTAGTTTTAGTTCACTACCTTCTGATAAGATCTAAGAAATCATTTCAATTTCTTTAGCATTTAGTAATTCTGGCCTAGGTTTAAAATGTGGTTTCTTTTAGAGAATATTCCATAGGTTTCTGAGAAGCTATATTCCTTATATGCTGAATAGAATGTTTTGTTAGATACCATTTATGTCCATTTGTCATAAAAGAGAGTTTGGCTTTCATGTTTCTTTGCTAATTTTTAGCTTGGATGATTTATCTGAGTTAGGAGAATGAGGAATTGAAATCACCAAAAATTATATCAGAACCAGCCGAGCATTTTATGTCCATTAGTACTTTGTTGTTGTTTTGTTTGTTTTTAATTGGGAACACCACCATTTGATATTTTTATACTCACAGTGGTTATGATTTCTGATAAATTATCTATTCTGACTAATTTCAAGTCATATATCAGAAATCAGAATGGCCTTATGAGCTTTGTCTGTTTACCTCCATGCAGTTAATATATTATCTCCTATACTTTGGATCTCAATCTGTGGATATCTTTATCTTTGAAATTTTTTTTCTTGGAAAAAAGAGCACCTTGGATTCATTATATTAATTCATTCAGCAACTCTAGGTCTCTTTATTTTTGAATTGGAAATATTTAGATTTAGGCTTATTGTATACAAATGCTTACAAATTTTTACAATTTTCTTAGTTGTTTTTCTGCTTGTTAGCATTTTGGTGTGCTCTTTTATTTCTCCCTTATTAGTATTAAGGATTATGTAATATCAGTGTTTTGACAAAATGGAGTCCTTCATAGCTCTCTTTTTTTCATATATTCCTCTCATAAAATTTGTTTGCTTTCATCTTTGAGGCTTCATTCCTCTTCTGTTTTTAGTATTTCTTTATCTCCTGTCATGATGTCTTGGTTGTCATTAATTCCTTGGTTTGTATACTTCTTGCAGTGTGTTCTTATTACTTTATCAGTTATTAATATGAAGATAACTTTGCTGAAGATAGAGATTTTGGTAAGAATTTATTTGCTTTACTGATTTTAAAAACATATGATTATATACTTTTGCACATTATAGGACTGCCAATAAGAGATATGACACTATTCTCCTTTGATTTCTGGTGTGTTTTTTAAAATGTTTTTTGGTTTTTTAAAAAGTTTTCTTCTTTTCCTTTTTTCAGTTTTTAATATTGCCTCTTTACTTCTTTGGACACCTTCTTTATAGTAAGTTTTGCATTGGAAGTGTGGGAAGCAAGCAGACATCACTGATACAGGTAAAGGAACTGTATTTCTACACTTAGGATCTTATAAGTATTACCCTGCTAGAGTGGCACAGCTATTGTGCACATCACTGGACCATCATTGTTATCTTGCTTTACAGCAACTCCACAAGTTGACCTACCTATGGATCACAGGCTGCATGCTATCAAATGTCAAAGCCATTTGCAGTTGATATCTGCTATTGGCCTGCAAGGACTTAGCTGTCTTTCTGTAAACATTTCCATGTCTAAGCACAGACTCCTGTTAATTGCACCCCTTGCCTTTTTAGTATCTGGCTATCCAGTTTACTATGTCTGATTCCATGGGCCTTCCTTCACCCCTGAGTTGTGGTAGCCAAATTGAGGCTTCATGAATTGTGTTTGTTTCCTGTTCTGAGGTACTAAGGTGAGGTCTGTTTTCAATATAATCTTTCTCAAGATGACACCTGTTTCCTGCCTTCCAAGACAATAAGATACCTTGAAATTTCTCACATCTTACTCATCTATCACCTGGAAGATTCCTCTTTGAACAAAAATCATCGTGATGGCTAATTTAGCAAGTGAGCATAATGTGGAATAATCAGAGAAGTATACATAAATAAAGGACTCTGTATATCAAGTTGGCTTATGGGCTTGTCTGTGGAAGTTTATCTTGATAGCACTAATTAATGTGACAGTCCCAGTTCACTGTGAGTGACACCATTCCCTGTACTTGAGTCCTTGACTTTATAAGCATGGAAAAAGTGAGTGGAGAATTAGGGATGCATGAATGTGATCTCCCTCTGTGCTCAGTTGTGGGTGTGACTAGCTGCTTCAATTCCTGTCTTTATATCCCTGTGATGGTGGATTTGAACTTGGGAGTTATTCCAAATAAATCCTTTGAAGTTGCTTTACATGGGGTATTTTATCATAGCATCACAAAAGAAATCTAGGACAGCTATAATTGGATTTGAAGTTGATGAGGTATTAGCCTTGTTCTTGTAGTAGGATTGCTTGTATCTGACCTGTTTTATCATTTGAAAAGGGAATCTGGTCCTCTCCTCTCTTAAAAGTCTATGTAGTTAAAGCAGTACTCTCTATCTTCTTATCCCTGTATTTCTTATCTTTCCAGTGTCTACCTTTTCTCTGCCTTTTTTGGGTAGCATTTCATTTACTTTCTGAATTTCTAAATTGTTTTGTCTCTTTGGAAGACTATATTGTTAATCCTTCTGAAGTAAGAATATCCCTGCCACTCAGTTTTAGAGAGGCAGAATCTCAACTGCTATCTTTCCCAGAAATCTGATCAATCTTCTTTGTAACCAACAATGCTCAAAATCAAACACTCTAAATAAAATTATTTGTGATTAAAATGTTTAGAATAAGATCAGATCTCGACACACATCATTAATAGCAGTATTATCAGAACTCAGTAGACAGAAGTAGGTGGATGTCTCTGAATTCTAGAGCAGCTCCATTCTTATAGTATGTTCCATGACAGCCAGAGCTACAAAGTGAGATACTGTCTCAAAAACATTAAAGTTCACAATAAAAAAGTTCTGAAGAGAATGTAGTATCAGAATTCATAAATACTTAAAATTATACTGAAATATTGCAATTAAGCATAACTTGTTTATTAAGCTAAAGTATGCTTAATATGAAAGTCTGTTACTATAGTTTATGATGTCAACAAACTGAAAGAGAAAAAGAAACATATTAAGAATGATGAAAATATTCACTAAATTATGTATTAATTGCTGATGAAATTATAGGTAGAAAAGAAGAAAATTAACCTAAAACTAAATATTAAAATAATTACTATTAAAATCAACATCTAAGCAATGTCTAGACAGAGTTTTTCTTGTTACCATCATTACTAAAATGAATACTTTTGTCAGTCCATTAAAGATAATTTTAAATGGTACAATCATGGAAAAATAATATTAAAATATTTTAAAGTTACAATCATTGAAAAAGAAAAAAAATCTTGCTTATTTTTAATGATACTTGGTTAAATATTAAAATTGAAATTGAGGTTTAATAATATTTTATATTAATAGCACAGTAAGTGAAAGGATTTTCAATTTCAGCAAACAGTCCACATGAAGAGAAATTTATATGTATAACACCATGTTACAATTTTACATTTAGAAACATTTTTGAAAAAATGTTTAAAGCAATGACTAGAATTAATGCAAATCTAGTGAAAGACCATAAATCAAATTTTGAGAATGGTAAAAGAAAATATGTTATTTTACACAAATTCTCTATATTTTAAGAATTGAAATTATTGTAAAAAGTTTTTTTCCCCCACACTTTGATTATTTATTTGTTTGTTTATATTTGAGACAGAGTTACAGGTAGCAAAGGTTGGTCTCAAACTTGCTGTGTAGACAATGTCTGCCCTGAAATTCTAATCCCCCTGCTTTAGCCATTTCAATCAAGCCAAAGTAAGTATGAACCTACAAAATTCCAATTAAAACACCAGGACAGTTGTTAGCTATTCAAATTTGATTACTTGCTTTTATTTCAGCACTTTTATATTAGAATAAATATCACAATATCACCAGATAAAAAATGATCACAGGTATATTTCATTGTAGCTATCAGAGCATGTTTTAAATTTATCAACTGCATCAACTAAGGAAACAAAATAATTGAAGAAGATGAGAAATTCAGAAAGGAAACTCAGTATATACTTTAATTTATTTGAGGGCAAAAGTGACTTTAAGTCACCCAGAAAATATTATATCCTAAATAACCAACCGGTATGAGAACATATTTATTTTCATGAAGAAGAAAATTAGGTTGTACCAAAAATTTCACTATATATAAATATGAAAATGGCATACTCATTTATTAAATGTATAGGTTTAAAAAATTAATAACATAATGAGATTGCATGAATAGCAAAGATACTGGCAGAAAGTTCACGAACGAGATTAGAAACACAGAAGTTAAAAATGATAGGCAAACTTTAATAAAAAAATGTTAATATGACAAAATAATAACATGTGCAGAATACAGGATAGGAAATGAATTATTCCAAAGTCTGGCACTGCTGAAGATGGAGTTATTATCTTTAATTTATAATGGTACTTGATAAATGATAAGACGGGTGCTAAATATTAGAAAATGTGCAAAGTACTTGGAGAGGCAATTAATACAAGAACAAATTTTAATGAAAAGATTCTCAGACTCATTAGTTTTCAGAGTAATGTAGAAAAAAGGAACAAAGTGCTATCACACCGGAATCACAGTGTCACAATTAAACTCTTTAATACCATTCTGGTGGGAAGTATGTCCAAGGTCACTGAAGTATGTTTTCTATATAAACATAAGCTAGTATAGTTTTGTAAGTATTTTGGAAGTATACACAGAGATATGTCCAATCTTGGTTGGTGAATCTTGGTGAGTTATCGCACAGATAACAAAAGTACCCAGGTACAAGGATACTGAAACAATTACATTATGACAAAATTGTTTAGAGTTAAAAAAATTAATCCTGAAATGAAGTGAATTTCTATTAGTATAAGAACAATTTTATAAATTATGACATACCATATCTACATTTCATATTCATCCATGAAAATAATTTATTTGGTTTATATCAAGTGATTTAAAATAATGGTCAGTCATAGTAGAGGTAAAAAATGAAGATGTATACATTGATTACATTCCAGTAACATTACTGTGAACTCTATACACAGGCATAATTTAATGAAGAAATAACTTGGTTAGTAGTTTTTTTAAAAAAAAGTAGGGTACTGATGAGAATAATGTGGTAAATTTAGATATTAGACTAAACACAATGTCACATGAACCACTTCAAGAACAAAAAAGTAGAGGAAACACACAAATACATTGGAAATCAGATGATATTTTTAGAAGACAAAGAGTTGATTGCTCTTTGCTTATAAAGCAGAGTAGAGAAAGCTGACCACTCCTGAAGAAAGGAGAAAGACCTCCCACTCACTTCAAATAATGGTAAGAAAACAAGAATGACACTCCTATAAGCATTTTTATAAACATAAGGTCTGTGCACTAGAAAAATCATTTTTGAGTGCTGGTAGTATCTATTTTAGCATCTGCTAAAAAGATTAATTATTGGATTACTAGCTTCCCCAACTGATTTGATAAAATTAGTTTTAACAAGAATAATAAACCTTCTCAAGAATCTATGAATCAGAGCCAAGAATGCCTCTGAAGTATAAAGTTCTGCAAATGTTCATCCATAAAACTATATGTAGATGGTGTTCTACCAATAAGTAATTGGGCACTATCTCAAACATAATACTAGTTTTCTTTTCATTTGATGAAATTATGATAACATATCCAGTGCTTACATTCACAATATTAGTAGGTATTTTAAGCTGTGAAATAAAAATGTATTGTGTAACTATACTAATGTTGCTGAATGTGACACATATAGAAATCATGCATAATATATAAAATTAGTTTAAAAGGAAAATCTTACATAACAGAGGTACCAAAAACTTATCAAAGGATTAATAGATACCGATGAGATCAAGAAGAATTAGGTTAAGACTGTTCTCCCACTTAAGCTTTGTAGAATCTAATTGAAAACTTTACCATGACTTCAAAAATTATGTATTTTTTTATCAGAAGGTG